>CM028138.1:763862500-765222500 GCA_016271365.2 Neoceratodus forsteri
ATCATCACTGAGGCTGGTTTAACACATTTCAATCTAAATATCCACTGACATTCCTTTTGTAATAACAGGTTCACCTTATCTCCACCGAACTTTGGTGTAGGTACATTATCAAGTCCCAGAAACCTTAAAGTCTTTGGATCAGAATATATCAATTTCTAGGTAAAATTAAAGAATGACATTGCTTTTTCAATTACATTATTTCTGTTTGGAATGGAAATATTAATAATGTTAAAGGTTTCATTGATTGCTTAAGTGTGAATGAATACAACTTGCATTTACTTCTATGCAACCCAAGCAGCTGGCGTAAGAAGTGCGGTGGCCTCCCCGACCCCCAAAACAGTAGTCCCTGGTGTCCAGAGGTTCCCACCCCACTGATCATCATACCCATGTACAGTATCAACATTCCATTTTGGTTTAGTGGTCCCTCCCACCAACAATTGTCATCCCGATGTACAATAGTAAACTTACCTTGTAGCTAATAGTCAATACCCCCACCGATCACCATCCCCATGTATTTTAGTAAACTTCCCTGGTGGCTAGTGATCCCTCCCACCACCGATCACCATCCTCATTTATATGATTAAACATCCCTGGTGATCTAGTGGTTCCTGTTCCTTATCCCCATGCAGCCCATTACATGCAATATATATATATATATATATATTTCCCCGGTGTCTAGTGGACCTCCCACCTACTCACCCTGGCAGGTAGTACCCCATCACCCAGCTCCCCCCATCATCCAAGCTGGTGACTGGCACAGTCCTCTGCTCACCACCATGACTGGCTGCCAAATTAGCTGTCAAGGAGTGGGGATCATTGACAGCTCACTTAGCAGCTGGCTGCTGTGGTGAGTGGTGGGCTGTACTGGTAGCTGACTTGTGATGACTAGCACCAGGGATGGCTGTCAGGAAATTGGCTGTCGGAAGGGGGAGCTATGCAATACAGACTCACCTCCTATGCAAATGAGCCCATTATGGGCATGTAAATGGCCCCATAGCACCTTGCATGCCCAATAGTCACATTTGCATAGGTCCCTTTGTATATGGGTAATTTAGTACATTAGCAAGCCATTGTACCACCCTTTTGTGGGGGGGGGTCATGTCTGCCCAGTGCTAGTTGGCTCTGTGCTGGGTTTCAATGCCCCTATATTCAGCTGAATAGCACAAATGCACTATTCCACTGAACAGAGCAATTTTGGACACCTGGGCAACTGCAAGGGGCAGCAAAAAGTTTTACCTTCTTCTTTACCCAGATTTGAATATCAGGTCCCAGTTTACTAGATATAACTTTTACATTTGCTGTTTGAAGATTTTTTTTTCCTTGATTTCAGTTGCTGGTTTCAGTGCTGCACTAGACAATTATGATGTCACTGTGAAAGCTGCTCTCTGATTGACACTGTATTCTATTGTTATGACACTAACCTTCAAGGTTTCAATTATGACAACACTTACAGCAACATATTTTTGATATCTTGCTGTTAGTATTGTATAGGCCAATATCACTTTTACCTTACCATTTTACTCCATTCCTGCTGCATAATTCCAAGATCACCTTAATCTTATCATTTTAACTCAATGTCTGGGGTATAAATACTAGACATCACTTTATCTTATACTTTTTACCTTGACTCTTGTTGTATAAATCCAAGATATTGCTTTTTGCTTACCATTTCCCTAACACTTGTTGTATAAATCAAGTATATCCTCCTTGCAGTATTTTGCTGTTTACTGTACCCCGAGTTCTGTTGTAGAAATATAAGATATCACTTTCATATTGCCCTTTTACCCTCTTCCATTGTATAAATTAGGTTGGATTCTAGAAGACATTACAATTGCCACAGAGGACGTACAGCTGGGTGTTTGACTCAAGTGGCAACTTGTACTAAACGGGAGAATTTGCAATTCTAGAAAGTCAGCTGTTGCAAGTCCTGGATGGAGCAAAGTTAGACCAGCTCCCCCGTTCTAACTTTGCATCAATGGGGGTACCTGTTTTACTGGGCTCTGGCCAAATCTGTGGCGTAAGCTGCCGTAAGGTGGGAAAAATGTTGAAACTGCACCAGCCCTTCTAGCATTGGACTGGGTTGCATCTGAGGGCATTGGCACAGCTGCATCATCACTCTGTTATATTGTATGGGTGTAGTCACACCTGTTCATAAGGGTTGAGTAAGCACTTTCATGTTAAACCCCAATTTTTGTACCTTAATACCTTTGCTCCTATTCAACCAATTTACATGAAATTTGGAAAGCACAGCCTCAGCACAAGGATCCTATAAATTTCATGTTGATTGGTTCTGTGAGGGCAAAGTAACAGAGATGTGACAAAATGTAAAATTCACTATTTTAAAAATGTTAAGACTTTTTGCCATCTATTGACTTAAAAATTATGAGGCTTTGAAACTGAAACTTACAGGTTTAATAGAGGTTGGTCCAAGGTGTGTGCATTTGTTGTCAATAGGTCCAGTTGACAAGTATTTTTTTTTTATTATTTACCAAAAATGTTCTGTTTTTGAGCATGCAGAGTTCAAAAAAGTCAGTGTTCAATGGATAACTGAATTTTTGCAACAACAGCTGTTTGCACTGTATGAAACAGCTGCTGTTTACTAACAAATGACAGCTGTGTCATATAGTACAATTCTTGCTGTGTCATAACTCACTCATCAGCAATGGGGCTACTGTCATCATAGCCCCACTGTGCTGACTGTTCTTTTCCTTAATAAACTTTTTCTGCACACTGTGGGCCTCAGTCCCCAGTGACAGTGTATTTATTTATTTTTCTGTATAATCCAACTCTGGGATGCCCAACCCCAGTGTTGGATCACTCCCCGCAGTCCCTTATTTTACTGACAGTTGCCAACACTGGGGGCCACAATCCCCATGTTGTCAGTTACAAGATTCCCACAGCAGTGTGGGACACTGGGGAACACACCCCAGTGCCCTCAAATAGCTTTATTTTATTGGTCTTGTCCTACCCCCAAAATAATCCAGCAATGTCTTTGTTTAATTTAATACCTGAAAAACAGAAAAGCATCCCTCATCATCTTGCCAACCCCCTCCTACTGAGCACCCACCACCCCACACCCCACCTTACCCCATACTTACTACCAGAGATCAAACACTGTCATCCTCTCTGGACCGAGACAGGTCTGCAATCTTTAAAACTGAATGGTGAACAGATGAATAAAGATAAAAGCTGTATAATTTATTTCAATGATGTTTTGAACTTATGTCATAACTTTGCATTTTTTGGAATCTTTTCACCAAATTTTCAGCACAGTCTTTTTGAAACCCCACCTCATGAACACTGGCAGTGTTATTTTGTTAATCGGGCCCAGAAGGTGATTTTGTGGTTACTGTACAAAATTACCTTTTGGGACAGAATAGCAACATTTCACCACCAGTGTTCATGAGGTGGGGTCCCAAAAATGCCATGTTGAAAATCTGGTAAAACAATTCCTAAAAATGAGTGAGTTATGAATGTTCATTGAAAATTTAATAAGCATGCACATTACTTTGGTCATTTTCAGTATTTTGACTCCAAATTTTCAACATAGTCATTTTTTCACACTGCCTCATGAACAATAGAGCTGTTATTTTTCACATTCTGGCCGAAATGTGTTTTCTCACCTGTGGTGTAGAATGGCACTTCAGCAGGGATTTGAAAATGTTCACCTACCAGGTTTAAGAGTTGGGGTCATAAGAAGACTATGTTGAAAGTTTGGGGTCAAAATATTAAAAGACAAAGAATTTATTAAGTAACGTTGTTTGCAGGGATGTCCATTGCACTGCTGGGGAACAAGTTGCCTTATTGTACCTGTGGGCTGAGTTCTGGTGTGAACTCAGTGAGTCACTTTAGTGGGACAAGGCTGATAGGGAAGGTGCTGCAACATGCAGCACCAGCCCTGGCCTGCGTGGGGAATGAGCAATTTTTTTGGCACAGATGCCACACCCTGTGGTGGGTCAGGGAACCTTACCCACAAGGTATAGACATGTGTGCCAGTGCCTGCTGGACCCATGCACTGGGTCAGAACTGTCTCCAATATTGTATTACAATACAATGACTACTTCAATAGCCAGGACTGGAGACCTATCAGGCTCCTCCCTTCCTTGGATGAGGCACTAAAATACTTTCAAAATGCATTGACCAAGCAGCCAACCTCTTTGCCCCTCTAAAGGAGCTCAGAGTAAAAGACAGATGCTACAAGTGGATCTCTCCAACTCTAAAAGCCCTGATAATCAGCCGGGACAAGGCCTGGAAGAGATTTAAACAGTCCTTTCTCCCAACCGACCTTGCGACATATAAAGCCCTGTGAAACAAATGCAAAAGCACTACAAAATTGACTAAAAGGGAGTATGTCACCCACCTTCAAAAAATTAGCTTAATCACCCTTAAACTATTTTGGTCTCATATCAATGAACTGATCAGAGGTAACACCAAGGCTAAACTGGGCCATATGGAAGTCAACGGTAAGCTTGTGCAGGATGCTCCACAAATTGCCGCAGCTGTCAACATTCACTTCACCAACATTGATGCATATAAGGCTGGACTACCCTCTCACACCCTGGCACCGAATGACACTGAACCCACAATACTACAATGACCACTATTCATCTCTAGGCTGGTCAGGACCAAAGAGGTGCAAACTCTCCTGAGCTCCCTGAAAATCAAAGACACGGGCGGACCTGAGGGAATAAATCCCAGGCTACTCAAGGATGGAGCCCAATCCCTCTCCAGACCCCTGACCTGGCTCATAAACAGGTCCCTGCAGGAAGACACTGTTCCACACCAGTGGAAACAAGCAAACGTGGTTCTCATCCATAAGGGTGGCACCAGGGAGCGCACTAGCAACTACAGGCCAATTTCCCTGCTCTGTCTGCTTGCCAAACTGCAGGAAAGACTAATATACAATCAACTTCACAATTACCTGGAGAATCACCAACTACTGGCCTCCTCTCAACATGGTTTTAGAACAAACCATGTCATGGACACTGCCCTCACGAACCTCACAACGGATGTACTCAGTGCCATGGACAAGGGGACCCCCTCTGGCGTGGTATTTATTGACCTGTCAAAGGCCTTTGACCTTGTCAACCATGACCTCCTGTTAGTAAAACTCAAACAGCTAGGCCTAGACCCCCTGGCGCTCAAGTGGTTCAAGAGCTATTTATCTGGCCGCCGCACCCAGACAGTTAGCTGGATGATTGTGCTATCTGACCCAGTACCCCTAAGAGAGGAAGTACCACAAGGCTCAATCCTTGGTCCCCTACTATTCTTGCTGTTTACTAAAGACCTAAAACCCCACTGCAGGGGAAGCACAGTTGTACATAGATTTCTTTGAATGGGTAACCAGAGTGGTGGACCAAGGGGGAGCAGTTGATGTTTCCTACCATGACTTCTCAGCAAAGATTTCAGTACTGTTCTACATAGAAGATTGATTAATAAGATGGGTAGGCTCAGGGTGGGTCAGACGTTGGTCAACTGGGTGGCAAACTGGCTGATGGGCAGAAAACAGGGAGTGGTGGTAAACGGTATACAGTCAGAAGAGAGGCAAGTCACAAGTGGGGTACATCAGGGATCAGTCCTGGGGCCAGTCCTCTTCAATATCTTCATCAGTGACATTGCAGGTGGACTGGAGGGTAAGGTTTGTCTGTTTGCAGATGACACCAAGATCTGCAACAGAGTAGATGATCCAGATGGTGTGGGCAGAATGAGAAGAGATCTGGATAAACTAGCAAAATGGTCAGAAGAGTGGCAACTGGGGTTTAACGCAAAGAAGTGCAAGGTCATGCACATAGGGAAGAGAAACCCTGAAGTCACCTATAGGCTGGGAGGGGAGTTGCTGGCAGTCACAAGGGAAGAAATAGACTTGGGCGTCATCATAACAGATGACCTGAAATCATCCAAGCAGACTTCTAAAGCAGTAGGTAAGGCTAGAGGGATGTTGGGGTGTATTAGTAGGGGTATCACAAGTCAGAATAGGGAGGTAATAATCATCCCTCTTTACAAAATACTGGTTAGGCCCCATCTGGAGTACTGCATGCAGTACTGGAGGCCACACTTTCACAAGGACATTAACCAAATTGAGGCAGTCCAGAGAAGGGCAACCAAAATGGTGCGGGACTGCATCAGAAAACATATGAGGACAGATTAATGGAATTTAATATGTATACCCTAGAGCAAAGGAGGAAGAGAGATGATATGATTGAAACATTCAAACACCTTAAGGGCATTAACAAGGTGAAAGAGTCTAACATGTTTCAATATAAGAAAAATAGTAGGACAAGAGGACACATCATGAGATTAGAGGGAGGCCAATTAACGGGTAATGTGAGGAAGCTCTTTTTCACAGAAAGGGTGGAGGATGCATGGAACAGCCTACCTCAGGAAGTGGTGGATATGAATACAGTGCAGGGCTTCAAACAGGTATGGGATAGGCATAAGGGAGCAATACAGATCAGTATGAATAGATAGGCCATTGACAGAGCAAAGGCCTATGGCACATTCATAAGGTAGAAAAAGGAATGGGCAGACTGGATGGGCCTTGCAGTCCTTATCTGCCGGCAGCTTCTATGTTTCTATGTACAATGCGCAGATGATACCATCATATACCACTCATCGGATAACCTGGGGACTCGCAGCACCTTACTCCAATCTGACCTAATGTCACTGGAGAGCTGGCTAAGAATAAACAGAATGGTCTTGAACGCTGGGAAAACAAAAGCCATGCAGTTCAGGCCCAGATCCCTGGGGCTAGACAGGACCTGCTCCCTATAGCTTAAATCGATGACTGGGACCAGAATTGAAGCTGTGCCCTCTTTAAAATACCTAGGGCTTATGCTTGATGAAGGTCTCACCTTCAAGAACCATGTGGAACAGGTGACCAAAACCATCCACGGGAACCTTGGCATCCTGTATTGGCTTAAAGATCAGCTTATACTGGAAGCCAGGCTCTCCATTGCATCAAGCATCCTGCTCCCCACGCTGACCTACACAGCTCCTGTAATCCAGAGAATGACTAAGAAGGAGGTTCAATGGCTGCAGATCCTATACAACAAGGTAGCACGGTTTGCTACCCTGGATCATCCAAGAAGCCACCACTGCGACACTCTAGCCAAATTACAGTGGCCTTCTTTTGAAGCACGCCTCCAATGCCCTCTTCTCTGGCTAGCATTTAAACTACTCAGCCCCACTGCTCCTCCCGGCCTCTCAGGTCCTTAGCCCCCAAACATAACCCTCAAACCCTGAGGACCTCGGGTCGGACTCTGCTAGAAACCCACAGGATCAGGACCTGCGCAGGCCAAAAATCATTCTCTGTCACAGCCCCCTATCTGTGGAACAAACTTCCACCAGGGATACAGGAGACCTCCTCGCTTATAAACTTCCATACCATGCTCAAGAAGCACCACCTTGAAGATGAAGAAAAAGGAGAATCAGCATTTATATAGCGCTTTTCATACACAGTATCCCAAAGTGCTTTACAAGCAATGCTAGACTAGTAGTGAAGTGACTGAATGTGTGGTGGTGGCCATATTGCACATCATCACCCACACACAGCCTGGATGATTGCATGAACTGGTTTGTTCCTTGCTATTTACGAAGAGTACCCTGGGTTCTTTTACTTCCACCTGGACATCCACCAGGATGGGCAGAAGGGACCTTGGTTTAACATCTCATCCGAAGGACGGCACACCCCAACAGTACAGCACCTCCCAATACTGCACTCGGATGCCAGTGATTTTTAGGTGCAAGTCCATCCACGTGTGGGATGAGAACCCAAGACCTTCTGTTCCAGAGGTGGATGTGCTACCAACTGAGCCACTCTGACACCTAAGAGGCTTGAGGCAAGTACTTGCCAATGTCATGGCATCTGACAGTCCCCCCCACAGACTTATGGCAATCACCTAACCTGCTCCAAATTCTAACCTTATCTCGGTAATACACCTATGATCAGGAGTCGTGCCATACCATTATTCAAAGTATGCCTCTGATGTTATGATTCAATGTCAAAATCTGTAACTACTTAACCTGTATGTTAGTTAATACCTGATTACCGCCTGTATCACTCCATGTAATGTCTCTCTGGGTCGCCCCTGAAAAAGGGAACTGCGGGGTCGGTCATCAAAATTTAATAAATAAAATAAATGTATCTTATTTTGCACAGGTACCAAAGAGACCTGCACAAATGAGGGCACAATTCTACTATCAGAAAAAGAAGGGAAATTCACTGCAAAAATCTACATTAATGCAGATATTTGGATTGTAGAACACAAAGTGCACAAAGAAGGGAAATGAAAAATATTAGGGATTTGGGTGTATTGGTAAATCAGTGGTGGGGTCTTACTTTGGGCTCTCAACTCTAATTCCCACTCCTCCCCTGATTAGACGAGGTCAAATGTGATGTCTTCATGCAGAGCCCATAGAGCCCTGTGTGAAGAAACCTCTGACAGATTATGTTGTCCAAACTGTATCATTATAAGGTACTAGGTTGGAGCAGTATCTTGTGCTTCACACAGGAGCTGGGGGAGGGGGTCAGCATTGGGACTGACAACCCCAAGTAAGTCCCCACCACTGATTCACCAGTACTCGGGAGACCCAAATCCCTAATGTTTTTCATTTCCCTTCTTTGTGAACTTTGCATTCCACAACCTTAATGTCTGTATTAACATAGTTTTTTTCACAAAGAACATATATCTACATATATATAGATGTGTGTGTGTGTGTGTGTGTGTGTGTGTGTGTGTGTGTGTGCGCGTGTAGATAGATAGATAGATAGATGATAGATAGATGACAGATAGACAGACAGATAGACAGATAGACAGATAGACAGATAGACAGACAGACATAGAAACAGATATAGATAAAGATATATATTCTTAGCAAAAACCTTTGTTAATGCATCATTAGGGTTCCCTACAATTATACTTTCTCAAAAACTAAGAACATTCTCTGCAATGAAACTTCATTAAGTGATGATTAGTGTTCCAGAGTCAAAAATAGGGAAATGCCATCTTAGAGTTCCCAACCCTAAGACCCCACACTCACCCTTAGTTTTCAACCGTATGACCCCCCACTCTTCATGCAGGAAGAGGCATGAGGGGTGTGCCTTGGGGTTGCAAACTCTAATGGTCATCCCATTCCATGAGTAAGGAAGCTAATACGGGTACAGCATAAGAGAATATAGTGATCATTAGGGTTCGTAACCCCAAGGCACATGCCTCACACTTGTTCCTGCATGCAAGGTTGGGGCCTTACAGTTGAAAACTAAGGGTGGGTGTGGGACTTACAGTTAGGAACCCTAAGATGACATTTCCCAACTTCCGACACTGGAATCCTAATAGTCCATTAATGACATTTTCTGCATTCTTTGCAGAGAAGATAGATAGATAGATAGATAGATAGATAGATAGATAGATAGATAGATAGATAGATATACACATATATATATTAGGCATTTTATATTGATATAACTAAAGGGAGGAGTTTTTGTTAGGCTAACAGAGGGCAATAAGGTAAATGAGGAGGATGGACATAAAGCAGCTGTTCTTAATGACTGCTTCTGGTTTGTATTTGCAAGAGAAAAGAGAGTGCCTCCAACACAGAGTGGAATTAAGGTGGCTGTAAGGGGGATCCCTAAGGTGAGGCAACAAGTATTTACCAATGAAAGAGTATGGAAAGGGCTAGCAGCCCTAAAGATTGATAAGGCCCCAAGGCCAGATGGGATGCATCTTAGGGTGCTCAAGGAACTGGCATTGGAACTAACTGAACCCCTGGTAAGGTTTTTCAAAAGTACAATTCATACCGGGCTGATTCCAAAAGACTGGATGAGTCCAGTGAAACACTGCTGTGAACAACAGTGCAGGGTGGGTGGCAAGAAAGGGCCACCACCCCAAGTATACACATAGTTACAAAACCTCAACACTCCTAAGGCAGATATGCAGCCACACAAATAAACTGTTAACTCGGATAACTGCAAAATAAAGAATTTTATTTGTAGCTGTACTCACAGCAGTGGCAAGTGCCAGTAACCCTAGTGCTTTGGCAAACCACGTTCGTCAGGGTGTGCGGCTGCAACAAAGACAGGTATAATTTTTATACAACCCCACATAATTAGTAACAGGTGAAAATAATAAAAATGACAATTCAATCATATAACAAAAAGTGATTACATTTGCCCATGATATTGAAATCTATAATGACAAGCAGTGTTATTTAGAATGAATTCCTGTCTGATACAGATTGACACATTACTTCTTAATACAATTTTTATCAATTAAGACATGGTCATAAAGTCACAGCAGAAGTCATTATATTAGAAATAATTGACTGATTACATAAAGTCTGTGACATGAATTCAAACACAACCTTGCAAGGATGCTAGAATGTAAAGACAGAACTGTGATCACCTAATCATCTTTCAGGGATGATTCTAAAAAAGGTCCAGTGGATCCACAAGCTGCAACTACAGGAGAAGCACAGAAAGAACCTGTAAAAGACAGAAATGGAAACATGAGACGTTAGAGATCTGCAAACTGGAGACTGAGCAGAATGGAAAGCAACATTATTAACCAAACAAAATACAGATTCAAAACATATTCAAAGCTCCAATATAAATACAACAAGTGTAATTACTTCTATTCCAAACCCGTAAATGCTGCAATTATTTATTTGTAACTAGATGTTTTTTTCTTGTTTTGATTTTTTCAAAAAGGGTTTAAGATCCTGATCATCAGGGAAGCCCACCAGTTTATCACATTTCAATCTAAATATCTATTGACTTTTATTTTGTAATAACATGATCACCTTATCTCCATCAAACTTTGGTATACTCAAGTCCCAGAAAACTTAAAGTCTTTGTATCAGAATAAATCCATTTCTAGGTAAATTTAAAACATTTCATTGCTTTATCGATGACATTTGTGTTTTGAACAGGGATATTAATTAAGTTAAAGCTTTCATTAATTGGCTAAATGTGAATAAATGCAACCTGCACTTGCTCCTGCACAACCCTAGCAGCTGGCATAAGAAGTGTGGTGCCCCTGATCCCCAACACCGTAGTCCCTGGTATCCAGTGCCCCCCCAACTGAGCACAATCCCCATGTACAGTATCAACATTCCCTGGTGGTCTAGTATTCCATCCCCCCATGGATCACCATCCCCATGTACATTAGTAAACATCCCTGGTGGCTAGTGGTCCCTACCCCCATCGATTGCCATTCTAATGTACATTATTAAACTTGTTGGACATGTAGGTTCAGGCACACACAACCTCAGAAGAAGAACACAGGCTTCAAAATGTAGATTTAAATGTTCATATTTATTAAGCCATGAACAACAAAAACAAACAGACACTTGCCTGTCATGTTTCTGACTGGTGTCCTTTTTCAAAGGCTAGAGAACTCTGAACACCACATAGTTGAAAAGTATGTTAAACAACATCATGTGTCGTCAATAACCAGCACAATTTCTTCTTTTGTAATTAGTGCAGCTAGCATAGCACTTATACTACTAGAACTGGCCACTTATTTAATTATGTTTAAAATGTGATTGGAAAATGCTTGCCAGTGCTACAGAATTAAAAAGACTCATAGGAAGCAGTGCTAACATTCAGAATAGCTACAAAACAAATAATGCACCAAGTGCTATGTGATAAAAAAGGGTGTTACTGCAACCATGAAAAAATAGAAGAATTTTGTAGCACTGTCAAGCACTTTTCAATCACTCTGTGAACATAATTAAATAAGTGACTGTGAAAACAACTTTCGGGCTGCAGTTGTGTAATGAGGTCATATGGTTCATTAGATGGGGTCCCTAAAAGGCCATGTTGAATATTTGCAGTTAAAATCTCAATAAAAATGGCTCAGTGATGAATGAAAGTTGAAACACCATTGTAAGACATTGCACCACATTTACCTTAGGTTGTCCTGTTGCAGTTGATGGGTCCAGTAGCAAGATATGTCTTCAATTGGAGAATGGGTTTTGAACATGGGACATGTTCAGATGAGTGAGAGTGTATGGGGGTTTATGGGAGGTGTGGTATGGTGATGCTGTGTTCGAGGTGTGGGTGTGGGAGGTCAGACTGCCAAGGGGACATTGTAAAAAACAACAACAATGAGGACCATTTTCTTTTCTCACAGGCAGGGGAACAATAGTGGGTGTGAGGTGCTACTAGACACCAGGGAACAAGTGGGCCATGAAATTGTAAGGTGGGGGGGTGCCACTAGACACCAGAAAACAGTGCAGCCAGTGATCGGGCAATGGGGCAGTACCACTAGACAACACAAAAAATGGAGTGAGTTATCAGAGGATGTGGGGTGCCACTAGACACCTGCCAACAACAGGGCCAGCTATCAGAGGGTGAGGGGTGCCTCAAGACACCAGGGAAGAACAGCGCCAGTGATCAGTGGGTTGGCGGGTGCCACTAAACACCAAGAATAAATAAAAACTATGGAAATGGCAATTGCATTGTGGGGGGATGCTACTAGACACCAGGGATCAGAATAAAAACAATATAAATGGCAATCAGAGGGTGGGGGGTGCCACTAGACAACAGGGAAAGGAGTTTTCAATGACAAAAAAGGATCTTTTGTTGTCAGTCATAGTACAAAAAAGAATCTTTTTTTGTATCATGAGTCTCAAAAAAAGATGTACATTGTTAAAAAAATAAAGGAATTTGTCAGTGTCAGTGGCTCAGCAGATAGCACACTTACCTCTGAGGCCAGGAGATCAGAAGGCTATGGGTTCTATCCCCGCACCAGGCACTTGGGTTAATATCTCAATGCTGACACTGTAGTGTAGTATGAGGGGGGTGCTGCACTCCTGAGGTGCCATCTTTCAGATGAGATGTTAAACAGAGGTCCCATCTGCCTGTTCTGGTGGTTGTTCAGGTGTACTTTAAAGATCCCATGGCATTTCTCTATAAGAGTAGGGGAAATTTCCCCAGTGTCCCGGCCAAATTTCCTCCATTCACTAGAAATAACATCAACAGCTTAATCTTGTTCAGTTTCAGTTGGTTACTATCTGTATAACCACCCCCTGGTTGCCCAGGAAAAAGGGACTTCTATTCCCAGTGGGCTTACCTGGTCAACAAAATTCAATAAATAAATAATAAATAAATAATTTGTACAACACCTATGTACTGAATTCAGCTGAGGGGGTTCCAATAAGCAAGCTACATCTGCTGATGTCTACTAAATACATCACTTTATTTACTTATTAAAAATATATTTCTCTCACTAACTGAAAAACAAAATGGCGGCAGCTTGAAAAAGGATTTCCCATCTGTGACACAGAATGACCCATGGGGATTAGACTAGACAATGGACAGACTAGATGGACCCGGTGGTGTCTTTCTGCCATAAACTTCTATGTTTCTATGTGCCTGAAACAAAGGATCATTTTTCAAGTTGAACATCTATAATGTCCCACTCTAAATAATGGGAACTTCAAAACCAAATAACTTTAGCATGGTTTAATATTCCTCACCAAATCAGCAAATGGCACAAAGCCAACCTACCCTGAAAATTTCAGACCATAGTTTGAAACAGTTTCTGAGATACAGGTGGACAAAGAAACAGCAAAAATCATGTAAATTACACAATTTTTCACACTCAGTATATCCAAAACCACACAACTGATTGGAACATAGTTTGCTGCATCAAGACATCTACTCTACAAGATTATACATACACAATGTCAGGCAAATCCATTGAACCATTGTGAAGTTATAAAAGTACCAAAATTGGGCTTTAACATTAAACTGAGTACTCAACCCTAACTATACAGTCACTACCACACCAGTATAATATATAGGTATCGTATATTGTTATAACTGAAGGGAGGAGTTTTTGTTAGGCTAAGATAGGGCAGGAAAATGAGGAGGATGGACAGAAAGCAGTTGTTTTTCATGACTGCTTCTGCTCCGTATTCACAAGTAAATACAGAGGGCCTCTGCCTGACAGTAGAATTAAGGCAGCTGTGAGGGGAATCCATAAGAGGAAACAACAAGTATTTACCAGTGAAAGGGTTTGGAAAGGACAAGCAGCCCTAAAGATTGATAAGGCCCCAGGGCCAGATGGGATGCATCCTATGGTGCTCAAGAAATTGGCAATGAAACTAACTGAACCCCTATTAGGGCTTTTCAATAGAGCAATTCAGATTGGGCTGATTCCAAAAGACTGGAGGGTAGCAGACATAGTCCTGCTTCATAAGGGGGATGGGCATGGGGGATGGGTAACTACAGACCTGTCAGTCTTGTATCTATTCTGGGTAAACTGATGGAGGCACTTGTCAGAGATGACATCATGGATTATCTTTAGAACACTGGACTCCAAGATAGTAAATCACAAATATTTGTGGCAGGGAGATCTTGTTAGACCAACCTGATAATATTCTTTGACAGAATATGGATAGTAGTGGATAAAGGCCATTATATAAATTTAGTGTACTTCAATTTCAGCAAAGGTTCTCAACTCAGTGTCTCACAGAAGATCACTGAAGAACCTATGTTCAGCAGCAACATGGAAGAAGGAATCCAGGCAAGATGTGTCTCTTCTCAGACAACACTAAGCTCTGTGGCAGAATGACAGCAATGAAGGGTTTAGGGAAATGCAAATAGACTTTCAAAGGCTAGAGAAGTGGTCATGGGTTTGGCAGTTGAAATTCAATGCCAAAAAGTGAAAGGTGATGCAAATAGGGAACAAGAACATGAGGACAGAGTACTGGATGGGGTAAACCAGGGCAGGACCTCTGAGATAAGAGACCTAGGATTCATCATTAGTGATTATGTAAAACAATCAAGCTAGTGTAGCAAGGCCTACAGTAGGCAAACAGGATGCTGGTGTGTATAGGAAGGGGTACTGACAGCAGAAGAAAGGAAGTATTACTACTAGGGCTGTGTGAGTTGGCAAATTTGGCCCATCAGATGAATTTTGAGCCAGGCAAAACCTGAATTTGCTTGATTTGGTCCGAAATTAAATGAAGGGTTTTGAGGGTTAAAACATATTTGATTTTACATGGCTTTTCATGTACTGTATTATTAAAATGTGCTGCTGAAGTGAAAAAAAAAGCAATAAACAATTAATGTAAGAAAAACCTTCACAATGAGTGGGGGATGGTACCTTACCATGAGGCTAAGAATTGGGCAGGAAACCCAAAACACTTTCTTCCACCATTGATGCATGATGACAGCCAAACCTGCTCTCCTTGTTAGTAGTATTCCCCATGGTAGTACTGATGATGGTGCAAAGATTATGATGATGACAAGAGAGCTTGAAAAAATGAAAATGGTCAGCAGTTATAAAAATGAGATTGAGCTGAACTGCTGAAACTGACAGACTCACAGGTACATGCATAAAGTGGCTGGCTCCTTCTCCTCCTACTTTCACAACAGGCTCACCCACCAGTGCAACCACCAGGTCATTAACACTGTTTGGAGGATTTACACATATATATATATATATATATATATATATATATATATATATATATATATACCTTTCGGCACCATGCATTTCTGCTTAAAGTTGGACCAGCATAACATTCTGTGGTGATTTGCATATGCAGTCCATGATGCTTTGCATTGTGTGGGCATGTGTGATTTTGTATTTTCTTGAAACTTGGCTTCCCAGCCAAATGCCCTTTGGGGTAACCCTTGCCTCAGTGTTTGAGCACAGAGGTTCTTTGTCTCTTATATATATATATATATATATATATATATATATATATATATATTCCAAAAAACTTTGTTTAATGCATCAGTTAGTGTTAAAGCAATAAACACGAGGAAATGAGACATTAGGGTTCAGCCCTTAATTCCCCAACACTCCACCCCCCCTCCACAGTCTGATATGCACCAGGGTGTGCCATGGGGTCATGTGGCCCAACATTCACCCCATTCCATGTGTAAACAGGTTGACATGCTGCAGTAGAGGAGAATAGGGTGAGAGGCACACCCTGGCACCTGTCAGTCTGTGAAAGAGGGAGTTGGGTGTTGAGGCGGTTAGGTGCTCAACCCTAATGTCTCACTTCCTCACTTTTGTTGCTTTAACCCTAACTGATGCATTAAGTGAAGATTTTGCAATTAATGTCCTTACTTTTTGAAAAAGTGTAATGTAACTCCTTTTGAGGTCCTGTCCGAGTCTAGGCTTGGCCCTTTCAAACACAATCTTCATCAACACCTTAGGAATCTCAGTCACCATAACTGCTCTTAGTAGCTTCCCTCTGATTGTCCAAACACTCTGTCCTCCTGTCACATGCCCCCATCCACCCACTCATCCTCTTCCCCTCGTCTCTCCTACTACCTCCTACCACCTTCTATCTATACCACATACCATTGTTTTGTCCACTCACTCAATCTCTCCACCACCCTTTCTCATCCTTTTTCCCTCACCTCTCCTTTATTACCCCCTGCCCCCTTCTGTTTATACCGCCTACCATTGTTTCCTTGCCATAACCCTCTCCCCTGCTGGTGCTATACCTCCACCATGTCCCCTTCACCTCTGACCTCTGCCCCCACTTACCCACCCCACAAAACTTACTCTCCACTGCCACTATCAATCCCCCCTGGAGGCCTCATATCTCAACTGCACTTAACTATGACACCCTCACTCCATGACAAGGTCTACCTCAAGGACTACTTCCCTGTTTTTTGACCATCTAACTCTTTACCCGCTTTATTTCCCCCTATTCAATGCTACATCCTCTATCATCTAAATCAGCTATTAAATGTAGAAACTAACTTGACCAATTAATCTTGCTCTTTATATCTTGTAATTCCCTGTACCTCACATTAACTGATATTTGTCATTGATTTGTACTACCGACATGGAACCTTTGTAAATGAACCACTGGTTCAAAGGTATTTTGTAATCTGAGATCTCAATAAATAAAATAAAAATTAAAACAAATAGCATGTGTTGGTGGGAATGCAGAGCCCTTTGGGCCTCATGCTCCCACCAAGCTGCCCATTTCTGCATAACAATATGCATCTGTGGGCCATCTGGGCCCTGCACTCCCACTTATGCATAGCTACAGAGCCATACAGCAGCCCTACATGGCAAGGAACCCTTGTAACACTAATATGCTGATATCTCAGGAACTATAAGAGCTAGAAAAAAAATTCAAGTATTATTGTAATCATGACAGTGAAACATTCACATGACATAAATTGACTGGATCCACATCTTGCATCATTTACAAGCTACAGACACCGAAAAGCACAATGGGCACCACAATGTTACTGTATGTGGAAAACCTCAAATTTATGATGGCATATATATGAAACCAATTAATTCCACAATACATAAACAGCATAATTCACACCTGTAGGGCATCCCCTCAATACCCTGAAAATTTCAAATAAAAAGACCAAACCATTCATTAGCAATGCAATGGTAAAGTTTTTAAAATCCTAGTCCAAGAGATAGAAAAATCCTTGACCGCGAGGTCGCGGACTAGGATTTTGACAGCTCATGGACTAGGATTTGTTAGTGAGTCAAGGTCAAAGAATTGTTAAATTTTAAAAAGCTATTTTTTTACCAAAACGTGCCAAACCAAAGGCATGGCTTTGTAGAGGAGGTCACCCTGCACAAAATACATGCCTCATTTGGCCCAAAAGCCACCCATGGAGAAAGCTACACTTTGTTTTGGGAAAAAACTGAAAACCAAGATGGTGGCTTGTGGACAAGGAATTTTCTGGCAGACCTGTATCCTTGCCTGCGAGCTATAAAATCCTTGACCGTGACCCCAATCTTTGTCTGAAAAATAATCATATACATCTTGGAGTGAACTGAACATGCTCAGAACCTGAAACTTAAAAAAATAACCTAGGAACGGATTAGTATTTTTTTACCAAACTAATGTTAGGTTCTTCTATGAGCCAACCTCTTTCTACGTTCCAAATTTCAAACCAAAAGATCACACGGTGTGGTCGCAGTGCCATGGGCAAACAATGTATCAAAAGTGGCGAAAAGTACATTTTTAGTGGTCTGCTGTGCAGTAACTGTAAGTCAAACCAAACCACAACTTGGTACATCAAAAGATCTAGCATACCAAACCACATATGCCAAATTTCATGCAAATCCTTTTAACGGTTGAAAGTTATTCACATGCAAAAATTGCAGTTTAGCATTAAAGTGCCTACTCAACCCTAACTATACAGGTGCGACCACACCCCTATTTTTATATATATATATATATACACACACACACACATATACATATATTATGGTAGCACGGTAGTGCTACCATAGTTAGGGTTGAGGAGCCATTTCTATGTTAAACCCCAAAACTTTACACCTTAATAACTTTGCAGCTGTTTGACAGATTTACCTGAAATTTGGAATACGTGATCAAAGTCATAGGCCTTGGCATCTGCCAAGTTTGTACCAGTCGGATACACGGCTGCGGAGTTATAAGCGTGAGTCTGCACACATTTACGCTTTGGTCACAGCTGCACAGGGTCGCCGGTTTGTGCGACTGCCCAAATTTTCAGGGAACGTATGCTAGGGTCCCTAATGTGCCTTTCAAAGATTTGGTGAAAAATATTAAACGGTTCAAAAGTTATTAAAAACAATTTCCCATTATAAGTCAATGGGAAAAGTTAACAAAAAGTTCAACACTTTCGCAAATGCATTTTTACTTTCACAAATGGCCCTGTTACTTTCACAAATCCGCCATTTTGTTTTCAGTTGGTGATCAGAAAAATGGTTGGCATTTAAATTTGGGACCCTCTAACAACCTGATTCTTTTTGTATTCACCTAGTCGGACCCTGAGGATGCTAGCCATGTCTTTATTTTGGGGTAAAACACCCCAGAAATATGTTTTTAAAATTTCTGGAAAAATTACTTTCGCAAATTACTTTCGTGCTCACAAAAGTGTCAAACTTTTTTGTGAAAACTTTCACAAATTGAGACAGTAGTTTTCTAGTCTGTGGGAAAGTGACAGCAATTCTTTGGCACTGCGCTGCAAAAGAATGGTTGGGAGTTTTGGGCTGCAATTTGGAGGGAGTGCAGCCGACATCTCACATATGTGCCTTTCAGTGTTTTGGTGAAAAAATATTACATGGCGGCAAAGTTACAGCACTCCATAGTTGACAGTTTTTCCCATAGGATAACATTACAGCGCCCGAAGCATTACAGGAATCCTTTGGCACCCTGCTGCAAAATAACGCTTTTTTTTTTCCCTGAAATTTGGAGGGAAGACAGCCAACACCTCACAGATGTGTCTTTCAGTAGTTTGGTGAACAAATGTTACAGAGAGGCAAAGTTATGGCACTCCGAACTTCTCTTTTTTTCCCATAGGATAATATTACGGCATTCGCCAAGGCTAGGGGTCTGGGGATCTCTTTGAAACGGTGCGTAGATAATGGACTTTTTGTCAGAAAAATACTTAGCCCCCTAATGGGGGCAAAGTACAAAATTAACCAGGACAGTTGTAAATCATATGACTTTTAAATTTTTTTTCTACGTCGTACGGTTCCTGAGATATAACCTATTTAGTATTCCAAGTCCTCATTTTCTGCTCCGATACCCATTATTATGCATACATTCTTTGTTCTCACTGTCTTTCTCTATGCAGGTTTTGGGGAAAACCAGCCTGTGCACTTACATTACTGTTACTGTTGCCCTTTCTGCTTGTGGTTCCGTACCCGTTTCACTTACCGTTGACGTCTGCGCCACCATGTGCGTTATCCTTTGCGTTTTCATTTGTGCTTGTGTTTCTGTTATTTTTTGCCATTTGTGTCTACAGTACTGTTTCTCTTTCTGTTTTACTTTGCGTCACCATGCCCATTGAAATTTCCATTTGCAGGCACCATGTTACTATGTGACAACACATCACGTGGCAGACCATTCCCGTCTACTCCACCGTGTGTGTTACCCTTTCTGTTCTCATTCGCGATTGTGCTACCATGTGCACCACTGTTAGTGCTTCTGTTTGTGTTGCTGTTCCTGTTACTATGCCACAAGACATCATGTGGTGGGAGCGTGGGGCCTGAAGGGCCCCGCACTCCCGCCGCCACATTACGTGGTGGGAGCGCGGGGCCCTATGTGCGTTTTCCTTTGCGTTTTCATTTGTGCTTGCGTTTCTGTTATTTTTTGCCATTTCTGTCTACAGTACTGTTTCTCTTTCTGTTTCACTTTGCGTCACCATGCCCATTGACATTTCTGTTCGCAGGCACCATGTTACTATGTGACAACACATCATGTGGCAGACCGTTCCTGTCTACGCCACCATGTGCGTTACCCTTTCTGTTCTCATTTGCGCTTGCGTTACCATGTGCACCACTGTTAGTGCTGCTGTTTGCATTGCTGTTCCTGTTACTATGCCATTAAGATTATCATGTGGTGGGAGTGCGGCACAAACGCCCCGCACTCCCCACCACCACCGCATTACGTATGCAGTGCACATTCAATATTTCTTGTTATCATTCTCAAAAGAAGGGAAATTAGAGGCAAAAACTCTGTTTAATGCATTAGTTAGGGTTGTTCCACAGCGACAAAAGTGAGGAAATTCGATGTTAGGGTTGAAAACCCTAACTCCAGAGTCACCCCCCCCCCAGCACCACACACACACACATGCAAGTATGGGGGAGGACCAAGTCAACACAACCAATGACAGACATCCAGCAGCAGGTGACAGAAATAACAAACAATTGTCTAAATGTACTACGAGACATCCCCACCCACCTGACCAGGTACTGTATGCTCAGTGGAGATCAACAGCAAAACTGAGGCCATGTACACCAAATGTACACATCCCTGATTGCAGCTGCACACAATGTACCACACTTAATAGTTGCATGGCCTTACCTACCGATGCCCCACACCAGACCACACCACATGTGGTGGGCCACCTAAGCAATAGAGTTGAGCAAAACCAAGGAGTTGTACAGGTATAATATCTCTGATTATAACAAGGGTTTGAGAAATGCAGCTTTCTAATGGACTGTAAACACTGTAACAGCCTTATGTTTAGTTTTTATTAAGATACATGTAGAGCCTAACCATATGATGAACATGGTTTATTGTTGTTTAAAAAAACAGTTTTATTATGATAGCAATAAGCCACTCCCAGGTATTATGTTAATGGTCAGTTTATCACTGTCTAGCGACATGTGGCACTCGGCTACGCCTCATTCAACATTGAACCCCTACAGGGTGATTAACAGACCATTTAACATAACTGTTGGTCATGCTTTATTGCTTAATTTTCTTTATGAGTAGATACTCTCCCTCTGCTAGGCACTGCAGCAGCTTTGGTAACACAGTGTCCCACCCAGTTACACCATACACTGTCTAGTTACTGGAGAATGGCTGTGAATATGAACTCATGAAGATGAACAGTGTAACTTGATCATTACAGTCACTGAAACCTTAGTGTGATTATAACTGACAAAGTCAGTGATAGAGAATAACCCCTGCTGTCCTAGTACACTTATCCCATTGTGAGTTAAATCAATACTAAAAGACATTCTGTTTATATCTACACTATACCTACTTGATTCCTGTTGTACCACAATTAGCATAGTTATCACTTTGATAGCATCAGTGACAGAAGTGTGGCAAACCCAAACACTAGGCATACAGCCTGAGTATGAAACAACTGTTAAAAAAATTACACTGTGTCCATAAGTGGCATAGATCACTCATTGCAACAATAGTAAATGTATCACTATTTGAATAAGTTAGTCATCACAGATGCAATGAGATTGTCTTTCTCAGGTACAACATACTCAGTAAGTGCCTACAGGAAAATCTATCATATAGACATCTCCGATACAAGTACGTCATTGTTGGCTCAGTAGTGCTATGATATTTAGAAGTTGCTTGGCCTGATCCATGCAATTACATTGTTTCTTACAAAGAATACTTACTGCATCTTTAGTATTGAAACACACTGAAGGTCTATGTATGTACATCAGCAGTACACCTTCATCAGTAAGAACGCATCTGATACTGGCAGTATGAATTTCATAGCGTTGAACAGGCAATGCTTTTCCATACGTTTACATCAGCCTCTCTATCTTGAGTAAACAGTTGCAGTAAATGTACTACTATGTAAATCACATACTAAATGTAACACTACTTTTATCTTGAGCATGCTAGTGTCTTGTAGTTAATGTATGTACTTCTCTTAATGAATGTATACTCACTAGTGTTAAAACCTTTCTACAACTGTCATAAATCACCTTCAGCATTTATATTGACTAACGGCACAGTACCAGTTGTAGTGTGGTGTGGGGCATCGGTAGGTAAGGCCATGCAACTACTAAGTGTGGTACGTTGTGTGCAGCTGCAATCAGGGATGTGTACGTTTGGTGTACATGGCCTCAGTTTTGCTGTTGATCATGCAGTACCTGGTCAGGTGGGTGGGGATGTCTCATAGTACATTTAGACAATTGTTTGTTATTTCTGTCACCTGCTGCTGGATGTCTGTCATTGGTTGTGTTGACTTGGTCCTCCCCCATACTTGCATGTGTGTGTGTGTGTGTGGTGCTGGGGGGTGACTAGGAGTTAGGGTTTTCACCCTAACATCGAATTCCTCACTTTGTCACTGTGGAACAACCCTAACTAATGCATTAAACAGAGTTTTTGCCTCTAATTTATATATATATATATATATATATATATATATATATAGGATACATGATGGGCAGGAGTGTAATATGGAAAATATTCACACTCCTGCAGAGTCAAATATACAGTGCTCATGATGCAGGATGATAATATTTTCCATATTCCATGATCTGCCTATCATGTGTGCTATTTATACCATAGAGGTGAGACCAATTTCAGTGAGAGAGATATGTTTGTTGTTATTTTATTTATTTATTTTGTTTTATTTATTTAAGAATCAGTTTACAACCTTTGAGCCAGAGGCTCGTTTACAAAGGTACTTCGTCACATAAAGACATACATTGCGTTTCAGTTACAAAGCAAAGATTTGCCAAAAATCAGTAGGCATTCACCAGAGGTGCCACGTCACATTGTGGTCAGACAGATACAATTGGGTACAGGGTACATGTAATCGATAACAGGTATTAAACAAGTTGGTATCAAGTGAGCAATTCTGGTAGATAAACATTGAAACAGCTGGCACTGGCCAGGTTAAACCTAGGCATGGTGGACAGGGAAGTGGTGGAGGGGATGGTTGGGTGGAGAGCTGCCCGGGGGGCATTGTCAAGAAAGAAAAAGAGGTGGAGGCTATGTTCAGAGACAGGAGCAGTTACGAGTGCTGAAGATGTGGTTCCAGTGCGGTTTTGAATGTGGAGATGGTGATGGCATTGGTGATGGTGGCAGGAGAGATTTAAACCAGGTTGGGGCTCTATAGCTGAAGGACCTCTGGCCACGGCTGGTTCTTGTTCTGGGGACCTTTAGAGTGGTCTTGTAGGAAGACCGTGTTGCAATGGTGGGAGGGCTCTGGTGGATGGATGCTGTTACCCCAGGGGAGAGCCAGTAGGTTTTTGGTGAGGAGACAGGTCTGGTATCGGAGCCGTTCATCCAGGGTAAGCAGGTTAGCATCGACATATAGCTGACAGGTGTGTGTGAGTCTGGGGCACCAGTAATCAATCTGCACACTTTATTCAGGGTTAGGTGAATTTTGTTGAGTGCAGTGGTGTCAGCAGCACCGTGATACTGGTAGACCATAGTCTACAAGGGACAGAGCAGACGATGTAACAGCTAGCGGAGAGCATTTGGGGAAGGCAGGTTTATGGCAGAATAGGATGCCAAGCCGTGGGTTGGTGGCGGATGTTAGGCGCCAATGTGGGTGTGAAATGTGAGGGCTGAATCAAGGTAACCCCAAGGTATTTGTAGGAGCAGACTTGTTCCAGTGGTTGGTTGGTGCTTGGAAGGATATAGAGTGGGTGGTTGCTAGCTTTGTTTTGGGGTGTGAAAAGAGCATAGTTTTGGTTTTCTTAAGATTGATGATGAGTCTACGCTCCTTAAACCAAGCCTCGCACTGAAAGACTGCTGTAGGGAGTCCTGTAGGGAGATGGGATTACGGTGGGTGGCAAAAGGACAGCGCGTCTGCATACAGCAGAATTTTGCCAGAGCATGCACTGGGCAGGGTGTTCAGATACAGTGAGAAGAGAAGGGGGCCCAGGATGGAGCCTTGGGGGACCCCAGAGAGAATGGGACGGGTATCGGAGAGTGTGCTGTTAATCTTGACACACTGGGATCGAGTGTCAAGATAGCTAGCACACCATGCCAGGGGCCAGCCGAGACCAGTGAGGCAGAGTGCATTCAGCAGCAGTGGATGGGAGACAGTGTCGAAAGCCTTTGAGAGGTCAATGAACACTGCACCAGCTAGGAGCTGGTATCCAAGGAGGAGTGTAGGAAGTTGGAGAATTCAATAAGGGCAGTGCTGGTACTGTGACCCGCACGGAAGCCATGTTGCTCTGGGCATAAGATGTTATGCTTAGCCAGATAATCAGTGATTTGAATGGCCACCACTTTCTCCAGGGCTTTAGAGAGGGGAGGGAGGATGGAGATTGGCCGGTAGTTGTTGGCCGACGACCTGTCGCCTCCTTTATGAATAGGTGTGATAATGGCTGTTTTCCAAGCTGTGGGGAATTGTCCCAGGCAGAGTGACTGGTTAATTAGGCTTGTGAGAGGTGCAAGGACTTCATCTAGCACCAGCCTGAGGATGCTGGGGTCCAGTGAGTCACTGCCGGGATTGTTGCCATTGAGAGCTTTGGTTAGGATGGGTCTGGCTTCCCGGTGGAAATCTTTTGCAGGAGGAAGCTGGGGTGCTGGAGGACAGGGGAGTTTGGCTGGGGAGGGTCAAAGAAATTACTAGGGAGGACTGAGCTAAGGTCAGTGAAAGTGGTGTTGAACCAGTTAGCTATGGTGGCAGGCTAGTTGGAGGTTGTGCCATTTCTAGTGAGCTGGGATGGGGCAGGGAGCAAGCTTTACCATCGAGTTGCTTAATATTATCCCAGAAGGTCCGGGCTGAGCCCCAGGAGGGAGGTAAGGGAGGCCTGGTAATGGTCTGCCTTGGCTTTCCTGATGGCCCATGAGCATTTATTTCAGGCTGCATTGTATGCTTGCCTATCAGACAGACGACCTGTTTCAGTGGCAAAGTGCCAGAGGTTATCCCGGTTTCTAAGTAATTGTAGGAGGGCCGGGCTAACCAGGTGCGTTCTGTTTTTGGACCGGGTTTTGGTTAAGGGTGCAAAGAGATCACAGCCATGTTGAAGTTGTGAGTGAAAAGGTGAGGGCAGTATCAATGTTGGTTGCCTGCTGAATGGGGACCAGTCTATCTGGGTGAGGAGTGCCTTAAGTTTCTTCAGCCCACCAGGCGGAGGCGCCTCTGGAGGGTGGTCTGGGCTTTGGGTTTGGGATTGGGAGTTACCCAGTGGAATAGGATAGGGAGTGGTCCTCCAGGGAGTCTGGGAGGACCTGGATGTTTTGGATTTTAGAATTGGGTTAGTTTAATAACATCCAGCAGGGTGCTGAGTAGCACTCTTAGGTTAAGTCTCATGGGCTGGGTGACGAGTTGTGTCAGATCTTGGGTGGCAAATGAGTCTCTGGTGGTGGATGAGGAGGTGCTGAGCCAATTTACATTAAGGTCCCCCACTAGGATTTGTTCTGCCTTATGGTGGAGGGTGGCCATTAGTCCGTTAAAGATATTAGGGCTGGGTGCTGGTTCTTTGGGGGAACATAGGCTGTGGTGAGATAGAGAGGGCTCCTAGAGGGGTCTGGGGTGAGTCTGAGGTAAGGGCCTGGGCCCCATTTGTGAGGGCAGGGGTGGGAGTGCGTGTCCAGGTATTGTGTCCCTGGTAGATTGCGAAGCCTCCCCTCGTTTGTTTACCTGGTCCTCCTGGTATAAGGTATAGCCTGGGAGGGAGACAAATGAGTCTGGAGTTGATTTGGACAGCCAGGTTTCAACCAGGGCTATGATGTCTGGTTGGTGAGCCAAGGCCCAGCACTGTAGGGCGTCAAATTTCTTCAGCAGGCTGCATATGTTCATGGAGGCTACTCGAAGACCAGTGGGCTGAGTGGGTGGATGTGAGGGGGCAGGGCCTGGGTTGGGGTGTATGTTCCCTGTTAGGAGTAGAAGGAGGAGAAGTGCTCTGGTCAGAGGGAGGCAGATGGAGAGTTTACACCGGGAGCGATATAATAAGGGGATATGAGGATCATGTCACTTTAAATAATGCTGGTGCTGTGGTAGTGTGTGTGTGTGTGTGTGTGTGTGTGTGTGTGTGTGTGTGTGAACTTTTATGAATGGGTTGTTGTAGTGAGCTGTTGTTGGTTGGTGTGTGTGTGTGGGTCTTCATTGGGTGTGCTGTGTTTTGGTAATCGGTTGCCTGAGGGAGGTTCTGTTCCATGACAGTGAAGAAGATGGTAATGATTTCTTTTGGCAGGTTTGTGTCTTCATGTTTGGCTGTTTAAGATTCATTTAAACATTTCAAGCGTCATCTGTTTGATTCAGTAATGTACTAAATTTGGGTTTTGAAATACAGCATGAGAGATTTGGAGATTGTTACATTTAGAAGGAGTGCTGCAGCTGACTGTCATTATCTATCTCAGTTGTGTTAATTTCAGTGTAGGGCCTGTTTTAGAACTCAACAAATTACAGGGGTATTTCTTAGTGTTTTCAGATGCAGGAGAGTGACATCAGCAGAGTATATAAAAACAGTATTTATTTGTACTCTGCTGATGTCATCAGGATTTATTTCACTCCAGTGATCTTTTACACAGACTAACGAGAGTGAAAAACAGATAAAAATGCTTGCATGTAAAAAAACAAACACCAGAACCTAGCTAAACTGCCCTGTTTAGTTAGATTCGGATGTTTGTTTTTTACAATAATGGCCAGAAATATCATTTCTGGGCAACCTAAATCCCAGGTGCCCACTTTAGTGAGAGGAGCCTTTCACCCGAGTTCTCTGTATGAGGACACTGGGGCTTTCTTGTACGATGTAGCTGCAGCTGGAGGCATGCTGCCATCTTCTGTGGGAGCAGTGAGAGGTTGATGTCCTGTTATTTTCCTGTTGCTGCCACCTCATTCCATTGAATGTCCCTTCTGTCTAGTGGCACTGATCAACATTCCCGTTGATAGTAATATAGGTCCCACATTGCACTCTTGTGTCCCACATTTGGGTTGCGAATAGTTGCAAGGTATGATCCCATCTCTTCCTTCCCATTGTTATCAGTAATATTTTTGCAATCAGTAGGGAATGTTCAAGAGATGCTGTTGTCATATTATAATATGCTTGATAGCTTCACTTAGTGCAGCGAGCAGGCAGATAACCTGATGTGATTTGCTTTATGCCAATTGATTATAGGCAAATAAAGCTGGGAACTTTTATTTCTTCAGGTCTCCATAACTACTATGTCCCATTCCCAGAAACAAGTCCACAGTTGAGTATCAGCTGGGAAGAGCAAAAGAAAAAATTCATCCCTGCTTCATCAAATTGCTCCCTGTAGGTCTGACACCTGACCAGAACTCCATGTCCACAACAAGCCCTCCCCCCAGCAGTGTGGGACACTGGGAACTCACTACCAGTGTCCCCAAATATTAATGTACTGTAGTAGTACCTGTAAAAAGAAAACAGTCTCCTGACATCTTTTGTTTACCTGAAAAAAAGAAAATGGTCCCTTGTCATCCCTGCTGTCCTCCTACCCCATCCTTACCTCTGTAGAATATAGGATATAATATTCTGTGGACTGAGACAAGTCTGCACTCTTCAAAGCCAACCAATGAATTCAGGACTCCAGAAAAGTGTCATATTGTATTTCAATGGAGAGTTGAACTTCTATTCACAACTTTGCCATTTTTAGGAATTTAGGAATTGTTTCACCAAATTTTAAGCATGGGCTTTTTGGGACACTGGAACTGCTGTTTCATTAATTGGGCCCAGAAGGTGATTTTGTGTTCACTGCATGAAAACATCTTTCTGGACAGAATAATAAAAATTATCACCACCAGTGTTCGTGAGGTGAAGTCCCAAAAAACCTATATAGAAAGTCTGGTAAAAAAGTTCCTAAAAATGTCAGCGTTATGCACTTTCATTGAAATGTTTCTATACACACACATAAGTTTGGTAATTTTCAATATTTTGACTCCAAATTTTCATCATAGCCAGTTTTTCACACCACTTCATGAACAGTACAGCTGTCATTTTTCACACTTTTCACATCCTGTCTGAAACGTGTTTTCACATCTGTAGTACAGCATGGTGTTTTGGCATGGATTTGAAATTGTCAGCTATAAGGTTTAAGAGCTGAGGTCATAAGAGGACGACATTGAAAATTTGAGGTCAAAATACCAAAAAAATGCCTAAGCTTTGACCATTCGTTGCAATTTCGCTATGCCCGCTTGTAACTTTGGAAATTTTAAATATTTTAACCCAGTATTTTCAAAATAGCCTTCTTATTACCCAACCTCATGTATGCCACAGCTGTCATTTTTTAAATCTTGCGCAAAATGTGTTTTCACATCTATAGTGCAATATGGCATTGTAGTTGTACAGAATTATGTTTTGCTGGAATTCAAAGATTTTTTTTTAATTCAATATACTTTATTGAAATTCTAGAAATAGAAATATCAGGCAATACAGAAACATACATACAATAGAAATAATACAATCAAATTAACAATAACAAATCTACCCCAATAACAAACCAGAAATTAAGAGACATATATTAAAGGCAAACAACCCCATCTCCCACCCACCCCACTAACCCCACTAACCCCAACAGCCCAGCAGTCCCTGCCTACCTGCTGAGTCTCAAAAAGGCACCACATGATCCAACAAGAAAGAGAGAAAGCCAAAATGAACATTAAAAAGAGGGAGAAAAAGATGGGGGGATTCAAACATTTTCTATGCTGATTACATGAGGTGGGATGATAAGATAGCTATGCTGACAATTTGGGGTAAAATATGTAAAATTTCTAAGTTATGACAATTCATTACAATTTAGCAATGTGCACTCATAACTTTGGAAATCTTCAATATTTTGACCACTAATTTTCAACATAGCCATTTTATTACCCAACAGCTGTCATTTTTCAAATCCTGGCCAAAATGTGTTTTTGCATCTGTGGCACTGAATGGTGTTGCAGTTGTGCAGACTTATGTTTTGGTGGGGATTTGAAAAATGTCGGTGCTTCCATAGGTAAATAAGGATACTATTATATTATCTCAAAAAGTAAGAAAATAAATTGCAAAAACTGCATTAATGCTCTAGTTAGGAATAAAGCCACAAAAGTGGGGAAATGTGGCATTAGGGTTTTCAAAGCTAGCACCCCACACCTACCCTGCACAGGGGTGTGCCTTGAGGTCATTGACCCTAACGCTCACTCCATACTCCTATACTGTACCCATAACAGCTTATTTACTTATGGAATATGATGAGTGTCAGGGCTGATGACCTCAAGGCACACCTGTGATGCCTTTTGGTGTGTGCAGGGTATGTGTGGGGTGTTAGCTTTGAAACCCCTAATACATTTCCCTACTTCTGTGGCTTTATCTCTAACTAGTGCATAAATGCAGTTTTTAAAACTATATATATATATATATATATATATATATATATATAATTATGCAATACCTGTGAGGATAAAAAATGGCAAATAATAGCCATATTCTCAGGGTGATCAGACCTACAATGAGGATATCACATTTATTCTCAGTGTTGGTCATTTATGCACACAGTAGGCCCAGGTCAGGCACATACAGAACTTAAGCACACCACCTAACAGAGGCTTGATTGATGGGGGCTGGCAACACAAGTAGCACAATCATAATTCACCTGCTCACTTGCATTCTGGCTACCACGGGCAGTTTCATTTCTCTCCTGCAGCATACAGACCACTTTCATTTTCTCCCCGTTCTTTCACATAATATTGCTGTTTCTCCTGAAGCGCACCAAGTTCATAGGTTCATAGGATTATATGAGTTCAACCCATTGATGAACTCGCTGCCATAACCCAACGGCAGAAACTGAAATTTTCTATTTCCCATATATTGGTCCAATTTATACTTGAACTGGTCAATATCTAAACTGGGAACAATAGCCACAGGCAAAGTGTTCCAAAACTGAGGAATTCTCTGAGTTACGAAATTGTTTCTTTTAGTTGTATGATTAATGCTGGTTAAAAGGTTTTAAGTTATGTGATCTAGTGTTCTTACCATTATTTGTATACTGCAAACATAAAGTTTTGAGCAAAGCTGGGTCCCTAGAAGCCTTGTAAATTAAACAAAGGTCACCTCTCAAGGCCCTATACTCGAGAGAATAGAGCCCCAGAGATTTAAATCTTTCCTCATATGTATGGATGTGCAAATTACGAATATTTTTTGTCAATCTTCTTTGCACTTGTTCCATCGCAGTTTTAGTACCTACAGATGTTGGGCCACAAAAGGCAAAACAATAGTCAATCTGTGAATGTACCAGGCTGGAAAATAAAGGAACAATTACTACAGCTTTATGGCTTTTAATGTGCTTATAAATACAAGCTGTAATTCCGGCACTCTTTTTAATTGTTTTATTTATATGAGTATTAAATTTCATATCATTTGTAATAGTAATGCTCAAATCAATTTCTGCTTCCACTGTTTGCAATAAAGTATTATTTAAAGTATATTGAGCAATTTTATTATTTGTACCAAAGTGCATAACCTTACATTTGCTGATATTAAATGCCATTTTGTGCTGGTTAGCCTATAAAGCTAAGTGATCTAAGTACTTTTGCAGTTCCTTTATTGATTGTACATCATTAGTAATACAGCCAATCTTGCTATCATCTGCATACTTATTTATCCAGACCCCATTGGAAGTTTGCATAGTTAATATCATAATGTTAAATAACACAGGCCCCAGAACCGATCCCTGTGGTACTCCACTTGTAACCTCTGTGAACTTTGAAGATGAACCATTAATTGTTACCCACTGATTCCTGTCTTTCAACCATGAATCAACCCATTTGATGATATATGGGTCTAAGTTGATCCGTATAAGTTGTTGTAACAATATTGCATGTGACACAGTACTAAATGCCTTTTCATAGTCAAGATAGATCACATCCACAGGTAGACCATTGTCTAGACCATAATTGACAGGCTCAAAAAAGTTTATAAAATTATTCTGGCAAGATCTGCCATGTGTAAAACCATATTGAGCTATATCAGTGTTATCAGTATTCAAAAGATGAGACTTGATTTTTTGTAGCAGTAACCTTTCCAATAATTTTTCAACACAGGAAGTGAGACTGATAGGTTTATAATTACTAGGACTTTGTTTACTTCCCTTTTTATGAATAGGTATCATGGTTGCAGACTTCCAGTCCTTTCACTAATAGAGGTATTAAACAGCCTTGTTAATATTCCAGACAATTCAGTTGTCAGTTTTTAAGAAAAATAGGAGGTATATTATCTGGTCCAGCAGAGGAATTATTTTTTTATAGATTTTATTGTAGCAATGATATCCAAAGAGTTAAATGGAGCTGATATATTGGTGATTATAAGAGTGTTAAAATGTTAGTCCTCTTTGATTTTATAAACACTACTAAAATAAGTGTTTAGTGCTTTGGCTATTTGCTGTTCTTCAGTAATAATTTCCTGATCAATTAAGAGAGGGTCTACTTTAGGTGAATTTCCTTTAATAAAGCCAATATAATTGTAAAAACTTTTTTATCTTTTGTTGTGGTAGCTAAATTTTGTTCTAAATTATTTTTAGCATTTTTTATGGCTGACTTAGTTAATTTGGTTTTACTTTTAAATTTAAGCCATTTGTCAGAAGTCGGGTGTTTTTTTATATTTATTATATGCTCTTTTCTTAGATTTTATCAACCTTTTCATTTTTATGTTTAGCCATAATGGAGTTCTTTTCTTACTGTGATTATACTTTTTGTAAACTGGCACCCAATAATGGATACAAAAATCAAGTTTATTTCTAATTAGTTTCCACATACTTTCAGTGTCTAGATAAATAAGGTCTGTTTCCCAGTCCCATGAGTTTATATATTTCTTTATTTGATCAAAGTCAGCCTTGTTAAAGTTTTTTTTAACTGTAATTCCTTTTGTTATGGTGAGATAACATTTCAGAGATCAGAGAATTATATTATGGTCACTGTCCCCTAGAGGCATTAACACTCTAGGTGGGTCACAAATATCTTTTATAGTATGTCTGTGAATACAAGCTCCAAGATTGCATTTGACCTCATAAGCTTCATAACTAGTTGTTCCAAGTTCAACTGGAGAATGGCATTTATAAATCTGTTCTCCAAGGCTCCTTTCCTTTGTAGTGAATTCCAACAGATTTTAGGTAGATTGAAATCACCCATTATAATGAAATAATTATTACTCTTAAAATTTTCTAAAATGTTTATACTGTAAATACTTCATTTGCTGAATTGTCCAGATTAGGTGGGCGGTATCATAATCCTATGGTTAGCCAGTCAACCGATGTGTTTATTTGAGCCCATATACCTGTACAGTACTCTCTGCTTCAGTAGCTGATCCAGCTATATTATTGTTTTCATAACAATTGTAATTATCTGTAATATACTAGGCAATGCCGCCTCCCCTACCATGTGAGTGGTTTTTACGAAATGATGTATATCCCTGAATATCCTGACTCCAATCAGAATTCTGGAACCATGTCTCTGTCACTCCACAGACATCAATATGTTCCTCAATAAGAAGGCTGTGGAGTTCTCCAGTCTTACTTCTCAGACTCCTAGTGTTCTTGAGGTTTACAGTGATGTCATGGTAACCTCTCAAAGTGTTTATAGCATGGTTATTAACCAAAGACTACACATTATCCTCTATATTCATTGCAAAAAAGTACACACACCAACAGTCATTGGGATGTGCCTTGGGGTCATCTGCCCTAACTCTCACCCCATTCCATGTGTAAACAAGATGAGATGGTACAGTATAGGACAATTTTATTTATTTTATTTATGATTTTGATAACCAGGTGAGTGCACTGATCCCAGGGACCGTTTTCAGGCAGGACACAGGCCATAACACATGGCACAGGGTGACAGTGGAGTAAAAGGTAACAGTAATACACATGAAACAGATTTGGTACAAGCAACAATAGTAAACACAATATACAGGTTTGATGCATAGGTCCATTTGAGAACAGTGAATACACGGTTTCAATATCGGATATGAGGAGATTTGGTACAAAACAAACAAATTGTAGGCACAGTGTACAATGTGTGACTGCATCATCCAGTGAGCAAGTAATACACAGAATACTCCATAAAAAATATATATACAATATGTGCAGGCAAGGAAGTCAAATATTACTATGAAAAATATGATATAACAGTTGTAGGCAGGGGAGTTGACTAGTGTGGGTAGGTGGGTAACCCCTGGGCTGGGGAGCTGACTAGTGTGGGTTGGTGTCAGTCCCCAGGGAGCAGCGGCAGGATGAGTTTGCCAGGAACCAGACTTTAAGGCAGGATTTGAAACCGGAGTGTGTGTCAATGGAATGGAGTTCAGCCTGTAGTTTGTTCCATTGCAAAGGGGAAGCTGCAGACAAATCTCTGCTACCCATGTTGGTGGATACCCTAGGAACAGCTAGAGGGGGAGTACCATTAAAGTGTAGGATGTGGGGGGGTGTTCTGGTTTTCAGAAGGGTAGTTAGGGATGATTCTGGAGCTGTGCGGATGACATTGTATACCATGCAGCAGAGGGCTAGGTCAAAGAAACCTTGTAGTGGTAGTGATCCAAGGGTATTATAGAGGGTACAGTGGTGGGTGGAGAATGGGGCCAATAAAGCAAAGTGACAGGCACTGTTGTAGGCAGCAGAAAGTTTAGCCATGGCAGTAGCTGAGGTCCTCGCATAATTAGGGGAGCAGTAGTCAAGGATAGGGAGATTACCCTGGACAGTGGCTAGTCTGGCTTCAGGAGTAAGGTATTGCCTGAGTCTATGGTGGCACCTAACTTTTGAGGAACCTACTGACAAGGGAATTTGCATGCTCAGTGAAAGTGAGGGAGGGGTCGAGCAGTACTCCTAAATATTTGTAGATGTTGACATCTTCCAGGGCTGGGCCATCTGGGGTGAGAGTTAGGCCCAATGACTCCAAGGCACACCCCAATGCCTATTGGTGGGTGGAGGGTGGCGGTGGGGGGTGTTAGGTTGGTAACCCTAATGTCAAATTTTCAGCTTTTTACACTTTAATAAAAACCCTAACTGATGCATTAATGTACTTTTTTGCAATGAATTCCCCTTCTTTTTGAGAAAGTGTAATGTAACTGGTATGTGGTTAAAGGAGAGCAGGCCCTCTGGGCTCTGCGTGGCCCTCACACTTCCCATTGTTGCATAATGATATGCATAAGTGGGAGAACAGAGCCCACTGGGCCCTGTGCTCCCACTTACACATAAGTACAGACATACCGCAGCCCTATAGTCATGACATGTAACCCTTGTAACTCTAATCTGTGAATATCTCAGTAACCATAGCAACTATGGAAAAAATTCCACTGCAATTGCAATCATGACTTTGAAGCCTCCATAGGTGCTTAGTCCCTAAGCTGTGGAGAGTCAAAAATCTGTATCTCAAATTGTTTCCAAGATATGGGCATTGAAAGGCACCATGAGTGCCACAATTCAATGGATTCATGTAACTCAGGCATTTTCAGGATTTTTTTTCACCCAGTTTTTAACACGGCATTTTGGGGACTCCACCTCATGAATAATGTCAGTGTCATCTCATTAATCTGTCCTGAAAGTTGACTTCACACAGCAAATGCACCATTCTGTGCCACAAGTGCAAAAACATGTTTTGGACAGGATGTAAAAAATGACAGCTGTATACTGTTCATGAGGACATGTGGAAAAGGGTAATGTTGAAAATCAGGAGTGAAAATATGAAAAATTGATGACATTATGAACATGCATAGAAACTGCACAATACACATGCATAACATGGCCATTTTCTTACAGGAAGGAACAGGGTGCAGGAAAACACTATTTTTAAGTGAAAAAGATGTTCCAGGACTAGAGGGCATGGGATGAAGCTGGAGGGAGGACGATTCAGAGGAAACGTGAGGAAGAATTTCTTCACAGAACGGGTGGTGGACAAGTGGAACACCCTGCCAGAGGAAGTGGTGGGGGCTGAAACAATCACGGGATTTAAGAATGCATGGGATAGACATAAAGGAATTCTGGAGGTCAGGGATAAGGGGCAACAGACTTCTAGGAAAACAAACTGAACTTACACGTTCAAATGGGCAAACTGGGTGGACCTTAGGCCCTTATCTGCCAACACTGTCTATGTATCTATGTATTTATGGGAATTTTTAAACCAAATATTCAACATGGGCTTTTTAGGAAATCCCCTCATGAACATAATCCATCCTGAAAGTTGATTTTGCACAGCAACCTTGCCATTCTGTGCCATGAATGTGAAAAGTCATTTCAGGCAGGATATGAGAAATGACAGCTGCACTGTTCATTAGGAGGTGTGAAAAAATGGCAATGTTGAAAATCTGGAGAGAAAATGTTAAAAATTAGCAAAGTTACGTGTGTGCATAGAAACTGCGCAATGCACACTTTAACATTGCCATTTGGATTTTTTGCGCCAGACTTTCAACATGGGCTTTTTGGGACCTCCCCTCATGAACACTGGGACTGTCATTTCATTAATTAGTCCTGAAAGGTGTTTCTTCCCAGTGACCATGAAATCACCTTTCAGGACTGAGTAATGAGAAGACAGTGACATTGATCATGCGGTGGGGTCCTAAAAACCCCACATTGAAAATTTGGTGACTATATCTCAAAAAATGGCCAAGATATCAACATAAGTGGAAACCTCCCACTATACAGCTTATCTTTGATTCTTCAGTTTCTGGTTCATCTTTTAAGACTACAGATGTGTCCCAGTCCAGAGAAAATTTATGCTCCTAACCTCTGGAGGTAAGTATAGGTAAGTGGGGGTGTGGGGAGGTGGGCACTCAGTGGTAATGTGGGGATGGGGGAAGGGGGACTAGGGAGAAGACGAGGGGCTGTTTTCTTTTTTGCAGGTTTAAAAAAAATTAGATATCGAGGGACGTTTTTCTTTATTTACAGGTATTTGTTTAAATAATACATATTTGGGTACACTGGGCTGGGCTCCCAGTGTGCCATATTAGTGTGTGTGTATGAGGGGGTGCATACATGCCAACAAGGGGATTGGGCACACCATGTTAGCAATTGAAAACTATGAGCTTTGGCTGGGGGAGCATCATCTGACACTGGGAGTGGGCATCCCGGTGTCAGAGCATTAAAATGAAATATATTGGGCTCCCCAGTGTCTCACACTGGTGGGGAGAGGGGGCCTTCTGTCCTGACATGCTGATTGGGCACCCCATGTTGACAAAAGTGTTTATTTTAATCATTTTATCCTATTTTCGGCTCACAATCTAGGATCTTATGTCATATTTTGTGCATACAAACTAGGATTCTAGGTCATATTACACGGATATGAAGTAAGATTTAAATGATTAAATAAACACATTTTATGGGCATATTTTGTCTTATAAAGTACAGGATGCACCAAAGGGGGTCCCAATAAGCAAACTACATGTGTTGGTTCCTCCCAAGAATATCATTTTGGGAGGTTTCAAAAATAATATTTTGGGCAAAACTGAAAACAAAATGGCAACCATACGAAGTAAGAATTTCTACATATGGAGCAGGATTCCTACTTTGCTTCATACAGCTATATTGAAGTGCATACTGAGCATGCTGACAAATGATTTTTTCAAATTTTTAAACTGCAATAACTTAAAAACTACTTATTCATTTTACATAAGACCAGAAAAAGGCACGTCTGTGTGTTAGTTCCTTTCTGTCCTGCAAATTTCATGCCAAACAACCAAACCTTCTGCTCTGTAGGCAAGTTCAAAAAAAATTCCATCAAAGTCAATGGGTAAAAACATGTTTTTTCACCTCTCTTTAACTTAGCAACTGCACATCTGACCAGAGCAAAACTTTCCAGATCAAAGGATCACCCCACAGGAAGGCATATACATTTAATGGTTGCAAAGTTATTAAAGTGCAAACATTCGAGTTTAACATTGAAATACCTACTTAACCCTTAATGTAGGGGTGCGATTGCACCTATAATATATATATATATATATATATATACATATATATATATATATATATATATATAATTAAGCATGATTGCACCACTATAGTTAGGGTTAGTGGCCAGTTACATACTAAAGTCAAAAGTTTGGACGTTAATTTGTGGCAGCATAGCGCAGTGATCTAAGGCTCTGAGCTGCAAATCTGGTAATATCCAACAGACCAGACCTGGGTTTGAATCCCAGAGCTTCCACTTGCATACTGTGTGACCCTGAGCAAATCACTTAACCTCCTTGTGCTCCCAGGTCGCTCCTGTAAAAAAGTTTTCAGCTTAGTGTGCTATACCTGGTTAAACAACTAAATAAATAATAACTTTGGACCTGTTCAATGGATTTGCCTGAAATTTGGTACATGTGTTGGGGTGCACTAGATCTCTTGATCTGCAAAATTGCATTTCTGTTGGAGTGCTGATGTTCGTGTATGAAAGCGCTTAAAATGCAAAATGTTCCATTTTTGGAGGCACCTTTTGGCATTCTTAATGTGGTCCAGCAAGACCGTTGTGTGGCATGCTGCTCTGTGAGATGGCTCGTTTGAAAGAGCTTTAGTGGCCAAACATGTGATCTACACCAGCAGTTTTGCTTGTGTCTAAATCCAAGAGCAAGTCTTCCACTTGTTTCAGTGAGACAGGACAGGAGAAAATTTGTTGCTGTGCAGGGGCTGATGCATTTAAACGTGCCAAGTCTAAGTGATTTAATCTAGCCTGAAGGGTATTGGCTAGTGGGGTGTCAAATTCTAATCCTGCTGTTGCAAAGTGACTGTTGATGAGTTCCAGTATTTCACATTTGTCCGTGGTGGTGTTGCCCCCAGAGGTGATCTTCTATGGAAGCGAGCAGGCTGGGCTATGTCCTTTAATGTCTTTAAGAGTTTTCCAAAATTGTGATGAGCAGTGGGAGGAGGATTCGAGTTCTTCATGGAAGTATCTAGCTTTCTCAGCCCTGATCAGCTTGGTACACCGGTTTCTGATGGATCTAAAGGCAGCCCAATCAGCTGTCTGTCTGTTTTTCCTAGCCTTTTTCCAAAGGGCATCTCTATTATTTAGGGCAGTTTTAAGACTAGTAGTGAACCAAGGGCATGTTTTTTTCTTGGTACGGATTTTAGCTGGGGGCGGGGCATGTCTATTAATTGCCATTAGTACAACAGAATGGAATAACTCATATGCCTTGTCAACTTGGAAACTGACAGGGGAAGGTTCAAGATGGTAGCAAGAAAGTTTTAAAGAAATGGTGGTGGAGCCATGGAACATTCTGCCAGCTGATGCGGTGGGTGCCAAAGATATAAAATGGTTTCAGCACAGCTGTAACAGTGTGAAATGCTTAGTGGTTACTCAGGGTGGCAGAAGTAGGCAGGGTAGCATGGGAGTGGACAGTGTGGGTTAGAACCCTGTATGTAGAATAGGTCCTGGGTTTGTTAGGGTTTAACGGGAAGACTGGATGGACCAATGGTATTTTTACACCATCATTGTCTATGTTTCTATATTTCTATGTATTTATCACCTAAGACTGAATATATGTTATCTGCTTCAGCTCTGCCACTGAAAAGTACATGGTATTCTCTCGGAAAACAAATGTTGCACCAGTACGATGCTATTCAGATGTGGAACGCTCTGAATAGAGATGTAAAAAATATGCAGCAAACCAATGTGCTGCCTTGTAATGATAATAATCCCCCATTCATTACAATATAAAGTCAGTACTTATTTGCAGTGTCAGTTCCATTTCATCTCATGTCCTGTAATGACAAAAATCCCTCATTTACCGTAATCTAGAATCAGTTCTTGTTTACAGTGTCAGTTCCATTTGATCTTATCTCCCGTTTTATGCCATTCATTGGACCATATAATATTGTCACATGCTATCATTAATGGAATGTTTCAGCATCACCAGATGGTGATTTTTTAAAGCATTGGAAGGCTATGTTGGCAGATTTATTTGTTGACTGCTCTAAAATGAAAATGAAACCACTGAGAACCTTCACATACCAAAAAAATGCAGAGGGCATTGGAATAGAAAATGTCTCCTGACATGATCAGTGTTATAAAATACTGACCTCTAAACCTATATGGTTAGTACTGCATATATCTAGTGATCACCCCGATATACAGAAACAAGGTAAGTGCCTGCTGGTGTGTGTGGATGGATGTGTGCACTCATACCTGTGTGTGTGTGTGTGTGTGTGTGTGTGTGTGCCGCGTGTGTGTGTCTCAGCAGCTTTTGTCACTATATCATCTTTTCTATGAGAAAGTATATTAGTACAATAGGGCGCTGCTAGAGTCCTCTGCTAGTAACCTAAGGCATTCCTGGAAATGTATAAAACTGGCTATGGGCAATCTACTAATCCCCCCTCCTTGATATGGGCATATCTGCTAATTCTCCCCTCCTTAATATGTGCATATCTGCTAACCCCACTCCTTGATATGTGCAGATATGCTACTCCTACCCTCCTTGATATGTGCATATCTGCTAATCCCCTCCCTTTGACATGTTCATAAACAATGACAACTGTAACAATCTCAAAACCATAGCTGAAACATTCAATTGCTTATTTTCTAATCTCTGTTCATACATGGGGGCCTTCCCACCTACTCCATTGACAGCACTCCTAAACAATGGGCCATTCACTGACCCTCTAAGTTACCCACAGACAGTTCTACTTTTGAGTAGTTAAAGTGTGTCTGAGGTGTGCAAACAAATGCAGTGTGTCACCACAGTCTAATCTGCAGGGTCTGATGATATTGACCCAAAACTCCTTAAGGCTGCTGCTACTGAATTGCCTTAATCCATTTCCAGAATTATTAACCTGTCCCTTATGTCTCAGGTTGTGCCTGAGCCATAAACTCTCCTATACCTTCCCAGTTTTCAAGAAAGGTGACACTAAACTTGTCAATAACTATAGGCTGATTGCTATACTTACTGTAATTAACACAATACTGGAAAAGTTTGTTGCCTTTCAGATAACGAGTTCCTCGCCAAGCATAGCCTATTGTTTCCGGCACAACATGGTCTCAATAAAACTCACAGTACAACCACTGCTCTCCTCTTCTTCACTGCACAGGATGCAAATGCTATAGATGGGGTGACTAAACAGAGGCTGTGTTCATTGACCTCAATAAGGCTTTTGATTTGGTTGATCACCAGCAGCTTTGTACCAAATTAAGCAATCTAGGGGTATCCCCCTCTGCCCTACTTTGATTCAGGAATTTTCTTGATGGAAGTCATCAACAGGTGAAAACTGTAGCCACTTTCTCAGACCCTGCCCCTACCATGGAGGGTATGGTTCCATACTTGGACCCATCCTTTTCTCTGCGGTATGTGTGATAGTACAATACATGTTATTCAATGGCTACCGTGCAGTATACCGCGCCAATAGTCAACTTTTGTGTGACAGCCACTGTAAATGATATTCATAAGGCACTTGCCTTTAGTATCCCAATTCTTTATGCAGATGATCTGATTCAGTATCTGAACTTATGTAGCATGTGTGAGATTAAGTAAGCAATAATACCTGACAGGGTGGGCTTTATTGGGAAATATCAGACTGCCCAGGGGCATAATGAGGCCTGACACCACAGGCAGAGGGCCTTATAGCCCCTGGAAGGTATTGTTGAACTTAGAAAATGGGCAGTAAAAAAATAACTTTAATAAAAAATTGTTAATAAAAAAGATTTCTTTGAAATTAGTTTTGTAACAAAATTGTTCCTCTGCCTGCATAGGAATTATGTGTGTTTCTTTGGGAGTGAAGGACTTTTGTCCTAGTGAAGACTCAGTAGTTTACAAAAAAATTAAAAAAAAAGCTGGTTGAATGCATTTAAGACATGCACACGTGTATTGATGGGGGCTTGTTTACTAAGAGAGCCATGTGTCTCAGTAACTTTATTTTCTGTGTGTGAGCAACACTACCTAGTGGGGTTGATGCAGGAAATGTGGAGGTATGGTTGGGACCATTTGTGGATCGGTACTTTTCATTTTCAAATTGTCTCTTTCTGTGAACTGCATTACCAAGCATGGTGAACCGTGGCAGAGATGAAATAAATTAAGAACGTCCAAACAGGTAGATGGCAGTATATTTGTTCTGTAGTGATGAAATAGGGTGCTTTAGTTAGTAACCCCTATCATTTTGTGATTGGCTCAACTCCCCCGACACCGAGACCTGTTGCCTGCTTGCTGGCAATACTTCATCAGCCAGCTTTTGTGGAAGCAGGAGCCGATGCAAGTACATCTGTCCGTATGGAGGTAAGTGTGCTGGATACACAAAAGCTTAAGTTTTCTTAAGAACTTATTTTTTAAAATAATGGTTTGAATCTGTGGTGTCATGTGGAGGTGAGTTCTCTTGATGGTGGCGGGGGGGGCTGAACCTCTCGGTCTCCCGCTAAGCGAGAGATAAAAATGGTGATAGGACGATTTGAAAATTCGGGGTGCACAATAATTCACTGAGTAATGGAACACCTGAATTGGCACTTATTATTTAGTGTGCTCTATTGAAAAATAAATGCATGCTGAGCATGACTTTTAGCCAATCAGCATGCTTTATTTTTCAAGCCCATTTTCTAATACAGATCTGTCCACTGACCTCCAAGGGAGTACAACACTGGCTTGCAGCTAACAAACTTTTTCTTAAACATGGCAAAGTCACAGGCTATGCTATTTTCTTCAGCTCTCAAAACTAAAAGCTGTTCTACCCCCTTAACTGGTCTGGGTAGGGATGGTACCCTTCTTGTATTGATGCCTTCTTTCGGTTACCTAGGTGTCATGCTTGATGCACCCCTTGATTTTTCCCCACATATATTGGGCACCTGTAAATTGATGGACACTAAATTGGACCTTTTGTATAAGATCAAGCATAATCTTACCCCTTGTGCCTGCTTAGCCATAGTCTGGCAGATCCTACTTCCTAAGCTAACCTGTTATCTATGCATCAGGCAAAATTAATTTACAAAAGTAGGATGTTACATACAATAACATTTGTTACTTTACCACATCTCTCAACTTCCATACACATCACTGCAGTTTAAACTGGCATGGCTTCGACCTGCAGCCTTGCATGATCTAGCAATAGGAAGTTTAATTTTTCATGTTTTGTATAACCAGTCCCCTTATTTGCTCGCAGGTCTTCTCCAGTCCCTTGTTGGTGCCTATCCCCTATAGATCCTCTACTCTTGACTTGCTGTTCAAACCTAGAACAAGGAAATACCTGGGAGACATTTCTGTCCTTGTCATTGCTCCTAAGCTATGGGACTCTGTACCATCTTACCTACACTTGTGCCAGATTATTACCTCCTTCAAAAAGAGATACCACAGTCATCTCCTTAAGTCTTCTATATGCTCCTGTCTAGATTACTAATTTTGCATTGGTTGTTTTTGTTTTGTGCTACTTTAAGTTCCTAACTTCTGATTGCTCTTATGCTACTAAGGTTTGCCTTGCAGTGTTTTGATAGTCTATTTATTTTTGACAGTTTTCTGGAACAAGCGTTTGGTCAATATCTGCAGTGTCTTGTAATTTTTTCAATATTCTGCTTCTCTATGTGTATGCTATGTAAATATGTTATATATTGTATCCATATAATATACCTTTACAGTATTGTGCCTGTTCACTGAATGTGACCCCCTATAACCTCCCAGCTCATGCCTGAAAATGTGCGTTAAATTGTCTAGTGCACCTACCTAGTTTGCAGAAACAAAATAAATAAATATTTTTTATATTTCTGCTGTTCAATGTCTGGGTCTGACAGGGGCTTCTCATGTGAGTCTCAAGCTGTGATGTAATGGAGGTTAGATCAGGACTAGCTGTAAGTGTCTACAGCTTTTACTAAACTGTTCAGCAGATCTTGGTATCCGCCCCTCACCTCCGATGAGAAACAAATTAGGAAATATATAATATTTTTCACTAAATTTTAAACCCTAATTTGACTTTTATAAATTGCTGTAGGAATTAGGTTATTAAACAGAATACGCAAATGTGAGAGAATTGCTACAGTTAGGATCTGACTTAATGCATTGCTGTTATTTAGATGTCTACATTTTTTTATGTCAATTCTCAATAAGTTATTTTTTTCTCAAAATTACAGAAAAGTAATTCTTTGCATATAATTATAACACAGGTATATCATTTTTTAAAATCACTGGCGAACTCAGCATTTAAGACAAATGTCTCCATCAGTAATTGTACTTTTCTAAATCACTGGCGTGTTCATTTCCATGAATTCTTTTTATGAGCACCTGGTCTAATGTGGAGCATGCTCAGTTCTGGTTGCTCAGTGGCGGTAGCCTTTGGCTCAGATTGTTTTGTTAGGGCCACTTTTGATCTGGCTATAGTGGAGATTTCAGTTTAGTGGAGTCATTCTCTGTCCACTGAGTTGTATCCCCCAAAGTGACACAATGTCTGAATTATAGGATAGAAAGTGCTATACCACTCATCCCTTGTCCCAAAAATCAGACCAAAATGAGGTCCATCTCTGAAAAAAAATAATAATACTAGCTCAATAAGCTGTTACGGTTTGATTCATATAAATGCTAGTTATTTTTATTTATTAAATAGTATTTAACAGTAATGGCAGGCATAGGTTTACAGTTCAATCAGACAGTTGAGAGATAGGAATAGTATGGGCTATGTAAGTGAACTGGGCAAAATATTGTCTGGAACCCTATATTAGGAACATGTTTTTTTCTTTCAGATGAAAAGATTCTCCTCGGAACACAGAAATGCCTGTGGAGCTGAAGTTATTCATAAGATGACACCCTTATGAGCTACTGAGTAATAAGTAATGGCTACATAGGCATACATAGGAATTTATATTTGTTTGGCAATTGTCAACCCACTAGTTAAGAAAATATTTATGCTGTGCTGTTTAACACAGAAGACGTACTTTATGCAGTACATTAGCTGATGTTGATACAGTGCATTGCGTGGGAACTCTGTCTCTGTTTAGCCACATGTTTCTGTTGTACTAGTGACTGTCTTAACACACCCTTTCTCTTTGAAACCTTCTCCACTCCTTGAACATCTCCCAAAAATCTATAAACAAATACCAGCTCCATGAACCACTCACAACTCCCCCAATGTCAACGCTAAATGCAATTTCTTTTTTAATGTCTAAATGTTGTACTTACTAGTACTTCTAGAAATGTAAAGAGGACATTTAAACTGAAATGATGCTTTTACCCCTGCTGGGCTATGCCAACAAACTAAACTGTAGAAATTGGTTCACATCATCCCCAACAGAATATGAGATATTGCATTTCAGCTGAACTAGCCCAGATAAATAAACAGTAAAATGGGAAGAGACAGGACCCCACAGGAAACAACAGATGAAAATGAGATTCTGCATCTCAATTGGGCTATGATAGAAAAATACATTGTAAAGATTGGTAGAGGAAGAACCCCACAGTAAATAAGGTATTACCTCCCAGCTGAGCTATCATGGTATATTAACTATAAATGTGGGTAGATGGAGGACCCCATAGAATTGAAATATTGCTTCACTGATGGGCTAGTGTAAGTAATTAAATTGCAAAAAAAGGGTAAAGCAATTGGTTTGATGTGGATCCCTCAGAAAAAAAAAATTCTTCATCTCACATGGACTGTGCATTTTAAGTACGATCTTTCCTTCTAGACTTCACAACCCCACAGCTTCAATTGCCCCTGACCCCACCTTTCCCCTCCATACAAAGTGCAATGCTATTGTCCAGCCCCTCCCTGTGATTGCCCATTTAATGACCACAGCTTAGCTACTGGGTATTACACTTTGTTCTAGTGCTGATTCTGTCAATCGGTTCCATTAATCATGGCAACTGTAAGTTTATTCTGTGTTTTGTACTTTGTACTGTATTACCTTTTACATTAATTACGGCAGCTGTACTTTTATTCTGTATTTTGTACTGTATTACCTTTTGCATTAATCATGACAACTGTATGTTTATTCAGTATTTTATATTTTGTACCGTATTGCCTTTGCATAAATCATGGCAACTGTATGTTTATTCTGTATTTTTATTGCCTTTTGAATTAATCTTGAGTCCCAGGCTAAACCATGGTTAGGAGGGATAGAGGAAATGGTAAAGGGGAGGTGTAGCCCTCTCTGTCAGTGATGACATTGAGGCTGTGAAGGATAGACACAAGAAAGGAAGTAATGGGGAGACAGAGACACTACGTGTGCAGTTCACAGTGTCCTTGGGCAAGAAAACATGGGTGGGGTGATCTGTACACTGCCAGGTCAGGCAGAGGAGAGGGACAATGATCTTAAGGAAGAACTAGTCAGGAAGTGTCAAAGGGGAGGAGGTGGTGGGTGATCTGAACATGCCAGACATAGACTGGGATGTTCTGATTGCCAGGAGCACTAGAAGTCAGGTCTTGCTGGATACAGTCCAGAACTGTCTGCTGGTATAGCTAATTAAAACAAGCATTTGTCAATGCCAAATGTTGCTTGCCTGTATGTGCTGTTTAGGTATTTGGAAGTGATAGTTCCATGCCTTCCTCCCAAGACATCCACTGTGTCTTTCCATTCAGTATTCACAGAAGAGTGGGAGGGGCAAGGGTCACAGCAGTACAGCAGTTGCCAAGGGGGTGAAGAGGTGGACAATAGTCCATTCAAAGGCAAAATTGAAGGTGGAAAAAGCAATGGAACCAGATGGCATATGGACAAGGATATTAACAGAACTGCAAAGGGAGATAGCAGTACCTCTGGCAGCCATGTTCACCGAGTCATTCAACATGAGTGAATTGGAGGAGGGCACATGTGTTCCCTCTACACAAGTCCAGCAGCAGGGAGGAGATGGGGAACAATAGGCCGTTTAGCCTCACCTCAGTAGTGAGAAAGATCATGGAGACATTGCTTAAAGAAAGGATAGTGGGGCATCTAGAAGCCATCAGAGCCCAGGACCATAGGCAACATGGATTCACAGTGGGGACACCGTGTCAGACAAATCTGGTTGATTTCTTTGACTGAGTGACAAAGGAAGTGAATCAGGGTGGGGCAGTGGACAACGCTTACCTTGATTTCAGCAAAGCCTTTGACACCATCCCACATAGGAGGCTGATAAACTAGCTGGGTAGGCTGGGCATGGGGGAAAGGGTGGTAAACTGGGTTAGAAACTGACTAACAGACAGAAGGCAGAGAGTGGTTGTAAATGGGGTGCAGTCTAGGGAAAGGGGATGACCAGTGGGGTGCTGCAGGGTCTTCATTACTAACATTGCAGAACGGCTGAAGGGAATTTTTTCTCCAAATTTTTAACATAGCCATTTTAAGACCTCTGCTCATGAATGGTGTCACTGTGATTTTTTTAATCTGTCCCAAATATTGATTGCGCACACCGACTGAGCCATTGTGTACTACATGCACAGAAACACATTTTGGGCGACGTGAAAAATGACAGCTGTACTGTTCATAAGGAGGTGTAGTAAAATGGCAATGTTGAAAATCTGGAGTGCAAATATAAAAAATTTGTGAACTTACGAGCGTGGGCAGGAACTGCGCAATGCACGCTCATAAAACAATCATTTTTAGGAATGTTTTCACCAAATTTTCAACATAGTCATTTTAAGACATCTGCTCATGAACAGCGTCACTGTGATTTTCTTAATGTGTCCCATACATTGATTTCGCACACTGACTGCGACATTGTATGCTACATGGCGAAACACATTTTGGCGAGATGTGAAAAAATGATGGCTGTACTGCTCATAAGGAGGTGTGGTAAAATGGCAATGTTGAAAATCTGGAGTGGAAATATTGAAAATTCGCAAACTTAAAAGGTGTGTGTAGGAACTGTGCAATGCACATTCGTAAAACAGTCATTTCTAGGAATTTTTTCACCAAATTTTCAACATAGGCTTTTTGAGAGCCCACCTTATGAACACTGGCACTGTCGTTTCATTAGTCGGTCCTGAAAGGTGATTTCATGCAGTGACCGCAAAATCACCCTTCAGGCCCGATTAATGCCATGACAGTGCAAGACTTCATGAGGAGGGCTCCCAAAAAACCCATGTTGAAAATTTGGGCCCAAAATTCCCAAAAATGCCTGAGATATGCAACAAAGTTGAAAAAACCCTATTGATTCCATTATACAGTTTACTGGCATTTCCTCAGTTTGCGGTCAGCTTTGAAGAGTGCAGGCGTGTTCCCGGTCCATCGAAGATTGTCGCGCCGAGCTCTGGAGGAAAGTATGTGGTGAGGGGGTGTGGGGAGACTGGGTGCGCAGTGGGTTGTGTGGGGGGCAGGGAGACGGTGAGGGACCTTTTTTTGTTTACAGGGTTTGTTTTTTTAAAGTAAGACGACGTGGGATGTTTGCCACGCTGGGGTGGGCTCCCAGCCTCGCAGCTGGAAAGGCTGTTTGGGGGCTGGAGCCAATGGGGATGGGCACCCCATCAGCCATAACAAGCGTTGCCATGCTGGGGTGGGCTCCCAAGCGTGGCACCTGGGAGAACTTTGGGGGGAGCAGCCCGCAGCCACGCCAAGCCAGCTGGGGATTGCACCCCGCCGGCCATAACAGTTTTACCACGCTGGGGTGGACACCCAGCATGGCACCTCGGACGCTTTTGTGGGGGGGAGGTGTGGAGCCGACAGGGGATTTGGCACCCCCGTCGGCCATACAGTGTGGAGGGAGCACATCAGCATGCAATATGTGTGCTTGCATGTATGTGTGGGGGGGGGAGAGCTCTGCTCACTGAAGTGGAGCTTTCCCTTTCAACTGTACGGCACTGCATTTTTCAACTGCTGTCATAGACAGCTGCATCAGTCATTGGAGAACTGCGGCCGTGCCTGCAAACACACTGATTGAATTGGAAGATGGGTGCCATACCTCTGAAAACTCGGATGATGGCACTATGTTTCTTGCACATGCATGCAAGCAACAAAAAAAACACCAGGCAGGCAGCCATTGTTGATGTGGTACCCTTTAACCTAGAGATGGTAGGGGCTGTGTGGGTAGGGATGCCAGCAGGGAACAGTGACCATAACTCTAAATGGTTTGAGCTTGTGTTGAGGACTGGTAACCCCCAACTGAAAGCTGAGGTCATCAATTCTAAAAAGGTGGATTTCAACAAGATAAAGTAACTGGTGTGAGAGATCTGTCCTGGGCAGATCCTATTCAATGTGTTCATCAGTGACACTGGGGAAGTTATCCACAGCAGGTTGTGTCTTTCTGCAGATGACACAAAACTCTGTGGCAGGGTGAATATCGACAGGGGAATTTGGGAGTTGCAGAGTGAACTGCATAGACTGGAGAGGTGCTCTATGGTCTAGCAGTTGAAATTAAATAACAAAAAGTGCAAGGTGCTGCACATAGGGAGCAAGAACCCCAGGACAGCGTACTGGGTTGTAGGGGTTAAGCTAAGCACTATGACTGCGGAAGGGGGCTTAGGAGTCATCATTAGTGACACTCTCAAACAATCAAGCCACTGCATTAAGGCCTTCAGTAAGGCAAATAGGATGTTGGGATGTTTTGGGAGGGATACTGACAGTAGAAGAAAAGAAGTAATATTATCTCTTTATAGCTCAATTGTGAGGTCGCACTTGGAATACTGTACCCAGTTCTGAAGTCCTCACATCAGGAAGGATGAGGACAGGCTAGGGGCAGTGCAACATAGGATAATCAGGATGATTCAAGGCCACCAAGGCAAATCTTACAAAGAGCAGCTCAAGGCCCTAAACATGTACGTGTGTGAGACCAGACTGAAAAGGGGTGATTTGAAACAGACATTTAAATTAATAAAGAAAAATAGGTGAATTGTGAGGAGTTATTTAGCAAAAGCACAAATAAAAGGTCATGGGGGTACGAGTGAAAACTGACATGAGGAACATTCAAGAGGGATATGAGGAAGTATTATTTTATGGAGAGGGTGGTGAAAACTTAGAAAAGTCTGCCAGTCAAGGCGATAGGCACCAAAACTATAAATGGTTTCAAGTACAGTGGGTACAGATTGAAGGCTGCAGTGGCTACTCAGGGCAATAGTAGCAGGTAGGAGAATGGGGGGAGGATAGTGAGGGATGGTAGCCTGGATGGCAGTTAGATCCAGGGGAAAAGACAGTGTACCACAGACAGACTGGATGGGCCTGTCAGTGTTTCTCTGTCACCATGCCTATGTTTCATGACAACTGTATGTTTATTCTATATTTTGTATTTTGTAATGTATAGCCCTTTACATTAATCATGGCAACTGTATGTTTATTCTTTATTTTGTATTGAGTACTGTATCGCCTTTTGCATAAATCATGGCAACTGTACATTTATTCTATATTTTGTATTATGTACTGTATAGCTCTTTATATTAATCATGGCAACTGTATGTTTATTCTGCATTTTGTATTTTGTACTATATCACCTTTTGCATAAATCATGGCAACTGTAAGTTTATTCCGTATTTTGTACTGTTTTGCCTTTTGCATTGCTCAATTCAGAGGGTGGTGGTAAATGCAGTTCACTCTGAAGTAGGGAAGGTGACCAGTGGTGTGCCACAGGGGTCAGTACTGGGACTGGTCCTGTGTAATGTCTTTATTTGGGACATTGCAGAGAGTCTGGAAGGGGAAGATATGCCTCTTTGCAGATGACACTAAAATATGCAATAGACACTCGGTGGGAGGGTGAATAGAGATCAAAGAATGCTTGAAGAGTGATCAAGGCTGTGGCAGCTAAATTTCAATATGAAGTGCACATTTATGCACTTGGGGCAAAGAAACAGATGGGCAGAGTACAAAATGTGGGAGACTGGTATTAACCACCATAAAACAGAAAAAAAGTGAGCTGGGGTAATCATAACTGATGACCTAAAGGTGGCCAGACAGTGTGACAAATTAGTGTGGAGACCTAGTGGGATGCTAGGGTGCATAGGGAGGGGCATCACCAGCAGAAAGAGAGAGGTGGTGTTACGCTATGTAGATCACTGGTGAGACCTCACCTAGTGTACTGTATCCAGTTCTGGAGACCATACCTCTGGAAGGACACAGACAGGGTGGATGTGGTCCAAAGGAGGGCAACTAAAATGGTACAGGGTTGGCATCACAAGCCTTATAAGGAATGGCTGAAGGACCTCAATATGTACATCTTGGAGGAAAGGAGGGAGAGGGGATATGAGAAAAACATCTATATACCTAACGGGTATAAATAAGGTTCGAGGGGAAGCATGTTTCAGACAAAAAGATGCTCAAGAACAAGGGGACATGTTATGAAGCTGGAGAGGGCAAGACTCAAGGGTGATGGGAGGAAGTACTTTATCACAGAAAGAGTGGTGGATGCCTAGAACAGCCTCCCAGTAGAGGTGGTGGGGGCCAAAATTGTAATAGATTTCAAGAATGCATGGAATAGCCATAATAAGGGAACCTTAGAGTCAGAGATTAAGTAGCGTCTGAGGTGTTACAGTGGGTAGGGAAAATGAGCAGACTGGGTGAGCCAAACGGTCCTTATCTGCCATCAATATATTTATGTTTCTATAGGAAGTGTACATTTATTCTGTATTTTGTATTTTGCACTGAATAGCATTTTGCATTAATCATGGCAACCCTACATTTATTCTGTATCTGAAATGATTTACTGTGTTGCTCTTTCCATTAATCATGACAACTGTATATTCTGTATTTTGTATGCTGTACTGTACTGCCTTTTTCAGAAATCATGGCAACTGCACTATTATTCTATATTTTGTACTGCATTGCCTTTTACATTAATCATGGCAACTGTACGTTTATTCTGTATTTGAAATTATGTACTGTGTTGCCCTTTCCATTAATCATGTCAACTGTAAATTCTGTATTTTGAATCTGTACTGTATTGCCTTATGCATTAATCACAACTGCACGTTTATTCTGTATTTTGTATTTTGTACTGTATTGCCTTTTTCAGAAATTATGGCAACTATACTTTTATTCTGTATTTTATATTTTGTAATGTATTGCCTTTTGCATTAATCAGGGCAACTGTATGTTTATGTTTGTTACTTATATAAACATATGATTATGTTCATATGTTTATATACATATGTATATACGTATACATAAACATATGTTTATGATTGTATGTTTATGTTTGTTAAACTGTATGTTTATGTTTTTGGATGCTAGCCCAAGATAAAGAATAGCACCCCAGAATGGAGTAAAATGGCCAGTAGCCAAGTGGCCACCAATAGACAAGACAAGCAAATACTTAAAGAGTGCTACCTTTTTGCTTAGTAGTGCACTCTGTTCTTAGCAGTAGTCAGAGGCGAGTGAAAGGGAGTGGGTCAGGCAGTTTGCCACCCCTTCAACTCAGTAGTCACCTTCCATGTCCAAGGGCTAGTAACCCCTGTAACTTCCCCATAGACCCTAGTTCTGGAAGGGACAGTCTGAAAGGGATCCTCAGCATTTTAGCTAATTAGATTACCCTTAGACTTAGGGTAGTTCTCCCATTAGGTGCCTTCAGAGCTATTTACCTGTGGGAGGGGGGTTATATCCAAGGGCCCCCGCATAGCTAGCCCCTAGCAAGTGGCAGGTTCCCTCAGTGCATCTCCCTTCTAAATTCCCTGCCTGGGAACATATTTCTGTGGGACACTGTTACTGTTTAAGAAGTCAAAAAATTTTATAGACATTGAGACTGTATTTACAAAAACAATGCCTGAATTTTACAGTATAACTGCCTTCTCCTGCCCAAGCTGTCTTTACCTCAATAAACGGTTGGATTAATTCTGCATTTGCTTTGCTTGTATCAAAGTGCCTTGTCTGCTCGTATTTGTTGGATTGTTCATACACAATATTGAATTAACCCTGCACTTGCTTCCCATTTCAAAAATAGTCCTGCACGCCACTGAACTGTGAGCTCATCTGAGAATTCTTTAGCCTAATGCTAATTTTCTTCACCTGGTTATCATTTGATTTATAGACTGTTGATAGCCGTGACCAATTAGACACTGATACCATCATCCTTCTCTGACAATGTTGGGTCTGGTCACCAGCATAGGTATAGCATAGATAGCTCCCAGTCACCTGTTTCATGTCCAGAGCTACAGGCCATTCCCCTTCCTAACAGTTTTTAGATAGTGCAGGGAACTGCCATGGTTCACAGGTAGGGATCTGCCGTAAAAATTGGGGTGGGGCCTTTGGACGCAAGAACCCAGAAGTCTTCAATCAGTTGTTTGCGTTCTGACTTTCCCTGGAGTCCAGTTTTGGCCTAGGAGTCTTCAACCAGTTTTCTGCATCCTGTCCCGTTTCCCTATGGTCCAGCTTCAGCCCAGTTGTCTGCATTCTGATTTTCTCTGGGGTCCAGTTTTGACCTAGAAGTCTTCTATAAGTTTTCTGCTTTCCATCTCATTTTCCCTGCGGTATTACACTGACCAGGAGTTCCTACATGTGCCTTGCATTGTATGCTTCAGTTTCTTCAGAGTACAGTTTCCCTTGAGTCCTATTTAGCCAGGAGGCTTACCAGTGCTTGGGTTCTTGTTTGTTCTAGTATTTCACCCCTCAGTTCTTCCAATTCAACCAAAAGCTGGACGACAAAGTGCACTGATGGCCACCACTCACAACCTACGTAGGACTCTATGCTCTTTTCGTTCCTGCTTGACATGCTTTACTAATGTGATGAACAGAAAATAAGGATTATTATAGACTTTTTAGAATCATAAGGCCATTGTAGAGTTTGGAGTACAGCATAAGGATTATTATAGAGTTTAGAATCATAAGACAACCTTAGAGTATAGGAATAGAGTATAAGAATCACTATAGAGGTATAGATTACCAAGTTACAGTATATCTGGTTGTACACTGAGTATCATCTTCGGTGCTTTTCACCCAGTAAACCTGATTCCATCCACTGAGTTTGTCGCCTGCCCCTCCTTACTGAAACACCGCTACACCATCAGCGAGTATAGATACTTGTGCTTTACAGTGGGAGTGATAACGCTGCTGACAATTCTAGTAGAAGCCTTGAATGTATGTTATTAGGTACAGGAGAGGTATTTGCCCTGAGTTTTCCACTCGAGGTCTCAATTTCCCCTCTTGTAAAATAGGTATTGCTATTGTCATTGACATATAGTTGTTCTAAAACTTGTGTCCCTTCATTGAACACAGAACAAAAGAATTCATTAAAAAATATTTGCAACAGTTTTGTTGTCCTCTGTTACTGATCCGTTCAGACTGGGCCTACTTGTTTAGGTTCATTTTTATGGTTGTTAACGTAGGAAAAGAATGCTTTGTTATTGCCCTTGGTGTGGGTAAATTTGAATTAAATTTTACTCTTCTCTTGTCTAGTCATATGTTTAGCTCTTTTAGCTCAGACTTACAACAGCTTTTAGCCACTAGGCAGTTATCCCTTTTGAGTTTTTTGTAGGCTTTTTCCTTCCTAGTTATTTGATGTTGAATTGATCTAGTGAGACACACTGGAACCCTACTCCTTTTGTTATAGTTCTTTTTTCGAGCTACACATTTGTTTTCAAGTTCCAGTATGGTATTTTTAAGAAGGGTCCAAGTTTCTTCTACAGAGAGGTTAAATGTCATGGAATCTCAATCAATGGCTGTGATGGCTTGTCTCGTGCAATTAAAGTCAGCTTTACTAACATCACTAAAAAATTGTGTGCCACATGATTTGGTTCTACAGGATGTTAAACAGCACTGGATTGAGTTATGGTCACTACCACCTAGGGGAAAAAGTATATTTATATCTGATAGATTGTCTTCAATGTTAGTGAGGATGAGATCCAGTATGTTGTTCCCTCTGGTTGGGAAGGTGACCTTTTGGTGGAGCTCCTGGTTAGCTAATAAGTTCAGGGAGTCACATTCCTGGTTCAGTGATCCAGAAAGATTATGCCAATTGATTCCCAGAAAATTAAAGTTGCTGACTATTAAGGTATGTCCTGCTTCTGTTGCGTAACTTATTTCTCTTATTAGGTGTTACATTCTGTATCTTTTTTTTTAATTTTTTTTTTATTTTAGTCTTTGGTAACCGGGTAAGGCCAATAGGCACAAGTGCCTATTTTTTAGGAGCACTGGGCAGTTAAGTGACTTGCTCAGAGTCACACAGTGTGCAAGTGGAGGTTGTGAGAATCAAATGCAGATCTGGTCTGCTGGCTGTATCAAGCTTGTACACACCTCATTCCTTTAACCTATAGGCTATACTGCCAGCCAAATCTCAAATCTGAGTTTGGTGATCTGTAAACATTTTGAAATAGGATCATTGGACTATTCTTAAACTGGATTTGTATCCAGACACTTTCTATACTGCTAGCCATGTCCATGGATGGAAATATCTGGTAACAGGTGATGTTGTTGCTTGCACAGATGCAGATCCCACCCACTTGTTTGTTGTTCCTATTGTTGGAAAATAAATTGTAACCCCTTCTTTCCTTGCTGTAGTTGCTATGGTAATCCCACCACATTTTGGCTACAGCAACCACATCCAGATTGTCTCTTAGTATAATGGCTTCAAGTTGAGCTTTTTTTTTTTTACCATATTTAAGCTTCTTACATTTGTCAGTATTATTCTGCATAGGTTGGTGGATTTTGGTGAGTGTTTATTGGTGGAGACTGAAGATTCCACACTACCCATTTCCCCTGTCATTGTCAGGTTAAAGTTTTGTGAATGAAGGTTTCTATTCCTCCACCCCCCCAAGGCCATGCTACCTCTTCTACTGAGGTGCAGCCCATCCCAACTAAATAGACTATTGTTATTGAAGATTCCCCAGTAGGTAAGGCATTTGTACCCACTTTGAAGTGTCCTTTTATGCAGCCACTCATTGATTTGTCTTATTTTGTTGTTTTTCATGTAGCCAGCCCTTGGTACGAGTAAGATTTTAGAGAAGCAGATATCACTCCCTTTGTCCTTTAGTTTGTTACTAAAATGGATAAAGTCCCTCTTATTCTCTTCCACACTGTACTTACTTGTGTTGTTTGTGCCTACATGGCAACCATGAGTGGACTGGGCCTGCATTGCTAAGTGTATTGTCCAGCTTTCCTGTGATGTCAGCTATCTGAGCCCCGAAGAAACTGCTGCATGTGCGATTAGCCTTGTCTGGCCTACACACTATTTTGTGGATATATTTTACAGTCAAGTCCCCAGTATGAATATCTGTCTTGGAGGGGTAGTTCAAGAAGTCATATCCATAGCAGAAGGTGACATAATGGTTTGGTTTCCTGGGTCCAGATCAGGGAAGGGTAACACTGGGGACATGAGGGGCATATTGCACTCCAGTGGGGCTTCTGGGGGGGTAATTAACACCTTCATCTACTAGAATAGAAAGGCAATGGCAGTTATCAGCATTTATGTTGCTGGGGTGCTTATTCCCATTCTCCAGTGCTGGAGGGGTAAAAGTTGGCTTAGTGGTAGTGGCTGGACTGACTAGTGACAGCTGGTCGGTAGATGGGCTCTCTCTTAATATAATTAACTGGGAATTATCTATAGTTTGGCCCCCATAAGTGACTGCAGTAGAGCATTCGGAGGAAGGACCATTATTACCTTGAGAGAGCATGACAAGGGTTGGTAACGATTAGTTATAACCAATTCCCTTGGCTAAGCAACCTTTTTTTAGTTTATGTACTGTATATTTTCCAGTTACCAATCACCTTCAAGTGAGCCTTCATTAGAATCTTCTTCTCTATCCCTTTTTTGTTTACAAATGGCCTATTGGAATCATGCAAGGATAGCAAAGTTGAATTAGGTAACAGAGGATGGCTACCAGGGCTAGTACTAACAGTAGCAGTTCTACTAAGGCCTGAGTTATGTTTTACTGGAGCATTGGTATTATTAAAGGCTAGTATTCTGTGGACCATTTCTTGTTGACCTCTTCCTTTTGCTTCCAGTTTTGTTTTAAAAGTATTGATTTCTAACTGAAGGTCAACAATATGTTTGCACTTATCTCAGATATGGTCCTTGTTAGTTACATAACTGTTGACTAACTTGTACACTGAGCAACTGATGCACTTAAGACTTATATCACCCTCTAAGCTCATGATGCTTTTAGCCATGATATACCTATTAGGTAACTAAAAAACACCACCATAAGCTCTGTTCCCTTCTCCCAGACCTGCTGAAAGCTCAGCCCAGATCAGGCTGTCCAGCTGAGGATCGACGCTGTGTCTGGCTCTTCTTAAACTGCCAACACACCAGCGCAAGCTCTGCTCCCTTCTCCCAGACCTGCTGAAAGTCTCAGCTCTGATCGGGCTCCCCAGCTAAGGACTGAAGCTCTGGCAGGCTCCTCTCAAGTCACCACCACACCACTGCAAGCTCTGCTCCTTTCTTCCAGACCTGCTGAAAGCTTCAGCCCTGATCGGGCTCTTCAGCTGTGGACCAAAGCTGCGGCAGGCTCCTCTCAAGCCACCACCGCACCACCAGAAGCTCTGCTCCCTTCTCCCGAATCTGCTGAAAGGTATGCGGCTCAAGATTTGCTCCCTTCTTTGGCTTCTGCATGGTCTGTGGCTCTGAAAGCTGCTGTTTCCATTGGCCCTGATCCGAAGCTCTGGACAGACATTGATTGTTATTTTTCTGCCTGCTCCTGGGATTGGCCAACTGCTCACTGGTGGTTTCTCCCCTCTGCCAGGCTACCGCTGACTTCTTCTCCTTCTGTGACACCTGAATTCTTTAATTAGAATTTTTAAATATTGCTTATTTAATCTTCATTTTCACTGCATGCTTAACTAAACTGATTATTTAAATGAATATGATGTTTAACTGTACATGTTCTGAATTCCTAGCTAAACCAACAGTAATCTGTCTAAATAATTCAGTCACTGCCAGAGTTTATGATTGTCTATTAAGTTGTAACTTAGCCACAGATGATTTTTTTCTGAGCCTTGCCTCGTCTGCTAAGGTGTTTGTTCATTCTGTTTAGTGATACAGTTAGCTGCATAGCTCTGTCTTAGGGGGACACTGTCCAGCATTTATTTCTGTACTTTACTGCCAGTGTTTACCCTTGATTCTGCTTCTCTCCCATATCCTGTTATCCTTTCCCTCCTTCCAACCTGTGCCTAAGCCCCCCCTTACCAAAACTGAATCAGTATATTTAATTTCTTTACTCCTTCTCTCCTATATACTGCTGTTCTTCCTCACCCTCCTACTCTCTCCTATTCTGTGCCTAAGCCCCCAACCCCCAAAACCTTAACTGGGCAGTTTTTAATTCCTGTGCTTTTAAGTGTGAATTTCTAGCCCCCCCTGACCTGGGCCTGATCTCGGAGAAAAGGTCCAGACACCCCCGCTGTGCCACTCCTTAATTTTAACCTGATCCCCTAACCTCAGGCATTGTCCCCAAGTCCCTCCCAGAGATTAAGTCTTTCGGCCGATTTTTGCAGCCACTACAAATTAAGCAATATTTATTTCCTTTCCTCCCTTCTAGCTTCAGCCCTGATCAGGCTCTCCAGCTGAGGACCGAAGCTGCGGCAGGCTCCTCTCAGCTGGCCACACCACCACCACAAGCTCTGCTCCCTTCTCCAGGACCTGCTGAAAGATATGCAGCTCAAGATTTGCTCCCCTCTTCAGCTTCTGCATGGTCTGCATGATTGAAAGCCACTGTTTCCATTGGCCCTATCCAAAGCTCTGGCCCAACATTGGTCCTTTTTTTTCTGCCTGCTCCCTGGATTGACCAACTGCTCATTGGTGACTTCTCCACTCTGCCAGGCTGCCACTAACTTCTTCTCCCTCAGTTGGCGCCTACATTTTCAAATTAGAATTTTATCCTGCCTACCCCTGGCACTCTTTAAATTCTCTTACTGCCCAGGGTGACATGCCCTCTGCACCACCTGATAAGTTACTGTAGCATCAAAGGAACCCCCTCTCTTAAATGTACAAATGCCTTTATCCAGTATTCTATATACCAGTCCTACTCCCATTCATTTGACTGTTTATACCCAAAGTTAATCCACCTTCTCTTTAGGGTCAGCATGAACCACCTAATGTACCTCTTCTTGGTATTTGCCTTCATGCTACCCTTGCCTCCTCCTCCTACCTCAAGTGATAATGGCAGCCTCATATCTTTACCTTTAACAACAAACTGTCCTAATTCTATAAACACCCCTGCCCTCTCTGTATTTGCACACTGCTCCAAAAATCATGGAAAACATTTGTTTCTACCAGACAACACTAACCTCCTCCCTTCTCCATGTACCAGCTTGTTCCTATTCTCTAGTCATAGCACCATGCTACACAAACTGTGCAGGAGCCACTCTCAAATGCTCAAAAACCTTTGGCTGCAGGCTACCAAGTTTATCTGGCTATTACTGCTCATATTGGGTAAAAAACATCCTAATCCTGGTCCCAAATCACTGGAAGCAACTCTCCCTGTGAAGCACAGCTTAGTCACAGTTGCCTCAATTAACAGCTGCAGTTTGCTGTCTAAGTTCGATGAACTGCAAGTATGGGTAGCACACCATAGGCCAGATGTCCCATCAGTAGTTGAGACCTGGCTCTCACCAAGAACCCCTGATACCGATATACAACTGAATGGCTATACCTCATTTAGACTAGCTAGAACTGGAAAGTGAGGCAGGGGATGCCTCATCTACATCAGGGACCACTTACGGGGACAGGTCCTCCCACCAAAAAGACAGGGAACTACATTCAAATGCTTCCTATTAAACTTATTGTAGGGACTCTAGGAAAGGGACTGACCATTATTTCTGTCTACTTTCCACCCAAACTACAGGTCAAGGGTTTTAAGGTGCGCCATGAGTACCTCTCTGAACAAGGAGTAATGTTGAAGTATCGGTTGTAGGTGACTTCAATGTTAATTGGTTGTCCCTTGACTTAGCACCATACAGAGATGCTTTCACAGCCATAAACATCGCCCAGCTGGTAGATTCACCCATGCATACAAACTACCATACTGGGTCCAGTACCTTACTGGACTGGTTACTAACTAACTACCTTGAGCGGATCACCAGAGCGGTTGTTCTCCCAGATTCAATAAGCGACCACTCCCCCATCCTCTGTACCTGGCCAAACAAGGCAGCCAAATGCCTAGCAAAAGTGATCATGACATGGCTCTTACAATGAGGGCAACTGGAACACCTAAAAGAATACCTAAGGCATATCGAGTGGTCCAACATCTTCTCAGTGAATGATATCAATGTAGCTTTGGACCTTTTCATCAAGTCTTTCTATGCTGCCTGTGATATTTTTGCCCATGTCACTACTTGGAAAGTAAAAGGATCTCAAAAATCCTGGATAAACCCCACTCTCCTTGCCCTACTACATGCTAGGGATAACCTCTGGCACAGGGCAAGAAGTTCAGGCTCCCATATTGATCTTCAAAATTACAAGGCAGCATGAAACAATTGTACCAAGGCCATTCACCTAGTAAAATCCTAATACTTAAGCTCCTGGGGTGATAGCTGCAACTTTTGGGCAAACATAAAAGCCCTCACTGGGAATCCTAATAAAGAGGCCCCAATGATGTTGAACATAAATGGGAATACAACTCAGGATCCTAAAATCATCACCAATACTTTCAATAAAACATTCACAGACCTCAGTGGGGAGTTTCCCCTGATTACTTATGCCCAATCAGTGGCCTTCAAAGTACTACAATGCACTCTCCACCTTCACATGCTGCCCCTCCATTATACCTCAAGATAATCTCCCAATATGAGGGAGGAAAAAAAACCCCCAGAAAGTGCTTGGAAAATACAGGCATAGCAAGGAAAGCCTTGACATTAAGTTAATTGCCCTCACTCTTGACATCGCTCTAGCTCCACTAACAAGAATACTCAACCTCTCTCTCATTACTGGAAAATTCCCTTGGCTGTGGAAAGCTACTGTTGTTACCCCAGTTTTTAAATGTGGAGATAGTGCATCCCACACTAACTTTTGACCAATCTCCATACAACCCCAATCTCAAAAGCATTAGAACTCATCGTCTACAATTAGTTAATTGAACACCTGAACAAATACCAACTGCAGTGCAAGGAGCAACATGGTTTTAGAAAAAAGCATAGCACATCTGCCCTGATTGAATTTACAGGCTTCATATATGACTCTCTGGACCGGGGGCACTTAGTGGAGGCTGCCTTTATAGACCTCATTAAAGCCTTTGACACCATAAATCATGAGCTCCTAATAGCTCAGTTAGGAGATTCCTCCGTCTCCTCATCCACACTGTGCGGGTTTTGTAGCTACCTCTCTGGGCATGTTCAACAAGTCAACATTGGCAACACACACTCTGATAGCTAGAGTGTTGGTACAGGTATACCTCAAGGGTCCATCCTGGACCCCTTCCTATTCAGTCTCCTTTTAAATAACCTCCCACAATAGAGGGTCACATGATGGCAGTCTAGCAATCGGCAGCAAGCTCCCACTGCTCTGCATCCCTCCTGCTTATAACTACTTCAAACCATCAATCCCAAGCTATTTTTCAACTTTAAATGGATAATTAGAACTACTACACACTACAGGACTGAAAGACAACTGGTAAAATGGATGCATATATGCATAATGCTCCGCCACGGCACTCATCTCCTCCTACTTCGGAGAAAGACATGTCCGCAAAGAGGCCCAAACAGCAGCCACCCAGAAAAAGTAAAGCTCCAGTGGGATTATCAGCTGTTATGGAGGAATGTTTTCTAGAGATTATGCAACCATTGCAAAGTTCAATTGCGGACATCTCAGAGGAATTACATCAAGTACATTCCTCGCTGGACTCTCTAATAATGAGAGTAGCTGATTTTGAAGCGAAACTTATCTCTTTAGAGAAAAGACAAGACAAGACTGAATTAGATCATGGTGGGGTGGTCAAAAGACTAAAACGAATGGAAGAAAAGCTGGAGGATCTTGAGGGCAGAAGCCACCGAAATAATTTGCTAATTATTGGGATCCGCGAAAAGGAGGAATGCAGCTCTCCTATTTTGTTCTTACAAAAATTATGTGAAAAAGTTGCTGGTCCATCGCCAAATGGCACGACGTACATTATTGAAAGAGTGCATAGGACTCTATGACCACCTCCACCACCTGACTCACCACCCAGACCACTGGTCTTCAAACTCCAGAATTTCCTTGACAAACAGTATATTTTGGCCCAAGTTTAAACCCTTCAGGAACTTCAGTGGGAAGGCCGTAAAATATGCATCACTCAAGATTTACCCCAGTGAGTATGATTAAAGAGACAGGAACTGCACTCACTTCTATCTAAGCTAATTGTGGCAGGGAAACAATTCAGGGTTTGCTACCTGGCCATACTTCAAGTGAGGATCAAGGATCAATGGCACACATTTGAAACCTATGATCAGGCGCAGCTTGAACTCAAGAATCTCTTGTCCGACTTATTTAAATGAGTGGAACCCTCTCACTATATTTATGGTGAGCTCTCCGATCTAATGGCAGGATGTGGTACTTCAGTACTTCTCAAGCGATTGAAATCTCCTGCTGATGGCGCTCTAAAGGTACTTAACATTACTTCTCTCATTGTTGGATGTATTGCAGCAGTGCGACTGATGTGCTCGCTACGGAATAGACATATAGCTTCAGCTGGAAGTCGTTTAACTATTTGCCTAATGATTAAACAAGGCATAGAAACCTGAATCACTCCTTTATGACACTTCCTCCCATTCCTTCTCAACCCTAGGAAATGTGCTAATCAGTCTGTTTTTCTATCAAGAATGACGCCACTTGCATATAATGAGTGACTATGAATATACCTCTGTGTTGTTAACAGAGATCCATCGATTAAGTTAAAATGGTTTTGAAGCAAGTCATGCTGCAGTCTATAGTTTAACTGCACCAGTTATCATTCTTATTCTTTACTAACGTTATACTCCCACTGCTTCATGAAGGGGACTAAATGCTGTCTTTTACAAGCATTAGAAATTGAGATGTACCTTTGATATTTGATACCTAATTGGTGTGATCGTCGATTTCCTGCCTATATCTTGTGCTCATCACACAGCAATGAATCTTAACTTCTATAAAATCTAGGCTGACGTCACTTGTTTTCATATAACATTATAGCTGGGAGGGTGTGGGGGTTGGGGGCTGGGTAGCTGAAGCGTGGGCTGCATATAGACATCACCTGACAGTATATTTTAGCCAGAACAGTTGATAGAACTGGGGATAGTTGTTAGTTATTTCTTGTTGTTTTTGATTTATACTTTAATTAATGTTCTAATTACAAAGATACATAGACAGTGTCAGCAGATAAGGGCATATGGCCCACCCAGTCTGCCCATTTAAGCTTGTAAGTTCAGTTTACGTTTTCCTAGAAGTCTTTCACCCCTCACCACTGACCTCCAGAATTCCTTTATGTCTATCCCATGCATTCTTAAATACCGTGATTGTTTCAGCCCTCACCACTTCCTCTGGCAGGGTGTTCCACTTGTCCACCACCCGTTCTGTGAAGAAATTCTTCCTCATGTTTCCTCTGAATCGTCCTCCCTCCAACTTCATCCCATGTTGTCTAGTCCTGGAACATCTTTTTCGCTTAAAAATAGTGTATTCCTGCACCTTGTTCCTCCCTGTAAGATACTTGTATGTTTCTATCATATCCCCTCTCTCCCTCCTCTCCTCCAGGGAGTACATATTCAGTTCCTTCAACCTGTCCTCATAGGACTTGTGATGCAATCCATGTACCATCTTTGCTGCCCTCCTCTGAACCTTCTCTAACCTATCTATGTTCCTACATAGGTAAGGTCTCCAGAACTGTACACTGTACTCCAGGTGGGGCCTCACTAGTGTCTTGTACAGTGGAATTATGACCTCCCTTTTCCTGCTGGTGATGCCCCTGCCTATGCATCCCAGCATCCTATTCTTTACCTGCTGCCTTGTCACACTGTTTCCTACCTTGAGGTCATCAGAGATGATAACCCCAAGATCCCTTTCCTGCTTGGTGCATGCTAAATCCTCACTCCCCAACTGATATATTGTGCCAGGGTTTTGTGCCCCATATGCACTATCTTGCACTTCTTTGCATTGAATTTCAACTGCCAAACCCCTGATCATTCTTCAAGTTTCTGCAGGTCCCTTCTCATTCTGTCTACACCCTCTGGTGTGTCTACTCTATTACAGATCTTTGTGTCATCAGTGAACAGTGAAATTCTGCCTTCTAGGTCCCTGCGCAATGTCACTGATGAAGATGTTGAATAGGACGGTCCCAGCACTGATCCCTGTGGTACCCCACTGGTCACTCTTCCCTCTGTGGAGTGACAGCCATTTACCACCACCCTCTGTGTCCTGCCACCCAGCCAGTTACCTACCCACCACACTACTGTCCTGCCCACACCCATATTCCCCAATTTGTGTAATAGTCTTCTGTGAGGCACAGTGTCAAAGGCCTTGCTGAAGTCCAGATAGGCCATGTCCACTGCCCTTCTTGATCCACCTCCCTAGTCACCCAGTCAAAAAATTCAATGAGGTTGGTCGGACATGACCTTCCCCTAGTGAAACCATGCTATCTTGGGTCCTGTAGTCCATTGATGGAGACTTGTGTAAGGGATTTAGACGGGGGAAGGATGTGCCACAACTCTGCTATTATGACTGTGTATTACACAATGCTGACTGGATACCACAGGTTCTACCTGAACACCATACTGTAGAATGGTTCCCACTAATTTTCCATTATTGATGTGACCATTAATGGATGGTCCTTATAATATTATAACCTGGAATGTCCGAGGTGCCAGAGATAGGTGTAAATGACAAATTATTCTAAGACACCTCTCTCATTTACATGTTGGAATTGCCTGTTTACCAAGAGACTCATCTTAGGAGAGAGGATACCACTCTTCTCTGCAAGACCTGGGTTGGACAAGCCTATGGGGCTGGCACCCCTACAAACCATGGGGGAGTCGTCCATCTTAATTGCCAAAACAATACCATTTAAACTATTGCAGGAAGTTTGGGATGTGAATGGTCGTTATGTATTACTGCATGGTATGCTCCAGTCCCACCAAATCATTTTATAATCTATATATTATTTATTTATTGAATTTTGATGACCGGGTAAGCCCACTGGGCCCCAAAGGTCCCTTTTTCAGGGGTGACCCAGGAATAACATTAAGAGATAACATACAGTAGAAAAACATATGGGAGTACAGGTTAACATGGGTATACCGTATTCAGCTGTTTACACATAGCAGACATGACATTGGTTTGGTATATCTGATTGGTCAGTGTTGTTCATTACATCATCCATTGACAGAGACATTGGTGAGACAGTACTCTAGATTACTTAGGTGACACAGTTTAAGGGAAAACTGCATTCAGCTATTTACACATAGTTGTTAAACATGATTGATATATCTGCATGGTCAGTGTTGTTCATTACATTATCCATTGACAGAGACATTATTGAGACAGTACTGTAGATTCCCTAGGTAACCTAGTTCAGGAGCGTTAATAGGTTCAGATTGGGGGAGGAAAGAAATTGTGCAAACATTGTTAGGGGCTAACACTTACAGTTAGGTGAACAGTCTGCAGAGGTCACTGCAATAGTGTCAAGGGTGGAGGCAATGGCATATGATTGTTGATAGAAAATGGGCCTTGAGTCTTGTGCGGAAGCACGGCAAAGATGGAGTGTCTCATATCTCCACAGGGAGGTTATTCCACAAGGAAGGGGCAGTATGAGAGAATGATTTTTGTCCTGCCTTAGTCCTGACCTTGGGGACCTCCAGTAGTGTGTGGCCTGAGGATCTAAGGCTGCGCTGGTTTATTTTTGCTGTGAGGAGTCCCCCAAGACTCAGGGGAGGCGAAGGGCTAATTATCTTCTTCACCAGGCAGAGTACAGAGTAACTGAGGTGAGATTCGAAAGTTGGCCAATTAAGCTTTGCCAACACCCCGCAGTGGTGGCTCCTGGCGTGGGATGAGGTGGCAAAGTGGGCCACCTTGTTGTATAGGGTCTGTAGTCTTCCGAACTCAAGCTTTGCGATACCCTGAATGACCAGGGCAGCATATGTTAGAGTTGGAAGTAGGAAACTAGTTGCTATAGCAGTCCTAGCTTCTGGGGTCAGCGATTCCTTGAGCCGATACAGTAATCCAAGTTTTGTATGGATTGCTCTCTTGACTTGGTCCACATGTTGTTTGAGCGTGAGACCTTGGTCAATAGTAAGGCCAAGGTACTTAGTCGAGGAGACCACTTCGAGCTTGTTATCCTCAAGGGACGAGAGTTGGAGTAGATGTGTTCTGTCTAGTCCAAGGGCTCTTGGTCCTAACAGCATGGCTTTGGTTTTGCCGGTGTTAAGGACCATTTTATTCTTGATGAGCCACTTCTCCATGATGTGAATATCCTTTTGGAGAGAGGTGCTAAGGTCATCCAAGTTGACCGAGGTTTTGTAGATGACAGCATCATCAGCGTATTGGATGGCACTGCTGCTTCCACAATGATTGCAGAGTTCATTTACATACAACGAGAACAATAGTGGCCCAAGTATAGATCCCTGGGGTACACCGTCCTTAAGGGACAATGGTTTAGAGAGTGTCTCCAGCCACCTGACCCTCTGTGAGCGTCCGGTGAGGTAGCTTTCAACCCATTTGAGGGCGTGGGCATCGAGGCCTATAGCATGGAGTTTTTGGAGTAATAATCCGTGATCCACCCGGTCAAAGGCCTTAGAGAGGTCTATAAAACTGCCCCTGTAATGGAGCCCGAGTCTAGATTTCTGAGTACGTCTGTAGAGAATTTGGTTAGGGCAGTGTCTGTCCCATGTTTGACTCGAAAGCCATGTTGGGATGGGGACAACAGCATGTGCACCTCCAGGTATTCCTTAAGTTAGGCATAGACGAGCTTCTCCTGTATTTTAGCCAAGGCACACAGCAGGGAGATAGGCCTGTAGTTCTCTATTGGTTCTACTGGCCCACCTTTATGAATTGGGACCACATGCGCCTGCTTCCACAACTCCGGGACAGATCCTTTAAGTAATGACCTATTGATCAGCCAGGTGAGTGGTAGCATGAGAGCCGTAGCCCTATCTTTTAGCAACCTGGCTTTGAGTCCGTCCAGGCCTCCCACCTTCTCAACTTAATAGCCTCTTCCACACAAGAAGCCATACTGCTTGGTGGTGATTGGAATAAAACACCCTAGTTACAGATGGATAGGTCTGATCATGAAAAGGACAGGCCTTTTTCTGGCCCAAAGAGCTTTAAAAGACCTGATGTCCAGTGCGGGAATAGTGGATGTATGGTGAATCCTAAATCCCACAGAGAGAATGTACACTTTCTTCTCCTTCACCCACCGTACCTGCTCCAGACTTGATTATTTTTTGGTCAGCTCTTTTCTACTTCCCGGAATAATTGACTATAGAATACATGCAAGAGTGATAGCTGATCATTCTTCTGTTTCTCTCACTTATATATTAGGTCCAGGTATTAAGAGAGATACCCTTTGGCATCTAAACAACCAACTATTTAAAATCCCGGCTACCTTATCTCATATTAAGGAATTTGCTTCACAGTTCCTAGAAGCCAATAGAGGCTCAGTCACACAAATAGATATAGTATGGGCAGCTCTCAAGTATGCCTTATGAGGTGAATGTATTTGCTTGGTATCCACTAGATTCCAACAGTTTAAAATTAAAGTAGATGGCCTATTACCCTCTGTTAAAACCATTGAGAGGAGCATTACTCGCAACTCCCACGAAGAGGACTGGGCCAAACTGCATACTTTACACATGCAATTCTCTGACCTTATGCCTCAGAAGGCTGAGCTTGCTCTGAAGAGAACCAGACTTAAATATTTAGAGTCAGAAGAACGAGTGGGGAAACTGCTTGCCATCCGAATTAAGCAAGTCGATACAGATCGTAGCATACTTGGCCTAAAACCAGCAAACAACAGCCCCACTATTACTAATCCCACACAAACTGCTGTTTTCTTTAGGTCTTACTTTTAGAATTTGTATACAGTCCCTGGAAATGAAGTTGCTACTCAACAAGAAATTAATAATTATCTTGACCTAATCACTCTCTCTCGTCTCCCTCCAGATATAACATCTCCTTTAGGCATTTCTATTTCTGTTATGGAAGTAGAACAAGCAATACAACAACTCCCCCTAGACAAATCCCCAGGCCCAGATGGTCTCATGAACAACTTATTCAAATCCTGTTCCTCAGAGCTTGCTCCCCTCCTGACTGAAGTGTTTAATCATTGGTTCCTTAACGGATTTTTTGATCATAGCTTCCTCGAAGCAATTATTACCCTTATACCCAAACCCAATAGAGATCCCCACTACCCAGAAAACTACCATCCTATATCACTATTAAACACCGATGTAAAAATATTGGCAAAGATTTTATCAAATAGATTGAGTCCCCTTATGAGTACTGTAATTGGTCCGGAGCAAGTGGGATTTATGACTGGTAGATCCTCTAGTGATCAGCTGCACTGGTTATTACATATAATTTCCCTGACTAGTAACTTTAATACACCTGCAGCGCTAATTTCATTAGATGCTGAGAAGGCATTTGACAGTGTCTCCTGGGACTTTCTATTTACAGTTCTAGATAGACTTTTTTTTCCTAACAATTTTATTAAGTGGATCCAACTTTTATACTACTCGCCTACTGCCTGTGTCTGGTGCAATGGCATCCTGTCTTACTCATGGTACCAGACAAGGCTGCCCCCTATTCCCTTTACTTTTTAATATATACTTGGAACCTTTCATTCAGAAGTTAATTTCCTCACCAGATATCCTTGGTATAACTGTGGGCACAGGTCGTCTTCTTATTTCTGCATATGCAGACGATCTATTACTACATCTAGAGAACCCCATACAAGGTGTTCCAGCTTTGCTCAGAGAAATCGATCTATTCTTGAAGGTCTCTTATTATAAACTTAACCCATTTAAGACGAAAGTCTTCCCACTGAATGGGAAAACTATTCCATCAAATATTGTGGGACATCATCTAATATGGGAGCCGAAGTCCTTAACATATCTAGGCATTAAGATTTTTGGGAAAATCTCAACCACGGTGAAAGAAAAATTTCACTGCCCTAATATCGACTCTTAAAACAGATTTAACCAGATGGGGTGCATTACCAATTTCACTCTGGGGCAGAATATCCACAATTAAAATGAATGTGCTACCTCGCATTCTTTATCCTCTTGGTATGTTGGGTGTTTATCTTCCTAAAAAATGGTTTACTGAACTGCAAACCCTAGTCAATCAATACCTATGGAAAGGAAAAGGAGTGCGATGAGCATATTTTAAACTTACTGCCCCAAAACTACAAGGTGGCCTCTCACTTCCATCATTTTTGACCTACTATAATGCAGTTCACATCAGTAAACTTGTTCAATGGATCTCAATATTAGATCAGGGAAACCTGGGTCCCCTTAAACCCTTATGGCTAGACATAGAAAGAAACATGGTAGAGCAACCTTGCTGTACCTTCTCTGCTTTACTCAATTCCTCACCACAATATATACCTAAAATTCTTTGGAATACACCAATTGGATGGTCCCTCAGGGCCCTACACCAAATATAAAAACATTTGAACCTCGATTGGCGTAAATCTCTGGAACAACTGTTGATTGGTGACCCACATTTTCAAATTGATAAAAGTCCTATTTCCCCTCTTTTTTGGGCCCCGTTACTTGACACCAAACTTTGAACTTTAGCCCCTTAGGGTAAAGTACTTTCCTACCCACAGTTTTGTCAAACACTCAAAATACAAGAGAGAAACCCCTTTAAATACTGGCACATTCGACAGGCTATTGTCTCATTTTTGGGTACAACAATGAATTTTATCCCCACTGCAATAGAAATTTACCCCTCTTACTGGTGGCAAATCAACCCCATGCGATATCTATTGTATATAAGAAACTGCAGACTCTGGATCCCAGTTTGCCCAAAGGCATGTGTTACTATTGGGTGAACAAACTATCTTTATCTACAGATGTCCAGTCTTGGTATCAAATCCAGTACAATGTATACAAGTATAATAAGCAAGATAGACTCCATTTAATACAGTATAATGTTATGAATAACTTATATTTTTCTCCTGACAGACTACACAAAATGGGAAGGCTTCCATTTCCTCAGTGCCAACATTGCCATATGTCTCCTGGTGAACTTTACCATATGCTATGGTCCTGTCCAAAAGTGTCAGCTTTTTGGCTTCGCATTAAAAATTCTTTAGACCCATTATTAGGATTACAATCTTTGTTCACCCCTAAAATGTGTCTTCTTAATGATTTCCCTCCAGGTGTTATCAAAAATAGAAAAGCCCATATAGCTTTAATCTCTGCAGTTGTTAAACTAATTATTATGAGACTCTGGAAAGCCAAATCTTTGCCATCATTTTTTGAATGGCACAGAGAGATATTATTGGCCCTACAACTTGAAAAACATGTAGCTATGTTGAACCACAGGAACTGGGCCTACTTAAACAAATGGGGACCACTGGAAGCCTTACTCACAATCTGGAAACCTTAGAATACTATAGATTCAGTATATACATAAAAGTTACCACCTTTGTACATAATCCAATACTATGGCACAGGAAATGATGCCAGGTGGGATCATTGATAGGTAAGGTTAATGGGAATATTGTGTGGGGGGTTCTTTCTTTTTATTGATTTTAATTTGTACATTTCTGATTGAGGGATTTTTCCTACAGAAGTATATTGCTGACTTGTATCATCTCCTCAGTCTTTCCCTAGATACCTACTATTGTATTGTTTTGTACTGAATTGTATAAGAAAACTTAATAAAGCATATTGAATAATAAAAAAAATAAATAAATAACTTCCCACAAGTCTGCCTTGATGGAATCCTCCACTACACAGATGATTCTGTCATCTATACTAGTCAACCTGACCTCGACGCCCTCAAACAATGTTTGCAGGTCACCTTCAAGCTGTTGGAACATTGGTTAAGCGATGCACTTCTACTACTAAACTATAAAAAAACAAAAACTATGTGTTTGTCTCTACCCACAGCAGGTATAAATCATCTAAATTAGACATCTGCAACAAACAAAATGAGGCCCTGGAAATTGTCCCAAGCTTCAAATATCTCGGCGACACCCTGGATAGCTTCTTATCATATTTCTTACACATAGACCAAGTATGCAGGACATCAAATAGGAAGATCGGTCAGCAGTATAGGCACAGGCATTGCCTCTAAGAAGATGCCCTCAAACTGACCATAAATAGCTCAGTTTTCTCTGTCATAGACTATGGCCTTGCCATATACAGTGTGGCCTCAGACATGTCTCTGTGAAAAAATAGTCTTCTCCTTGAATAAAGCTTGCAGACTTCTCCCAGGAACACCATGCCTCACCGCCACCTATGACCTTTACTCTCTCATGAGCTGGCTGGACCTTAAACTCAGATCTTGTTATCAAGTCTGCCTCCTGGCAAAAAAGGTTAACGTAGGCATGACCCCTACTGGGATCCAATCCATGCTCTGCCAGCCTGCACCAACCAGACTGACAAGAGGGGCCCACAATAATCCCTTCAACGTTCCATTCAGTGTGTCAGTGTAGCTTAGTTGGTAGCACATCCACCTCTGGACCAGAAGGTCATGGGTTCTTGTCCCACACCAGGATTGGACTTGCACCTAAAAAATCACTGGCATCTGAGTGCAGTATTAGGGGGGTGATGTACTGATGTGGTGTGCCATCCTTCAGATGAGATGTTAAACCAAAGTCCCTTCTACCCATCCTGGTGTTGCACTGGTGGGTGTCCAGGTGGAAGTAAAAGAACCAGGGCACTCTTCACAAAGAGTATGGTACATTTCTAGTGTCCTGGTCAACATTCCCCTTCCCATAAACCAGTCCATGCAATTATCCAGGCTTTGTGTGGGTGATGATGTGCGATATGGCGGCCACTACTCATTCAGTCACTTCACTACCAGTCTAGCATTGCTTGTAAAGTGCTTTTGGATACACTGTGTATGAAAAGCACTATATAAATGCTAATTCTTCTTCTTCTTTCGACCGTACAACACAAGGACAACATACCTTTGGATCCTGTTTTCAGATCTACTCAACTGCCTCCCAAAAAGCCTCCTTACCAAGACCAAATTAGGACCTTTCAATGCTAATCTTTGCGCCTACCTCCTTAGCCTAAAGAATTGTACCTGCTCCATTTGACAATTCCTTTTGGCCCATTCCAGCTCTGATGGTACTTGTCCTCATCCTTTCTAGCACTTATTCCACCCTGCCCTTCCTATCTCCTTTGTCAACTTTCACATCCACTCTCTTCTAGTATACCCCTCTTCATTCCTCCCCATATACTTCTATTTCTCCCTCCCCATCTCTTTCTACATCCTAAGGTTCATTGCTTCCCACCTTACTGACCTCTTTCTTCTCATCTCTGTCTTAACCCCCTCCCTTTTTCCCTCCCTTCTCTCCACCTCCACCTCCTTTGACTAGGGGTACTTACCCTGCTTGCTCCCTGCTCTGACCTCCTGCTTATACCTTCATGACCCTTAAATCTCTTAGTGCTCTCAACATCACGTTTTATACTCTTATCCTTGTGTAACCATCTCTTGGCAAATTTAAGTAATTTTTTTTTTTTTTTTAGTTGTTTAACCAGGAGTAGCACACTATGCTGAAAGCTTTTTTACAGGTGCGACCTGGGAGCACAGGGAAGTTAAGTGACTTGCTCAGGGTCACACAGTATGCAAGTGGAAGCTGTGGGATTCAAACCCAGGTCTGGTCTGCTGGATGTCACCAGATTTGCAGCTCAGAGCCTTAAACCACTGTGCTATACTGCCTTCCTTCTCTTGTTAACTCCCTTTTTGATTTTAGGTATGTTGATTGTTGCATTGTAACTGTTCTGTATAATTTTGACATGGAACCTCTGTAAACAAGCTTCTAGCACAAAGGTTGTAATCCAAGAATGAAATAAATAAATAAAAGTTATACCTCTGTCCTCATGCAGAACAACCGTGCCACCCAGAACTGGTTCTCTTCCAATCTGATGCTGGTTAATGCCAAAAAAATGAAGGCTATACTGTTTGGGTCTAAACCTTACCTAGCCAACATCTAGAAAGCAAGCTCCTCTCTTCACAACCTCCTGCCTGATGGTCCCCCCCCCCCGGAAGTGGTCCCTTCCTTCAAGTACCTGGAAGTCACACTTGATTCCACCCTCTCCTTCAATGAACACATTAATCTTGTAGTCCAGAGGGTAAATCAGAAACTTGGTGCTGTCCATCATGTTAAACCCTATCTGACTACTGAGGCTTGCTTGGCCATAGTTGGTCTTAACTCTCACCCCATCCCATGTGCAAACAAGCTGAGGTGGTGCAGTGTAGGAGAATAGGGTGAGAGTTAGACCAACGACCCCAACACACACCCTGATGCCTGTTGGTGGGGTGGGGTGGGGTGGGATGCAAGGGTGGGGAACCCTAACATCGAATTTCCTCACTTTTGTCACTATGGAACAACCCTAACTGATGCATTAAATGGAGTTTTTTGCCATGAATTTCCCTAACTTTGTTTTAAATGAAGTTTTTGTTAATTGATTTCTCGTACTTTTTGAAATAGTGTAATAGTATCCTAGGTTTGTGGGAGTTTTTTTGGTATTTTTGCTGCAAATTTTCAACACAGCCTTTTTGGGACCTCACCTCATGAACACTGACACTTTCATTTCGTTAATCACTCCAAAAAGGTGATTTTGAGCAGCAACTGTGCTGTTTCATGCCACTGTTGTGTAAACACATTTTGGGCAGGATGTGAGAAATGACAGGTGTATTGTTCATGAGGTGGTGTGAAAAATCCTAATGTTGAAAATCTGGAGTGAAAATATGAAAAATTGGTGAAGTTACGAATATGCGTAGAAACTGTGCAATGCACTCTTGTAACACAGTCATTTTTGAAAATTGTTGCACCTCATTTTCAACATGGCTTTTTTGGGACCCCGCCTAATGAACAGTGGCAATGTGATTTTAGGATTAGTTCATCCTAAAAGTTGATTTCACACAGCGACTGCGCCATTCTACGCCATAGCTGCGAAAACACATTTTGGGTAGGATGTGAAAAATGACAGCTGCTCTGTTCATGAGGAGATGTGAAAAATCTCAATGTTGGAAATCTGGAGTGTAAATATTAAAAATTGGCGAAGTTATGAATATGCATAGAAACTGCACGATGCACACTCATAACAGTCATTTTAGGGAATGTTTGCACCACATTTTCAACATGGGCTTTTTGGGACCTCTCCTCATAAACACTGGCACTGTCATTTCATTAATTGGTCCAGAAAGGAGATTCCACATAGTGCTTGTGAAATCACCTTTCAGGAGTGAATAACGAAATGGCAGTGACAGTGTCCATGATTTGGTGTCCCAAGAACCCTGTGTTGAAAATGTGGAGTAAAAATTCTTAAAAATGAGTGAGATGTCAACATAAGTTGAAAACCCCATTGAGAGCCATAATACAAGCCTACCTTGATTCCTCAGTTTGCGGTTGGGCTTTGAAGAGTGTGGATGTGTCCCAGTCAAGAGAAGATGACAGCTGCCAACTTCTGGAGGTAAGTATAGGGTGGGAGGGTATGGGAGGTGGGTGCTCAGTGGGGGTCAGGATGGGGAGGGACTGGGGAGACGACTAGGTACCATTTTCTTTTTATAGAATTAAAAAAAGACGGTGACAGTTTTCTGTTTTTTATGGCAGGGATAACTTTATTTTTGGATACTGGGAGTTGGCTCCCCAGTATCCCATAATTCTGGGGGGGGGTTCATAATGTCAACATGGGGATGGGACACCCCGATGTAGGTAACACTATTAATATTAAAACAGGCGGGGGTGCATTCGACTCCGGGTGTGAGCTTCCCAGTGTCAGAAACAACAGTGAAAAAAGTAAAGGTTTTTGGCACACTGGGGGTGGTCTCCCCAGCGTGCCACAGTAATAGAGGGACAAATAAATCCCGACACAGGGATAGGGCACCCTGATGTCAGTAAAGAATAATAATAATGGGCTGTGGGGTGGCGGAGGGGCATCTGACACCGGGAGTGGGCATCCCCCAGTTGGAAACAACAGAAAGTTATCAGAAGGTTAATGCTTTCAGTGCACTAGGGGTGGTCTCCCCAGTGCACCACAGTAGTGAAGGGTTAAAGAAATGACAACACAGGGATTGGGCATCCTGATATCAGGAAACAGTAATTACAAAGGGGTACACCTGGAAAAATGATAGTTTGATGCAGGATTCTGCATCGCAACATGGCAGTTCGATGCAGGACTCTGCATCACAAAATGCCACTTTGATGCAGGATTCTTTATTTATTTATTTGTTTATTTAAGAGTTTTACCAGGAAGGCATGCTGAGTAGGCTGCTGCTTGATTCCAGATGAATCCTGGGGGTAGGGGAGTATGAGAAAACACATATAATGTACAGTGTGCAATAACAGCTGGCAAGACAATTCAAGAGACAATATTACATTCAAGAGACAATAGAAGAGCAAAATAACCATCATCATTCTGAATCTAACATGACAGTTTGTTGCTGGATTCTGCATTGAACTATAATCCTATGCCAATGCAGGATTCTGCATTGAACTATAATCCTATGCATCCAGGGACATCTACCTTATATACTTGCTTATAAGCTGACCCCCCCCAGAATGAGGCGTTGGTTTCACAAAAAATGCAGTAACCCACGTATAAGCTGATGTCACATTTTATGACTGAATATCTACATCAAGCTTAGGCAAGGGAGTGTTGTTTCAGTAAGTGTAGTGTCTCAGTTCAATTTTTTTTGGTTTGTTTACCACCAGTCACTCAACAACCCACCAACCCTGTTCCCTTTTCACCAACCCCCTCCCTATCAGCCCCATGTTCCCTGTCCACTGTGCTTCCCTTCATCCAGGTGGCTTGCTGGTGATGTCAAATGTCAAAGCCCCCCATTGTTTGTAATGCTGGCAGGCACCTGCAATACCCCAGCTGTTGCCCCACTCTGTTACTTACTCCTGCTGAGCAATTTGTTACCCTCTATGTCTAATCCCCTTTCTGTTTCCTTCTCTCTCTCTCTTTTTGATCAGCTCCATCGTTGGTGTAATCTGCACTGCCGTTCACTGCCACGGCCCTCCTTGCATCCGTTCCACCCAGCATCCATTGCCTTTCCCATTTCTTTTTTTAAAGAAGACTCCTCTCCCTAGCTGGCTATGCTGACCCATCACGCACGACCCTTAATATTACTGTGCCGTAATGACTGACCCATGTATAAGCCAAGTCTCCCTAAATTGAAATGCTGTCGTAGTACAAAAATCTCAGCTTATTTATTTAATTTATTTATTACAATAGTTCAGAAAACACCTTTGAACAAATGCTCTTTTACAAAGGTTCCATGTCTGTATAACAACATATAATCAAGTTTCAGGAATATACAGAAAATACAACAAATGCCATGCAATTAGTAGAAAGACAAATCACATGACTCCTATAAATATTTCAACAATGCCTGGTGATTACGATATCAAATTAAGTAAAGGTGAACATACATTTGGCGAGTAGAAGAAAAAAACCAAAAAACAACCAGTTAATGACATTCATCAGGAGATGAGCATTAATGGAGCACAGTGCAGAAAAAGGGGTAGCAGCCTGGAGGTCAGGCTTAGTTAAGGGTCCTAGAAGGGGGAATGAGGTCATGACCATGCTAGTGGAGAGAAGGGCATGGATCAAGCGAACTGGTGCGCGGGGGCGATGAATGCTTGATACGAGTGGGGCCACAAGATAAGGGGAGTGGAGAGGTGAAGGGGAGATGCAAGTATAGTATTGGAGGCACTAGTCAACAGGAACAACAGTGTAAGAGCAAAGAATTAGTTTGGGTTGGGGAGGAGGATCAAAATTTCAACTCAGCAAACCGATAGCACCCAAACTATCTGCAGTTATAGGCAGCTGCCTCAGAGAGATGTATCTTCAGCTCAGCCTTGAAGGATGGTATGGAGTAATTGTGGGAATATATGCACAGGGATTAGATTTAGCCAGAAGGGAGCTCTGTATGCAAAGGAGTGCTGACCTGTTGTTGTCTTCTTGAATGGGACAGCCATTGAGCACCTTGTCTTTCCTCTGGTCTGGTGGCTAGAGCAAAATTTTGTGAGCATCTCCTTGAGGCTAGGAGTGGATTTTCCTAGTATAGCTTTCTTATCCAAGAGGCACGTTTGATACGTTATTCTATTTCTGAGCCATCCAGTTTGCTCGTAGAGTGATCAGGAGTGAGCTAGGTTGTCAGCAGGCCTTATTTAGGGCTGTCAAAACCTGCTTGAGTGCAGTGTCAGTTGTTACCCCATATACTACCAAGCCATAGTCAATGACTGATAAGATGGAGGAGGAAACAGACAAGCGCAGGGCAGCAGGCATGAGATATTGTCTGCGTCTGTACAGTACACCACGTTTAGAGATCACCACTTTTATGACTTGATTAATGTGGGGTACAAATGAGAGTGTGTCATCGATGGTGGCCCCAAGGTACTTGAAAGACTGTGCTTGTTCTGGGGGTACGTCCATGTTGTTTGTGATGGACAAGACTGGGGATGATTTCTTGAGGTGGGGGCTGGAGATCAGCATTGTTTTAGTCTTCTTATAGTTAAGAAGTTTCTGCATACTGAGCCAGTTTTCCATGAGGGAGAAAGTGGATCACAGATCCTGCTGCAAGTGATCCAGCTGGGCGCTGCTGCTCATGATGACCGTGTCATCTGCATACAGGGTAGTTTTAGTTATGCTTGCCTCTGGTAATTTGTTAAAAACAAACTGAAGAGGAGGGTGGCCCAGGATGGATCCTTGGGGAACCCCAAGTGCAATTTCCCTAGGGGAGGAGGTCATAGTTCCAATTTTTACACCTTGGGGTCAGTGGGAAAGGTAGTCCTTGAACCAGTGGACTGCATCTGAGGAGATCCTCAAGTTCACTAGTTCCTGTAGCAGGATGGGGTGGTTGAGGGTGTCAAAAGCCTTACTGAGATTTTTGAAGATAGATCCCACTAGTTTACTACCTTCCAGAGCCTTGTGTACAAAGTCAGAGAATTTTACTAATGCCATGGTCGTACCATGGCACTTATGAAATCCATGCTGCTGTGTGCACAGGAGATTGTATTTATGAAGGTATTCGAATGTCTGATTGGCTACTATCCTCTCAAGGGCTTTTGATAGTGAGATGAGGATGGTTATCAGTCTATAATTGGCTGTACTGGTCTGATCTCCACTTTTTAGCACAGGGGTGACCATTGCAAGCTTCCATTTGGCTAGGAACTTACTGTAGCTAGGTAGAGCGATTTGTTAAATAGTTTGGTGATAGGTACCAAGTGCTCTTTCAGTGCAATTGCCACCAGCTTCATATCCAGGTTATCACTGCCAAGTCTTGTCTTACTTAACACTTTGAGTATATAGTTTCTGGCTTCCTTAGATGTGATGCTTCTAAAGTAGAAATTAGGGTGATTTAGGCTTACACTAGTGTTTGGTGAGAGTATTTCAGGCTGGCTTCCACTACCGTTCTCCACAGGTGAGCCAGGGTGGTTGAGGTAGTGAGGTGGCAGGATAGCACTGAGATCAGAAAAGGACAAATTAAAGCATTCAGCAATGGCATGTGGGTCAAGGGTCGGGGTACCATTGATCATTAGCATGGTAGGGTGCTTTTTATCCTTTTTATCAAGCAGGTCCTTGATATTCTCCCAGAACCTTTTACTATTACCCCAGCTACTCTCCAGTTGTTCCTTGTAGTATTTTACTTTTGCCTGTCTAGTGAGGTTGGTACATTTGTGACGAGTGACCCAGTACTTCTGGTAGTCAACTGAATTACCAGTGCATCTGGCCATACTCCATAGATTGTCCCTGTCCTTCATCTGGTCCAGAAGGTCTCTTGTAATCCATCCATTTGGGGATCCCCTTATCTTCCTTCTCCTCACTAGGGCAAAAATATCACAGATGACATTGAACCAGTCAGAGAAGAACTGAAGTGTTTGATCTATGTTATTAAGATTGTCCAAGGGGGACCAATCAACAAAGAATAAGGCATCTGTAAAGGTGTGAGCACAGCCAAGCCTAAGGACACAGCTTAAAATAGTGACAGGAGGAGCTTTTTTGTCCTTAAAGACCCAGTGACAAGTAACTGGCAAGTGGTCACTTAGACAGTCAGCCAGCACAGTAAAATTGTTTGTCCTAGAAGGGGTATTCGTGATGAGCCAATACAATAGGATGCTCTTGTCGGTCCTACGATTAAGTCTTGTGTTCTCAAAGACCATCTGGGTAAGGTACATATCAGCTACCTAGTCTTTTTGTGGATCTATATCCTTGCTAAGCCAGTTTAGGTTAGAATCACCAGTAATTATGATTTCTGAGTTCCTCTTCAGCTTGGATAATGCTTTCAGGACCAAGCTGAGTCCAGGCTTTGCCTTGGTGGGTGGAAGATAAACTAAGGCAATGGTGAGTGCCTTGCTTTGCCTACCAATGAGAAGCTTTAAGGCTAGCAACTCATACTCAGCATTACTGGTGGAGATCAGCAACATCGTCCCCTTTAGGGGTTCCTTGATGTAGATAAAGCAATCCTCTCCCCAATTTCTTATTCTATCAAGTCTGAAAGTAACATACCCCTGCAAGGCTATCAACGTATCTTTCACTTTCAGAGTGAGCCACCACTCAGTCGGGAAAATGATATCAGGGTTGTGCAGCTAAACCTAGGCTTGGGACTGGGTTATCTTGAGGAGCAAACTTCAGATATTAAGGGAAACAATCTTCAAGCCACTTTGTACGTTACAGTTTCTGGACCAGCCAATAGAAGGTCCTGCGTTAGGATGAACATCCCCAGAAATTAATGGCAGAGACAGGAGAAAAATTTTTGACAGCAACCAGTGTACAGCATTTAGCCAAACCCCATTTCCTATTATGCCTGGAGATAGAGGTATACTGCCTTAGCCTACCAAATGGGGCATACAACTGGCCTAGGATGAGTGAGCTGCTGCAAACTGTGAATAAGATTTTATGCAAAGGAGCAGGACTCAGTGTCTTGGCTCTTGGTTCATGTTTGCATGTTCCACATTGTAACTCACAGGTGTAAGAGACTGTTTGTCTTTGTCCCTGGTCAACTGGCATTGAGACATATAGGTACTGCCCCACTAGAGGTGCGATAGCGAGTAGAAGTATGCAGGATGTAGCTAGCGCCCTGGACATCATGTTTGCCAAATTAATTGAGATGGAAAGGAACTGGATGTTCAACGTCAGGATTGGCAATACCAGTGGAGAAATCATAGATTTTCATGCACTGCTTTTATTCCCTTGAGACTGCTTTATGGGTGTGGTAAAGTGCTGGGAAAGCCTGAGTTGCCCAACCATTAGATTGTAAGGGGAAGGGCAACTTCAAAGATTTAACAGAAGTTTGGGACAGGGTGGGGGGAAATTATACAGTAATCCACAGGGGAGACAAAGTCACTCAGAAGGGACACCATAGCTAGCAGGCACCAAATTCGGATAGGGAAAAAAAATGAAAAGAAATGGAAGGACTACAGCAGCCAATGGGCAGCCTGCTGCAGCATAACTTGTCCAATCAAATTGTAGGCTTTCAATCCTTTGATGCTGCAAGGGAGCTGGGGAATGTACCTGTGCTTGCTTCTTGTGGGAGGGGTGGGCAGAGATCCAGCAAGGTCATGGTGGCATGAAGAGTTGGTGGAGCTGATCACAGGGGAGCTTTCTAGATGAGTCTTCAGCTGGTAGGGCTTAGCAGTGGACTGGTGGCTCTAGTGGGAGGTATGCAACCAGCTGGTGTAAGCCCAAAAAATGAATCTAGTGTGGAGGTGATACCTGATAACCAGGTACATGGTCTATGGACAGCCAGTGTTATCCTGCTCTCCAGGGTATTTTCTGCTTTCCATCCCTTCCCTCATGATGTCGGTGGTGAGGGTGTACCAGTATGGGCGCATGCATGCTGCTGGCATGAAGCCTGCTTGGGCTAGGAGCTGCACTTGCTTCTTGTGGGAGGGGCAGGCAGAGATCCAGTGAGGTTGTGGTGCCATGGGGAGCTGGTGGAGCTGTTCACAGGGGGGCTTTCTGGATGAGTCTTCAGCCAGTAGGGTGTAGCGGTGGACCAGCAGGTCTAGTGGGAGGTCTGCAGCCAGTCAGTGGAGGTCCAGGGGCACTCTTGCTGGGGTGAAGCCCACTTGGGCTAGAAGATGCACTTGCTTCTTGTGGGAGGAGTTAGCAGAGATCCAGTTACACTAGGTAGGGAACATGCTTGGCAAGAAACAGCGTTGCTGTCACTTCAAGCTTGAAGAGCTTATACGCGAGTATATACAGTACTTAAGCTTGAGGGCTTATACACGAGTATATACAGTATTTTTTCCCATAGGAAATAATGGTGAAAATAATATTTCATAACTTTGGAACGGATTAATATTTTTTCACAAAATCTTAAAAAGGCACATCTGTAGGGCCACAGTTTTCTACCCAGAAAATGTCAACCCTGTAGCTACAGCCATGTTTGAGATACAAGTTGACAAAAAAAACAGCAAAAAGCATATAAATCTCTTATTTTTCAACACTCTGTATCTCAGAAACCGCACAAGGGATTTACACCAGATTTGGCATATCAATAGACCTGTCACTTCTGAAGATACTTGCAAACGTTCAAGTAGATCTGTAGAACCTGCACAAAGTTATTAAATTGCAAAATTGGCCTTTAACATTAAATACTCCCACTAACCCTAACTATAGCTGCACTACCGTGCAGCTATAATATATAGTGTATATACATATATATATATATTTTTTGCAATGGTTAACTGCCTAAATATAGACAAGTAAATACCAGAAGAATGGGGGGGAGGTAATTCCAGAAAAAGTTCAGCTGGAGTAGTGCAAGATAATAATTAGTACCCCTTGGAGTTCGAAGTTGGCGTAGTTGCAATGCTATGGTGTTAAGCTGGGGTTACCCTTGTGGTTATGTCTCTGATAACAGGGGAGCCTTATAAAATATCTTGGTTACCCTAGCGATCTAGGAATTTGAATGTCAACAAAACATACAAACTATTTCAAGTTCACCCTGCTAGTGTTGTCAACAATGTTACTTGTATTGGTTTGGTATCACCCTGCCCAGGATTCTTTAAAGAAACTCAATATTACTTACAGAGTTCTATGCCTCCTATCCTTTGGTCCCACTGGACATGCTTGACAAGCGCAAAATGCACATCTCAGCGCATGTCTCTGCAAACGCACGCTCACCCATATTTGCTTGCCCCGCTCACTGTGAGTTGGGTATTTATAGTATTGTGGGACAGGAACTGAGTGGGTCACATGACCTCATGCTCACATGCTGCACACAAAAACAGTAGACTTGCTTTTTAAAGAGAATACCACCAACAGTGCTTTACAAAAAGGGATGTAAGGCCCCTAATATGCAATATGTACAGTAAAAGATAAAAGATAGATACAATCATTGTTTCAGCTGTGCTGTAGTCCTTCCACATAAAAAGAAGATTACAGATCCCAGAATGCTCTGTCAGAGAGCAATGCAATGGCCCTGCAGAGTCCCTAGCCAAGAGAGTGAATATCTATTGCTGTTTACACCAAATATGAATAAGTATAGCTTTTGTGCTGCTCTGTTAGTTGCATTATGCACACACTAGCTTGCAGAGGTAGCATAACAATATATACCATTGCATCCCTCGCTGGCTGTGTAGAGTTCCCCGCACCCCCTGACTGACCACTGTAAACCTTTTTACATCCTCCATGGTGATCTCGTATTCCCCCACTGTGATTGCCTACCATATACCTTTATATCCCCCCACCCAAGTACCTAGTGTTCTTCCAATCCTCAGTCACCAAATATATACATTTACCTCCCCTCACTGGTGGCCTAGTGCTCCATCCACCCCGATCACCCTGTATATATATTTTTACACCCTCCCTGGTGGTCTAGTGTTCTTCCACCCACCTACTGCCCACTGTATACCTTTTTATCCTCACCATGGTGGCCCAGTGTTCCCCTACCCCTGATGGGCAACTATATAATCTTATAGTCCCTCCCAGGGGGGCTATTGTTTCCCCATCACAAAATCCCCTATGTAACTTTATTTTTTGCAGCTACTGTTGTTTATGCCCCTTCATCTCTGGTTGGCCCCCATCTGCTCAGCTGAACCAGCCTGTGACTCTGGCATCTCTCTGGTCCTTCAATCTCTGCCACAAAATTAATCTAGTGTGGAGGTGATACCTGAGTAGCCAGGTACAGGGCCTATGGACAGCCAGTGTTATCCTGCTCTCCAGGGTATTTTCTGCTTTCCATCCCTTCCCTCATGATGTCGGTGATGAGGGTGTACCAGTATATGCGCATGCAAGTATGCACAGTGCTGCACCTGCCAGAGTCCTCCCACCCTATGAGCTGCTCCCAACTGTATAGCAGCAGACAAGGCTACCCTCCCTCACCATAGGAGGACACTATCCCCTACGACACTCGATTCTCCACCTCCTGGGAGGCCCCCGATGACCCAGGCATGTTCCCGAATGCTGGCTGCTGGCATCACATAATGGCAGTGTTGCTGGAGGGCCAAGTGATTCTGCTACTATATATCTTTATACCATCTCCTTGTGGAGCTAGTGTTCCCTCTTAACAAACTGCCCACTGTATACCTATATACCCCCTTCTTGGGGATCCAGTGTCCCGCCACCACCGAATCATCCACAGTGTACCTTTATATTCCTCCCTTGGGGTCTAGTATTCCCTCCACCAAATTACCCACTATATACCTTTATATCCCCTTCCTGGTGGTCTAGTGTTTCCCCATCACCCACAATATACCTTTACATTCTCTTCCTGATGGTCTGGTGTCCCTAAAATTGACCACTATGTACTTTCAATTGTAAAAATGAAAGGAAAAGTGTGACTCTCACTGGGATTTGAACCCAGGACCTCAGCAATCCGTGCTTTAGCTTTTAACCAACTCAACTATGAGAGTTCAGACAATTAAGGCCCCTGAGTTTTCCCATGTCAATCACACATAAATTCCTTTCTGGTGTTGCATTGAGCAACCAGGAAGTCTTTTTACATACTCAAATAACTCCTCCTCAATCTCTCCCAAATGCAGTAAATGCCACTATGAGGCAAATTTAGAAATCCAGTTGTAGAAATGAAAGGAAAAGTGTGACTCTCACTGGGATTTGAACCCAAGACCTCAGCAATCCATGATTTAGCTCTTAACCAACTGAGTTATGAGAGTTCAGCCAATTAAGACCCCTGAGTTTTCCCATGTGAATCACACTTACATTCCTTTCTGGTGTTGCAATGAGCAACCAGGAAGTCTTTTAACAGACTCAAATACCTCCTGCTCAGTCTATCCCAAGTGCAGTAAATGCCACTGTGAGGCAAATTTAGAAATCCAGTTGTACCTTTATACTATGCACTATGTACCTTTACATTCCCACATTGGTGATCTAGTGTTCCCCTTCCCTTGATTGCCCAGTCATTGTATTTTAGCCCATGAGTTCGCCATCCCCCATGTACTCAGGACCTAACTTTCTGCCCCCCCCCATTTCTGTTGCCCTGGACCAATGATCTGGATAGTGCCCAGCACATCGCTCTGCTTTCCACCTTGGCCGGCTGCCATTTGACAGGCAGTTGCAATCTGCATACTGTAGAAACAGCTGTTTTAAGCATTTAAAGCTCACCACTAATGAGACTGTGGAAAAAAATGGGTTATGCTTAGAGATAAACTACTCGAATGTAGAGAAAAATGGGTACCCAAAAGATTAAAATCTGAAAGTATTTAACATTAAACCAAAAGGGTTATCAGCAAATATTGAAAGTAAAGTTAAAAAAAAACAAAAAAAAATCATACAGAGTTTACAGATCAGACCCCTGCAAAGTTGGATGACTACAGGAAGAATCCAAAATATTGTAGATATGAAATAAAAAACAAACACACACTGGTACAAATATTCACTGGCAAACAATAAATCAAATCCCAAAGCATTTTGGGGTGTATAATAATTCACTAAAGGGCAGAAAATCAAAAACAGGGCCATTAGAAATAAATGCACCTTAACTGAAAATCCAAAGGATATTGCATCAGAATTTAATAAATACATTGCTATATCTTTCTGTGTGGAAAAGGTACACACTAGTTTAGAGACATCAGATAATAGTATCAATACAGATATTGACCCATCCATTTTCCATTACTCTTACCAGACAGGGTTAGGAAAGAACTGCTTATGGTAGATCCCTATAAGTCACCAGGAGCAGACAATATACATCCTGTGCTCATTAAAAATCTAGCTAACATACAGTAATTTGTGAACCGCTAAGTGAAATTTTCTGTGTTTCATTATGTACCAGAATGGTACTAAATGATTAGAGGGAGAGGATTGTCACCCCATCATTTAAGAAAGGGTCTAGACAAGATGTACAGTAAATAACTTCAGATCCATAAGCCTGATTCTATCCTAGGAAAAAACATGGAAAACTATTAAAGGAAAACTGCACCCTCATATCTTCTAAATGTCATTTGCTTCGATGTCAACAGACAACTCTTGTCATGTAGCTGTTAAACATGTATGCAATTGCTTCTGTTAGTTTTCACACTTCATACTAGGCACTCTCCTGGGAGGGTCTATTTCATGGTTGTTGAAATCTCATTGTTCCTGAGAGTTGCATTAGCATGTGAGAATGTGATGCATAATCAGCCTTTAAACTCCCCAGTATGCCTGTCTGCTTAAGTAGTTTTAAAAGAACCAAGCTGCAAGAAGGTGTGAAATACCACATTTACCTTCAGTGAGTTCTACAAGCTATCTGAGTTGTAATGCAGTTCCCCCTTTAAACTCCATTCGGTTTATAAGTTTCCAGAGAGTTTTTGCAGGGTATTTGTTATTTTAGCACAGAGATACATGATATAAATGGTTGATCTGACATCATGTTCTCATATGCTAATACAGCTCTCAGGGACAATGAGATTTCAACAACCATGAAATGGACCCTCACAGGAGAGTGACAGTGCCTAGTATGAAGTGTGAAAACTAACAGAAACAGTTGCATACATCTTTAACAGCTACATGAAAATAGTTGTCTGTTGACATGGAAGCAAATGACATCTAGAAGATATGAGGGTGCAGTTTTCCTTTAAAGAAACATATAGTAGACCACAATAACAAGCTTAACTTGCATGATGAAACACAACATGGCTTCCCTAAAGGACATTCATGTGTGACTAATCTCATTTCATTCTATGAACCACTTAGTTATCTCCTAGATCACAATGTACCCTGTGATGTGATCTATTTGAACTTTAGCAAAGCATTTGATAGGGTACCACACGTAAAACTAGTCATGAAGCCGAGCAAGTTACAAATAAGTAAAATGTGGTTCGCTGGGTAGAAAACTGGGTAGTGGGAAAAAATCAGAGAGTGCGGGTTGATGGTTGTATGTCAGATCCACAAAAGTGACTAGTAGTGTCCTCCACTGCTCATTGTTGGGCCTACTACTTGTCATCTACAACAACAATTTACACCATGGTCTGCAAAGTATTGTTAACAAGTTTGCAGATGACACTAAGATTGGGGCTAGAGCTATCAATTTCATTGAAACCAGCAAGATACAGGCTGATTTAGATACTATTGTAAAATGGGCTGAAAACTAGGATATGATGTTCAGTCCTAGTAAAGGTGTGGTTATACATATGGGCAGTTAAAACATAAGATTTCCATACAGGCCTGGTGGTATAGAGCTAAGGTTTGTAACTGACAAAAAATATTTGAGTGTTATTATACAGAATAACTTGTCTTTTAGGTCCCACTGTTTGTCACTTCTGCAAAAGCACAAAAAATACTGGGCTGCATAAGGTGCAGTTTTGTTAGTAGACAAAGTACAGTTTTGCTCCCATTGTACAGAGCATTAGCACATATGTCCATATCTGGACTACTGTTCACAGATATGATCACTCTGTCTAAAGACTGATATAACACCTGTTGAAAGAGTACAGAGATGTTATTCAAAAATCAATAGCAGTTGCAAATCTTTGAATTATGAAGCTAGGTTTACGAAGTTAGGTTTGCACAGTTTATAGAGGAGACAAGAGGTGATCTAATTCTCCTCTTTAACCAATTTAATAACAAAAAAACATTTGTCAAACCTGGGTTTTACATTAAGGGATACAGAACGCAACATCAGATTTCATAACAAACAATTATTGAGAAAACCATACGGAAGCAATAAGAGGGGATCCTATTACACACAGAGTGTTAAAGTATTGGAACGGTTTGCCCCAGTTTATTGTTGATTCGCCTACATTACGTACCCTCAATAAACAGCTTGACATAGAAATGAATTCTTGGGATTTAAGTGTTTGACCATGGACAGTGGCAGGGGGAGGACTAGGACCACCTTGGGTGCACATCCACCCTTAACTAACTAACTATGATGTGTGTGAGAATTTTCCTTCATTGTGCTGCATGTGAATGTGTGCGAGCGTAAAGGCAAGTTTATTAAGGACTTTCTTGTACACTACAATATCTTGTGTAAATGAAACACTGCCTTGCTTTTTCTTGCACTTTGTAATACTCACCTGTAGCAGCCTGGCCCAGAATGATGCATATTTCCAGAGTACTCAGTGGGTCTCTCAGTTTTAGCATGGAACTTGAAAGTCATGTTTTTAATGTTTTGTTAAACTGAAGTGTATTTTTTAATTCAGACAATCATTCATAGTGAAGTAAGCCCAGCCCCAGGGATGCCCAGGATGGGAATGCCTTGTTTGCCAGGCACAATAAGAGTTTGAAGGTCACTGACCTCCCTGTTGCCCACAGAACTCACAGCTGAGAGTGGTAACTGGGAACCTCCTTGTGTAATAAATCTCATAGTTTTACAGTTACTGGGGAAACAGCATGCCAGACCAGTCCAGGATATGATACATTTATGTAAATGATCTCCCAAAAGTTATAAATTATAGTAAAGTCAAATTGTATGCAGATGATACTATATTGGTGGCAGCAGTTGAGAATTATAATTTTTTTAGAAAACAAACTCCAACATGATTTAGGGAATATGGAGAAGTGGTTCAGGGATTCAGGCCTTTTATTAAATGGAAAAAAAACTCAAAATGTGATTTTTTCAGTGGGAGTTCCTACAAAGAATCTAGTCTTGGAACTTAGTTTAGATGATGGAAGGCCTATAAAAAGTGTTAATAACTATAAATATTTTGGGGTTTTGATTGATCAAAGGCTGGCTTATAGTGATGAAATTAATCAACTGGTTGAAAAAGTAAACCAGAGGCTGGGAGCATTAAGATGAGTATCGAATTGCTTGGAACTTGAAGTAAGGAAGAAAACAGTGGGACAGCTGCTGTTACCAGTATTGGAATATGGTGTTTTACTGTATAATAATTTGAGTAAAAAAGTCTTTAAATAGAGTAAACCAAACTTATTATAGATTAGCAAAATTTATATCAAAAAGAAAGTATGGTTCACATCATTGTGATATATAAAGAGTTGAATTGGTTACAACCAGATAAAAATAGAATGTATTTATGGTTTATTTGGTCTTATAATCTGGTCCATATCAAAGGAATCCATCCACTTGCTAAACATATAATATTAGACCCCCCAAGTAAAAGAACTCTGATATTAAAGAATTTTAGAATCCCAATGGTAAGATCTCGAAACAGATTAGGTGACTCTACATTACAAAACTGTATACAGTAGCTACCCACTGGAATGCACTACCACAAGAACTAAGCTCTTTGACAACTTTTCCTAAGTTTAAGAATATCCTGTATAAATATTTGACAACTATTTGCACATTTTAAATGATTTTATGTGTCGATGTATGCTATGTAATTGTGTTATATGAGTCGGATTAAGTAGATCATTGTATGTATTACACAGGACATTGTTGTAAATGGGGGTTATACCCTAATCAATTTGTATCCTGTATAAAAATAAATTTTAAACAAAAACAAACAAACCTGGATGGATAAGTGATGAGCACATCTAGTAGGCAGTGTGTCAGAATGGGGAATAATGAAGGGTTTCTTTTCTCTTTTACAGCTGGAGATGAAAAGCAGCTGAGGCTGATGAATGGAGGCAGTCCATGTGCTGGGAGAGTGGAGATCTACCACAGAAGTATGTGGGGGACAGTGTACAGTTATAAATGGGACATAGTGGATGCTACAGTGGTCTGTAAACAGCTAGGATGTGGATTTGCTGTCAATGCCTTCCAAATTGCTCTTTTTGGACCTGGGACTACTGAATACAGCTGGATGGCTAGTGTTGACTGCAAGGGAGAAGAGGACACCTTGTGGCAGTGCAGCCCAGGACTGAAATATTATAAACCGTATCACAGCATGGATGCAGGAGTCATCTGCTCAGGTAGGGAGTCTGGACTCTACACATCCCCGTACCCCAAACCACCCACGCACTATAAGGACCCTGAGTCACACAGGGGGCAGAAATTCCATTTTCCTGCCCAGTGGATCTGCACAGGGAGGGTCACAGTACATCGTTCTGCCAGTATTAAGGAGCACCATGGAAGTATTGACACTGATTTGTATTTTTATTATGGCAGCATTTTAGAAAATCCAAAAAGAAACTATTAAAAATTTAAAAATCATCATTTAAGACCGCTAAAAGTCCCAAAATGTAATATTTCTTCTCCCCATCAGTCAGAAGCCAAGACGTCTGAGAGAATGAGATGGAATGGGGACTAGTTGGGTAGTCTCTATCCCAAAGTCGACCCAGTGACCAACTGCATAAAGAAGAAAAGCACAAGCCTTCCCTCTTGGGAGCAACTCAGGCCAAATCAAACATACCATGCAGTGTTTGCTTCATTTTGTTTTGTTTTCTAAAACCATATTTTATTGAATTCTCAAATATCACAAGACAATACATTCAGTCCAGCTCAGCTATTACTTTTACATTGAAAACTGCTTTTCTGAGTTTCCATAAAAAGAAAAACACTTAAAAAAGCTTTTGTCAGCCTTGAACATTAGGCTTTGTTTTTAAAACATATACAGTATGGGAAAGTATTTAAAAGCTATAAAAGGGAATGTTGGGAGGAATCAGCAAACTACAGTTTCCCAGTTTGTAACTGCAAGTTGATTTGTTTAATTGAGTTTTCAAGTCTTCAGCTCGACAGAAATTATTTTACAGTGAGTATAATTCTTTTTCAATCTATGTATACAGTAATGTATGGGGGTACTAAATAAAGGATAATGTAAGCTGAGAGTGTATTAAATACGGAATAATGGTTGTATTGCTTTACATTATGAGTTTTCTTATGCACCCAAGGTTTGTGATGGCATCACATATGGAGGGCGTGTAAAAAACTCATAGGCCCAGATATTCAAAAGGGTTGCACATGGCGCAAAAGTGTTGTGCCAAGCGCAACCCACTGATGCGCCCCGGCATGTGTATTCAAACGAAAATTGTGCCTGGCACAAATCCCGATGCGTAGGAGCGCATCAGTAATGTATGCAGTGCAGGTAGGGGGGGCGTGCTCATGCATACTCTGCACATCCCGATATTCAGCCCGGGATATGCTGAATCCATGCATGCGCAGCCCCTTCTTATGCCGCACAAAGTTGATCCCAAAAAAAAGGAACAATGGCTCACCACCCACAGGTGAGCTGCTGTATTGCAGGGTGCAACATGGCAGCTGCCACCTGTGGGTGGCCACCCGAGCTCCAGCTGCACCTCCGTGGTGGCACTCCCCCCATGCTCAATCATGGCCATCTGTTCAAAAACTCACATCCAATATCCCTGGTGGTCCAGTGGACCACTGTCAGCCTGATCACGAGCTTCAGTATCAATAAAAACTTCCAGATATGTGAATGGATCCATTCACATATCTGGAATGTGTAGTATGGTATGGGCTGCATGCCCATTGGCTCAGGCTGTGTACCAGTGGGTATATAGCCCTACCTATGGTGTCAGTCAGTGGGCGGTGGGGTGGCAGGTGGGGGTGTTGCCGCCCCGCTGACTGAGGGGAGCAGGGCTGTCGGGCCCAGTGGGCGGGTGGAGGGGGTACCGCTAGACCATCAGGGATATTGGATGTAATTCTTTTTTTATTACAAATGCCAGCAATCGGGCTGACAGCAGTCCACTGGACCACCAGGGATATAGGATTCATTTTATTGATACTGAACCCCGTGATCGGGCAGAAAGTGGTCCACTGGACCACCAGAGATTCAGGATTCATTTTATTGATACTGAAGCCCGCGATCGGGCAGACAGCGGTCCACTGGACCACCAGGGATGTGGATTCATTTTATTGATACTGAAGCCCGTGATCGGGCAGACAGTGGTCCACTGGACCACCAGGGATATAGGAGTTCTTTTATTTTACAAATGCCCATGATCGGGCTGACAGCAGTCCACTGGACCACCAGGGATATAGGAGTTCTTTTATTTTACAAATGCCCGCGATTGGGCTGACAGCAGTCCACTGGACCACCAGGGATATAGGAGTTCTTTTATTTTACAAATGCCCACGTTCGGGCTGACAGCAGTCCACTGGATCACCAGGGATATTGGACATAATATTCTTATACAAATGCCTGTGATTGGGCTGTGTGGCACATTGCCGCACTGTGCACAGGGCATCAGTCCCCAACGGCTGCTGCCTGGCAGGGTGCCAGGTGTAAGTCACCAGGGATCGGCACACCTGCATGCAAATGGGGCCATAATGACATCCAAATGGCTCCATTTGTGCCTTGCATACATTATGGCCCCATTTGCATTTGCACTTTTGAATATCGTGGTTGCTGCACATGGCAAAACAGAACTTGTGCTAGCACATCCCCCTGCTCCACTCTAGTCACTTGCGTTGGTGCAGTGCAACTGTGCCATGCACACTGCGGGTGGCCAGGGTGCGATCTTCAATGATGCTGTGCCATGGCGCAGCTCCATTGAATATCGCCCAGTCAACACCCCAGTGCAGCCAAGTTGCACTGCACCCAGGCTTGCACCACAGCCTGGCACAGTTGGAATATGTGGGCCATAATATTTTTTTTAGTTGGCAAAAAAATAAGTGTAAAAGTTTGATGAATTGTTTTGCTTTGCCTTTTATTGTTTTTAATTATGACACTTTGCATTGGTGGGAGAACGGAAGAAGGAGGTGACATGCCTGAGAGGTACTTCAGCTTGGAGGGATAGAGAATGGATCTGGGGCATTGCTAGGGAAGCAGGAGATGTGAGGGACTTGGGTGTCCTTGAATCCTTATGGACAGATGACTTGGCAAGGGACAGGATAGGGCTAGTGCAGTGCAGGGAAATTTCAGTGAGCTGGTGAGAGGCCTCAAGCAGGTGGCATGCATGGTGGCTTGTGCCAAAGTGTTACCTGTATACAGACAGGGAGAGGATAGGACAGTCCACACCAGGGTTTTTAACAATTGGTTGTGGGTATGGTGCATGGAACAGGGCTTCAGCTGCAATGGGGACTAGGGGCCAACCTAGGAAGATATGGGACTCTATAGGAGGGACAGCCTACATCTTTCCAGGAGGGGGACCACAGTCTTGAGTGGGAGCTTAAATGCTGCTTGGATGAGCAATTAAACTGGCCTGGGGGAGGCTGTAGAAAGGGAGGCAACAATTTCCCTTCTTCAGAAGATGAAATAACAGAGAGGGAGAACCAGGGGGGAGTAAGCTCCCCCAGAGCAGGGGTGCTATAAGACAGGGGTGGGGACAAGGCAGAGGATAAAGGGGGTATAAATCAGGAAAGCAAGAAGAAAGAAGTAAAGAAGACAGGTAACACACAAGCTGACAAGGAAAGAGGGTTGTCACAGGGAGGTTCAGGGAACAGCACAGGCAGGAAGTGGAGAGGAAAGCAGGGAAGCAGATGAGCTGGGAGCAAGGTATGGAGAGCCATGTGGTCCAATGCAAGCATTTTGGGAAATAAAACTAAGGACCTGGATGCCAACATGGCAGAGGCTACACAGTATTTGGTGGCCATATGGAGTTGTGGTGTAGTGACAGTTACGACTGAGACATGACCATGTCAGGCTACTCTCTGTTCAGAAGAGACAGGGAAGGGAGGAGGGGAAGAGAGACTGGACTATGAGTAATGGAAGGACTCAAGGCTATGGAAGTACAGGGTACCCAGAGGAAAAAGCAGGGCTGGATGTGCTGTGGGTCATCCTGGAGGTGGGAATTGGGGTGGTTACTGTGTTGTGGACAGCCAGTTTTGAGTGCTGTATGATTTTTTGTAAAATAATAAAAATGTATATGAACTGTTTCCCTTGGGAAAATGCTGAAACAGCATGTGACATCACACACACACACACACACACACACACACACACACACACTCAGGTTTTAGATAACAGGTGTTACGTGGAAGGCCAGAAGCTAATTATAGAGTAGGCCAGGCTTTGATCAGGAATCTTCTGTTTTTCTAAGTTAATTATAGCTTTAGCTGCTTAGAGGGAAATCAGTATCCCTTTTATGATGTTTCAAAGGGGAAACCAGGTTTGGTATCCTGGTGCAAAAATCATAAAGATGCCTTGATGTCCTGGGAAGGGGAAGATGCTCATGAGATCAAAGAAATTTCATTTGAATAAGAACATGAGTATGCTGAGGTTGCAGATTTTAATACTTGGAAAATACATCCTGTTTTTATCTAGATATTTTTTTTTATGTATTCTGAAAGGGAAGAGCTAGGTGACCTCATGCAAATAGGTGGGGAAAACCAGCTTTTAAAGATTATTCTGTTTTCCTTCAGAGACACTTTTATCTAGACTCTGACAAAGATACATCTGTGAGCACTTTAAGCAGGTATTTAGAGAGAGAGACCAATCTAAATATTCTAGTAGGAATTGCACTGTTTAAACCTGTTTTGTTTAAGTGATTTGTATGTCTCGTGATATAATAGTTCTGTATTTTGTGTTTTACATATTTTTATCTATTTTAGTAAAACTCTTTTTAGACCATATTTGGTCTGTCTTTGAGTTTCTTTCATTTGCAAGAAAGATCTATATAGTTAAAGCAGACATTGAGCATAAGCTTGAATGGTGATACCAAACTAGAAAAAGATGAACGTTTAAAATCTGAAGTCTTTTATTACAGTTTTTAAGGGTTCATGTCTGTACACCTGGTTAGGTGCCCATAGGCAAAGATATCTGGCCCCCCCAAGACAGAAATATCTGAGCCTGTGCATTGGGTATGCTAGCAAGAGGTTAACAGTTTGAATTCTTCCAGAACTTGAGACCAAAGGTTGATTCGAAACCACAAAAACAGACAAGAGGGTTACCTTGTTCTGTTAACTGTTTACAAGACTACGCTCAGAGGTTGGCACTTTGGAAGTAGAGGGCTGACCTGCTGAGTGGGTTTGTGACAGATTGGTTGGCAGCGGTGGCATAATTTTGGTATCACAAGCTTTTATTTTTCAGCGTGTCAGCTGAGACTGTAAGCTCACTTGCAAAGAAAGAAAAAGGCAGTGATTTATTTTAAAAGGAAACAGAACTATATCACTTGGTGTATAGTCGAGTTCCTATCCGTTTTATTTTTTTTCCTAAAGTGCAAGTCAGAGCAGCAGTAGTCAGGGAAGATGGCTTCCAACTACAGCAGGCACACTGTAGACTCCTTAAACCAGTTGTGCGAGGACAGAGGAGTCCTGTTCGAGGTGAAAGCCAGCAAGCAGAACCTCATAGATGCCCTGATGGCAGCAGATACACAGGGCACCGAGTCACAAACCGTGACTGAAAAAGACCAAACCTTGAGTGTGGCAGAGCTAGCAGCCAGTGCTGTGTCCAGATCCGGTGAGGATGACAGCAGGGCCACTGCCAGTAAAGGGCCACAGCAGCAGGGAAAGGTCACCAGTATCCTGAATTTGGAAGTACTCAGGCTGCAAATTGAGTTGCGCAGGATGGAGCTGAAGTTCCAGAAGAAGTGAGTGAGAGAAGTGAGAGGCGGACCATGAGGCAGAGTGAGAGAAGCGAGAGGCAGACTGTGAGGCAGAGCGAGAACACTGTGAGGCAGAGCAAGAACACCGAGAGGCAGAGTGAGAACAGAGGGACGCAGACTGTGCGGAGCAGGCACGCCAGAGGCAACATGAACTGGAGAAGATACGACTCTGACCAGCGACATCACAGCAGGTAAGTGGCTTGGGTTTAACTGGGACTGCAGGACTGGGTTACAAATTGAACTCCAAATTAAGAGTCAAATTTAAGGAGGGGGAGGATATGGATGCCTTTTTAAATTCTTTTGAAAAAGTTTGTATTTAGGCTAAAATTCCTAGAGAGTCCTGGGGCTTCCAGCTATCCCCACTACTTACTGGGAAAGCTCGAGATACATTGGGCCAAATGGACAATGAGGACAGTAATGATTACAACAAGCTAAAAGCTGCACTGTTAAAAAAGTTTGAATTAACTGCTGAATCATACAGAGCTAAATTCCGTAAGCTCAGGAGAAGTCCTGATATGAGCTATGAGGAGCTAACCATGAAACAACGTCAGTTTTTAAAACGTTGGTGGGAAGGAATTGAGGCAAACTCTGTTGATAAAATTGAAAATGTGATTTTATTAGAACAGTTTTATTGGGCATGCCCAGCAGAGCTAAAAACCTGGCTAGAGGACTGAGATCCCAAAACAGTGCAAGAGGCTGCTGAACTCTTGGACCGCTATGCCAAGAGCAGACCTGCTTTGAGAGTGAATAGAGCAGTTGTGGCAGTGCAGAAAAGGAAAAGCATGCCTTCAGGGCAGCTAAAACCCTCACTGCCTCCACCAAAACCAGTTAGCCCCAGGTTTCAGAGAAAAGATTTCTCTGAGAGAAGAAATGAATGTTGGTTGTATAAAGAAACTGGGCATATTGCCAGACAGTGCCCCAAAAAGGCGAGCAATACACAACAGGGTGCTAGAAAAGAAGTTGGTTGTTTGTGTGTCCCTGGAAGCATGACAGTGAACATGAGGGAACACATGCACCCAGTCATGGTGAATCATGTACAGATGCAGGGGTTAAGGGACACAGGGGCATCCCTGACCTTAGTAAAGGGGGATCTGATACAGCCTGGTCAGCTTATACCCAATAAATATGTCACTTTACAGGACTTTGTGGGTGAAGAGAAAACATTGCCGCTGGCCAGTGTTCTCCTAGACTGGGGTGAAACAGGGGGAACTGTGCAACAGGTGGCTGTAGCCAAAACATTAACAGTGGATGTGATCCTGGGTAACAATCTCCAGCAGGGGATGGTATGTGCAGTTACCCATAGCCAAGTTGCAAGGGAAAATTGTAGTTCCCTGAAACCCACAAAAGCCATTGTGGAAAACACTGAGAGGCTGGTTCCCCAGCCTGTGTCTCCAGATGGGGAGACTAATGAAAAGGGGGTAGAACTTTCCCCAGTAGCAAGTAACCACACAGCTACAGAGGGTTACTCTGAAGAGGGAGGTGTGACCCATTGTCAGAGGGTGGGGATTGACAGTGATCCTGAGTGCCCTGCTGCTAGTACTAGGGACCCTAATTTAGCAACTGTAGGGGACCTGTCCCATGCCTTGGGACTGTGTAAGGGGTTTGCAGCTGCTCAGAGAAGTAACCCTAGTTTAGAGAAGCTGAGGGCTTGGGCAGACTCAGACGACACACAGGTAGGTGACAGCAGGCATAAGGTTTATTGGAAAATGGACTTATGTATACTCAGGCAGTGCATACAGAGGGAGGGGTGCTAGGCAGGGAGCTTGCTGTTCCCCAGGGGTATCGTGAGCAGTTGCTTAAGATTGCACATGATATTCCCTTGTCTGGTCATCTGGGAATTGTGCGCACAATGCAGTGGGTGGCCCAGAATTTCTACTGGCCTAACTTCATCCAGCAGGTGAAGGAGTATTGCAGGTCTTGTCACTGGTGCCAAGAAATAGGGAAGGCGGGCAAGAAAACCCAAGCTACCCTGATTCCCATGCCCATAGTGGAGGAGCCATTCCAGATGGTGGGAATGGATATTGTGGGGCCTTTCAATACCCCCAGATCCTCAGGGAAGAGATTCATCCTGACTGTGGTGGATTATGCCACCTGGTACCCAGAGGCAGTCACACTATCCTCACTGAGGATGGACAAAGAGGCAGATGCCTTACTTGGGATTTTCTCACGTGTAGGGTTTCTGCAGGAGGTAATCACTGATTGAGGGGGTTCCTTCATGTCGGACCAGATGAAATGTTTATGGGAGAAGTGTGGGGTGGTGCAGAGATGCACAACACCGTATCACCCACAAGCCAATGGGCTTGTGGAAAGATTCAATGGTACCCTAAAGTCAATGCTCTGGACATTTGCTGAACAGCATGGGAGGGACTTGGAGAAATACCTTCCCCACCTGTTGTTCGCATACAGGGAGGTGCCCCAGAAGTAGACAGGATTTTCCCCCTTTGAACTCTTATATAGACGCCGGGTATGTGGGCCCCTACACTTGATCTGGGAGGACTGGGAGGGCAAGCACGCCACCCAGGGAACTCCCATTGTGGATTACATCCTTAGGTTTAGGGAAAGGCTGAAGGAGCTTATGGGGACAGCCCAGAGCAACCTGGCAGCTGCCCAACAGAAAGAAAAAGTGTGGTATGACCACAGATCCAGAGCTTGCTTGTACATGGTGGGTCAGGAAGTCATGGTCCTTATTCTGGTTCGGAAAGACAAGCTGCAGGCGGAGTGGGAAGGACCATACAAAGTGGTTAGGAAGGTAAATGACGTGAACTACATTGTGGAGTTACCTGACAGAAGACAGACAGAAAGGATGTAGCATGTCAACATGATGAAGCCATATGCAAATAGGGCTGGCATGGTGTTTGCAGTGTGTAGTCCTGGGGAAGGGATGGACGATGGTGAACCCCTTCTGGACTTGCTGGAGGAAAGTAAGTGGGAGTCCTCTGTGGAGGTAATTAAATTGTCTCCCCAGCTGACCCCGGACCAGATCCAGAAAGTAAGGGAGGTTTTAGCAGACTTTGCCCCGTTGTTTAGCAGCAAGCCTTGACTAACCCCCTTAGCGACACACGATGTGGAGACAGGGACACAGACGCCCATATGGCGGACAGCATATCGGGTGTCAGAGGCTGTCCAAAAGGACATTAGGAGGGAAGTGGAGGAGATGCTGGATTTAAGGGTAATCCAGAGACCCACAGCCCCTGGGTCTCACCCGTAGTCCTTGTGCCTAAGCCAGATGGCTCTACTCATTTCTGCGTGAACTATCATGGACTGAATGCAGTCATGAAGTCAGAAGCCCACCCGATGCCCCAGACGGATGAACTCCTGGACAAGTTGGGGGGTGACCTACCTTATGACCATTGACCCAACAAAGGGGTATTGGCAGGTAGAGTTGACAGAAAGAGCTAGGGAGAGGTCTGCCTTCATCACTCCGATAGGCTTATTTGAGTTTAAAGTAATGCTTTTTGGAATGAAGAATGCCTTGGCCACTTTCCAAAGGTTAGTGAACCAGGTGTTAAATGGTGCTGAGGAGTACGCCATGGCGTACCTGGATGACATTTCCATTTTTAGTACCAGCTGGGAGGAACACCTATCCCACCTTAGGGAAGTGTTGGGCAGGATACAGAGGGCCAGGCTCACTGTCAAAGCCGAGAAGTGCCAGGTGGCCATGGGAGAGGTGGCATACCTCAGACATGTGGTAGGCCAGGGACAGCTCCATCCTAACCAAATAAAGATAGAGGTAATCCAGGCATGGCACAGACCAGAAACCCAGAAGCAGGTCAGGAGTTTTCTGGAGACAGCAGGGTGCTACAGAAAATTTGTACCCTATTACAGTGCCCTAGCTGCTCCCCTATCTGACCTGACAAAGAAAAGGATGCCAAAGAAAATTACCTGGGGCCCAGCCTGTGAGTAAGGGTTTACCAGACTAAAGGAGGCATTGTGCAGTGCTCCTGTTTTGACAAGTCCTGACTATAACAAAACCTTTATAGTTCAGACTGACACATCAGATGTGGGTATTGGGGCAGTACTGAGTCAGACATCCAGCCAAGGGACAGATCACCCAGTAGTATACCTGAGTAGGAAGTTACTTCCCAGGGAGCAAGCATACTCCATGGTGGAAAAAGAGTGTCTTGCGATAGTGTGGGCCCTAAAGAATTTAGAGCCATACTTATATGGGCAGCATTTTGTGGTGCAGACTGACCACAACCTCCTGGTTTGGCTGATGCAGATGGGAAAGAACAATGGTAGATTGCTAAGATGGAGTCTTGCTTTGTAAGGATATGATATGAATATTGTACATAGAGCTGGAGTCAAAAATCAGAACTCAGATGGGCTGTCTAGGGTCTATGAGGAGTGAACTGATTTGGGAAGCTCATCCCATAGGGGACAGAGCCCCCAGATTCAGTCTAGGTGGGGAGGACTGTGATGTGGATAGCCAGTTCTGATTGCTGTATGATTTCTTGTAAAATAATAAAAATGTGTATGAACTGTCTCCCTTGAGAAAATGCTGAAACAGCATGTGAAATCACATATACACACACACACACACACACACAGGTTTTAGATACCAGGTGTTATGTGGAAGGCCAGAAGCTAATTATAGAGTAAGATAGGCCTTGATCAGGAATCTCCTGTTTTTCTAAGTTAATTATAGCTTTAGCTGCTTAGAGGGAAATCAGTATCCCTTTTATGACATTTCAAAGGGGAAACCAGGTTTGGTATCCTGGTGCAAAAATCATAAAGATGCCTTGATGTCCTGGGAAGGGAAAGATGCTCATGATATCAAAGAAATGTCATTTGAATAAGAACATGAGTATGCTGAGGTTGCAGATTTTAATACTTGGAAAATACGTCCTGTTTTTATCTAGATATATTTTTTATATATTCTGACAGGAAGGAGCTAGGTGACCTCATGCAAATAAGTGGGGAAAACCAGCTTTTAAAGATTATTCTGTTTTCCTTCAGAGACACTTTTATCTAGACTCTGACAAAGATACATCTGTAAGCACTTTAAGCAGGTATTTAGAGAGAGAGAGACCAATCTAAATATTCTAGTAGGAATTGCACTGTTTAAACCTGTTTTGTTTTAAGTGATTTGTATGTCTTGTGTTATAATAGTTCTGTATTTTGTGTTTTACATATTTTTATCTATTTTAGTAAAACTATTTTTAGAGCATACTTGGTCGGTCTTTCAGTTTCTTTCATTTGCAAGAAAAGTATATATGGTTAAAGCAGACACTGAGCATAAGATTGAATGGTGATACCAAACTGGAAAAAGGTGAGTGTTTAAATTCTGAGGTCTTTTATTGCAGTTTTTAAGGGTTCATGTCTGTACACCTGGTTAGGTGCCCGTAGGCAAAGATATCTGGCCCCTGACGACAAAAATATCTGAGCCTGTGCATTGGGTATGCTAGCAAGAGGTTAACAGTTTGAATCCCTCCAGAACTTAAGACCAAAGGTTGATTCAAACCCACAAAAACAGACAAGAGGGTTACCTTGTTCTGTTAACTGTTTACAAGACTACGCTCGGAGGTTGGCACTTTGGGAGTAGAGGGCTGACCTGCTGAGTGGGTTTGTGACAGTTACCAACATGGATTTTATACAGACCTCCATCACAGGGAGAAGAGTTGGATAAGGCACTTGTGGAAGCCAGCATCAGGATGGCAAGGAAGGAGGAAGTGCCACTATTTAGGGACTTCAGTCTGCCAGATTGGAGCATTCCAGTTGTATCCTTGGCAAGCAGCAATGCCATCCTTGACTCTCTACAAGGGGCTTTTCTCAGGCAGCAAGTCAATGAACCCATGATGGCTGGGTCAGTGCTGGACTTGGTGCTTGCAAACAAGGATGGCATCGCAGATGTCACAGTGGGTAATCCCCTTCATTCCAGTGATCACTGTACAGTGTGGTTTAACATTAAGACAGAAACAAATGCAAACCACTCAAGGAGGAGGGGTCCTGAACTTTAGGAGGGTGGATTTTAAAGAAATGGGGTGACGGGGTTAAAAGGATGTGGAGAAGTATTGCTTCACTGTAAGAGTGGTGGATGTCAGGAACAGACTGGCAGTGGAAGTGATGGAGACAATAACAGTAGGAGGCTTTAAGCATGTGTGGCATACACACAGTGAAATATTAGTTAACAGACAGGGAGGTGGCAGGGTTACTGGAGATCAGATAGCGTCTGTGGAGACAGACTAGGTTGGGGCTATCTGGACAGACTGTGTTGACCAAGCTATCCTTTTCTGTTGACAGATTTTATGTTTCTATGTTTCTATATGGCAGGCCTGCTCATGTCAACATCCAATATATATTTGTTATACATAATTTGCTGTTCTTATTAAGAACAAAAGGATAGCTGTAAAAGTATTATAAAAGTTTAAAGAATTTACTTACAATGTCAGTGGCTCAGCAGGATGCACATTTGCCTCTGAGGCCAGAAGATCAGAAGGTTGTGGGTTCTATCCCCACTCCAGGCACTTGGGTTAAATCCTAATGCTGACACCGTAGTGTAGCATGAGGGGGTGCTGCACTCCTGAGGTGCCACCTTTGAGATGAGTTGTTAAACTGAGGTTCCATCTGCCTGTTCAGGTGGATGTTAAAGATCCCATGGCATTTATTGAAAAGAGCAGGGGAATGTCTTATAAAGACTTCAAAAACAAATGAAAATAACATCATATACTGTATATGGTAGAAATCACATGGAAAATAAATGGAACATAAGCAAAACCAAAAAATGAGTATTTCAGTCATACAGTACATGCAAAAATTAGATAAAACAAGCATTTTTAAACATGTCCATCCTACTGCAAAAAATTGAAAGGAAAGTAAAAGGCCTAACATACCAAGCCTTTCCCAGCTATGTCAATGACTGTAATAATCAAAATGAGAATGCAGGCCATCTGCTGTTCTACTCATCCATTCCTTTGCCAACTTTCCCTTTGTCACTTATACAATCAAAATTCTAAGAAAAGTTAAAACTGGTCTATTAGAAACATTTAAACTCTAAGTGTGTAACATAATAATCAGACTTACAAAGTCCCTTATTATCACGGCAACACAACGTCCCCATCAGTGGATCCAACTGATGGCTTCCCACCATGTATGGAACACCTGTGAGGAAACAGAGCATTGTTCCGGACGTTTGATTTTTAACATAGCAGTTTCAATCATTTCAAATAACTGGACTTCTGAAATCTGTAGCTGTTGTATAGACAATCTACATCTTATAATCCAGAAGTAATATTTAAAGGGTACCTAAACAAGCAGTTTTTTAAAACTGCAAACTCCAAAATCTGGCTTCATTGCGAGGTAAAGTAAAGGCTGCCATTTACATTTATGCTAAAACTGCATTTCTGTAAACAACATAAACGTAGTTTCATAGCTTTTGAAAAATGTAAACATCAGCCTTTTACTTTCAAAGAACAGCCTTACCTTCTCCGTAAGATGTCTGCCAACTGTGTTAAGTGTTGAGTCAAAATGACATCATCACAGCCAGAGCCAGAGACCAATATAGATTCTTATAGGCTGACTAGTTCTTCTTTCCCTCTTTGTTTTGAATTGTTTTACAAGAATGATCAACATCATGTGTTAACATGTGGATTATTTTGATCAGTACACGTTAGGCAATGATTTTGTTCATTTTATTTCATTTAACTTGTTGAAAATGTTTTGCAATCTAGCTGACTTTCTCTTTGGCAAACTACAGAACAATACGACAATTCAAATACCTGATGATTTAGTGGTTATGTGATGCCCTTAATTTTTTTTTGTTAACCAGGAGAGACACACTATGCTGAAACCTTGTTTACAGATGTGGCCTGGCAGCAAAAGGAAGTTAAATGACTTGCTCAGGGTCGTACAGCGAAGTACTGGTCTGGTCTAATTCCAAAGCTCACGCATTCTTGTTAATCCACAAAAAAAGCTTATCTTGTATTTTTCTTCCAAGTGAACCCTCTGCACCTAGCCTGCCTTCTGTTGAACACCCCACCATCCATACCATGTCCTTAGTACAGCCTGGAGCTGCATATGAGCTTGCAGTCTCATGAAGAGAATTATCACATCTCAGACTGTAATTGTATACCTCAGAGAGTTGTGCATATCTACACCGACACAGATCATCAGCTGGCACTGTTAAAAAAATACCTCCCAAATCACACGTAAGTCCATTTTTTCAATATTTGACTTCTGCTCCCACAGTAAACATTGAGTGGATCACCACCCTTCCACACAGTGAAGGCAGTATGTACAGGTCCCCAGTTGTGTTTTTGTCCCTCCTCATTAACAAACAATTGGGTCTTTGTGGAGGGCCAAGCGATAAGCCTCAGGACTCACCAGAAAAACTGCTGTTCCTGTCCTCATAAGGGCTGTACTTCCTATGTATAACAATATTATTAGCAGGAGAGGCATAATAATGCTTTGAGCAAATCCACCAGACTTCCAGTGTCAGTTTACTCCTTTACCTGTGATCTGCAGAACCCCATAGGACAGTTCCCCTGCAAATCTTCTCCAGTATGTTTTAGTGCCCTACTCCACAATGTGAGCTGGTTGACCACCATCCTTCTAAATCATGAATGATCTATACACAGCTCCCTCAATTCTGTCCTAACAAATGTCAACACCCCCCCCCACACCTGAGGTTAATCTCTCTACACTGAATTCAAGTAACACTTTAAGTGCAGCCCTGTCACTCTGAGTATTTGTCATCAGTGGCTGCTCTCATTCACAGTAGGTAGTGATCACGATGTTGGCAGCCCTACATTTCAGATCTCACAATGATCTGTTAAACATCCCCTTTCTGTCTTCCCCTAACCTGAATATAGCTGTACTGTGCTGGAATGGCTGCTTCAGTCCCTCTCTGGCATTCATTCTTCTCTTCTGCTCCCCACACCAAAAACTGGTGAACTCACTACCCTTCTGCATCCTGAATGTGGTTAGTACAGTTGTCCGTGTCATTTTTACATAATAATAATAAACATGATCTTCTGATATGCAAGGCTGATAGCAGCAGGGCACAAGGGGAAGCATAGACATTCCTACTCATATAAGATCTAATCCACCTATGATTAGGCACTATTAAATGACGTGCATAATGATGTGCACACCCATCATTTAATAGTGCCTAATCAAAGGTAGCCTAGATCTTTTAAGGTTAGGAAAGCCTGTCATTCCCCTTGCTGCTATGAGCCTGACTTACTGGAAAGATTTATTTTTGATATGTCAAAAAACCTGGTGACTCTACTACCTACATTCATTGTGCACAAAGGTGATGAGCTCACCTGTTTTTCGTGTGAGGAGGAGCAGTGGGAATGAATACCAAAGGGGGACTGAGAAGGCCACTCCTGCAAGGTACTGTTATATTTAGGGAAGGGGGGAAGACAGAAGTGGAGAAATATGAGCAGATCACTGTGAGAAATAAGATGTAGGGCTGCCAGCACCATGATCACTACCTGACTCCATTGTCCTGGCCAATATTCCCCTTCCCATAAAACCAGTTCATGCAATTGTCGAAGGCTGGGTGTGGATATTAATGTGTGAATTGGCTGCCACTATACATTCAGTCACTTCACTACCAGTCTAGCACTACTTGTAAAGCACTTTGGGATACAATGTGTATGAAAAACACTATATGAATACTGATTCTTATTATTATTTCCCATGGAAAAATAAGAGAAGACAAGACAGGCATATTTTTGATTTCCAAGAAAGTATGAACTCTGGCATTGGGCTACAGAAGAACTTTGCTACAAACAAGTGGTGGATCTATGGGGTGGTGAAGGGTGTGGCTGTACCCCCCCCCATTGTAAAGTACTTACTTACTGCTGCTGCATTTCACTTTGTTGAAGAAGTCTGATTTATTGATTGTACAAATGTTTATATTCAAAAATATGGATTACATTTGTAGTTTTGGTCAAAAACATACTAGAAAAGCATGATTGTAGAAAATATAAAGGTTTCACAAAATGTTAAAAGTGCATATCAAGTATGCACACTCCCAGCTCCCACCCCACCCCCACCCCATTGTAGCATCCTGGATCCACCATAACCACTAGACCACCAGATATTCAAGATTTGTACTGCACTGTGGTTTGCCAAAGAGAAAGTCGGTTGGATTAAAACACAATTTCAGCATGTTAAAGTAAACACAATGCACATAACCATAGCCTAGCCTGTGTATTGATCTAAATAATGCATATGGTTTTGACCATTTTGGTAAAACAATTCTATACAAATGGAAAAAAGAACTAGTTAGCACTATAGAGAGCCATATAGCTCTCTGACTTTGGCTTTGATGATGTCATCACTTAACACATTTGGCGGCCATTTTAAGAAGCAGGTAAGGCAGTTTTTTTTGAAATTGTAAGGCTGATTTTACATTTTTCAAATGCTTTGGAGCCACATTTAGGTAACTTATATAAATGTAGTTTTAACATTAACAAATTCAGCAGCCTTTCCTTTAGTCTCATTTGAGGTCAGATTTTTGAATAGTTTATTGTCAAAATGCTGTTTAGGTATCCTTTAAAGCAAACTAGAAATAACCATAAAGTGGTCTTGTCATATTCAGTCCATTGAAAGGAAAGAATGCTCAATAACAGTATCTCTGGCAACTGCTGTTGATAATCTATTACTTAGGATTTTAGTAAAATCTTAAAACCTGTAATAAGCAATGTTATTGGTTGCCAATTAGAGAAGTGCCCTTTGTCCCCAGACTTGTACATTGACACCAGCAGACCTGTGTTCATGTTCTCTGAAATGGAGAAGGAGATTAATATTTTATTAAATACAGTTAAAAGTTCTAATAATATTTCTGTTACCTGTTTATACAGTTCATAATGTAACCTATCTCTCCCTTGGGCAGCCCCTGACTTTAATTGTGAGAGAACCGTTAGTACTTTTTGCTTTGAAATGGGTTTTATCAAAGTATGTTGTATGGTGGAAGGAATTTGTGGTAATTCACCACTCTTTAACTAATCCATTATATCATTCTTAGGAGGGAAAGTAGCTTGAAGCATCTCTGACACATATGTATCAATTTCCTTCAAAATGTCCATTTGATTTGTTACTACTGTACCACCAGGTTGAGTAATGTATGTAATATTTTTTTTACTGATTTTGGAAGCAAAATTCAATGGGTTAACAAAAGCCTGTTTTCCCTGCATTCCAAATTTTTGCTCCATCTGCAACGATTTGAGTTTATCATACTGAATTTGAGCTATTTTAGATTTAAGTTTCGTAATGTCAGTGCTAAAGTCTCCTAAATGTTGTTCTTGGAGCAATAATTGCAAGGCTATGCCTGTAGTTCAATGGGTCTGAGCAACAAACCACTTCCCCATCAGGCCTTTAAAGACTGCTCCTCCTGATTAGTCCAGGATTCATTTCTTTTGTTACAGCCGGATGCACCACCCTTCCTCATTGCCCTCCCCATCTCCTGTTTCGGCTCTTGCCCGTGTTTTCTCAGCTGCCTCCGGCTTGCTCTCCTGCCCTTTTGCTGTACCTTCCTGCTCATTTCTCTCATTTCTGCTGCCTCATCTCCTTCCCCATCCCTTTCAGTTTGTCTCCTCTCTCCATTTTCCTCTGGCGTTCTGTTCTTCCTCCTCCACATTGTTCCTTTGGGGCCTTGTTTTGGTCTTGCTGAAGCTCCATTCCTGTTGCTCTGCCCAGTTCATTCTGCCCCACTTGGCTCCTCTGCCATGCCGTCTGCCTTGCCTCCTGGCTCCAGTTCTGAGTTTCCTAACCTCAGGGACTATTGGTCTCCCTCAGCTGATCAGGACTGCTTCCTGCTTTTCCATCTCCTCTCCAGCATGCTACTGTGCTTGCCTTGACCGTCGCTCATCCACCGGGTCAGGGCTTCTCCATTTTGCCCAGGCCAGACTCACAGTGCCTTCCTCAGTGAACACACTCTCAGGTGGGCAATCGACCTTACTGCTTGCTATTCACCTGTGGGATGTGTCCTGTCCCCTCCACTCCACTCAGGTTGTGAAGGCACACCTACAGCAACCTTTCCTCCCCCCCCCATTTTGCATTTCCTCAGTTCTGTTTTTTTGCTACCACTCAAATCCGTCTTTCATCAGCCAGTCTTAGTTTCCTGCGCCTTCCCTGAATCATTTAGCTCTGGTTCCCCATCGTTCCCTGCACTTTGAGTCTCAGGGCTCCCAGATCTACAGTGATTTCTTTATTGTACAGGGATTTAGAAACATCTACAGAGAAATTCCTGCCATGGTTATATAGGAATGTAGAGCACTTCCACTTCCATAGGAGTTACTGTAATTTGTAGGACCACACAGGAAACTCCAGCTGGATCTACTGGAAAAACTCCCGTGGTTGTTTGTTCATTCAGTGCTCCTAGTGTGAAATGAACTGAACCTTCCTCTCTCCATCCTCCCCTAACCCCTATTCTTTCTGTTCCCTCATCCTCTCCCTCCCCTTCCCTTTGACCAGCATCCTGGGGCCCATCTTCATTCCATTGGTGGTCTCAGCAGCACTCTGCAATCAGTGGCCATTGTATAGCTGCCACTACCCATTTAGTCTTCTACCCCACGACCTCCTCCCTCTTAGACATCTGCCCCTTCCCTGTCACTTTATGGATCTATCTTTCTACTTCATACCTAATCTCTCTTGCACCCTGTATATTCCTTATAACTTGTATTTATTATTCAATTCCTACAGCCCAGAGAATCTCATGCACATTTGTGTGTATATATTTTTATCAATAATTAGTACTGTTATCCTTCTGAATTCTGTACATTGTTCTATCTTCAGTTTATATTATATAATAAATAATAATAATAATAATAAATCTTTATTTCTAATGCATCTTTCAAATACCAAAGCACCTTACAAAACAGTTAAAAAAACAATCCCATGATATGAAGTTTGTAAATACAGTAGAAGTCAGATAAAACAAGATTAATCATGCAAAATATGCCTGGTGCCTCAAAAAGATTTTAAGAGCTGTTTGAAACCCTCCATGGTCATGCACTCCTGTACCTGATGGGGTAGAGAATTCCAAAGGGTTGGGGCCACATGCATAAATGCACAGGCCCCTGAGGATTTTTAAACAAGCCCATGGAATTTCCAGCAACCCCTCGTCAGCCAAATGAAGCAATTGCCCAGGGCGGTAAGGGACCAGAAGTTCTTTCAGGTAGTCTAGGCCCTGTCCATGTAGGGCTTTATAAGTCAGAAGTCCAACTTTAAAGGTGATCCACCACTGTACTGGCAGCCAGTGCAGTTTGCGCAGCAGCAGAGAAATATGAGAGGACCGGGAGGTCCCCATCAATAACCAGGCTGTAGCATTCTGCACCAGCTGCAAGTGGTGGATATTCACCCCCAGTAGCCCTAGGTACAGGGAATTACAATAATCAAGGCATGAGGACACAAAGGCATGGACCAGTGTAGGAAGATCACCAGATGGAACATGGTGCTTAATCCTGGAGATGTTCCTCAGATGGTAGAAAGAGGATTTGATGACTGCCGAAACCTGTGATCGCAGTGTCAGCCCATCATCAAAAACCACCCCCAGGTTTCACACTTGTTTAGAGGTAGGGAGTAGAAGGCCCCCAAGAAAAATTCCTGAGGGTGAACCTACCCCCCAACCCCTCTATCCAGTGCCCATGGTCCACAACCAACACCTCAGTCTTTTCCAAGTTCAACCTCAACCAGCTCAAATTCATTCAGTCTTGGATTTCAGCAAGGCAGTTGTTAAATACTGAGACAGCTCTATCCTAATCAGGTGCGAAAGAAAGGTAGAACTAGGTATCATCAGCATTTCAGTGAAACCTCAGCCCAAACCTTCTTACAATGTCTCTGAGGGGTAGCATGTACACTGCAAACAACATGGATGACAGCACCGACCCCTGAGGGACCCCACAAGACAGAGGAATTGGGTCAGTGGAGTAAATTCCTGACACCACCCTCTGAGATCTTCCAGTGAGGGAAGAAGTAAACCAGCTGAGGACTGCACCAGACAAGCTGCAGATGGACCTTAGGCAGTCAAAGAGGACCCCATGGTCCTCAGTGTCAAATGCTGAAGAGAGATCAAGAAGAACCAAGATAGAATGTTTTTTCCCATCCCAAGCCATCAGGAGATCATTGAGCACCCAAACCAGCTCCATCTCCGTACTATGCCTCTTACGAAAACCACACTGGAGAGGTTCACAGACGTCATGGATGGTTAAATGGTTCTCCAGTTGGAGGGTCACTACTTTCTCAATCTCCTTCCCTATAAAAGGAAGATTTGAGATTGGTCTGTAGTTAGCATGGCAATCTGGGTACAAAGAGGCTTTCTTCAGGAGTGGTGTCACCACTGCCTCCTTCAGGGAGCTAGGAAACTCACCTGTTTCCAAGGAACACCAGATTATCCGTGCTGGACCAATAATGTCACTGCAGCCCATAATCAGGGATATTGGTCCTGGATCTAAACTACAGCACATAGGGTGCATACCCTGGGCAATCCTCATGACATCCATGAACTCCAGCCGGTCGAAGGAACTCCAGGAAAACTGAGGGACTGTGATTGATCATCGATCTAAAGCAATACCGACAGAGTGTGCAGGTTGGAGCACCACCCTGATGTCAGCCCCCTTAGCTGCAAAGAACCGAGCAAGCTCATTGTACTCTACTTGCGAAAAGGATCTTCGAATCTGCAGACAGGCTATGTTGTACAGTCTGTCCACAGTTTGGAATAGCTGAGCTGGTCTGTTCTGAGCAGCTGCAATCTCCCTGGACAGGAACTCTGCCTTCTTACTGGTGATGGCGGATTGATAGACTTGATAATGATCCAACAATCTAAGGCAGTCGGCACCCAGGGAACATTTCCGCCAGCAGTGCTCTAACCTTCCTCCTAATCACCACATCTCCCTCAAAGTCCCATCAAACCAAGGGGACCGGGAGTGAAGGGAGAGAGGATGAATGCGGACAGGAGCAATGACATCTAAGGCTGCAGAAACAGCCTTATTATAGACCATCACCAAGGCCTCTGGGTCATTGTTTGCCACTGGGAAACCCAATAGGTCAAGCACCGCCGCCAGGCCTTTGGAGCTGATATCTCATAAAGGGCGGTATCTGACCATCTCCACAGGGTTGGGCCTATGAAGGGGGGCATGGAAACTGAACCCCAGAGTGCAGTGATTGGACCATCTGACAGGTTCCACCCCCACATCAGAGGTTTTGATCCCCAGGAGGAAGACTAAGTCAAGTGAGTGACCATGTTTATGAGTAGCAGTGGTAACAATCTGTGTGAGGCCCAGAGATGTCATTAACTGGGGGAAGTGCTATCCAAATTGCGAGAGTTCGTCATTGACCCAGGCATTGAAGTCATCCAGGACCATCAGCCTGGGTAACTCAAATGCCATGTCGATGACAAAGTCCTCCACTTCTTGAAGGAACCACTTCTCATCCCTGGGTGGACAGTAGATGAGGGCGATCCTTCAGCCTACACCTGCTACTACAATGCACTCAAAAGACTCAGTCTTCTCAACTGGTACACTCATGAGGCCCAGTTCAGTCTTGAAACAGACAGCAACCCCCCCCCCCGCTCTTGCGATCCAGTCTCGAGTGTTGTATCACCGAATACCTGACTGGAGTTGCAGCCTCCAATATAGGGCCAGAGTTGTCATCCAACCAGGTCTCAGTGATGCAGGCAAGGTCCACTGTCCCAACAAAATCTGCAATAATTGCAGTCTTGTTTTTAATGGACCTGGCATTGCACAACACCACTCAAGTTGGATGGACTTCCAGGGTCACCCGAGCTGCCCCCCCACCAGTAACGGCGGTGCCCTTGGATATGGAGACCAGACATGGGGAACCCTGGTCTGGATTTCATTTTGCTCCAGGGCATCTTCTGGATTTAACAACCCCAATGAGGAGGTTCCGCTTAGTCACCCTCCCCTGCTTGCCCCCTCCCCCGGATGGCAATACCCAATGCCCGACAGCATTGGTAAGTTGTAAACTGCAATGGGGGGGGGAGAAAAAAGGACGGAGGGTGAATAGTGCGCAACCATGGGGGCAGACCTCCTATACATTCTAAGAACAGCAATAAAATATACCAGTCACCAAGGCAGGCAAAACAACAAAACAACCCCAGTCAAAAAAAAGAGATACTATAGCTGAATAATATGAAAATAATAATAATAATAATCCCTCAATTCAGACTTGAAGGACAACAAAAGGGAAAAAATTTGACTTGTATTATGATTCTGTTGTGTATGCAACCTTTCTGCGCTTGATTATGTATCTATGTCCAGGTCCACCTCAAAAATTAGCTTTGCTCAACAGTGTTCGCCTGGCTAAATAAAGATTTTGATTGATTGATTGATTGATTGATTGATAGTGTCTCCTATGATTGATTGATTGATTGATAGTGTCTCCTACCTGCCCTCATACCTCGATTTTCTCCTTTCTATGTCAAGCTCAATTCATCTAGGACTTTCATCTTCCTATACCGACTTCACAGCTCCTTCCACCTACCATTATACCTAGTTCTCCTCTCGGTACTTTGTACCCAGCCTTCATCTGTGGGCTTCACCCAGCCCTCCTGCTTCTTGTCATCGACCTTACCTCTGCCTCATCCCTCTGCCTATCTTACCTGCACTACGTTCTTCTTTTTGAGCTCTCCACGCTTGGCTCACTGCCCCTTTACCTGCTGCACTCTAGTTTTCTGACCCCTCGGCCCTTTCACATTCTCCTGGCTGCCTGCCTTCGACCAGCTCTTCCTCTCACATCATTTCCTCCATTTTCCCAACACTCATCATATCAGTCTTCTCCTGCCCCCCCAATCATTCAACTTGTGCTGACCTCCTCAGTATGTCTGTCTCTGTTCTTCTCGAACCTCATCCTTCCTGTACAGATCTTGCACTTCCTCCTACCACCATCATACCTTGTTCTTTTCCTGGTTCTTGCACTCCGACCATAGGCTGTGGGCTTCGCCCTATTGTTCTCATCTCCGACTTGTGCCCTTTGCCTCTTCTCCTTCCTCATCCCATGCTTTCTTTTTAGGGGTGTTTCCCTATCCTGCCATCACCATATTTATTCATATCCTCCTCTTACCCTAGTCATATGTTCTGGACCACTCAACACGTATATCCTCCACTCCATGACAAACCTCCATTGTTACTGAACCACATCCTTCCTATACCCTACTTGCCATGTGACCTATGCTTAACCATACTGGCCTTCAAGGCCTTCACTCCATCATTGTACATCATCCTTTTCATTCCTCACCTTACCCGTACTGGCCTGCAAGGCTTCACTCCATCACCATACATCATCCATTTCATATCTCCCCTTCACCATACCAGCCTTCCAGTCTTCATTTCATCATCACACATCGTCCATTTCATACCTCACTTTAAATCATTCCAGCCTTCAAGGCTTTCAATCCACCATCATTTTGCATTCATTTGTTCTCAACCATTCTGTCTTCCCACATTGACTTCTCTTCTCATACCGAATTCTCCCATCATCATAGGTTGTGGGCTTCACCCAGCCATCTTCGTCTCTCCCCCCTCATCCTGTTCAAACCAATTCTGCAGATCCATGTTGGCCCTCAAGGCTTCCCTTATCAGCATATCTTGTATGTTCATTCTCGAACCTCCACTCATCCATTCCAGCTTTGTAGCCCATATTTCTCTACTCTTGGTAATTTGTACCTCAACCGTCAACTGCAGGTTTTGCCCAGCCATTCTCATTTCTACCTTGATGCAATTCATTCCATCCATAATTTGGCTTCTCAATGGACCCAGTTGGCACACACTCATGTGGTTACTACTGCGACCTATCTCCTCTGGACCCGTGTTGGGATCTCCTTTGCTCAAACCGACCTCTCCATAGGTTTACTCATTCACATCGCCTACTTAAGCATACCCTTCTTGTGGGTCCTATGCTACCTCGACTCAACCTGCTCTCCACTCAAAGAAGTGCCATCCATGTCCATTGCTTCTTGGCTCGAGGATAGCCTGTAGCAGACAGTCTCACTCTGCACCTGCGAAGTCTGCATCTAGAGCATGCGAAGCTTGGAGCGGGGTCCTTCTCCCTGGCCTATAGTGAGACTGTCTTCATTCCGGGAGGACTTTCAGTCATCCCTTATTTTGGCAACACCTCTGGATATAAAGTTTATGATTTCGTGCTGCGAGGGGTGGGGTTCTCATCATCAGGGCCCCTTTAGCTGCATGAGTGGTTCAGAGGCACCCTCTATGCCATTCTCCATCTGACTGCCTCTGGTTCACATGAGCTGTTTTGTAGGCTCTTGTAGGCTGGCTGAGTGCCTCAGCGGTCTTTTCTCTCCTTCGCTTTGGGTGCCTAGTTCTGCAGATGTCACTTGCAACTCTCAACAGTATTCCTGTTAGAAGGACAGAGCAAGAGCTTCTCCTAAATTTAAATCTTTTCCTCTTCCCTCAGTATCGACTCTAAATTGCAGTAGCAGAGTCGTAACTGACCACAACATCCTTCAACCTGGAGGGAAGGTGCCCTAGGCCTTGGATCTCCAGAGGTTTCCTCCTCAAAGGGGTTTTTTCCTCTTCTCCATGCCAATGGTCATAGTCTTTGACAGGGTTAGTACTTTTCATAGGTTCCATAGTTAGGGTCTGCTGTTGGAAGGAGTCGGATAGTGGTCTTGGCTGTTCCCTCTCTCCTTAGGAAGTCCACCCTTCTCCATCTCATCAGCTTTCATTTTGTTCATCGTTCTCATCATCTCTCATTCCTTTCCTGTCCTTCCCATCTATGTCTATAACCTTCATTTCTGGCCTCGATATTTTCTGACTTTTCACCTCTTTTGATGCTCGACATCCGTCTGGGTATACTTTTGAGGTTTCTTCCTTAGCTACCTTTAGCCAAGGGAATCATTCCCATGGCATCTATAGAGATGTAATCCTTCACTAGGGTTTCTCGCTGTCATATCCCTACAGGGTGGTATATCCCATGTATAGAGAGGTGAACAGCTACAACCTATCCAAGTCACACAAGCATACATCATACCAGTTGTGTAAGCACATTGAATTGCAAGGCTATGCTTGTAGTTCAATGGGCAGAGCAACAAACCACTCCCCCATCAGGCCTTTAAAGGCCGCTTCTCCTGGCTAGTCCAGGATTTGTTTCTTTCATTGCCCCACCATCCTCCCCTCCTTTACATTATTTTTAAATAATCCTGAATCTTTCATTTTTGTCTCTCTTTTTGCTTGCCAGACACCCCAAGCTCCATGAACAGGCTTACCTGGCTCTGGTGACCTGCCTTCCTCATACTCAGGGATGCCCCCCCTGAGTGGGGCATCCAATAGCGGAACTTAGGTTGGCAGAGGGGGCCGGCACCAGAGCCGGCTCATTGATGGGAGCAGGCAAATCTTTTCTTGTTTTCTTCCCTCTGGATTTGGGGGACATGCAATGGCGCTAGCGGAGATGGAACTCCAAGTGCCTGCCCCCAACTCCACCCCTGCTGCAGCTTGGTGCCCTGACCCCCGGCCTCCGCCGGCGGCAAACGGGCACCTAGACTGAGAACCCCCCTCTTTAGAGAAGCAGAGCAGTCCTCCAGATGCTCGATCCTTCTCCTCCCCTGCTGACCCCTGGCAGCCCATGCCCATTCCTAAACAGAGGTCACCGGTGTGGCGTGAGGTGTGGTGTCTAGCACCTCAACCCTCAGTGCCACCGGACAAGTGTCTGAATATCTCTTTTGGAGTCTTCCCACCATTCTTGCGGGGAATCATATAAAAAATGTACTTATTTTCTGGCCTCTAAAATATACCAGAAACCTTGCTATATTAAGGGGTAAGTAAGGAGGCTTAGGTTCAAGTGCCAATACCCTGGACCCCTCCCCATTTTTGAGTAGATGGCTACAGAGACAGATAATATCACATGGTCTGATGAAACCCCAGAGTAATTTTTGTTTGTTTAATATCTAAATGTTCAGAAATAAATACATAGTCTATTCGGGTAGACAGACTACCCCAAAAATAGGTTTTGAGTGCTGCCCCACTCTGTGCTGCAAAAGCATCAATTAACCCTGTTTGACTAATGATATTATTTAAACAAGATGTGTCACAATAAATGTTGTTAGTTTTCAACCCTCTATCTGAAAGGACTCTACCACAATTAAAATCCCCTGCCAGCACCGCTAATCTAGAGGTCTATAAAAATGGTAAAATTTGCTGAAATAAGGCAATTCTAAAGGACTTGGTCTGGGGAGCATATACATGTATCAGCCGGACTTCTATTTTGGCACAGATAACATCCAGCAGTAAAGCTCTCCCTGGAACAATCTCTACTGCATGAATTAATTTTACCGAAGGGTTGTTTATACAAATACCCACCCCAGAACAACTTTCTTCCCCAGGAGACCTACAGGCCTGGCTCCAAACCCAGGCTGTATTTGTGTCTTGCATTTCAATTACTGTATGTAACCTGGTATCCTGTAAGAAAACAAAATCATGCAAATTAGAGAAAAAATTAGCAAATGTTATAGTCCGCTTCCGTTCTGACTTATTGTTGTTAACATTAAGTGATGCTACGGTAAAGTCATATAAGGGAAAAAGCATGGAGTTATTCAAAAAGCAGTAGTGCATCCTGCTTTTTGAACCCAATCCCTTCTACCCATCTGCTTTTTTTAACAGGCTTTCTGGTTCTTCTTGAGCCGGTTCTATATCTGACTCTCCATCTGGCTGGGAAGAGTGAATGGAAACAGATTCAGACTCGATTCTAAGTCTGGATCTCCCTCTTGTAATACAGAAAACTTGTTCTGAACTGGAACCACCAATTCAGTGGCCTGTTGCTTGGGCTGGTCTTTTTTTCTGAAGCCTGCTCTTCTTTTCAGAATTTGGAATGGTTCTTCTTGGGGGTTGTGAGGAGGGGACATGGAGGTTCCGACCAAAGCATGTTCATCCTGTTGTTGCCTTTGGGGTAAAAGTTGTTGGGGGATAGCATTAGAGGTCCTGGGACTTGTAACATTTGTGGATGTAGGAGTTTCTGTTCCAGTAGTAGCAACCACCATGGGGGTAGGAGGATGAGCCGAGGGCCCTGAGTGGAGTCTAGCCCATGGAGGTGCTGCACAGGAGGCTTTAGAGGCAGTGTTAATATACAAATCTTGTATTCCAAAGTCTGCATCAGATGTATTATGGGCTGCCTATGGGCACTGCAGGAAGGAATGCCCTTCTTCACATAAATTGCACTTTGGAGGGCTGCAGCAATGCTTAGCCAAATGCCCTACCTCCCCGCATTGAGTGCACTTGACCAACTCGCAGGTATGGCTGAGGTGCCGAGAAGAACCACACTTGTAACAATATCTGGGCTGACCAGGGTAGAAGACAAAGCCCTTATCTCTCCCTCAAATAAAAACAATAAGAAAGATGTTGAATTTCTGCATTATTCTGAAAAAGATTCACCTTAAATCTCCAACTCCCATTCTAGAACCCGTCATCATCCAAAATAGGCTCTGGATTCCTCTAAATTTTGCACCTCTTCTCCAGCCAATATATAATATTAGTCACATTTACCCCTTAATTTCAAAATAACACTGTCACTACTTTAAATGTTTGTTTTGTTAAGGGGATGGCTTGAAAATGGGCCCATACAGGATTGGTTTTCAATTGTGCATATTTAATACAAAATCTATCCTGAATATCTTGAGTCCGAAAACTAATGTCAACGGTGTTTTCACCTGGTGTATGGATGAGATCATAAACCTCCTCTGGGTAGAACCCTAAAGACTGTTTCAATAGAATTTTCCCAACATAGAAGCGATCTGGCAGCTCTTCAGAATTTCTCAAATATCTTAATCTTACAGCATTTCTATGTTTAGTTAGCTCAGTGAGTTTATTGAAGAGACTAGTATATGTGGGGTTAAGTAATGCTGCAATATCTGGGGCCACAAGCTCATTTTGATTTTGAGAATTAGATGTCTCTTGGCCCATAGTAGAAAAACTGCTAATATTGGCAACAGGAATAGGAATAGAAGACTTTATTCCCGATTGTGCATCAAAAAATACATCAGACTGTATTTCCATGGGAGCATATGAAATGTTACCTGCTTCTGGATCTGAGGAGTCCTCTGGGTGGGGCTCCACCCCGTAATAGGGGCTGGCATGATTATAACTCCTTCTGTGGGTATGGAAGAAGCTGCTTGTTCCATATCGGTCATCACATTGACTTCTGTAGAAGTTCCGGGTATCGGGATACTAGGATCTGGAACCAATACTCCAGATTTCAACTGTTGCCATCCTGCTCCCTTTAATGCCTGTTCAGGGGACCATGGTTCACTGGTACCGGGACCCACTTCAGCATTGTTTTCTGACTGGCCTGCCGAATGCATATCTGGGTTCGCTGCACCAGAGAAGACAAACACTTTGCTCGGGTTGACTTCTATACCTGGTGAGTCTTGTAGACCTCTCTTCCACTTTTTTCATCTTCTATGCATTGCACTGCCAAAAACTTGTTTTTCAATTTCCAGTATTTGCTGTTGCAAATGTGGTTTCTTCTCTAATAACGCCTGTTGGTTTTCTTTATGTGCTTGTTGCTTGCAGTGCTGTGCGAGTCTGCACCTAGTTGCTGAGCAACCTTTTTGTTTTGTCCCTTACCACCATGGCCACCGAGAAGGTGCATTCCAGCTGCCTCATTCACAGCTGCCACTGCCGTGCTCACCATATGACCGACACACTCCCACTGTAGTTCTCCATTATTGCAGCAGGAACCAGCCCCCACCCCCCACCGGAAGAGTAGGGGAATTTTTTTATTAGAACTTCAAGAACAAAAAATGATATACAAAGCGGTGTTGATTCACAAAAATCATAAACCAGAAAACAAATTACATGCTTGAAAACAACTCAGTATTACAGTCAAACCTCTTAAAGAATTGGGAAAATCATAAGTCAAATTAATCTCAATAAAAAATATAATAAAACTGAAACCCCCCCTTCTGTCCACTAAAATGTTAGGGGAACTTTTAGGTTCCAAACCTGCACAGTATAAATCATAATGGCTTATATCACACATAATTCACTAAAAATACCACCAACAGCTTAATCTGGTTCAGGGTCAGCTGGCATTCATCTGTATCCCCCTTCCCCGGGTCGTGACTGAAAATAGGCAGGATTTGTCTAGTGCACTTACCTGGTCAACAAAAAACTAAATAAATAAATACATAATTCATAAAACCCACAGCAAAATGCATAAAAAACCCATAGAATAGTCCCCTTATATAATAATCATAAGAAAGAATCTACATACATATCAATGGATCTGCACAGCTAAGTCAAAGAAAAGGGGAGAAAGGAAATGGAGAAAAGAAAACCTAACACATACCCTCAGTAATCATTTCAGTCTGCCTCCATTCTCACACCTAAATAATTATACATTAGTAAACAAGATTTCGAAACAACCCGAACCCAAACCCAAAGAGTAACAAGCATTTGTCAATGCCGAACGTTCACTTGCAGGCATTTGCATTCTTGTTTGGCATTTATGCAGCCCCTCCCCTTGTATCCATGTCCTTTCAGCATCCATATCCCAACACAGTACCTCTCTGCAACTCCTCTTGCATCTGATTAACATTTCACCCTCATACTTCTTAAGTGTCTGTTTTAGGAACCCTAACGCCCTGGTTGTGCTCAGGGGAATGAGCCTGTGTGGAAACTGCACCAGGATCTGAACAATGACAGCTATACTGTTCATAAGGAGGTGTGGTAAAATGCAAATGTTGTAAAATCTGGAGTGAAAATATTACAAATTTGCGAAGTTATGAGTACACGTGGAAAATGCACAATACACGCTCATAAAACAGTCATTGTTTGGAATGTTTTCACCAAATTTTCAACATAGGTATTTCAGGAATGCTGCTCATGAATGGTGTCACTGTGATTTTCTTAGTCTGTACCGAACACTGATTTCCCACAGCGACCGCGCTATTCTACTCAGGAAGTGCAAAAACACATTTTGGCCAAGATGTGAGAAATGACAGCTGTACTGCTCATAAGGAGATGTGGGAAAATGTCAATGTTGAAAATCTGGAGTGAAAATATTACAAATTCACTAACTTACGAGTGTGCATATAAACTGCACAAAACACACTCGTAACACAGCCATTGTATGGAGTTTTGTCACCAAATTTTCAACATAGACATTTTAGGACCACTGCTCATGAACAGTGTCACTGTGATTGCCTTACTCTGTAGTGAACACTGATTTCTGACAGTGACTGTGCTATTTTGCACCGGAAGCGCAAAAACACATTTCAGCCAGGATGTGAAACATGACAGCTGCACTGTTCATAAGGAGGTGTGGAAATATGCCTATGTTGAAAATCTGGAGTGAAAATATTACAGATTCACGAACTTATGAGTGTACATGGAAACTGCGCAATGAATGCTCATAACACAGTCATTTTTTAACACTTTTTACCAAATTGGCAACATAGGCTTTTTGAGAGCTCACCTCATGAACACTGACACTGTCATTTCATTAATTGGTCATGAAAGGTGATTCCATGCAGTGACCACAAAATCACCTTTCAGGACTGAATAACGCCATGACAGTGACTGAATTCATAAGAAGAGGTGTTAAGAACCACATGTTGAAAATTTGGTGCCAAAAGTCAAAAAAATGGCCAAGATATCCACCTAAGTTGGAAAAACCCTATTTATCCCATCATACAGTTTACCAGCATTTCTTCAATTCGCAGTCAGTTTGAAGAGTGCAGACGAGTTCCTAGTCCACTAAAGATCATTGCACTGGGCTCTGGAGGTAAGTATGGGGTGGGGGGGTGCGTAGGGGGTGGGCACGGGTCAGTGAATGGGGCCAGAGACTCACTGAGGGACCATTTTCTTCTTTCACAGGAATAAAAAAAAAAAAAGATGGATGCTTTTGAAATGCTGGGGTGGGCTCCTAGCATGCCACCTACATGTTTGTTGGGGGGCACTGGAGCTGGCAGGGATTGGGCACCACTGCCGGCCATACAGTGTGCATGGGGGAGGCCTGAGCACACTGGGGTGGGATCCCAGCATGCGCACTGGTTGTTTGGGGGTTGCAGCTGATGGGGAGTTGGGCACCCTCCGTCTGCCACACTGATGTGCTAAGGGAACATGAGCTAAGGGAGATTGGGCACCCCCCCTCAGCACACAATGTGGGGGCTGGGAGAACACTAATGAGGGAGAGGGAGGACATTAGCAGAGGGAGGAAGCGGGAGGGATTTCATGCCGAGCTGTGCTGAACAGCAGTTCAGCTGACGTCAGTATGCTAATTGCATACTCGCTACCACCGCTGATTGCAGCAGACCTTTTCTTAGAAGTGAAGACCAACACAGCTGAACTGCTGTCATACACAACTCAGCATGTATTGGTCCAGTAGGGTCACGCCTGCTACAGTGAGCACTGCATTCGCGAGGAGGGTCACACACCTAAAAAGTCATAACGTGTAAGATGTTTATAGTATGCAAAAGAATGTAAAAATCACACAAAGAATCCCATACATTTGATTGGGAATCCCAGTGCATGATTTTATCTCTTTTTTGAAACTACATCAAAGCAATTTATTCATGAAAGCTCCCAACCCTAACCACTCTGGGCCACTCCAACCCAATCAACCATATTTTTGGAAAAATGGGACCCCTTTCCACCAGGCCTGTTCTTTTGTCCTAGGATGTTTCCTTATATCTGTGACATAAAACTCCTTCAAAGTGGCTTCACATAACTTGCCAAAGGAGACAAATGACATCCTCTTCTTTTAAAACATTAGCTGACTTCTAGCTTGCCAGAGATAAAATCTTAAAATCAAGAAAAACATATTCAAGGTGGTGTCAAAGCCACTATACATGAGGTCAGAATAGCTTCCTAAAGCAATCTGTTCATAGGTGATTGAATTGAGCCAAGATAGTCTCCATCTTCTAGTTACATGCAGCCATAAACCACTAGAAAATGGACATATCAGTAAAAAATGCTCCATAGTCTCTATTTGCTTGGTACATTCTTAGTATGGCCAATTTCTCTCCTCAATGGCCTTATGCTTACTGTTCCCCTTAACGCCTACTCTCACATGTGAACATAACTCTACCATGTCCCACATTCTCTTAGGAATTCTTTTGTTCATCAATTGGTTAAGTACAAACCCCACTTTAGTAGATGTGCACCCTTTAAATTCAGCCATTATTGACCCTGTGTTTTCTAAAATCTGATTGTATAAAGCTTTCCTTGTTTTCCCTATCATATGGGACCTGTACACCCCCCGTTTGTATAATTTCTGTAAGGAAAATCTGAAACAATTGGAAATCTTCCATCCATGCTTTATTCTTAATGGCATCTCACCCCAGACATTTAAAACAGGAGCTAAATTGTTAAAAATCCAAGTTTTAACTAAATAATCTGTATCCCAGACAGCCACTTGAAGTGACCAGGACCAAAAGATGGTATGAAAAAAAACAACTGGATTGATCATATTCAGACCCCTTCTATGTTTGGGTAAGTATGTTACTTCTTGTTTCACTGGGTTAAGCCATGACCCCCATATCATTTGAAAAAAAAGACTCTCATCAATTTTGTTTCCCACTTTAGGGGCACAGGAAATACTGAACTTACATATAACAAACATGGCACTAAACACTGTTTAATGAAAAACACTCATTTCGTTTTCGAAAATTTCCAGTTTTTCCACCTATTTACTTTCCCTTCACAAATGATGAAATTACTTCCCCAATTTTTACTTGCTATATCTCCTCCCCCCCAAAAAACACTTAAGATCTTAATGGGATCCCTTGATATGGTGATGCCTCCTATATGTGAAACCCCTATGTCCGTAGACCCAACCTGTAGTCCTCTGCTCTTCTGGACATTTAAACTAGCCCCCAGAATTTTACTATATTGGTTAATGTCTTGCACCATGGTGAGAATACTGTGCTCATTTCTCAAGAATAAATATAAATCATTGGTAAAAGCCACCAGTTTTATCTCCTGGGGCATATGCACTCCCAAAATTCCCTGTATATTGGAATTCACCATTATATATCTAATCAAAGGATCAAGAACAAAGGTATACAAAAGAGGGCTCAGGGGACACCCTTGCTGTACCCCAAGTCATACCAGGATCCATCGTCCCTCTTTACCTGCAATCAGGGGTGTGATCTCTGCATATCTGTAAACCAACTACAACCATCGTATAAAAGGTACAGGAACCACATAAGTACCTAAAATGTGGAATAAAATTCATGACTCACTTTATCGAAAGCTTTGTGCTGATCCAAAGACAACACACAGCCTGGCTGACCCCTTCTATTACTAAATTCCACCACATCTCTAATTATGGATAAATTTTCCTTTATATTCCTATCTGGGAGAGAGCAGGTCTGCACAGGGTGAATCAAATGCTGTGCTGCCTGTCTTAGTCTCTTTTGTAGTATACTAGTGAGTATTTTAAAATCAGAGTTTAAAAGACAAATAGGTATCCAGTTATATAAATCTCTCCTATCCCCCTTTTTATATAGGAACATGACTAAACCTTTAGAGAAATCCGGGTGTATTAAGTTTTGTGTCAGAAAAAAATTAAATACTTTTACCAGTCAGGGAGCTACAATATCTCCATAGATCTTATAGAAGGAATTTGATATCCCATCTCTCCCAGTGGAGGTGCCATCCTTTAGAGCATTTATAGTATCCAATATTTCCTGAGGGGTTACCTGAGCAGTTAAATTCTCTGTATCCACAGTGTCCAAACAGTCCAAAGTTAGAGTTATAATCCCTTCCAAATAACGGTGAACCTCTACCTGAGCTACCTCAAAAGGGTGATATAAGAATGCTAAATATCATTCCACTTCTAGCCGTATATCATCAGTGGAAGATAAGGTTTCCCCCAAAGAGGTCCTAAGTTTCAAAATACTGGAACTGATTCTTCTATCCTTACAAGCCTCACAAGGATCTTTATAGGGAGTCTTCTGAGTCTCAAAAGACAATTCTGCCTGCAAAGATTTTGATGTATCATATTGCAGGGTTGACATCTGTTGCTTTATAACAGACATTTGCCTAGAGTAATCCAGATTTGTTTGATATGTTTAATGATACTAATTTGAAGAGATGGTTTTTCAATTTAATCTAGTTTAAAAACCTCTCATTTGATGTTTGTTTCCCATATTTTTGAAACCATTCTGTTAAATCCTGTTTAATCCCTGCCCACCACAGTCCTAAATCATCATATAAACCCAGATTAGAAATCCCAGCCATTATAATGTACGTAACTTGTAATCTTACTGCTTGTTCCTTAAGTATGACGATGTTAAGTCTCCATCTAGTGTTGAGAAGTGAGATAGTACCATTTATGGAAAAAACAGCTTTTAATAGGAGATGGTCCAAAAATTCTGTTGGTATCACTGAAGTAGAACCTATGGATAACTGTTTGGAAACAAAAATATAATCAATCTTGGTTGTCAGAGTATTTTTAACAAAGGTGTGTGAAACTGAGGGAGAAACGTGTAGCACAATCAATTAAGTCAGCTGTTACCACTAGATTCTGAAAAGCCACAGAATCACAATAAGCTTTTTTCCCTCCTAGTTTCCTAGCTGTAGCATCCAAGGTATAATTAAAGTCCCCCCCCCAAAAAAAATGCCTTAGCAGTCATCAGAAAAGGCTGAGGCTGATCAAACAATGCCACCCTGTCAGCCTTTGTCTGGGGTGCATAGACTGAAATGAATCTGCAGGAAACATTCTGCCAAATACCATCCATGAACAGAGCCCTTCCAGGTATGATATCTACCAGTTTCTGTAATGTGAACCTAAACCCAGAGAACAAAATGCCTACCCCATCATATTGGTCCTGTCCAAAGGACCAGTATGAAGGACCCCAGACCCAGTTGTGTTTAACCAACAGCATTCCAGCATAAGAGTGCATCCATGTTTCTTGTAAGAGAGACACCTCAAACCTAGAATCATGTAACAAAGAGAATGCAGCCAATTGTTTCCTAGTATTTCTTATACTGTGAACATTTAAAGAAACCATTGAAAAAGAAGACATGTTAGAGCATTAGACCCTATTCTAAAACCTTTCCCATACTCTTAATATGTGTTTTTCAGTTTCTTTTTCTTTTCTCCCTTATTGCTTTTTTTGTTCCAGGATACTGGTTTATACTCAAAGATCCTGATTTTGAGGAAGCATCTGACACCCCATCTTCTTGTTCAGAGTCCCCACAATTTTTGGATGCTAAAACTTCAAAAGAATTTTCTGTAGCAATTTCTTCCTTGTCAATCCCAGCCTTAGATAGTATTGAACTCCGTCTTCTCATCCCTGATTTTGACCAAGTATCCTGGAGGAGAGAGGCATAATAGACATGGAAGGATCTTCTTGCAGTATAGGATCTGGTATATCCGTGTCCATTGGTGAGACAGTCACCTCCTCTGATGGTGTTTCCACAGGTTGCTGCATTGGGGGTGGAACCTCTTCTTCCTCTGACACCCCATCATTGGTAGCAGGGCCCAGATGAGAAGCAGGGTTTCCCCTGCAGTCCATTGATTGTGATTCAGGGCCGCAAGGTTCTGATTCAACAGCTGGAGAATCCTTCTGAGCTTTCTTCATTAATTCATCAGGATCCACTGTTCGGGATTTATCGCGAACAGCCCATGGGCATTCCTGAAACAGATGACCATGTTCATCGCATAAATTACATCATGAATGGTTCCTGCACTGAGAGCTGGTATGATTGAATTCCCAGCAGATCCCACAGCGTAGTTTATTGCACACATTGGATAGATGTGTCTGGGCCCCACACTTACAGTATGCCTTTGACTGGCCTGAGTAAAAGCACACTCCATGATCCTTACCCAGGAAAAAACTGCTTGGGATGTGAGAAATTCCCGCAGCCATTTGTCGAAGCTTCACCCGAAAATGCCAACCCCCTGTCCAAAAAGCTTCTGAATCCAAAAGAGCTTCTGGTGCACTAAGCACTTCACATAGCTGCTGAAGCCAATGATGAATGTCACAAATATTTATACTTTCATTTTGAAACATAACCATAACCATTTTAATCAGGGTTATTGTAAGGGGAATGGCAAAAAAGGGGGTCCAGAAAGGGGCAAACCGTCATTGATTATAGAGCACCCAAAATCTCTCCAGACCTGCAGATGTCCAAAAACTGATATCGAAATTGTCCTCACTGGACACATGTATTAATGTATAGACAACTTGTGCTGTAAACTTCAAAGACTCTTTTAATAATGTCTGCCCCACATATAATCTATCTTGGTGTATCTCTAGACCCCCCTTTATATTGCAGCTGAACTGCGTTTCTCTGAGAGGTTGGTTCTGAGCTGTTGAATAAGTCTGAAAATTTCAGCTGGGGGGGTCAGAAGTTTGCCCCCCTGGTGGATTCCATCCTCCTGGTGGATTTTGCCCTCCCAGTGGAGTTTGGCCCTCTCCATGTGAGTCTTGATGAGAAGAGGGCTCCGAGGCATTAGATTGGGACCCTACATGCTCCTCTGGGACCCCCACATTATCTGGCTCTACTGGAAGAGCAAGTCTCGAGCAATAAATACAGGTGCAGAAGGATTCAAGTCTTGTCTTGCACCAGCCTGTTGTCCTTGTTCCTGCAAGGGGTTCACATCTGGGGCCATCTCTTCAGGCACAACCCTGTCAATGTTTAATGCAGATTTTGTCATAACAGATAATTTGGGTAAAGTATTCATGTTCCAGTCATCCTGGTGTCCTGTAGCCACCTCTGAGTCCTGGATGCTAAGTCCATTGCCAGGCAAGTGTTCTGGCCTTCCAGCCACTGTTTCCGTAGGTGACCCCCCCCCACCCGTGACTGTCCCACATTCTGTCTTATATGTGCACCGCTGCCCTGGAGTTCATTTACTGAATTAGCATCTGAAAACCTCTGGTGCAGTGTCGTTTGCGGTGTTAGTTCAACCGCATGTGAAACTCCCCTTCTGACCATTCCACACTAATAAGAGCAGCTTATCCGTGGGGATTTTGGTACCTCTATCCCACCATCTGGCTCTACAACATGAGAGGGCATTTACGAAGCATCCCAATTTGGATCCAGGATACAAGTCCCATTTTCGGCTGGTTTCCAGCCTGCTGCATCAAGCGCTCTGTCCGGAGACCAAGCATCACTCGGGATAAGTTTCTCAGAGAGCCCAAATTGATTGGAAATAAGCTGTCTAGTGGTAACAGTGTTAGTTATAACTGCCTGAAAACTAGAAGAAGTAGAAATGTTATTGTCTAACCTGGGTGCTGTAAGTTTCATAGTGACCTGCATTTCCTCCATAATCCTTTGTTTTAAAGCAATTTTTCTTTTCTCATATCGTTCTTCATCCTCATCCAGCATTGTTAGCAGAACTGTCCATCTCTCATCAATTCCTTTTTCCAGCTGAGCAGCAGCAGCTGCAATATCAGTGGTTTCTGAGATAACATCCATCAGTGGCGGAGGAAGAGAAAGATGGGCCCCAGTGCATGATGTAATTTTGGGCCCCCCCCCCATGGCACCCCCTGCCTCGGCCCAGTGCCCATACCCATCAATTTGTTTTTATTACCTGTTTATGCACCCTGCACCATCCCTCAAATATCAAGGAATATAACACACTTATTTATACAATTTAAACATGCGATTGCCAATTCAGGTGTTCAATACTTCATAACAATTATCAAAATGGTAGCATCTGGGATCATGACACAGTATACTGCAACACATAACAGTAATATTCTCTGCTCATTTGAATCGCCTTTTGCACACCTTTCATTCTGCAAACTCATCAATGATCTGCTGTAGGTTAATTTTTCTAGCTCATTCATTTTCAATGGATAAGATTCCCAATCACAAAGTCTCTCTTGTCCCATACTACTCCTTAAGTAGTTCTTTATAAGTTTAAGTTTTGAAAATGAGCGTTCAGCACTGGCTACTATTACTGGGATGGTGAGAAACAGCACAAGTACACTACAGACTTCTGGAAAACTGGATGATAATGCACTATTGCCAACAATTAACACTTTTGCCAACTCTTGACAAAGGAATCACAGAAGGAGCAGGACAGAGAATTGTATCAGTTAAAGCAAAAGGAAGCTGGGAAGGCAGTTAGAACAGCAAAGGCCCAAAATGAGGAAAAGATAGTCAACTCAGTTAAGAAGGGGGATAAAACCTTTTTTAGGTACGTCAGGGAGCGAAGGAAGACCAAGGGAGGGATAGTGAGGCTTAATAAATGGGCGGGGGTAAGCAGAGGGTGACGGTGAAAAGGCAGAGATACTAAACAAATATTTTTGCTCAGCATTTACAAATGAAGAGGGGGAAGTACCTAAAACAAACAATAGAAACATTCTGGAAACAGAAGTTGATACCAGCCCATTTACAGAAGAAAGGGTTCTGAAAGAACTCTTAAAACTGAAGGTGGACAAAGCAATGGGGCCTGATGGGATTCATCCCAGAATTCTAAAAGAACTAAGGGTAGAACTAGTGACACCACTGACTACCCTCTTTAACAAGTCATGGGAGGATGGGGTGGTACGTGAGGACTGGAGGAGGGAAGATGTGATTCTCCTTCACAAAAGTTGTAGCAAGGCAGAAGCAGGAAACTACAGACCAGTTACCTATAGTTTAACCTCAGTGATAGGGAAAATGATGGAATCACTTCTGAAGGAAAGAATTGTTGAGTACCTAGTAGCCAGAGGGGCACAGGACCCAAGGCAGCATGGATTCACAGTGGGAAGGTCATGCCAGATGAATCTAATAGATTTCTTTGACTGGGTGACCAAAGTAGTAGATCAGGGAGGGGCTGTGGACATGGCCTACCTAAACTTTAGCAAGGCATTTGACACAGTCCCACACAAAAGATTAATATACAAGTTAGCCAGTCTGGGAGTGGGTCCCAAGATGTTAGCCTGGGTAAAGAATTGGCTGGAGAATAGGACACAGAGGGTAATAGTAAATGGAGTCCACTCTGAAGAAAGGGGGGTTACTAGTGGGGTACCGCAGGGTTCAGTATTAGGACCAGTACTCTTCAATGTCTTTATAAGCAGCATTGCAGAAGGACTGGAAGGAAAAGTATGTCTCTTTGCAGATGACACAAAGATCTGCAATGGAGTTGATGCACAAGTTAGGGTGGAAAGGATGAGAAGGGACTTGGCAAGGTTAGAGGAATGGTCAAATGTATGGCAGCTTAGATGCAATGCTAAAAAGTGCAAGGTAATGCACCTGGGAAACAAAAACCCAGGAGAAGAGCACACAATGGGGGGTGAGATACTAACAACAATAAAAATGGAAAGGGACCTGGGGGTAGTCATAACAGATGACTTAAAGGTGGGCAAGCAATGTGAGAGGGCAGTAAGGAGGGCTGGGGGGATACTGGGATGCATAGGGAGAGGCATCACCAGTAGAAAACAGGAAGTTGTTATCCCTCTGTACAGACAACTGGTGAGACCCCATCTGGAGTACTGTGTGCAGTTCTGGAGACACAATCTCTGCAAGGACTTAGACAGGATGGAAGCTGTCCAGAGGAGGGCAACTAAAATAGTGCAGAGTCTGCACTGAAAGACATATGAAGAGAGACTAAAGAAGCTTAATATGTATAGCCTCGAGGAAAGGAGGGAGAGGGGGGACATGATAGAAACTTTCAAGTACTTCAATGGAATCAGCAAAGTCAGAGAGGGTAGCATCTTTCAAAAAAAGAGGTGTGCAAGAACAAGGGGGCACAATTTGAAGATGGAGGGCGTGGCTCAGAGGTAATGTAAGGAAGTATTTTTTCACAGAAGGGGTTGTGGATGCATGGAACAGCCTTCCGGAGGAGGTTGTGGAGTCAAAAACAGTGGTTGAATTCAAGCATGCATGGGACAATCATAAGGCAATTCTAGGGGGTTGGGGCAGAAAGAGTAGGCTGCTGGTTAACTAGGATCTGCAGCTTATCCATTAGGTAGGGAAATGGGCAGACTGGGTGGGCCAAACGGTCATTATCTGCTGTCAAATTCTATGTTTCTATGTTTCTTTCACTGATGATTGTTTTCAGATTTCAGATTTCAAGCAAGATCTGAATGAAAGCAACTGCCCATGAAAAGCAGGAGAAATGTCTTTGTTGAAATGATGGGCCAGTTTTTCAGCTCCTTTATACAGATCATCATCACTTGCAGAAATCAGTGTACTTGGCTGGATTATGCTGAATCTATCAGCGACTGCCTTCAAGCTTTTTTTTTTTTTTTGAAATTGCAGTTTCTACTCCCCCTACGTCCTGCCAGCCCAGGCCCTTTGGGGCGGCCAAGGAGTCATCCTCCTGCCTCCCCACTCTACCCACACCTACCTCCAGGCCCATGGAGCTTTGGGACTGCCTTCAAGCTTTGAAATTGATTTGAAAGCTGTGCACTTATTATATCAAGGCACCTTTAAAACACATTCACTTTGAAAAATTGTTCTGAGTCAGCAAGTTTTTCACCTTCACATAGCTCATCAAAATGGTGTTTGACCTTTTTCATGCTCTTTTCTTCAAACTTGGCTTGTACATCCCAGTTTTCTGATAATGCAGTTGCTGATTTTTTTGCTTCATCAAACTCATTTCGAAATATATCTAGATCTTCATTTGTTTTGTGAACTAAATTTTTTGCTTTGTAAAGGTCTGTGTCTTTAGATTGTATCAGTTTTGACACAGCATTTACTGTTTCCAGAATCTTTGTTTGGAGCACGATGAAGAAGAAAAACTAACATTTTCTAATAATTTCTTTAATACTGAAGCCTCGTTGTATTCATCAGCATTTTTGCTATGAAGAATTATTTTTGTGAGTGCCTTCATAACATCTAAATACGAAAACCTCAGAGCAATGAGCGATTCATACCGAGATGACCATCAATAGGACAAAGCTTTTTCAAATTAACATTGCTGGAAAGCTCTGAAGTGGAAACAACTGAAGATAACATGGCCCAGCGTTTTATGCTGTGGCCAAAAAAAGTGTGTAGTCGTTCATTCACATCAACAAAATTCTTCACTTCTGGTATCCCTCTAATAGAATCATTCAGCATGAGATTTAAGTTGTGAGGATTTGGTTCCTTCTGGGATATTCTCGCTTACACACCGGAGTACACACCACTCATATTAGAGGCTCCATCATACCCCTGACCATGACATTTAGATAATTCTAAACCTTTCTGTTCAATGCAGCCAACTATTATCTTCTCATGTCCATTTGCGGATTGATCACAAATTTCATGAAAACCAAGGAAAGATTTGTTGATTTTCACCTCAGTTGCCATATCCCTGTCATCCCTTTCAGTTGTGACATATCAAAACATTTGACTCAATTGGTCAGACTTCGCAATATCTTGGGTGGTATCCATTATTACAGAGAAAAAAGGTGCAGCCTTTATTTCGTCAATAATATCTTACTCAATGCACTTTGACAAAACTTCAATAAGTTCATCCTGTATAGTATGACTAAGATAACGAATCGATCCACTGGTCATGGAAATGAGTTGCTTCAACACAGGATCATACTTTGCTAAAAGTTCCACTATTGAAATAAAATTCCCACTGTTACCTTGTCTTATAACCTCTCTGTGCCCCCTGAAAGCTAAATTGAACATAGCTAATGTAAGAGTCACATAGATGATACATTCCGAAACTTGTCTCCAGAAGTTTTTCTCCTTCTGTATTTGAGTTTCAAAATCTTCATCAATTGTTCATTGTAATTGCCACTGCAGATACACAAACCTTGTGATACGATATATCTTTTTACTTGGCTGTCTTTAACATCTAAAATTACCTCTGTCTGTGTTTTTTTTTTCATCAGCAGGAGGAAAGCTTGGAAAAACAGGTTGTTTTTCTACTTTGGTATTTAAAGCAGCATTTGTTTTTTTCAAGCTCTTTCTCCAATATGCTTTCCATGTCTGTTTTTTGTTCAGATTGTTTAGCAAAGTTAGTTTAAGGATCAGCATGATCAGCACAGACTATCTCGGCCACAGTAGTACTAGGCCCACTGTCTCTCTGTGTGTCTATGTCTGTGTCACTGTCACTTTCACAAATTTCGGTCTTATCAGGTGTGTTATCAGGCTCAGTCGCAGTTTGGAAAAAAGCATTGATTTTAGGAAGCTTTGCCGACAACAGCAATTCTTCCTTCTGCTTGCGCGTTTGTGCACCACTTTTGTATTTTGGAGGCATCTTTTACATCTAACAATAAACTGTGTGGTAGTTACTGTTTTGTTCACTTGCCTTCAGGTTGCAGTAATGGCAAACAGGGAGGGAGAGGTGCAGGACAGGACAAGAGGTGCTCCTTCACTGATATATCCCTAGCTCAGTACTCATCCCCCCAGCCCAGTGCCCACAGATTAGTCCCTACTACCACCACTGCCTTTGCAGAGAACTGTTACATTTTTTATGTAGGTTATATTTTTTGTTTGCTTGCTTCACTTCAGAAATAGAATCAGGGTACAGACTGCAGTGATGGCAAACAGGGAGGGAGAGGTGCAGGACAGGACAGGAGATGCTCCTTCACTGATATATCCCTAGCTCAGTACTCAGTCCCCCTGGCCCAGTGCCCACATATTGATCTCTACCACCACCACCACCACCACTGCCTTTGCAGAGGACTGTTAGACTTTTTATGTAAGTTATACTTTTTGTATGCTTACTTCACTTCAGGCTGCAGTAATGGCAAACAGGGAGAGGTGCAGGTCTGGAGGAGGTGCTCCTTTACTGGTATCCCCCAGCTCAGTACTCAGTTCCCTGGCCCTGGACGGTTAACTTGGGTAGGGTTTTTTTCTGTGATTTTTTTTACTTATTTACCATGATTCAACACACGCAGCTGGCCACTGCTGCAGTGCTGACAGCACTCCACTTTTCTCAATCTCAACAGTGAATCAGTGTATGCAGTCTCCCTCCAAGCGACTTTGTGACTAACCACAACTACAGATCAGATAATGAAGAGGACTGAGAAGATTTGAAGTCTTAGTAACTTCAAGCAAGTCAGAAATGAAGGAGGAAGGTTTGTTGGACTGGACCCTGGATGGAGACAAACTAGACAAAACAATAAACAAACACCCAAGTGGTCATCAATCTTCAGTCAACTGAGAAAGAGAGTGAGAAAGAGTCACAGACACAGGAATGAGGAAGAGGTGTTTAATTTCAGAAAAGCGCACAGCACTACCACTGCACTACTGGAATTTACAACCTTCATTCATGCCACGCTTGACAAAGGGAATTGTGGCGGGGCAGTATTTATAGACCTTACCAAGGCATTCGACACAATTAACCACCCCCTACTGCTCAAACAACTGTCCTCCATTGGGATCTCCAGTGATGCCCTTCCATGGTTCACCAGCTACCTTGATAATCGGATCCAATGTGTAAGGATTGCAGGGATCTCTTCGGATAAGAAACTGGTCTGCTCTGGAGTCCCCCAGGGATCTATTCTGGGCCCTCTACTCTTCTCCCTCTTCATCAACAATCTCCGCAATGCCTGCCACCAAAAAATATTACTATATGCAGATGATGCAGTCCTGTTTTCCAGCCACCATGATATTACAGTCCTTGTATCCCAGCTGCAGCTCGACTTCAAGCGCATCAAAGACTGGTTCAATTCTCATAAACTTGTCCTGAACCACAGCAAGATGAAAGCCATGTCCTTCTGTAACCGACAGAGCAGACACAACTCTCTGTCCCTCACCATTAAGAACCACGCTGGGAACCCACTCGAACATGTCAAGGAGTTCAAGTACCTTGGTATTACCCTGGATAGTACCCTCTCCTACACTCGGCATATTGACACTGTTGCCAAGACTGCCAATATACGGATTGGACAACTACACAAACACAAGCACTGTATGCCTGCGGATGCTCTTAAACTAGCCATCTACAGCTCTGTCACTTCTATCATTGACTACGGCCTTGCCATCTATGGCTCTGCCTCAACAAGTGCCCTCCACAGGGGATCTCAGTTTCTCTTAACAAATCCTGTAGACTACTAACGAACGTGGCCCGACAAACTCACACCTCCGACCTCTATGCACAGGCCAGCCGGCTACCCCTACTCAGCAGAATACAATACCAGACCTGCTTACTTACCAAAATGATTCTCCTCGGTCTCATGCCACCTGGTGTTAGCTCACCCCTTACTACCTATAGTGGCACTCAACAAACACGTGGTGCCCAATCTCTAACCTTTCAGGTTCCTAGATGTTGTACCTCCATGAGTCAGTGGTCCTTTATCTATAGAGCCACTCAATGGTTCAATTCCCTCAATAAAGAAGCACTTTCCTCTACTACACTTGGACCCTTCAAAAGGAATCTCAAACTTTACCTCACCTCTACCACTCAATGTGACTGCTTCTCTGAACAGAGATCTCTGTAAACACTTCCCAGCTCACTCATGTCTCACAGCCCGCCCTTTCCCAGTCTCATTCCCTCTGGCACCGGGCCTTCCATGTGACTCCTTTCCTGCTTCGGATCTCCACTGGTACAAGACATTTTCCACCACCATTGGCCCATTAGCCTGCCGACTTCCTTTCCCAGTCACACGCCTGCAATACTAACTGCCTATGGAGCCCTCTATCTCTTATTGTTACCGCAGCCAGTTGCCTACTCAAGCTGCTTGTTATATGAATATTATCTCAAAGTATGTTATAACTGAGTATCTTTATTTTTTCTTTTAGTTGTTTTGGTTGTTTATTGTGCATTCTTTTACTACCTCTGTATGTATGTTGACCCTCATCCTTTGACATGAAACCTTTGTAAACAAGCAGTTTCTGCTCAAAGGTATTTGTAATCTGAGAATTTAATAAATAAAAAAAAATAAAAAAAAAATTGCACTGACTGCAGCTACTGAGACCACTAACTGGCTAAGGGTCCTTCCTGGGATGAGAGCAAGACAAGAGAAGTAGCAGACGCTCACAGGCAGCTGGGCCTGGAAAGGAGACACAAAGAACAAAAAAGTCGCAGCCTTACACACACAGCTGCAAGGCAAGCACGTCTGCACTCACTGACTACAAGTAGTACTGTAGTCTGACTGTAACTTTACTGGCCAAGTAGCTGGGTCACAGGCGAGTTGGGTGGATCTGTGATCACTGAGTGACTGAAATGGAGTCCTTAAGCAGCACCAACAACAAGTACTAGCTAGCTAACACTGCTGCTGGCCTGGCTACTGCCTGCTGTGGGAGGCCAGTTGGCTGCTAGATCAGCAGCAGTAACCTGGCAGGTAACTGGCCAGTCCCAACTTGTCTCCCAACCCCTCAGTCAGACCCTGTGTTGAAGACAAGTTCCAACTTACAATCTGGTTGGGCCCCACAATATTTTTTATTTTTTTATTTTTTTTGCTTTTGGCTTTGCACCACCAAAAAAGCCCTGCAAGATAGAGTAGTACTCTATAGATAGAATAGAGACAGTGAGTCTGAGTCACAGTCAGCAGTGTAAAGTAGTAAGCCCACCAAAAACACACTAGGCAAAGCAGTTTAGGTTAGCCGTTAGCGCTTGAGAGAGTCGTTCTGATCATTACACCCTCACACTGCAAAGTGTGTATATAACTAGCACTCAGCCCTGCCTACCACAGATTGACTGACAGTGTCCCTATCCAATCAGGATTCAGGATGTGTCAGGCTCAGCCAGACAGTCATGTAGTGCAGCTCAAGCTTGGTGAAGGACCCATGGCTGCGCTCCTCCTGTGCCTGCTTATAATGCCTTGCCACCCACCCTCATCATTGCCACTTGTGACTCACCAGCCACTAGGCAGCTGATCCCAAACCGGCACCATCATCTTCTAGCAACAGCAGCAGCCAACTGAGTGAGCAACCCCCCCTCTGGACCAGGCAGCCCTGCCTGCAACAAGAAAAGACTCTGGTGGTCATGGCATGGTGCCCCGCCCACACCAGACCACTCTTCCATCCATGATTAAAAAAATCTAAACAAACAGTAAGTACAGCTGTGCTCTGTCTCCAGACAGACTTGACTCAGTCTCTGTGCTGCTGCTGCCTTTGCTTAGGGAACTTCTGATTCCGACCCGTGACTCTCTGCTGCCATCTGCAGTACCAGGGGCTGCAGCGCAGCTGTCTGATGGCTGTGCCTGAGTTGTTACTGACAATGTCACTGACTATATAAGAGACAGTCAAAAAATGTAGATTTTTTTGGTAAAGAAATGGCAAATAAATGCTACTGTAATGGGCCCCCTAAGTGTGTAGGCCCCAGTGCCGCTGCACCGGGTGCACTGGCTATTCCTCCGCCCCTGGCTGCATGGATTCACAGGAGAATGACCTTGTCAAACAAATCTGATAGATTTCTTTGACTGGGTGACTAGGAAGGTGGATCAGGGAGAGGCAGTAGATGTGGCATACCTGGATTTCAGCAAGGCCTTCAACATTGTCCCACATAGAAAGCTAGCAAACAAGCTGGGCAGCCTGGGAGTGGGTCCCTGGGTGGTAAATTGGATCAATAATTGGCTGAGCGGTAGGACACAGAGGGTGGTGGTGAACATAACTCAATCTGAAGAGAAGGGGGTGACCAGTGGGGTCCCGGAGGGATCAGTGCTTGGACCAGTCCTCTTTAATGTCTTCATAAGCGACATTGCAGAGGGGCTGGAAGAGAAGGTGTGTCTCTTTGCAGGTGACATGAAGATCTGCAACAGGGTTGACACTCCAGGATGGGTAGAGAAAATGAAAAGGGACCTAAGCAAGCTTAAGGAGTGGGTAAGGGTGTGGAAGCTAAGATTCAATGCAAAGAAGTGCAAGATCATGCACTTGGGGTACAAAAATGCGGGGGAGGAGTACATGATGGGGGAGATGTACTGACAGCTATCAAACAGGAAAGGGACCTGGAAGTAATCATATCTAATGATCTAATGGTTACCAAACATAGACTTTGTTTTTTATGTTTTTTGCACCACCCCCTGTATCTCGGCCAGCCTCTCCTTCGGGCCACCTAGGACCTGCTCATCCCAGGCAACCCCTGTCACCAACTGCCACCCCATACTGCTGCCCCCCAAGGTAACCTGACATATCCCTTCATTGGGCGGGTCTTCTGTTTCTGGACAGAATATGCCTTACCAGCTTCCTGCTTGGCTCTGGGTGCTGCTGGGGTCAGTCCCAGCTGCTGGGGTCTCCGTGGCGGTGAGGGTTTGGCAGCCAACATCTGGCAGGCTGAGGTGATGTTTTTCCATTTTCCATGCCCCACCCAAGTTCTTGGCCTTGCCTGGGTCGGCTTCCTCAGTCAGGGGCATGCAGGGGGCATGTTGAGGCATCACATCCCCCAAGCATGCACCCAATCCACCAAGAAGTGCCTAGGCAGTCCCCCCCTGGGAGGGAAGAGTCCAATGAATGCTTGTGCATCCCCTCCTTGCCAGTCTCTGCTCCTGGTACCTGATTTGGGGCGCAAACCCAGGTCACCAGCATTCCAAGCGAACCCCTTCTCTCGGCGCCACAGAGCCAGCTACAAACATAGACCTTGAAACATAGAAACATAGACTTTGACAGCAGATAAGGACCGCTTGGCACACCTAGTCTGCCCATTTCCCTTCCTATTGGATAAACTGCAGATCCTAGTTAACCAACAGCCTACTTACTCCTACCCTCTCTAGAAATGAGTTACGTCTGTACCATTCATTCTTGAATTCTCCCACTGTTTTTGACTCCACGACCCCCTCAGGAAGGCCGTATCATGTGTTCACCACCCTCTCCATGAAAAAGTACTTCTTCACACTGCCCCTGAGCCATCGTCCCTCTATCTTCAAATTGTGCCACCTTGTTCTTGCACATCTCTTTTTCTGAAAGATGCTACCCTCTTGGACTTTGTTGATTCCCTTGAGTACTTAAAAGTTTCTATCATGTCTCCCCTTTCCCTCCTTTCCTTGAGGGTATACATATTAAGCTCCTTTACTCTCTCCTTTCTTCATGTGGCTTCTGGTGCAGACCCTGCACCATTTTAGCTTCCCTCCTCTGGACTGTCTCCATCCTGTCTATGTCCTCATGGAGATGGAGTCTCCAGAACTGCAAGCAGTACTCCAGATTGGGTCTTACCAACTGTTTGTACAGAGGGATAACAACTTCCTGTTTTTTTACTGTTGATGCCTCTCCCTATGCATCCCAGCATCCCCCCAGCCCTCCTTACTGCCTTCTTACATTGCTTTCCTACCTTTAGGTCATCTGATATGACTACCCCCAGGGCCCTTTCCATTTTTGTTGTGGTTAGTAACCCCCCCCTCATTGTGTACTCTTCCCCTGGGTTTTTGTTTCCCAGGTGCATTACTTTGCACTTCTTTGCGCTGAATCTAAACTGACATACTTTTAACTATTCCTCAAACCTTGCCAAGTCCCTTCTCATCATTTCCACTTCCCCTTGTGTATCAACTCTGTTGCAGATCTTTTTGTTGTCTGCAAAGATGCATAGGGCTGGCAATATAGCCTAGAGGTTAGAGGAAAGAGGTGTGAATGAGCTTGGTACATCCAGCAAACCAGACCTAAGTTTGATTCTCACAACCTCCACTTGCATACTGTGTGACTCTGAGCAAGTCACTTAACCGCCCAGTGCTTCCAGGTCACCCCTGAAAACAGCCACTTGTGCCTAGTGGGCCTTACCCAGTTACCAAAAAATTAAAAAAATAATACTTCTCCTTCCAGTCTCTATGCAACGTCACCTATAAGATATTAAAGAGGTCTGGTCCCAGTACTGAACCCTGTGGTACCCTGCTAGTAACCCCCTTTCTTTGGAGTGGACTCCGTTTACTATTACCCTCTGTGTCCTGTTGTCCAGCCAATTTTTTACCCAGGTTACCACCCAGGACCCACTCCCAGGCTGGCTAACTTCTTTATTAATCTTTTGTGTGGGACTGTGTCAAATGCCTTGCTAAAGTCTAGGTAGGCCATGTCCATAGACCCTCCCCGGTATACTACTTTGGTTACCCAGTCAAAGAAATCTAGTAGATTCGTCTGACATGACCTTCCCAATGTGAATCCATGCTGCTTTGGGCCTGTTCCCCACTGGCCTCTAGGTACTCAACAATTCTTTCTTTCAGAAGTGATTTCTTCATTTTCCCTACCACTGAGATCAAACTAGCAATGTAAAATGGCTATGAGAAGAGTTAGTGGAATGCTAGAGTGCATAGGGAGAGATATCTCCAGCAAAAGGAAGGAGGTGGTGATGCCACTGTATAGAACATCGGTGAGACCTCATCTAGAGTACTGTGTCCAGTTCTGGAGCTTGCATCTCTGGAAGGACATAGATAGAGTAGAAGCAGTTCAGAGAAGAGCCAAAAAAAATAGTGCAGGGGCTGCACCAAAAGTCATATGAGGAGAGTCAGGATGCTCTCAATAGGTATTCCCTGGAGGAGAGGAGAGGTAGGGTGGATATGACAGAGACTTTCAAATACCTCAAGGGTGTAAATAAGGTACAAGAGGGTAGCATCTTTCAATAAACAAGCATTTGTCAATGCCAAATGTTGTCTTTCTGGCATTGGCATTGGTAGTGCAGGAGTTAGAGAGATGCATAAGAGGAATGGAAGTGAAAAATGGAACTGACGCCAACCCCACCCCACCCTGCAGAGACTGACAGGCATGGAGGTGTGCCTTTGGGTTATCAGCCATAATGCTCTTGCCATTTCACCTCACCCTAACCTGCAGACTCCAACAAGTGTTGCATTGTGCCTTGGGGTTATCGGGCCTCACGCTCACCCCATTCTGTAAAGAAATATGTTGAGATGGGTGCAGTATAGGTGAAAGGGGTGAACTTTGGGTCTGAAGAGTCCAAGGCACACCTTGATGCCTATCAGTGGCTGCAGGGTGGGAGTGGGGGTGGAATGGTGTAAGCATTACAGCCAGCAATCCAAAATCTCACCCCTGACACCCGTCAGTCTCTAGGGGGTGGGACATTATGGTTAGAAACCCTAATGCCCCAGGCATTTGTTGGCATTTGCATTCAAAATTTTCAACATGGGCTTCTTGTGACCCCACCTCATGAAAGCATTTGGGACCTCCGCTCATGAACAGTAGCACTGTGATTTTCTTAATCTGTCCCAAACGTTGATTTCCCACAGTGACCGCGTCATTGTGCACCAGATGAGTGAAAACACATTTTAGGCAGGATGTGGAAAATGACAACTATACTGTTCATAAGGAGGTGTGAAAAAATGGCAATGTTGAAAATCTGGAGTGAAAATGTAAAAAATTCTTGAAGTTAAGAGCATGCGTGGAAACTGAGCAACGCACGCACCTAACACAGTCATTCTGTAGAATTTTTTTCACCAAATTTTCAACACAGGCATTTTGGGACCTCCACTCATGAGCAGTATTATTGTGATTTTCTTAATTGTCCCGAACATTGATTTCCCACAGCGACTGCGCCATTGTGCGCCAGATGTGTGAAAACACATTTTGGGTAGGATGTGAAAAATGACAGCTGTACTGTTCATAAGGAGGTATAAAAAAATGGCAATGTAGAAAATCTGGAGTGAAAACATTAAACATTATCTAAGTTACGAGCATGCGTGGAAACTGTGCAATGCAAGCTCTTAACACAGTAATTTTTTGTTATTTTTTCACCAAATTTGCAACATAGGCTTTTTTGGGAGCCCACCTCATGAAGAGTTGCACTGTCATTTCATTAATTGCTCCAAAAAGGTGATTCCACACAGTGACCAAGAAATCACCTTTCAGGACTAAATAATGAAATGACAGTGACTGAGTTCATGAGGTGGGGTACCAAGAACCCCATGTTGAAAATTTGGAGCTAAAAGTGGCAAAAATGGCTGAGATATCCACCTATGTTGACCCCCCCCACTGATGCCATTATACAGCTTACCGTGATTTTCTTCAGTTCGCAGTCGGCTTTGAAGACTGCAGACGTGTTACCACTCCACCAAAGATCATTACACCGGGCTCCGGAGGTAGGTATGGGGTGAGGGGGGATGCACAGAGGGTGGGTGCGGGTTGGTGGAGGGGTGCTCTGGACACAAAGTCGGACTGTTTTCTTATTTTTTTAGGAATGGACATCCCAGGAAGATTTTCTTTAGTTACAGGTGAAATAAAGCAACTGTTGGGCACACTGGGGTGGGCTTCCAGTGTGCCCCATGACTTTGGGGGGGGTTCTGTTGGCTACACTGGAGTAGGCTCCCAGTGTGGCACACAATGGCTGTGGTGGGTGGTGGTGGCAGGAACATGCTGACATGGTCTGCTTCGGGGTGATAGTGGAGAATACCGGACCATGAGTCACACTGGGGTGGGCTCCCAGTGTGCCACACAATCTTGAGGGTGGGTTATAAACATGTTGACAGAGGAATTGAGCACCCCCGGAGTTGGCTTGCTGGGTTTTGTGAGAGGCTGATGGTGACAGCAGCCCCCATGTTTATTGAAATGTTTCAGCAGGCAAGGCATGCCCAATGACTGAGCGCTCCTTCATTGCAGCAGCAAAATTCTTTCAAGTTGGTGGCACGCTTCTCAAGGGCTGTCATAGACAGCGTGCTTATTCATTGGTGCCACAGAGATCAGCCCAAAAAAGCAATGGCACCATTGGCCACAACATGGACGTACCTCCACAACCTGCTACTCCACCAAGCTGTCATAAAATGTTGCTTGCACTGCGCCGCAAGACAACATAAAAAGATGTTCAAGAACAAGGGAACATGATATGGAAATAGAGAGGGGTAGACTTAGGGGTAAAATGAGAGAGTATTTTTTCATGGAAAGGGTGGTGGATCCATGGAACAGCCTCCCAGCAGAGGTTGTAAGGACAAAAATGGCAGGGGAATTCAAAAACACATGGGACAGACATAAAGGAACTCTAGCGATAAGAAAGAGAGGTTAAGGCCACAGATCATTTAGGATCTGTAGTATCTGAAACAGGTAGGGAAAATGGGCAGACTAGGTGGTTCAAGCAGTCCTTTTCTGCCTTCAGATTCTATGTTTCTATGGTCTGGTGAAAGGACAATGTTTAAAAAATCTGTTATTGCTGGGGCCAGGAATGTTAAAATCAATACTTTGAAAAATATAAATGTCATAAAGTTTTCTATTTCCCAGGCCCCTTAGGTTTGTGTAGCGCCCTGCCCAAAGAAATCCTAGATGTGCCCCTGGCTCACTTGACACTACGAAAACTTCCAGAAGTGCAAGTCTCCAGTTGATCACAGGGTGGGGGCTGAGGGTGTTTTTCTCTGCACGACTGTGTTAATTGCCCTCTGGATGGTGGTGAGAGTGTGGTGAGGTACATGATGATGCTGGCTGTTGTGTGTGCTGAACATGTGCTGCTGTGGTATCCTCGGGTTCAGTGAGGAGGAGGGCAGAAAGATGAAAAGAGGGACCATGATACAAAACAATAGGGGCACACTCAGTGTGATGGCATTTCAGTCTTTTTTTTTCTGCGCTGGCAAGAAGCAATGTGGGGGCAGGATAACTGTACAATCATCAGAGTATTTCTTGGCTTACATATTTTTCCTTTGTAAGTGATCAGAATTTACCATTATAACTGGGGGCTAGTGCAACCTTCTGTGCAATTTGAATTAACTTGTCCTGCCGGCTACTGCAAAAAAAGCTTAAGGCTGACCCCTGGTAAGCAGCATAGATTTGTGGTGGGGAGGTATATCTTTGACTAGATCATGAGGGAATTGGATAGGGGTCATGCTGTGGATTTGCTCTACTTCGATGTCAGCAAGGCTTTCCACTCAGTACCCCACAGATGCTTGCTGAAGATGATGGAGTATCTGGGTGAGGCTAAGGTCATAGTAAACTGGGTAAGTTGCTGGCTAAAGGGGAGGCAGCAGAGGGCAGTTGTCAATGGTGTTGAACAGAAGAGCAGGACATCATGAGTGGTGTTCCACAGATATTTGTCCTGGGTCTGATCCTCTTCAACATTTTCATCAGCGACATTAGTGAGAGGATCCAGTGAAGGCTGTATCTCTTCACAGATGACACTAAGCTTTGTGGAAGGGTGGATAGTGCTGATGGAATAAAGGAAAGGCAAAGAGACTTGCAAAAGCTGGAGGGGTGGTCTAGGGTTTGGCAGTTAAAATTCAATGCCAAAAAGTTCAAAGTGATGAACCTAGGGAACAAGAACCCCAGGACGAAGTACTGGATGGGAGGGGTGAGACTCAATACTGTGGCTGTGGAATGAGACCTTGGAGTTATCATCAGGGACTCCCAAAAGCAATTGAGTCCATGCAATAAAGCTTATACCAAAACATTTAGGATGCTTGAATGTATTGGGAGGGGTACTGATAGCAGAAAAAGGGAGGTGATACTTCCCTGTGTAGATCCTTGATGAGGCCAGACCTGGAGTATTGCTCCCAGTTCTGGGATCCTCACCTTAGGAAGGACAGGGATAGGATCAAGACGGTGCAGCACATGGTAACAAAAATGATTCAGGGCTAGCAGGGCATGTCCTGTGAGGAGCACCTCAAGGTTCTGTATGTGTACTCACTGGAGACCAGAAGGGAGAGGGGAGATATGATAGAGACCTTCAAATACCTAAAAGGAATTAACAGGGTGAACTGTGGGGAACTATTTAACTTGAATACTAGTTCATGGTTATGAGTGGAAGCTAACAGGAGGGAGGTTCTGGAGGGACATGAGGAAATATTATTTTACAGAAAAGGTGGTGGGTCATGAAACAGGCTGCCAGTTGAAGGGATAAGTGCAAAAACTGTTAGTGGTTTCAAGCATGGTTGGGACAGAATGAATGGTATAGTGATTGCTCAGGGTGTCAGAACTGGAATAGAGAATGGAGGGTGGTGGGGGGGCTATTACCCTAGAGGAACAGTGGGCCCAAGGGCAAAATAGTGAACTCAGTAAGACTGGATGGACCTTTGGTCTTCTTCTGCCATCATTGTCTGTGTTTCTATGGTCTTTGCAGTCTAGTCAGGAGTTAAAGTAAGAGAAGCACTAGTATTCTACTGAATGTAATGCAGGTCTTTTGTAAAATGAAAATAAAGAAAAATAGTTAAGATTTTATTTTAGTACAGTTTTTGGAGAGGGGGTTGCAGATGCAAACCAAATGAAATTTTATCAGATTAAGCTGTTGGTGGTATTGTTATACTGCTGAACTGCTGCGCTGCCCTCCTAAAATTGAGGATTATGGGTCAGCCACTGTTACAGTAAGACATAGCAACAGAATGGTGAGGATTTTATTTTATTTTTGTTATTTCAATGTTTTATGCCCCCTTCCACTTGTGCACCAACTCCTTCAGGATTTACCAAGGCATTCTGTCAGCTGTTGTCCCCCAGTACCTGCTACCTGGTTCTCAGGGCCTTCCCCAGGTAGCAGTGGTTTTCCCTCTAGAAAGGGACATGTGGGACTCCCCACTCAAACCTCTGCACTTTCATCTGGAAACTGTGGCAGTGGGACAGGCAGGGGGAGATTCAGGATGGTGCAAAGGTGGAGGTTCCATCAGCCTGGTGCACAGGGGCCCTTTTCTTGTTTTTTCTCCCACCCCACAGACATCAGCACACAAAGGGTTCCAAGGGATTACACATGCACAGAGGTGTAGTATTGTGCTTGGATGCAGCCAGCATCTGTCCCTCTCCTGATGTCCCCCAATCTGCACTACCACCCGTGGTCACCCAGGTGGTAGTATAGCAGCTGGGACGGCAACCCTCCCTCCCCGCAGGAGGAGTGCATCCTGTGGGATGTTCAATCCTCCTCCCCCGGCCAGCCCCTGATGATCCAGAGCTTGATTCTGAACTCAGATCGCCAGCGTTGTGAGCTGTAGTACTACCACTGTGTTGATAGTCTGGTATTGGTAGGGATTTTAAAGCTGAAATGATGCTATCTCGAAGTGCTACAGTAGTAGTGCACTTCTGAGATGAGAAGAACACTTTTGAAATTATGCCACATAAGCTGCCTAGTTCATATTCTTCTTGAGCTAATGTAGTGCTCTTTCTTAAGATGTATGTCCTTACGTGTTCTCTGCGTATGCCAGTGGAGTCCCTTATTTTTATTTGGATTTGTTCATCTGTCTTTTGCAACATACTCCTGTCCATGATTTGCAAGGCAAGGCTGGAGGACAGAGGTTAGTTGTAGAGAAGTGCTGTATGGGTGTAGGAACCAAGCAAAGTACAGCATACAAGCTGATTGGTCAGGGGAGCAGCATTCTGGACTGTTGCCATTGATTTTGGTTACTCCTACTGTCTGATAGCGACCCAACTGGTTTTATAATATAAATGTTGGACTTCCACTATTTCAATTAAACACAATGCTAAATGCCCAAAAATAAGTATGGCTGTATTATTCTGGTTAATACTCAGGTTTTAGAGATAGATTTATACAATTTTGTTCATTATGGCCAACTTCTTCATTAATTTAAAAAACCTTTATAGTTTCTGTCATCCATCTGTTGACTTAGCATTTTCTTAAAGCTGGCTGTGTCTTTACTGTTCATTACATCATAAGAAAGACTGTTCCATATACCAGCTTCCCTCTGGGTAAGGAATATTTTCCTATTGTTTGTTTTGTAGGCTCGCTCACCAACTGCCCAACCATCCTAAAATCTCTTCCTCAATCAAACGGAGCAAGCTCAAACTGTGTACAATCCTTATAGGAGCTTTAAAAAAGCTATTATTCATGCTGCTACTCTGCTCAGGGAATGTTGAGCTAAATCCAGGCTCTCTTTTATCAATCCTGACTCCCTCAGACATGCAGCATCTGAAGGGCCTAACTTTTCTGCACCTAAATGTGTGCAGCCTCCTTCGGAAACTTCATTATGTTCAAGCATGGGTCCTCCATTCAGAACCCAACATTCTGGTTATTTCTGAAACCAGGTTTAGGAATTCAACCCCTGATCATGAAATTAACCTTCAAACTATAATGTGTATTGGGCAGACAGACAAATGGTGGGGGAGATTTATGTCTGAGACAAGTTCACAGTCACTCTAATCAAATCTTTATCTGTCCATAAAGAATATGAGTGGATCTCTGTGAAACTCTCCCTACCATCTACAGAATCCATTTGTGTTCCTGGGTGTTACCAGACTCCCTCAGGAGGTCTTGCCCTTCTGAGTCAACTACATAAATTCATTGCCTCGCATCTCGGCGAAGTCATTATTATGGTTGACTAAAACCTAGATTGGCTCTCTAATTCATCTAAAGCCCTAAAAGATCTGTATGATGAGCACAGACTCACTCAGCATATATCAGATATCATCCATCCGAACTCAAAAAACTCTGCAAATGCACGCTCTTCGACATCTTCATAGTTAATAAACCTCATCTATTCAGTCATGCTGATGTGTTCTTTAACAACATCAGTGATCACAGAGCTATAACCTGCGCCCGGTCTACCATTAAACCACCATCTTCCTACGCCTACCCCCAAAAAGGAATCTATGCAACTTTAACCCTAACAAATGCTTAGCAGAACTTAGTAAACTCTTTTGGCAGGAATTCTACCTAACCACTTCAGTGAACTCAGCCTGTGAGATATTCCAAAAACTCATGTTAAGTGTCATAAATATGCATGCCCCTCTATCAAAATCATGCACCAATAAAAGATCATGCCCTTTGTTTTCCACTGAACTAAAGGCTGCATTGTACAACAGAGATGCACTTTGGAAAAGGGCCAGAAAAAACAATGACCTAGGGGACTGGGCTGCATTCAGAAAATCAAGAAACACCTGTACTAAACTCATTAGGACCGATAAAGCAAGCTTTTACCAATCGAAATTAAACTCTGCTACAAATGACACTGCCACTTCTGGAAAACCCTTAGGGAGGTAGAAAGCCATCGACTGAACAACACTTTCTCCTATAAGATAGCACTTCCACCACAGATTGGCAATGTATCCTCAAGCTGCTCAATAATCACTTTGCCACAGCTGGCTTGCATTTCACACATCTGCTGCCAGCAAACTCTGCCCCAGGCTACAGACCCCACATTGGCCAAACACTCCTCCATGCTTCCTGCACACAATGCAAAATTCATTTTCAGCCCCATTACCTATAAACAAGTGGAGAACTTACTCCTGGGCCTGAACACCAGGAAAAGTGCAGGAACAGACCATTTAAATCCCCTCTTCCTTAAGCTAGGTCATCACTATTTGGCTTCTCCTATAACACACCTCTTTAATATGTCCTTGGCCCATGGTGAACTCCCTCCCATGTGGAAAGTGGTCCATGTCGTCCGACTATTTAAGTCTGGTGATACCAGTAACCTAAACAATTACAGGCCGATTTCCTTATTACTCACTCTCTCCAAACTGTTAGAAAAATTAGTAAACTACCAGATTAGAAGTTACCTCGACTCTCATCAATTGCTAAACCCCATCCAATCCAGCTTTCAGAAAAGCCCCAGTATTATCCCTACCAGAAATAATCATATGGAATGTTTTCATGCTGCACACATAAAACTACTCAAGTGATATGCATGCTGCAAGTATGATTTAAATGCTAAATTGGAACTGACTGCATGCATATGGCATGCGTGCAGCAAGCAAGTGTGGAAACCATGATTTTTATGTTAAATTGGGAAAAAGTGCATGCATGCATGCAAAAAAAGCAATGGGTCACTGATAACTGCACATGTAAAAGCTAAAATACTTGCTCAGGATCACACCATACACAAGTGAGAGTTGAGAAGATTCAGACCCATGTTTCCATGCCTCTAAGTCTCCTGGCTTGTAGTTCAGTGTCTTTAACCACTAAGCTACACTGTCTGCACACATATGGTTTGCTTGTACTTCAATACAAACTGTATCTGAATAGATCTGCACACATGTGGCATGCTTGTAGCCACTGTTATGCTTTTTAGTTTTCTTCTCTCCCTCATCTCATTTTCACAGTTTAACTGTAGCACACATACCAATGGAAACACATGATTTTACCATGCCCAATACACAAACTTACCCACAAAACCACTTAATTACTTCTGTCTGGTCTGTACTCCTACTATTTCCTCTCCATAGTTTTGAATGCTTCCACGCAAACAGATTTTAAGGTGCAAAGACAAAACTAGCAATAACTTGACACACACACACCCACATGGCCAGTCCACCCCCCACGCGCACACACTGTAGCGGGTACAGCCATGCTGCTACAGACAACCCACCAAGTATAGATGTAAGTAAAAAGTCTCCTACTTGAGTACTAGGGAGGCAGAGGCAAGAGACTTTAAGAGATGATGTCCATGGGTCAGAGTGCTGAGGCATATCTCCTTCAAATGAATAAAGTTATTTTCTGTTACTATTTTATACATTATGATGGTGAGTAGGAGAATAATGAAAGCTACTGTTCTACTGACAAGGCCCTAGTTAGGTGAGTGGTGGCCTACATTAATCTCCAGCTCTATATCAATAATGTATAAAATAGTAATTAAAAAATACCCCCATTCATTTCAGTGGTGCACACCTCTGCAGACTCTTTTGCCTTTTGTAATAATGTGCCTGAGCGTGGGGATGTGGAGGTCAGCTTCACTTGGGGGTGCATATGCCTGACTATAGTGGGGCTCCAATAGTCTGTGCATACCATACTGCTCAACTGTCCGTGAATGCAAGGAACAGCTCTAGAATGTCTGTTACATCTCTAAAAGGTCCAGCTTATTTGGTTTGACTGAATTGTGATATGCAAATCAGGAAAAAATTCAAATGTATACGATTCATCTGTATATAACCCAAAGCAGTGCATCAGATTTGGGCTTAAACCCACCCAGTTACTAATCAATTTTTTTAGTGGCTGAAGTTCTGCCCCCCCCAAAAAAAAATAACTTTGTCCCTATTTTTCTCCCTGACTCCATTCTATTCAATACCCATCCCCTATGGGTCATGAAGCAGCCCAAAGGTGAAGAAACAAGAAAAACACACCAATATTTCCGTCCTTCCTCCTTCCCCAATCCCCCTGTAAAAAAAATTATTTACTTTTACTTACCCGGCCATATAGCCAGAACCTACAGTCTTGCATAGTGTGCCACCAGCCCAGTTTTCAATCCGCTCCCCCTCACTCCTTTGCCAGAAGCTGGATGTTAGAACCGACCATCACTCATTCCCAACATGGTCCGCTACCAAGTCACCTTACCATCTGAACCCACCCAACCTGAGTTGCTTGCTTCTTGCTTGGTTGCTGCTGTGGCTGCTGCTGCACTGCACTGATCAAGGCCTATAAAGGCCACCCATACCACTGTTACCACTGCTGCTAAGCCTAGCTTTCTGCTGTGTGAGTCTGTGCTGTTTTTCTTGCAAGGCAAGCCTAATAGAGTAACTAGGTAGCCTAGTCTTGAGTTAGCTTCTTGCTCACCCTCTGCCCCTTTAGCCACCAGGGGAGATGGAGATTTACTAAGAGTAGAACAACAAAAATATGCTGCCGCAACTCTGCTACTGAGAGTTCAGTGCTCACTTACTATTCTAAGCTGTGGTGTGCAGTCTGTCTACTCTGTGGTGGGAAAGACAGTATCACACTTGCAAGGCTCATGCGCGCTTTCTTGGCTGGAGCTCATCCACATCACATGTGATTGTGCCTCAGCTAGTAGGTGGAGAGAGTGGACAACATGATACAGACAGAGTCGAGTCTGGAGAGTACCTGCAGCATGAGCACACACAGGCCAGGTGGGCACAAATTGTGCAAAAGATGAAATCCAAATTTAAAGCCATTATTGCCACACCATAATAACAACCTAGGCACAAATATGGGGGGGGGGATGCCCCCCTCTGCCTTACCTAAATGGCACCCCTGCTTTTTGGTAGAAATTCATTCTCAGGTGTTAATGCAATAGTTTCCATGGTGTTCTGAGGTACCTTATCTCCATCTTTCATGATGTGTCCTGATCATCACATGGGTTAGTGTCCTTCATTGTCCCTCATTTTGAGTGCCCATGTCTTTCATTTCAGTGACAAAATGTGAGGTATGGTGCATGCTTCTAAGACCCTACTCAGCACAAAGAGTGCTGAGCATGGCCATAGTGTATATGCTCAATACAAAATGACAAAGGGAAAGTAAGTGAGATAAAACAGTCATGGAGAAACACATCTGTAGCACTAAATATGCATAAGGGATTTTCATGATCCAAAACAAAAAGGATAGGCTTCACAACGCAGAGGCTCCTCTTCATACATCTGGAATAGAGATTATTGACTGACTATATCCTGGGCATTTAATACAGTAAGCAAACAATACTTTACAAATTAATGGCGATTTAATGACAAAAATCAAAAGCCATTAAACAACTTGCAAAAGGATCAGAATTAATGAGTTTACCTAATTGTTATGGGAATTCAAAAAAAAAATATTTTAAGGACCAATTGCTAGCAGTAGTATAAGAAACAGAAACTGATGTGTTTTTTTTTAAATGAGATTTGCACCAGCTTAGCTGCTGCACACATGGCAAGCTTGCAGCATATGAACCTAATGTGATGTTTAAACAATATTAACACCAGCTTAACTGCTGCACTCATGTCAAGCTTGCAACACATGAACCTGATACAATTTTTAAGAAGATGTTCACACCAGCTTACCTGCTGTGCACATGTCTAGCTTGCAGCATGCAAACCTGATTTGCTTTTTAGACCTGGTTTGCATAGGTTCTCTTTGTGTATGCAAACCACATGCAAACATTGCATAATTAAGCATGTGGCATGCATTCTGCATGTACACAGCACACTTATGTTTCTGTAAGGGATATTTGCTCTTGGAAAGGTCACCAATGCCTGGCATTTAGCCCTCAATGCAAAACATTACATCAGTGCCTTATTCCTTGACCTAACTAAGGCATTTGACACAATCAGTCATGATCTCCTGTTGTCTATACTCTTAGACGTCTGTTTAGAAACCATTGCCATCAACTGGTTGATGTTACCTAAAAGGAAGAAAGCAACAAGTCAAGGCTTAAAGGGACCGGCCACCCCTTAAGATACTCCCTAGAGGTGTCCCACAAGACTCAATTTTGGGACTATTGATGTTTGCGCTACATATTAACTGAATTGATGCAGGCCTAAGTCAGGCAAATGTTCACTTATTCGCCGACGACATTGTTATCTATGTTGCTAAACCTTCACTTGAACTTGCCTGTAGTACACTGCAGCATGAGTTCAATGTCTTACAACACAATCTTCTGAGCCTAAAACTCTTGTTAAATGCAAAGAAAACAAAGGCCATGTCTCTTGCACCAAAACTAAACATAGACAACCCCCTTACTCCAGGAGCCCAGCCCTCAATCACGTCTCTCCTGGGGCGCCCATTGAAGCAGTTGAAACCCTTAAATATCTTTGTTTTGGATTGACAATAGACTCACTTACACAGTCCATATCGAGGAACTGAGCAAAAAGTTAAAAAAGTGTCTAGAGCTATTCTTTAGAATCAAACACCTCTTAACCTAAGAGGCCAAGTGTATGTTAGTGCAATCCACATTCCTCCCTCTCTTAGACTATGCCAACATGTTATATAGTCATGGCCCCAAAACTGCCTTGACAAATCTAGACATTTTGTATAACAGGGCCACAAGATTCTGTATATATTTCCAATTTATGTAATCCTTTCCTATAGGTGTAAGAGTAATACATTACTGTATTTTGTGTTAGATCTTGTATTATTTTATATGTGTGTATTTCTATTATATGAACAAAAATATGTTATTGCCCAGGTCCACTTTGTAAATCAGTTCTCTCAATGGTTCTTCATCTGGTTAAATAAAGATGATTGCTTGATTAATTGATTGATAATGATTCAGTCTAAGCTGCTTATTGTTCTTCTGAGTGTGTACTGTTCCTGCTAATCTGTAAATTCATATTTTCCAATAGATCTCTCTATTTATGTATGTTATTTAAAAGTAATAACTCTCCTCTTATGCATCTCCTTTCCAGGATATGCAGTCCTAAATTATTTAGTCTTTCATCATATGTCAAGTTTTCTAATCCTCTGATCATCTTAGTAGTAGAGGTGAAACAAAATTTTAATCCGCACATGAAGTTGCCACAAAGTGGTAGAAATTCACAGCCAGAGTTTCTCGAAGTTTTTCTTATCCTCAGCAACTTCAACTTCACTCAAAATCGCAAACTCCATGTGAATGGTGGTATTTTACCTACAAAGTGCAGAATTTTGAGGACGTAATTCCACACTTCATGGACAGAATTCTGCCGTTTGCAGTGACATTCCACACTTCATGGATCAATCTGTTCTTTGTAAATTGCACTAAATTTGTGGATTGATTCACAGAGTAAATATAACCAATTTCGACCATCTCTACTTAGTAGCCCTAATGGTGTATTCATTCAGTCTTAAAGTTTTCCCCTATATTAAAGCCTCCCCATAGCCGTAAACTATGGTCTATAATAGTCATGCATACAAGTGATATAATGGCATTAATATTTGTTCTGATCTATTTGTGAAGTGCCTTCTTATTGTGTTTAGTAGGATGCTAGCTTTATTGACAAAGGTACTAATCTGATTGTTTCTTTTAAGGTCAGGGGAGTTGTACAGCCCTAGGCCTTTTTCACAGGTACTGTAGTAGTTCTTACTTTCATTCAGTTCATGTAGTAGTCCATTTTAGTGTTATTTTTACCTAAGTTCATCACTGTGCATTGGTCAATAATGTAATTTTCCATGTTTTGGACCGATCAAACATGTTTTGTAAATCCTGCTTTAACTTTTTATCTTCCTGTGTATTTATTCTCTGCCCAGTTTGGTGTCATCTGAAATTATTTGCAAAGAATTTTGTCATCACTGTTCACATTACCTATAAATATTTCAAATAGTACTGGCCCCAGAACGGATCCCTGTGGAACCCCACTGCTGACCAGTCACTCATTTGATAAGTTGCCCTTGATTGAACCTAACTCTCTGGGTGCGACTTCCTAGCTATGACACAACCAAATTAATGATTTTATTATTTAAACCCATGTTGGTCATTTTACTAATGAGCCACTCATGTGATATCACAGCAAATGTTTTACTGAAGTTGAGAAAAATGAGGTCAACCAAGCTACCACCATCCAGTTCATTACTTAGTGACTCATAGAAACTCAATTAGCTCGTTGTACAGGATCTGACAGCTTTAAAGCCATGTTGTAGTACATCCTTTATGCCTTTATTGCTGCAGTTGAGTTCAGTGTTCATTTATATACACCTTTTCATAATATTCCCAACTATAGCAATGAGGATTATTGGGTGATAGTTTTTTGATGACTGTCTTGCTCCCTTTTAAAAGATATGAACCACTTCAGCTGTACTCCAGTCAGACAGGACTTCACTATTTATGAGTGATACATTGAATATGTGAGCTGGATTTTTAAAGCCCTGAAATTGCTACAAGGCCCTGTTACACTGATCATTTGGTGCATGGGGCTTGCGGCATTCTCCCGGCTGGTGATTGGGATTTTCTATCCCGTTCGCTGATTCCTGCAAGTTAGACCAGCTTTTTCCTGGTCTAGCCTGTGTCAGTCCTGGATATACTTTTAGGGCTTGCAACAAATATTTGGCACAAGCTGCCATAAAGTGAGAAAACTGTAATAACTGCACCAAATGTACTAAACCGGGGAGCAGATGCAGCAAAGGTGTTTGGTACAGCTGTGCCAAAAAATGGGTTTGATGCAGGGCTTGACACAAACCTTGAGTCACCCTTTGAAACTCCAGCCCTGTGTGTTAGAATGCTGGAGATCAGTTCTGCTAATCCCTTTTTAGAATGTTAAAGATCACTTCTGCTAACCCTGCATTAGAAAGCTGGAAATCATTTGACTTGATAAAATTTATTTTCATGCAGGAAAACATTTGTTAGGAGACAGATCCCATTTTCAACAAAGTCCTGTGTTATTACAAATGTAGACAATACATATCGCACAAATGAGAAACAAGACTATTAACAATAAAAACAATTAATAATAATAATAATTTATTTATATTCCGCCTTTCTAAAACCAAGGCACATTAACAATATACTTATTAAAACCACAGATAAAACACAAATGCATAATATAATACATAAAATATTAAAAGATCATCATTAAAACATTAATCAACAAAATGCTGATGACCACAAATGGGTTTTTAAGGCATGCTTTAAATTTCTCTACAGATGTGCACTCCCGAAATGGATGGGGTAGAGAATTCCAGAGGGTAGGGGCCATGTACAGGAAAGCACAGGCCCCAGAAGAGTTCAAAGAAACCCTCAGAATCTCTAGCAACCCCTCGTCCACCGAGCGGAGTGATTGCTTAGGTCAGTAGGGCACCAGAAGCTCTTTCAAGTAGACTGGGCCCAGTCCATGGAGGGCTTTATAAGTCAGAAGACCGACTTTAAAGGTGATCCACCACTGAACTGGCAGCCAGTGCAGTTCATGCAGCACCGGAGAAATATGAAGGTACAAGAAGTACCAGTCAAAAGTCAGGCCGCAGCATTCTGCACTAGCTGCAAGCAGCAGATATCAACCTCTGCTAGCCCTAGATAAAGGGAGTTGCAATAGTCAAGGCATGAGGTCACAAAGGCATGGACCAATGCAGGCAAATCACTGAACGGAACTAGATGCTTGATCCTAGAGATGTTCCTCAGATGTTAAAAGGCTAATCTGATGACTGCTGATACCTGTGATCTTAACATCAGCCCATCGTCAAAAATCACCCCCAGGTTTCACACCTGTTCAGAGGTCAAGAGCTGGGAGCTACCCAGAAATAATCTTGAGGGCAAACCAGCTCCTACCCTCTGTATCCCGCGACCTGGGTCCACAAGCATTACCTCCATCTTCTCCAAGTTCAACCTCAGCCAGCTCAAATTCATCCAGCCTTGGATTTCAGTGAGGCAGTTATTAAATACCAAGATAGCTCTATTCTAGTCAGGTGCAAAAGATAGGTAGAACTGGGTATCAACAGCATAGCAGTGAAACCTCAGCCCATACCTTCTTACAATGTCTCTGAGGGGCAGTATTTACACTGAGAACAACATGGGAGACAATACTGACCCCTGAGGCACCCCACATGACAGCAAGACTGAGCCAGAGGAATTTATCCCTGATACAACCTTCTGAGTTCTGCCAGTGAGGAATGATTTAAACCACCTGAGAACTGTACTAGATAGTCCACTGATAAACCTCAGGAATTACAGAAGTATCCCATGGTCCACAGTGTCAAATGCTGAGGACAGATTGAGAAGAACCAGGATGGAATGGCTCTTTCGATCTCTTGCCATCAGAAGATCATTGAGCACCCAAACCAGTGCAGTCTCGTTACTGTGCCTCTTGTGAAAACCAGACTGGAATGATTCACAGATGTCATGGATGGTCAAATGGTTGTCCAGTTGTACAGCCACTACTTTCTTGATCAACTTCCCCACAAAGGGAAGATTAGAGATCGGTCTATAGTTAGCATGGCAGTCTGGGTCCAAAGAAGTTTTCTTCAGGAGGGGTATTACTACCACCTCCTTCAGGGAGATAGGAAACTCACCTGTCTCCAAGGAGCACCAGGCTATCCGTACAAGGACCGTGCCCATAACATCACAGCAACCCTTTATCAGGGAAATTGGGCCCGGATCCAAACTACAGCATGTAGGATGCATACCCTGGACAATCCACATGACGTCAATGAGCTTCGGCTGGTCAAAGGAACTCCAGGAGGGGCCAGAGGCAGTGACCTGGCACCAATCCATCACATCTCCCATAGAAGATGCAGGCTGGAATGACGCCCTGATGTCAGCCACCTTATCTGCAAAGAAGGGAGCAAGCTCCTCACACTCTACTTGTGAAAATGTTCTTCACAGCTGCAGGCAGGCTGGGTTGCACAGCCTGTCTACGGTTCGAAAGAGCTGAGCTGGTCGGTTCTGAGCAGCCGCATTCTCCCCGGACAGGAACTCTGCCTTCTTACGGGAGATCGCAGAATGATAGGACTGATAGTATTCCATCAATCTAAGATGGTCGGCATCCATGGCGGATTTTCGCCAGCAACGTTCTAATCTTCGTCCTTGTAGCTGCATCTACCTCAAGGTCTTATCAAACCATGGTGACCGAGGGCAAAGGGGAAGAGGATGAACATAGACCGGGGCAATGATATCCAAAGCTGAGGAAATGGCCTTATTATAGGCCAGAACCAAGGCTTTGGGATCATTGCTTAGGCCATGAAGCTCCAATAGGTCGAGCACCACCACCAGGCCATCAGAACTTATATCTTGCAAAGGGCGGTACCTGACCATCTCCACAGGAGTAGACCTATGAAGGGGGACACAAAAACTGAAACCCACGGTGTAATGATTGGACCAACTAACAGGTTCCACCTTCAAATCAGAGACTTCAATTCCCAGATGGAAGACCAAATTAAGTGAGTGACCACCTTTATGAGTAGCAAAAGTAACAACTTGTGTGAGGCTCAATTATGTCATCAATTGGAGGAAATGTTGTCCAAATTGTGAAAGTTCATCATTGACCCAGGCATTAAAGTCACCCAGGACCATCGGCCTGGATGACTCAAATGACATGTTGATGACGAAGTCTGCTATTTCCTGTAAGAACCGCTTCTCATCACCTGGTTGATGGTAGATGACAGCAATCCTACACCCCATACCTGACACAACAGTACACTCATATGACTTGGCCTCCTCAACCGGTACACACGTGAGGCACAGTTCTGTCTTAAAACATACCTCAACCCCCCCCCCCGCTGCGGTCCAACCTTGGTTTGTGAAACACCGAGTACACGGCTGGAATAGCAGCCACTAATACAGGGACAGCATTCTCATCCAGCCAGGTCTCGGTTATGCATGCCAGATCCACCGACCCAACAAGATCTATTTAAAACAAGTACAGTTTGATTTCAAATATTCGTGTAACTTCACCTTGAAAATGGACAAACTATTAATGATCTTCAGCTCATGAGGCAATGTATTCCAGAAGGATGCAACACTATTTTGTAAAGTTAAGTCGCCCAATCTATTAAATGATCTATGCATGGGTATTCTACCACTTGATGCACTTGTATGAATTGTTGGACCATTAAAAGGTTCTGTTGATACAAGATTCAACAAAAAGTGTCCAGCATGCTAATCCCTTGTTAGAATGCGGGAGATAGATTCTGATAATCCCTTTTTAGAATGCTGGAGATCACCTCTGCTAATGCCTTGTTAGAATGATTGAGATTACTTCTGCTAATCCCTTGTTAGAAAGCAAGAGATCACTTCTGTCAATCCCTTGTTAGAATGCCAGAGATCACTTCTGTTAATCCCTTGTTAGAATGTCAGAGATCACTTCTGCTAACCCTGTGTTAGAATGCCAGAGTTCATTTTTGATAATTCCTTGTTAGAATGCTGGCGATCACATCTGCTAATCTCATGTTAGAATGATGGAGATCACTTCTGCTAATCCCTTGTTGGAATCCTGGAGATCACTTCTGCTAATCCATTGTTAGAATGCCAGAAATCACTTCTGCTAATCCCTTGTTAGAATGCTAGCAATCACTTGTGCCAATCTCTTGTTAGAATGTCACAGATCACTTCTGCTAACCCGTTGTTAGAATGCTAGAGATCACGTCTGCTAATCCAGTGTTAGAATGTTGGAGATCACTTTTGCTAATCCCTTGCTAGAATGCTGGAAATCACTTCTGCCAATCCCTTGTAAGAATGACAGAAATTACTTCTGCTAATCCATTGTTAGAATGTCGGAGATCACTTCTGCTAATCCCGTGTTAGAATGCTGGAAACCACTTCTGCTCATTCCTTGTTAGAATGCCAGAGATCACTTCTGCTAATCCTTTGTAGTGGTGGATGAAGTGGGCGGAATTTGCTTCACAGAGCAATCCATGAAATTCCACCCATTTTGCATAGCGGAATGTGAACTTTTGCCTGGCGGAGTGGCGAAATTTCACCTGGCAGAATGGCGAAATTTCGCCTTCCGTGACTAAAGTTCGCCTTCCATCCATGGGTGAAATTTAAACCTTCTATGAATTAAAATAAGTAGATCCCTAGTGGCTAGCGGACATGGTTTCTCCCCCCACCTGTCCCACTTGTAATTATAATTAAATAATTCAATTATGCATGGTGGCTAGTGGTCCCTCTCCTCCACCCGGTAATAACCTGCCCCGCTGCCCACAGTGGAAATGTACGGTAACCCCCCACCTTCATGCCTCTGTATCTCCTCCTTTAGTCCACTCACTCCTTATCCTGTAAAAAAAAAAATCTCTGATTGTCTAGTTATTTTTTTATTTTAACCCCCCTTCCGAATCCAATCCATCCACAGTTCCCAATCCCATTTCCTGGTGATCCAGTGCCCCCCACCCAGCCTCCCCAGCAGCCAGATGTCTCCACCACAACCCCGCTCCCACCCCCATCCTAAATCCCGGCATGTCAGCGGTAGCCCAGCACAGCCCTCCTCTCTCCTCCATGGACAGCCCGCAAGCTCAGTCGGCACGCTGGCCAGAAAGGAGAGAAGAGGGCTGTGCCAGTCTGCTTCTGCTGCCATGCCGGGATTTAGGATGGGGTGGAAGCGGGGTTGTGGAGGGGACATCTGGCTGCTGGGGAGGCTGGGTGGGGGGGTACTGGATCACCAGGGAATGGGATTGGGAACTGGGGAGGGATCGGATTCAGGAGAAGGTTTAAAATAAAATAAAAAACTAGACAACCAGAGATTTTTTTTTTACAGGATAAGGAGTGAGTAGAGTAAACGTGGATATGGAGGGATGCAGGTGAGGGGGTTACTGTACATTTCTGTGGTGGGCAGTGGGGTGGGACATTACCAGGTGGAAGGGAGGGACCACTAGCCACCAGAGATAATTGAATTATTTAATTACAATTACAAGTGGGATAGGTTAGAGGACTGACTGCTAGCCACCAGGGATCTGCTTATATTGTTATACCTGACTGTCTACCTGTTGAAATTTCGCCTGTGGAGGGAAGGCAAAATTTCTCTGCGGAAGGCAGAATTTTTCCCACAGAAGGCAAAATTTCACCTTGGTGAAATTCTGACTTCTGTGGGAAAATTTTGCGAAGAGCTCCACGAAGCACATTTGCCCACTTCGCTGGCACTCCGCAGGCGAAATTTTAATTTGCTGCATCACTAATCCCTTGTTAGAATGACAGAAATCACTTCTTCTAGTCCCTTGTTAGAATGCTTGAAATCACTTCTGCTAATCCCTTGTTAGAATGACAGAAATCACTTCTGCTAATCCCTTGTTAGAATGCCAGAGGTCACTTCTGCTAATTCCTTGTTAGAATGCCCAAAATATTTTCTGCTAATCCCTTGTTAGAAAGCCAGAGATCATTTATGATAATCCATTGTTAGAATGATGGCAATCACTTCTGGTAATCCCTTATTAGAATGCCAGAGATCACTTCTGTTATTCCCTTGTTAGAATGCAGGAGTTCACATCTGTTAATCCCATGTTAGAATGCTAAAGATCACTTCTGCTAATCCCCTGTTAAAATGCCCAGAGATAACTTCTGCTAATCCCTTGATAGAATGCCAGAGATCACTTCTGCTAATCACTTGTTAGAATGCTGGAAATCACTTCTGCTAATCCCTTTAATACTTTAGGTGCAATGCCCATCTGGTTCTTCTGCTTTGTCTATATGTATGTTTTTCAGGTTTCTGTATTTCCTCCCTTGTAATTAGGCCAGCTGTTTTGTTTGTGTTATACAGATGTGTATAACTTCCTTCCATCTGAAAGACCAAACAGAAATAATTATTTAGTTCTTCAGCAAATTTGTTTCCTTAGAGATCAGATCGCCATATATTGGTAATGGTGCAGTGGTGTTTTCCCACCTTTTGTCTGAGTTTATGTAACTGTAAGGTCTGTTCTATTATAAGATGTTTTACCTCTGTCAAAATGTATACTTGCTATTGTTTGATAGTATTGTAAGATATTGATTACCTTTGACTCTGCCCCTTTTGTGAATCTGTCTCAGTTGTTTGCCTCAGCTAAATATGTACTTGATCCATGTATCAACATTATCATCTATGTCTTTACTGCCAATGTAATGCATTTCCCGGGTTGCCCTGGAAAAATGGACTGTTTTGTCTCAGTAGGCTCACCCGGTTACCAAAATTCAATAAATAAAAATAAATAATAAAAGGCCTTTACATTTTGGCCCAGATTTTCAAACTGCGCCATTCTGAGGCACAAGCCCTTGCGCTGCTCAAAATAGTTGCGTAGGGGTGTGGCGAGGTGATATTCAAAGGAGTTGCGCTATTGCGCAACTCAACTTTATGTCATCCTCCCAGCCACAACACTTGCGCGTATGCGCCAGTCGGAACTTGTGCCACCGCAAGCTGCCAGAGACCGACAGTCAGTCGGCGGGAGGCGGGTGGCAGGCGGGGATGCTGTCGCCCGGCCATGCGGGGGGAGCGGGTGGGCTTCGTGTGGGTGGGGGGGACACTAGACACCAGGAGATGTTTGGGTTGGGGGTTACATTCGCCCACGATCGGGCACTGGGGGTGGTCTATACATCGCGATGCCCACGATCGGGCTTCTTCGGGATATGGGGGTGTTGCATGTACCTGTACTGTCCGCGATCGGCTGTGGGAGATGTGGGCGGGAGTCATAAAGACACTCATGCCTGATCGGGCTGGTGAGGGGCACAGGAAGAGTTGGGGCCAGCCAGTGGCAGCTGCTGTGTTGCGCTGCAATACAACAGCTCACCTGTGGGTGGCCCTCAACTTAAGCCTTTTTTGAGCTCAAGGTTGTGCAGGGCGCAGGTTGGGTTATGATGCACAACTCCGCGCAACCTGACTGAATATCGCCGGGTCAGGTTATGCATGGATCCTCCCCCTCCTGTTGAGCATGCATTCATTTGCATTGCTCTCTTGCACAACCTGATGCCAGTGGCGTAACTGCCTCCTGCTGAATATCGCAGAATGGCGCATTTTGGACTTGCGCATGCACAACCCTGTTGCGCATGGCGCAACCCTTTTGAATATCCAGGCCTTTGTTTAATGCTTGCTAGTCTATTTTTGAAATTTGTCTTGGCTGATCTATTATTCTCTTGTATAATTTGGTAATTTTTTATTTATTTATTAAATTTCCCTCACAGGGATACTTATGGGTTTGTCTATATGGTCATTTGTTCTTACTTGCCAGACCTGCTAGCATTTTGTTAAATCATGGGGGCAATTTATATTTTTTGCTATCCACCTGTCACTTTGTTATATGCTCATTGCTTAAGGAAATCAGTTTACCTCTCAATATATTCCAACACTTGGCAGTACTTTCATTTCAGACTCCCATTCCCATGAGTCTAGTTCATCCCTTATGCCCTTATAATTTCCAGTAGTATAGTTCTAGGCAATAGTCCATCCCCTATTCAACCTGTAGCTTCTTTCCACTAACTTCCATTGTAGCATGGTAACTGGTACACAGTGCCTCCCTAGGTTTATACCTAATATTACCATCACAATTTGTTAGCACCAGATCAAGAATATCTGCCCCTCTCATAAGCATTTTAACTGTTTGTCTCAGGCTGCAAGCATTAACTGTATCCAAAAATATATTTGCCATTATTCTATCAGCTTCATGTTTTCTCACTCAATTTCAGAAATATATATATATATATATATATATGTATATATTTCAAATTTAATAAGCTGTATTGTTTCAAACTAGAAAAACACAATCACACATAAACATCAGACAATAAACAAGATAATGTGACTTAGCATCATAAAACTGGCAGACCATAACAATCCCTCAGCCTCCCCAATAAAAAAAAGAAAATGTGAGAAAGGTTCCCCCATTGTTGGAAACTGTTTCCTCCACCCACCCACACCCACTCCATGGAGTGAATGGCATACTGTAACTAGTTAAAGGCTGGCCATAAAGGATGGAGGAAAGAGGAGACAAGGGGCACAAGAAAGGGGGAGCAAGGACATTATTCGGTATGCAGGGAGTAAAGCTTGCCCCTACTTCTTATCAAAAAAGGACAGTTTGTAACATAAACTGGCAATCGTAAGCTCAGTTCGCAGGCTGAATAAGAGTTTATGGAACCATTCTTGGTAGGACAGGAGAATTTGATCTGGCCAGTGCTTAAGGACTAGTTTTTTAACTGTCAAGGAAATGAGGAAATGCCTCTCTTTTACCTGGATCAAATAATAATCCCCTAAAATACATATTTCTGGTGTGAAGAGACAATTGAGGCCTAAAAGGGGGTTGGCTTTATCCTCAATGAGGACCCAGAGAGAAGTCATTGTCGGGCAGGACTAAAAAATATGGAGGAGGTTGCCATCTTCTTGACCACCTATAACACAAGTAGAAGAGGCGAACTTGCCCATTTTCACTAATTTAACTGGGGTGTAATATAAGTTATGTAGGATGTGGAACTGGGAAATTCTTAATCTATCTTGTAAAGTGTAACTGTAAAGAACCCTCCATATATTATTCCAGTTAAGATCAGACGAGGGCAGAAGTGAGTTCCAGACTGATGGATGACCTGGACCCCTGGAGGGAAGTCTGGAGAGGATTTTGGAATAGATTTTGCAGATTCCATGTGGCACAAAAGCCATGTCCCTCAAGGAATCAAGGAGGTCAGACTGGTTAGTAAGCTCTGGGGAGGCACCTAGTAACTGCACAATAAGGTGTCTTATTTGGAGTACTTTAAAAATGTGAGCAGGGCCAAGCTGGAGTTTCTGTAAGATGCCAGGAGATGTGAGAATTGCACCTATTTTTTTTCCAGTTGTTTAACCAGGTGAGACCTTGCTTGCATTACTCTGATATGGGAAAATTCAATAAGGAAGGCAACCAGGAAGAGGTGAGAACTTGCCTGCCTGCTTTAATGTTATATAAGATCAGTTGGGAGATATCTTTAGAGGGTTGGTATTGAAGGCTGGAGCCGAACTGGGAAAACACTCTCAGGGAGACCCCAATTACCAAATCATTCAGAGAGGGTGGTAAAGATTTCTGAGGTGTAAAGAAGAGCGAGAAGATAGATGCTCTGGATTTGTTGATTACATCGGTCTCTAGCTGAAGCCAGAGGGGGTGTACTCAGAACTTCTGTGCATATGGTTTGAGGAGAGCCATTTAAAGCATTTGTAAAAGTGACTCGCCTAATAATAAAATAGGAAATTAGGAAGTCTAAGTCCGCCTGCCGACCGAAGCACAGAGAGTTTTGTATAAGACCTCCTTGGAGGTTTTGTAAAGCCAGATGAACTTGGTGATCAGAGTATGTATGTGTTTGAAAAAGGAGAGAGGTAAGCAAAGATTTAACATGTTTAAGGGGTAGAATATTCTTGGGCTGACATTCGTCTTGATTATGTTGATTCTACCCCAAAGAGACAGGGGGAGAGACCGCCATCTGGCAAGATCTTGTTGGATAACTGTAATTAGGTCATTCAAATTTCATTTTTTCATACCTGGGGGTCACAAGACAGGTACATGCCCAGGTATTTAATGTACCAGGGAGTCCACCGCATGCCAAGGTGAGCTAAATCAGATTTATTTATATTGGGGTTAAGGGGTAATATTTTGGTTTTGTCCAAATTGAGCTTATAGTTTGAGAGGGCTCTGAATTCGTCAATGGTTTTTAGGACTTCTGTGATAGATACAACTGGGTGTGAGAAGTGAAGAAGTATATTGTCTGCATATACAGAAAGGGTTTGTGAAGATAGAGGGGGACTGCTCAGGGGCAATGTGAGAAATTATTTTTTTACAGAGAGGGTGGTGGGTGCATGGAACAGCCTTCCTGAGGAGGTTGTGGGGTCTAAAACTGTGGGAGAATTCAAGAATGCATGGGATAGACATAAGGCAATTCCTGTGGGGGGTAAGAAGAGATGGGCTGTTGGTTAACTAGGATCTGCAGCTTATCCCGTAGGTAGGGAAATGGGCAGACTAGGTGGGCCAAGCGGTCCTTATCTGCCATCTAAGTCTATGTTTCTATATTTTTATGTATCTCTAATGGGAATGCCTAGTATATTAGGGTTGAGCTTAATATGCCTGATTAGAGGTTCTAGATATCGATTAAAAAGAAGAGGGGATAAGGGACAGCCTTGATGAGTTCCAGAAAAGAGAGGGAAGCTGGAAGAGAATACCCCAATACAATAAATTTTGGCTGTGGGAGAAGAATAGGCAACCTGAATCCAGTAAAGGAAGTACTGGGGAAAACTGAATCTCTGCAGGGTAGCTAATAGGAAGGACGAGTCTACAGGGTCAAAAGCTTTCTCTGCGTCTCAGGAAACCAGAGTCATTGGAGTGGAGGTATCCCCAGCTGCAGAGAAAATATATACTAAATTGTGGAGATGGTCAGATGATGAATGGGAGAGGACAAATCCAACTTGTTTTGGACTAAGTAAAGTAGTCCATACCCTGTTGATTCTAGTGGCTAATAATTTAGTTAAAATGTTAAGATCAATTTAATAATGAGACAGGGTGGTAGCTAGACACTTGGCTTGGTGGCTTATCAGTGTCTTTTTTTGCCTTTAGTCTCTTTATATACCACCCTGGATGAGAGACAATTTATCTCGCCGGTCCCCCAGCCCCGTCCCCCACTTGCAGCAACCTTACCAGCTTTCCCCATGGCTATACCCCCCCGTGGTGGGGTGGCTGGGATCCCTCGACCCACCAAATGCACAAATCTGGTTCTGGAGGCCACTGCCATTTATGGGAGTGGCACCTGCAGGGACTGGCTTCATTCTGCTGTGCCCAGCCACCTTTCCTCCATTTCTCCCCGAGACGAGGTGTGCAATAGCACCACAGGAGACAGTGCGCATGTATCCACATGCAGTACTCCAAGTGCCTGCCTCATATCTCCCTCATTGAGCATCAGTGTGCCAGCCCCCAGCCTCCACTAGGGGCTGATCATGCACTGACAGCTGGTGTCCCCCCTCCCCAAAGAAGGAGAGCAGTCCATCGGATGCTCAATCCTTCTCTTCCTCTGCCAACCGCTGGTGGCCTGTGCTCATTCTGGAATATGGGTCACCAGCGTAGTGCGAGGTAAGGCGACCAGCGCCTCAGCCCTCAGCACCACCGGGCTGGCCGGCTTATCAGGTTTTAACAATAAGATTATCAGAGCTTCAAGTATTGAAGGGTCTAGAGTGTCAGCTCCATACAAGTAATGAAAGAAACATAAGAGCAGTGGTGCTAGTTCTTTAGCAAAAGTTTTATAAAAATTTGAGGGGAACCCATCAGGGCCCAGGGACTTGTCAAGGGGAAGACTGTTGATTGCAGAGATAATCACTGAGATTGAAAAGGGGCAGGATAGAATGGCCTTCTGATCTTCAGAAAATTGAGGTAGCGAGATAGGGTCCAGGTAGTTGTTAATGGTGGCATTATATGGTGGGGTCAATCTGGGGCCTTAAAGGGTTCTATAATAACTTTCAAATTTGGAAGCAATCTCACAAGGGGATGCTATAAGCACCCCTTCTCTGGAGGTGATGGCGGGAATAAATCTGGAACCCTTGCACTTCTTGAGGCGAAGATCCAGGAGCTGGCCTGCCTTTTTGCCTTGATCAATATATTTTGATCGGGTTTTAAGGATTGCATACTCGGCCTTATCTCTAAGCTTTTCTGTGTATTTATCTCTAAGACACGTAAGGGATTTCAAAGTTTTGGGGGAGGGAGAGCAGAACATAGAATTTTCTATGTTCTTGATACAAGACAGAAGATCTTTCATTTCCTGTTCTCGGGATCTCTTCCTTTTAAATGCAAGATGAATAAATTCACCTTTAAGGAGACACTTAAGGGCACACCACTCATGATCACTTTGAGAAACTGAGTCAAGATTAGCGTCCGTGTAGGTCTGAATAAGTGATTTGATTCTAGAAATAGTATTGTGTGTTCAGTTTCCAAGAGGTGTCTTTCTGGATGTCTGGTGATAAAATGAGTGTAGTCCAAGCCAAGGCATGATCTGAGAGGACCTCAGAGGTTAAACTACTGGATACTATGCCTTGCATCTCGGTTTGACTGATAAGGATATAGTCAAGATGGGAGGAGGAGCGGTGGACAGAAGAATGAAAGGTACATTTATGGGACTGGGGATGAAGGATCCTCCAGGGGTCACAGAGCCCCAAGGAGTCCATCGTGTCAGCAATAGCACATCTGGAAGAAGAGAGTGGGTGTAGGGTATGGCTAGAATGATCCAGATCTTGAGTGATCGTGACATTCCAGTCACCTCCAAGAATTATGGTAGCAGGCAAAAGAAAGGCTAATTTATCTGTTAAGTTCATGAAAACTTTGGGATCACCCCCATTAGGACCATAGACACTGCCCAATAAGACCTCCATCCTGTCAAGCTTACCCTTCACCAAAATGTATCTTCCTTGGGGGTCAGATATAATGTGGGAGGATTGAAAGTTAATATATCTAGCGAGCAGTATGGCTACCCCCTGCAAGGAAAAGTGTATCCTGGAGAGAAAACTTGCCCTATACGTTGCCAACAGAACCAGGTAGCTTCTGCCAGCTGTAAATGGGTTTCCTTTAAAAAAGTTATATTACTTTGTAGGTATGAGATGTGTTTGAAAATTTGATACCTCTTGAGTTGGGTTCTTGCTCCCCCTAACATTCTAAGTTGTGAATTTAATTAAAAGGTTAGTCATGGTCCAAGCTGTAAAAAGGGAAACGTATTAAGCTAAGACCCAAACACTCCAATCACCCCCCCTCCCCAAGAACCAGAAACCCTGTCCAAAATAGAAACTGAAACATCAAACAGTAAACATATTAAGGTTAGCAAACCCATGAGAAAAAGACTGACCCCCATCAGCCTCAACATGCACCCCAAGCTTTGCAACAATAAGACGACTGAGTTGGAGAAGGTAAACAGAGCTCTCCCCCAAAAAAAACATTTAAGAAAGTATTTACAACACCCCCCAGCCAAAACTCTTTTGGTCTGCATGCAACGACAGTAATAGAAAAATCTAGGAAACCTTGACATCTTGTACCTATTCCAGTATTTGATGGTAATAAAAAAGGGCGATAGTATGATGATCTATAGAAGGATTGGAGCTGCCAAATCCTACTGTGCTGGTAAAATTTAGGATGTGTGGAAGGTGGAAAATACCCTGTGAGATGGAGTCTCGAACACACACCCCACACCATTAAGGGAAATACTGTGATAAGACTGGAAAATAATAGGTATATGCAATAGTGAAGCAAAAGCCTCAAATTCAGGAGAGTAAAGGCCTCCCCAACACTTAACTCAATTGTTATGCTTTTCAGCTTAAGGGTTAGACCATGCCTCCAGCGACCCCCCACCCAGCTCGAATCCCAAGGGGGAGTCCTATACGGGTAATTGCCAGTAAACAAAACAAGAACAATGAAAAACTAAAAATCAGACAAAACCAGGACAGAAAGGAAGCAACAAGATGCTGCTATAAGGTCAAAATGGTCACCGTTTTAGGCCCAGCTGCTGTGAAGCCAGTGGTTACAGGAAAAGCTAGTACCCGGTACATTTATAAACCAGGACCCCGAGTGCAGGGTGGACATCTGACCCCAGTATAAAGCCTGGGCTATTTGTACCTGTGTCAAAGAGATAGTAGGGGAATGTGTCCCACCTCTTTGATAGTGGCTATGTAAACATTTAAGAAGCACTGCAACTATTTAACTAGAAACTAAGTCTACTAAAAAGCAACCATTAAAATCTCCAAAACATCAGAGAAGCCCTGTAATGACAAGGTGAAGTAAATAACAGGTGTACCAGTGTCTCGTTTTTATTGTCCCCATAGTCCTGGCAATATGGTTCCTGGGTGGCCATCACAAATGTGTGAACTGGGAATCAGAAGAAAGTGAGATGGCCCCCCCCCCACAGTCTGAATGCTAACTGAAAATCATGCTCCTGCATCAAGTGAGAGCCAGAGGAGCAGGTCTAAACATGGGGACTCTACTGGAACTTCCAACCCAAAACCAGCTCGCTAAGGGAACGAATGGGAGAGCCAGAGCAACGGGAATTGATATCATCACATATCCAAACACAACAAAGCAGGTGTGTAAACCCAGTCACTTGGAAAAACACATCGCAGATAACCTGGCGAGTCAAGGGGTTTTGAACAGATTGAGTAGGTAGTTGGCCAACTCCTGCAAAGCTTGTTCAGGTGTATCAAAAGTGAACCATTGGCCGTTGATCTGGGTCTGAAGACCAGCGGGATAATCCATCTTGAATTTGATACTGGCCACAATCAACTTGAGAACTATTGGGTGGAAGGCCGCTCGCTTCTGCCTGGTTTCTTCGGGGAGGTCCTGGGCTACTCTGAGAGTGTGGCCTTCTCAGGTAATTGATTGCAGGTCTCTGGAATTTTGGAGCATGAATTGCTTCTCCAGATAACTCAGGAATTTAAAAATTAAAGGTCGTGGATGAGATCCAATGGAAGGCTTTGGGCAGAGGGAGTGATGGGTCCTTCCTATGAGATACGAGGGATTGTAAGGCAAGGGACCCACAATTTTGGCTAGCATCTTTTGAATAAAGAGAACCAAGGAGGGACCTTCAGCTGCTTTGGGAGCCTGAAAATCAGCAGGTTATTTATTCAGCTTCATCCCTCAAGGTCATCAGTTTTCTCCTGTAATTTTTTTGACTTGCTGCCATAGCTGGGTAATCTCTGGGTCAGTTCTGCTTTGCCATAGCTCCAGAGAGTGAGTGTGCACTTCTGTGTCCTCAACTAGCTGACCCAGATCACTAATGTCAGTCAGTAGGGACTTCAACTCAGAAATGATGTAATGGAGAGCATCCCAGAAAGGTTGGAGCGCCTGTAGAAAGTGATCTTCCGTAAGAGGATAGCCGAAATAGAAGAGGTAGACTTTCAGTTGGGTTGTTGCACTTGAGCCTTGGCTTTCTTGGCGGCCTTCTCCAGCGTGTTAGGAGGAGTATGTCATGGAGGGGCCTGCTTCATATCAGCTTCCATCGCAAGAAACTGAAGTTGTTTTTGTCACAGTACCAAGATGAATAGAAGCCTCTCAGTCTCTAAGGACAAACAAAGTGACTCTTTACTGGAAATGAGTTGGTAAATGTGAAAGGAGCTGGATAAAGGAAGTGAGAGATGGGAGCTCAGAAGCAGAGCTACCTTCCAAGCTCAGGCATCATGTGATCTCCAAATTTCAGGGATATTAAAGTCCCTTAATATTAACAGTTGGCAATTATGTGTGTATTATTTTATCTTAATGATGTGAGCCATGGATTTGACACTGCTTATGTCTGGGGGTAAACAGCAATTTCCTAGTATCGGGTTGCTGGGTTTAAGATTTGATTCTGGTACCCATACTGACTCAGTGGTTTCATCATTATCATGTGTGTTAAGATTTTCATTAGTATTTCTTGCTGTTATTATGCAGTTCCTGAAGCACAATATAGGTTGTACAAGGTGTCAGGATACCAATACTTTATAAGCAAAACAGTATAATGGAATATCTTAATGCCAGTTGCATTTTTATTACCTCTGCATATCTAATAAAAAAGGATGGAAAATCTAAAATGTACAGTAAAGTGGAGTGCAAAGAGTAGAGGAGGATTTAACTATAGTGTACGGGTAGCTATGCTGTGGTAGTGACTTTACTGCAGCACAATGAATTTTCATTCTGCAGTTTTTATACAACAGCATAAAGGAACGTATTAGCTATTTATGACATGCAGAAGGGGGTGAGAGATCAGTAACAGTTAGGAGTGCAGTAATGTGAGCAGGGTGGGTGGTTGGTGAGAGGTGAAAAAACTGCCCTAAGCATGCCTCAGAACCAGCAGGATGGTCAGAGAAGGTGCAGAGAGGGCAGTGTGATGAACTGCAGGGATGACAGTGTGACAAGCTGCAAAAAAGTAGAAACATAAAATTTGTCAGCAGAAAAGGATCATCGGGCCCACCTAGTCTGCCCAAAGATTTCCTGCCTATTGTACTTCCATAGAGTAGACCTCACCTTTTCTGCTTGATGGTTGCCAGTATCTCCGCAGCCAACTGGTATGTAGCCCCTGAGTTTCTCTACCCCAACAGCATGATTTCGCACTTTTTAGCATTGAAACCTAGCTGCCAAACACTTGACAATTCTTCTAACTTCCACATATCATTCTACAATTTTTCCACCCCCCGTGTGTCCACCCTGTTGCAGATTTTAGTGTCATCTATGAACAGGCAGACTTTCCCTTCCAGCCCTTCTGCAATGTCACTGATAAAGACATTGAAGAGGACCAGGCCCACTACAGACCCCTGAGGCACTCCCACTGGTCACTCTGCCATCTCCTGAGTTGAATCCATTTACAACCACCCTCTGACTCCTGCCACTCAACCAACTACTTACCCAGTTTATTATTTTCTGCCCAGTCCTAGACAAGCCAGCTTGTTCACCAGCTTTATGTGTGTAATGGTGTCAAAGGCCTTCCTGAAATCCAGGTATGCCACATCCACTGCTCCACCCTGATCCACTTCCCTAGTCACCAGTCGAAGAACTTGACCAGATTTGTCTGGTAAGACCTCCGCATTGTGAACACATGTTGCCTTTGATCTAACAATCCACTTGTTTCAAGGTATTCCACTATCCTTCCTTTCAATAGTGATTCCATAACTTTGCCCACTACCGAGGTCTTGCTGATGGGTCTATAATTTCCTGCCTCCTACCTATTCCCACTTTTATGAAGTGGGACCACATCTACCCTTCTCCAGTCCCTCAGAACCACCCTTGTTTCCACTGATAAGTTGAACAGAGCTGGCAGGGGTGCAGCCAGCACCTGTGTGAGCTCCTTCAGTATCCTAGAGTGAACCCCATCCAGTCCCATTGCCTTGTCAGCTTTTGATTTTGCCAGTACCCTGAGGACTTTCTCCTCTGTAAAAGGACTAGATCCACCTCTCTACCACTTCTGCCCCTGTTCTTTATCTGCAGCCCGTCACCTGCCTCTTCTACTGTAAATACTGAAGAAAAGGATCTAAGGCAGGAAAGGAGCTGGGAGGCTGAAGTAGCCTATAAATGCTCCTGTAGAATTAAGATGCATAATATTCTAGGCTGTGCCCTGAAAGTAAAAAGTTGTCACTGTGTTTTTTTGAATTCTGTTTTTGTTTTGCTAATGATTATTTAAAGGGGGAGTTTATTCCAAGGGTTTATGACTCTTAAAGTAAAAAAGAATATGTCCACATTCCCTCAGTCCCCTTCCTCACAGACACCCCCTTTGCCTTTTATCCTTGTTATCCCACCACTGGTCCTCCTTTTCTTAACATAAGAACATGTCGGCAGAAGGGGATCATATCATCCATCTACTCTGCCCAGATTGTTCTGTTCTTCTTCTGAGACTGCTGCAGTACTTGTCCCATGCTAGCTTAAAAGCAATGACTGTTTTGGCCTCCACAACATCTGGTGATAAGCTGTTCCAAGAGTCTACCACCCTCTCTGTGAAGTAGAAATTATGAATGTTGGCTTTAAACTTACCCTGTTAGTCTCAAACTGTGCCCCTTCATTCGCATAGTCTCATTTCTGTGAAATTGTTTTTCTACTTGTACCAAATTTATGCCCATTATGTATTTGAAGGTTTCTGTCATGTCCCCCATTTCTCCTTTGCTTGAGGGAGTACATTTGCAGTTGCTGTAGTCTAGATTCATAATGCTCCTACAAGTGGTCTATGACCTTTTTTGGTGTGGCCACCAGAACTGTACACAGTACTCAAGATGTAGCCTCACCAAGGACCTGTACAGAGGGAATATGACCTCTTGCTTCCTACTTGTAATGCCTCTGCCAATACATCCGAGGATGCTACTAGCTTTCTGCATCACCTTTTCATATTGTCTAGCCAGCTTTGAATCACTGGAAAGAAGCACTCTGAGGTCCACTCAGGTTTTTTTTCTGTTAATTGCTCACCATTGAGTGTGTATGTTTTCCTTGGGTTTCCTTTACCTAGGGGCATGACCTTGCACTTTTTGGTATTGCATTTCAATTGCCAGTCACTAGACCATGCTTCTAGGCTGTTAAGATTTGCTTCTATTGCTGCCGTTCCTTCAATTGTATCTACCCTGTTGCAGAGCTTTGTGTCATCTGCAAAAAGGCATACCTTACCCTGCATGCCATCAGCAATGTCGATGATGAATATATTAAAGAGGACTGGACCAAGGACAGATACTTGAGGCACACCACTGATCACCCTTCCTTTGCTAGACAGTGTTCCATTGACTATGACCCTCTGCATTCTATTGTGGAGCCAGTGTTGAACCCACTTGACTATTTTGTTCCAACACCTGAAGTGCTCTTGCTTATTGACCAATCTTCTGTGGGGGACAGAGTCAAAAGCATTGCTGAAATCTAGATAGACTATGTCTGCCACCCCTCCATGGTCCACTATTTTGGAGACCCAGTCAAAGAATTCAATCATATTCATTTGACATGACCATTAAATGGGAGGGGCTGGAGATATAGCCTACTTAGGCTTTAGCAAGGTAACTGACACAGTACCACACAAAAGATTAATAGACACATTAGCCAGCCTGGGAGTGTGTCCCAGGGTGGTAGCCTGCATAACAAATTGGCTGAACAACAGGACACAGAGGGTAATAGTAAATGGAGCACACTCTGGAGAAAAGGGAGTTACTAGTGGGGTACTGCAGGATTCAGTACTGGGACTGGTACTCTTTAATGTCTTTATAAGTGACATTGCGGAGGGGCTGGAAGGAAAAGCATGCCTCTTTGTAGATGACACAAAGATCTGCAGCAGAGTAAATACACAAGGAGGGGTGGAAAAGATGACAAGGGACTTGGCAAGGTTGGAGAAATGGTTAAGAGTATGGCAGCTTAGTTTCAATGCAAAGAAGTGCAAAGTAATGCACCTGGGAAACAAAAACCCACGGGTAGAGTACACAATGGGGGGGAGGTACTTACAACAACAAAAATGGAAAGGGCCCTGGGGGTAATCATATTAGATGACCTTAAGGTAGACAAATAATGTGAGAAGGCAGTAAGAAGGGCTAGGGGGATTCCGGGATGCATAGGAAGAGGCATCACCAGTAGAAAGCAGGAAGTTGTTATCCCTCTGTACAACAGTTGGTGAGACCCCATCTGGAGTACTGCGTGCAGTTCTGGAGACCCCATCTGCACAAGGACATAGACAGGATGGAGGCAGTCTGGAGAAGGGCAACCAAAATGATGCAGGGTCTGCACCAGAGGCCATACAAAGAGAGATTAAAAGAGCTTAATATGTATACCCTTCAGGAAAGGAGGGAGAGGAGGACGTGATAGAAACTTTCAAGTACCTCAAGGGAATCAACAAAGTCCAAGAAGGTAGCATATTTCAGAAAAAGAGATGCACAAGAACAAGGTGGCACAATTTAAAGATGGGGGGGGCAGCTCAGGGGCAACGTGAGGAAGTATTTCTTCATGGAGAGGGTGGTGGATGCATAGAACAGCCATTCTGAGGCGGTCGTGGGGTCAAAAACAGTGTGGGAATTCAAGAATGCATGGGACCGACATAAGGCAATTATAATGGGGGGGTAGGAGGAAGTATGCTGCTGGTTAACTAGAAACATAAAAACATAGAAGATGATGGCAGATACGGACCGCAAGGCCCATCCAGTCTGCCCATTTCTTCTTCTACCTTATGAATGTGCCATCGAACTTTGCTCTATCAATGGCCTATCTATTCATAATCATTGTATTGCTCCCTTATGTCTATCCCATGCCTGTTTGAAGCCCTGCACTCTATTCATATCCACCACTTCCTGAGGTAGGCCATTCCATGCATCCACCACCCTTTCTGTGAAAAAGAACTTCCTCACATTACCCCTTAATTTGCCTCTCTCTAATCTCATGCTGTGTCCTCTTGTCCTACTATTTTTTTTTTATATTGAAACATGTTAGACTCTTTTACCTTGTTAATGCCCTTAAGGTGTTTGAATGTTTCGATCATATCACCTCTCTCCCTCCTTTGCTCTAGGGTATACATATTGAACTCCGTTAATCTGTCCTCATATGTTTTCTGATCTTTCCCTGCACCATTTTGGTTGCCCTTCTCTGGACTGCCTCAATTTGGTTAATGTCCTTGTGAAGGTGTGGTCTCCAGTACTGCACACAGTACTCCAGATGGGGCCTAACCAGTGTCTTGTAAAGAGGGATTATTACCTCCTTCTTACGACTTGTGATACCCCTACTAATACACCCCAACCTCCCCCTAGCCTTACCTACTGCTTTAGTGGTCTGCTTGGATGATTTCAGGTCATCTGTGATGATGATACCCAAGTCTCTTTCTTCCCTTGTGACTCCCAGCAACTCCCCCTCCCAGCCTATAGGTGGCTTCAGGGTTTCTCTTCCCTATATGCACGATCTTGCACTTCTTTGAGTTAAACCCCAGTTGCCAATCTTATGACCATTTTGCCAGTTTATCCAGATCTCTTCTCATTCTGCCCACCCCATCTGGATCATCTACTGTGTTGCAGATCTTGGTGTCATCTGCAAACAGACAAACCTTACCCTCCAGTCCACCTGCAATGTCACTGATGAAGATATTGAAGAGGACTGGCCCAAGGACTGATCCCTGAGGCACCCCACTTGTAACTTGCATCTCTTCTTTTTTTTTTTTTTTACTATGGTATTTATCCTCCTGTGGCCACCTTGATGCATCCCTGTCGACTCGCATCCTACCATTGGGGGATCCGGCCACCGTCCGTCTCGACAGGGACTGCTGGCACCCAGTAACCCCTACGGCTTACCCCCAGCAGTGGGGTGGCAGGAAGCCCCCTAATTCCCCACCGTAACAGATCCAGTTCAGGTGCCAGCACCCAGTGAACACTCGCGGACAGCCATCAAGCCATGGTAGGTGCCACCATTTCCCAGTTCTGTTTTCCTGAGTCAGAGGCATGTAATGACGCCATTAGGCATGAGTGCGCACGTGTCTGCACATGTCCCCATCCAGGTGTCTTCCCCCCACTCAACCCCCAATGTACGGCATGCATCCCCGACCCCCAACCTCTACCAGGGGGCAGTCGGGCACCGACCATTGTAAACCCCCATTCCTGGAGAGGAAGAGCCATCCATTGGATGCTCAATCCCTCTACCCCCTTGCCAGCCCCCAGTGACCCACACTCCCTCCCGAACACGGGTCGCCGGTGTGGTGCAAGGTGTGGCATCCAGCGCCTCAGCCCTCAGCGCCACCGGGCTGGGAGACTTGCATCTCTTCTGATTGTATACCGTTTACCACCACTTTCTGTTTTCTGCCCATCAACCAGTTTGCCACCGAGTTGACCAACTTCTGACCCACCCATGCCTACCCAACTTATTAATCAATCTTCTATGTGGAACAGTATTAAAAGCTTTGCAGAAGTCAGGGTAGGTGACATCAACTGCTCCCCCTTGGTCCACCATTCTGGTTACCCAGACAAAGAAATCTATGAGATTAGTTTGACAGGACCTTCCTGTTGTAAACCCATGCTGTCTTGGATCCTGTGCTCCTATAGATTCCATGTGTTGCACTATCCTCTCCTTAAGGAGTGCCTCCATAATTTTGCCCACTACTGAGGTAAGACTGACTGGTCTGTAGTTCCCTGCCTCCTCTCTGCTACCACTGATCACATGAGCCCTTCTCCGGTCTTCTGGGACCTCTCCTGTGCTCAGAGATTCACTAAACAGTTCTGATAATGGCTCTGCTAGTTCCACCCTTAGCTCCTTTAGTATCCTAGGATGTATGCCATCAGGTCCCATTGCCTTGTCCACCCTGGGCTTATCAAGCTCTTGTAGGACCCTTTCTTTTGTGAAGGGACTGGTGCACACCTCCCTCCCCCCCTGTCCATGGTGCTGAGCTGTGGGCCCTCCTTCTTCTACTCTTTTTATTTATATATTTTTTTTTTATTTAGTTGTTTAACCAGGTATAGCACACTAACCTGAAAGCTTTTTACAGGAGAGACCTGGGAGCACAAGGAGGTTAAGTGACTTGCTCAAGGTCACACAGTATGCAAGTGGAAGCTGTGGGATTCAAACCCAGGTCTGGTCTGCTGGATGTCACCAAATTTGCAGCTCAGAGCCTTAGACCACTGCGCTATACTGCCTCCCTTCAGTAAATACTGAGCAGAAATATCTGTTTAGGATAGATGCTTTTACACGGTCCTCCTCCTCACATGCCCCCTTATCCCCATTGATCTTAGCAATACCCCCTCTGGACTTTCTCCTTTCACTAATGTATAGAAAGTCTTGTCACCTTCTTTTACTGTTCATGTTAGTGTTTCCTTGGTTTTGGCCTTTGCCTACCTTACGGCCTTCCTTGCTTCCCTTAGGGAAGTTTGGTAAGCCTCCTTATCCCACTGCGTTCCCTTATATTTCCTGAAGGCCAACCTTTTGGCTATGACCTTTTCTGCTACTGTTTTTGAGAACCAAAGTGATTTCCTTCTTCTTTTGCACTTCCTTTTCTCTCTAACACAATGGGATGTTGCTTCAAGTATTGCATCCTTAATGCTTGCCCACTTTGCCTGTACCCCCTCTCCTGTATTTCTCTTTGCCAGGGTTAGCTTAACTCTTTTTGCCATCTTATCAAAGTCAGCTCTTCTGAAGTCCCATATTTTATGCCTTGGAGTGGGATAATTTAGTTCTAGTGGCCAAATTGAACCATACCATGTGATGGTCACTGGCCCCCTTGTGACCTTCTACCTGGAGATCTGTGATCCTTTCCTTGTTAGTCAGTACTAGATTTGGAGATCCCTGTGTCTTGTGGGTTGTTGTACCAGTTGTTTGAGGACCTCCCCCTGCAGGGAATCCACTATTTGTCTAGTTCTGGCAAATGTTCCTGCTGGTATTGACCAATCTGTATTTGGCATGTTGAAATGTCCCATTACCAGACCCTCCCCTTTAGCTGTCATGTTTTGTATCTCTTCTAACAGTAAGGTTTCTATGTCTTCCCCCTGGTTCGGAGGCCTGTAGACAACCCCAGTTCGTATGGCTGTCCGATTTCCTGTTTCCAGGGTGACCCACAGTTCTTCTGGCTCCTTATGTGTATTATGAATTTCTGTAGCTTCGATATTGTCATTGACATAAAGGGCCACTCCACCCCTGTTTTGGCACCTTGGTCTCTTCTGAACAGTACATAGCCAGGTACTGAAGTCTCCCAAGTGTGGTTACTGGTAAACCATGTCTCGCTAATGGCTACTATCTCCAGTTTAGCCTCTGTCATTATTCCCTGCAGGTCTGGGATCTTGTTTCCCAGACTGCAAGCATTTGTGTACATGATTTTCCATTGGCTATATTTTAGTGTGTTAGTTTTTGGATGAGGTCTGGTGTTTCATCTGTGCTTTGTATGGGGCCGGACCTTTTTCCTTACCTGGTGATGCAAATGAACTACAAACATTAGGATCTGCAGCTTATCCAATAGGTAGGGAAATGGGCAGACTAGGTGGGACAAGCGGTCCTTATCTGCTGACAAAATCTATGTTTCTATGCCTTACTGTAAATCCCTGCTGTTCAGTATCTAGCTGGCCTGTTTATGTAAGGAACTTCACTATTCTTTCCTTAAGTTGGGACTCCATAAGCTTCCCCACTACAGAGGTCAAGTTTACTGGCTGGTAGTTTCCGGCCTCCTCCCTGCTTCCACTTTTGTACAATGGTACCACTGTGGCCCTTCTCCAGTCCTGAGGTATTTCCCTGCTCTCTAGAGACTGTGTGAATAATTCTGCCAGTGAGCCTGTAATTTCCTTCGCCAGTTCCTTCAGAATTCTATGGTAGATTTTATCTGGGCCCACTACTTTATTTGCTTTTAATTTGAGAAGCTCTTTTAAGGCACTGTCTCTTGTAAATGATCCAGCATCTGCTTCTATGGTGAGTCCTCCTGTGTTCTACATTCTGGGTCCATTGCCGTCTTCTTTTTTTGTGAGCAGAAGAAACTATTTAGAATCTCTGCTTTTCGTTATTATTTTTTTGGCTGTTTGCCATCCATGGTTGCTATTCTTACAATGCCTCCTTTTCTTTTCCTTCTTTTTTTCTGATGTATCTATAAAAAGGTTTTGTCACCCTTCTTCACTCCTTGTGTGATTCTTTCTTCTGTTTGGGCTTTGGCTGCCCTTATTACCTTCCCTGCTGTCTTTGGCTTGATTTTGTAGACTTCCACATCTGACTCATTGTTAGTATCCTTGAATCTCTTGAACTCTTTCCTGTTATCCTTTATTTTTGTTGCTACATCCTTGGTATATCATAGTGGTTTCCTCCTTTTTCTTGACTTAGAGATCTGCTTCATGCCCTGGGCAGTTACTGTGAGTAATGCTTCCTTCAGGGCTTTCCACCTCTGTTCTACTGTGCCCACTGTTTCCTTGCTGAGTATTTGTTTTATGGAAGCCCTCGTTGGAGTACAGTTGACCTTCTTGAAATCCAGGACCCTGAGTTTGCTGTGGCTGACTTCCTCTTTACTCGTGATGATGATCCAGATTGTCCTGTGGTCACTGGTACCCAGATTGTGTAAGTGATCCTGTCACTATTTGTCGAGCACAAGGTACAGAGCGGCTTCCTGTCATGTTGGTGTGGTCACTAACTATTTTAGTCTTGCTCCCTTTAGTGCTAGGAGGAATTCTCTGCTCCTTTCTGTAGAGGCCATGTGTGATAGTCAATCCACATCTGGTATATTAAAATCACCGAGCAGCAGCAGTTTTTCCTTTGTCTGCTATCTGCAGGATGACCTCCAGGAGTTCCCTGTCCAAGTCTTTATCCTGGGCTGGGGTTTTGTATAGAATCACAACTCAGATAAGGTACTTACTCTCTGCTCCGAGGGTTACGCAGAGAACCTCCGCATTGTTGTTGTGTCCCTGGTTTTCCATAGCATTGATGCTGTTTTTTACTTACATTGCTACCCCTCCACCTTTCTTACCTTTGCGGTCTCTTTGGAATAGTGTATATCCTGAGATTGCTACATCCCAGGTGTGGTTCTCAGTGAATCATGTCTCTGTGACTGCGACCCATTCCAGTTCTGCCTCTGCCATTACAGACCCTCCAACATCTGACAGATCAAAATAGGTACACTTCTGTATTGCAGTCAGCGGGGGCCGGGCGGTATAAAGAACTGAATACTGATGTTAGGTGGTGGGAAGTTTGCCAAAGAACTGCCCCTCACAACTGCACATGGATCTGGGCCCAATAGATGAGAACCAAACAAAAAATATGAGAGTCACTGTGCACAGTGACAAAACCATTATGCATGGGGGCACCTGGCAGCTACAGTGTCATGAAAATACACAGACTTGCACAAAAAACTGCTCTGTAAGCTGCAGGTGGTTGGATTTAGCTTCTCTTCAAGCTGCAAAATAAAATCATGTCAAGCCTGAGCCATTAATTTAGCATTGCCATTCAACAAGAACTTGAATAATAATCATGAGGCATTTGATTTTGTGCTGTACCATAGCTGCCTTGAGCTCAGTCATTCCTGTCCTGACCTGGTCACACACACTGTCCCTGCGAGTAGTCTGGCTGGTACCGGGAATCACACACATTCCCGCGAGTCAGTCTCCGGCACCGTGGACCTGCTGCACTCTCTCAGACTCGAAGCATGACAGAAGGGAGATTGGCGGTCCCGTCCAAGGTGGACGACAAAGCAGTGAGCAGTGCACTCTACTCATGTCTACCAGACCGACATGTGTGCTGAAATATTAAAGTATAGTGCCATGGCACAATTCAGTTGCAGTCTGGTTTGGGGTAGACGGCTGAAACAAGATATTGCCACACTCACAGATCCAGCACAATCAATCTCCACATAACCTGACACTCAGACTGCTGTCACTCCAGCCAGTTGCACTCTCAGCTGCTTCCGGGGTCAAGTGTTGTAAGACAGCAGCGTCGAGCCCTGCCCCTCTGCCATTGGTGCCACCAGCAATGCGAACCACCTTAGTGGTTACCATGGGGATTGTGAATGCTCCTCTAAATGTGCTGGCATACACGGCAACCTGACTCTGTCAGCAGACAGATATTCAATGGGGGGAAATTATATTAAAGCAGGACTGCGACTGAAAATTCGACACACGGTGCAAAGTTGACAGGACTTGGTACCAGTGTTTGGAAGTAAGTGCTATTGCCAGCAAAATAATTTTGGTTTGGAGAGGTCTGCCCTTATGGTGGTGAGATCAAGATTTTGTTCACCACGCTACGAGCACTGAAGCACAATGCTCACCTTCCTTTTTGTTAATATATCTAAAAAAGGTTTTATCCCCTTTTTTATTGACTGGGCGATATTCTTCTAAATTCATGTCTTTGCTCTCCACAACGCCTTCCCTGCTTCCCTCTGCCTCTCCTGATAGTTTTTCCTGTCCTCCTCATTCTGTGTCCTTTTGTACTTCCTCAATGCTACTTTTTGTCATTCTTACTATTTCCACTAGCTCCCTCAGAACCATAGTGGTCTCCTTTTCCTCTTGCTCTTGTGACCTGTCTAACAGAGAGAGTTGTTGTTCTTTCTATGCCCATTTCTATTTTTGTTTACTGGTATTCCAGTCCTTCTAGCATCCCTGTTCCTGCCAGGGTGTCCGTGAAGCATTCTCCCATTGTCTTGAAATCAGTCCTCCTGAAGTCTAGGATCCTCATCCTTGTGCACTTTAGTTCAGTTTTTATAGTAAACCACACCATACAATGATCACTAGCCCCAAGTGATCTGCCACCACAATGTCAGCAACTCTGTCCCCGTTCATCAGCACTAGGTCCAGCAAATCTCCTCCATGAGTGGGTTTCATTACCAGTTGCTTGAGGAATGCCCCCTGCAAGGAGTCCAGGATGTCCCTGCTCCTGGGAGCTGCTGCTGTTGGGAGTCTCCAATCTACGTCTGGTAGGTTGAAGTGCCCCATCAGCAGCAACTCACCATTATGTGCCAGCTTCAGATTGCTTCCATCATTTCCATATCCGCCTCCTTTGTCTGACTGGAGGTCAGTATATCACTCCAGTATGGATAAAGGCCCCATTCCTTCTCTCCAAAGTGACCCACAGTGCTTATGATCTCCCCTTCTCCTTGTATTTCTGTAACCTTTATGCTGTCCCTTACATAAAGGGCTACTCCTCCGCCCTTTCTTCTAACCCTGTCCCTTCTGAACAGAGTAAATCCTGGTACTGACATATCCCAGTCCTGATTTTCATTGAAACAGGTCTCAGTGATGGCGACTAAGTCCTGGTCCTTCCCTGCCATGGTGGCCTCTAGGTCTGCAATTTGTTGCCCAGACTTTGACCATCCACACACATGGCGCTCCAAATCTCTCAACCTTCATTCCCACCCTCGTCCTTTCTATTTCCTACACCTATTTGCAGGGGAGTGCATACTCCCCCCTTACTCAGTTTAAATGCTGGGTCCCATTCACGTATTCTACTAGTTTTCCTCTAAACTCTCTAGACTTCTCCTTTCTGAGGTGTGGCCTGTCCTTTTAGTATAGTCCTTCATCCTTCCACTTGTGCACCCACACTCAATTGCAAGTGAACCCCTCTGACATGTACTAGTTCCTTAGCCACTCGTTGAACTCCTCTTTTCCTGTCTGCACTGGCATAGGGGACTTACATTACCTCAGACAATGCCATTAAACTCACTGATGCCACAGCACACTGCTAGCTCTTTAAACCTTTGTTGCACCACTCCTACCTCATTTCCTGCGAAGTCATCCATTCCAAGGTGGCCTTGATCTTTGGTCCAGCCCACTCCACTTCAGTCTTTAGCACACTTTCGATGTTCCTTCTCCTATTTGGGTCCCATTTCCTTACCCAGTGTGTACGCCTGATAATGGAATCCCCAAAGACCAACACCATTTCCTTTCTCCCATTATTTGCCTTTGTCCCCTTGTCTGCCCTTGGTGGGTCAGCCTCCACCCCATTCACTTCCTCCCTGTATGAACAGTTGGTCCTCCCTTCTGTACCCTCACTGCTCTTTACTATTTCCTCCCCTGCCCCCTTCTTCCATAGCCTCCCTGGTGTCCCCTGCTATCCTCTGCAGTCCCCCTCCTTCCTTGTTCTCCCACAGTTCCACCCTCCCCTCCACCCTTAGCTTCTCTTTCACTGTGTATACCCCTTTCCCCACTCAGTCTACTCTCCCCTCCTGTCATCATATTACTGACCCTTTCCTCCATGTTTTTCTATGCCCTGATCTCCTCTATGTGTCCCCTGGTTCCCCAGTCCCTCCAGAATCGAAAACCTGTTTGATGCTAGTCCCCCTTCTTCTGAACATGCCTTAGCATCTCCTTCCCTTACCATTCCTCTACCTCCTTGTGCAGCTTTCCCTCCTCACTTTCCCTTACTCTTTACCCCCTGCCAATCCCCTATTTTAGTTCTGCCTGGTCTATGTGTAGATGGTGTCCCTGGATGCCTTGGTAAACCCCCTGTTTCCCACTTATTTTGCTTTCCAACTGACCCGTAGCAGTCCTAATCTGCTCCTCACTCCATTGTTCCTTTCTCCATCCTCCCCCCAGTCTCTCAGATTCCCACCTTAACCTATTTAAGTTCACCTTTTGCTGCCCAAGGTGTTTGCACACCAGGCATCCCATTGCTTTCCACATTATTTCCTAGGAAAACTGCCACTCTACTTCATTTGCAGTGAACTACCCTACCTCTCCCCTCCTGCCCCCAGTAACCACCTATTTCCCTTCTCCACACCTCTCTAATTCCTCTCAGCTTCTAACAGCTGCAAGATTCCCACATCCTCCCCTCCTTAAATTTAGCTAGTGACCCTAGATCCTACCTTCAGACCTGTCCAATCACTACCCCAGTATACTGTATGTTTTACACGCTTATTTAAATTTAGATTTGGCCAAGTCTACAGTGGCATATTGAAATAGCAGCAGCAAGCAGTACTGCAAATTCAAATCCTAATCCTAGCACTGGCTAAGTTAGTTAACTGTAACAAAGCCTATATCAGCCTTACAAACAGTAATGAAGTTTATCCTCCCTCCTTCCCTTCTGATTTATATCCCCACACAATAGTTTAATGATCATTTCAGTCTTTTTTTACATTGTTTGCATACATGCGTAAGCCAATGTATTGTGGCAATAGGGGATTTCAGGGTGTGTGTCACTGCAGAACCTGTTGCAGTACACAAAACTAGGGGCTCAGCAGTCTACACCAGTAACCACTCGCTGTGGTCCTGATGCAACACTCTCTCTGTTGGGTGAGCTGAGTGGTCATGCACGTCAAAAGATCGAAGCCACTTCAATCAGAGAGGGCTTCAAGTCTTTGATTTGCATAAAGCAGAGGACTACCAGACAGATAGGGAAAACGAGCACCCACTGGCACTGTTGCTCCTGGAAGTACAGCACTGTGTTTTTGTCAATGTTTCACGGAGCCGAGCTGCGAGGCCTACTGTGGGAGGGGGAAGGGGATAAAATGGCGATTAGGAAGTGTGCTCCACTTGTAGTGACTGTTTTTGCCACTGCCGCCACAATCCCTATACTTATCTTTGCCGATATCGGGGGCCCAATCCCAATGTTGGCAGTGGAAGAACTCCCCCAACAGTGTGGGACACTGTGGAGCCCACTCCCAGTGTTCCCAGTCAGGTCCCCTGTCCCCAGCCATTTGGGATACTGGTGAGCCCACTTTCAGTGTCTCCAGTTGTTAGTACCCCCACCATCACTGTGGAACAATGGGGAGCCCACCTCCAGTGTCCCAAAACATTCCTATCCCTATAAAAAAAAGAAAATCATCCCCATCTTTATTTTTTTTAACCCTGTAAAAAGGAAAGTGGTCCCTTGCCGTCTCCCCGTCCCCCCTCCAACATCCTGACTCTCCATCTGTGCACCCACCTCTTTACCACTGGAGGTCATGCGCTGTCTGGACTAGAGAGAAAAGGACTATAGAGAAGAGGAGTTGATTCTGCACTTGTCCAGGTGGGAAGAAAATACTTGTTTGCACATTTAAACTTGCATGAGGTAGTACGTTCCTCTGGGGAGAGGAGGTAGATTTTCGGGTCGTTGCCACAGAAACGGCAGTCACCAGGTTCCCTGGTAGAACTGCACTGTGGGACTGAGGAGGCTTACCTTACTCTCCAGTCCCTAGCATTTTGTACTAAACTGTGCACAAAGAATTTGGTGTATAAAAAGCAGGAGACAGGCTTTTTTGTGTAAATAAAGTCCGCTGCATGAGGTGGCATTAGTTTTATTATTTTTAAACAGCAGCACAGTTATCTTGGAGCAGTTGGGGGACAGGAAGTGACCTGGAGATACTTCTGTAACCCCTAGGTGGCGCTATCCCAAGAGCTACTACCCCTGCCTGCTTGGCTAGTAGCAGGTTAAAGGGCCTGGGTTCAGTGACGGGTGCCGCCACCCAAAGGTCAGGGTTGGTATTGGTCAGTCTAACCAAGTCACAGCCCTCTGGGACACTGTGACCCCCCTCGACTCCCACTAATGGCCCTCTCAATACACAATGGTCACCTCCACAATACCCCAGATATGCTTTGCACATGCACCTATATTTGGCACTTACCCCCAGGACTGGTTCCTTCAGCTTGGCTCTGGAGACCTCCTGTAAAATAAGGTTATGTAAGACAAAAAAAGCAACAATGCAATTCCTTCAATATAAACTGATGCCACAGACAATGTAAATTGCAGAGAAAAGTAAATCTGATTTATTCAGGGGGTATAACAAGGATGGGGGACAATCAGGTTAATTTGCTTTATCACACTGTGGTGATTGCAATCAGAGTCCCAATCAGTCACACTCTCTGGGTATCCAGGATGGGGGGAAAGGCTAGCCAGGACCGTTGCCTGGGGTAGGCCGGTGTTGCAGCTGATTGGGCCCTGTGATGGAAAAACAACATGCACACACACACAATTTGTAATCCGGAGCTGGAGGGCTCAGTTCGTGGAAACAACACAACCAAATAATTAGATGACACACTTTTGATTTAAAGGATAGTTGCAGGGAGCTACCCTGATAATTACTTACGGTACCCAAGGCTGGACACAGGGTGGATGGCGGTTGAGACGATAGATGGGTGTTCTGGATGGCCAGAGGAAGCAGGGCACACACAAGTAGCTTCAACATTGTTCCTGTTCAGGCATGGAGCAGGGTGCTGATCCCCTGGCAGGTTTCTCGTCGATGGATCTTCTCTGTGCAGCAGGGTAGGGAGACAAGCCCCTAGTGGCAGGGCCTATCTGCATTAGGCAGCAACGGATTTAGTCCGAAATGAACTGGGTCTAACTTCCAGCCCTCAACACACAACTCAGCTCGGGGGAAAACCAGGTTGCGATCCCCCTCCAGATCACAGCACATTTGTATATATAAGCCAGTAGCACACAGTTCGCTTAGAGGGGAACGCAGCACATTTACACGTACAAGTCAGCAGCACACAGCTTACACGCAGCCAAACTAAATAACAATTCTCTTTCAGTACGTAGCACATTTATATACTAGAATTCTAACTGTACCAGGTCAAATGCTCCCCAGTCACAACTGCAAGTCTCTGCATACACTGGGAGCTCAGAAGTAGCTGGAATTCCTGACAGGCCGATCGCATTCAGCAAAATCTTCGATCTTCTACAGGTTGAGCCTGGTTACACCTTGGTGGCTTGTTTCACTCCCACAAACTCAGATTTAGTCTGAAAGTACTTTTCCTCTTCCTCTCAGGGCAGAAACAAACCAGCAGGCCAGAAGGCAGGCCTTCCACGATTCTCCCACGCAAACTACTGCGCAAAACGGCTGCTCGAACTCTTCGAGCTGTTGCTCTCTCAGCTTCTAACTTTGATCTGGCTCGCCAGCAGTCGGCTCAGGGGATTTCCTCTAGATCCAAAAGGTTCGATTGGTTGGTTCTGCTATCAGTCACAACATGCTCTCCTGTTGGTGCAAAAAGGCGCCAATAACCAAAAACTACAATTCCCAGAGTCTGGCACCACACAGTCCCACTTTAACAGACTCCATTTTAGAGTTCTAAAGTACTGATTGGTCCAATTCGGCAGTTCAGGACCAAAATGGTGGTGCTAAACCGAAACAGTCCGAGCTGCAAGAAGGTAGGTTAGAACAATTCACATTATCGTTATTACTCTAGAAAATGTTCAGCAAATAATCACATCTTTCAGCAGTGCTCCCTCTGCACAATTAGTAATGGCAGAAACGTAGTGATTATTTAGCAGCCCGAGCGGGACTAGAGCATAGAAACACACCAACCCCCCATTTAGGCTAATTACAACTGCAACAGTCAGCCCTTAAAGAGACAGTACACGGAGGCTTTAAAAGCTCTCACTGGCAACAACATTTAAATGGCTTTAGCGACAAACACCAACCAGGCAGTGAGCAGTTAGGTGAGCTCGTTGAAGACTTTTCGGGAACCCCCATTTATAGGGGGGTTACACTTCCTGCCCAACCAGTATAAACAAGAGCCCCACGCAAGTGGGATCGGATTACTGGACTAGAGAGAGAGAAGGAGTTGGTTCTGCGCTTGTCCAGGTGGGAAGCATATACTTGTTTGTACATTTAAACTTGCATGAAGTAAAACGTTCCTCTGGGGAGAGGAGGTAGATTTTCAGGTCATTGCCACGGAAACAGCTGTCACCAGGTTCTCTGGTAGAACTGCACTGTGGGATTGAGGAGGCTTACCTTGCTCTCCAGTCCATAGGATTTTGTACTAAACTGTGCACAAAGAAACTGGTGAATAAAAAGCAGAGGACAGGATTTTTCATGTAAATAAAGTCCACCACATGAGGTGGCAGTAGTTTTATTATTTTTAAAAAGCAGCGCAGTTATCTCAGAGCAGTCGGGGGACAGGAAGTGACCTGGAGGTACTTCCTGCCCACCCACTACAAACAAGAGCCACACGAAAGCGGGAGCAAGCATGAACGGGGCAAATGCATGGATTTGTGTGCAGAGTCACACGTGTCGCATGTCTGCTGTGTCCTCTGTATACACTGGTGGACAGGTGGTGGAAGCATAGCCAGAGTCTCCAACATGGTGAAGTGGAACAATCTCAAGGGACAAGGGAAGATTAGGTGCAACTAACATTCACTATGGCACAAGGTACAACTAAAAGGAGACACAGACAGCCCATCTGCGGGCTTCCCAAGCTGCTTCTGTGGCCCTGGCTCTCTCTCCAAGCAGGCTGCAGCTAACAGACCACCTGACTGACCCCCGGACAGATTCAGACAGCCCATCTGTGGGCTTCCCAAGCTGCTCCTGTGGCCTTGGCTCTCTCCAAGCAAGCCACTCTAACAGACTGTCCGACTGACCCTTGGACAAATTCAGACAGCCCATCTGCGGGCTTCCTAAGCTGCTCCTGTGGTCCTGGCTCTCTCCGAGCAGGCTGCAGCTAACAGACTGCCTGACTGACCCCCGGACAGATTCAGACAGCCCATATGTGGGCTTCCCAAGCTACTCCTGTGGTCCTGGCACTCTCCAAGCAGGCTGCAGCTAACAAACTGCTCGACTGACCCCTGGACAGATTCAGACAGCCCATCTGTGGGCTTTCCAAGCTGCTCCCGTGGTCTTGGCTCTCTCCAAGCAGGCCACTCTAACAGACTGCTCGACTGACTCCTGGACAGATTCAGACAGCCCATCTGTGGGCTTCCCAAACTGCTCCTGTGGCCCTGGCTCTCTCTGAGCAGGCTGCAGCTAACAGACCACCTGACTGACCCTTGGACAGATTCAGACAGCCCATCTGTGGGCTTCCCAAGCTGCTCCTGTGGCCCAGGCTCTCTCTGAGCAGGCCGCAGCTAACAGACTGCCTGACAGACCCCCAGACAGATTCAGACAGCCCATCTGCGGACTTCCCAAGCTGCTTCTGTGGCCCTGGCACTCTCCGAGCAGGCTGCAGGTAACAAACTGCCCGACTGACCCGAGGACAGATTCACACAGCCCATCTGTGGGCTTCCCAAGCTGCTCCTGTGGCCTTGGTTCTCTCCGAGCAGGCCACAGCTAACAGACTGCTTGACTGACCTCTGGACAGATTCAGAAAGACCATCTGCAGGCTTCCAAAGCTGTTGCTGTGGCCCTGGCTCTCTCCAAGCAGGCCGCAGCTAACAGACTGCCCGACTGACCCCCGGACAGATTCAGACAGACCATCTGCGGGCTTCCCAAACTGCTCCTGTGGCCCTGGCTCTCTCTGAGCAGGCTGCAGCTAATAGACTGCCCGATTGACCCCGAATAGATTCAGACAACCAATCTGTGGGCTTCCCAAGATGCTCCTGTGGCTCTGGCTCTCTCCAAGCAGGCTGCAGCTAACAGATCACCCAACTGACCCCCGGACATGTTCAGGTATGCACCAGACCTCCAAAACTCGTGGTTTTGAATGCCACTGTTTTGACTGGATGCCCAATGGAGGAGCCAGGCACTGATTGGCAGTTCTGCTCCTTGGCTGATTTTCCAACGCCTGGTGCTTCCTGATCTCAGGGAAATCTCTTTCTGTGCTGTGTTCTGAACTGAATTTTTGTTAATGTAATTTTCATATGTTTTGCATCAATTGATTTTACTTTACCTGCCAGTTTAGCTAGTCTATTACAAGCCAATAGTCTAGTCTCTCGGTGTTACTTAGCACTGTGCAATCTAGTGCTGGACAAACTGTATTGTATAGTAGCTGATGTTTGACTGCCTGACCTAGCTACTGAGCAAGACTGCTACAGTTTTCCATTTCTGCCCTATTGACAAACCATGCCCCCTTCACCACACTGGCCACTCTGCTAATTATTAATTTCCCGCCCCACTAGTAATATTGTCTCTCTAAACACCTTAATTTCTTCTCTGCCTTACCTACAAACCCTTCCCTTACACCCCTCTGCTGTTGCTGTCCTTCTCAGACGTCCTGTGCCAGAGCACAGACCCCCCATTAACTCCTCTTCTAGCTCTAAATAATTGCTCTGCATTTGCCACCTCTTTACCTCATGCTTTGTCCTTCCCCATTGCCTGCCCCCCACTGAGCTTGCTATTGTACTATAGCTGTATTTAATCCTCTGTGTTTCCCTCCTTGTTCCACAGACAGCCCATCTGTCGCTTCCCAAGCTGTTCCTGTGGCCCTGGCTCTCTCAGAGCAGGCAGCAGCTAACAGACCACCCGACTGACCCCCAGACAGATTCAGGTATGCACCAGACCTCTGAAACTCGTGGTTTTGAATGCCGCTGTTTTGACTGGATGCCCAGTGGAGGAGCCAGGCACTGATTGGCAGTTCTGCTCCTTGGCTGATTTTCCAACACCTGGCGCTTCCTGATCTCAGGGAAATCTCTTTCTGTGCTGTGTTCTGGACTGAATTTTTTTGCCCACACCCCCTCCCCACCTCCTCAAATTATTAAATAGACCTTTACTCGGCCACTTTCCTCAGCCTAGCAGCTGATTGGTCACTCCACTGCTGCACATTTATATGCTATTAGCCTCCCTGTCTTCAATACCTGACTTGACCCACTTTCTCACCGCCCCATTTTAAAGCCGTCCCACCCACAGGATCACACATTTGCTCTCAACTTTTTCTCCAGCCACTCCATCTAACTCCTCTCAATTACTGCTCTAACCTGCCCTATTGTTATGGACCTCACCCTAATTTGACTATATACCCTTTCAACTATAAACCAGTTAGCAGTTAAAGCAGGCCAGCAACACCAAACAAATTACCATGGGATGCAACCACCTACTGCTACTCCTCACTACCTCTTTTGGCATTGCTGGTACCATATACGAATTCAGACCCCTACCTCCCCACTCTGAATCCTCACTGGGTGCAAGCTGGAAGAAAAGCATACACATAGCCACTACCACTTCTGGTAACAATAGGCTCTTTATCCTCCCACACCTCCCATACACAGTTATCGCCAAGCCAACCTCCCAAACCATAACTTTAACGGTTTGCTTTCCCCCTAATTTAACACAGGCATATAGACACCTCCCCCTCATGAAGCACCGGTGACGGAAGACACGAGGGAAGATAAACATCACCCTATCTGCCAGAAAGATTATCTTTCTGCTACTGCTACTGTCTAGCAATGTTCACCTAAACCCTGGACCAACAACCCAGAGGAGCAGGGGGGTCCATACAGTGAAAGGCATAAAGATAGCGTCGCTAAACATCTGCAGCCTAACTGCCAAATTCGACCAGCTCCAGGCTTGGATGACCATCCATGCCCCTGACATACTCTGCCTAACTGAAACCTGGCTGTCGGGTAGGATCAAAGATGGTGAGGTGGCCATCGAAGGATTCCAAACATTTCAACTTGATAGAATAGGCAGGAAAGGTGGCAGCTGCCTCCTATATGCCAGGAATTCACTGAGTTGCTCCATCCTCCCCATCTCCAAAGTTGTGGAGGATTATGAGCTACTAGTGATAAAAATACAAGTCGTCCTAAAAGGCAAGACCTTTACCATCGCCACAACCTACCTGCCCCCCAAAAAAGCCAAGGAAGGCCTTTCTCTTGTTATGGAAGAAATTAGTGCACTCAGAAAGGGTTCAGAACTTATCTTGACAAGTGACTTTAATATTAACTGGTTGTGTAAGGAGGCGACACCCTCCAGAGACCTAATCACCTCCCACAATCTCACGCAACTGGTAATTCACCCCACCAGGCAGAACTACAAGGCTGGTACCAGCACCCTCATTGACTGGGTCTTAGCTAGCTCACCGACTCGATTCTCCAAACTCAGGGTTCTCCCGGATGTGCTGAGTGACCACTCCCCAATCTCCTTTATATGGACCACTAAACTTGCCAAAAGCCCACCCCAACTCATCGAGAACAGGGTTCTGTGGCAAGGCAAACTTGTATCCTTCCAATTGGCCCTGTCTGCCTACAACTGGTCCCCCATCAACAAGGCACCTACGCTGGACAAGGCCCTTAGTTTTTTCTCTGAGGGCTTCAATTCCATCTGTGATATCTATGGACCATGCACAAAACAGAAAATTCGGGGGGAGTTTAACGGCTGGATTGATAGCAAGCTCCTCTCCCTCCTAAAGGAGAGGGACTGCCTCTGGGAAAAAGCCTTAAACTCAGGCAGCAAGCATGACCTACAGTGCTACGAAACAGCTAGAAATCAGTGCACCAAACTTATCAGGCTCGCAAAAGCCAATTTCCATAAGACCCAGCTTAACAACGCATGTGGAGATGGAAAGAGGTTTTGGGACAACATCAAGAACATCCTTGGTAAAGATCAAAAGCAGCACCCTAAGATGCTCAACATTAATAACTCATCCTCCTCAGATCCACTAGCCATTGCTGATGCCTTTAACCAGGCCTTTACAGACCTGTCCTCAGTGCTGCCTCCAGACTACCTTCTGCCTGTGGAGGACCAAGATTGCGCCAACCTGATCATAACTAACCACCCAGCTTTCTACTTTAAGAAGGTGATGGTGAAGGAGGCCCTAACGATGGTCAGAAAAGTCCTAGGCAAAACCAGATTGGGGAGTGATGGGCTAGACATGAAGTTACTATCTCTCACCCTTGATGTTCTTATCATGCCCATAACAATGCTAATTAATAAATCTTTGGCTCTAGCTCAATTTCCAGAGGTATGGAAGTAAGCCCAGGTAACTCCAGTGCATAAGAATGGTGACAAGGCGCTGTTGTCAAACTACAAGCCAATATGTATCCTCTCCCCACTATCCAAAGCTTTGGAAAAAATCGTGGCAAGTCAACTCACAGAATACCTCAATAAGTACAATCTGCTCTGCCCAAACCAACATGGTTTCAGGCAAAAACACAGCACCACCACAGCACTGCTGGAATACACTGACTATGAGCACAAGGTGCTGGATGAAGGCAAATTGGTGGAGTCCATCTTCATTAACCTCACCAAAGCCTTCGACACCATCAACCACCTTCTACTAGTATTCCAGCTCCAAAGATTGGGTGTGGCACCTAACGCCCTGAATTGGTTCAATGACTACCTAACACACAGGAGCAAGCGAGTCAAAATCGGGCAGACGTTATCCAGCTCCAGAGATGTACTCCTAGGAGTCCCTCAAGGATCAATTCTAGGACCCCTGCTTTTCAGCCTCTTTGTAAATGACCTACCCACAGCCTGTGCCACCAAACTTATTCTGTGCGGACGTGTGCAGTGCTGAGCAGCAGCACCTCTCAGGTTGCCCTACAAACAGAACTACAGAACTCTTTCAATAAACTTGAGGACTGGTTCAGTAGGTAAAAGCTGCTACTAAATTACAAGAAAACCAAGGCCATGCTACAGTCCAGCCCCTACAACAAACACAGGCATGCTCCCCTCGTAATCACCAATAAGGCTGGTGAGTAGATTGAGCAGATGCACTTGTTCAAGTACCTTGGAGTCACCATTGATGACTCTCTCACTCATACGCACCACGTAGACTCCCTTGTCAGAGTGGTAAACACAAAGATCGGGGTCATCTATAGGCATAAGAAATCCTTTACCCCGGAAGCACTCCCAATCTCAGTCTCCAGCTCCATACTCTCCATGATAAACTATGGGCTGGTGGTCTATGGAACTGCTACTGATACAGTGCTCAAAAGGGTTCAAATTGTGCTCAATAAGGTATGCTGCCTCACCCTGTGTGCAGATCACTACACTCATACTTGACCGTACAAACTGGCCTAACCTAAAAGACAGGATCAGATACCAAACTTGCCTCATGGGAAAGAAGGCACTCCTCAGAAAAACCCCACCTTGTATAGGAAACCTGCTTGAGGCTTCTCTCTCAACACACATCACCAGACAGAGGAAGAATGGAGCACTATCCATACCATTCCGCTGAACCTCACTAGGGCAGCGTGCTTTCTCCTATCGGGCCCCCCCCCGGATGAATGAACTCCCGATGAAATTACAAACAAACAACAGCCTGTCTCAATTCAAAGCAGGCCTCAAACAGCACCTAATGTCTAGCTCAAAATGCACCTGCTTCTCAGGCCCCACTTGACAGACAGGCCTACCCTCAATGTAGCACCCAGCAGGACTACCTAGAGAACCCTGCCTCCATTCCTGCCTAGCCTAGGGCTTACGTAAGCTATCAGTCCTCTTTAAACTCACTTGGTACTGCCCCTCCAAACACCCCCCCACACACACACCATTCTCGACAAAGCCTTCTGGAGCTGCTCCCCCCATCACAGCTCCCCCTGTTTCACTATCCCCCCACCTCTCGCTCTCTGCGGTAGGTTCAAACTCAATGGCAAGGCAAGGGAAGACAAGGCAAAGTTTATTTAAAAGACACTCAATCCCAGATGCTCTGGGCGCCATACAAAATATTAATAAAACAGCATAAAAAAACCAAACAACAACATCACAGAATTATTTAAACTAGAAATAAAATAAAATAAGTAACTCCAATAAATAATCTCAGATTCTGCTGCAATTTATAATGTATACAATAAAAGCTTGGGAAAATAGGAGTGCCTTCAGGTGAGCCTTGAATGTAACCACAGTGGGTGCTCCCCTGACCAGAGCCGGCAAAGAATTCCACAGAACGGGAGTCGCAACACTGAAGGCTCTATCGCCAGCAGATTTAAGCCTCGTTCTGGGAATGGCCAGGAGGCCCCCACTAGAAGAATGGAGAGGGTGGATAGAGAAAGCAGGTGTCAGAAGGTCCAACAGATAACCAGGGCCCTGCCCATGAAGGGCCTTATAGGTGAAAAGACCCACCTTAAAGAGAATTCTCCACCTGACTGGCAGCCTGTGCAATTCGCGCAACACCAGTGTAATATGGCAAAATTTATGCTGCCCAGTAAGTAACTGGGCAGCTGCGTTTTGCACCAGCTGCAGTCTATGGAGAGATCCCCCTGTGACCCCGAGGTAGAGCGCATTACAGTAGTCAAGCCTAGATGTGACTAAGGCATGTATCAAGGTAGGAGGTCTAGAGACGGAACAAGGGCTTAATCCTGACGTATATGTCTGAGATGGAAAATAGGTACGTAACCATGGAGGATATTTGAGCCTCCATAGTTAAGTTCCTGTCCAGAATCACTCTAAGATTTCACACCCAAGAGGAGGCCTTCAATGACACAGCTCCAAGAACAAGTCCAGTTGCTGAGTCAGAGGCCATCCTATCACATACTCCGTTCGACTCCACTACCAATACCTCCATCTTGTCAGGGTTCAGTCACAACCAGCTGGAGGCCATCCAGTCATTGATCTCAGCCAGACAGATATTTAGCACATCCACTGGGTTGGATGTTCCTGGGGCAAAGGACAAATATAGCTGGGTATCATCGGCATAACAATGAAAACACAGACCATACTTCCTAATGATCCCTCCCAGGGGCAGCATATACACTGCGAACAACATTGGGGCCTATACCGATCCTTGAGGGACTCCATAAAATAGGAGACTGGGTGTAGATGAAAAATTCCACATCATGACCCATTGCCTCCTGTTGGTGAAAAAGGACTCAAACCAGTGGATAACAGTACCGGTGGGTCTGCATAGCTCCCTAAGGCAAGCAAGCAACACACAATGGTCCACAGTGTCAAACGCTGAAGAGAGATCAAGGAGAACAAGAATTGTCTTTTTCCCCTATCTCTTGCCCTAAGGAGATCATTCTGCATATGAACAAGCACAGTTTCTGTACTATGTCTAGCCCGAAATGCCAACTGGAAGGGTTCATACAACTCGTGAGTCACGAGGTGCTCTTCCAACTTAAGCGCTACCACCTTCTCCACTACCTTTGCCAAAAAGGGAAGGTTGGATATAGGACAGTAATTTGCCTTGACCTCCAGGTCCAGAGATGATTTCTTTAAGAGGGGTCTCACTAGTGCCTCCTTCAAGGCATCCAGAAAGACCCCCTCAGATAAGGAGCACCGTACAATCAAGGCAAACACCGGGCCAACAGAGTCAACATATCTCATTAAGAAATGCGTTGCCACCGGGTCCAGCTCACAAAAGGTATGCTTCAGAGTGACTGCCACCTCAATGACCTCACTATCCTCCACTGATCTAAACTCCTCCCAACTAGGTGGAGCTCACTCAGAACACATAAAGCGACCACTGCCAGCTATAACATTACTGGCTGAAGAAGCCACCTGCCGGATCATGGACACTCTGTCCGAGAAAAAATGAGCAAACTCTTCACACTTTATATTAGAAAAAGGCCTCCCGGGCTGCAGACAAGCAGGATGGAGTAGCCTGTCTACAACCCGGAAGAGCATAACTGGTCTGTTCTTCCCGGCAGCAATCTCCCTGGACAGGAACACTGCCTTCTTACGGTCGATTGCCTCCTGGTACGCATTATAATGCATACGCAGGACCAGTTTGTCCCCATCCAGGCCGGACCTCCTCCAGCAGCGCTCTAACCTCCGACCCATCCTCTTCATCTCTCTGAGATCCTCGTCAAGCCACGGGGACCTCAGGTATGAAGTTCTGGGTCATACACAGACAGGTGCAAGGGAGTTGATGGTGTCAGATAACACCCTGTTATAGGTGTCAACCCCAGCACCAACACCTCTGACGCATGCAACACCCCACTAGATAATTTAGCTGCTGCCAAAAAACCCTCAGGGGTCAAACCCCATAAAGGGTGACAGCTCATCATCTCAGCAGGGAAAGAACTTTTGGCCGGAGCCCCAAGCATGAACTGCACTGTGCAGTGATCGGACCAAAGTACTCGATCAATCCTGAGATCACTGATCTCAAGCCCCATTGAGAACACCAGGACCAACATGTGGCCATCCTGATGAGTCACTGCAGTAACAGCTTGCGTCAAACCTAAGGAGGACATAGTCTGTAAAAAATCATAACTACACCTTTGGTAGCCATCGTCGACCCAAATATTGAAATCCCCCAGAAAAACACATCTGGGGGATTCCAACGTTCTGTCTGCGATGAATTCAGCAATCTCCTGCAGGAAATTCCCCATTGGCCCAGAAGGGCGATAGATGAGGAAGATCCTGCAGCCCACGCCTGGTCCCCCACAAATAGCCACACATTCAAATGAACCTGGAGTTCCCACTGGGTGCACGGAGAAGGCCAGACTGGATCTAAAACAGATAGCTACACCACCACCCCTGCGTTCCACTCTGGGGCAGTGCACCACGATATACCCAGGAGGGACTGTGGCCTCAAAAACAGGGCCTACATCATCTCCCACCCAGGTCTCCGTGATGCAAGACAGACTGACCAAAGAAATCAAGTCTGCAATAATTGCTGTCTTATTTCTAGTTGATCTGGCATTGCAAAGCCTTCAGGGGACTGGAGGGTGAGGCAGCCCCTCGGGTTGCCTGACAACTCTGTCTGGTGGATTCCCTGGAGATGGGCACCAACCACGTCTGGCCTCTTCCAGGTGCCCGTCGTAACCCAGGGTGCCTTCTGGACCCAACAACCTCTATCCTACCACCATCCGATGTGCATGGGTCACCCCATTGCCCACGATCAACATGACTCCTTTCAATCCCCACTTCCCAACAGCATCTAGCTGTGGTGTCTGAGACTGGGGGGGGGAGATAAAAGGACACAGATCATGTAACAGTGAGCTCCCATACGTAATCCTGGCCCCCTAGGTCCTCCCATATAACCCCTACACATCCCTAAAAAATTTAAATTCAAGATACAGTAAATGACTTTATCAGAATTTAGCAAACACAATTTAAACAACAGCTAAAAAAGTCTGCCTAGCCTAATCAATAAACAAACTAATACAATTAACTAACACTCACGTGCAAGACAAACTGCTTCACAATAATGCTCACCAGCTAGGCTATTCCCACACCAATAATAAATTAAACAGCGGGATATAAAACATTAACTCTCACAATGCTAGGAAACATGCAGGAAATAACTTGCCCTTATACCATCTTCATCAACTGGAATTTTCAGCGCCGAGTGGCGCTTGCGCCACTCACACACGAGCAGCGCAGCAATTTAACTATTTCACAATCCCCGCCCCTCCAGCTGACAGGTATTGGCTCCCCCTACACCTCCAAACAAATGGAATGGCAGGACTCACTAGTACAGTCTCTCACACTGTCAAAGTCCTGGCCAGTTGGGAGGACAAATCAGGGGCTCCAATCTCAGCAGGCAGGGGAGCACAAGTTCATTCACTGAAATGTCCAGCACACCTAGCCACTTGTGAGTGGCGCTGCAGTTGAATCCAGTCCAGCAGTCCAGCACAGACTAGCCGCTTGCGAGTGGTGCTGCAATGTAACTATTTCACAATCCCTGCCCCTTCAGCAGACAGGTATTGGCTCCCCCCACACCTCCAAACAAACGGAATGGCAGGACTCACTAGTACAGTCTCTCACACTGTAAAAGTCCTGGCCAGTCGGGATGACAAATCAGGGGCTCCAATCTCAGCAGGCAGAGGAGCGCAAGTTCATTCACTGAAACGTCCAGCACACCTAGCCGCTTGTGAGTGGCGCTGCAGTTGAATCCAGTACAACAGTCCAGCACAGACAATCCCCCTTGTTTTACTGTCACCCAGCCTCTTGCCATCTGGGATAGTGTTAAACCCTATGCAGTTACTCTGCCATAGTCTATCAACAGATTTGGAGGTGTCCGGGGGTGTGCTACCTAGGGCAACCAATTAGAAATAGCTTAATATTCTATTACAACTGCTCAGTTTTTTTCTTCTATTTGTTTAATTGTCATGTAATCGCTCTTTAATGTCTAATGATCAGGCCTTTGTAACCACTGAATATGTGTATTGTCTTATTGTCCACCCTGACGTGGAACCTTTGTAAAAGAGCTCATGCTCAAAGGTCTTTCCGAAATACTAATTAAATTAAATAAAAATTAAATTAAAAAGGAAAAGGGTAAAAAGGCATGTATTATATGTAAAATGTACACGGAGGCCGCTGTTTGCAGTGAGTTCGTATGTGAAAAATGTCAATTGGTGGTTACTCTGCAAGGGGAAAATCAACAGCTCATGCAGAGACTGGAAACTCAGAAAGAGATTGGGAGGTTGGAGAATTTTATAGACTAGGTGGCCAATAATATTAGTGGTATTGGGTACAAGATTCAGAATTCGGAAGATAGGGGTGTCTGTTCTTGTAATGTAACACAGGAAGTGGCAGTAGTAAATGATGAAATAACCACACACTCACAAAAGAACTCCAAGCTGGGGCCTCCATTAACAACGACCCTTCAATTGTCTAATAGACATGAAGGCCTAGAAATGGATGATGAGGGATTTATGAGGGCTCAGTTAGGACAGCTTGAAGCTATAGGTTCCTCCCTGCTTAAAGTTACACAGGGTCAGATTAATATAGAATACCCCAGTAAGGAGTGCACAGCACACAGAGATGTTGTAGTGATAGGGGACTCTGTTATAAGAGGGATAGATACTGTAGTATGTTGGGGGTGAAAAGAACATACCACTGTCAGCACATTACCTGGAGCTAAGCTACACGATGTTTCAAACCTATTGGATGGGCTCCTAGAAAATACAAGTAAACCACTGGTGATCTTGCACATAGGAACAAACAATGTAGCAAAAAGTAGAAAGGAGGATATTCAAGCTGAATTCAGGGACATAACAACGAGGATCAAGAACAGAAATGGGGAGATTATAATATCCAGGATTTTGCCCACCTACGGCTCACATTGAAACAAATAAAAATGGGCTTATTATGCTAATCAACAAGTGGTTGAGACAACTCTGTGAGGAGGAAAAATGTGGTTTTATGGATAATTCCACAACATTTAATAGAGCAGCTTTGTTTAAAGCTGACGGCCTGCACTTAGACCCTGCAGGTACTAGAATTCTGGGGAAAAAAATCTCTTGCAGTAATGAGATTCCATTTATACTGGAAAAAGGAGGGTCTGGAAAATAATTTAAGCAAGGGTACTAATCTCATGACAATTCCCAGAGAGACCCCTGAATGGAAAGTAGTCCTTATTAATGCCAGGAGTTTGGTTAATAAATATGATGAATTTTCTTTGCTGTTACATTTTCAGAATATCCATGTAGCACTAATTATGGAAACCTGGTGAGATGGTAATGATCTGTGAGATAAAAAGGTGACAGGTTGCAACTTATTTTCCAAATCCAGAATACACAGAAGGGGGGGATAGCCATATATGTGCATGATTCTATACATTGCAAAGAAATGCAATGGGATACAGGAGCCCTAGAATTATTATGGGTAAAACTACTTCCCCAGAAAGGTACCAGGATCATTTTAGGACTAGTATATAGGCCACCTTCTATGACATCTAATGATGATGAGGCATTATTAAAAATAATAGGGGAGCTGGATCCACTAAACAGGATATTACTGACGGGACTTCAACCTACCTAGTATAGATTGGATGAAGGGGAATGGGGATAGCAACCTGGACAAAAGGTATATAGATATCTTCGATCAGATGGGTCTTGAACAACTTGTCCAAGGTAGCACTAGAGGAACTAGAATCCTAGATCTAGTACTTACCAAAATGGGTGACACAGTTAATAAACCCAAGGTTAACAGCCCCCTAGGTAATAGTGACCATTGCTCAGTTCACTTTAGCATCAGGGAATCCATACTGATTAAGAATACGGGTACTACAACCAAGCTAAATTTTCGGACAGCAGATTTCTCCACTATTAGAACCCAAATGTTGGCATGGGACTGGATGAGTGATTTTGAGTGGTTATCTGTACAAGACATGTGGAAACTGCTGTTAGCTAGATTAGCATGTAACCCCTAGGTGGCGCTATCCCAAGGGCTACTACCCCTGCCTTCTTGGCAAGTAGCAGGTTAAGGGGCCTAGGTTCGGTGACCGGTGCCTCCACCCAGAGGTCAGGGTTATTAGTGGTCATACTAACTTGGGCACAGCCCTCTGGGACACTCTAACCCCCCTTGGTTCCTGCTAGTGGCCCACATAGAATACAGTAATGACCTTCACAATACCCCTGATATGTTCTGTACATACACATATATTTGGCATTTACCCCCAGGACTGGTTTCTCTTGCTAGACTCCGGGGACCCCCTGTAAAATAAGGTGAGGCAATACAAAAAGCAACAGTACAATACCCTGCACATAAACCAACATCACAGTCAATGTAAATTGCAGAAAAAAAAGTAGATCTGATTTATTCAGGGGGGTTATAACACGGATAGGGGGTGATCAGGTTAATTGGCTTAATCATAGTATAAATATCACAGTTGTGCATGCAGTCAGTGTCCCTATCAGTCACACTCTCTCTGGGTACACAGGATGGAGAAGGGGGCTAGCCAGGACCGTTGCCCAGGGCAGGCTGGTGTTGCAGCTGGTAGGGGCCTTGTGAGGAAAAGAAATAACATACACACTCACTAACTGTAATCCAGAGCCGGAGGGCTCACTTCATGAAAACAACACAACAAAGCAATCAGATGACACACTAGTGATTTAAAGGATATGTTGCAGGGCGCTACCCTGTTTGTTACCCACGATACCCAAACTGAACACAGGATGGATGATGGTAGAGGCTATAGCTGCTTGTTCTGGATTGCCAGGAGAAGCAGGGTAGGGAGACAAAGCCCTTGTGGCAGGGCTCAACTGCATTGGGTAGCAGTGGATTCAGTCCGAGTAGAACTGGGTATAATTTCCAGCCCTCGGCACACAACTCAGCTCAGGGGAAAACCAGATCATGACCCCCCTGTAGTTCACAGCACACTTATATGTAAAGAAAATTACTGTACCAGGCAAACAGTTCTTCAATCCCAATCGCAAAGTCACTGTTAAAAACCCGGGGGCGCAAAGGCAGATAAAGTTCCTGACAGGCCGATCGCATTTAGCACAATCTTTGGTCTTCTACAGATTAAGCCTGGTCCCAATTCAGTAGCTTGCTTCTCAACACCAAATTGGATTCAGTCCGAACCAATTCTCTCTCTAGGCAGAAAACGGCAAGCAGGCCAGAATTCAGGCCTTCCACGGTTCTCCTGCACAAACTACTGTGCAACATGGTTGCTTGACTTCCACGGGCTGCATCTCTCTCAACTGCCAACACAGATCTGGCATGCCAGCAGACAGCTCAGGGGATTTCCTTTTGATCCAAAAGGTTCCGATTGGCCAATTCAGCTGTCAGTCACAACAGGCTCCCTCTATACTGTAGGTGCTAAAAGGCGCCAACAGTCCAAAACTACAATTCCCAGAGTCTTCTCCACATATCCCCATTTCAGCAGGCTCCATTTTAGAGTCCTCACGTACTGATTGGTCAAATTCGGCAGTTCAGGAACAAAATGGTGGAGCTAACTGAACAGTCCTTGCTACAAGAAAGGCAGGTTAGCACAAACTACATTTTCATCACCACTCTAAATGATTATCAGCCATTAGTTACATCTTTCAGCAGGGCTCCCTCTGCACAATTAATGATGTCAGAAATGGAGCGATTATTCAGCAGCCTGGGTGGGACTCAAGCAGGGAAACACTCAGACCCCCCCCCCATTTAAACTAATTAGCTCTGCATTCAGGCAGCACTTAGAAACAATACATGGAGGCTTTAAAGGCGCTCACTGGCAACAACATTTAAATGGCTTTACGCCGAACACCAACCAGGCTGTGAGCAATTAGACAAGCTCTTGGAAGATGCTTCGGGAACTCCATTTGTAGGGGGGGTTACACCTTTCCTGGCCTGGAAAAACTTAGCATCTGCGTCAAGTCTGTACCATCACTATAATTTCAGATGCAAATTATACTATGCATTTATACCATTAACATGTTATACCAATCACATTTTATACATCAGCCAACATTCTTAACCTTTACTATACATATTCTCTACATTTTATATGACTATACCCATTCTGAGTTACATCAAGCTTATTTCACACAGGTGATCTACACATACTGCTATACAACTTCAGGTTATTACTTCCTGTACATTGAACAATGAGAGAAGGGGCCCTTTCCTATCAGCTAACTTGGGGCTAGACGGGGCAGGGGCACCATACCTAGAGGGCAGAACAATCAACCTGTAATTGGCACTCATGCTCAGTTTGGGCAGTGAACTCTGAGACACATAAACTCCTTTGTGGACCACGCTGAGAGGCAAATTCACAAGCCTCCCAGGGGAATCATAGTTGAGGCGTACTATTGGTTTTACAGTTCGGCCAGTCCTCCTGGGGGGAACAGCCACAGTCTCTGTAATTTCCACCTCAATCTCTGTGCTTTCATTATTTGCAAGGGGAACCTCTGCCTGGGTGGAAAAGTTCAAACTTGGGGCACTGTCAGCCCCTGGCTCTGTGGATTCAGGTTCTACAACATCTTGCTCACTTGGAAGGTACTCCGGCACTGGAAGGGAATTTTCATCACACTCAAAGTATTCTTCATGTTCTGGCATGTCACCAGTCTGACTCAGATCATCTGCTTCTTCCTCAGGTAATTCAAAGAGTTCCACCATACAAAGTGACTCAATATCCTCAGACTTGACACTTCACACTTCGCTCTCAGGGATCATTGGCTCCAAGGACAAAGCTGGGGGCTTAGGCAGTCCAGAAGGCCCAGCTTCATCCCCACAATTGACCATGGTGTTACCCCGAAACAGCTTACTCAGTTCATAAGAGGGCTAGTAAGTATAGTTGTACTCACTCTCATCAGAAATGGACTGACAATCATTATTACTTTGGATTTGCTGTGGAGAGAACCTTAAGTCAGTGACCACTGGGGCAGGCTTACTCTGTTTTTGTTAGACAGCAGCTCGAGTCACTGGTCCAGGAGGAACAATCTCTGGGAGCTCAGCATCAATCATGATTTGGCCAATGGGCAATAGATGGTTACGGTGCATGGTCTTGACAGCTTTTGAATTGTCTTCAGGCTGCACTTTGTACACAAGCAAACCATGCAATTTATCTACTACTACGTGGGAAAGATGGTGCCACCAGTCAGCAGTTTTGTGTTTACCATGCAGTCCCAGATTTTGCAACAACACACGGTCTCCAGCTCAAAGTTCTTGAACCTTCACTTTCTTATCACATCTTTCTTTATTGGCTAGGTTTCTCTTTGCAGCCATTGTCTGGGCTAGCTGGTATACATGGTTCAACTGAGCCTTCAGTTTTTGTACTTACTATAGGTAATTCTCAGCTCGGACCCCATCAGGAGAGACCCCAAAACAAACATTCACTGGTAGCCGAGCCTCTCTCCCAAATATAAGGTGGTAGGGGGAGAACCCGGTAGCATAATTTCTTGTGCAGTTATAGGTGTGTACCAAGGTGCTAATTTGCTGGCTCCATCTGGGCTTGTCCTTCAGGTGGAGAGTGCCTAGCATGTCAAGCAGGCTGCGATTAAAGCATTCTGGCTGTGGGTCTGCCTGCGGGTGATAAGGGGTGGTTCTTGACTTTCACAATCCCCACAGAGAGATCATTTCCTTGAGTAAGTGACTCTCGAAGTCTTTGCCTTGATCAGAATGAATTCTCTGAGGGGCCCCATACTGAACAAAGAAATTCTCTATCGGCACCTTGGCCATGGTGGAGTCCCTTTGGTCTTTGGTGGGGAATGCTTGGGCATACCATCTAAAGTGATCAGTGACCACCAACACATTACTAATGTTCCGCTGATCAGGCTCCAGACTTAAGAAGTCGATGCAAACTAACTCCATGGGTGTGCTAGTGGTGATGTTAACAAGGGGAAGAGCCCTCTGGGGCAAGGCCTTTCTCTGTAGGCAGTGACTACAAGTCCATACATGATGTTCAACATCGGCCCCCATCTTAGGCCAGTAGAATTGAGACTGCACTAGGTCAAGGGTTCAGTCGATACCGAGGTGGCTCATGTGGTTGTGTAAGGACCTTAGCATAAAGTCTCTGAAATCTGTGGGCAAGACCAATTGTTGCTTGTCTACTTGACCCCCCCCCATCTACTGTCTCTCTGTACAGCAACTGATTAATCAGCTTCAATTTAGGGCCTTCTTTGTACAATAACGCAGTTCTCAAGTCAGAGGAGCGCAACTTGGACACATCTTTCCCTGCGTACAAGACTTCAAGAGCTGATTGGATCATAGGATCTTGGGATTGAGCCAGCTGGATTCTGTCATTTTCAAACTGAGGCAGTGCACTAATATCTAGTGTGGAGAAGTGGCAGTACGCAGCTGGTGTACAAGTGTCAGAGGGGCCCAAGCAATCTACCAGGCAGTCCACTGCATCTGTGGACATCTGTTACTCCTTGTCTTTGGCACAGTGCTCAAATGCCAGGTTAGGACAGCCTGACCCGATCACCTCTGAAAGTAGGCCTTCAGGAGAGGGCATCAGCATCTATGTGATTCAGTCCTGATCTGTATTCAACAGTGTAATCATAGGTAGACAACGCTGAAAGCCACCGATGCCGGTGGCATCCAATTTAGCTGAAGTCTGCACACAGGTCAATGGATTATTATCTGTCTTCACCAGTATCTTTGCTTCATACAAGTATTCATGGAACTGGTCAAAAATGGCCCACTTTAACACCAAGAACTCCAATTTATGCACAGATTTCCAGGTAGAATGTCACCTGGGGGCCAGTGACCATCACATGGTATGGTTCAATTTGGCTACTACATGTAAATCATCCCATTTCAAGGCAAAAATATGGGACTTCAGAGGAGCTGACTTTGATAAGATGGCCAACAGAGTTAAGCTAGCCCTGGCAATAAGAAACACAGGTGAGGGGGTACAGGCAAAGTGGGCAAGCTTTAAGGATGCAATACTTGAAGCAACATCCCATTGTGTTAGACAGAAAAGGAAGTGCAAAAGAAGAAGGAAACCACTTTAGTTCTCAAATACAGTAGCAGAAAAGGTCAGAGCCAAAAGGCTGGCCTTCAGGAAATATAAGGGAACACAGCGGGATGAAGATAGGGATGCATACCAAACTGCCCTAAGGGAAGGCAGTAAGGCAGGCAAAGTCCCAAACTGAGGAAACACTAGCACGAACAGTAAAAGAAGGTGACAAGACTTTATATAGATACATTAGTGAAAGGAGAAAGTCCAGAGAGGTATTATTAAGCTAATGGAGAAAGGGAGCATGTGAGGAGGAGGACCCTGTAAAGGCATCTATCCGAAATAGATGCTTTGCTCAGTATTTACTGAAGAGAAGGCAGGCAGGGCCACAGCTCAGCATCATGGACACAGGGAGGAAGGTGAGCACTACTCTCTTCACAAAAGAAAGGGTCCTACAAGAGCTTGCTAGCTCAGGGTGGAAAAGCAATGGGACCTGATGGCATCATCCTAGGGTACTTAAGGAGCTAAAGGTGGAACTAGCAGAGCCATTAGCAGAACTGTTTAGTGAGTCTCTGAGCACAGGAGAGGTCCCAGAAGACTGGAGAAGGGCTCATGTGATACCGCTCCACAAGAGTGGTAGCAGGGAGGAGGCGGGGAACTACAGACCAGTCAATCTTACCTCAGTAGTGGGCAAGATTATGGGGCACTCCTTAAGGAAAGGATAGTGCAACACCTGGAATCCATAGGGCACAGGATCCAAGACAGCATGGGTTTACAAAGGAAGGTCCTGTCAAACTAATCTCATAGATTTCTTTGACTGGGTAACCAGAGTGGTGGACCAAGGGGGAGCAGTTGATGTTGCCTACCTTGACTTCAGCAAAGCTTTTGACACTGTTCCACATAGAAGATTGATAAATAAGCTGGGTAGGCTCGGGGTGGGTCAGAAGTTGATCAACTGGGACGGAGGTCACGTGATGCAGTGGTGCTGAGTGGCTGCCTGCTTTGGAGCTCCCGTTTCTCCCCTCTCAAATTCTAATTTTCGCTCAGCCAAAACTACCAATCCACCACCAAACGCTGTCTAAACACCTTTACTACACCTGGAGTCGACAGTGAAGCTAGTTGAGGGTGTATATTGCCTGCTGGAACATCGCGATGACAGATGCAGAAATGAAGGCCTCAGGGTCAGGCACACCACCTACAACACCAGAAAAAGTCTCAAAAGCCAAAAACTCTGGCTCTAACCTCTCTTCAACCAGCAAAACTTCTTCCAGTGGAGGTCTTAATGTTGCAATGGGTACTACCTTAACAGAGGAACGTTTTTGGAGGAACTTTCACCATTTAAAGATACCCTGCAAGAGATCTCCAACAAAATTAAATCAATGAGGCAAGACCACGCTGACCTCTCAAGAAGGATAGGTGACTCAGAAGCCAGAATAGGGTCAGTGGAAAGATGGCAACAGAAAATAGACCCGGAGATAGTGAAGCTTCACCAGCAAATATAAAAACTCCAACTAAAAACTGAAGACTTAGAAGGGCGCAGTAGACGAAATAATGTTTTAATCTTAGGTCTCCCAGAACTGGAGGAAGGAGGAGACACCATCAAGTTCGTCCAACAATTCCTGAATAAGGTCGTGGGCCCTCACCTGTCCACCAACAATACCATGTGGAACGAGCCCACAGATCCCTCAGACCCAGGCCTCCCAAGCGCCCCCAGACCTTTAATCATAAAATTTTTAAGCTACCTGGACAGACAACATGTTCTTGACAAAGTTAAGCAGTTGGAGGCAGTTTTATGGAATGGAATCAAGTTGAGGATAACTCAGAACTTGCCCAGAGAGATCCGTTTGAAGCGTGCTACCTTCCACCCAATAGTGAGCAAACTGATTGCTGCTGGAAAGGCTTTCCGGATGATCTACCCCTCAAAACTCTCTGTCCAAGTGGAAAGTGTCTGGCATTCCTACGAAACTCCCGAGGAAGCGTTAACTGAATTATCAAAACTGCTGCCTGACCTCTTCAAAGGTCAATTAAGAAAATGACTGAACCTAGTTTTGGGCAGGCACAAGCTTGAGCAGATCACTATCTGAAGTTAAACATTTCTGCAAGCTAACCCCCTAGTCTTGCTATTTCTGTGTCTGGTTGGTTAGTTTCTGTTACTTACTGGGTAGTTGCGATGCCCTGGTAAGCGGTGGATAACCCTGGGGTGGTGGCCTCTGCTTCCAGCGGGGGACTCCTCCTGGGACCCGCGTGGTGATGGATCGGGTGGTAGTAGGCCGCGCGGCCTAGTCGGCCTGTCTCTATCTCCCATCGTGTCCTGCCCTCTCGATCCACTAGAGGGAACTAATGTGGAGGGTGCAGTTTCCGGAGGACCTATTTGCGGTCGGACCGATTTGGTCCGTCAGCATTTTCGGCCCCTATGCGTCTTCCCCTTCACTTCCAGGCTCCCATTGGAATGGAATCGAGAGGACAAGACCACCAGAGCTGCCCCCAGGTAATACTACCTGTTACATTTTCCTTCGAGCTGGGGAGGTCTCAACAATTTCTCTTCTAGAGGCAGTGCCTCTTCTTTTGGGGGGACGGGGGTTTATAGGCAGGTCAAAGTTGTGCCATGCCTTGCGACCAGGTAGGGAGTAGTTGGGTACCCCTCAGATGTGACGATATAATGGATCGGTCTATTTTATGATCGAATGCTGTTGATGGGGTCGTAATCCTAGTCTCGATGTTTTGGGGATTTATTATTATAAGGGACATCCTGGGTACCCTGGGAGGAAGATGTATGAGGGGTAATCAGTACTGTTTTAGGGGTTATGGGGTTGGATCGTGGTACTGGGTAGATAATGTTTACCTTGTAATGTTGTGGGGGCGGGGTTTTTGCTTATACTGTTTTTGATGTCTGGATGATGAATATTCGGGCTGATGTTTGTAAGGCTTTTCTGGTAATGTTATGGGGGGGATGGGATACTGCTTACAGAGATAATAACTACTTTTTGTGGGTGCTGCCACTTAATTTTGTTGATTGCAGTCTATTGATGTTCAATGCTAGAGTTTGGCAGCCTATTAATGCTACTTGTTCCGGGTCTTTACTTTTTATCAGAGGAGTAATTTTGGGGTGTGTTGGGGAAAGATTTGAGGGTGTCACCACTGTTTGGAGTAGGATGAGATCGCAAAGGTTAATTGGTGTCTTACTACATTATGTTTTAGAATATGGCTAGCCGTACTGTTAAATTGATCAGCTGGAATGTGAGAGGGATTAGAGATGTTAAGAAGAGATCCCGTGTTTTGGTTAACTGCTCGATACTGGGAGCTGACATCTTATGTTTGCAAGAAACCCATATTACAGTAGCCAAAAGCAATATTTTAAAAGTCAGAGGCTTTTCCCAAATTTTTGTGGCTGGTGATTCATCGGAAGCCAGGGGAGTAGCTGTCATGATTAAGAAAAATATACCTTTTAACCCGACGAAGGTTACCCGAGACTCAGAAGGTAGATATATATTAGTGTCTAGATCTCTTTTTAACTCTCCTATTGTTTTAGGCTCAATATACCGCCAGTGGGAGGGAGCGTGACATTTATTATGCAGCTAATAGACAAGATCAGCTCCCTTTTACCAGCTTCTTTGATCCTAGGAGGGGATTGGAACATAGCTCCAACCCAAGAACTGGATAAAACCTTTAGACCAGTAAGACCATTGCTTCCACCACAACTGGCGTTGAATGATATGAATAATATGTTAGGTCTGGTAGACTCCTGGAGAACCTTCTACCCCCTCAATAAAAGCTACACTTTTTTCTCTCCACTCCATAATTCCTGGTCGAGATTAGATTATTTCCTAATTTCCACTTCCCTCATGACTAAAGTCTCCTCAGCAGGTATAGAACCTATAGTAATTTCGGATCATGCATTAGTCTGGTTTAAATTCTCCCCACAGTCCTTAACGCCCCGTGACACGATCTGGAAACTTAATACCCAGTTATTAAAGGAAGAACACTCTCTCACTCAGATTAGATCTCTTATAGTGATTATCTGAAACTAATCGAGGCTCAGTGACCAGGATGGATATCCTTTGGTGCTCTTTAAAGTGCTTTCTGAGAGGGGAACTCATTAAAATTTCCTCTAGAAGAAAGAAACTCAGGTCCCAGAATCTCCTCTACCTCTCAAACCAGATTAAAATAGCAGAGAATATATTGGCTACTTCTAACTCGCTGAATAACCTAGAGCAACTTCACAAACTTAAAAATGAATATGAAGGACTGATACGGGAAAAGACGGAGTTTAGTCTGCTGAGAACCAGGGCCAAGTATCTGGATCAGGGGGAAAAACCGAATAGACTCCTAGCACTGAAACTTAAGGAGGTGGAGAATTCCAGGCTGATTCCTGCACTGGAAGATCAAGAAGGATCCATCAAAACAGAGCCCCAAGACATAGCAGCAATCTTTAAAGAGTTCTACAAAATCTATACAGCACTAAAGTATCCCCCTTCCCACACTCAAGGTTAGAGGAGTTTTCCGGTCACTGACACTTCCTCACCTTTCGGAGGATCAAGTGGCCTTCCTCTCCTCACCTCTCTCCCAGGAGGAAGTAGAACAGGCCATTCATAGTCTCTCGTCAGATAAAGGCCCTGGTCCGGATGGGTTTCCGGCCAACTTTTACAAGGCCTTCTGCCAGGATTTGGCTCCCCTGCTCCTGGACCTATACAATTATTTGCTATCAGCAGATATCCTAGATTCTTCTTTACTGGAGGCTATTATTATCCTGATCCCCAAGACGGCTGAACCCTCCCGGAACCCGGCCAATTACAGGCCTATCTAGCTGCTCAATTGTGATATTAAAATTTTGTCAAGGTTTTAGCTTCCTGTATTAAACAAGTGTGGACCCATTATTGAGTAGTGAGCAAGTAGGATTTGTACAGGGAAGGTCAGCGATGGATCATATTAGATCGCTCTCTCATGTTTTAGGGCTGCTCAAACCTCTTCGGTCCTTATTGCGTGGTAGCCCTGGACGCGGAGAGCGTCAATCGAAATAACTGGGAGTTCTTATGGCATACTATGTCCAGGTTCGGCTTCCGGGGATTTCTGGGTTGGGTCAAAACTCTATATAAAGCCCCACGGCAAAGATCTACTGTAATGGGATCCTCCTCACCTCCATTCAATTACACTCCGGGACCCGACAAGGCTGCCCCTTATCCCCGTTCCTATTTAATCTCTATTTGGAACCTTTGCTGCTCAGCCTTAAAGCTGCCCCAGGGATCCAGGGATGCCCCGTCTTTAACCAAACTCCTAAGATCTCAGTGTTTGCGGATGATATTCTCCTACAGTTAACTAATCCGTCCGATTCCCTACGGGTGGTAATGGAGATAATTACACAATTTGGAGAATTATCCAATTATAAACTTAATCTGGCAAAGACGGAGATCTTCCCACTTAACGTACATCTCACCCGGGCTTCTGTGTCCCACCTGAACATGAAGTGGACCCATCCTATTTGAAATACCTTGGCGTTTATCTGACAAGGGACTTCTCTAACTAAAAGCTCAATTTAGAGGATTTGTTGGACAGAATTAAGTCTGACCTGCAAAGATGGAAACTGCCATTAGCAGTGGGGCCCGGATCAGCATCATCAAAATGAACATTCTTCCCGGCTCTTCTACCCCTAAACCTCCTGGACATCTGGTTACCTAGGTCCTTCTTCAAAAATTCATTGACCTTAACTGATTTTATTTGGAATCACAAATCTCGAGATGAGCCTTGATAAACTATGCCTTCCCAAAGAAATGGGTGTCTTAGATTACCGAACTTGAATTCTATTACTGGTCTAGTCACCTTGCCAAAGCAGGTAAATGGTTGGGGAACGAACGATGCTTATTCTCCTATATGGCTAAATATGGATCTTGACCTTATTAAAGCTATAATATAAACCCCACCAGTCTTTTTATTGCTGTTTCACATCTCTTTCGAGAGATCCAAGAGTCTCAGTGGGTGTCACAGTTAGAGTACTTAACCAACTCTTCTTCTCCGCTAAAGTCAGATATATTAGAGACCCTGGCCAACCACTGATGGGTAACCTAACATTAGAATAGGGAACAAAATGTTAGTTTCTAATTGGCTTCCCAAATACAGGGGCTCTCAGTGGAAGATTTTATGTTCAAGGTAGGCAGGGCTCAACAGCTGATTTATTACTGGTTTTGAAATATCCCACCAATGCCATCTTCAAGATATATCAATTAAAGCATCTGGTAGATAAAGAGTTTGGCATAGCAGTGCCCCTCAATTGTTAAACCACTATTAGTGGAGGTTAAGAGCTGTGCAGTTAAACCCCATGGAGTGTCTAAGCTGTACACCTATCTCTTGAAATTGGTCCATCCACTCCTCTAACTGGTTCCAAATCCTGGGTGTTATCTCCTTCTGGTTCTCCACTCCCATGGGGTCAAATCTGGGAAGATTTATACATTTACAACACTCTAGATAGAAATAGGATGATTCAATATTTCATAATCAATAATATGTATCACACCAGTCCGAAATCAAAATTTGACTCCTCTGTCCCCAAAATGTTTCAGGTGTGGGATAGAGCAAGGTGACCTCCTCACATTTTCTGGCATTGCTCTAAAATTGCTCCACTCTGGAAGATAATTGAGGATAAACTAGACCCCATACTAGGTTTGAAAGACCTCTTCACGCCAGATTTGTATCATGAGGGATTATGCAAATATCAGGGTTAGGAGAGGAAATACCATATGGCACTCATCTCTATGGCGGTGAAGAGGCTGGTCCTCCGACACTGGACAGATAGTTTAGAAATTTCATACCTAGACTGGGTGGAAGAAATGTCCCAATGCTTCAAAGTGGAGAAGTTGATTGCTAATTTTAGATCCTCCCATTGACCTTTCAGAAGAAATGGGGCAAGTTATATGCTCTGTATCTCCATTGATAGCGACCCCATGATATATAAGGAAACTGAAAGAAATACACCCCTCCTGTCTTGGACTTTCCTGGCTTCCCTCTGTTTTCTCCTATATTAAGTTATAACCTCTCACCATGTCAGTTTGTAGAAAGCAGTCTCTAGCTAGTTTCCTAGGTTAAGAATTTTATAACACTTGACTACGAAGGTTAGTTTATCATCTCTCTCTCCTTGTGGTGGCGCCCTCACTGGGGGAGGAGGGTGGGATTGTTGGACTGGTTTATCCTGCTTAATGTTTTCTAGCTTCTCTTGATGCATTTAGTTTTCTCTCTTTTCCTTTCTTTATCCGGCTACTGAAGTATACTCTACTCTGGTTATATTGGATATTTGTATTATACCCAGATGTTATTGGTATATTGCTGTAATTGCAGTTGAAATTTAATAAAAAGAGAATTACAAAAAGAAAAAAAAAAAAAAAAAAAAAAAAAGATCAACTGGGTGGCAAACTGGTTGATGAGCAGAAAACAGAGAGTGGTGGTAAATGGTATACAGTCAGAAGAGATGCAAGTCACAAGTGGGGTACCTCAGGGATCAGTCCTGGGGCCAGTCCTCTTCAACATCTTCTTTTTAAATCATCTTTATTGTATTTCTTTTTTTTTCCCCAATAATTGTTAGACAAACAAACACATATATACCCAGGACATGCCCAGGCCCACACCCCAAAACTGAGTGTGACCACTATGTACAAACAATAACTATGTACATACACAGCAACACTACATACCCTTTAACAGCTTCCTCATGCCTGGGTAATGCATATATAAATCAATGTCTAAATCTCAAATGCCCTATGGAGCCTCTAGGGCCTCATATCACCCACAAGAACCTTCAGAGATATGCCTTGTAGCTGTGTCCCAAGGGAAAAGAGAGAGTCCCCCCCCCACATCAATATCCGGCAGATTCCGTGTTCCAATAACACTCTTCAACATCTTCATTAGTGACCTTGCAGATGGACTAGAGGGTAAGACTTGTCTGTTTGCAGGTAACACCAAGATCTGCAACACAGTAGATGATCCAGATGGGGTGGGCAGAATGAGAAGAGATCTGGATAAACTAGCAAAATGGTCAGAAGAGTGGCAACTGGGATTTAATGCAAAGAAGTGCAAAATCATGCACATAGGGAAGAGAAACCCTGAAGCCACCTGTAGGCTGAGAGGGGAGTTGCTAGCAGTCACAAAGAAAGAAAGAGACTTGGGCATCATTATCACCGATGACCTGAAATCATCCAAGCAGACCTCTAAAGCAGTAAGTAAGGCTGGGGGTGTTAGGGTGTATTAGTAGGAGTATCACAAGTCGTAAGAGGAGGTAATAATCCTCTTTACAAGACACTAGTTAGAGCCCCATCTGGGTACTGCATGCAGTATTGGAGGCCACACCTTCACAAGGACATTAACCAAATTGAGGAAGTCCAGAGAGGGCAGCAAAATGGTGCAGGGACTGCATCAGAAGACATATGAGGACAGAGTAACAGAGCTCAATATGTATACCCTTGAGCAAAGGAGGAGAGAGGTGATATGATCGAGGCATTCAAACACCTTAAGGGCATTAACAAGGTGAAAGAGTCTAACATGTTTAAATATAAGAAAAATAGCAGGACAAGAGGACACAGCATGAGATTAGAGGGGCCGATTAAGGGGAATGTGAGGAAATTCTTTTCACAGAAAGGTGGTGGATGCATGGAATGGCTTACCACAAGAAGTGGTGGCTATGAATACAGTGCAGGGCTTCAAACAGGCATGGGATAGGCATAAGGGAGCAATACAAATGACTATGAATAGATAGGCCACTGACAGAGCAAAGGCCGATGGCACATTTATAAGGCAGAAAAAGAAATGGGCAGACTGGATGGGCCTTGTAGTCCTTATCTGCTGTCAACTTCTATGTTTCTATGTTTCTATAACAGTTTTTTTCTGATGGGGTCAGACTTCTACTGGGAAAGTCCACTGGTCTCAGGCCATTCTCATGCTCCTGATATAACACAGTCCCCAAACCTTGCAGGCTAGCATCAGTGTGTAACACATAGGGTTTAGTAGGATCAGCATAGGCGAGGATGGGAACATGGGTGAGCTGATATATGATTTCATGGAAAGCAGCTTCGCAGTCGGGTGTCCAGCGGGACCCAAAAGGTTCACCCGGGCGGAAGTATACTCTTTCTGTAATAGTGGAACCCACTCTCTTGTATTTTTTGTTTGTGGGAGGGTAACCCTGGGTAAGATTCAGAAGTGGGCGAATCACCCTTCAGTAGTCCTTTATGAACCGCTGGTAATAACCACAAAATCCTAGGAAGCGTTGTAATTCTTTTAGATTGTGGGGCTGGGGCCAGGTGGTCAAGGCCTCAACTTTGCTAGAATCAGTCTCTATCCCCTTGGTGGACACTATGTGCCCAACATACTTTACTGATGTCTGAAAGAACTGGCATTTGTCAATGGACAGCTTAAGGCCGAAATCTTCTAGTCAGTCCAACACTTTAAAAAGTCAGCTCTCATGTTCCTCCAATGAACTTCCAAACACAATAACATCGTCTAAATATACCAGGCACTCCAACAAGTTCATGTCCCCCACTGCAAGCTCCATCAGTCACTGAAAAGTGGCTGGGGCACCAGAGATCCCCTGGGGCATTCTTATAAACTCATGGAACTCAAGAGGACAGGTGAAGGCGATTTTCTCATGGTCTTCTGGGGCCATAGGGATCTGCTAGTACCCACTACAAAGATCCAACACCGAGAACCACTCACTTCCATTCAGGCAGTTCAAAGCATCCTGAATACCGGGCATGGTGTATTGATCGGGGATGGTCAGCCTGTTAAGGGTCCAGTAGTCCACACACATTCTCACTGTCCCATTCTTTTTCCTCACCACCACAATAGGCAAAGCATAAGGGCTTCTGGATTCTTGTATCACACTAGCTGCAAGCATCTGCTGCAGGTGTCTTCTTACATTATCTATATCTGCTGGTGCAAGGCACCAAGACCTCTCATGGAATGGCCATTCATCATGCATGCCTATGTGATGCTCTTCTCCTTGGACACATCCCACATCCCATTCCTTCAGCGAAAACACCTGATCCCTCTGAGCGAGTCTCTGGCTGATTCTAGTCTTCTATTCAGCTGGCAACGGGGAGTCACCAAAGTCAAACAAGTCGGGCTTCACTCGGTCAGTCATTCCAGAGGGCTTGTTACTAGGAAGCACTGCAGTGTCTGCACAGTGTACGGTAGCTAAGGTGCAGCCTCTATTCACCCGAATTTCTCGATCTGACACATTGTGGACCTGGACCATTACCCATCGAGCATAGGCATGGGCATGAGCGGGTAAGATACTGGGCTTAACTAGCAACCCTTCTGGCAAATTTTCAACATAGGGTTTTTGTGGGCCTACCTCATGAACTCTGACTGTAATCAGTCCCAAAAGGTGGTTCCATGCAGTGACCACGAAATCACCTTTTGGGACCGAATAACAAAATGACAGTGAGCGAGTTCATGAGGTGGGGTCCCAAGAACCTCATGTTAAAAATTTGGTGAAAACATTCCCAAAATGGCTGAGATATGCACCAAAGTTGAAAATAAAAAAACACTTATGCCATTATACAGCTTACTGGCATTTATTCAGTTCGTGATCGGCTTTGAAGAGTGCAGACATGTTCCTGGTCCACTGAAAATTGTCGCGCCAGCTTCCGGAGGTAAGTATGGGGGAAGGGTGTGGGGAGGTGGGGTATGCAGAAGGTGGGTGTGGGTTGGGGAAGGGGCAAGACAGTCAATGAGGGACCATTTTCGTTTGTTATAGGTGTTTTTTTTTTTTTTTAGAAGATGATGTAGGACTTTTACCACACTGGGGTGGGCTCCCAGCATGGCACCTGGAAGTTTGTTTTGGGGGCAGTGGAACCGGGGAGTTGGGCACCCCTATGGGTCACAGACTTTTGCCACACTGGGATGGTCTCCCAGTGTGTTCATGGAAGTTTGTTTGGGGGGGAATTGGAGCTGACAGGGGATTGAGCACCCCCGTCAGCCATACAGTGTGCAGGGGTGGAGTGGAGCGCATAAGCATGCTGAGGTAGGCTCCCAGCATGCTACCTGGGTATTTGTTGGGGGGAGCACTGGATCTGATGGGGATCACGCTGTTCCAGCGGAAACAAACGAACTAACAGCTCAGATTCAGTGCTGACGTGTAGGTAATCTGCATACTGCCGACAGCAGTATGCAAATTGCCTGCCAACGGCAGTATGCAAATCGCCTACATGTTACCACCGCTGATTGTAACAGTGATTTTCACTGAAATGTACGCCTCTGCATCTGAACAACTGTCGTAGACAGCTTGGACATTCATTGGTGCTGTGCAGCCTCGCCTGCAAGAAGGAGCAGGGCATTGGAAGTGGGGGTGGCACACCTACCAAAACTCGTATGGTGGCACTATGTTTCTTGCACAAGCATGCAAGTAAACATAAAAACACATAGTCCAAAATGTGTTTTGATCTTTCCACTAATCAAGTTGCAATCCTAGACTCAGCTCATTACTATGTATCTTATGACAAACATTATGAGTGGACCTGAGGGGGAAACTTTGCGTGCTATATATAGAATAATACACGGGGAAGGGTGTATAACAAGAATTTTATACACACCCGAGGCATGGGATGCTACATAAATCCCAAGAGTGAAGTCTATCAAAGTGTGGTCCATCCAGCTCTGTACTAAAGACTAAGTGTGTGTATGAGGGAAGTAGTGTGCACATGTCTGGAGCTAGGGAAAACTCGTGCGCACTTTCCGTTACAACCAGATGGTTATAATGGTGAGTTATAATCAGATTTCCCTATGGGAGAAAACACTCCCCCAGTTATTACATTATTGTCATATTGTGAAGTGGACCTACCTGGGTTCATTACAATAGGCCATTACAAAGTTACAAAATTATAAATATTAAATTATCCTAGATTAATGGGACTCCCCCCATGCCTCCTATTCAGCCACCCCTGTTTGGCTCAGAGACCCACTATCAGTGGGTATGTTAAAAAAAAATACAAAGCCTGCCCTAGAAAGCTATTAAATTAATGGAAACCCTCCATGGCTGAGACACACTATAAGTGGTTACAGATGCAAGCCAGATCCTTTTTTTTTAATCCACAGCCACAACCCAGGCAGCCCCTTTTTCTCTCCTTCTCCCCTTGTAGGTCCTGTTTACCCTCATCCTGCAAGCCTTGCCATTGCCGTATCCCAGTCTCCACAATAACAATTAACACTGGCTGGATGGTAGCTACACTTTTTTTTTTTGAAACCCACAGCCTGAACACAATCCCCTCTTTTTTCTCTCCCTCTCCCCTTTCCTTCATGCTTTCCTGCTTTCAGCAAGACCTCCCAGTGATTGATCCCAGGTTCCACCCAACAGCATGCAAGCAAACATTAGGCATTGACAAATGCTTGTTTATTTTATACTGGTAAACACGTAAGCATTACTGCTCGTTTTCACATACGACCAGTCAATGAACCATACAAAAGATATAGCAAACACAGAAAAGCAGCTTATTGAATATACAAAACATATACAGTAAACCATTAAAAATAGTTAACAATCAGACCAGTTATTCAAGTTTTTTTTAAGTTTATTCTTAAAAACAGAGATAGTTACATGAGGCAACAGACTGCAGGTGATAATTATAAAATCCCACAACCCTTGATCTAAGTGAGTTCTAGTTTGAAGTTCAAGTTTCAAGTTTACTGATTCGTAAACAACCTTTGCGCTGGAAGCTCGTTTACTAAAATTTCACATCTAGACAGGTCATACAATACAGAAAAATAGCAGTGTCACAAGAATCAACTACAGGGTCACTTAGCAAGGTTCTAAACAATAATTTTACTCAGTTACAGACTTTTGATTTGTTTATACATGCTAGTGTAAAGAGCGGAGCCATAATATATACAGAGCTTAGACTTCTATTGATCTTGTTTAAAGGAGAATGGGAAAGAACAGAAATAATTATTGAGATGGAAATATAAACTCTGTGCTGCTAGAGGAAGGCTTGTCAGAGCTTAGTTAGTGATATAGCTAAGCAGGATGGGGGAAGGAGAGTCAGCGGTGTGATGAGAAGGGAAGTGTCCATGGAAAAGTGGGATGAATTGGAGGGAGAGGGTAGTGGGAGGAGCAACCTCACAGGCACAAGTGGTGAGGCCCTAGGCTGGACTGCGGGGGTCCTCAGATACATGAGGGGATGAGGGTGGGGAATTAGAGACTCACAAGACAAGTGCTATAGGTGAGGGTTGTTACTATAGCTAGGGGTGGCCGGGATGAGAGACTAAGTGCTGCTACTAAGTGAAGGGATGGATCTCCCATAGGGAAGTAGGTATTACTTGAAACAATTGCAAGTGGATAAGTTGGCAAGGTGCTGTTTATGTTGTGTTTTAAAGATCATCAGGCTCTGTAAGCCAGTTGTGCACACTGGGAGATCATTCAACCATTGCAGAGCCTTATAGAAGAAGGAGCGTTGCCCCAGGGATGTTCTTCTGCAAGGTACCTTGAAAGCGCAACATGAAGTCCCACAGTTATTGTGCTGGGAACTAGTTGTCTGGAACATTTGTTGGGTGCAAAGTGGTACAAGAGCTAGCAGTGCTTTTTTGCCTGGGATGCAGGTCTGGAATTTTATCCGGTCACTAAGGTTGAGCCAGTTTGTGCGATTATATAGTAGGCATGTGTGCAGTTGGTTGTCAACCCCTAGGACAAGCATGCAGGCTTTATTTAGTGCAGTGGAGATCCTTTTTAAGGCAGTGTCAGAGACTGTGCTGTATACCACTAGGCCATAATTAACCACTGACAGTACAGAACTCGTGACTGATAGTCACAAGGCATCGGGCATGAGGCATTTCCTGTATCTATACAGGATTCCAAGCTTAGCATTGATGCTTTTTAATATGTGATTGATGTGATAGGAGAAGTGAGGGATTCGTCGATGTGAATACCGAGGTACAGTAATTGAATGCCTGTACCTGCTCGAGTGGGGCATTCTTGTTGTTGGTGATTGTCAATGTGGGATTCTTTTTCCTAAGGTGTGGGCTGGTTAGTAACATCACCTTGTTTATTTATAGTTGAGGAGAAATTTGTAGTTTGTAAACCAGCCCTCCAACAAGTTGAAGGTAGTTTGCAGTTTACTTGCCAGTTCATTTATATTTGGGCTTCAGCTCAGAATTACTGCATCATCTGCATAAAGGAAGACTCTACTGGGTCCTGATGTGGGATGTCTGTTTATGAAGAGACTAAACAGTAGAGGGCCTAGGATGGATCCCTGAGTGATTCCTAGGGAGACCTCTCTGGCAGTAGATAACACTGCTCCTATCTTTACCCTTGGTTACTGGCAGCTAGATAATCACTAAACCAGCCCACAGAGGCTGGTGAAAGACCAAGATCTGTCAGTTGTTGTAGGAGAATCTTATGGTTGACTGTATCAAACACCTTCGTTAGGTCAATAAAAATGAAACCCACAAAGCTTCCATCATCCATGGCTTGGTGAATATAGCCCGTGAATTCGACCAGGGCTGTGGTGGTGTTGTGGCCTTTCCTAAAGCCATGCTGCTGAGGATACTGTAGATTGTATTTACCCAGGTATTCGGTAAGTTGGTTTGACACCATTCTCTCAACTGCTTTGTGGGGCCAGTATGGATATGGACCTATAGCTGGCCATGGAAGTTCGGTCACCATTTTGTACCCTGGTGTGATGGGTGCCTGCTTTCATCGGGTGGGGAATATTCCCAAGGAGAGGGACTTAATGAAGTTTTTTGTGATTGGGAAGATTATCTCATCAAGGGTGAGTCCCACCATCTTCATGTCAATAAAATTGCTATCTCTTCCTGTTTTCCCAAGCACTCTTTTTATGTATTTCTTAATGTCCTTTACTGAGACGCATCTGAAATAGAATTTTGGGTGGTTGTTAAGTGAGGTAGTGTTATCTCGAGGAGCCACCAAGTCATTCAGGCAATTGTGAGGGAGGACAGAGCTCAAATCTGTGAAGGCAGCATTGAAGGAGTTGGCAATGGCTAGAGGGTAGAGTGTGGTGCCACCATTAAGGCTGAGCATAGAGGGTGCTTTCTTATCAGCCTTATCTAGCAAGTCTTTCATGTTGTCATAGAATCATAGAACTTGATGGCAAAAAAAGACCCCATGGTCCATCCAGTCTGCCCTTAACCCCCCAGACTACTGCCTCCCTTCCTGGGAACCCACCATCCCCTCATAGCCCTTTATGCCTGTCCCAAGTCCTCTTGAAACCCAGCACTGTCTCCTCCCCTACAACCTCCTCTGGAAGCCTGTTCCAGGAATCCACCACTCTCTCTGTAAAGAATCTCCCCCTCACGTTTCCCCCGTAGTTTTCTCTTTGAAGTCTCTGGCTATTCCCTCTAGTAGTGGTGTCCTTCTTGATTTTGAATAAGTCCGCTTGGCCCTGTTTGTTTAACCCCCTGACATATTGAAAGTCTCAGTCATGTCCCCTCTCTCGTGTCTGGTCTCCAGAATGTACAGCCCCAGCTTGCAGCACCTCTGCTCATATGGTTTGCCCTTCATCCCTATCGCCATCTTGGTCGCTCTTTGCTGAACCCTTTCAATCATATCTGTGTCCTTCCACAAGTGAGGCCTCCAGAACTGGACTCTGTACTGTAGATGCGGTCTCACCAGAGCCTGGTACAGGGGCAATAGGACTTATCTCACTTCTCTCTTCCTGCTAGTGATTCCCTGCTAATACTAGCCAGCATCCCATAGGCCTTCCCCACTGCCATAGTACACTGTTTCCCCACCTTAAGGTCACTAGAGACTACGATACCCAGATCCTTCTCCTGCTCTTTTGCCATGATTCCCTCTCCTCCCAGTTTGTACTCTTTCCTTGGGTTTCCATGTCTCAGATGAAGAATTGCACACTTCCTGATGTAAACTTTTAGTTGCCAGATCTCTGACCTCCCTTCCAGTGCCCCTAGGTCATGCCACATGTCCTCCACCCCACCCTCAGTGTCCACCCTGTTGCAGATTTTCATGTCATCCACAAAGAGCACCACCCATCCTTTCAGTCCATCTGTAATGTTGCATATATAAATACTGAAGAGGAGAAGCCCCAACACTGACCCCTGGGGTACCCCGCTCATCATTTGCCCCTCACTAGAGTGCTCTCCCTTCACTACCACCTTCTGGGTCCTGTCCGCTACCCAGCTTTGCACCTAACTAGTTATTTTGTCCCCCACCCCCATCCTTTACAGCTTATTGACCAATCTTCTGTGTTGGATACTGTCAAAGGCCTTACTGAAGTCCAGGTAGGCCATACCCCCCCACCTTGGTCTATCTCTTGTGTCACCCAGTTGAAGAATTCAATAAGGTTGGACTGGCATGACCTCCCCCTAGTGAACCTGTGCTGGTTCTTGTTCAGCATTCCATTCCCCTCTAGATACTGTGTCACCCTCTTCTTGATGAGTGCCTCCATGACCCTTCACACCACTGCGATAAGGCTGACTGAACGGTAGTTCTCCTTTGCCTCTCTATTGCCCCCCCTTGTGTATTGGAATGACTGTGGCTCTTCTCCATTCCTCCGACACTTTCCCAGAGTCCAAGAACAGGTTGAAAAGTCTTGCCAATGTGGTGGCTAACTCCTTCCTTAGCTCCCAGATCACCCTTGGGTGCAGTTCATCCAGTCTGATGGCCTTGTCCACTTTCACCCTTCCTAGTTCTTTCCTGAAACTGTCTATACTAAATGGACCCATCTCCACCCCTTCCCCTCTTCCTCAACTTCGACCCCCCTGCCCTTACTTCGTTAAATTTGAGCAAAAGTACCTGTTCGACTCTTCTACTTTCATGTAGTCATCCTCCCGTGGCTCACCCCTCCCTCCATAGCCTTATTATCCCTTGACTAGCCTTCCTTCTTTCCATCACATACCTAAAAAATGTCTCTTGCTCCCCCTTTGCCTGTCTCACAATCCATTCCTCCATGGTAGCTTTAGTCTTTCTAATCTCTTTCTTTATTATCCTCCACGATTCTCTGTAGGTTTCCCTGTCCTCCTCCTTCTGCGTTTTCTAGTATTTCCTAAATGCCCTTCACCTGCCCCACACCACCCTCGCTACACTCCTGCTGAACCACAGAGGCCTCCTGATTTTTGCTCCCATCCTTACCCTCCTTAGACACCTGTGTGTGGCCTCCTTGACCCAGTCTCTAATCACCCCCCATAGATCCTCCACTTCCCTAAATCCCCTATACCTCCCATTGCTTCCCCCACTATCCTTCTCATTTGTTAGTCTGCACCCCTGAAGTCCAGTACTGTTGTGCTGGTCCAGGGCGCCTCCCTGCCCACCCTCACCTTAAACTTGATGGTACTATGCTCACTATTACCCAGGTCCTCCCCCACCATCATCTCCTCTGTGTTCTCCCCATTTGTTAGGACCATGTCCAGTAGGTTGCATCCTCTTATTGGTTCCCTGACTAACTGCTAAAGGAAAGCCCCCTGTAACACTTCCAGAATTTCCCTGATAGTTAAAGCTGTGTCTGGGATGGACCAGTCAATGTCTGGGAGGTTCAGGCACCCCACTAGTAATGTTTCCCCCTTTAGAGCTACCTTCATTATGTCCTGTGTCATCTTCCTTTCCTGATCCTCCCCTAGGGTGGGTGGTCTGTACACCACTCCAAGCCTTAGTGACTCCCCTGACCTTCTGCCTTGAGTTGCCCATAGTAGTTCAGTTTCCCTATTGCCCTCCCTCTCCTCCAACACCTTCACATCTTCCCTTATATACAAGGCCACCCCTCCCCCTCCTGTCATTCCTGTCCCTCCTGATCAGTCTGAACTCTGGAACCTCTGTTTCCCATGTGTAGAGTTCCATCCACCAGGTCTCCATATCTGCTATTATGTCCAGCCTATTATGTGCAATGGTGGCTATTAGCTCCTCCATCTTGTTTGCCAGGCTTCTAGCATTGACTAACATGCCCCTCCATCATTGCTCCCCCTTCTACACATTCCCCCATTGGCCTGCTAGAACCCTTGTTTTCAATTTTCTCTGTGGAGCTGTGAGGCTTCATCTTCAGCCCCCCCCCCACTCAGTTTAAATTATACTGTCTCTCAAAGAACTCCCCCAGTCTGCTCCTCAGCACGGCTGACTCATCTCTGCTGAGGTGCAGTCAGTCCTGGGCATACAGGCTCTTGTCCCACCAAGTTCCCCCATCCCCCTATTACTCCATATCCCATCTGCCTGCCCCAACTCTCCAGCCAGTCATTGAATTATTTTACCCTTCGCTTTCTCTCCATGTTGGCCCTAGGTACTGGCAGTACTTCAGAGAAGGCTAGAGACTTAAAGCCTAGCCCCCCACACAGAATCTAACCAAAGCCTTAAATCATGCCTGTACCTACATGATACTGTTGCTGTCCAGGTCGTTTGTACCCAGGTGGAACACTAGGGGTACAGTCTTATCAAGGTCCCTGCCCCATGACAGGATGTGGTGGATTACCTCCAGCCGCTGTCATCCTTGGCATACACTCCACCCACATTGTGCTACTTCTGCCCCCCACCTGATCCTCTTCAATATGGAATCCCCTATCAGGAGTACCCTACCCCCCTCCTTCCCCTGTTTCATCTGCGATCCAATTTTTCTTCCCTGTGTTGCAGGTGTCTGAACTACCTTCCTGACTCATGTCTCCCCCCCTTCCTGTCCCCATACCCTGGTCCCATTCCCCTCATGCACTGCATCCTCCACTTCCCCCTCATGCACTGCTTCCTCACTTCCCCTTTTCCCATTTTCTTCCCCTTCCTCCCGCTCTCTCACCCTGCTTTTCACCTTATGCCTGACCCCTGCCTGTGATCCTCTCTATAGCCTGGAGATCCTGGCATCCTTTTCAAGCTCATTTCTGCTGTTCCCATTTACTCCATTCCCACCCTACTCCTCCATTTATCCCTCTGGTGACCTTTGTACTACCCCCCCTCATTCAGGGTCATGTCCTTCCCCACTTCTGCTGCCCGCTGGTCCCTTTTTTCCTGAGAACTCTCCTTTCTTGCCAACCCAATCACTACTCTACCCTGGACCCACCTGACCTTTGACTTCTCTTTCTTTTTTCCCCTGGATCCTCCTCCCATCCTACTTTCTCCCTCCCGGTCCCCCTTTCACTTGCTGCCTCCTCCTCCTCTCCCTTGTCCCCTTCCCGCCTTGTTACTTCTAGATCCTTGTCCTGGTTACCTCCCACCATGGTCCTCTTCTTGCTTGCTACATCCTCCTCTCCCTTGCCCCTGCCACCTCCCTTGTTACCTCTTGGTCCTTGTCCTGGTTACCTCCAGCCATGGTCACTGCCAGTGGCAGGTAACTATTCGATAGCATGTCCCATCTTTCTTGTGTTTACCATCTTCCTGCAATTTTGGGCTCCTTGTCGTGGCCCACATGTCCCCCTCCTCTTCGCCCCTACCATGTGCCATTTTTCACCTTTCCCCTGCTTCATTCCCCCCTGGCCCCACTTCTCTCTCACACCCCTGGACTGACCTGACCTTCCCTGGTTCTGTCTGGTGCAGCCCCCCTCATAGTCCTCCCTCCAGCCTCCCTCCAGCTGTCATTATAAATATGCTCCCCCATTCCCCCCTGCCCTTCAACCAACTCTCAAGCTCAAACCTCAGCCTATACAACTCTGACTCCAGTTCTTTTAATCTGGCACATATGGGGCAGTAACCAGTCCTCCATATTGTATTCATGGCCATAGTCGCTCCATACACATTGCATCCCACTATCCTGCTCCCTCCCCATCCTGTACCAGTAGTCCTCATGTCTGCTCAGCAGCAGCCCCATGCAACCCAACCACTTCTGTTAGCCTTCCCTGTGCCCCTTTTTTCCTGCCACTACCCCTCCCTACCCCCCACCCTCTTCCATTTAAGTTCTGCCATCCATTTCCATCCATTTGGTCCCTCAAGTAGTTACCTTCCCACAAGAGATGCCCTTCAACCTGTTCTCTTCCTTCATAGTTATGCCTGATCACAGTTTTCTCAATAATGGCAAAACCTTGCTATGTACACACTTTGGCCCACAAGCAATTCAGTCCCAAGTAGACCCTGATCTATCTGTACAATCCCCTTCTACAAACAGCTTAAAAACAATTCAGCAATACAGCCCAAGTAGACCCCAACTACCTTGTACCCTTCCCCTCAACAAATAGCTGAGCACAGGCTCAGAGGCAATGTGAAGAAGTATTAATTCACAGAGAGGGTGGTAGATGCATGGAACCACCTTCCTGAGGATGTTGTGGTGTCTAAAACTGTGGGAAAATTCAAGAATGTATGGGACAGACATAAGGCAATTATTGTGGGGGATAGGAAGAAATAGGCTGTTGGTTAACTAGGATCTGCAGCTTATACAATAGGTCGGGAAATGGGCAGACTGGGTGGGCCAAGCAGTCATTATCTGCCATCAAAGTCTATGTTTTTATGTAAAGTTCCCCACAGTAAGCAATTTAGTCCCAGTAGACCCTCACCCTACTCCTCACAACAGCAGCTGTACACACTTCAGCAATTTCAGCAAACAATTTGTCCCAAGTAGCCCCACGGCCACCTCCTCACAACAGCAGCTGTACACCTTATACAATATTGGCACATTGTAGCAGTGCAAGCAATTTCAGCCCTCACCCCCCAAGCATATGCTCGAACCTGTACAGGTGCTGCAGCAACTCATCAGTATGGTACAATGTCTTGCGTTTCATCCAAGAAACACTCAATAATGAAAATATTTGATATCTATCCCTGAAAGAACCTGCAAGTTTCCAGAGGCTGTCATTGCACAGTGCAATTCAAGCAATTTACAGATCATACCCTCCACTGTTACAAACCTTAGAGCATGATGCAGCAAAAGGTGTCAAAGAAGCAAAAGGTCTTTGGAGAAAATTAAAATCTGGCTGAGTTATTTTATGCACTGCTATTTTCATGGAAATTTTAGATGTGGTGAATAAACTGTCACTAATCATGCAGCATGACAGTGTTGACATTTCTGTGGCCAGCAGCATGATAGAAGCCACTGTTACTAGACTGCAACAGTTTAAAGAGCAGAATGGAGCAGAGCTACAGAAGACATTTCAAGAACTTAACCAATGTCCTGGCATGTGGCATAATCAAAAAATGAATGACAGACCAGCACTGAGTATGCAGTTCCAGACGGCATCTCAGGAATACCTGACATAACTCACTGAAAACATTCACACAAGATTTGAGACATCTTCAATTGAGTTGCTGCATAATTTAAACGTTCTTCTAAATCCTACTGTATGTGCCTCCCTAATGACTCCAAGATAATGGATCATGGACTGCAGAAACTGAGAGATATTTGCACTTATTTCCTAGACATAACTTTCAAAGAAGAAACACTGCAAGCACTTAGAAAATGGGCTAAGTTCATTCTTAAGTCTGACTGGCTAAAATCGCCAATCAGCTGGTCCAGTATGAAGCAACAGAGACCGGGAAATAACTAGTCCCAGTTCCGCTGCCTCATATTGTTCTAAAAATGAATGGGCCAGTAGAACATTGAAAAGGCTATAACCACCATCTTTAGTATCTTGCTTAGCGAGTAACAGACCCTCCACCATCAACCAGACTTAGAACTGCCAAAGTAAGACTACTGAAAATGGTCACATAAAAGTTTTTTTTCACTCTGTCAGCTTAAATAAAAATAATGTGTACCACAGAAACATGTTCCCCAGCTGATTACTGATGATGTTCCACTCAGTGCCACTCCTGATGTTCCTCTAGGCACCGCCGCAAATGTCATGATCACATGCAGCACATACTGCATAATTATCTATTATGCTGCCAAATTCCCTCCATAAACCATAAATCGACCTCTTCACACCCCACTGCAGCTCACTTGTCCTTTCCTGTCTGCTTTAGCAGAGACACAGCAATCCTGCACTTTTCTGTGTTATGTTGACTTCTGCCCCGCTGCCTCATATCTGTCACAGAGCCGTTAGCTCTCTCGCGCCCACTGCCCCAGTTGACCGCCAGCTGTCAAGATCAAAGTTTAAAAAGAAATGAAAAATATAGTAACACAAATAAAGCTAAAATGACCCTGCTATGCTGTGTTCTGAAACTGTCTGTTCTTGCTGGCCTACTGTGATTCACCATGGGGGGGGGGAACAGACCAATATAACAAAAAAAAAATGGATCATAGCCTGTATGGCTTTGACTGTTGGAGGGTGGTGACACTAAAACTTTCTCAAAGGTAACAAATCAGATCTATGACTCTGTGTGTGTGTGTGTGTGTGTGTGTGTGTGTCTGTTGGGGGTAATAACCATGACAACCAGCTCCAAGGCAGATTTTTCTAAAACAGGCGGAGGAACTATCTAATTAAAAAACATATCTTAACAAATTTTTCTAAAATTTGTTTTACTAAATTTTTTTATGGTGCCCATTTTCTAAGTGCAATAATACCCTCCAGGGTGGGCGATATTGTGCTATACTGGACCTTCCAAGGGCTATAAGGCCCTCTGCCTGCAGCGTCGGGCCTCATTACGCCCTTGGGCAGTCCGGTATAGCACAATACCAGCCACCCTACAGGGTATTATTGCTTACTTATTAACCAAGAAAGCTCTGAGAAAGATTATGGACAATTTAAACTTGTTCTCAAACCTACAAAAGAACTGACATTGTTCAGCAGTGTCAGCCAAGACTTTGTTGACAACTATTCAGATATATTCCCAGATTTTGTCACAATAGCAAATATTTTACTTGTGTTACCTGTTACATCAGTGGCACGTGAAAGAGGATTTTCTGTGCAACACAAAATAAAAACAAAAGGCAAAAGTTTTCTAAAGGTTGACACTGTGAGCAAACTCATGGGGATAGCCCAAGAAAGAGTGTAAGTTTATTTTATTTATTTATTTTATTTATGACTTTGCTGACCGGATAAGGTGCTTTGGTCCAGAGGACCATTTACAAGCATGACCCAGGCCAAACAGGCATTAGCAAATGACAGTTACAGAATACCAAACGGTATAAAAACAGCACTTGGTACAACACAATATATAGAGTAGAGGCATGGGCAGCAGACAGTGCTAAACATACATGACACATTCAAATATAAACCTGTATACAGGCACAAATGCAGTTATCGAATTACTAAAATGTGGTACAATATTAGTTGCAACTTTAGGTACAACAAAGAGGTTACCTCATCCCCACCCCCAGACGCATTATGTCCAGACAGGCTCATTATCCTAGCAGGAATAGGAAGGAGAATAGGTGTCAGGTCTGAGGAGAGTTGAAGACTATGACTCTCTTCTAGCACTTTTGAAAGTTAAGACCATTAGTCTGTGCAGAAAATAAAGTTTTAAAATTGTATTTAATACAACTATGATTGTGTTTTTTTAGTTTCAGACCCAGACTACTGACCCAGAGACTGAGACTGATGGGCAACTTGGGCACAGGAGAGAAGAACATAAGTATTTAATTCTGTTCCCATTTATAAATGGGTGGGGGATTCCGGTCATAACAAGTAACAGTCACATTTTGCTCTTACCTCACAATACCAATGTTTCTAATCTGGTGGGAGGGAGGGAGAAATGTCTACAAGTACACTAACCCCATTCTGCTCTTTCCACAACAGTCTGTCAACTTCTGTCATCAGGAGCCAAACAGAACTGAAGAAGTGTGCAAGACAGTGTAAGGAGAAGTTTTGAGCAGGATGGCATTAGAAGAAGTTTTGGGAAGGACAGTGTTAGAAGTTTGGGCAGGAGGTTGTTTATGCTAGGCTAGGATGTCATACCATGAAAAAAGCAGCATGAAGAAAATCAAGTCCACAACCACCATGTAGACTGTGCCACTGTCTTATATGTCAGACTGGGCCGGAGAGGGGGGAACAAAAATGTTTTATGTAAGACATGTACAGGAGAGAAGACAGGAGAAGTGTTGTACAGAAGAACTGGATTGTGCCACTAAGTGTCTTATCCATGACAGATTAGGAGTGGGTAGGCGGGTGGGGGGGACATTATGTCCATAAAATTATGTTTTTATGCAGGACGTGCAGAAGAGAAGAGAGGTGAAGTATTGGGCAAGGGAGATGACAGGAGACATAGATAACTGTCAGCATGCCATTGATTGTGCGTTTAGCAGCCCCAACTGTGATGTTTAAGTGAACATTTATGCTAATTACTAAATAGCCTAGACTTTTTTTGTAACCACTTTGGCACATATCTCAGCAAGATAGAATTTGCATGTTAGAACAGACAGAAATTACTGCAAAACTGTAAGTTCATTTTTATGTTTGCTTGCATGCATGTGCAAGAAACATAGTGCCATCATCCGAGTTTTTGGAGGTGTGTCACCCCCTCCTCCAATTCAGTCAGTGTGTTGGCAGGCATGGCCCCAGTCCTCCAATGCATGCTGGAGGTGTCTATGACAGCTCCAAAATGCAGTGGCGTGCAGTTGAAAGGGGGAGCTACGCTTCAGTGAGCAGTGATCAGATATCGCCTGCTCATGCGCGGCTCCCCCTACACACACACACGCACGCATACTGCGTGCTAACCCTTCCCACGCAGACACTGTATAGCCGACAGGGGTGCCCAATCCCCCGTCAGCTGTGCTGCGCCTCCTGAGCCTTCCACATGCCACGCTGGGTGCCTACCCCAGTGTGGCAACTCATGGTAGCCGACGGGTGCCCAATCCCCGTCCGGCCCACTGTCCTCACCCCCAGAGTACAGAGTGCCATGCTGGGAGCCCACCCCAGCATGGCACAGATACTATGGCTGACGGGGTGCCCAATCCCCGTCAGCTCCACGCCCCCAGCCATCCTTGTGCCACACTGGGAGCCCACTCCAGCGTGGCAAACGTCTACGTCGTTGTAATAAAAAAAACCTGTAAAGAAAAAATGGTCCCACGCACGGTCTCCTGCCTCCCACAACTCGCACCCACCACTGCACACCCTGCCTCCCCACACCCCTCACCCCATACTTACCTCCGGAGCTTGGCGCGATGATCATCGGTGGACCGGGAACACGTCTGCACTCTTCAAAGCCGACCGCGAACTGAGGAAATGCCGGTAAGCTGTATAATGGGATAGATAGGGTTTTTTCAACTTTGTTGCATATCTCAGGCATTTTTTGGAATATTTGCACCAAATTTTCAACATGGGGTTTTTGGGACCCCTTCTCATGAATGCTGTCACTGTCGTGGCGTTATTATTCGGGCCCGAAGGGTGATTTCGCAGTCACTGCATGAAATCACCTTTTGGGGCAGAGTAACCAAATGACACTGCCAGTATTCATAAGGTGGGCTCTCAAGAAGCCTATTTTGAAAATTTGGTGGAAAAATTCAAAAAAATGACTGTTTTACGAGCGTGCATTGCGCAGTTCCTACGCACGCTTGTAAGTTCACAAATTTTCAATATTTTCACTCCAGATTTTCAACATTGCCATTTTACCACACCTTCTTATGAGTAGTACAGCTGTCATTTTCCACATCTCACCCAAAATGTGTTTCCGCCCATGTAGCGCACAATGGCGCAGTCGGTGTATGAAATCAATATATGGGACAAATTAAGAAAATCACAGTGACACTGTTCATGAGCAGAGGTCTTAAAATGGCTATGTTGAAAATGTAGTGAAAATATTCCTAAAAATGACTGTTTTACGAGCATGCGTTGTACAGTTCCTACGCACGCTCGTAAGTTCGCGTATTTTCAATATTTTCACTCCAGATTTCCAACATTGCCATTTTACCACACCTTCTTATGAGTAGTAGAGCTGTAATTTTTCACATCTCACCCAAAACGTGTTTCTGCCCATGTAGCGCACAATGGCGCAGTCGGTGTGCGAAATCAATGTACTGGACAAATTAAGAAAATCACAGTGACACTGTTCATGAGCAGATGTCTTAAAATGGCTATGTTGAAAATTTGGTGAAAAAATTCCTAAAAATGACTGTTTTACGAGCGTGCGTTGCACAGTTCCTATGCATGCTCGTAACTTTGAGAATTTAATATTTTCACTGCAGATTTTCAACATTGCCATTTTATTACACTTCCTTCTGAACAGTACAGCTGCCATTTTTCATATGTCACCCAACATGTGTTTTCGCACTTGTAGTGCACAATGGTGCTGTGGGTGTGCGAAAGCAATGTTTGGGACAGAGTTCATGAGCAGAGGTCTTAAAATGGCTATGTTGAAAATTTGGTGACAAAAGTCCATAAAATGACCATGTTACAAGTGAGCATTGCGCAGTTTCCATGCACCCTCGTAAGTTCATGACTTTGTAATATTTTCAGTCCAGATTTTCACCAGTGGCATTTTTCCACACTTCCTTATGAACAGTACAGCTGTCATTTTTCACAACATGACCGAAGTGTGTTTTCACACTTTCAGCGCAGAGATGCGTGGTCGCTGTGGGAAATCATTGTTGGGACAGATAAAGAAAATCACAGTGACACTATTCATGATCGGAGGCACCAAAATGCCTGAGTTGACAATCTGCTGTAAAATCCCCAACCTAATTATATTACGGGTGTCGTTGCACAGCGGTTCTATATCGCAGTGACTTACAGTTTTTTATATTTTTACTGCAGATTTGCAACATTGCCATTTTGCACCTCCCCATGAACAGTACAACTGTCATTTTTACATCCTGTTCGAATGTTTTGCACCTGTGGTGCTAAATGCCGTAGTCACTGTGCATAAGCAGCTTCGCCAACAAATTGATATTGCCACTGTTCATGAGGTGGGGTCACAAAAAACCATGTTGAAAATTTGGAGTGAAAATACCAATGAATGCCTGAGGTATTAGGGTTTCCAACCATAATGCCCAACCCTGTAGAGAATGACAGGCATCAGGGGTGTGACTTGGGATTCTTGCCTGTAATGCTCATACCATTCCACACCCTGCAGCCAGTGAGAGGCATCAAGGTATGCCTTGGACTCTTCAGCCCCAAAGTTCACCCCATTCTCCTATATCACACCCATCTAACCGTATTTCCTAATGGAATGGGGTGCGCATAAGGGCCAAAGACCCCAAGGAACACCATGACACTTGTCAGTGTCTGCAGGGTGGGGTGTGGTGAAATGACATGGCCGTTATGCCTGACAACCCAAAGGCACATCCCAATGCCTGTCACTCTCTGCAGGGTGGTGGTGGTGGGGTTGGCTTCAGTTTAATACTTCACTGCCATTCCTATTACGCAGCTCTGTAACTTCTACACTACCACTGCCAATGCCAGCAAGCAAACATTCGGCATTGACAAATGCTTGTTTCATTGTACTAAAGTGAACGTACAACATACAGGTACAGGTTAAATCTGACATGCTGTACTTGTGATATTATTGCTTTGTTATGGTTTATCTGGTACCTCATGCTTAATGGCTATGTAACCCTGCTGGGAAAAACCACTGTGTAACAAACAAATACTGTCAATTTGCATTCTTGATTGCCTGAAAAGTATAAAAAAGATGGGGAAATAAAAGAAAAATGGGAATTGAACTTACCTAGACTCATTCATTCATTTCAATGGGGACCACAAAAAATTTCACAAGGAATCCCACATTTTAACTCAGGACCTCATGTTTTTTCCAGAAAGTCCAGGACCACTGAACAAAAAATCCTACCAAGAGACTTGATTATTGGACAGTCACCAGTCCAGTTAGGACAGCCAGGCCAGGAGGGAGAAGAGAAGGAGCAGTAAATGTTATTTATTTATTTGAGTTTTGGTAATCGGGTAAATCCATTGAGATAATTACAGTCTCTTTTTCATGGGTGACCCAGATGTGCAAGATGTATACAACAGAGTGCGTTAACACATCAATGATATTTGCAATGGTGAGATTAGGTATACATCATTCAAAAACTCCACAGTAGGAGATCACGTGATGCCTCTGTGAGACTTGCAGCTACACGATCCAGCTCCTGCTCCAACTCTCAATTTATACTTAAATATAGTAGACCAGCCTCATTTTTCTGCTTCATCTAGTACAGCCTGTGCTTCTAATAGACTCCCAACATGTTCAAAATGCAGTTCACATGGTTGGAGATTGAGAACGGTGTTAAAATATTCATTGTTCAATTCGGGGCCTAACATTACCATGGAGGCCGAAATGCGCCAGACCCCACTGAAGCATACACCCCCACAGACTCCAGAGAAGGGTCCGAAACAACCTAAAAGCCAACCCGGGGTCTCCTCAAAACCTGTTGTGTCAGCAGCGATCCAACAAATGCTGACTCCGCTATCAGAACAAAAATTTATGGAGGAACTTCAACCTTTTAAAGCAGCCCTGCAAGATATCACTGCAGAAATTAAATCGCTTAGCGGGGAGCTCTCAAACACAAACCAGGCTATCTCTGATGTTGCAGCCCGTACTACGTCCCTGGAGAACTGGAAGGACAAAATAGAACCTGACATAGTGAACCTGAGGCAACAACTGCGTAAAATGGAATCCAAGTTAGAAGATCTGGAAGACCGAAGTCACAGAAACAATATCATAATCTTCAGCCTTCCAGAAGATGCTGAGGGATCTATGCCTATACTCTTTCTACAGAAGATGCTCATGAAAATCACTGGGCCCTCTCCTAACAATACTACTTACATCATAGAGAGAGCCCATCACTCACTTTGTCCTAAACTGGCAGCTGGAAAGCCTCCAAGACCACTCATTCTAAAATTTCTCAATTACCTAGACAAATCCCACATTCTTGGGCAAGTTAGAGGTCTACAACAAGTTTTATGGGAGGGCCAACAATTGAGATTTGCACAAGACTTACTGGCTTCAGTAAGACAGAGAAGATGGGAGTACCATCCCCTAGTTTCCAAATTAATAGCAGCAGGGATCAAGTGGAGGGTACAATATCCGTCTTGCCTGGCTGTCCTACACACTGGCACTTGGCAGTCTTTCGAAAACCATGCAACAAGCTACTCCTGCTCTACATTCTCTGCTCCCAGATCTATTCACCACCCGCTGATGCTCTTCGATGAGGATCTCCCTGGGGTTTTCCCACTTATCTAAATAGGAGCATATGCATGTTTGCCTAGGTGGGTTCCGGTAATTCCATTGATTGACCACAAGAGGGCTGCAGAGACCATGGCATTGAAGAGGTGACTTTGTGTTCCTTCTGTGTCACAAGCAGAGATTTGTTTTGATGTGATTTTGGTGACTGACTCTTCGGTTTCCACAGGATCCTTCTATGGACGTGGCATTGACACAAGATGCTGTCGGCTGGTTAGCTGGTCTGTCGGAAGAAACAGTTCATTTTTTGAGTTTGCGTCTCTCCCTGGTTGTCTTCTCACCTCCTTTCAACATATGGTTGCTGCGAGACTGCTTGCTTTTTTTTATGAAAGGCCACAGAAGGGCAGTAAATATCTATGGTACAGAACAGGTGCAGTAGCAGTTTTCCTGTATAAGAAGCCGGAACTTATATTTTTTTATGAGCTCTAAAGGCTTGTTTATTTTTTCTTATTTGTTTATATTAAAGATATACTGTTGGCACGTGATTCTGCTTGCCTGTTGAACTGTTGGACTGATGTAACAGACTCTTTCTTTTTTCTTTATTTTATACACCATATTTGTGACTCTTGGTTGTTGCATCCTTGCTCTTGTAATTAAGTTATATTGGCTTTACCAATACGTTTGGGGTTGGGGCGGGGGGCAAGGGTTCTGGGATTATTCTGCAGTCTAATCAGAGCACTACGTACTGGCACAGGGAGGAGAGGGCTTCCACAACTGTCTCATGTGCATATGTTTGGATGCTATTGTTCTCAATGTTTATGTTCCAGGGGCTGTCAAGGGTAACAGCCTCAGCAGTAAACCAACCCATTAGGGGTACCATTTACCTTGTTGTGGAAGGGGGATATTAGGTAATGGGAGAAGGGGGTTGGTATGTTTGGGTTATTTCAGTATTTCACTTTTCTTATATGGTTTCTTTCACACCTCGAAATTCTATTTATACAGTATATGACTGGGAGGAGCACTGGTTATGGGGGGATATGTATATTTGGGAATTGGAATTAATTGTAAGGAGGGGGAGAAGAGGGAGGGATTCATATTCGTCACCACTGGGTACTTACAAAATAGCTTACTGGGGAATTGATATTTTCCACTATGGGAATGTTTTATTTTTACAGAGAAATATTGGATATCTTGCTTGGTTATGGCATCAATACTAAAAATCTGTTCTTGGAATGTTAAAAGTGCTCAATCCCCTATTAAAAGAGCTATGATACTGTTACATCTCCATAAACTTCATGTTGATGTGGCTTTTCTTCAAGAGACCCATATACCCACCTCACACATTCTTTGCTTAAGATGAGCATGGGTGGGGGAAGTACTGGGGGCTGGCCTGGATACCCAAAATTGTGGAGTCACAGTGTTGGTAGCACGACACGTACCTTTTAGGCTGCTTCAATCAGTAGTCGATCCCCAGGGCAGATATATATATATATTGTTAAGAGTTATTTTGGGTCACTCAGAACTAATACTGGGATCTGTTTATGGTCCTGTAGGTGACAACCCACAATTCTTTACCACTCTTATGACCAGTTTGGCTCCTTGGTTCACTCTCACTATACTACTCAGCTGGGATTGGAACTTAGTCCTTTGTAGCACTGTGGATAGGTCCATCCCCCGATGTTCTCCTCCTACTCCTGCATAAATGGCCTTGAGAAAATTGATGGACACTATGGGCCTTGTTGATCCTGGAGGGCCCTCTTCCCTTCAATGAGAGATTACTTGTTTCATTTCCTGCCCCATAACACACTCTCTAGGATTGATTATTTCTTGTTGGGGATTGAGCATCTATCAAGGGTTCAAACTTGTACTTACTTATCTAAAATGATATCTGATCACCGCCCAACCCTTTTACATAGGTCCCTACCTGCCTCAGTGAACTATAATAAAGTTTGGAGGTTTAATCCTCAATTATTGAAATCTCCATCTTTGGTAGATCATCTTCAAAGGTTTATAGAGAATTGTTATGAGCTCAATGCTCCTTCCATGCCAAAACTTGATGTACTATGGAGTGCGTTGAAGTGTTCATTGAGAAGAGAGAGATTATTCGCCTGGCTTCTATTAGAAAAAAGAAAATCTCCCAAGAATCTTCTCTATTGATACAGCAAATTAGATCCTTAGAACAATCTCTCTTCTCCTATTCCACTACGACAGAATTTGAAAAATTAGAAAGCCTTCATTTCCGATACAACATTCTTCTTAGTGATAAAGCTGAACACCTCCTTTTTAGATCAAAAGTCACCTATTTTGATCAAGAAGGCAAGACTGGGAAGCTATTAGCTCTGAGGCTCAGGGCACAAGTTGCGGATAGAATTGTGTCATCTATATGAGACGATACTGGTAATCTACATACTTATCCCAGAGACATTGTCTCCTGTTTCAAAACATATTATCAATTTATCTACTCATGCTTCCCCTCACCTTTTAGTAGTACTGACTTAGATCACTTTCTCCAGGACATAGACCTTCCAGACCTGTCACAGCATCAGATAGCCTTTCTTCAAGCTACCTTGTCTTTAACAGAAGTGCATGAGGCCATTGATGCACTTCCACTAGATAAAGCTCCAGGCCCTGATGGTTACACATCAAACTTTTATAAAACTTTCAAATCTCAATTAGGTATAACTCTTCTCAATACCTACAACTATATTTATAAACAAGGCCTCTCAGACAACAGTTTCACTGCTGCTACTATTGTGGTGCTCTCAAAGTCAGGCAAGGACCCCACGTTGTTGTCAAATTACTGTCCAATATCGCTCATAAATGTGGACCTGAAGATTCTAGAAAAAATCCTTGCCAGTAGGCTGGCTCAGGTCTGGCAGACTCTACTAAGCCCTGAACAGGTGGACTTTGTGGCTGGATGCCTATCGGTGGATCACCTGCGTAAACTCTTTCATCTCATTTCTGTGTCCAGGGACTCCCATATTCCATCGGCTTTGCTGTCCCTGGATGCAGAAAAAGCCTTTGACCTGGTATCCTGGGATTACCTGTTTTAGCTACTTCCAAGATATCATATCGCTGTACAATTTATACAGTGGATAAAAATGATCTATTCTCAACCTTCAGCCCGCATACTATGTAACAGAGTTTTTTCTCCATCCTTCATATTACAACAGGGCACTCGACAAGGATGCCCCTTTTCTCCTTATTTGTTTAATTTATTTTTAGAACCTCTTATCAGAAAAATTAAGATCCCTACACTAATTTCTGGTATCCCAATCAACCATCTCCAATACAAATTGTAGGTGTACACCGATGACATTATGCTTCATATTACCCACCCATCTAAATCTATACCTGCTATCTTAAGTATTATTCAGGATTTTGGGTGATTATCCAATTACAAACTGAACCTGTCTAAGACAGAGGTAATGCCCTTAAATAATCAGACTCTAAAAGCAGACATTCAACATCTTGGGCTCTCTTGGGTAAGAGATAAGATAAGATATCTTGGTATATACTTATCTCAATCTAACTCCAAAATGAAGCAATATAATTTAGATAAGTTAATAAGATATATTAAGACAGATTTGAACCACTGGGCATTACTGCCTATTTCCCTTTGGGGACGTATTAATTTAGTTAAAATTAATGTACTGCCCTGTTTGTTATACCCCCTTCAAATGCTTAATCAATTCCTCCCTAAGTCCTGGTTTAGCCAAGTCCATGGCATTATTTCTAAATTTTATCTGGAAAAATAAACCCCCTTGAAGGGCACTTTCCAAACTACAGAGATCAAAAGAATTAGGATGGCTACAGGTTCCCAATATCTACCTTTATTATCTGTCGATTAATTGCTTGGTTTTTTCACAATGGATGAGACCTGCCCCTTATCCTTGCTCAAACCACTATTCCTCACTGTGGTTACAAATAGAAAAGTCACTCTGTACTCTATCAGGTGTAGATATTATAGTGTTACCTTATCTCTCCCTTAACAAAGTTCCTCATCAGCTTAAATCTATACCCATAATGGCATCCCTTCGAACACATATGCAACTCAATAAGACCGTAGATTATTCTTTGGAGAAGGATTCCTCCCAACTCATTCTGGGCAATCCCAATTTTAAAATTGGAGGTCGAGTTATTACTTCTTCCTTCGGGCTGGGTGGAGTGGGGAAAAAGGTTACAGATCTAACAGAGAACTATGGCATTCTCTGACATAAGAGCAAAATATAGTTTACCTATCTCTTTCTGTTTCAAATACCTCTGAATCTCCCAAACCCTAATGCAACACTTTGGTAATGGCCTTTGGGACCAATATATGGTCGTCCCTGTCCTCAGTACACTCTCAATGAGGCCCACTTCCCATTATGTCTCCTTTTATTATAAAGAGCTTCACAATCGGATAAGAGAACTAGATGGTACCCCTTGCTATGTATGGGACAGTGTCCTTCCCCCCACTCCTATGGCCCCCCACCATTGGTCACAAATTTGGAGCAGATTGTACAAGGATGTCAGGTGGGACCGCTATAGGTCACTCCAGTTCCAGATCTTACAAGATTTATTTTATACCCCTGCAAAACTTTGTAAAATGGGAAAACTCCAGTCTGATATGTGTACTAAATGCGGGCTTCAACGGGGTACACTATTTCACATTCTTTGGGAATGTGCTAAGGTGTCCCCTTTTTGGGAAAATATCCATTCAAGACTTGACCCCCTACTAGGGTTACAAAATGCCTTTCATCTGGAAATTTGTATCCTTGGGGATTCTGGGGATATTCTAATAGGGAACCAACAGAAACACATGACCCTGATCTCCCTTTGTGGTAAGAAAGTCATATTACGCCATTGGCTGGACCAGCAAATCCCTACTTATACAGAATGGCACCAAGTAATTCTCTTTGCCTTACAAGCAGAGCACCTCTTGGTGAGCATTTCTAAATGTAGTAATAAATACCAGAAGACCTGGTCTCCTCTACATACCTTACTGTCCATTTAATGTTATCTAAGCCCACGTCAATGATTGTACTGCTGAATCAAATTGAGCTTTGTAGACTTTAATGATAAGCATTTATCTCCCTGTTTTCATGATGTATTATCCCCAGTCCTATGTAATGCAAGTTGCGATTTTTGTTTTTTATTAATTACCTAGTGGTGGAAGATGGGAAGGAGTGTGGGAAGTAGGAGGGCCTGTTATTCTTTCCTTGGATGTTACTGTTAATAGTTCTCAACTAACTCCTGATATTTACTGTAGGGTATTAAATATGAACAAAAACAACTTTATAGGGTTATGTTTGAGGTTAACTCCAACTATGGTTCCTATAAGAGCTTAAAAAGTATAGCATTTGTTCTGTTGTCTTATTGCTCCTTAGATCTCCGTACAATGTTGTTTGCTTAAAAACATGTATAAATGAAAATGCAATAAAGTTTATTAAATTAAAAAAAAACTCCACAGTAATTAAGGTTCATACAGATACAGCCGATGGTATATATAATAATAAAATCATAAACAGATGGACTATACAGTATTATGACAAATATGTAGAGGAAGAGAAAGAGAAAATTGACAGAGGCATTGAGAAAAGGATCTAATCTGGCCAGGGATGACTTGAAAGATATGCTGCAGACTTCATCACTGTAGCCAAAGACCAACAGTCAAATATCTGCCATAGTACAGTATGTATCTACTCTTTAAAACACTGATATAGGCAATGACACATTTTAAAATGCTGCATGGGGTAGTGTGTTTAAAGAAAATAATGACTTAGATCAGTCTCAGGGTTCCATTCTATGTCCTCTTCTGTTTTTATGTAAGTAAATGATTTACCAACAACATGTCAAGATATACAATCATGTACACAGATGATACAGTACTATTTGTGCAGGAAAAACAGTAGCTGACCAAGAGGAATGCCTGCAGAGCACATATAACAAGCTGCAACATTGATCGTACAAAAATAGACTTTTGCTGAATTAAAAAAGAAACCTAAAATGATGACTTTTGGAACCCATCAAAGATTAGAATAATATGGAAAGAAATTACACATAATTGGGTTTAAAAATGGACCAGTGGAAGTTGTAGAGAATTTTTATTCTCCAGGTAAAACCCCTAGGTCAAGCAGTCACTCTACAAGATCATGTAAATAAAGCAACGGGAAAAGTAAACAGCAAGTTACAAATTCTTTATAGAAACCAAAACAACTTCTCAAAAGAAGCTAAAGAAACCATAGCAAAACAGGTTTTATTTCCTACTTTAGAATATAATTCAACTGTAAAATATCAAGTTTCACAAAGTGTACCATCAAAATATATTGCTATATTTAATAACATATGTCATTTTGTTACAAGATCCTCCCAAAAAGCCTCACCATTGTGAATTACATGCATGCCCTGGGGTGAAATGGGGCCAGGATAGGGCCCATAATCAGGGCCCATAATCAGGGTCACTCCTTGGATCTGTATTCCTCCTGGGGATGGAGATCTCTGACCTGGTGGTGGAACTGGTCAGATGGTCAGCCCGTCACACCATAGGGTTGAGTTTCATGGCTCCCCCCAATAGACCTGCCCCCCTGGAGATGACCCAGTACCGCCCTTTAAGTGGTGTGACCCCTGATGGTCTGTTGGCGGTACTGGACCTATCAAGTAGGCCAAAGGAATGCATGGATCCAGGGGAACTTGTACAGTACAATAATAGTGCAGTATCAGGGGCCCTGGATTCCATAGCTCCTGTTCGTGTTTGCCCACACTCACTCTGCATCCTTGGTCCCTGTGGTTTGATGAGGACTTGAGAGAGGAGAGTTGAGTTGAGTTGGTTGAAGGTTAGAATGGTGCTGGCAGAAATCCGGCCTTGAGGGGAAAAAGCTTAGACTGATAGGTCATTGCCAGTTCTATCAGTCGGAAATCTCTTGTAAGAAGGCAAAGTTCCTATCCAGAGAGATTCTGTAGCAAGGAATTGACTGGCTCATCTCTTCCATACTGTGGACAGGCTGTGCAATCCAGCCTGCCTGCAGAATTGGAGAGCTTTTCCACAGTTGAAGTGTGAGGAGTTTGCTCAATCCTTTGCTGATAAGATTGCCACCATCAGGTCAGAGATCTGACCAGTGGCTTCTGTTGAGTGTTGCGACTGTCGGTGGGAGAGCATAGGCACCCAGGCTGTCTGGGCTGTTTTCAACTGGCTGGCGATTATTGATATTGTGAAGACTGTCTGGGGCTTATAGCCAACTTGCTGTAGTTTGGATCCAGGTCCAACTTGCCTCCTTCTAGAGTGCTGGGATGTCACTGGCCCGGTCCTCACTGAGACTGTCTTGTGTTCATTGGAGAAGGGTGTATTCCTGGACTCCTTGAAGGAGGCAGTGGTGACACACCTTTTAAAGAAACCCTCCCTTGACTTGGACTGTCTCACTAACTACAGGCCAGTCTCTAACCTGCCTTTTTTAGGCAAGATTATTGAGAAGGCAGTCACACTGCAGCTTGAAGACCATATTACCACCCACAAGGTCTATGATCCTCTCCAGTCCAGATTCTGGAAGAGGCATAGTACTGAGAATGTTCTTGTTCAGGTGCTAAATGACCTCCTGATGGTGAGAGATCAAAAGAGCCATTCAATCCTGGTTCTCCTAGGTCTCTCAGCGGCATTTGACACCGTGGACCATGGGATACTATTGGAGCATCTGCAGTTGATCTGGGGACTGTTGGGAACAGTCCTCAGATGGTTTCACTCTTTCCTCACAGGTAGGTCTCAAAGAGTGGTGCCAAGAATTTTTTTCTCAGTCCCTCTTCCCCCATCATGTGGGGTACTGCAGGGCTCCATTTTATCCCCCATGTTGTTCGCTGTGCACATGCTGCCATTAGGGGCATTATAACGAAATATGGGCAGAGTTTTCACTGCTATACAGATGATACTCAGCTGTACATGTCCTTTGTACCAGAGCAACGTGATGCTATCTTGGTCTTTAACAACTGACTTTCTGTGATCCAGAACTGGATGAGTGCCAGCTGGCTGAGATTGAACCCAGAGAAGACTGAGGTGTTGGTTGTGGACCCAGGTCATTGGGTAGAGGGGCTTCCTCCTGGTTGTTCTCCAGGTATTTTACTTGGTGGCAACCAGTTGAAGGCCTCTGAACATGTGCATAACCTGGGCATTGTTCTTGACTCAGAGCTGACACTTAAAACTCAGGTGTTGGCTGTTGTCAAGACCTCGTTTTACCTCCTAAAGAACCTTGCCTAGGTGAAACACCTTGTTTCATCTGAAGACCTTCCCATACTAGTGCACGCCTTTGTGCCCTCCCACCTTGACTATTGCAATGCTCTCTACCTAGGGCTTCTGGGGTTGAGATCCACCGCCTGCAGCTGGGGCAAAACACGGCATCCAGGTTATTGACTGGCTCATCAAGAGACAGTCATATTATGCCTGTGCTCCATGAACTGCACTGGCTGCTGGTGCAGTGGAAAATCACCTTCAAGGTAGCATTGCTGATCTATAAAGCACTACACAAACAGGGACAGCGCTATGTGCAAGACCACCTGTGTCCCTATTGACCCCTCCGATCACTTTGCTCCACTGACAAGGGATTGCTGGAAGTTCTCTGGGTCCATTTGAAGACTTCTGGGGCCAGAGGTTTTGCATTCATGGCCCTACGCTGTGGAACTCTCTACCTTATTGGGTGAAAGAGTGCCTGTCCACCGAGTACTTTAAGTCTTCATTAAAAACTTATTTATGATATTTATTTGAATTGGCTTACTCTGACTCATTCTGGATTTTATTATCAGTTTCTAATGGAATAGCTTTGTTTTAGAATTTTAACCAGATCTAGTTTTAGAAATTTGTACAAGCACTTTGGTTTCTGACAAGTGCCTTTATATAAATAAAGTTTGTCTTTGACTTTGACTAAGGTCCTAGCACCACAGGTGAGGATTTACAAAAAAGATGTGAGTTTTGTACAGAAAATATTTACGTGAAATTTGCCAGTTAAGTGAATAAATGAGTCAGGCTCCTAAACCTATATCTGTACAAAATGCATCAGGAAAAGGTTTAATGAGAAACTTATTGAAACAAAGTTAGCTGAAAGATCTTTTTCTTACTATGGACCTAAAGTACTAAATCAATTAGTATAATAGGATACTGACATGTCTGTAAGTATTAAGGCCCCTATATTCAGAGGAGATGCATGGCACATCTCAGCACAAACCGGAGATGTGTCACGCATCCCAATAAATGTGCCAAAGTGTGATACTGAGTAGGGGGAGATGGGCAGCCCAAATGCGAATGGGCCATGGCCCAAACATAATGTATTTGGCATGCAGAAGGGTGTTCTCAAGGACAAAGCTGCGATGGGCATATTCATAGGAATGTGCCCTGAATGTACCAGAAATGCGCCGCACACAGATAAGCCTGAAAAAACTGGCCTAAATTGTCTGGCCACCCACAGGCAGGCTGCTGTAGTGCAGACAAGTGCACGGCAGCCTGCAAACCCCAGTGATCCAGTGAAACCCCCCTTCCACCCCTGAATCCTGCCTGTAGTGCAGCAGTCCCCCAACCCGGTACCACAGTATAGGTCCCCCCTCAAACCTGGTCCCTGATGCAGGAATAAAGACCCCCATGTCCATAGGGCTCTGTGCCCCACACCTGACCCTGCTCACCATTCAAAGGATCACCCTCCATCCCCAATCAACAGATTAACAATCCCCTCACCCGGCCCCAATCCCCATCCATAGAACGATCATGCCCCCAACCCAGTCCCGTTCCCTGATCAAAGTAAACCATAGCCTCTCCCAGCCCCAATCTCCAATGCTTGAAGGACTACTCAGACCATGCTCTGTATTGCTGTTGTGTAGTGGACCCCACCCCGGTACCCCAATCTCCATTCCATATCGAATTCTACCCCATATTATGTAGCATACCATAATTGCAGGCACTCCAACCCCAAACTTGACCCAAGACCCTTGTTCATACCATAATCCTGCCATGTACAATTTTCCATAGTGTAGCAGCCCCACACACCCCCAACCCGGTAGGTGGAACACCCTTCCTGCATCACCCATGCCAGAAACTGGCTCAGCCCTCCGCTCACCACCATGGCCAGCCACCATCTGAATATTCCAGGAATGGTACTGTACAGAATATGCACTCAACCAATGAGCACATGTTCTGTACAGTACCGTTCTTGGCCTATTCAGTCAGTGGCTTGCAGTGATTCAGAGTGGAGTGCTGTGCCAGTCGTCGGCATGGGTGATGTGGGGGAGGTACGGGGACAGTGTTCCACCTACTGGGGGGGGGCCACTACACTATGGAAAATTGTATGAGGCAGGATCATGGTACAAATGGAGATCCTTGGTTGGGTTTGGGATGGTGCCTGTGATTGTGGTGTTCTAAATAATATGGAACAAAATTCTGTATGGAACGGGGATTGGGGTACCAGGGTGGGAGACCACTTCATTTACAGAATTATTCTGATAGGGGAATATCATTCAAATGGGGTTTGGGTGGGGGTCCACTACACTTTGGAAATGGGGGGACCGTCACTATGGTAGGTTGAGGGAGCTCTCACTACTATGGGCATGGGGCACAGGTTCTGTGTGGGGGGTGCAGTTGTTTGCCTGCTGAAGGGGCTCAAGGCTGCATGGGTGCTGGTCCAGCACATCCTGCCTGGTGCAGTTATATAAATGAGCCCATAATGGGCATGCATGGGGTCCATTCATTCCATTCATGCCGAATGGGCTCATTTGCATTTTGTGGATGACTATCACCTTTGGGGGCACAGCACATCTGTGATGCACCAGAGCATCCCCCATTGGTGGTATTCAGCCCATCCCTGGGTGCAGCACCTGTGCATTGTCTGCCACCCCCATTTGCGACACCCACACTGGTTGCACTATTCAAACAGGATGCACGATCCCTTGGGATCACACATCATGTTTGAATATAGCATTTCTTTGCTCTGGAGCAACTTTCTGGGTGGCACATCTGGCTGTGCTGTGCATCCACCAGCTTTGAATATGGGTTCTCAAGTGTTTAAACAAAATTTGAGACAAGTATTTTGCCAACCTCTCTGTCAGGTTGTGAAAATGTTATTTAAATAATGATATTTAAACTGATTACTAGACAGCTCTCTTGGCAGATTTGTAATTGTGTTTTATTTATGCAATGTTCTTTATTTTCTTTATTTGTAACCCCAATGCATGGCTAAACATGGATCTTTTTGATCCAGTCTATCTTCCTGGTTATACAGAAAAAAATAAATAAAATAACAATTCTAGATTAGTGAAAATTACTCATGCAGTTGATATTCTGGTTACTATGTGCTCTTTTCCTCCTCCTTCTTATTAGATCACAAAGAAGTACGACTTGTTGGTGGAGGCAATGCATGTGAAGGAACAGTTGAAGTGAAACATCTCGAACAGTGGCACACAGTATGTGACAAGCACTTCGACCATATGGATGCATTAGTCATCTGCAATGAGCTGGGATGTGGAGCTCCTAAAGATATACGTGGAGGTGCACACTTTGGGGAAGGAACAAAGCCAATACTGAGTTATGAAATCCAGTGTAGAGGAAACGAGTCACATTTAACATTATGTACTTTATCCTTTATAGAGCATCGGGCTTGTTCACATGCCAATGATGTTGGAGTTGTCTGTCTGGGTATGTATTCTGCTTTTGAATAAGTAAACCTGTGTTTGGACAACTGTATTTTAAAACACCAATGTAGTTTAATAAAGACACACATAAATCTGAATACTGCTGCATCTGATTCTTTGTACTAAGTGTTGATGGTTTGAGGGTATGGGAAAGCTTGACAATGAAGCAAAAACCAAACAAAATATAGTTGAGTCCAAACATGAAAGTGGCCCTTAGTGATTAATTCAGATTGTAACATGGCAAAATGAACAGTATGGGAAATAAGGAATACAATTGGTTGAAGTGGGTCAGCTGGTACAAGAGCAACACGGCATTATGGCACGATAATGCCGTGTTGCTATTGAAGTTCCTCGGACAACCGCGGAGCAGAGAGCAGCAGTGTGGAGAAATAGACACAGGGCAGAAGAGGGACTAGAAGACGGTGAAATGTAGAGCGGTATCCAGCAGTGACGCAGACGAGGAGACAGCAGCAGCCGGGGACAAATACCCGGAGCAGAACGCACCCCGAGAGGCATGAGAGGGGGGAATGTAGTGTAGTGGAAATGTGGAGGCTCTATAGTGTAGGAGACAGAGAAGGGAAATCGTAGGTCCGGTAAACGCATGTAGGGCAGTCAGAAGATCTGGAATTGAGTGAGGAAAGCTGTGGAAAAGTCAGAAAATAGCAGGGACAAAAATGGGAAATGTAGTGAGATCAGAGCCATGGGGAGACACACACACACAGGAGGCCAGATAATATGTAAAACAGAGAGACAGGTAGATAGTGGAACGGACAAAGCAAGATATAATAGACCTCCTAGCATCGCAAATAAAATAACAGCTGGTCAGATCCGACAAATGTCGTGAAATGTATGTTCAGAGATCCTGTCCTGATAGTTATCGTTGGTGTAGTTTTCACAACATCAGGAGAAAAATAGGTGTCTCTTCAGTGTTCACAAAGTGCAAGATACAAATGTAAATGGCGCAAAATGTGGCTGACTTCTCTTATTCATAGGATCAAAATAACAGTGACAGTACACAGTTTGTCATAGAAGCCATGTTACAAGCACATTAATCCCCTCTGAAGGTGGCATTTAATGGGGAATTAATGCATGGTTGGACCGTTGTATGCACTCGGCCTCCGGCCTCGGGCCACATCGGTCCCAACCATGCATTAACTCCCCATTAGATGCCACCTTCAGAGGGGATTAAAGCTTACGTAATAGCTGGAGTAACAGATTATATACAGAACACCTCTCAACCTTACATACCTCGAAACGTAGGGTCAGAAGTAAAAAAAAACAGATGCTTCATCATATCATAGAGACAGAATGTCAGATGAATGTAGGGTTAGAACTTTTGTGCTATACAGTTTGATGTTTCCAGAGGATCAATGTTTTTAATAGCTTAACTACTGCTGTGTATAAAATATGACAACAACTTTTCCTTGACAGAAGGTTCAGTGGTAAAATATGCGATGCCCCAAGACATGTGTAACTGTTGAAGGTTTAGGAAAGGGGGATTCAATGGTAGAATAAAGGATATCTCTCATAGTGCGGAACAGCTGAGAGGTGCAGTTCTTGAATGGTTAAGTGGGAACACGTGAGACATCCTTTATAATGAGTGACAGGTATGGAAAGGATGGCCATGAGAGGTAAAATAATTAATATTCCTCTCAATGTGGTGCAGTTGAGAGTTATAGACAAAGATGGTCTGAGTTATAAAATGATGGGCATCCCTCCTAAAGTGGGATAGCAGAGCAATTGGTATAGAGTGCATTTGAATGCTAATAAGGAATGTCCCTACTACTGGGAAGCAGTTTTCAATAATATGTATGGAGGGAATGTGTGTCATTAAATGTGGATTATCACTCCTGAATTAGGAAGGTTGAGAGGTATGGGCAACTAGGGCTGGACAAAATTTATCTTCTGCAAGTAAAATTCTGGTAAAATGCTGATGTTGCATCCATGAAATGTTTGCAAAATTTCCATAAAATTATTTGAAATTGTCACAGAGGGTGGGAAATAGACAGGACAATGTTTTAAAATTTAAAACACACCATTGTGTGATATTTATTAACAAAACTTATTTACAGAAAGGAAGAAAATAAGCCAGAAAATAAGAAAACCAAAATAATAACCTTCACATCAGGTAAAACAAAATATTTAGCAATATATTGACCACTTGTCCCTTCAGTGGTTTCTCACTTTACACAGGTGCAATACAGTCTCTAGACTGTAGAATAGCTCAAATCTCTGTACCTTTGTATCTACTCACTCATTTGACCTCTCCTTGTCACTTCCCAGGCTCAACTAACTTTTGTCCAGGAGAGGGGGTTATTTATATCCCTGGGTCATGGTCACCCGTCCCAGACCCTTAACTTCTAAAGCCTGTTTCTTTTCTCAAGTGTTAGTGATTTAGGACTTCTACATGAGTCCTCCATACAATAATCCCTTCTACTTATGAAGGATGTCTCACGTGTTCCCCCTGCATCCATTGTCCATATCACTTAACCATCCAAGAACTGCACCTCTCAGCTGTTCCACACTATGAGAGATATCCTTTTTTCTACCACTGAGTCCCCCTTTCCTTGCAAATAACTTGCAAACAACTTTTTTTTTTCTTGCAGATAACTTGAGTCCCCCTTTCCTAAACCTTCAACAGTTACACATATCTTGGGGCATTGCATGTTTTACCACTGAACTCTTCTGTCAAGGAAATGTTGTCATATTTTATATCAGGTGTGTTGCAAGATGGCAGCGGTTTGTGTGAGCTGCCTGAGCCTGAGCTCTGAGTAAATGCGTTTTCTGAGCTCCAATTTGTTTTATTTTATGTTTTAACAGTTTACTTATTTTCGTGATTCTTTTTAATTTTCTGCTTTTTGTTTAGTTTGTTTCATTTTGGCTGTGTCCGTGAGCGTGTGACGTGAGCACTGAGCTGCCATTTTGCAGCTTCTGGGGTGTAATATTTTTCGGTTGGGGTCTTAGCGGCTGTTTTTTCAGCATAGCATGCTTGGAGGAAATAATATTGCGGGTAGTTCTGGTTTTTACAAAGACCCCTTGGGAGTCTGCTGAGGAGTGTGAGATCTTGGACTTTTGCACTTTTGCGCTTGCTGGACTAGTTTTTGGACTGTCATTGGTGTGTTATTCAGGCATTTTGAATACTCCCTGTGGGTTTTGTGGATTTCTTTTTGGGAAGTTTGAAGGAAAGATCTGCTGACTGGAGCTCTAGGAATTGAATGGTGTCCTTCCAGAACTAAAAATTGGGATTGTGAGTTTGTGAGTGGAGACCTTCTTTTTTTTCATCTTAATTTGAGATAGGAATGTTTGTGGATTCTGCTGACTGTTAATTGCCCCTAAATATCGTTCAGGGTGGTGAGAGCACCTGGGGCCTGGGGACATTAAACAAAATCCTTTCCCTGTTCTGGATTCTGGAAACTTTCCATGGAGTACTGTGGTCATAGGGAAATCTTCTTTTCTGACTGTTTGGGAGGATGCTCCCCCTCCCCTGGTGTGGGTGATTCCTAGGGAATCTTTGGGCCGTTTTAGGAGGAATCATGGGGATTTTGGCCAGAGGGCCGCTCTCCTCTGTGGTTGTTGGTTGGGGGATCTCGGTGGCTGGTGGGCAACTGGGATCTCTGGTTCCCCTCCTGGGGTGGCCTGCTTTTCCATGGGTCTTACTCCTGTGGGGTTGGGGTTTTTGCATTCTCCTTTTGGGCCTTGGCTCCTGGGTGTGGGATTGTGGCTGTGTTGGGCTGTTCTGAGGGAACTCCAAAGTTTGTTGGTGGTGTGGATTTTCCTGGGGTTCCTATGGTGTCTCTGTGGTGGGAATTATTATTGCCATCTTGGGGCCCTGTTTCAGATTACAGCCCTCTGGCCTGATCTTGGCTTAGGTGTCTAGTCCTGGGTTCTGAGGATACAGCTTGTTGGAGAAGAGTTGGTTTTCCTAAAGAACTCCTTTTTGTGATCAGATTGGGAGGGAGTGAGAGCCCCTCTTGCTGCTTGTCCAAATTTCATCTGGAGGATTGTCTGATATTTGGACTAAGAGGGGGTGAGAGCCCCTCTTGTTGTCATCTGGATTCTACATTTTCCTTTGGAAGGATGCCATTTTGCCCTGACACTGAGTTTTAGAGACTGTTATGTGATTTATATTTATGAGTTCTTGTAGAATTTAAGGGAGGGTGAAAGCCTCTGGATTTTTGGTTGTTAATCTTAGTTATTTGGATATTATTATATTGATTAATTTGATTTAATTTTGTTTTTTGTTTATTTTTATATTATTTATTTTATTTTATTTTATTTTGAGTTTTGGGTTTGGTTTTATTGTTGTAATGTGTAGAGGGCCTGCCACAATGGTCGTGCGCTATTCGTCCCCCGCACTCCGTGCCCTCTGCCCTTTCTCTCCTTTGCCATTACAGTTGTCAACTTACCAGCACTGTAGAGCACTGGGGATTGTACGGAGGAGGAGGGGATTTGGGGGGTGCAGACAGTGGAGGCCGAATGAGCGGACATATTGGATTGGGGTTGTGGAGACCAGAAGACACCCTGGGGTGAAATGGATTCGAGAGTGAGGTTTTCCTTGTTTGGTTCCCATACACAAGGATACCTCTACTATTAATGGTATTGGGCAAGTAGTCTGTTCCACTTCAGTTACCCGTCCAACCCGAGCATAGTTGTGCAATGCCGGATCCATTAGGAACAACACTGCAGTTATTGCAGACTTGGTAGGGTCCATGGATCTGGCTTGCATTACCAAGACCTGGCTGGATGGTAATGCGGTCAATTTGGAGGCAACAATTTCAGCCAGGTACTCGGTGCTACACTGCCCTAGGTTGGGCCGCGGGGGGGGGGGGGTTGCAGTCTGTTTCAAGACCAAACTGGAACTCACAGGTGGAGTCCTTTGAGTGTACCGTTGTGGCAGGTGTGGGATGTAGAATAGTTCTCATCTACCGTCCACCAGGGGATGAGAAACATTTTCTACAGGAAGTAGCTGATTTCACCATTGACATGGCATTTGAGTCTCCCAGGCTGACGGTCCTGGGTGACTTCAATGCCTTGGTTGATGATGAATATTCGCAGTTTGGACAACACTTCCTCCAATTAATGGCATCTTTGGGTCTCACACAAGTGGTTTCTTCTGCCACACATAAGAGTGGTCACTCTCTGGACTTAGTCTTCCTCCTGGGGATTGAGGCTACTGACGTTGGGGTGGAACCCATCATTTGGTCAGATCATTACACTGTGGGCTTCATTTTTTGCACCCTTCCTTGTAGGCCTACCCCTGTGGAGATGGTTAAGTGCCACTCTTTACGAGATATTAGCTCTGTGGACCTGACAGCAGCACTCAACCTATCGGAGTTTTCGAAGTGAGCAATAACCCCGATGCTTTGGTGCTGGCCTATAATAGGGCCATCTCCTTAGCTCTGGATCAAATTGCTCCTGTCCGTGTTCATCTTATCCCCATTCGACCTCGGTCTCTATGGTTTGATGAGGCCTTGAGGGAGATGCGGCGACAAGGATGAAGATTAGAGCGTTGTTGGCAGAGAACTGCCCTTGATGCCGACCATCTTAGATTGATGGACCATTATCAATCCTATCACTCCACAATCTCTCGTAAGAAGGCAGAGTTCCTGTCCAGAGAGATTGCGGCTGCTCAGAACTGACCAGCTCAGCTTTTTCAAATTGTTGACAGACTGTGCAACCCAGCCTGTCTCCAGGTTCAGAAATCCTTTTCACAATTAGAATGTGATGAGCTTGCTCACTTCTTTGCAGATAAGGTGGCTGACATTAAGGCAGCACTCCGAGTGGCTCCCTCTATTGGAGATGCTTTTGATCAGTGTTTGGTTGCTCCTTCTGGCCTCTCATGGAGTTCCTTTGACTGGTCTGAGTTCATTGATGTCATTAGGATTATCCATAGTATGCGCCCTATGTGCTGTAGTTTAGATCCGGGCCCGACTTCCCTGGTAAAGGGTTGTCTTGAGACTATCAGCCCATTTCTAGCATGGATAATGTGGTGCTCCTTGGATACAGGTGAGTTTCCTAGCTGCCTGAAGGAGGCAGTGGTGACACCCCTCCTGAAGAAAGCTACCTTGAACCCCGACTGCCATGTTAACTACAGGCCGATCTCTAATCTTCCCTTTGTTGGGAAAATTATTGAGAAAGTAGTGGCAGCACAATTGGAGAACCATTTAACCATCCATGACATCTATGAGCCCCTCCAGTCTGGTTTTCGAAAGAGGCATAGTACTAAGACAGTGCTGGTTCTGGTGCTCAATGATCTTCTGATGGCTAGAGATCAGAAGAAGCATTCTATTCTTGTTCTTCTTGATCTCTCATCAGCTTTTGACACTGTGGACGATGGGGTACTTCTCGCGTACCTGGAGTTTATCTGTGGTCTGTCAGAAACAGCCCTTAGTTGGTTTAGATCTTTCCTCCCTGACAGAACTCAGAGAGTGGTGTCTGGATTAAATTCTTCCTGCCCACTCTCACTATCATTTGGGGTACCCCAGGGCTCGGTGTTGTCCCCCATGTTGATCGCAGTGTATATGCTGCCCCTCGGAGACATTGTAACAAGGTATGGGCTGAAGTTTCACTGCTTTGCAGATGATACTCAGCTCTACCTGTGTTTTGCACCTGACCAGGATAGAGCTGTCTCGGTCATTAATAACTGCCTTGCCAAAATGCAAGGCTGGATGAGTTCAAGCTGGCTAAAGTTGAACTCGGAGAAGACGGAGGTATTAGTTGTGGACCCAAGTCGCAGGGTAGAGGGGTTGGGAGCTGGTTTATCCTCAGGTATATTTCTGGGAGGTATACAGCTCCCTACCTCTGAATGGGTGCGGAACCTTGGGGTGATTTCTGACAATGAACTGACACTGCGAATGCAGGTGTCAGCAGTTATCAAACTTTCCTTTTATCATCTTGGGAACATCGGCAGGATTAAGCACCTTATTCCCCCAGCTGACCTTCCTACATTGGTCCACGCTTTTGTGACTTAATGCTTGGATTATTGCAACTTCATTTATCTAGGGCTTTCTGGGGTTGATATCTGCTGCTTGCTGCTGGTGCAGAACGCTGCGGCCTGATTGTTGACTGGTACATCTCGTACCTGTCATATCTCGCCAGTACTACCCGATCTGCACTGGCTGCCGATTCGGTGGTGGTTCACCTTTAAAGTAGGTCTTTTGACCTACAAAGCCTCACATGGACAGGGTCCAGATTACTTGAAAGAGCTTCTGGTTCCCCTACTGCTCGGGGCGATCTCTCCGCTCAGTGGACAAGGGGTTGCTAGAGATCCCGAGGGTTTCTTTGAAGTCATCAGGTGCTCGTGCTTTTATGTTTGTTGCTGCGACCCACTGGAATTCTCTACCCCATCCGCTTCATCAGTGTGCGACCGTCGAGGAGTTTAAAAAGGCTCTCAAGACCTATATATGGTCAAAGATTAATTTGAATTAATTTATTGTGATGGAGCTCAGATTTAGTATAGTACAAATTATTTATGACCTGTGTTTATTATTTATTGTTTTAAATTATTGTAAGGCACCTTGGTTTAAGAAAGGCGCCATATAAATAAAGTTTCATTTCATTTCATTTACCTTATTTAATACATCATTAAAAATCCTACTATATCACCCTGTAACCAGACATAAATAGAAAAACATAGTAATGAGGCTGTCAGTTGCCTAGCAAGACTAAAGTAATGACCATGGTTACTGTAAGATTGACAGTAATCAATCAGACTGTCTTATAAAACAGGGACATTAGAGGGTGCACCACCCTTTGGGAAAATCCCTTTACTCCAAAGCCTGCACCGAGAAGCAGCACAGTTTTTTTTTTTTCCACAAAACTCAGGTAATGATTTTTCCTTTCTGGCCAACCTGCATTCTTTATTTCTAGGGAGCATAGGACACTTCTCCACAAACCTCCCTCTTCAACAACACACCAGTATTCTTAATAGCAGTTTTGTAGTTATTTCTTGGGGGGGGGGGTCAAGTACCAGGGCACCCTTCTATGACAGAGGTCACTCTGTCACATACCTCCCCACTTAAGAGGGCAACCATCCAATGGTTGTCCAAGAATACCATACCAACTCACATGAAGGTATGGTGGAGCTCTGGCCCACCATCACCATAGAGCTCCACCCCAGGGTCCCTTAAATCAGGATAGTCAGGATGCATACCATCTCAAACTCTACTCATTCATTAACCCTGGGGCTGTTATCATTGATTTAAACATAGTAACCTCAATATTTAACCATACTATCCAAAAAAAAACAGTAACCTTTAGACATATTCTTGTGCCCCCTTTTCATAAGCACACATACTGTCATCACCATAGTATTCCTTTATACTTTACATTTTCTGTGCCCTCTTTTAGTAAGCACACCTAGTACCCTTTAACAGTACCCATTTATATCACAGTCTGCATCAACAGTATGTCATGAACCTCATCATTGAACTTTCAAAGAAAAAAACATAGACATAGATCAAAAGCGCAGATAGATCAATTAGTAAAGGGAGAAAATCGCTCAAGAAGTGGCCAACTGAATGGACATGGGAAAATATTTGAGAAAACAACAGTAAAGAGAGAATGCTGCAGCACAGAAGGAAATTCACAGAACAACCATAAAAAAACAATTTGTTCATAGGTAAACATTTAGTATATTTCATATCAGTCCACCTTCCCACCTTCTTGGAAGGGGATAGAGCTATGGCCCTCCCTCATCCATTAGCTCCACCCCAGGGTCCCTTAAATCAGATGCAGCTCATAAAAGTTATCATTTCAAAAGTCACTTTTTTTTTTCTGCCTTTACCCTGGGGCTGATTTGTCACAGTTCATCTATACATTCGTAGGATACTTTCATGTACTCATTCTTCCCCATACCAGGCTTGAGACATATACACTGGATCATCACTATCATTTCTTTACTTTATGACTACTACTCCTGTGCCCAGGTACATATATAGTAGAACACTGCTACTATTTGTTTCTTCCTGAGATAACCCTATAATTTTGTAGTGATCCCTTTTCCATCCATGCCTGTGCTTTAGTGTGCTTTCCCTACCATGTGCGTCCTACCAGGCATTGGTTCCTCCCCTTTTTCCATGGTTGCCATCCTTTGCGGGCCTCCCATTTGCAGGATTCACCTCTCATGCATCTAGCAGCTACATTTTGGCTAACACACCTTCTTTTTAGGTATTTGGCAACTTGATGGTACATCCCTGACCAAAAGAATGCTGAGGTGAGTTCTTTTAAGACTTCCTCAGATTGTAGAGGTTCGGAATGTCTCGTACACACATTTTCTATGACTACCTCTCTATAGGCTAGAGGTACTATGATCCTGGAACATAACTTTTTTGTCTGGGGGTGAGGTTTAGTGTGGTAGAGGGTCCCCTGTTTATTTTCTACCCACCACAAAGGATTTTTCCCTTGTGTACCTGCAGCCCTACTTTCCTCCTGGTGTTTCAGGAATGCCTGAAATTCCATGATGTCTGAGTCTCCCACCTGTAACCTCCCCCATGCTACACTAGAGTTCTGACATTCTAGTTTCTGTTTATTACAAACAACATTGACAGGTGCATGAGTCTCTTCAGTTTTGTTCTTGTTGCTTGGAGGCTCATGCTTCACCCCTGAGTGTTTATAAACAGTCTTACCTGGGAACTTTTGTGAGGTTTTCTCTTTCTCTCCCATCTCCTCCTACCAGTACATACCGGGAAACATGTGTAAAATTGGTAAGACTGACATGAAGCACATCACCAGTGCTTTCTCGGATTCTGACTTCTCAGACCCTTTCCTTATTGGTACCACCTTGGCTTTGTCCCTCTGGTTCCTCATCTCAAGGCATCTACCCTCGGCCTCTTTCCATCGACACTCTGCATCCATCCAATGGTCATATAACCAGTGTATCGTTCCTCCGATCATGCAGTACCTCACCCAGGCTACCGTCACCACTCATCCACTGATCTGACAACGTCTTGTGCAGGCCACTGTTTCCACTCATCTTCTGACCTGACAGTGTCTCATTCAGGCCACTGTTTCCACTCATCCTCCTATCTGACAGTGCCTTGTCCAGGCCACTGCTCTCATCCTGGGTCCATCTCCTTTGATCCAACAATGCCTCATCCAGGCCATTGTTTACATCCTTGGTCCATCTACGTTGGTCTGGCAATGCTGTGTCCAATCCTGTTTCTGAGGTTTTCCTTCTGATTCCTCTGAATTCTAGCCCCAATAATGGAACCTCCCCCGTCTTCTGGGTCTGGGCTGTGGTCTGCAATCCAGTGGTGCCATCTTCCTCCTTAAATTCCATTGTATCCACAGATTCTATCATGTGTGCCATCTTAAATGTTTGTCCCAGTAGTCTGGACACCAGGGCTGGTGTCAAATACTGGTCTTTCCCTTTTGGCCTTAGATAACCAATACCCAATTCCACTTCTAACACCAAATGTCACAGAGGGTGGGAAATAAACAGACAGGACAATGTTTTAAGATTTAAAACACACTGTTGTGTGATATTTATTAACAAAAAGAAAATAAACCAGAAAATAAGAAAACCAAAATAATAACCTTCACATCAGGTAAAACAAAATATTTAGAAATATATCAACCACTGGTCCCTTCAGTGGTTTCTTACTTTACACAGGTGCAATATAGTCTCTAGATTGTAGAATAGCTCCAATCTCTATACCTCTGTATCTACTCACTCAGTTGACCTCTCCTTGTCACTTCCCAGGCTCAACTGACTTTTGTCGGGGGGGGGTATCTATACCACCCTGACCCAGACCCTTAACATTTAAGCCTGTTTCTTTACTTAGTGTTAGTGATTTAGGACTTCTACATGAGTCCTCCATACAATAATCCCTTCTACCTTATTTAGGACATCACAAAAAATCCTACTATATCACCCCGTAGCCAGACATAAATAGAAAAACATAGTAATGAGGCTATTAGTTGCCTAGCAACACTAAGGTAGCGACCATGGTTACTGTAAGATTGATAGTAATCAAGCAGACTTTCTTATAAAACAGGGACATTAGAGGGTGCCCCACCCTTAGGGAAAATCTATTTACTACAAAGCCTGCACAGAGAAGCAGCACTGTTTTTTTTTTTCCAAAAAAGTCAGGAAATAATTTCTCCTTCCTGGCCAACCTGCATTCTTTATTTCTAGGGAGAGTAGGACACTTCTCCACACACCTCCCTCTTCAACAACACACCAGTATTCTTAATAGCAGTTTTGTAGTTACTTCTTGGGGGAAGGGTTCAAATATCAGGGCACCCTTCTATAACAGAGGTCACTCTGTCACAAAAATGTTATCAAAATTCTGAATTCAGTTATTTTCATTTAATTTCACATGTATTAGTCCAGACTATACCACATTTGATATACTGAAGTTTCTTAGGGCCATACAGATGTGCACCAAACTTCATATCTCTATCTTAAAAGGTTACCAAATTATCACCCTCCAGACTTTTGGAAATTTTAAAATTACGTTTCATAATCATGTAAACTGCAGAATTTCTAAAGTATTTTTCCACATACCACCACATTTATTATGCTGACTTTAACAATGCCCATACATATGTGTACCAAGTTTCATATCTGTATCTGTAAAGGTGACTGAGTTATAAACCTCCAAATTTTCAGAAATGTTAAAATTACATTTTGCAATTAGGGAAAAGAAATATTGTTTAACTAGGAGTAGCACATTAAGCTGAAGTTTGTTTCCGGATGTGACCTGGGAGCACAAGGAAGTTAAGTGACTTGCTCAGGATCACACAGTAGGCACCTAGGTGGCTGTGGGATTCAAACCCAAGTCTCCAAATCTGCAGCTCAGAGCCTTAACCACTGTGCTATACTGCCTCCTTACAATTATGTAAACTGCAGAATTTTAAGCCCCTGTAACTTTAATATAAGAGAACAGAGTATCATCCATTTTCTTTAGTTCTTTGACCCAAAACATTAGGCTTTCAGGCCACCCCCATAGCCCGATAGTATAGTATCAAACTACCATTCTGACAACCCCGGTTCAGAAGTGAGCCTGGGAAGTCATATTGGGAGGCAGGCAGTGGTTGAAGCAGCTGCCACTTGGCAGTGTATTTTGGTCAGGGAGGGTTGACTATGGGTTCCACTAACACAGTGACCCCCTTTGGCTAGGCCAGGGAGTTTTCTCCTTCCACAGGGAAAGCTGTGGTTGTGTGAGGTTGATAAAGGCACTGCCCCCACCAGGGGACATGGGAGAGAACAAATGTCAAAGAAAAATGTGATAGCCATCTGAATTATGTCTTTTTTCAGCCTGATCAGGGCATATCCCCAAAGAATAGGGTATCTCATTGAGAGATGAACTACTGACTGAGAGAAAACCCAATAAGGGAAAAAAGAGCCCACGTGTGTCAATTCTCAAATCTCTTGCTTAAAGGCTGTCCTAGTTATAAACAGCCAAACATTACAAAATAACATCAGTAGTAATTAAAGTTGAATTTCATGAGCTATACCAAAGCCACAGACCTATTGACCTGCATGCTCGCCACTAAATTGGCTGGAATCTCCTGACAAATTTCTAGACATTCAGTTATGTACTGGGCTGATTATTTCTTTGTGAAATTTTGAGAATATTTTCCAGTTATTTGATCAGGTTATAACTGAACCATCCTTTATGTCAGAGACCTGCAAATTGAAATGCCCAACCATGCAGTGTAAGTATGTTATCAATTGCAGACACTCAGTTTTGTGGTGCTGAACTTACAAGGCCTTAAAACCTGACTACTTATGTTTTTGGGAAACATTGTGAAAAATACCCCAAATATTTTGCTGCTTATAATTACAGCAGCCTTTTGAACTAGATACCAATCAATCAATCAATCAATCAATCAAACTTTTATTTCTATAAGGAGCCCTTCCAATGCTCAGGAAGCCTTTACATTATAGCATTAAAAACTCACCACATATCATAACACGCATATAAAACATATTAAAACACATCCATATAAATTCACATTTCAGTACAATCCTGAGAATGCCTGGTTAAATAGATATGTCTTTGGAAGATCTTTAAAACCCTCTATGGTCTGGCTCTCTCGTATCTGGCGAGGTAGAGAATTTCACAGGGTAGGAGCCATAAAGACGAAAGATCTTCCTCCCAATGTTTTAAGGGATACCCTGGGAAACTCTAGCAATCCCTCACCAGAGGATCGGAGCCAGCAGGAGGGACAGTAAGGACACAGGAGTTCTTTCAGGTAGTAGGGACCCTGCTCGTGTAGGGCCATATAGGTCAGCAACACAACTTTGAAGGTAATCTGCCACTGTACTGGCAACCAGTGCAGATCATGCAGCACAGGTATAATATGACTGGATCTAGAAACTCCAGTCAGCAACCTGCCCATCACGTTCTGCACTACTTGCAAGCAGCAGATGTCTACCCCAGGTAGCCCTTTGTAGAGGGCATTGCAATAATCAAGATGTCTGGTGACAAAGGCGTGGACCAGGGTCGGAAGATCTTCGAGTGGGACCAGATGCTTCACCTGGGCTATGTTCCTAAGATGGTAATAGGAAGATTTGACCACAGCTGAAGCATGCGCTCTCAGGGCCAGGCCTTCATCAAAAACAACGCTGAGGTTTCACACCTGGCTAGAGGCAATAAGCAGGACCCCACCAAGATTTAATCCAGATGGTTCTCCCACCCATGCCCCTATCATCCTATGATCAGGGTCCACAACCAATACCTCATTTTTTTCTGAGTTCAGACGAAGCCAACTGGTACTCATCCAGTTCTGAATCTCCAATAGGCAGTTATTAAACACTGTAACAGAATCTAATTCCTGGTCGGGTACAAAGGACATGTACAGTTGAGAATCATCAGCATACTGTAGCAATGAAAGCTCAAACTGTACCACCTTATAATGTCCCCTAATGGAAGCAAATACACTGCGAACAGCAAGGGGGATAGATCCGAGCCCTGTGAAACCCCGCAAGGCAGTCCATCCGGGGCAGAGGAATAAATTCCCAATACCACTCTCTGAGACCTACCCTCGAAGAAGGACTTAAACCAACTGTGGCCCGCCCCTCTCAGTCCACAGAAAAACCACAGGTGCTCGAGCAGTACCCCATGGTCCACAGTGTCAAATGCTGCAGAGAGATCAAGGAGAACCAAGATTGAATGGGCACTCTGATCTCTCGCCATCAGAAGGTCATTAAGTACCCTCATCAGGGCCGTTTCAGTGCTATGCCTTTTTCTGAAGCCAGACTGGAGAGGGTCATGGATATTGTGGTTGGTTAAATGATCCTCCAGCTGCAGTGCGACCACCTTCTCAATAACCTTCCCAACAAAGGGTAGGTTTGAGATCGGTCTGTAGTTAGCTGGACAGTCAGGATCAAGGGAGGTTTTTTTAACAGTGGGCGAACTACTGCCTCCTTTAAGGGATTTGGAAAGATCCCTCTCTCCAATGAAACTTCCACTATCCCAGCAAGGACCAGGCCAATGACCTCTACACACCCCACTAGTAGGCATGTAGGGCCTGGGTCCAGACTACAGTAGATTGGCCGCAGAGTCTGGATGATCCTCACTATATCCACGACTACTGGTTGGCTAAAGGTGGACCAGATCGGCTGGGCATTAGTACCACCCAGTTGACTAATGCAAGGACCAATGAGAAGGCACTGGCTGATCTCGTTCCTGATGGTGGACACCTTATCAGAAAAGAACCATGCAAACTCCTCACACTGTTTTTGTGACAATGCTAGACGAGAGTGAAGACAGGCTGGACTGCACAGTCTGTCCACAGTCCAGAACAGCTGGGCTGGCCTGTTCCTTGCTGTAGCAATTTCCCTGGACAGGAACTCTGACTTCTTATGGGAAATGGCTGATTGATAGACATTGTAATGGTCCATCAATCTAAGTCTGTCCACCTCCAGGTGAGTTTTCCACCAGTGTCTTTCCACCCTTCACCCCCGTCTCTTTAATTCAGAGATTTTTCCATTAAACCATGGGATACCTGGATGAGAGGTAAGAGGGTGAACACAAGAAGAAGCAATGATATCCAGTGCCTCAGTAACAGCCTTATTATAGGCAGACACAAGAGGCCTCGGATCAGTGCTATCCCCTGTAAATCCCGAGAGGTCCAGGACCACCACTAGGCTTTCTAAGGTAACTCCACTTAAAGGGCAGAACTGTACCAACTCCCTTGAATGGGCCTATTTTGGGGGGCTGTGAAACTGAATCTCAGAAGGTGATGGTCAGACCATCTGATGGGCTCCACCTCCACTTCAGATGTCTCCATCCCCAGTTGAAATACTAAGTCCAATGAATGTCCTTTCTTATGGGTAGCTGTGGTAACAACCCATGGTACGCCCAATGAATCCATCAATTGGAGGAGGTTCTGCCCAAATGGTGAGAGTTAATCGTCAACCCAGGCGTTGAAATCCCCCCAGATCAGCCATCTAGGAGACTCCCACACCTTGTCAGTGATGAAGTCCGCAACCTCCTTCAGGAAATCCCTCCCATCACCTGGTGGACGATAAATGAGAAGAATCCTGTAGCCTACACCTGCTCCCATTATACATTCAAAGGCATTGGTAACCTCAGCTGGTGCCTCCATGATACCCAGTTCCTGTCTAAAACATACAGCAACCCCCCCCCAACCCGATGATCCACTATCAGACGGTGAATCACCGAAAACCCAGCTGGAACTGCAGACTCCAAAATGGGGCCAGCATTACTATCCAGCCAGGTCTTGGTGATACAACCCAGGTCTGCAGATGCCACAAGACCCACAACAATTGCTGTTTTATTTTTCATTGACCTGGCGTTGCTCAACACTGCCTGAAAGGGACTGCAGTCCAGGGATGACCCCACTTCCTGCCTGATAAAATCAGAACCCATGGGAATGGGCACAAGACAAAGAAAACCTCATTCCTGTATCCATTTCACTCCAGGGCGCCTCCTGGTCCTCACTATCTCAATCTGTCCATTCCTTTCCCATCCCTCTTGAGAGTTCCAGGGTCTCCTATTCCTTCTGCTCCCTCATCCCCTTAAAATATCAAGGGCACGACATCTGAAATAAACATGAGATGAAAGCGATGGATAATCGAATGGACAGAGACCCCTTAGTCTCGATGGGGAGTACTGCTTGACCATTCTCCTACTTCCCCAGCACATAACTCAGGTATTTTAAAATTCACAGTATTAATTCAATAACCTCCCCCATTTCCCCTCCATCCTCCCAGGTTTCTTTAAACTCGTAAAATAAAATTAAACCCTAATAAATTCACCCTTATATCAATATCTCCTAATCCCCCCCCCCCCAGTACTCTTACTACTACAATGGAAGCATACAACCTCCTAACCATCTCCCACGGATTTAATTTATAATCACAAAGAATTCAGTTCCTTATTCTAACAGCAGTCAGGGTCCAAGATTTAATTTCTTAGCCAGGAATTTCTCATAGCAACGGACAACCAGTTGAAAGCTGAAAATTCAGGCCCAACCTGGTACTCTCACAACCTGGGTGACCCAGATTGATCACAGGCATTCTCACTGCCCAAATCAATAACTATTTAAATGTTCAAGATAAAAAGTTGATCCTAGTGTGTATTTTCTTTCTGATGTATATTTTCTTCCTGCTAGAAAATCCTCCAAAAGCAATCCAATTTCCAGGTGATGAAATAACTTAGGCCTTCTCTGTGCAAAACACCACCCGGAAGATCTGCCCCACACATGCATCAGAAACTTCAATGCTTAATTTTTTTTTAAGCATCTTGGCAACTGCTAAAGGTGTCAACATTGGGTTAAGTTGGTTTTATATTACAGAGGGCATAACTTCATAGTTTACATTTCAGTGAAATTGTGTGAAACTTTCCCCAATATTTAGATATTTCAAAAAAACAGTGAAAGAGACATCTTCACAAGGTAAACTTCCCTATTCTATGACAGAAGCCATTATAACCGTCCTGCCAAAAAAAGGTAAAGACCCTTCTCTCCCATCCAGTTACAGACCAATATCATTACTTAATGCAGATGGGAACATTTTTGCCAAAATATTAAATACTCGTTTAGAATCAATAATTCTGAAACTTGTCCACATCTCCCAAGCTGGATTTATCAAAAATAGAACTGGTTCTGATCATCTCCGCTCATTATTTAATTTAATCTACAAAGCTAAATTTCTTAAATCACCTGCCGCCGCTATCGCCATCCACTTTGAAAAGGCATTTGATTCTCTCAACTGGACTTATTTGTATCGTGTTCTATCCCACTTTGGTGTCACTAATAAATTTTGTACATGGATTCAATTACTATACACCCTCCCCTCTGCCCGGGTTCTTACTAACTCTACCCTGTCCTCATCCTTTCATCTGGCAAGAGGTACCGGGCAAGGGTGCCCCTAATCCGCCACTCTTTTTATTCTAGCCATGGAACCCCTATCAGCTGTTCTTCGTCAATCCTCCATGAACCAAGGTATCCCTATCGGTAATTCCTGCTATACTTCACTATCCTACACTGATTACCTCCTCATTCTACTCAAAAATCTTGACATTTCGGGACCACCCTTAATTAAGTTACTTAGCAACTTTACTTCACTTTATGGGCTAGCTCTGAATCTAAACAAATCAGAAACAATGCCATTAAACAATTTTTGTAACCCTTCTATGAATACAATATTAGGTTTTCTTTGGCCCCTCAAGGTATCTCTTATATTGGAAAACAGATCACCTCTAAATTAGACAAGATACGGGATGTCAATCTTTCCTCGTTATTAGCAAATGTTAAAAACACTCTCAACAGATGGAAACTGCTGAACCTCTCTTTTAATGGGAAAATCTCCACTATCAAGATGTCAATAGCTCCCAAAATACTGTATCTATTTTCTAATATCTCTTTAACCCTCCCTACTTTTTTTTTTGTCAGAACTGATGATATAATTTGCAATTTTTTATGGGAAGGCAAAATTCCCAGATTTAGTCATAATAAACTGCGTTCCCACTGGTCCAAAGGGGGCTTCAGGCTCCCCTGGTTCCAAATATATTTTGGGGCCTTCTGCATTGCCCAAACTGTAAAATGGTTTAATAAACCCAGCAATAAATCACTGTTGTGGGTCAATATGGAAACATCTTTATGTCTGGGCAATGTCACCACTTCCTTCATTTATAACCCTCTCCCTCCCAATTTAAAATCTCACCCTACTATAGCATCATCCATATACTACTGGAAAATAATTCATAAATGCCTTAAATCCAACCCAACCCCTCTCATATATGCCCCCGTCTGGGGGAACTGCAACATCACTCTTGATAATCACTCCATTTTTTGTTGTAATTGGAAAAACAGGGGCATTTTTTTCTTGGAGGATATACTTATACCTCAGACTCTCAAATTAAAATCCTTTTCTGACCCGCACAAACAATGGAATCTTTCCCAGCATGATTTCTGGAAATATTTACAGTTATGCACGGCATGGAACCTTTATCTTCCTACTATTCCTCATCAATCTATATATGATCATTTTATTTCTAAATGGATCAAAACAAACTCTAAATTAAATAGTATCATTTACAAACATATCAGAAATACAATTCCAGATCAGTGTATCATTGCAAAAAATAAATAGAGTACCCTTTTAAATTATAACATAACCAATTCACAATGGCATAACTGCTCGCTATCCTGCTATAAATCTTGCAAGGATAATCGCAGTTCACTCATACAAACCAAAATTCTACATCTATGGTACAGAACTCCTGAGACTTTGCAAAAAATGGGATTGATGAACAACAATAAATGTTGGCGCTGTAATTTCCTCAGTGGCAATTTGCTACATATTTTATGGCATTGTCCTCCCACACACAATCTTTGGCGTCATATTCATTTCTTTGCAATAAAAGTGATTGGTCTATCCTTTGCATTAGATCCAAAACATTGCATGCTTGGTATTTTCAATGCTTATTCATACAAAATATCCCATTCTCAGAATAGATGGTTATCCCTACTATTCCTTCAAGTTAAACACCTTATACTAATGCATTGGAGATCCAACATCTGTCCCACCCTCCTGGATATTCTCAAACAACTATCTCAATATGCCATCCTTGATCATATGTCACACTTAGCCTCTGACCGACTTAATTTATATAATAAATGCTGGCAGGACTATTTTAAATATTTAAACATGTCTACACATATCGTCACTTAATCCATGGGTTGTTATATGTTCACATTGGAATCTCACTTCTAGCTCTTTCGTTCCTTTTCATCTCCTCTCTTTCTATCTTTTTATCTCCTTTTCTTCTTCCCTTTCCCTCTTCATTCTTGTTTACTTTCTTAGATATTTTTCTATTTTTTTATGTTCTTTCTTTACACAATCTTACACATACTTCTATTAAATTACAGTATAATAGAAGTACAATCACTGCTGCTCATATTTCTTGTTTGTATCTATTCCTTTTACCCCTTGAACCATAAACTGCCATATTTTCTCTCTATCATACAGATTGTACTGCTACATATTGTTTTCTCAAAATTTGTTTTCCCCTTTAATATCTTTGTATAACACTTCAGACAACATGTCTCCCATTAAGAATTTATGTAAGCGTATATTGGGGAATGTAGTGTATTTGTATGTATAATCACAATAATTACAAAAAAAAAACAGTGAAACAAACAAACAACATTCAGTGGACCCCACCCCTGAAAAACACTGAGAAGTTAAAGTTCCTTTCTGTGTAAACTGGCTGTTTTCTTACTTTTATCTTCATGGAAAAGGGGCTATCTTAGTCCTCTTATTAGAATTATTATGGTGAACAAGCCAAACCACCAGATGCTGATGTGGAATCCCATGATTTGATCCTAAATATGAAATGCCTCCAGTGGCACTCATGTACAGTGCATTGCCTAAACTGGCTCCTTTAAAGTAAAGCATGTCCACCTATGTAATTCACAGGGGAACAAAGGGGACATGGTGCAGGGGTACCACACAACTCCCAAACTGTAAGCACATTCCAAGACTAGCACCCTCTACCCTTTTTTTTTATTCACAATGTTCAAAACACATTTCTGATGAGGGGTGTTACTGATTTTGGAGTATGTTACAAGACAAACTCCGGTGTAGCTTATTTATTTATTTCAGTTTTGTTAACTGGGTTGGCCCATCGGATCCTGAAGGACCTTTTTTTAATGGGTGACCTGGAGATAAGTACATGTATAGTACTTTGGCAATAATAACAAATATACGTACAGCTCAATACCAATGGTACAGAGGATCATACAATTCAGTTCACTGATGAGAACAAAGTACAGAATGACAAACATGAGGGGGAAAAGTTCACATTGTAGCTTAGCATGGAGCTTCCTATCGTAAATCTGAGACATTAACATTTCTATCTGCCAAAATTAGCTATTTCTCTACTTTAATCTGCATGGAAAAGGGGTTTTGTTATGTTTTATATTAGAATTCCAGATGCCGGCCCGGTGGCGCAGAGGGCTGAGGCGCTGGACATCTCACCTCGCAGCACACCGGTGACCCAGGTTCAGAAGTGAACCTGGGTTGTCAGAGGTCGGCACGAGGGGGAGGGGCAGGCAGAGTAGGATGGAGTAGCCACAAGGCAGCTCTCCTCTCCGGGGAGGTGGGGTGGAATCCCTCGCTCATGGCTACCCCCTGGTGGAGGCCAAGGGGCTGCGCAAGTGAGGATGCCAGTGATAGGCCAATGGGGCGGGTGGAAGAGGGCTGTTACCAGGGCTGTAAGGCGAATGCATGCCTCCACATACATGCATCCTTCTCCTGGGGTCCTCGGGTAAAAGGGGAGAAAATCAGAAAAAGCAGCCAGTGGCAGGATGGCGACTGACTCTCCGCAGGCACCGCTCCCAGACTGGGCTTAAGGTAAGCCCTGGTAATTCCGGGAGACTGAGCTGGGGGAGTCAGTCAGATGGGGGCTGCATGGAGCGAGGAGAAACAGAGTGGTGATAAAAAAAAAAAAAAGAATTCCAGTGGTGAACAATCCAAACCACCAGATGCCGGGGTGAAACCCCATGGTGTGATGCTAAATATCAAATGCCTGTAGTGGTACTCACATAGAGTGCATTACCTAAACTGGCTCCTTTAAAGTAAAGTGCTTCCACCTATGTAATTCACAGGTGATTAAAGGGTGCATGCTATGGGAGCACCACACAACTCTCAGGCTGTAAGCAAATTCCAAGACCGGCATCCTCTAACAACCGGTAACAACCCTTATCAGAAATGCGATTTGAACTTTGTGACTAAAACAAGTGTTGAGCCAAACCATAGGGTTTTCACCTTGACATCCCCCATCAAGCTTTATAGCACACCTGTGTCAGAAGCACATAGGAGGCACTATAACATAGTGGTTGAGAAACATAGAAACATAGACTTTGATGGCGGATAATGATGGCTTGGCCTACCCATTCTGCTCATTTCTCTACCTATTGGATAAGCTGCAGATACTAGTTAATCAATAGCCTACTTCCTCCTACCCCCTCTAGAATTGCCTTACATCTGTCCCATACATACCTGAATTCCCCCACTGTTTTTGACCCCACGACCTCCTCAAAAAGGCTGTTCCATGTGTCCAACACCCTCCCCATAAAACAATACTTCCTCATGTTGCTCCGAGACATCCCCCTCTATCTTCAAATTGTGCCCCCTTGTTCATGCACATCTATTTTTCTGAAAGATGCTACCCTCTTGGACTCTGTTGATTCCCTTGAGGTACTTGAAAGTTTCTATTATGTCCCCCCTCTCCCTCTTTTCCTCAAGGATATACATATTAAGCTCCTTTAGTCTCTCTTCGTATGACTTCTGGTGCAGACCCTGCACAATTTTAGTTGCCCTCCTCTGGACTGCCTCCATCCTGGTTATGTCCTTGCAGAGATGGGGTCTCCAGAACTGCACTCAGTACTCCAGATGGGGTCTCACCAACTGTCTGTACAGAAGGATAACAACTTCCTGTTTTCTACTGGTGATGCCTCTCCCTATACATCCCAGTATCCCCCCAGTCATCCTTACTGCCTTCTCACATTACTTGCTTACCTTTAGGTCATCTGATATGACTACTCCCAGGTCCCTTTCCATTTTTGTTGTTGTTAGTACTTCCCCCATTGTGTACTCTTCTCCTGGTTTTTTGTTTTCCAGGTGCATTACTTTGCACTTCTTGGTATTGAATCTAAGTTGCCATACTTTTGACCATTCCCCCAACCTTGACAAGTACCCTCTCATCCTTTCCATGCCCCCTTGTGTATCAACCCTGTTGCAGATCTTTGTGTCATCTGCAAAGAGGCATACTTTTCCTTCCAGTCCCTCCACAATGTTACTTATAAAGACATTAAACGTGACTGCTCCCAGTACTGAACCCTGCAGTACCCAGACAGTAAACCCCCTTACTTCAGAGTGGACTCCATTTACTATTACTGTCTGTGTGCTGTTGTCCAGACAGTTTTTTACCCAGACTACCACCCTGGGACCCACTCCTAGGTTGGCTAATTAGTTTACTAATCCTTTGTGTAGGACTGTGTCAGATGCATTGCTAAAGTCTAGGTAGGCCATGTCCACAGCCCCTCCCTGGTCTACTACTTTGGTCATCCAGTCAAAGAAATCTATTAGATTAGTCTGACATGACCTTTCTGCTGTGAATCCATGCTACCTTGGCCTTGGGCCTTATGCCCCACTGGCCTCTAGGTATGCAACAGTTCTTTCTTTCAGAAGTGAGTCCATCATTTTCCCTACCATTGAGGTTAAACTAACAGGTCTGTAGTAAATGACACTGAGCTGCAAACCTGGAGTCCTGGGTTTGAATCATATCAGCTCCCACTTGCATACTGTGTGACCCTGAGCAAGTCAATTAACTGCCTTGTGTTCCCAGATCACACCTGGAAATAAGCTTCAGCTTAGTGTGCCTTTCCTGGTTAAATAATTTTCCCTTTCTTGTGTTCTGGTGCTCTTATTTATATGAAAGAGACTCCCCTTCTGTACCCTGTTCACCCCAGTGAGGTACTTATAGATCTCAGTCATGCCCCTCTCTATCTCTTTGTTTCCTCTTTGACATCATGTTTTTTTAATCAATAAAATTTTTTCATAGCCATTAATGAAAACAGCAAAGCATACTTGCATATATACATGCAATATTTATACATATTTCTACTGATCCTTAACAGTTTGAAAGATCCCTGTCTGCTATTATAACTTAGAGTAAAACTTGAGTTAATTAGCTTTGCTTCCCTCTCTACCTTTAAAAGGTTCCAAGAAAACACTTTTACCTATAATGGACCTTACTGTATCAACAATCATAGAGCAATCTTTTTATTACCAAATCACAGAAATGAAAGGTACAGTTATAGTGACCCACAGTATAATGAGTGAAACAAAGTGTTGTATTAGATATGCGATACGAGCTCTGTTCATCACACCACACCCTCAGTTAAGAGTTACAATTTATCAATATAATTTATTTAATAAATAAAGTTAAGTCCCCTTCCATTCCATACAGTACATGCTTTTGAAACAGTTGTAATGTTTTAAAAGGCACATTGAGGCCTCAAATAGGAAAACGCAGGTGACCATTGACAACATCAATTTTGATGCCAGAATGAGGGTAGAATGGGACTGTGATGAGGGTACTGTAACAGAGGGATACAGAGTTAATCCAGAATGAGAGTAAAATGGAATTGTGATGAGGGTACAGTGATAGAGGGATATGGAGATAATCCAAAATGAGGGTAAAATGGGACTCTGATGAGGGTACTGTAACAGAGGGATACAGGGTTAATCCAGAATGAGAATAGATCGGGACTATGATTAGGGTACAGTAACAGAGGGATATGGGGTTAGTCCAGAATGACTGTGACAACAGTATTCTTTTTTTCTGTATATTATATGTAAGCCTGGTGCCATTATATCAAGTTCTACTACCCCTGCCTTGTGGGCCAATAACAAGATTGAGGGACCCGGGTTCCCATATTACTTTAAAACTGGTTCTTTCCCAAGATAACATAAATGTGCAGTGCCTTCACCCAGAGTATACCATTTCATTGGGATACAGTAATACCTGGTACAACCCCCTGGGATGCTGTACCAATCTACTATACCATAATGTCACCCCAAGCATGACCCACTAAACAATCCCCCACATTTCAGACATTTGAGTTATTGACTCACTCTAATACTATGCTCATGACAACAGATTTGTGCAAAAACAGTAAATAACAATTTATTTACATAGGTTGAGGGTTAGGAAAGGGAAACTGGAAGTAGAGGTCAAATATTTACAGCTGGTTTGATTGGGTTTGGGTTGGAGCCAAGATAATCATTTTGCATTTAAAATCAAACATCAGTCACAGTGGTCACCTGCCAACCTCTGATGGATTCAAAATATCTGTTCTGGCTATCTAACTAGTTGCACTGGAATGGCGGAACTTATACAGTATTAGAGGCCCACAATAAATACCAGTCCCAGGCTATATTAGAACCTTCAATTCCAACACCTATTCTGGGTACCCAGTACTAGTGTTCTCAAAGGTATAGCGGTATTAACCGTTGCAGCTGAGTTGGGGCCCTTAAAAGAGAACTATTAATCTTGGTTTTAATTCTGTGACACATCCTGACTGTAATGTTGCAGAATTTGAACACTTTCTGATTTAGATAACTTGGACTCTGAATACTGAACTCAGCAACCACTTTAACTATTTACATGTCCCTCCAGATTGCACAGTAGAGATGCAGCAAAATAAAATTCTGCCCACAAAGTGGTCACGAAGTGGCCACTTTGTGTTAGTATTCCATTATGTAGAGTGCCCATTTTAAACCCTCACTTCACCACATTGCATTGTAATTATGACTTTGCGTTGTGCACTCTGCCTTATTCCGCTTTAAGGCAGAGTGAGAATTCACAGGCAGCCTACACACATCACAACCATTTGACGTACAGGAGTTGATGTACCACTTGCACTAGACATACTGCATTGACCACCACCACTGCTACTCTAACCACCACTCAACAAGATTTCTAAATCATAATACTCCCCCTCATCATGCCTATAGTAATCTTCTGGTGTTATTTCATCACTACTGCAGACATTCCTACTTGGTCTTACACTCATGGAAGGGGATAATATGCTCAGTAAGGTTGATGACAAGGGTGGACGCCCCACTGTGCCATTAGCTGCTATCTGGTGCCAGGTCCACAATGCCATGTGCCAGTTCTTAAGATGTGTATGCTGGCCCCCCTTGCCCAGATTACTCCTGTTTTTACCTCGACCCACACACGCATGGCAAAGCTGGAAGATTGCAACTGACTCATCATTTGCTTCTTGGACAAAAAATCCCAAACAAGGGATTGTGATGCCCTACTTTTAACATGTCTCTGATGCTGCTTATTGGACTCCGTTTTCTTAACCCCTGACATGGGGGGTGCTACATGATTTTTCAAGCTGGACACACTTGGACTCCAACTGACCATCACAACTGCCTATGATTATTACTGGGTCATCATTATTATCAACAACGGGAACCGCTAAATCAGGAGGGGGGGAGATTTAATGCTAACAGACCCAGACACAGCTACCTTGATTTTCTTTTTTTCCAGTTCCCTACAGGAGTCACTAACATCATTATCATATTCATCAACATCATCAGCATCCACATTTTCAGCTTGGATGCTGTTATGAGGAGAACATGTTCCAACCACAGCATCATCATCATCATCATCATCACCCGATAAGTTTGTGCCACACTTTGAATCATTGGATGGTAAAGGCATGACCTCAACAGTGCTGGAAGAAATGTGACATTGTGAGTTATCGTTGCCAGGATTAGAATCATGTTCAACTACCATGGGGATGTTAATGGGGAGTATGACATAATCTACACTGTCAGTCACAGCTACAGACTCAACTATATTTTTTGAATCAGTTAACCGGTCAGAAGTGGAATTTGAGGCAGCAATACTCATGCCAGCGAAAACTGTATGAACACCATCAGCTGGGACAACATCATCTCCTTCTACAATGAGAGAAGCTAAAGATAGTGCTATAAAAAACATTGATGGAGAAATCCCTTTTCTGACATTAGCTATGTACGTCTGCATACTACCACACCCACAGACAATCTTGCCACTGGCAGAAGTGCCATGCCCAGAAACAGCTTTGCTTGTATGTCTCTTTGCAGGCATTTTGGGGGATCACCAAGAAAATTGTAAACAAATTTAGATTTATGTACTTTCAGCCTGGGTCGGTGGATGTGAAGCCAAAACAACAACTGCGGCTTGCAGATGGAGATTGGGCACAAAACATATGCAAAAGCACAGACAGATTAAGATTGCACTGTGCAATCAAGAAGAGATACAGATGCAAAGTCACAACAACACCTTAACCAGTGCTCACAAGTCACAATCCAATCAGTAAAAGAATACCTTTTGCCGGTTGGGCGAGGGGGTGCAGTGTACTGCAGTGACAGTCCAAAACCTAGATACCACAAAGCAGTACAAAATCATGCAGGTGAGATGGATAGCAGGTTCACACTGCTGCAATTACTCTGTGGCCCCAAAAAATGTGTCTGATTTGATGGTACATGTTGCACACACTCACACACACACACACACACTACAATAAATGTGTAGCAAATTGAACATTTCAGTAATATGACCACATCTTTTAAACAAACTGAAATTATGCACTGCTGCACCACAACAATCAGCAAAAAAAGTCGTCAAGAATGACTGAAAATGTCACTGTGTGTACAGTAACACACTTATACAAGAAAAATATAACAAAAACAGAAAGACTGCCTTTTTCTCCCAGTTTTAACCTACCTCCACCACAGATACACCCCTACCCCAAAGCACCCTTCAAGTGTCTGTCAGTACACAGACTGAATGTTCTAAATCAACATTCAAAATCCACACACAAACAATAGACACTCGATGATATGAGCACAGGAGGGTTTCCTATAATCGATGTACTAAATTTTGAGCAAAAAATAAAATGACTCAAAAAGGCTTTTTTAACAGCTTTTAGAGGATTTGAATCACTGAGCTCTGAGAACAAACTGTCTCCATCTTCTACTACACAGAACTGAGGCTGTGCAGTATAATCTAGAGCCCATGTGACCTGCAATCCCGTAAATCACTGCAAAATTCACCTTGGAGCTCAATAACAAGGCGAGGTGTTGCTAAGTACATTGATTTCTACGTACTTCACATTAAAATTGGTGCAGAGGTGGTTGGGGGAAGGCGGAGTAATGCAAAGTCATTGTTATCAATGACTTCACATTCCTCATTATGATGTGAAGTACTCCGCTTCACATTGTGAATTACTTTGGTATTCCTCATTACTCCACAAATTGCTTCATGGAGCAAATTTTGGCCCCTTCGCCCACCTCTATTGCACAGGGATGGATATGCATACTCATGGTTTTGTAGTCATCTTTGGTAAAGTCAAAATCAAACTGTTTAAGGCAAATTCAAGTGGTCACAGCATGTGGGTTCTGATTTTCAATGCTGAGATACTGGTTGAAGGCTTACAGCCAAGAACTTCATTACTGGCTACAGGACCTTGCAGCTTTTGCAACTGGAAAATGTCTCTAGCTTCTTTTGTCAAAATGCCCATCTTCATAGGCTGAAGACACCTTCTGGTACAGACCAGCAGGACCTGGGCAAGCATGCCTTAGATCCACAAATCTAGGCTATGCCCCTCAGGGGAAAGCATGTATGACAGTGCCTAGGTGGTGGCACAATACCAGGCTGTCTTCCAGACCATTCTAAAACAATCTCATTGCATTCAGCACATTTATCAACAGCACTTTTATACATTAGACATTTCATTAGCTTGCAGTAGTTACAATCAATTCAACCATGTGCCAGCTTGGCCACCATAAATCTTTAGCTTGAAGGCACATACTTTTACTGATGGGTACTTCTTCCTTAAGGCTAGGGTTACCTTGGTCCTCATGGTCCATACAGAAGCAACTCAGGAGCTCAGCTTGAACCTCCCACATAACACCAGAGACAGCTTGAGGCTTGACTTTCCACCATTTGGGACTCCTGAACACGGATGGAGCTTGAGGCATGGCTCTCCACCATTTAGAATACTTATTTAGCGTTACTTGTTAACAGAACTGATTACTGCACCTTCTCTCAAGATAAAGACATAGCCAAGGCCACTGTTTTTCGGTTTTTACCAGAAAATCCGGTAAAATTCTGGAATTATGGTTGCCTGAAGACTGGTAAAAACAAAGATTTCATGGAATCTGGCATTTTATATCAGATCAGTAAATCTACAAAACTTGTGTTTCGCTTTTAATTCCTTCCTGTACTATTTTCAGTTTGCTTTATTTAATGCTCTGTATATTAAGCCTTCTTTAATTCTGATTATTTATGCATACACTAAAAGAATGATAGCAGAAACCCAGTAAAATCTGGAAATTAGAGTAATAATCACCAGTGCAATTCCAGAATCTGAAGTCTTGAAAACGGAATTTCATTGTTTTAATCACTGTAAATCAGTGGCCTTGGACATAGCATTTCAGTCCCTTGTGGCTTTGCTGGCATTTGCAGTTCCAACTGGGACTCTAAGAAAATTCACTAGCCTCCCAGGCACTGTTAGGGAAAAACTCTGCATGACTGGGGAACTTTCCTTCCAGTTCTGTAGGAACATTATACAGTCACAATCAGCACATACGAATCATTGGACCCTTCTCTGGTCACTCCAAACAGGTGTCCATCCATCTCTCAAGCACTGGTTAAATACGGGGTGCAGACAGACAGTCACAACCTCAAACTTTCTGGGCTTCGCTGCCCTCACAGATCTCTCAGATTACTTGCACTTGTAAGTAGAAGTTTACTCACTCAGACAGATTCAGAATACTTTCCTTTTCTGGAAGTTACCGGCTTTCATCAGCACCCTACCTGCTGAGGCAGAAGCATTTCCTGCAGCTCTCTCACAACTGCAGGTGGATGCTGGCTTCTTTTTCACATTTTTCTAATGGGGCAAATCAGATGCTAGTCCTGGAGGACAATCTCTGGCTACCCCCAGACCAGTGACTTCAATTACTCTTAGCCACATTTCCCTGACAGGAGACAAGAGTCCCCCTCACCTGTGGAGGGGCTCATGCTGAACCACTAAGCCCATTTTCTGGGGCGGAGGGCCTGAGTTTATCTCCCTGTGGAGGAGCTCACCAAAACACTGACTCAACCTGCAAAGTCCCTGAGTTTTATGGAGCTCTCTGAGACCCTCTGATTGAATTAATCCACTTATCACTCCCAAAACAGTTGGCCAAATCCACCTGTCAATCCTGAAAATAAATATTCATAAGCCTCCTTTGATGCTTATTAGGCTCCCTGTTTTGGTGCCTGAATTAGGTCCCTGATTTTTCCCACAAAGCCTTTAGCAATGTCCCAAGAGTCACTGGCACTTTCCCAACAACCCTTGCTCTGAAATCCTGGCTTTGTGATTGGCTGCTTGCTGCAGAACATGGCTGCTAGTATTCAGTCGGCCCCTTGCAGTTCTTTGCAGTCCCAGTTTAAAAGTTCTGGTGCAGCCAGGAAAATGCATGTTTATTTACCAATGCCCTGTAGCTCAATAACCCCTTTTCTGCTCCAGTGAGCACTGCCCTCATTTAACATTTTAGTTCACTTCTGAGCCTGTCACTGCTGCTGACTCACACTGCCCTTTAGGCAGCAGACAGGCATCTATTAGAGTCCCATCTTTAACGACTGGTACAACCAGAACAACATCATTTATTTCCATAACACTCTTTTATGTGGCAGTTCCCCTCAAGTCCTCCTACATGCTCATAAACTGTACATCTATTTACAGTTCTTTGCCAGCCACTATGACCAATATTTTTTAAAGGCCCGATAGTGTTAGGATGGGTTTGATCATGAATATTAATGCTGCATTGAAACATAGAAACATAGAACTTGATAGCAGATAAGGACCACAAGGCCCAGCCAGTCTGCCCATTTCTTTTTCTACCTTATGAATGTGCCATCAGCCTTTGCTCTGTCAATGGCCTATCTATTCATACTCATCTGTATTGCTCCCTTATGCCTATCCCATGCCTGTCTGAAGCCCTGCACTGTATTCATATCCACCACCCTTTCTGTGAAAAAGAACTTCCTTACATTACCCCTTAATTGGCCTCCCTCTAATCTCATGCTGTGTCCTCTTGTCCTGCTATTTTATTTATATTGAAACATGTTGGACTCTTCCACCTTGTTAAAGCCCTTAAGGTGTTTAAATGTTTTGATCTTATCACCTTTCTCCCTCCTTTGCTCTAGGGTATACATATTGAGCTCCATTAATCTGTCATCATATGTTTTCTGATGCAGTCCTTGCACCATTATGGTTGCCCTTCTCTGGACTGCCTCAATTTGGTTAATGTCCTTGTGAAGGTGTGGCCTCCAGTACTGCATGCAGTATTCCAGGTGGGGCCTAACCAGGGATTATTACCTCCCTCTTCTGACTTGTGATACCCTACTAATACACCCTAACGTCCCCCTAGCCTTACCTACTGCTTTAGTAGTCTGCTTTGATGATTTCAGGTCATCGGAGAGGATGATGCCCAAGTCTCTTTCTTCCCTTGTGACTGCTAGCAATTCCCCTCCCAGTCTATAGAGGGCTTCAGGGTTTCTCTTCTGTATGTGCATGATCTTGCACTTCTTTGCATTAAATCCCAGCTGCCACTCTTCCGACCATTTTGCTAGTTTATCCAGATCTCTTTTCATTCTGCCCACCCCATCTGGATCATCTCTTCTGTTGCAGATCTTGGTGTCATCTGCAAACAGACAAACCTTACCCTCCAGTACATCTGCAATGTCACTGATGAAGATATTGAAGAGGATTGGCCCCAGGACTGATCCCTGGGGTACCCCACTTGTGACTTGCATCTCTTCTGACTGTATACTGTGTACCACCACTCTCTGTCTTCTGCTCGTCAACCAGTCTGTCACCCAGTTGACCAACTTCTGACCCACCCGAGCCTACCCAGCTTATTAATCAAGCTTATTAATCCCTTCATTAATATTCATGAACTTAGAAAGATCGTGCGACTAGTGCTCGCTATTTACAAAAATGGAGGAGGCTCTCCAGGATCTTGCTTTGGTCCCTGGGTCCTAACTTGACTAACAGGGACACTGGGACCACTAAAACACCACCCTTTTTGACTGCAATGGTGGTTGGCAGCATCAAAGTGCTTCCTAGCGCATGCACAAGTGTCAGCTGCACCAGAGTGCAAACACAACACTGGTGGCTCATGATCTCTCTTCTCAAGCCTGATTTTGGTTAGAAATGAACAGAGGACTGCCTAGAGAATCAGGGGCACACAACATGGGCTCAGGCTGTGGTGGTGAAGACCTGGGGATAATCAGGGGACACCAGAGACAAAGGAGTCAATTGAGATAACAAGCAGACAAATGGGCAATAAGGTAAGCCCCCATTTGGGGGGGGGGGGCAGGAGAGTGCTACATATATAAAGAATAAAATATGGGGTAGTGTGTATAATGAGAATTTTAGACACAACTGAAGTGTTGGATGCTACATAACCCCCAAGAGTAAAGCTCAGAGAGTTTATGCAAGCAACAAACACTGTGGGTGTCTGTAAGATTTGAGTTTTTACACATTACTCCTTGTGTTGTTTTATATAATTGCTGTGGAGTAACTTTTTTGCCACAACAATTATATAACTACTAATCAGTCTCTGTGCTGTCTGGTTTGAAGGCGCTGTTGAAGTGTGTGTGTGTGAGACAAGCAAGAATGCAATGTGCAATGAGCACACATGAGGAGAGAGGTAAACCCAGAGTGTCTTTGTTATTATAAGCAGATTATAACAGGGTTTCCCTATGGAGGAAAGTGCACCCCAATTAATATATGGTCATAATATAAAGCACACTTGGTAAAATTCAATGAAGTACAGAAGCATTTCGTATAGTGATGTTCACACTCACAAAAATGATGTGCAATTGCTTGGCAAAATTTGGAACCATGCTGCTAGTCAAACAGCAAGTAGGATGGCCAGCCACCTCATACAAACATATGAACATATGAAGAAGCCAGCAGAAGAAGGCCATTTGGTCTATCAAGTCTGTTCATATTACAGGATCCACAGTTTGAGCTAATGTCCCTGCCCTCCCTCCCCACTCCTCAAATCCTCCCTACCCATGATCCTTACCTCCCCCATGCCTATCCCAGCCTCTCTTAAAGCTTCCCACTGTCTTCAATTAGGTGACCTCTTTTGGCAGGGCACTCCAAGTATACACCACCCTCTCTGTGAAGAAGTGCTTCCTGACCTCCCTCCTAAACCTCCCATCCTCCAGCTTAAGACTGTGCCCCCTTGTGTTATAGTTGCCACACAGCTTAAAGAGACTCTCCTTGTCAACCTTATTTATTCCTTTCAAGTACTTGAAGGTCTCACTCATGTCCCCTCACTCTCCTGTCTCCCAGGGAGTACATGTTCAGTGCCCTCAGTCTCTCCTTGTATGCCTCACCCTGCTGACCTGCTATCATCTTTGTAGCCCTCCACTGGACCTTCTCCAGCAGGTTAATGTTGTTTATGAGGAATAGTCACCAGTACTGAACTCCATACTCTAGATGCAGCCTTACTAGTGACCTGTACAACAGCAGTATAACTGCCACTCTCCTACTACTGATCCCCCTAGATATGCATTTCAGCATCTTGTTTGCCTTTGCTGCTGCTTTCTTGCAATGTGTGGAGTGCTACAGGTCACTAGTGATTATCTGTGAAGACATGCCTGTTGAAGCCTTTGTTCTCTACAGTACATTGGTGTTCCCCTAAGTGTTCCATTACTGTAGAACTGCTGTTTTAAAATCCGTGATAACTATAAGAGAGAATCAGAATCCAAACAAGAATTATTATGCGGATTAAAATATGCAGCTGTGATGGTAATATGGCACTACAATAACTATAAATATTGAAGTGGGCACAATAGCATATATGGGCTAAGTGATAAATGTGCAATTCATCTTATATTGTGCCCTATTCAACTCCCTTTCCAGCTCTGCTTTTCCAACCTTAATGGCCACAACAAAGGATAGGATTATCTGTCCACTGTTGTGACCCATTGCTAAGTCAGCTCAATGACTTGCAAAACATGATCATCTGTATAAGTGGTTGCCACATTGCTCAAATACAGGCTTTGAATCTTTAAGTACTACATACATTTTCAAAAATAAAAAAAAGCATATATTGTACAGCATCTAATCTACTTAAATTTTTACTATAAATGGAGACCTGTGCTTTCTGTTCAAGTTTTATGAATTGTTCCTTCCTGTTTCTTTCAGATTACAGGGGCTACAGGCTTGTGAATGGCCCCCATGCATGTTCAGGTAGAGTGGAGCTTCAGTATGGAAAGGACTGGGGAACTATTTGTGATCTGCATTGGGATTTAGAAGATGCCAATGTCCTTTGCCAGCAACTAAACTGTGGATTTGCTGAATCTGCACCTGGAAATGCTTTCTTTGGGGCTGGAGTTGGCCAGGTGTGGAGAGACAATTTTTTCTGTAAGGGTAATGAATCTCACCTTTCAGACTGCCCAGTTTCGAATCTTGGCAAGCATACCTGTAGCCATGAACGTGATGCTGGAGTCATTTGTGCAGGTGGGTGCTACTGGGCTACAGAATCCCTATACAGTGGTTATGGATATACCCTACAGTATGGCAGTTACAATAAATCAGAGTACATTATGATAGTAATCACATTGTATCCAGTACCACTGAATCTTATTCTAAACAAGAAAATCTTCCAATTTTGTTTTTTGTATTTTGATAAAAGGTATCCCTGTTTCACTACGGAACATGAGAAAATAGTCTAGACTTAAAGTATTCAGATGTTAGACACAGAAACATGGACGTTGTTGGTGGATAAAGCCCTAGTTTCAATCCAGTCTGCCGGTACTAGAGTTTCTCAACTATCCCCTGACTGCATGTCCAAAAGAGGTTTTTATCCCAAACCCTTCCTCTCTCCCTGAAGCCCCCATATCCCTAGCTAATCCTCATAGATTTATAACCTTTTTAAAAATGTCCAAGCAATGTTTGAACCCATTTATGTTGAGCAAAAAACTACTTTGCAAAATCCATTAAGTAGGACAGAGTGTGCCAGTAGTGTGGAATGTATGACACACCTCAAATGTGTGAAGGGTTTGACCAGTGGGCTAGAGATGTCTGGAAACAAACTGAATTACTATACACAACTCAAAATGACCCCGGTACCTAAAGGCAGAGTAAACTATATATGCAGTATGGTGTTAGAGCTCAAGATTACCCTAGAGTGACTTAAGGCAGGTTAAGATTAACACTGCAGTACTGTTCACAGCTTGAAATGACCAATGGGTGACCCATGGTAAGACAGAATGCAGAATCAGTGTAGTACTGTAGTAGACACAAACCAAATGGTCCCCAGGTTGAACACAGGTAGGTTAGGCTAGGCAAGCTGGTGTAAGTCACTGCTTATAATAACCCTGGAGTGGCCCTATGTGGGGTAGTTGGCACTGAAAATGAGTCAAACTGACCTAGCTATTCCCCAGGCTATTACAATCTGCATAAACAGTGTGGTACTTAGCACAATTTGATAGGACACTGAGGTAACTAAAGTAGAGTACTGTAAATAGGATGTGTAGTACTAGACACACCATGCTACTGTATGACTCCATAGCAACCAAAAGTAGGTAAATCTGCATATTCCATGTTGTACTACATATAACTCAACAGGCCCTAGGTGAATGGGTGGAAAAGTACCAAACAGCAAAAAAAGAAAACTGATTCTACAAGGCAAACTTTTTATTAAAGGCAATGTTGAAGAACTGCTGTAGTCTATGCATGTCAGTTTTTCCTACTACTCAGCGATCTCTCTACACATTGTCCTAGGGCCACATCTAAGTTGTAAGATGTATCTACAGATGTTCTAATTCAGTCCTGCAGTCAAGTTTCCAATGCTAGTGTACCCAGAAATTATTGTCATCAATCCCCAAAAGATACATCATTATGGTAGTATCACTAACAGTCAACTTATGCCATTTCAGAACTGAAGGGCAAGTTAAGACTAATGAATGGAGACAGCCCATGTGACGGACGTGTGGAAATCTACTACAATGGCACATGGAGAAGCATGCAAGATGCATTTTGGGATGTGGCCAATTCAAATGTAGTCTGCAGAGAGTTGGGGTGTGGAGCTGCTATGAGAACATATAACAGTACTTCACATGATAATGGTGATGGACCTGTGTGCCTGGGAAGTGTTCAGTGCCAGGGAAATGAATCTTCATTGTGGGACTGTACCTGGAATATGTCTCATACCCTGCAGCCAGAAATGCCTGGCCTCACCAGTGATGTGACTGTTTTTTGTACCAGTTAGTAAAACATCATTCACTAATTCCTTTTATTTGTAATACTTTTTCTCAACCTTCAATAATAAAACATTGGATAATAACATGTTATATCTACTGTTATTGCAGAACATACTCAGCTGAGACTGGTCAGTGCTGGAGAAGAATGTGCTGGAAGGGTGGAGGTTTTTTACAATGGATCATGGGGCACTGTCTGTGATGATTTGTGGGACTTGGCAGATGCGAATGTTGTCTGCAAACAGCTGAAATGTGGACACGCCATATCAGCCAACACCTCAGGATCCTTTGGTAAAGGATCTGGACCCATATGGTTGGATGACCTCATGTGTTCTGGGAATGAATCAGTACTGTGGAGCTGTCCATCAGGGGGATGGGGCCGACATAACTGCCAACATAAGAAAGATGCAGGCATCCTGTGTTCTGGTAAGTCTTACAGCATAGAGCCTCAGCACAAAGCTCTTATAAAAGGAGGTTTTGAAACATAAAGGCAGATAAACTGCAACATTATTTATTTATTTTATGTTTTCTTGCTCCCAGAGTGGCACACTAGCTTAAGCTCATTTACAGGTGCATCCCTGAAGCACAGGGAGGCTAGGTGGCTTGCTCAGGATCACACAGAATATAAAGGGTAGTTGTGGGTTTCAGTCCCAGGTCTGCTGTAGCTGTAGGTTCACAGCTCAGTGCTTTAAACCTCTAGGTTGTACTGCCTTCACAATATTCATATCCCTATTGTTCAGTCATGTGTAATCTGTATATATCCATCATGAAGAATAATGGCTGACTTAACTTTAAGCAGGACTACACTAGAGTTGCCACACAGCTGACAAAGACTTAAAGTAGCAGAATACAGACTCGTGTTTCATCTTGTTTTCAGTCTCACTGTGATACCATATAGCATTTTCTCCTTCCAGCAGAAGTCTGAATGCCAATTGTTACATGTTTCTAATCGCTTTATCAGTTTTTGTGGAAAGTTTGTGAGCAGCTCTACTGCTTATTATACATAGATCACATTTTCAAACCCAACTAGAGCTAAAAACTCACTATGTGACTCTGGGCAAGTCAGATAACCTCCCAGTGCATCTGTTTACCCAGCTTTTGAAACTGGTAGCAGCAGGACTCCACTGGAAATGATATCTCAGCACACCTAGCCTGGATAAATAAGTGTTAAAAATTCAAAATAACAAGCATTTGTCAATGCCGAATTTTTGCTTGCTGATATTAGCATTGGATGTGCAAGAGTTAGACAGATGCAGAGTAGGAATGACAGTGAAGTATTGAACTCACGCCAACCCAACCTCCACCCTGCAGAGATGGACAGGCATTGGGCTGTGCCTTTGGGTCATTGCCCATAACACTCATGGCATTTCACCTCACCCTATCTTGCAGACACCGACAAGTGTTGAGGTGTGCCTTGGGGTGTTCAGCTTAACAGTCACTCCATTTCATAAGGACATACACTGAAATGGGTGCAGTATATGAGTATGGGGTGAACGCTGGGGACGAAGACAGTCCATGGCACACCTTGATGCCTGGCACTGGCTTCAGGGTGGGTGGAATGGTGTGAGCATTACAGCTGGCAATCCAAAGGCACACCCCTACTGCCTGTCAGTCTGTATAGGGTGGGACATTATAGTTAGACACCCTAATGCCCCGGGTGTTTGTTGGTACTTGCACTAAAAATTTTCAACATGGTCTTTTTGTGACCCCCATCTCATGAAAGCATTTGGGACCTCTGCTCATGAACTGTGGTACTATCGTTTTCTTAATCTGTGCCAAACTCTGATTTCCCACAGTGACCATGTCATTCTGCACCAGATGTGCAAAAACATAGATTGGGCAGGATGTGAAAAATGTCTGCTGTACCATTCATAGGGAGGTGTGAAGAGATGGCAATGTTGAAAATCTGGAGTGAAAATATTAAAAATGCGCAAACTTCTGAGCGTAGATACGTGGAAACTGCTCAACGTATGCTTGTAACACAGTCATTTAGTGGAATTATTTCACCAAATTTTCAGCACAAGCATTTTATGACCTCTGCTCATGAACACTGTCACTATGATTTTCTTAATCTGTCCTGAACATTGATTTCCCACAGCAACCGCACCATTTTGCGCCACATGTGCGAAAACACATTTCGGGCAGGATCTGAAAAATGACAATTGTACTGTTCATAAGGAGGTGTGCAAAATTGACAATGTTGAAAATTGTCAGTGAAAATATTACAGATTCACAAAGTAATGAGTGTGTGTGGAAACTGCACAATGTGCACTTGTAACATAGTCATTTTATGGACTTTTGTCACCAAATTTTCAACATAAGTATTTTAGGACCTCCACTCATGAACAGTGTCACTGTGATTTTCTTAATCTGTCCTGAACACTGATTTCCCACAGCGACTGTGCTATTGTGTGCTGGAAGTGTGAAAACACATTTTTCCCAGGATGTGAAAAATGACAGCTGTACCATTCATAAGGAGGTGTGAAAAAATGCCAATGTTGAAAATCTGGAATGAAAATATTACAAATTCTTGATGTTACGAGTATGCATGGAAACTGCACAGTGCATTCTCATAACAGTCATTTTTTTGAAATTTTTTACCAAATTTGCAACCTAGGCTTTTTGAGAGCCTGCCTCATGAACAGTGACACTGTCATTTCATTAATCGGTCCCGAAAGGTGATTCTGCACAGTGACCATGAAATCAACTTTTGGGACCGAGTAATCAGATGACAGTCATTGAATTCATGCGATGGGGCCCCAAGAACCCCATGTTGAAAATTTGGTGCCAAAATTCATGAAAATGGCCAAGATAGCCACATAAGTTGAAAAAAAAAACATGTATGCCATTATACAGCTTACCAACATTTCTTCAGTTTGTGGTCAGCTTTGAAGAGTGCAGACATGTTCCCGGTCCACCGAAGATCATCATGCCAGGCTCCAGAGGTAAGTATGGGGTGGTGGGGTGTGGAGAGGTGGTATGTGCAGAAGGTGGGTGTGGGTTGGAGGAGGGGCACTGAACTGAATGAGGGATGTTTTTTCTTTTACAGGGGAAAAAAAACAAAAGAACAATGTGGGAAGGTTTTCTTGTTTTTAAAGGTGGTTTGGTACACTGGGGTGGGCTCCCTGCATGCCACCTGCGTGTTTCTTGGGGGTCTGTAGCTGATGGGGGATTGGGCACCCCTGTTGGTACATTCAGAGTATTGGGGTGGGTGGTACATGAGCTGAGGGGACTGGGCACCCCTCTTGGCACATAACAAATGGGGGGGGTATTATGCCGATGGGGATTGGGCTTCCCCATCGGCAAATAAACTGGGGAGGGGGCATGACGACAGGGGGATTGGACACCCAATTGGCTCTTCATGGGGACTGTGAGAGGCAGTGGCTGTTGGAGAAACCACCACCATGGTTATTGAAATGAGACACCAGACAATGCAGCTGTGATTCGCTGCTGCAATCAGGGACCGCCCTAGCAGCAAAAACAGCTGATTGTTAATGACAGGGCACTCTCTGATTGCAGCAGTGAGTTTCTTTGAAGTTGGTGGCATGCTACACTACTGCTGTCATGGGCAGCGTGATCCTCTATTGGCGCCACACAGACCAGCCCCAAAATGGACTGTTGACATTGGCAACAATACTACTGCACCTCCACAACTTGCCACTGCAGCAAGCTGCCACAATATGTTTCTTGTGCATGTGTGCAAGCAAATATGAAAATGACAGTCTTGCTTAAAGATAAGCCAGCCTAACATCCTTCATGGTGGTTTCAGCTATTGCACATAATGCATTGCATTGTGGAATATGTGAATTTTCTTTTCTTTAGGTAGTTTTATTGTGCAAGTGTTCACCCCCTAAGTAGTCATTCAATATTTGAAAAGCACTGTCTGGTACACTGTAACAGATGGAGGACATTTTCTCAGCAATAAGGGGTGTATTTCAATTTAAAATACCTAACACTGCAAAACATCTAATGCTTGTTAATACTGCAATTTGTTATTTTTCTAAGATGAGATGAGATGAGATGGTGCATTATTTCTTTCTCATAATAATTTGTGTGTTTTTTTTCCTTTCTCATTACAATTGTTTTATAACACATTTAGCAAATGTGTAGCATTTATGTGAAGGCATGAAACTATTTGAATCATAAGCAGTACTTACATATAAAATTAGCTTTTCATGCATGTTTGATAAAATTTAAACTCAGAACTTTAAATCAACAATTCTGGCACTATGTGGACACAAGAAGAAAACACAAGAAAGAATGTCAACATGACTCTTGTTTGAAATTCTTCCTTCTCAGAATTCAAGCAGCTGAGACTTGCCAGTAGTGATCATCGCTGTGCTGGGAGAGTTGAGGTATTTCACAATGGGACTTGGGGAACAGTTTGTTCCAATGGTTTGACATCAAGGTCTCTCACAATCAAAGTGATCTTTCACCAGTTAGGATGTGGGGAAAGTGGTCAATTACAGAGCAATAATATCTATGGGAAAAGTTCCAATCTTAAATCAATTGACCAGGTCACCTGCCTAAAGCATCATGAGTCTCTCTGGCAATGTCCTTCATCACCATGGAATACTGAACCCTGTGATTTCGGAGAGGAAGCTCACCTGACCTGCTCAGGTAACATGCTGACACTGGATTATTTTTCAGGCTCAAGTACCTGATCTTCTTGCAGCATTTGGTCTAAAATCTGCTTGTTGCTTTTTAACACAGATGCCCCTAAAAGGCCTGTTGAGATTGAGACACCATCACCATGCACGAAAAAATCCTTGGGGATGGATTGCACAGGTAAACAGTCCCATAAAGGAGAACTGAATTTTGTCAGCAAGGCTGTATTTTCAGTAGGAGCTGGGCTTCAAATACTGGTTCTCATTCTTAAATGTTTACTTCTTTATTTCCATTTAGGAAAATCTGTGGCTGCTTCCGATTTACACACTGCTGATCATCAGCCGCTTTAGAAGTGCATAACGTAGTTTACTTCCTTCAATCTCTTACATTGTTCTTACAGGGCATATGTGCTCTACTGCAGAACTCCATTGCTGGGGACATAAACTGCATCTAACTGCTGCAAAAACTCATCTGGTTGCCCACTTGCCTCTGAGGCAGGAAAATCAGAAAGGTTGTGGGTTCTAGCCCAAAACAAGGCAGCTGGAGTAAATCCCAGTACTGACACTGTAGTGCAGCATGGGTGGGGTGCAGCCCTCCTGAGGAGGCATCTATAGAATGAGACATTAAACTGAAGTCCCAGCAGCCTGTTTTGATGGCCATTAAAGATCCCATGACACTTTCCAATGAAGAGTAGAGAATCTCCCTTGTGTCCTGGGAAAATTTATCTCTTTCACTAAAAATACCAGCTACAGTTTAACCTGATTCAGTATGTCAGCTTGCATCTGTACCCCCCCCCCCGAACAAGGTTGTAAATAGGCAGAATTGCCTAGCCCTCCTATCCCAATCAACAAAAAATATAGAAAATAAAACATGATGACATCGATCAATGTATAAATATGAAACACTGATTAAGTATACTAAATAGCCTGTGTAGAAGGAAAAATGTAATTTGAGCTAGTGATTAAAAACAGCTTTTGTGGAAGCAGTTAATTATAGATGCAACACAGTTCTCCTTGAATGTATACTATATGTATTCTGTATACACTACATGGTGGTGGTCAGATGAAGTATTAGACAGTTGTCTATCAACACTTTACTCCACAGAAAATTATTATCTATGACTTGTGGGTGGAACGGATAAGTGTTCTGGAAGAGTAGAGGTTTGGTACAATGGATCCTGGGGAACTGTCTGTGATGACTCTTGGGACATGAGGGTAGTGATGGGTGAAGCAGTCGAAATTTGCTCCGCCAAGTGATTCGCAGAGTAACGCGGAATCCTCGAAATATTTCACAATGCGAAGCAGGGTATTTCACGTTATACTGGGGAATGCAAAGTCCATTGAGAACAATGACTTCACGTTATTCTGCCTTCCCAAACCACTTCTCCACCAATTTTAAGGTGAAGTACATTGAAATCAATGTGCTTCGCCTCCCTTCGCCTTGTTTTTGAGCTCCAAAGGTGAACTTTGCAATGCTTCATGGGATTGCAGGTCACATGGGCTCTAGACTGTTCAGCACAGCCTCAGTTTTACATAGTGTGTGTGTAGTGGAAGATGGAGACAGTTTCCTCTCAGAGCTCTGTGAATCAAATCTTCTGAAAGCTGTTAAAAAAGCCTTTTTGAGCTAGTTTTGTTTTGGTCACCATTTAGTACATCGATTGTAGGAAACCCTCCTGTGCTCATATTATTGAGTGTTTATTGTTTGTGTGTGGATTTTGAATGTTAATTTAGAACAGTCAGTCTGTGTACTGTGAAGTGTGCTTTGGGGGAGGGTCGTATCTGTGGTGTAGGTAGATTAACTAGGAGAAAAAGGCAGTCTTTCTGTTTTGGTTATATTTTTCTTGTATAACTGTTAATGTACACAGTAATATTTTCAGTAATTCTTTACTTTTTTTGCTGATTGTTATGGTGCAGCAGTGTATAATTTCAGTTTGTTTAAAACATTTAGTTACATTACTAAAGGTTTTCAATTTGCTATGCATTACTTTTAGTGTGTGAGTGTGTGTGCAATGCGTGCCATTAAATCAGACACCTTTTATTGTGCCACAGAGTAATTGCAGCAGTGTGAACCAGCCATCCACTGCACCTGCATGAATTTTTTATACTGCTTTGTGGTATCTTTACTGGTAGTCGACTGTTACTGCCATGCACTATCTCCCCCCCCCCCAAACTGGCAAAAAGTATTCTTTTCCAGATTTGGATTTGTGACTGGTGAGTACTGTTTAGGTGTCGTGCCTTTGCGTCTGCATCTCATAAGTGTGCAGCACAATCTTAATATGTCTGAGCATTTGCAGTACACCATTAATTCTGGGAGACTTTGCATTTTTTGTTACCCTCTCATTTCACTTTGTCAGCACTGGGGAATTGTCTGGACACAAGACAGTAGCGTTTTGAGGATGCACATTCATTCTGGTGACTGTATGTGACCACTGCACACATGACGCAGTGCACCATTAACTCTGGGAGACATTGCATTTTTTGTTTCCCTCTCATTTCACTTCATCAGCACTGGGGAATTTTATGGACACAAGACAGTATCATTTTGGGGATGCACATTAATTCTGGTGACTGTGTGTGACTATTGCATGCATGATGTCTGAGTGCACCATTAATTCTGGGAGACTTTGCATTTCTTGTGCTCTCATTTCACCTCATCACTGTCAGCACTGGGGAGTATTCTGGACACAAGACATGAGCATTTTGGGAATGCATATTAATTCTGGTGACTGTGTGTGTGAAGGGCTGCCAATATTATTGTCACTTCACCTTACTTCGCGTTAAGGCGTAATGACAACGCAAAGTAATAATCACAAAGCAAAGTGAGCCTTTTGCATCAGCCACTCCATGTAGTGGAGTGACAATGTGAAGTGCCCACTTTGTGGGCACTGGCAAAATTTAAATTTGTTGCATTTCTACATTAGGGATGCAGAGGTTGTCTGCAGACAGCTTGGCTGTGGACCTACTTTCAATATTAGTGGCGACTACCTCTGAAGAACAAATAGGACCTATCTGGCTGGATGAGGTGAACTGCAGAGGGAGAGAATTGTTCCTATGGGACTGTCCTGCCAACCCCTAGAATCAGAGTCATTGTCACCATAAAGAAGATGTTGGTGTGACATGTGCAGTTAAGGGAAGACGTATCCATGATTGGCCTATTAATGTTGTTGGTTAGAATGAGGAAATGTAATAATCCTATGATGTATGGTAAGTGCCTATTAACCACCATAATCAGCAGTCACACAGCTTTGTTATGCACTGTTTAGAATTTTAAAAATTGTTAACCACAGTTCGGAACTTCTAAACAGTGGCATAACAAAAAAGGATGCACCAGAGTTCCATAATTCTCACACATAGAATGCAAACAGTGCTTTTTTGACCATACACTATAAAAGATGATGGCTGGGGATCTGGTGACAACCATGCTGAAATCACTTCTCTTGGTTGCTAGGGCTACAGTAAATCTCTAGAGCTGCGCTCTCGAGGTTTACCATGTTGCCCTAGCAACCACTTGAGGTGATTACAGCGTGGTTATCATCCGATCCTGAGCCACTATCTTCTATTTTCTGCATTGCAAATCTGAATCTCTCTATTGTTTCTGTTTAAGACCACAAATAATGTTATCGGGAAAGATCATTATAATAAACCTTCCTATTTTATTAAATGCATTATGCTGTATAGATACAGTAGAAGCTTGCTTATAATGTTGATTTTTTGAACCATGAAGTACAGACATTTTAATAAGCATAAAACACCTTCCAATTGTGGTACAGACATTGTACTGCCGAGTGAATTTCATGCATCTTAAACATGTTCTAACACATGAATGGCCTGTCATGATAGCTTTGGTCACAACACTCTTGTTTTCTTTACCCTTACAGGCTTACCTACTACATCTGCCTCAACATCACAGTCAAAGGGTAAAGTATGAACTTCAGAAACAAAAAGCAAACCTAAATATGCAAAAATAGTTTGAGAAGTAACACTGGCATTATCAATGCATCTACTGCGTTTTGGAGTAGCAGTACCCATGTTCTCCAAATGTCCTCTTTCCCACCTTGATTATTCCAACATCTGAGGACACACATTGTTCTTTTGCCCAGAACAGGGAGGTCTGCAATATGAAAAATAATTGTTTGGTTTAATTTCTTGCTCCTGCCATGCTGCCACAGATGCCACTAATTTTAGGAGTGCCCATTACCCATTTCCTATGGGGGGGACTTGTGCCACTAGTTTTAGGAAACCCCATTACCCCATCTCCTACGGTGGGGATTGTACTACTAGAGATTGACTTTTTCCCAGTTCAATGCTTGCCTGGGATGTAGGATCTGACACAGAGCTGCCCCTCCAAGCATCAGACTTCTCCATCCTGATCTACCCAACAACTCCATATCTTGAATCCTGCCAACGCTGGAAAAAAATTTGCAGGTATTTGCTTTCATGAACGTTTTGCTGGATTCTGAGATTTAGATGGAAATTCACACAGTTTTGCCTCTGGCATGTGTCTAGCATTATGATTAGTAACTGACTATAATTTGATTGTCCTTCTCACTAAAGATATGAACGTTGCTGTGAACCCCATTTCTGTGAGCTGTCATCAACTGCCACATGAGAATAAATTTGGTTAAATAGTTGTGATGCCATGGGGGTCAAAATTCTACACTTTACATATTGGTAACATTGTAAAGATTTTTAAAAAATATGGTTATTTATAGCTTTCTTGTAGTTTAGGTACTTGAAAATTTGCATGCGCACCATTGTGACAGTTTTTCAGAATCAGCTAGATTTGGTAAAACGTAACAAGTTTCAAAGTTACAGAAATGTTCAGATCAGTAATGTCCCACAGATAATTATGAACAGAGGGCTTGAATGTTTCTGGCAGAATTTTAATTTAGTACAGCATTACCTCCTGACTAGCACTAGATGGCTGTCATGTGGTGAAACAAGGAGAACAAGCATTTGTTAATGCTGAATGTTTGCTTGCTGGCATTGGCATTGGTAGTGTAGGTATTAAAGAGATGCATAATAGGAATGGCAGTGAAGTATTGAACTCAAACCAACCCACCACCACCCTGCATAGACTGATGGGCATTAGGGTGTGATTTTGGGTCATCGGGCATAAAGGCCACACAATTTCACCACACCCTACCCTGCAGACACCAACAAGAGTCACGGAGTGCATTGGGGTCTTTGTGCCTTATGCTCACCCCATTTCATAAGAAAATATGGTGAGATGGGTACAGTATAGAAGAATGGGGTGAACTTTGGGGCCAAAGAGTCCAAGGCACACCTCAATGCCTGCCACTGGCTGCAGGGTGTGGGTGGGGGTGGAATGGCATGAGCATTGCAGGCGACAATCCCATGTTACACCCCTGCTGCCTGTCAATCTCTGCAGGGTGGAGTGTTATGGTCGTAAACCCTAACACTCCTGGCATTCATTGGTATTTTCACTCCAAATTTTCAACATGGTTTTTTTGTGACCTCCACCTCATGAACAGTGGCAATATCAGTTCGTTAGCTGAAAGCTGATTTTGCACAGCGACTACGTCATTTGGCACCACAGGTGCAACAACACATTTCGAACAGGATGTGAAAAATGACAGTTGTACTGTTGATGGGGAGGTTTTAAAAATGGCAATGTTGAAAATCTGGAGTGAAAATATAAAAAAATAGGTGAAGTCACGAATGTGCGTAGAAATTGCGCAATGCACGTCCATAATGTAATTAGTTTGGGGATTTTTTGCAGCAGATTGTCAACACAGGCATTTTGGGACCCCCGGTCATGAACAGTGTCACTGTGATGTTCTTAATCTGTCCCAAACACTGATTTCCCACAGCTACCACGCATTTCTGTGCCAGAAGTGCGAAAACACAATTTGACCCTGGAGTGAAAAATGACAGCTGTAATGTTCATAAGGAAGTGTGGAAAAATGCCAGTGTTGAAAATCTGGACTGAAAAATATTACAAATTCATTAACTTAAGAGGGTGCATGGAAACTATACTTACTTGGAAATATACTTGGACATTAAGTCAGGCAGAAGACTTCATAGCCTATTGTGTCTGACTCCCCTAATCAGGGGTTTATTGCCCTGACTTTATAATAGATACTCATCAAGTTTTCTCTTAAAGGCACCAAAAGTATCAGAATTCACAATCTCAGAGGAAGTTTGTTCCATACACTCACAATTCTATGACTAAAAAAATAGCTACTCTTATTATTGTGAGGATATGTCAATCTAATTTGTTTATCATGGCTCCTGGGATTGAAATTATGAACTGAGTAACATATATCCAGTTCCTCCAGCATCCCTGTATCTTTTGAAATTCTGAACATACAAAGCAAGTCCTCTCTTAGTCGTCTGTTCTTCAAAGTATACAGGTCTAGGTAATGCAATCTACTCTCATATAGTACACCAGTCATGCCTCTAACCATCCTAGTTACTCTTTGCTGAACTCTCTCGATGGCATCTACATCGCTCCTCAAATAGGGATTCCACAGGGGACTGCAATAATCCAAATGTGGTCTAACCAATGCTCTATACAAGGGCATAATACATGTTCTATGTCTTGAAACAAATGATCTCTGAATCATACTGATAATTCTATTTGTTTTAGTTACTATTTCTTTGCAGTGAGCTGAGAAGCTAAAATCCTTACTAATTAGGATGACCAGATCCTTTTCCTAGGTAAATGATTTTAGAATTTGATTATTCACATAATATATCTCCTGATTGTTCCTAGCCCCTAAATGCAGGATGACACATTTATTTACATTAAATTGCATTTCATTTTGGTCCGCCCATGTCTGCAATTGTGTCAAATCATGCTGCAGTCCAATCACCTTTTACACATCCCCCACGTCAGCACACAATTTTGAGTCATCAGCAAATTTAGCACAATCATTTTTTATCGATTTATTCATATCAGAAACAAATGTGTTGAACAAAACTGGCCCTAGGACAGATCCCTGGGGCACCCCACTGCTGACAGATCCCTGTTCAGAAAAATAGCCTTGCAATCTGACTTTCTGGGTCCTATTATATAACCAATTCTTTAGCCAATTAACAATATATTTGTTTATTCCCAATTCCATCATTTTATTTATCAAAAGTGAATGCTGGACCTTATCAAATGCTTTCTGATCGTCCAAATAGACAATGTCTACTGGATTATTATTGTCCGACATATCACTAATCCTATTATAAAATGTACGTAAATTTGTAAAACATGGTCTATTTTTTTTGAATCCATGTTGGGTGATATCTGTTATATTTTTGTTTTCTAAGTCCTTTTCCAACCTATCCTTTAATAAGGACTCAAAAATCTTTCCTAAAATCGAGGTAAGGCTTATCAGCCTATAGTTACCCAAGTTTGATCTATCACCCTTTTTATAAATTGGTACCGCCTCGGCCTCTTTCCAGTCCCTTGGTACCTCCCCAGATATCAAAGACATGGAAAATAATTTATACAAGGGTTCAACTAACCAACCCTTTATTTCTTTCAACAATGTTGGATGGAGTTTATCAGGTTCTGCAGATTTAGAAGTATTAAATTTGTTCAAACTATTCATTATTTCCCTTCTTAACATTATAGTAGGATGGGAAGTGACCGTACTTATATAATCATGACACAGTAAGGATGTAGTTGTCTTATGATACACATTACAAAAATATTTATTAAAGGCCTTAGCCATTTGTAATGGTTCCCTCATCTCTTCATCCTGTATTTTAATAGGGCCTACCTCTCTGTTATTGGCACTATTGTTAATATAGGCAAAAAAGTCTTCCCTTATCATTTGTATGAGCAAATTTGAATTCAAGGGCCACTTTCTGTTTCCTTATTGCTCTTTTTGTATTTAACTGTTTTTTACAAACATGTATATTATAAGGACTATTTTCCCTCTTTATGACTCGATATGCTTGTTTTTTCCTAATACTTTATGTATTTTATTAGTATACCAAATGGGGACTCTCCCCTGTTTATTACAGTATTTTTTTTAAAGGGACATAATCATTTTCAAGTGTCAAAATATGCTCCTTAATTTTTAACCATAAGGTTTCTACTGAATCATCATCCGAATTCCAATTCCAGTCATTCAGTTTATCCCTTATTTTATCAAAATCTGTCTTTTGGTAGTCCCTAACTTTGATTAATTTAATAGGTAGATTACGGTGCTTAAAAAAAATACTGTTGCGATCAGAAAAAATTAATGGTTCCTTAATTTGTAATGCATATACACAGTCAGCATTATTTGTTATTACCAGATCCAGTAAGTTGGTTAACCTAGTCAGGCCATCTACCAATTGTGTTAACCCATTTTCATAACATAGATTTAGCCATTCCTGCTCCTGTCCATTTTTAACTGTACCTTGATTCCATTCAATGCCAGGGGTGTTGAAGTTACCCATCAACAAAACATCTTTATTAGATATATAGTTTTCAGTTATATGAATCATCTCATTATTGCTCAAACTGTCTATATCTGGTAGTCTATATACTCCTCCCAATCTCAACTGTTTACTACCCAAAAGGTAAAGATCTACCCAAAATACATCACATGGTTTTAACATACGATTTATGACAACCTGCTTACATTCTATACCTTCCTTAACAAATATTGCTACCCCACCACCCCTTTTCAAAGCTCTATCATATCTAAAAAGTTTATACCCCTTTATATTAGTATTGCATGTATCATTATTAGCCCATCAAGTCTCTGCAATTGCTGCAACGTCTATCTTTTTCTCTACCAAAATATACTCCAGATCAGTCATTTTAATGGAGTTCAGACTTCTTGCATTTAATAAGTAAGTCATCCCATCCTTGTCACTCTTATATTTCCTAAGTATTGGAATTGCCAAACTGCTTTCCTATTTGTAACCATACTGACTCCCCTGACCTACTGGTTTTTTGAAACTGCTTCATAAAATCTGTATCCTAGTTTTCTTCTCCCCTTTTTATTTAGGTGCAAGCCATCATGGCTGTAAAGGTCCAACCTATCAATATACTCCTCATAATTAGTAATACACTTGACATTGTTTCCACAACATCATTTCCTTAATGTTAAGTGCTCTACCTTTGTTAACCCTAGGTACTAGTAATACTTCTGAAAATATCAAATTTGCTTTAAAAGTTTTAACAATAGTGTGAATCCTAATGGGTCTTCTATTGTGTCGGAGACAGTTTTATATCCCAGATTGTTTGTACCAGCATGAACAAGAAGCTTTATGGGTGCACTAGTATCCCTCAGCATATCTGGAAGCATTTGTGAAATGTCCCCTATTTTAGCACTCCTATAGGAACAAGTTGTTGTATTTAACATGTTCCCTTTTGCTGAATATCTATCTGTGTACTTAATTATAGAGTCTCCTAATATAAACACTTGTTCTGCGTTTTCACAAACTGTCTCACTTAGATTCATTGAGTTTGATCCTTCTTGTAATTCACAATTAGGGGTTTCCATGGCTTCAGTTCCTAACAATAATGATAGAGGTGAGTGCACAAACAAAGGTTTCAGTGTGGGAGTTATGATTATTTCCTCATTTAAATTACTTATTTCACTCCTTGAATCTGACACCCCATTTTGTGTTTGGTCAAAGTTGTCCATTACTATATTTCCTATCAATATACGAGGTTGGGATATAGGTAATGATATCCCCTTGGTTTCATCAATTACTTCCTCAATGAAATTGACTGTTTCACTCATCGAAATTTGTTCCCCCATTAATGCTTGATTGAGAACTGTTGAATAAGTAGCTCGTATTTTATACTGATTGTGGCAATTAATAACTGGTGATAAAGCCCTACATGTTAGCTTTTTCTGCCTTTGGCCATCTCTTACTAGGGTTCATTCATTTCTATTTTCCTCCCTATCTGTAATGTCTACTGATCTCTGTCGTTTAACAACAGGTGTACATCAGGTAGTAGAATTAATTACTTTGATTCTATACTCTTCTAGTTGTCATTTAAGTTTACTAATCACAGTATCTTGTTCTATTATCATATCCCTATATTCCTGTTCATTTTTGCATCCCTGACACACAAAAAGCATCAAATCCTGTAGCTTCATTGATTGAAAACATCTCACATGTACCGCATTGAAGTCCCAGCAGACCTGATTTTAACTCTATGATAGTATGCTCCATTGCAACAATAGTTCCCTTTTGTAACTGCAGTCTATTCCTATAGTGTACGCTATTAACTGTCTGTATCCCACTTTCCCCGCTTGACACGCTAGACACTCATGCATGTCTTGGCATGCTTCTTCGCGTGCATTGCATGTGCGCTCTGCCCGCACTCACTCCGATCACATAGGAGTACTCCTTTTGAACTAGGGACCAGGAAGTTCCACTTGGTCACGAGACTCCATACACAGCTGAACCCAACTAAGTATGGGCTTCTGAGGAGTAAAAACAGCCCCCCAAAATAACCCCTTACAGCAAAGCGAGCACTTAGAAATGCTATAGACCTGTTACAATAATAAAAAACTGGAACCTGCTTGCAGAACTTGCACTTGCTCCCTCTGCCAAATGGATGTGCAGTAGTTCAAGATTTAACTAGAACTACAATATTCATGCACCATCCAACAGCAGTAAGGGCTAGGTGCATTTTAAAATGTTTCCAAATGCACTGCCAATAATGTCTGATTTCAAAAGTAGTCTCCTAGCAGAGTCCTCCCCTGCCAGTACTGCCTCACACCACTAAGGTGTCACGCAGCTTGTGGACAGGGTATGACTGCACAATGCACACTCATAACACAGTCATTTTATGGACTTTTGTCGCCAAATTTTCAACATAGCCTCTTTAAGACCTCTGCTCATGAACAGTGTCACTGTGATTTTCTTAATTTGTCCCGAACATTGATTTCACACACTGACTGAGCCATTGTGGGCTACCTGCATGAAAACACATTTTGAGCGAGATGTGAAAAATGACAGCTGTACTATTCATAATGAGATGTAGTAAAATGGCAATTATGAAAATCTGGAGTGGAAATATTGAAAATTTACGACATTATGAACGTTTGTAAGAACTGCACAACGCATGCTCGAAAAGCAGTCATTTTGGGTAATTTTTTCACCAAATTTTCAATATAGGGTCTTGGGGGCCATACCTCATGAACTCTGACACTGTTGTTTCATTACTCATCCCAAATTGTGGTTCCACACAGTGACCGCAAAGTCACCTTTCGGGACTGAATAACAAAGTAACAGTGACTGAGTTCATGAGGTGGGGCCGCAAGAACCACATGTTGAAAATTTGGTGAAAAAATTCCCCAAAATGGTTTAGATATTCATCAAAGTTGAAAAAAAAATGTATGCTATTATACAGCTTACTGGCATTTCTACAGTTCGCGGTCAGCTTTGAAGAGTGCAGATGTGTCCTGGTCCACAAAGATCATCACACTGGGCTCCAGAGGTAAGTATGGGGTAGGGGTGTGGGAAGTGGGTGTGAGAGGGTGGGCATGGGTTGGGGAGGGGAGCAAGACAGTCAACGAGGGACTTTTTTTTTTACAGTATTTTTTTTTTCTTAATAGGAAGACGATGCGGGACTTTTACCATGCTTGGGTGGGCTCCCAGCATGGAAGCTGGAGGGTTACTTTTTTGGGGGGACAGTGGAGCTGATGGGGGATTGGGCACCCCTGTTGGCCATACCATCTTTTGCCATGCTGGGGTGGGCTCCCAGCGTGGCAACTAGAAGTCTGTGTTTGTTTTTGGGGGGTACAGTGGAGCCGATGGGGGATTAGGCACCCCTGTCAGCCATAAGAACTTTTACCATGCTGGGGTGAGCTCCCAGCATGGCAGCTAGAAGACTGTTTGGGGGGCAGTGGAGCTGATGGGGGATTTGGGCACCCCGTCAGTCATACAGTGTGTGAGGAGGAGGAGGGGAGCGCATGAGCATGCTGGGGTGGGCTCCCAGCAAGCCACATAGGTGTTCATGGGGGGGGGACAATGATGAACTGTCTATGACAGTTACGATGCAGTGCTGACGTATGTGTAGTCAATTTGCATACTGCCGACAGTAGTATTCAAATTGCCTAAACATTTCCACTGCTGATTGTGGCAGCGTTTTCCTCAGAACTGTACGCCACTGCATCTGAATGGCTGTCATAGACAGCTCGGACATTCATTGGTGCGGTGCAGCCATACCTGCAAAAGGGAGCAGGGCATTGGAAATGGGGGAGCCACACCTATGAAAACTCATATGGTGGCACTATGTTTCTTGCACATGCATGCAAGCAAATATGAACACCTTCAATGAAAACTGCATGTTAAAAATCAAGAAAATATATGTACCACTATCCATTTTGAGTTCTTACTTCATCCCAGTGTTTTGTTTCTGCCTAGGCTGTGAGAAGAGTTTTTTCTTACCTTCTCTGGGTGTTTTATGACCCCCTGTGGGATGCCATTCAGGTTTGTTTTATTGTATCTTCTCCAAGATAGTCTTCCCAGAGTGCCCTTTGGTTTTACGTCTAATAGCCCCTTCAGAAGGCCAGTGTCTTGTTACAGTGTCTTGCTTAGCCACAGAAAAGGAAGAGTACAACAGCCAGGATTCACACTGCTAGTTTCTCTGGGTAAGTATAAGTTTCCTAAATATTGGTACCTTATCCAGCTGTGGTCTGCTTAGGGTAGTGTGTGTGTGTGTGTGTGCGTGTTTAAGCATGCAACTTTTCAAAATATTTGTGCCATGGCATTTTACACTGTACAGGATCTAGCTGTTATTAGTGAGAACTAGAATGCAATGAGACAGGCTGTGATGTCAGTCTGAGTTACCAATCCCCCCCAAAAAAAATTACAAATGTGCCTCTTCTACACACCATCAATGAAACTAGCGTCGCCCCCGGCTAAACAAACTTTACAGCAAAACCATTTTGTTGCATTTGTGTGCGTCTGAACTATAATGCTTGCAAGTATAGGGAGCACACCACTCAATTTATCATACTGCATACATTTAGAACTGCCAAAAGATGGGCTAATTGTACTTCAAGATCCACTGTGATGGTTGGCAACCATAGGCAATGTGTACTATGCCATCCCACTAAGCTGGTACCCACCATGCAACATGGGGAGGGGAAGGTGTGGAACACAGGGGTTTCATTGATGGTGTGACTAGAAGAGGCACATTTGTATTTTTTGTGGGGAGGTTGGTAACTCAAACTGACATCTCAGCCTGTCTCATTGCATTCTAGTCCTCATTAATAACAGCTGTGTCCTGTACAGTGTAAAATGCCATGGCACAAAATACTATAGAAAGTTACATGCTTAAACACACACACAGACACACTCACACTACCCTAAGCAAACCACAGCTGGATAAGTTGCCAATATTTAGGAAACTCATCATACTTATCCAGAGAGACTAGCAGTGTGAATCCTGGCTGTTGTATTCTTTCTCTGCTGTGGCTAAGCAAGACACTGTAACAAGACAATGGCCTTCTGCAGGGGCTATTAGACATCAAACCAAAGGGCACTCTAGGAAGACTATCTTGGAGAAGATACAATAAAACAAACCTGAATGGCAGCCCCCAAGGGTCATAAAACTCCCAGGGAAAGTTAGAAAAAACTCCTTTCACTGCCTGGGCAGAAACAAAACACTGGAATGAAGTAAGAACTCAAAATGGGTAGTGATACATATAGTTTCCTGATTTTAACATGCAGTTTTCCTTAAAATAAGATACTTGGTCCTCCTCCTCCATCAGCCTTTGCTCCTGATGTTTCCGGCTAGGACACAAATCCTGGCAATCAGTGTATCCGCATCTGAGAACTGAGTAATGATTTCATTTCTGATTACCAAAAAAAAAAAAAGAAATAGATTATATTTTCTAGGAATCTTTACTTTACTTAGAAGGTAGTGAAGTCATGTGGTAAATTACCCAGGGAGAATATTTAAATCACTTTAGTTGGGTTCTTGCAGTACTAACTGGATGAGCTCTTGGAGAGAAATACCATCACAGGATGCAGTTTCTGGAAGAGTCTAAGTGTGTCAGTGGGGGGTATTCGACCTGCCATTGGTTTCCATCCTATAAAACATCTGTTTATCTACAGTTTTATAAATCATACAGAGACCCCATTATCTCAAGGGACACTTTAAAAATATATAATATGTATACACATTTCAGTTCAGATCTTGTATGTTTTGTATTTGGCTCCTCCCCTCTTTTATTAAAATCATAAGGGAATTTCCATGTTGGCAGCTCCATACCAAACAGGTGGGATTGCCCTGAGTTTCATATGAAGTACATGTGTAAGGTTATTATACTTCTTTGTATCTAGTAGATCCTGTTCACCTCCCTGCCTTCATCATGCACAACATTAAATAAACACTAACTGCTTGTTCAGAGTCCCAGAATCTCTCCAAATGGTTGAGGGCACTTGTCAGTGACTCATGCCTCACCACACACTCAGGGTCTGCACAGACTGACATTATTATTTTTATAATACATGGCTGGGGAATTTTCTCAATAGGAAAGGCCATCATTTATTTCCCTCTATACCTGTTTCTAATCTATCAATAAAAGGTATATTCCTGCAGTAATCAATCAGTTACAGCTGTATACCTGTACTAATCAAACAATTACTTCTATATACCTGCACTAATCTCCACTGCCTGCAAGCAATGTTCTGCATATGTGCTCTTCCAATTACACAATACTCTGCCCCCACACCATCACCACCACACTTATTGGAGTCAGGATAGCACAGTCTGTTAAGGCTCTGAGCTGCAGATCTGGAGACCTGGGTTTGAATCCCACAGCCACCTAGGTACATACTGTGTGATCCTGATCAAGTCACTTAACTTTCTTGTGATCCCAGGTCACATCTGGAGACAAGCTTCAGCTTAGTGTGCTACTCCTGTTTAAACATTGTTCCTTTTCCATTATTGACAAGGCCACTGGCTGCCTCTCCCCACTTAACATGCCATGCCATGTCCCTGTCCTCCCTCCTACTCATCTAGGTTGAAAAGGCCCCTGACAGCCTCCTCCAATTTTCCTGCCTCCTTTACTTCCCTCTTCCCTCCTGTTCCACTTTCTTAGTTATAGCTCCACTGCACATGCAATGTATTTCAAATTGATTGAATGTACTGTTGATAACAATGTATTATACCTCCTCTGTATGTTTGTCAACCCTCCTAATGACGTGGAAAATTTGCAAAAGAGCTAATTGTGCTCACAGGTACTGTAATCCGAGATTACATAAATAAAATAAATCAACTAAAAGTATATAACTTCTCTAATACAAAGTATACACCTGTACTACGTTAAACCTTATGGGATGCCTCTAATGGCACAATTAATACAGCATTAGGAAGCTATGCAAACCAATTAATAAGCTTCAAAAAAACCTTAGAAAAAAAGATACGGTACTTACACAAAACCCTCCTAAGCCCAGAAATCTCCCAATCTCCTACCTGCACTCACTACGCACCATTCTCGAGACCTTCAGGTGCCCCAATGTGACTGCAGACACAGTCTGCATAGCAATAACCATCCTAATGTATTATGTTGAACAAACAATGGGTAAGGATGGTACACTCGGATGTATACCCATCTCGGGGGCTAATTAGGGAAATAAAGCTTCTCGGCCTTCAGACTCATGGCCTTAGATCCCTAATTAGCCTACCTCATGGGTATACATCCTTGCATACCACCGTTACCCATTATTTATTCTATATTTATAAATCATACTGGTGGGCCTACATTTTGTGATGCACATTATTTTTCTTAATACTAAGTAAGGGAAAATAAATTGTCAAATAATACAGTACATGTTATTTGGGCAATTAATGAAACAACAGAGAACATAACATGGCATGTTCCCCCTGACCTGTTATTTCACATGTTGTAACACCACATAGCACAGTAACATGTATGGTATAACAAAAACATTGAAAAGGCTGCCTGAAAATAAGTCTATTCACGCATGAAGATAAACTCTGGGTCAGGTCATTGCATGTTCCTGATTTATTTGCATTTGTTTACAGGTGTAAATCCTGCTCTGGATAAAGCTGAAGCCTCTTCTGTCCCAGTAATCATCTGGAGTATCCTGGGAGCTCTTCTGTTCCTTGTTTTAATCATTCTGTGTGGGCAGGTGCAGAAACACAGAGCGTTAATATGTTAACACATGAATGGCCTGTCATGATAGCTTTGGTCACAACACTCATGTTTTCTTTACCCTTACAGGCTTACCTACTACATCTGCCTCAACATCACAGTCAAAGGGTAAAGTATGAACTTCAGAAACAAAAAGCACACCTAAATATGCAAAAATAGTTTGAGAAGTAACACTGGCATTATCAACGTATGTACTGTATTTTGGAGTAGCTGCACCCATGTTCTCCAAATGTCCTCTTTCCCACCTTGATTATTCCAGCATCTGAGGACACACATTGTTCTTTGCTCTGGACAAGGAGGTCTGCAATATGAAAAATGATTGTTTGGTTTAATTTCTTGCTCCTGCCATGCTGCCACAGATGCCACTAATTTTAGGAGTGCCCATTACCCATCTCCTATGGGGGGGACTTGTGCCACTAGTTTTAGGAAACCCCATTACCCCATCTCCTACGGTGGGGATTGTACTACTAGAGATGGACTTTTTCCCAGTTCAATGCTTGCCTGGGATGCAGGGTCTGACACAGAGCTGCCCCTCCAAGCATCAGCCTTCTCCATCCTGATCTACCCAACAACTCCACATGTTGAATCCTGCCAATGCTGGAAAAAAAATTTGCAGATATTTGCTTTCATGAATGTTTTTGCTGGATTCTGAGATTTATATGGAAATTCACACAGTTTTGCCTTTGGCATGTGTCTAGCATTATGATTAGTAACTGACTATAATTTGATTGTCCTTCTCACTAAAGATATGAACGTTGCTGTGAACCCCATTTCTGTGAGCTGTCCTCAACTGCCATATGAGAATAAATTTGGTTAAATAGTTGTGATGCCATGGGGGTCAAAATTCTACATTTTTAAGTATTGGTAACATTGTAAAGATTTTTTTAAAATGTGGTTATTTATAGCTTTCTTGTAGGTTAGGTACCTGAAAATTTGCATGCACACCATTGTGACAGTTTTCCAGAACCAGCTAGATTTGGTAAAACGTAACACGTTTCAAAGATGCAGAAATGTTCAGATCAGTAATATCCCACAGATAGTTATGAACAGAGGGCTTGAATGTTTCTGGCAGAATTTTAATTTAGTACAGTATTACCTCCTGACTAGCACTAGATGGCAGTCATGTGGTGAAACAAGGAGAACAAACATTTGTTAATGCTGAATGTTTGCTTGCTGGCATTGGAATTGGTAGTGTAGGTGTTAGAGAGATGCATAATATGAATGGCAGTAAAGTATTGAACTCAAACCAACCCCACCACCACCCTGCATATACTGACAGGCATTGGGGTGTGCTTTTGGGTCATCAGGCATAACAGCCATGCAATTTCACCACACCCTACCCTGCAGACACCAACAAGTGTCACGGTGTGCATTGGGGTCTTTGTGCCTCATACTCACCCCATTTCATAAGGAAATATGGTGAGATGGGTGCAGTATAGGAGAATAGGGTGAACTTTGGGGCCAAAGAGTCCAAGGCACACCTCGATGCCTGCCACTGGCTGCAGGGTGTGGGTGGGGGTGGAATGGCATGAGCATTGCAGGCGACAATCCCATGTCACACCCCTGATGCCTGTCAATCTCTGCAGGGCGGGGCGTTATGATCGGAAACCCTAACACTCCTGGCATTCGTTGGTATTTTCACTCCAAATTTTCAACATGGGTTTTTTGTGCCCCCCCACCTCATGATCAGTGGCAATATCAGTTCGTTAGCTGAAAGCTGATTTTGCACAGCAATTACGTCATTTGGCACCACAGGTGCAACAACACATTTCGAACATGATGTGAAAAATGACAATTGTACTGTTGATGGAGAGGTATTAAAAATGGCAATGTTGAAAATCTGGAGTGAAAATATAAAAAAACTGGTGAAGTCACGAATGTGCATAGAAACTGTGCAACGCACGCCCATAATGTAATCAGTTTGTGGATTTTTTGCAGCAGATTGTCAACACAGGCATTTTGGGACCTCCGGTCATGAACAGTGTCACTGTGATTTTCTTAATCTGTCCCAAACACTGATTTCCTACAGCTACCATGCATTTCTGCGCCAGAAGTGTGAAAACACAATTTGGCCTGGAAGTGCAAAATGACAGCTGTACTGTTCATAAGGAGGTGTGGAAAAATGCCAGTGTTGAAAATCTGGACTGAAAATATTACAAATTTATTAACTTATGAGGGTGCGTGGAAACTATTCTTACTTGGAACTATACTTGGACATTAAGTCAGGCAGAAGACTTCATAGCCTATTGTGTCTGACTCCCCTAACCAGGGGTTTGTTGCCCTGCCTTTATAATAGATACTCATCAAGTTTTCTCTTAAAGGCACCAAAAGTATCAGAATTCACAATCTCAGAGGGAAGTTTGTTCCATACACCCACAATTGTATGACTAAAAAAATGGCTACTCTTATTATTGTGAGGCTATGTCAATCTAATTTGTTTATCATGGCTCCTGGGATTGAAATTATGAACTGAGTAACATATATCCAGTTCCTCCAGCATCCCTGCATCTTTTGAAATTCTAAACATACAAAGCAAGTCCTCTCTTAGTCGTCTTTTCTCCAAAGTATACAGGTCCAGGTAATGCTATCTACTATCATATGGCACACCAGTCATGCCTCTAACCATCCTAGTTACTCTTTGCTGAACTCTTTCGATGGCATCTACATCTATCCTCAAATAGGGATTCCACAGGGGGACTGCAATAATCCAAATGTGGTCTAACCAATGCTCCATACAAGGGCATAATACATGTTCTATGTCTTGAAACAAATGATCTCTGAATCATACTGATAATTCTATTTGTTTTAGTTACTATTTCTTTGCAGTGAGCTGAGAAGCTAAAATCCTTACTAATAAGGATGACCAGATCCTTTTCCTAGGTAAATGATTTTATAATTTGATTATTCAAATAATATTTCTCCTGATTGTTCCTAGCCCCTAAACACAGGATGACACATTTATTTACATTAAATTGCATTTCATTTTGGTCCGCCCATCTCTGCAATTGTGTCAAATCATGTTGAAGTCCAATCACCTTTTGCACATCCCCCACGTCAGCACACAATTTTGAGTTGTCAGCAAATTTAGCACAATCATTAATTTATCGATTTATTCATATCAGAAACAAATATGTTGAACAAAACTGGCCCTAGGACAGATCCCTGGGGCACCCACTGCTGACAGATCCCTGTTCAGAAAAATAGCCTCGCAATCTGACTTTCTGGGTCCTATTATATAACCAATTCTTTGGCCAATTAACAATATATTTGTTTATACCCATTTCCATCACTTTATTTATCAAAAGTGAATGCTGGACCTTATCAAATGCTTTCTGATAGTCCAAATAGATGATGTCTACTTGATTATTATTGTCCAACATATCACTAACCCTATTATAAAATGTAAATAAATTTGTTAAACATGATCTATTTTTTTTAAATCCATGGTGGGTGATATCTGTTATATTTTGTTTTCTTAGTCTTTTTCCAACCTATCCTTTAATAAGGACTCAAAAATCTTTCCCAAAATTGAGGTAAGGCTTATTGGCCTATAGTTACCAAAATTTGATCTATCACCCTTTTTATAAATTGGTACCACCTCGGCCTCTTTCCAGTCCCTTGCTACCTCCCCAGATATCAAAGACATGGAAAATAATTTATACAAGGGTTCAACTAACCAACCCTTTATTTCTTTCAATAATTTTGGATGGAGTTTATCAGGTCCTGCAGATTTAGAAGTATCAAATTTGTTCAACCTATCCATTATTTCACTTCTTAACATTATAGTAGGATGGGAAGTGACCGTACTTATATAATCATGACACAGTAAGGATATAGTTGTCTTGTGATACACATTACAAAAATATTTATTAAAGGCCTTAGCCATTTGTAATGGTTCCCTCATCTCTTCATCCTGTATTTTAATAGGGCATACCTCTCTGTTATTGGCACTGTTGTCAAAAAAAGTTTTCCCTTTATCATTTGCATGAGCAAGTTTGAATTCAAGGGCCACTTTCTGTTTCCTTATTGCTCTTTTTGCATTTCTTAACTGTTTTTTATAAACATATATATTATAAGGACTACTTTCCCTCTTTATGACTCAATATGCTTTTTTTTCCCTAATACTTTATGTATTTTATTAGTATACCAAATGGGGACTCTCCCCTGTTTATTACAGTATTTTTTTAAAGGGACATAATCATTTTCAAGTGTCAAAATATGTTCCTTAATTTTTAACCTTAAGGTTACTACTGAATCATCATCCGAATTCCAATTCCAATCATTCAGTTTATCCCTTATTTTATCAAAATCAGCCTTTTGGTAGTCCCTAACTTCGATTAATTTAATAGGTAGATTACGGTGCTTAAAAAAGTACTGTTGCTATCAGAAAAAATTAATGGTTCCTTAATTTCTAATGCATATACACTGTCAGCATTATTTGTTATTACCAGATCCAGTAAGCTGGTTAACCTAGTCGGGCCATCTACCAATTGTGTTAACCCATTTTCATAACATAGATTTAGCCATTCCTGCTCCTGTCCATTTTTAACTGTACCTTGATTCCATTCAATGCCAGGGGTGTTGAAGTCACCCATCAACAAAACATCTTTATTAGATATATAGTTTTCAATTATATGAATCATCTCATTATTGCTCAAACGGTCTATATCTGGTGGTCTATATACTCCTCCCAGTCTTAACTGTTTACTACCCAAAAGGTAAAGATCTACCCATAATACATCACAAGGGTTTAACGTACAATTTATGTCAACCTGCTTACATTCTATACCTTCCTTAATAAATATTGCTACCCTACCACCACTTTGTAAAGCTCTATCATATCTAAAAGGTTTATACCCCTTTATATAAGTATTGCATGTATCATTATTAGCCTATCAAGTCTCTGCGATTGCTGCAACGTCTATCTTTTTCTCTACCAATATACACTCCAGATCAGTCATTTTAATGGAGTTCAAACTTCTTGCATTTAATAATAAGTAAGTCATCCCATCCTTGTCACTCTTATATTTCCTAAGTATTGAAATTGTCAAACTGCTTTCATATTTGTAATCATACCGACACCCCTGACCTACAGGTTTTTTGAAACTGCTTCATAAAATCTATATCCTAGTTTTCTTGTCCTCTTTTTATTTAGGTGTAAGCCATCATGGCTGTAAAGGTCCAACCCATCAATATACTCCTCATAATTAGTAATACACTTGACATTGTTTTCACAACATCATTTCCTTAATGTTAAGTGCTCTACCTTTGCTAACCCTAGGTACTGGTAATACTTCTGAAAATATCAAATTTGCTTTGAAAGTTTTAGCAATAGTGTGAATCCTAATGGTGTCTTCTATTGTGTCTGAGACAGTTTTATATCCCAGATTGTTTGTACCAGCATTAAGAAGAAGCTTTATGGGTGCACTAGTGTCCCTCAGCATATCTGGAAGCATTTGTGAAATGTCCCCTATTTTAGCACCCCCTATAGGAACAAGTTGTTGTATTTAACTGTTTCCCCTTTGCTGAATATCTATCTGTGTACTTAATCATAGAGTCTCATAATATAAACACTTGTTCTGGGTTTTCACAAACTGTCTCACTTAGATTCATTGTGTTTGATCCTTCTTGTAATTCACAATTAGGGGTTTCTATGGCTTCAGTTACTAACAATAATGGTAGAGGTGAGGGCACAAATGTTTCAGTGAGGAAATGATGTTTATTTCCTCATTTAAATTACTTATTTCACTCCTTGAATCTGATACCCTATTTTGTGTTTGGTCAGAGTTGTCCATTACTATATTTCCTATCAATACATGAGGTTGGGGTATAGGTAATGCTATCCCTGTGGTTTCATCAATTACTTCCTCAATGAAATTGTCTGTTTCACTCACCAAAATTTGTTCCCCCCATTAATGCTTGATCTGGAATTGCTGAATAAGCAGCTAGTGTTTTATACTGATTGTGGCAATTAATAACTGGTGATAAAGCCCTACGTGTTAGCTTTTTCTGCCTTTGGCCATCTCTTACTAGGGTCCATTCATTTCTATTTTCCTACCCATCTGTAATATCTACTGATCTCTGCCATTTAACAGCAGGTATGCATCCAGTAGTAGAATTAATTACATTGATTCTATACTCTTCTAGTTGTCATTTAAGTTTACTAATCACAGTATCCTGTTCTATTATCATATCCCTATATTCCTGTTTATTTTTACATCCCTAACACACAAAAGCATCAAATCCTGTAGCTTCATTTATTGAAAACATCTCACATGTACCACACTGAAGTCCCAGCAGACCTGATTTTAATTCTACGATAGTGTGCTCCATTGCAACAATAGTTCCCTTTTGTAATTGCAGTCTATTCCTATAGTGTACACTATTAACCATCTGTATCTTGCTTTCCCCGCTTGACACGCTAGACACACACGCATGTCTTGGTGCACTTCTTTGCACGCATTGCACATGTGCTCTGCCCGCGCTCGCTTTGCTCACATAGGAGCACTCCTTTTGAGCTAGGGACCAGGAAGTTCCACTTGGTCACGAGACTCTACACACAGCTGAACCCAACTAAGTATGGGCTTCTGAGGAGTAAAAACAGCCCCAAAAAATAACCCCTTGCAGCAAAGCGAGCACTTAGAAATGCTATAGCCCTGTTACAATAATAAAAAGCTGGAACCTGCTTGCAGCACTCGCACTCGCTTCCTCTGCCAAATGGATGTGCAGTAGCTCAAGATTTAACTAGAACTACAATATTCATGAACCATCTAACGGCAGTAAGGGCTAGGTGCATTTTAAAGCACTTCCAAATGCACTGCCAATAATGTCCAATTTCAAAAGTAGTCTCCTAGCAGAGTCCTCCCCTGCCAGTACTGCCTCACACCACTAAGGTATCACGCAGCTTGTGGACAGGGTATGACTGCGCAATGCACACTCATAACACAGTCATTTTATGGACTTTTGTCACCAAAGTTTCAACACAGACACTTTAAGAACTCTGCTCATGAACAGTGTCACTGTGATTTTCTTAATTTGTCCCGAACATTGATTTCTCACACTGACTGAGCCATTTTGGGCTACATACATGAAAACACGTTTTGAGCGAGATGTGAAAAATGACAGCTGTACTGCTCATAATGAGGTGTAGTAAAATGGCAATTTTGAAAATCTGGAGTGGAAATATTAAAAATTTGCGACGTTGTGAGCATGCATAGGAACTGCGCAACGCATGATTGAAAAAACAGTCATTTTGGGGAATTTTTTCACCAAATTTTCAACATTGGGTCTTGGGGCCATACCTCATGAACTCTGACACTGTTGTTTCGTTACTTATCCCAAATTTTGGTTCCACACAGTGACCGCAAAATCACCTTTCGGGACCGTATAACAAAATAACACTGACTGAGTTCATGAGGTGGGGCTCCAAGAACCCCATGTTGAAAATTTGGTGAAAAAAATCCCCAAAATGGCTGAGATATGCATCAAAGTTGAAAAAAAAAACATTTATGCTATTATACAGCTTACAGGCATTTCTACAGTTCGCAGTCAGCTTTGAAGAGTGCAGATGTGTTCCCGGTCCACCAAAGATCGTCACACTGGGCTCCGGAGGTAAGTATGGGGTTGGGGGTGTGAGAAGGTGGGTGCAAGAGGGTGGCACGGGTTGGGGTGGGGCAAGACAGTCTTCGGGGATCTTTTTTTCTTTACAGTATTTTTTTCTTTCTTAATAGGAAGACGACGCGGGACTTTTGCCATGTTGGGGTGGCCCCAGTGTGAAAGCTGGAAGGTTACTTTTTGGGGGCAGTGGACCTGGCGGGGATTGGGCACCTGTCCAGCCATACCAACTTTTGCCATGCTGGGGTGGGCTCCTAGCGTGGCACCTAGAAGTCTGTGTTGGTTTTTGGGGGGGGTACAGTGGAGCCAATGGGGGATTAGGCACCCCTGTCAGCCATAAGGACTTTTGCCATGCTGGGGTGGGCTCCCAGCGTGGCACCTAGAAGGCTGTTTGGGGAAGCAGTGGAGCTGACGGGGGATTGGGCACTCCCATCAGTCATACAGTGTGAGAGGAGGAGGGGAGTGCATGAGCATGCTGGGGTGGGCTCCCAGCATGCCACAGAGGTGTTCATGGGGGGGGAAATGATGAACTGTCTATGACAGTTCAGATGCAGTGCTAACGTATATGTAGGCAATATGCATACACATTACCACTTCTGATTGTGGCAGTGATTTCCTCAGAACTGTGGGCCACTGCAACTGAACAGCTGTCATAGACAGTTTGGACATTCATTGGTGCGATGCAACCGCACCTGAAAAAGGGAGCAGGGCATTGGAAATGGGGGAGGCACACCTACGAAAACTCGTATGGTGGCACTTTGTTTCTCATGCATGCATGCAAGCAAATATGTCATTTTTAGGAAAATCAGACAAGTTAAAATCAGGAAAATATATGTACCACTATCCATTCTGAGTTCTTACTTCATCCCAGTGTTTTGTTTCTGCCTAGGCTGTGAGAAGAGTTTTTTTCTAACCTTTTCTGGGTGTTTTAAGGGGCTATTAGACATAAACCAAAGGGAACTCTGGGAAGATTATCTTGGAGAAGATGCAATAAAACAAACCTGAATGGCAGCCCCCAGGGGGTCATAAAACACCCAGGGAAGGTTAGAAAAAACTCCTCTCACTGCCTGGGCAGAAACAAAACACTGGGATGAAGTAAGAACTCAGAATGGGTAGCGATGCATATAGTTTCCTGATTTTAACATGCAGTTTCCCTTTAAATAAGATACTTTGGTCCTCCTCCTCCTCCTCTGTCGACTTTTGCTTCTGATGTTTCAGGCTAGGACACAAATCCTGGTAATCAGTGTATCATCACCTGAGAACTGAGTAGTGATTTCATTTCTGATTAATAAAAAAAAAAAAGAAAAGAAATAGATTATATTTTTTAGCAATCATTACTTTACTTAGAAGGTAGTGAGGTCATGTGGTAAATTACCCAGGGAGAATATTTAAATCACTTTAGTTGGGTTCTTGCAGTACTAAATGGATGAACTCTTGAAGAGAAATACCATCACAGGATGCAGTTTCTAGAAGAGTCTATGTGTGTCGGTGGGGGGGGAGGTATTTGACCTGCCATTGGCTTCCATCCTATAAAACATCTGTTTATCTACAGTTTTATAAATCATACAGAGACCCCATTATCTCAAGGGACACTTTAAAAATATATAATATTATACACATTTCAGTTCATATCTTGTATGTTTTGTATTTGGCTCCTCCCCTTTTTTATTAAAATCGTAAGGGAATTTCCATGTTGGCAGCTCCATACCAAACAGGTGGGATTGCCCTGAGTTTCATATGAAGTACATGTGTAAGGTTATTATACTTCTTTGTATCTAGTAGATCCTGATCTCCTCCCTGGCTTCATCACACACAACATTAAATAAACACTAACTGCTTGTTCAGAGTCCCAGAATCTCTCCAAATAGTTGAGGGCACTTGTCAGTGCCTCATGCCTCACCACACACCCAGGGTCTGCACAGTGCTCACCCCGTTGTGGATTATTGCTTAAACATGCACTGACTGACATTATTATTTTTATAATACATGGATGTGGAATTTTCTCAATAGGAAAGGCCATCATTTATTTCCCTGTATACCTGTTTCTAATCTATCAATAAAAGGTATATTCCTGCAGTAATCAATCAGTTACAGCTGTATACCTGTACTAATCAAACAATTACTTCTATATACCTACACTAATCTCCACTGCCTGCAAGCAATGTTCTGCATATGTGCTCTTCTAATTACTACAATACTCTGCCCCCACACCACCACCACCACACTTATTGGAGTCAGGATAGTACAGTCGGTTAAGGCTCTGATCTGCAGATCTGGAGACCTGGGTTTGAATCCCACAGCCACCTAGGTACATACTGTGTGATCTTGGTCAAGTCATTTAACTTCCTTGTGATCCCACGTCACATCTGGAGACAAGCTTCAGCTTAGTGTGCTACTTCTGGTTAAACATTGTTCCTTTTCCATTACTGACTAGGCCACTGGCTGCCTCTCCCCACTTAACATGCTGTGTCCCTGTCCTCCCTCCTACTCATCTAGGTTGAAAAGGCCCCTGGCAGCCTCCTCCAACTTTCCTGCCTCCTTTACTTCCCTCTTCCCTCCTGTTCCACCTTCTCAGTTATAGCTCCACTGCACATGCAATGTATTTTAATTTGATTGACTGTACTGTTGATATCAATGTATTATACCTCCTCTGTTAGTTTGTCAACCCTCCTAATGACATGGAAAATTTGCAAAAGAGCTAATTGTGCTCACAGGTACTGTAATCCGAGACTACATAAGTAAAATAAATCAATTAAAAGTATATAACTGCTCTAATACGAAGTACACACCTGTACTACATTAAACCTTATGGGATGCCTCTAATGGCACAATTTATACAGCATTAGGAAGCTATGCAAACCAATTAATAAGCTGCAAAAAAATCTTGGAAAAAAAGATATGGTACTTACACAAAACTCGCCTAAACCCAAAAATCTCCTACCTGCACTCACTACGCACCATTCTCGAGACCTTCAGGTGCCCCAATGTAACTGCAGATGCAGTCTGCATAGCAATAACCATCCTAATGTATTATGTAGAACAAACAATGGGTAAGGGTGGTACACTCGGATGTATACTCATCTCGGGGGCTAATTAGGACAATAAAGCTTCTCGCTCTTCAGACTCATGGCCTTAGATCCCTAATTAGCCTACCTCATGGATATACATCCTTGCATACCACCGTTACCCATTATTTATTCTATATTTATATATCATACTGGTAGGCCTACATTTTGTGATGCACATTATTTTTCTTAATACTAAATAAGGGAAAATAAATTGTCAAATAATACAGTACATGTTATTTAGGCAATTAATGAAACAACAGAGAACATAACATGGCATGTTCCCCCTGACCTGTTATTTCACATGTTGTAACACCACATAGCACAGTAACATGTATGGTATAACAAAAACATTGAAAAGGCTGCCTGAAAATAAGTCTATTCACGCATGAAGATAAACTCTGGGTCAGGTCATTGCATGTCCCTGATTTATTTGCATTTGTTTACAGGTGTAAATCCTGCTCTGGCTAAAGCTGAAGCCTCTTCTGTCCCAGTGATCATCTGGAGTATCCTGGGGACTCTTCTGTTCCTTGTTTTAATCATTCTGTGTGGGCAGGTGCAGAAACACAGAGCGTTAATAAAAGGTTAGTAACTGAGAGCCATCTAACATAATTTGACAGTACCAGCAAATCTGAGCATTTACTGCTGATTCATGAATGGTCAGTTCTTGGCAGGTGCAGGAACACTGAGTGTAAATTAAAGGTGAGTAACTGAGTACCCACTAATAAAATTAAACAGTACCAACAAATGTTGTGGGCATTTACTGTTGATTAATGAATGGTCAGTTCTTGTCAGGTGCAGAAACACTGAGTGTTAATTAAAGGTGAGTAACTGAGAACCCGCTAATAAAATTAAACAGTGCCAACAAATGTTGGGGGCATTTACTGCTGATTACGAATGGCAAGTGCTTGGCAGGTGTTTAACCCAGTCAGCTGTCAATCATAAAAAATGCATATATCACTTAGTGATTTTATTATTAGACATGCACATAAAAATCAGTATTTCTAAATATCCCATTACATGCCAATAAGTAACAGTAGCAGGTAAAGTTCAGTCCAGCAGAGAATGGATATGTTGTCATGTAAATTCCCTTAGTAGGTATAGAATTATATGTACAGAAATGATGCACTCTGGGATAACAGCTGTATACAGAATTGCCTGATAATTACAGGCAAACAATACATATTTCCCAAATAACTTCCTGGAGCAGGAGCTCTACAAATGCCTCTTTAACTTTTATTCTGATCCAAATAAACATTTATCTCTTCCTAATTACATAGAAACAGAGAATTTGATGGCAGATAAGGACTGCTTGGCCCACCTAGTCTGCCCATTTCCTACCTAACGCATAAGCTGAAGATCCTAAATAACCTACAGCCTACTCCCCCCCACTAGAATTGCCTTATGCCTGTCCCATGCATTCTTGAATCCCCCCACTGTTTTTGACTATATGACCTCCTCAGGAAGGCTGTTCCATGCATCTACAGCCCTCTCTGTGAAGAAATACTTCCTCACATTACCTCTGAGCCGTCCTCCCTCTAACGTCAAATTTAAATCACATGATATTATCAGTGACAACATTTTCCAGCTAACTCTAGAGTTGCAAACAGGCTATCTACCTGTTAGGAGACACGTTCTGGATAAGACAGTGAAACCATATGCATGTGTAAACCCTTGGTGGCACTATCCCAAGGGCTACTACCCCTGCCTGCACTGTGGCCTGCAGGTTGAGGGGCCTGGGCTCTCTGAAAAGGTGCTTCCACCCAGAGGACAGGGGTGTTGGCCACATGACTGCCTTGGGTACATCCCTCCAGGACACTGATACCCCCCTCTGGCTCCATCAGTGGTCTGACTTTGCTTGCAGCTACCCCACACCAATACACTTTGCAATATAGAGTGAATTTCCCCTGATACCCACTTACCACCAGGGCTGGATTGGCTGGAACACCCTGGAGACCCTATGTAAAACAAGGCCTGTAATGATAAATGGCAATATCACAGAGCTTTCGGTACAGAGGTACACCACCACCAGTTTAGATGCAAAAAAGATGTAGATCTGATTTATTAGGGGAATGTGAAAAAGGGATGGGTAGTAATCTAGAGGCTGATTCTAGATCTGATTGATTCAGGTTATAAGGCATGCACTCAAATGTCCCTGTAACACAATCACACACTCTGGGTACCCAGTTGGAACTACAAGCTAGCCTGAAACATTGCCCAGGGTAGACTGGTGTTGCAGCTAGTCAAGGACCTTTGAAAGAAAGAAAATACAACATGCACTTTAACCCTTAATTTGTAATCTGAAGCCAAATGGCTCAGTCCAAAAAGATTAGCAACAATTTCTAGATCAGTTACATACTGTAGATCCTAGTAAAATAACAGCCTATTTCTTCCTACCCTCCACAAGAATTGCCTTATGTCTGTCCCATGCATTCTTGAATTCTCCCATAGTTTTAAACTCCACAACCTCCTCAGGAAGGCTGTTCCGTGTGTCCACCACCCTCTCTGTGAAAAATACTTCCTCACATTGCCCCTGACCCATCCCCCCTCTATCTTCAAATTGTGTCCCCTTGTTCTTGCACATCTCTTTTTCTGAAAGAGTCTACCTTCTTGGATTTTGTTGATTCCATAGAGGTACTTAAAAGTTTCTATCATGTTCCCCCTCTAGCTCCTTTCCTCGTGGGTATACATATTAAGCTCCTTTAATTTCTTCTCGTACGGCTTCTCTTGCAGACCCTGCACCATTTTAGTTGCCCTCCTCTAGACTGCCTCCTTCCAGTCTATGACCTTGCAGAGATGAGGTCTCCAAAACTGGACACAGTGCTCCAGATGGGGTCTAACCAACTGTTTGTACAGAGGGATAGCAACTTCCCATTTTCTGCTGGTGATGCCTCTCCCTATACATCCCAGTATCCACCCATCCCTCCCTACCACCTTCTCACATTGCTTGCTAACATTAAGATCATCTGATATGATAACCCCCAAGGTCCCTTTCCATTTTTGTTGTTGTTCCTACCTCCCCTCTTTGTGTAATCTTCCCCTGGGTTTTTGTTTCCCTGGTGCATTATGTTGCACTTCTTTGCATTGAATCCAAGCTGCCATACTTCTGACCATTCCTCAAACATTGCCAAGTCCCTTCTCATCCTTTTCACCCCTGCTTTTATATTAACCCTGTTTCAGATCTTTGTGTCATCTGCAAAGAGGCATACTTTTCTTTCCAGTCCCTCTGCAATATCACTTATAAAGACATTAAAAAGGACTGGACCCAGTACTGAACCCTGAGGGACCCCACTAGCAACCTCTCTTTCTTCAGAGTGGACTCCATTTACAATTAGCTTCTGTGTTTTGTTGTCCAGCCAATGTTCTACCCAGGCTACCACCCTGGGACCCACTCCCAGGCTGGTTAATGTGATTATTAATCTTTTGTGTGGAACTGTGTCAAATGCCTTGCCAAAGTCTAGGTAGGCCATGTCCACAGCCCCTCCCTGGTCTACTACTTTGGTCCCCCAGTCAAAGAAATCAATTAAATTCATCAGACATGACCTTCCTGCTGTGAATCCATGCTGCCTTGGGTTCTGTGCCACACTGGCCTCTAGGTACTCAACAATTCTTTCCTTCAGAAGTGATTCCATCACTTTTCCTACCACAGAGGTCAAACTGAGGTCTGTAGCTTCCTGCCTCTGTCTTGTTCCCACTTTTGTGAAGGGGAATCACATCCGCCTTCCTCCAGTCCTCGGGTACAACTCCATCCTCCCATGATTTGTTAAAAAGGGTAGTCAGTGGTGTCACTAGTTATCTTCTTAATTCTTTTAGAATTCTGGGGTGAATTCCATCAGGCCCCATTGCTTTATCCATCTTCAGTTTTAGGAGTTATTTCATAACCCTTTCTTCTGCGAAAGGACTGGGATTGACCCCCCTATTCAGAGTGCTTCTGTTAATTGAATTAGGCATCTCCCCTTCCTCCTCTTTTGTGAATACTGAGCAGAAGTATCCATTCAGTATCCCTGCTTTTTCATTGTCCCTCTCTGCCTACCCATCGTCCTTTCTATTCAGCCTCACTATTCCACCCTTTGTCTTTCTACGCTCCCTGATGTACCTATAAAAGGTTTTATCCCACTTCTTAACCAAGTTGGCTGTCTTTTCCTCAGTTTGGGCCTTTGTAATTCTGACTTCCCTCCCTGCTTCCTTCTGCCTTCACTGGTACAGTTCTCTGTCCTGCTCCTTCTGTGTTTTCTTATACTTCCTAAATGCTATCTTTTTCTCCCTAACCTTCCTCGCCACCTCTTTGGAGAACCATAGTGGCTTTTTCTTTTGTTTTGATTTTTTTATTTGCTTCGCACAAAGGCTTGTTGGCTCTGTGATGGTAGTTTTGATGTTTTCCCATTGTTGCTCCACCCCTCCTTCGTGCCTGTTTGCTAGTGCTTTTGTAAGGCACTCTCCCATCTTGCCAAAGACAGCCCTCCTGAAGTCCAGTACCCTCACTTTTGTATGGCTTAACTCTGTAGCTGAGTTTATCGTGAACCACACTGTTTGGTGGTCACTTGTTCCCAGATGACTACCAACTTCTAGATCTGAGATCCTCTTACTGTCCCCATTTCAGAGTACAAGGTCTAAGATTGCTCCCTCACAAGTGGGTTCCAAAACTAGCTGTCTTGAGGCATGCCACCTGTAGGGCATTGAGAATGGCCCTGCTCTTGGATGTGGCTGCAACAAAGGTGCTCCAGTTAACATCTGGTATATTCATGTCCCCCATCAACAGTATCTCCCCTTTCTCTGCCATCCTAAGGATGCCTTCCAATATATCTTTGTCCAATTCCCTCTCCCTGACATGGGGGTCTGTGTACAACCCCTGTGCAGATTGTGGTGCCATTTCCAGTCTCTGAGGTGACATACTGGGCCTCCTATCCTCCCTGTTTACTCTTTTGTTCCATTGCTTTTATCCCATCCCTTACATAGAGAGTTACTCCTCTCCTTCTTGTACCCTTCATGTCCCTTCTGTAGGTTGTGTACCCTGGTATGTTAACATTACAGTCATGGTTCTTTGGGTATCATGTTTCTGTGACTGCTATGATATACAGGCATCCCTCTTCCATCTAGGCCACAAGTTCAGGGAGCTTGTTGCCCAGACTATGGGCACTGGTTCTCATTACCCTCCATTTCTTGATGGCCTTACCCCTTTTTGCCCCATCCCTGTCCTTACTGCCTTTGTCAGTTTCTCCATTCACCCCTGCCCTCCTCCCTATCGACAACTCTATTGTGGTGTTTACCTTACTTACTACCCTGATTTTTTGAGGGAGGGCTAGGATTTCCCTGCTCCTTTCCAGTGCCTCCCCCCTTGGCTAGTTTAAATGCTTGCCAATGAAGCATTTAAACCTAACACCTAGGATCCTGGTTCCCATCCTGGACAGATGCAGACCATCACACCAGTATAGGCCTACATCACTCCAGGTGGACCCCCAGTCCCCAATGAAGCCAAATCCCTGAGCTCTGCACCAGTTTTTCAACCACTTATTGAATCCCATGGTGTAGAGCACCCTAGCCTCATCCATGCCATAGAGAGGCAGCACCTCTGAGAAGGTTACCATGCATGCTACTTATCTAAGGCCCCTCCTCCACTCCACAAACTCTTCCTGCACTACTCTGATCCCTTTCACAGCCAGATTATTTGTCCCTAGGTGGACAATGACATCCAGCTCCCTTCCCCGTGCAGCTGCTCTGGCAATTCTGAGGATTCACTCCCTTTACCTCCAAGCCATGGTGCCAGGCAGGCACCTTACCTCCCTTTCCCCTTCCTTCCTCAGCTCTACCCCGCTAACAATGGAGTCCCCCACCAGAAGTTGTTTCCTTCCCCTGTGGGGTCCCATGCCACCCTCCAGTGGGTCTCCTTTGTGGAGGTTCCTAGCATCCTCTTGGTCTCCACTGGGGATGCCTCCATACAGGAACCACACTTTTCCAGAATGGCAAATGAATTGTGGAGAGGTACAGCTGGAGGGATGTGCCTCTGTTCCACCACCCTCACCCTCCCTGAGCCCACCGTAGTTCAAACACTCCTCTTTCTTGGCAACCTCTGAAGCAACGGCAGTGGCCCAGGTGGTCCACTGGTATGAGAGGAGGTCCCCCAAATCCTGGCCAACTCAGCCTGGAGATGAGCAATCCCCTCCCTCAGCCCAGAGAGGTGCCTGCAGATGGGACAACATTGCATCCTCCAGAACGTCTCCTGGAAGGCTGCTGCTCCACAGCCACTGCACTGCACCACTCCCATCATGTCTTATTTGTGGCCCCTTAACTGTTGTTTGGAATACTTACTCTTTCCTCTTATTTTTATTTATTTTCCCCTATTTACTTACTGCCTCTGTGCTCTTTAAGCTCCTGATCTTCCTGTTCTGAGCCAAGAAGTTCCTATATTTCTCAGTAGTCTCCTTACTTGCTCAGAGTCAGACCTCCAGCAGCTATTGGGTCATGGAGAGCTCCTTGTTTCCTTCCAGAATGGTGAGTCTTTTGTGCCTCTGTGATCACTCACTTCCTGCTCCCAAACAGGAAGTTCCTGTTGTCAGTTTAATCCTGTGCCTATAAAAGTAGAACTGGCTAGGAGGGGATGAAAGGAGGGCAATATAGTCCCAGTAGAGAAGTATAGTTATAACAGCAGCTGCTTCTTCTTGGTGTTCTCTGCCTGTTTTCTGGCAGATGCTATCTAGTGCAATTTTAAATCTGGCTTTAACCTGGCTTCCTTCTAGCTAAGCCACTCTCCCTGCTTCACAGATCTTTCTACACTTAGTTAATTGCACAGATAACAATTCCCTTCAGCCACCTGAGACAAACACCTGGATAACTGCACAGATAACAATTCACTTCAACTAACTCAAATGCACAAACTTTTTTTTGTTTTGTTCTGTTTTGTTTTTACCCTAAAATGAAGGTCCCAGTAGTAGAGTACTAGTTCTTTAGTCCCAGTAGAGAAGTATAGTTATAACAGCAGCTCCTTCCTGGTGTTCTCTGCCTATTCTCTGACACACTTGGTTTGAGCTTTGTTGCAGGGAGCTATCCTGGTGTTTATTCATGCTACCCAGTGCAGGATGTAGGGTGGACAAAATGGAGACCTCCGCGCATGAAGAGCTGGATGGTCAGGAGAAGCAGGGCCCACATGAAGCACCGCGGTATCGTTCCTGTCTGTTGTTGTTGAGTAGGGAGATGAATCTCCCTGGCGGGTCTCTCATTGCTTGTTTCTCTGCAGTGTGAGTGATTGTCTGGGCCAGATTGGCAAGGCCCAGACCAGGTGAACAATTTGGATACAGTCTTTTTACATGCTGGATACAGCTTCCAGCAAGCGTGATGCATTAGGCAAGGTGGGGAACCAAATCATGACCCACACTCCACAATCAGCACTCTTATAGTTAAGGTACGGAATTACCACAGATTTGGAAGACAGTCCAATTGCATTTTACAGTATCTCTGCTCAAACCATATGCTCTGCAGTCATTTTGGAAGTTCTGACAGACCACTCGTGTAAATGCAAGTCTTTGGTCCTCTTCAGGCAAAATGTAGTCATAATTCAGTGATCCAGTAGCAATGCGTTTTCAGATGCAGTCCAAAATATTGAAGGCAATACTCCCTCACTAGGGAAGAAGGTGGCAGATTAGTTAGACACAACCTTCCCACAGATTTTCCCTGCACAATACACAGGAGCAACTGCTTGACTCTCTCAAGCTGTTCACTCTTTCCTCTCCAACTCTACTCTGATCCCCTGTGGCTGGCAGCACGGGACTTTCTCCCTGATCCAAAAGGTTTAATTTGTTGATCCACCTGTCTGTCACAGCTAGAGCTCACCATCCAGATCCATTTATGTGCCAAACTGTCAAAACTACAATTCCTACCAAATTTTACTCCCACAAGGCTCCCTGGGGACAGGTTCCATTTTAAGCCACCAAAGGTGCTGATTGGTGCAGATAGGCAGTCCAGAACCAAAATGGTGGTACATAACAAAATGTACATGCTGCAAAGAAAGGCAGATTAGACAAATCGCAATATCATTTTCCATTTAGCACAGATAACGGCAAACATTCACAGAGTCTTATAGGGCTCCTTCTGCACATTTAGTGATGGCAGAAAGAAGCAGCTGTACTGCAGCCCGGGCAGGACTTGAGCCTAAAAACACTCAGTCCTCACCCAGATTAATTATAAACCATAAAATAGGCAGCTTTTTAATAGACAGGCATGGAGGTCAACTGGGCACTGACATGGAAAAACTTTTAAACCTGCTGAGACACAGAATACCACCCTGGCAGTGGGCATTTAGGCCTACCTAAGGAAGACTTCTGGGAATCCCCATTTGTAGGGGGTTACACATGTAAATTTGTATCTGTATTTAAGAAGTGTGCATGTGATTGCATTCTTCCCAGTGACCATCCCCCCCCCATGTCAGAACCACCTGGGTTCTACTTGTTTACCTGACAAATTATAACTTAATACATACATACATGCATACATACATAATTTTTCAACACTGTTTTAGATGGTTAAAAATTAGTTGCTCAAGTTTCAAAACAAATACATCACCTGAAATTATAACTAGTGTTAACTCTTGAGATGTAAATGACAATTCTGCGTTGGTGTGACACAACTCAGGGTGCCTATTAAAACGTGAATGAGCACAACCAATCCTTATGGGTAGATTTGTTGAATTTCTGGCCTTGAACCATTGCTTTTAACTGCCAAATGTTCTGCAGTCTTAGAGAACTGAGGCCAGGTTTGCAAATGGTTTTTGCCTTACATAATGATGGGAGGAATCCTTTTGAAAATGGTTACACTGCTTTTTTTCTGTAAACATAGGAGAAATGCATGCTGTGACTCTAAGATAAAGTTGCCACCTGGGGAGGTTTCTTTAACTATAGACAGGTGTCAGGTAAATGTAAGGAGAAATGCATGCTGTGGTTATAAGGTAAACTCATACCTCTCAACCTTCTGTCCCCCAAATGTGTAACACTGCCTCTCAAAATGTGGAATAAATGGCAAAATCTGGATCACTTAATCAATTCTTTACCTAAGCAGCCCAGAACACTGTTAAAATGTTTGCATTTATGATCAGAAAGTCTGTTATTAATTGAATAATGTGTTTTTTTGCATCATTTACTATAGATTTGTGCTTTAAAATGTTAACACTGAATGTGGGACAAGTCTTCACAATGTGGAACAGGCAGCTTTTGTGAAGTAAAATGAGGAACTGTTCCTCGTAATGTGCAACAGTTGAGAGGTATGGGTAAACTAGCCACCTGGAGAGGTTTCTTTAAGTATAGACTGTGGGCAGGTAAATGTAAGGAGAAATGCATGCTGTGTCGCTAAGGTAAACTGGCCACCTGGGGAGGTTTATTTATATGAAGCTTACTACAGTACAGAATTTTCAATAGGATTAATCCATGAACTGCCTACGCCATTATTTTCAAAAGCTGGCTTGTGTTTCACCCATCTGTACTAATGGAACCCACTTTTAAATCGTCTAGCATGCTCATCCACCTAATAAAATGCGCATACAAATCAGAAGAATATGAAATGTTCATTTATTTTTTGATAACTGTTGCTGCATTTGACCTTAGGTGAAACTGCTGACACACATTTGGAAAGAAACTCAAATGCAGACACATCCTTGGAGGATTAGGTGCCATTCTTGGCACATTTTCAGATATAAATTCGGAGACCGATGCAGTGGAGATTGAAGTTGTTTCAGCATCCACCACTTTTGACATTCCAACCCTGAACCTTATTTTAATTTGTGGTTTCCAGCACCCCTACTCATTGTAGTGATCTAAAGAAGCTTAACTGAATTTTCCAGTAAGGAGAGACTAACCAGTTTTGGCTCTAAAACGTGTTGATTTAAGGCCAGATTGTATTCTTGATTTCTATGTTTTTCACTTCTACCCATCTGCAAATGTTTGCTTATGTATTATATGATAATCACAGGTTTAAGGTTGCTATGTTTTTAAAACACCTGGAACTGAAATTTCTTTTGAAGTTAGTTTTTGGTTCTAAACTTCAAAAGCAGTCAGTGTCTAAGAGGTTCTTAATTTGGTAGCCATGCTTCCTGTCTCAAGTATACAGTCAGCTGACCACTATTGTCCCCAGAAAGTTACTTTGTATGTAGTCTCACCTGAAGACACACTGCACAGATTCTTATATAATGTGCCAGGCCACTGATTTTCAGATTTTGCTAGAAAACCTGGTAAAATTGGAGAATTTGGCAGTCTACACCACTATAAGTACAACACATTTCACAGATTTTGTCATTTTATACCACAACAGTGAATCTACAAAACGTGTATTATTCTATAACTCCTTTCCTACACTATTTTCATTTTTCTGTATTTAATTTGTTGTATATTTAGCCTTTTTTATTCTGAATATTTGTATACATACCTAAAATTTGATAACAGAATCCTGGTAAAATCTGAAAATTAGCAATTACCAGTATGAGTCTCAGAATTTCCAGTCTTGAATACAGAATTTCATTTCTGCAGACACCATAAATCGTTGACCTTGGTTATGTGTTTTTATTCATTAATTCCTCAGGTGAAATTAGGGTCAATCCCAGTGGTGCACCATCAGCAGCAGACCCCCTGCCACCTTGGAGACCTGGGCTCATGTTCAGACCATGGAATCTATTTCAGGGTGGCCTAGAGAATGGAATGGGTGAATCATTAAAGTGAGACCCATGACCCTATAAAGGGACAGCGCTTATCAAACAGCATTCATGCTCCACCTGCTTGCCAACCATGGCATGGTGTTGGCAGCAATTGTGAAGGCATTCACTTGGCTGCACTTCTGGTTACAGAACAGGTGCCGCTGTGACTGGTCCATGAACTGGATGGGGATGTGAGGGGGATGAAAAATAGGGATAATGAAAAATGTGTAATTACACCGTCTGGTAGAATTTGTGCTAAGCAAATGCTGCGCATTTAATATATGCTTAACAGAGCTGTGTTTGTGATTTACAGGGATGGCCCTAGAGGAATATCCAGCTGATGCATTCTATGATGCTGTCTACGAGGAGCTAGACTACACCATGTTGAGAGCAAAACAAGACAAGTTTAACCTCTCAGGTTTGCTTAGTAGTTCTGTCAAGTTTCAAGTTTCATGTATATTTATACAGGATAAGGCACTAGGCAAAGCCTGTTTTCAATGTTGCCCTGCGTTACGAATGTTACATACAAACATAATTTAAAATACAAACATCACAGGTACCATACAATGCAATTCAATAATGGATAACTTTCCCAATGAAAATGATATGAGTCAGTATAAGCTTATTCAAAACTTGTATATGTGGGCAAATTACATAAATCTGGAGAGAGGGAGTTCCAAAATCAGGAAAGACTGTAATCAAAATGCATACATTCATATTTTGTGTGTGTTCAGGGAACTATAAACCACCTACCCTTGATATCACATAGAAAGTAACTAGAAAACAAGCATTTGTCAATGCCGAATGTAGATTGCGTTGGTCTGTTGAGCCCGCTCAGTGGCTCTCTGTCACTGGCTCAGTGTGTTTGTCCCGGTGCTGCAGGCCGCTCATTTATACTGGGCTGCTACCTGCATTGGCATCTTGTTCTGCTGAGGAAGAAATCCACAGCTGTCCCGACAGAGCTCCATTGAGGTGTCTCACTCCCCCTCTGTCACTCGCTCTTTCTGTTTCTCCTGGCGCTACAGGCTGCACTTGTGTACTGGGCTCCTGCCTGTGTTGGTGGCTTTTTCTGCCCACAAAGAAATCTGCAGCAGTCTCAACAAAGCTCTGTTGAGCTTGCTCACTCCCCTTCTCTCACTTGCTCATTCTGTTCTGCCGGCGCTGCAGGCTGCCCTTTTCTACTGGGCTCCTGCCTGCGTTGCTGCCTTCTTATGCCCACAAAGAAATTTGCAGCAGTTACAATACAGCTCTGTTGAGCTCACTCACATGCTCATTTTGGTTTTCCTGCCACTGAAGGCTGCCCTTTTGTACTGGGCCCCTGCATACACTGCTGCCTTTTTCTGCCCACAAAGAAATCTGCAGCAGTCCCAACAGAGCCCTGTTGAGCTCACTGACTCCCCCTCCCTCACTCGCTCATTCTGTCTCCCCTGGTGCTGCAGGCTGCCCTTTTGTACTGGGCTCCTGCCTGCACTGGTGGCTTTTTCTGGACAGAAAGAAATCTGAAGCAGTCCCGACACAGCTCCACTGAGCGCGCTCATCCCCCCCGTCACTCTTGCGTTCCGTTTCTGGCAGCGCTGCAAGCTGGCCTTTTGTACTGGGCTCCTGCCCATGTTGCCACATTTTCTGCCCACAAAGAAATCTGCAGCAGTCACACTAGAGCTCCGTTGAGCTCACTCACTACTGATCTGTCACTCGCTCATTCTGTTTCTCTTGGCACTGCAGACTGCGCTTTTCTATGGGGCTCTTGGCTGCATTGGCACCTTTTTCTGTCCACAAAGAAATCTGCAGCTGTCCCAACAGAGCTCCGTTTAGGTTGCTCAGTCTCCCTCTCTCATCGCTCATTCTGTTTGTCCTGGCGCTTCAAGCTGCCATTTTGTACTGGGCTCCTGGCTGCATTGGCACCTTTTTCTGCCCACAAAGAAATCCCAGCGGTCCTGATAGAGCTCTGTTGAGCTCACTGAGTCCCCTTGTCTCACTCACTCGCATTGTTTCTCCCACCGCTGCAGGCCGGCCTTTTGTACTGGGCCCCTGCCTGTATTGATTCCTTTTTCTGCCCACAAAGAAATCTGCAGCAGTCCTGACAGCGCTTTGGTGAGTTCGCTCACTCCCCCACCCTCACTCGCGCTCTTGTTCTGTTTCTCCCAGTGCTGCACACTGCCCTTTTGTACTGGGCTCTTGTGTTGGGGCCTTTGTCTGAACACAAACAAATCTGCAGCAGTCCCGACAGAACTCAGCTGAGCTCGGTCACTCCCCCCTCTCACTCGGTCAATCTTAATCTGTCCAAAACACTGATGTTCCAGAGTGACCGTGCTATTGTCCGGCAGAAGTGCAAAAACATATTTTAGCTAGGATGTGAAATATGACAGCTGTAGTGTTCATAAGGAATTGTGAAAAAATGCCACTGTTGAAAATGTGGCATGACAGTATTACAAATTTGCAGAGTTACAAGGGTGCGTGGAAACAGTTCGACGCACGCTTGTAACACAGTCATGTTATGGACTTTCATCACCAAATTTTCAACATAGGGATTTTTGGACCTCTGCTCATGAACAGTGCCACTGTCATTTTCTTAATCTGTCCCAAACACTGATTTCCCACAGTGACCACGTTATTCTGCGCCGGAACTGTGAAAACACATTTCAGTCAGGATTTGAAAAATGGCAGCTGTACTGTTTATAAGGAGGTGTGAAAAAATGGCACTGTTGAAAATCTGGTGTGACAATATTGCAAATCTGCGAAGTTACAAGGGTGCATGGAAAGTGCGCAATGCACACTTGTAACACAGTCAATTGATGGGCTATCATCACCAAAATTTCAACATAGGCATTTTAGGACCTCTGCTCATGAACAGTATCATTGTCATTTTCTTAATCTGTCCCGAACAGTGATTTCCCACAGCGACCGCTCTATTCTGTGCCGGAACTGCGAAAGCACATTTCAGCCAGGATGGGAAAAATGACAGCTGTACTGTTCATAAGTAGGTCTGTGAAAATGGCAACGTTGAAAATCTGGAGTGAAAATATTACAGATTCACGAAGTCACGAGTGTGTGTGCCAACTGTGCAACGCATGCTCATAACACAGTCATTTTATGAAGTATCGTTACCAAATTTTCAACATAGGCATTTTAGGATTTCTACTCATAAACAGTGCCACTGTCATTTTCTTAATCTGCCCTGAACACTGATTTCCCACAGCAACTGCGCTATTCTGCGCTGGAAGCGCGAAAACACATTTCAGCCAGGATGTGAACAATGACAGCTGTACTGCTCACAAGGAGGTGTGACAAAATGTCAATGTTGAAAATCTGGCATGAAAATATTGTAAATTTGTGAAGTTACGAGCATACATAGCAACTGCGCAACGCACGCTCGTAAAACAGTCATTTTTTGGATTTTTTCCACCAAATTTGCAACATAGGCTTTTTGAGAGCCCACCTCATGAACACTGGCACTGTCATTTCATTAATCAGCCCCAAAGGGTGATTCCGCACAGTGAAAAAAAAACAAAAGATGTTGAGGGACCGTTTTTCCCTTCACAGGGGTATCTGGCATGCTGGGGTGGGCTCCTAGCATGCCAGCAGAGGCTTCAGCTTGGGGGCAAGCAGTAGCCGATGGGGGATTGGGCACCCCCATTGGCAGGAACAAAACGGGGGGTTATTATGCCAGCGGGACTGGGCACCCCACTGGCAGGAAGAAACGGGGTTCATTATGCCAGCGGGATTGGGCACCCCATCGGCAGGAACAAAACCGTGGAGGGGTTCATTATGCTGATGGGGATTGGGCACCCTGTCGGCAGGAACAAAATGGGGGGGGTTACAGAATGCCGACGGGGAGTGGGCTCCCCCTTCGGCAACAAGTAAACACGGTGGGGAGGAGGGGGTTATATTGTTCGTGAACACGGCGGCAAACCACTGCCATGTTCACAAACAATATCAGGGGGTTTCACATCCCGCCCTGCAATGACAGGTCGCTCCCTCATTGCAGCGGATGGCTGATGCTGCAATGACGAGGCGGCCCCTGATTGCAGTGGCTACTTTTTTAGAAGGTTGTGGCACGTTGGCTGAACTAGTGTCAGCAGCAGCATGCCATGGCATTGGGGGATGGGAGACAAGCCTCTGCAGGCTGTGGGGGCATTGGGCACAACAGTGCCACGCCTCCACAACCTGCTTTTGGAGAAAGCTGACGCAATATGTTTCTTGCGCATGCTCGCAATCAACATAAAAAGCAGAACAAAGGCTTATCACTTCTATGTGCCAGTGGTATCCATGGAAGTTGCAAGAGTAAGTCACAGTGGTGATACAGTATGCAAGGAACTGTAAGGCCCCCCACAATCTGACTAGACAATATTGCATCCTGTCAAATTTTTGCAGTGAATCTTTGTTTGCATGCTGATACACTGTACTACCATAGTCAATGAAAGGTAATATTAATGAATTCACCAACTTCTATCTTGTTTCACATGTAAAGTTATTTTTGTGCAGGCATAAGATTCCTAATTTTTGCTCCTGATTTTTTCTCCTAATGTCATGTTTGCTGTCCTTTTGTCCATAAAATGAATTCAAAGTGTGAAGCTTAATGACATTTTCTTGAGTATTCATAATTTAGAATAGTTTTTGATTGGAATCAGCACACTGATTCGGAGCTCATTATTGAGTGTACTCTATTTGGGGTGGGTTACAAGGGTAGTAGAATACAACTAGTGCATAATATACAGTATTATTATAGTGCAGATACAAACATACAGCAAGGGCAGTCAGTACTAAAGTAGCAATAATATACAGCATGGCCATAGTGCAGATACAAACATACAGCAAGGACAATCAATATTAAAAGACAATCAATATTAAAGTACCAATAATATACAGTATTGTTACAGTGCAGCTACAAACATACAGCAAAGGCAGTCAGTGCTAAAGTACTAGAAATATGCAGTACAGTTATATAAGAACTTGCCATGACAGTAGATCTGCTAGAGGACCTCTTGCAGCAGATGACACCTAGGGAACTATAGCTGCCAGGACCACACAGAAATCAGGACCACACAGAAATCTTTCTAGCTAGCAGTCTTCCAGGGGACCACCAACCCTAATGTCACACGATGATGTTGCTAAATCCTATAAGAGTTGCTGTTCCCCACACCCTCCACAGTTCTCCATCCAGAGATCATGAGCCAACTAGCACCAGCTGGCGAACTGAGTAGGAGCTGAAGGTTTCCTACAATGTAAAAATGGTACTGAAAGGTTCTCCTGAAAGGAGAAGGAGTGTCAGACACAGGCAGACTGACAGGCTGAGGAGGATGGTGGGAGGGATGTCATGGCCTGCTGCAAGAGATCCTCTCGAAGATCTACTGTTACAGTAAGTTCTTATATAACTGTATTATCTTACTTTGAGGGTATCTCCTACAGCAGACCACACCTATGGAATGAGTCCCAAGCAGTTCTGTCATCCACAGAACCAGACTGGGAGGTCAGAAACCAAGTGCCTAAGACAGTAAGCCCTGAAGCACAGCTAGACCAAACGTTGTCTCTATGCCTCAAGATGATGTCCAGACTATAGCATGTGGTAAAGGCATGGACTGTACTCCAAGTTGCACCAGCACAGATTTCTGCCACTGACACATTCCTGAAACAGACAACTGAAGTGACCATACCCCTGGTGGAATGCCCATGAACTTTACCATACTTCCTGTAGTAAACGGTAATACAAGTAGCCAACCACTTTGACAAACACTGTTTGGAAACAGGAATGCCCTCTTTCCCAGGGGTGAAAGAAACAAACAGTTGCATGGAATTCCTGGAGTCCTTTCTATAGTGTGTGTAGAGATGCAGAATTCTATGTATATCTAAAGTGTCAAGCAATGATTCCCCTGGATTGGCGTGCTGTGGGTAACAAAAGGCAGGAGGATGAGTTAAAGTAAATTCAGACACCACTTTAAGAAGGAATTCAGGATTCTTCCACAAAGACACCTTTTCTTTTTTGCAAACCAAATATGGAGGCTCATACGTGAGTGCCTGAAGCTCAGAAATTCTCTGAGCAGAAGTAATGGCAAGTAAAAATGATGCTTTCCACAACAGGATGCGTAGTTCATAACTTGTGGCTGGCACAAAAGGAGCCAAAGTAAATTTCTCTGGCACAAAATTCAAGTCGCATGTCTGGACTGGATTATGAATCGGAGGTGTCAAATGAAAAATGGCTCTTAGAAATGTACAGGACACTTCCAACTGTGCCACTGTATGACCCTAAACAGAAATGTGAAAAGCTGAAACTGCAGACAGGGGCACTTCAATAGAGGAGTACTTCAGACCGGAGTCTGAGAGGGACGGCAAGTACTCCAGAACCTGATTCTCTGGACAAGAAAAAGGGTCCATCTGTTGTGTTGAAGCACACAAGGTGAAACATTTCCACTTCATTGAATAAGTGGCCCTGGCAGAAGGTTTTCTAGCTGCCACCAGGATGTCAGCCATCCTGGGGGACACCCCAAACTTAGCCATGCTATGTTCTCAGGAGCCAGACATGAAAATGCAAGGATTTGAGATACAGATGGAGTAGGGTGCCCTAATCCTGGACGAGCAAGCTGGTGCACAAAAGCAGAGGCATTAGAGGTTCCACAGTCAGCTGCAAGAGGAACTAGATCTGACAAGGCCAAAAGGGGGGTGATGAAGGTCATCATAGACCCTTCCATCTGAAGCTTGATCAGAACTCTGTGAAGCAGGGGGAAGGGAGGGGAAGGTATAAAGAAACCTCCCTTTCCAGAAGAGGGACAATGCATCTCACTAGAAAACTTCAGGCCATGGAAAGAGTGAGCGAAAAAGTGGCAGTTTTGCTTTTAGTGGGGATGCAAAAAGGTCCAACTCTGGAAGACTCCCCCTGTCAAATAAGTCTTCAACCACTGCAGTCAGCAGTTCCCAGTCATGCTCCCTGGACTGTGACTGGCTTAGTCTGTCCACCAGGACATTTTTGGAGATCTGGAACATGCATGGCCGATAGTTCTAGGCCATGTTCTAAAGCCCAGTACCAGACCCTCATTGCTTCCTGGCAGAGACAACACAGCTGAGTGTCCCCCTGTTTGTTGATGTATTGGACTACACTGAGGTTGTCCATTTGCATCAGCAGAAGGCCTGAGGATAACTGAGCCTGGAACGCCTGGAGGGCATACAGGATGGCCCGCATCTCCAGGACATTGATGTGTAGGATAGACTCCAGCTGGAGCCACATCCCTTGAGTCTTTTGGGGCCCCAGATGAGCTCCCCATCACAACCCCGAGGCATCTGTGGTGAGAACTTGCTGAGGGGAAGGAATAAGGAAAGGAAACCCTCTTAACAGATTTCTGTTTTCCAGCCACCAAAGCAGCACCTTTTTGATGGTAGAGGAGAATAGAAACTGCTGCTCCATGTCATCGGTATGCTGATCCCACTGGACCCTCAGAGTCCATGGGTGAATCTTAATTTGCAGTCTGACTAGAGGTACTGGGTAGGATTTTCAGAAGCTTTAGGATGCCACAAACCCCAGTCCGCTGATGAAAAACTGCCCTTGTACCTTACGCTTCACCGATATCCCTCTTCTTGCTAATCCTCATGTCACAGCCAATACAGGCAAACTGACCTTTTCAGTTGCTGTCCCATTTGGAGCTCCCTACTTAGAAAGCTATCTTCTGCCCCCTCTCACTCCCTCTTTAAAGCTTATCTTACTGATTTCTTGTTGATCAGTTCAGTCTGAAAATATTTTACATGCTAAATGTTTATTGTACACTTGACATGCTTACTGCATGTCTCCAAATGCTTATGCATGCTAATCTTGCCCAGGTACACTATGTAGTATAGGGTGTATAACGAGTCTCCTGATTTGTTGCCTATTGTTACCTTTGAAAGCAAAGGGGATTAGGTGTTACTGGAAGGGGAGTAGAAATGTTTGCAATGCAAGTATAGGTCTAAGATGAATTTGTAATGGGTTGCAAACTACACAGTTCCCAATTAAATAATGTGCATTATTACCAAAATTTAGAAAAGCAAAAATAATATAATTTGTCATGACTTTATTTTTGAACCATAAGTCCTGCACTGATGTACGGCTTTGCATATCAATACAAAGCTTTGTATATAGATATAGGGTTTGTGCAGGGCAGACAGAGGTGGTCCAGAGAGGCAAGCAGACTGAAAGTGCTGGCTGCTGTAGGGAGAATGGCATAGGATTGGTCATGGGTTACTGACAATGGGAAAAGACTTCTGAACATCAAGGAATTATTGCAAAACATAAAGGGGGATCCAGTGAGTGGGGAGGTACCATTACACTACCAATGAATGCAGACTTAGTGTGACTTAGAGGAGCAGATAAATCCTTGGCCTCAGGTTCCCATAGGGTTTTGTCACAGGTGGCTTTCCTCTTCATTACAACAAGTCAATTAAACTTACTGGAAAAATTTCCATCTATCAGTAACTGCAGCATGCTCTCATAATACTGAATGCTGAAGCTGCTTCAGAGCAATGGATGAACAAGCTGAACTGAAGGAATTTGTTTAAAGATTTCCTCTGTTCCTTTACAAAGCTGGTAGGTAACCTGTTGATGTTGTAAGTTAAATTACTTCAGTATGTCATTATGCTTGCTTGCACACATGTGCAAGAAACATAGTGCGACAATCCAAAATGCAGTGCCGTACAGCTGAAAGGGAAAGCATCGGCTTGGTGAGCAGCGCTCCCTCTCCCCACACACACGGCATGCACTTTGCATGCTCATGTGCTCCTACCTCCCCACGCACACATTATATGACTGGCGGGGTGCCTAATCCTAAATCAGCTCTACTGTCCCCCACAGTCTGTATGGCCGCAGGGTGCCCAGTCCCCGTCGGCTCAACTGTTCCCCCAGACTATCGAGTGCCACGCTGGGAGCCCACCCCAGCGTGGCAACAGGTCTATGGCCGGCTTGGGTGCCCAATCCCCATCGGCCCACTGCCCCCCAACAGCTTCCAGCTGCCATGCTGGGAGCCCACCCCAGCGTGGCAAACGCCCCACGAGTCCAAATAAAAAATAAAACAAAGAAAAACCTTCCCTCGCTGCTGTCTTCACCCCTCTTTCCCACCGCTCCACCACTGTGCACCCTACCTCCCACCCCACCTCACCCCATACCCTCCGGGCTTGGAGCGGCTGATCTTGATGGACAGGAACACGTCTGCACTCTTCAAAGTCGACCCTGAACTGAGGAAATGCCGGTAAGCTGTATAATGTAATGAATAGGGTTTTTTCAACTTTGCTGCATATCTCAGGCATTTTTTGGAATTTTGACACCAAATTTTCAATATGGGGTTTTTGGGACCCCTCCTCATGAATTCTGTCACTGTCATGGCGTTAATCGGGCCCGAAGGGTGATTTCGCGATCACTGTGTGAAATCACCTTTTGGGACTGATTAACGAAATGACAGTGCCAGTGTTCATATAGTGGGCTCTCAAAAAGCCTATTTTGAACATTTGGTGAAAACATTTCTAAAAATGAGTGTTTTACGAGCGTGCGTTGTGCTTTTCCTACGCATGCGCGTAAGTTCGGGAATTTTCAATATTTTCACTCCAGAATTTCAACATTGCCATTTGACCACACTTCCTTATGAGTAGTACAGCTGTCATTTTTCACATCTTACTGAAAATGCGTTTCTGCGCATGTAGCGCACAATGGCGCAGTCGGTGTGTGAACTCAATGTATGGGAAACATTAAGAAAATCACAGTCACACTGTTTATGAGCAGAAGTGTTAAAATGGCTATGTTAAACATTTGGTGAAAAAAATTCCCAAAAATGACTGTTTTATGAGCGTTTGTTGCGCTGATCCTACGCATGCTTGTAAGTTTGCAAATTTTCAATATTTTCACTCCAGATTTTCAACATTGCCATTTTACCACACCTCCTTATGAGCAGTACAGCTGTCATTTTTCACATCTCACCCAAAACATGTTTCCAACCATGTAGCGCACAATGGCTCAGTCGGTGTGCAAAATCAATGTATGGGACACATGAAGAAAATCACAGTGACACTGTTCATGAGCAGAGGACTTAAAATGGCCATTTTGAAAATTTGGTGAAAAAATTCCTTAAAATGACTGTGTTACAAGTGAGCATTGTGCAGTTTCCACGCACCCTTGTAAGTTCATGAATCTGTAATATTTTCAGTCCAGATTTTCACCAGTGGCATTTTTCCACAGTTCCTTATGAACAGTACAGCTGTCATTTTTCACAACATGGCCGAAATGTGTTTTCACACTTTCAGCACAGAAATGCAGGGTCGCTGTGTGAAATCATTGTTCGGGACAGATAAAGAAAATCACAGTGACACTGTTCATGACCAGAGGTCCCAAAATGCCCGTGTTGACAATCTGCTGTAAACAATTCCCAAACTAATTACATTACGGGTGCACATTGCACAGTTTGTACGCACTCTTGTGACTTCACCAGTTTTTTTATTATTTTCACTGCAGATTTTCAACATTTCCATTTTTCACACCTCCCCATGAACAGTACAGCTGTCAATTTTCACTTCCTGTTCAGAATGTGTTTTTGCACCTGTGGTGACAAATGCCATAGTCACTGTGAAAAAGCAGCTTTCGGCTAACAAACTGATATTGCCACTGTTCATGAGGTGGGGGTCACAAAAACCCATGTTGAAAATTTGGAGTGAAAATACCAACGAATGCCTGAGGCGTTAGGGTTTCTGACCATAACACCCCACCCTGTAGAGAATGACAGGCATCAGGGCTGTGACTTGAGATTGTCACCTGCAATGCTCATACCATTCCACCCCCACCCACACCCTGCAGCCACTGAGAGGCATCGAGGTGTGCCTTGGGCTCTTCAGACCCAGAGTTTACCCCGCTCTCCTATACCGCACCCATCTCACAATGTTTCCTGATGGAATGGGGTGCGCATAAGGGCCAAAGACCCCAAGGCACACCGTGACACTTGTCGGTATCTGCATGGTAGGGTGTGGTGAAATGGAGTGGCCTTTATGCCTGATGACCCAAAGGCACACCCCAATGCATGTCACTATCTGCAGGGTGGTGATGGGGTTGGCTTCTGTGCAATACTTCACTGCCATTCCTATTATGCAGCTCTTTAACTCCTACACTACCAATGCCAATGCCAGAAAGCAAACATTCGGCATTGACAAATGCTTGTTTAGAAATCTGTCACTGTGGTGTTACATGTTTTTTTTCAGAATGGTATAAGTTGCAACTTTTGGAGAGAATGGATTACTTTTCTTGTGTGACAGAGGCCTTATGGTCTTCTGAAACATTTTTTTTTATATAGTATTTATCCTCCTGTGGCCACCTTGATGCATCCCCATAGCCTCGCATCCTGCCATTAGTGGGATCCAGCTGCCATCCGTTTCGACCGGGATGCTGGCACCCGGTAACCCCTGTGGCTTACTCCCCCCCACAGCAGGGTGGCAGGGAGCCCTCTAACTCCCCACCACAATGGATCCAGTTCAGGTGCCAGCACCCAGTGAACACATGGGACAGCCATCAAGCCACGGAAGGTGCCACCATTTTCCTTGTTTCTGTGCCCCTGAGTCGGAGGTGTGCAATGATGCCATCAGGCGTGAGCACGCACACATCCATGCTCATCCCCATCCAGGTGTCTGCCCCGACTCAACCCCAATGTGCGGGGTGTGGCCCCAACCCCCAGCCTCCACCAAGGGGCAGTCAAGTGCCGACCGCCATGACACCCCCTCCCCGGAAAGGAAGAGCCATCCATGGGCTGCTCAATTCCTCTGCTCCCCTGCCAACCACCAGCGACCTGTGCTCGCTCCCGAACACGGGTTGCCAGCATGGCACGAGGTGTGGTGTCTAGTGCCTCAGCCCTCAGCACCACCGGGCCCCTCTGAAACATTTTGAAGTTTCAGTGGAGCTCATGTCTTCTCTGTAGTAAGCAGAAAAAACATCTTGCTATAGAAAACAACAGAGACCATCCTGTTGTAAACAATGACATCATTTGTAACTAGAAATGTTGTAAAGTTTGATTTCAGTGGCAATGTTTCAGTGAAATTGTAGAATTCACCTTCGCTAAAAACATCATGAAGTGACCAACTCAACACTTCACAATGAGCTTTCCTGTTGAACTGGCACTTTTTCAGGTGAAGTTGCAATGTTTCAGTGAAATTGTAGAATTCACCTTCGCTAAAAACATCATGAAGTGACCAACTCAACACTTCACAATGAGCTTTCCTGTTGAACTGGCACTTTTTCAGGTGAAGTTGCAACTTGTTGGTGAATTTGCCTGGCTGTTCTTCAAATGTTGTCACTTTGCCTGTGGAAAACTTTAAGAAGCTGGCACTTCATGAATTTGGGAAACTTCAGAAATGAATTTGCAAAGTGAAACTTGCCAGCTATGCACATTTCAATATGCAACAGAAAGTCACAGTTTATAACTAGTTTTACAAAAAAGTTATAAACTGAATTTTTAGCAATTTGCTAAAGGCACAAATCAGGTGCCTGTAAAAGAATTGTTAATCCCTGTATGATAGGGTTGAGACAGACGTCTGCTGCTGTAAATAGGGCTGGGAGGTTCTGGATGGATCCCATTGAAAATCTCACCCCATGTGTTTAAATATTAGATGTAAACAAGGAGTTTCACTACTAATTGCATTTAAATCCTGTCAAATATCCATATACTGTACCATTATGTGTGCAACGCAATTAGGGTGCCGTAACCAGTTCACCTGTCATGCTGACAAACTGAATTTTGCGTTGCTCAGTAGTGAGGGTACCCTTTGGGTGCTTTGCCTCTTGCATACACATGCAACCTGGAGGTGAATATACTGAAGTATGGGAGGGTGTGGGGGTGCAGGGGGCAGCCGGAAGCAGCCAGTACGTGCCCTGTGGCACTGGGCATGATAGAAGTTGGTCGGCACGATTGCCAGGCATGATGTTTGCCATCAGCATTGTGCTGGTATCCTAATGATGGTCAAGGGGTTTTCTTGTCACCATTATAGGGATGAACCTCAAACATCTGACATAAGTAAAATTTTCAAGAATTCAGGATGCACTGTACAACTGTGTGCAACAGAATAGTCACCCTTTATTGATCTATTGTGGCATCTTTGTAGTACCAGCACAGCAGTGTGAATTTATGTTTCATGGGATTTCCATGAAAGAGAGAGAGTATGACCCTGTAGAGATAATAGGTCCTGGGATTTGACAGTGAACTACGGGCAAACTGGATGGTCTTTTGGTTTTGTTTTGTATTCCTTTATTTGTTAGCCATCATCACATCTGTTTCTTTAAGATTGCAGTAGTGCTGCTATTCTGGTCATATAGCATTTCATCTCATGGAAAACAAGAGTCGGAGTAGTTGTATAATATACAGAAAAGATCTATTGGTTCATAGCAAAGTGAATGACAAAACTGCCATGTACTGTACTGATTTGCTTTTACCAGCATAGTCCTTGTATTTGCCCCTCTGGAGTACAATGTCTGATGCCCCCAGTGAGATTACTTTGCACAGTGGACTGAAAGGTATTTTCTTTACTTCACTTTCCCCAGTTTTCTACTCAAATGATACTATTAATCATCTGGAGCATTGCTTGAATGGAAACAGCGAGAATGAAGAACAGCTCAGCAATGACCATGGTAAGAGGAGTCACTTGAAATTAATTTATGTTGATTGAAACAGTCAAATTCTGTTTTCAAACTTTGAAATTCCAGGAATGCACCTGCGACTGAATTTCACTAGGATTCTACTGTTTAGCTTTTACTGTGTGTAGAGGTGTTGCAAAATTTTATTTTGCTGGCAAAATTGCCACAAAATTAATAATTTCACAGCGTGAAATATTTCACCTTCAATTTCACCCGCACCAGCATATGCCCATTCTAGTGGTCTCCCTGGCTGATCACCAGCCAAATTCAAATCAAGAACTCCCTTCCCTAATCACCCTGAGTCCTGGCCCCCAATCTGTGAAAAAAAAACAGTCCCCTCCCCTGTCCCTGGAGTCTAGTGGCCCCCCCACCTGATCACTGGCTGAATTCAAATCAAGAGAACCCCCATTGCATACCACACTCATTCATTGAGCATTCAGACAAGTTGCCAGCCATGGAGGTGAGTGGAGGGCTGTGCCAGTGGCCCAATCAGGGTACATGGGGGAGTGGAGTGGGCTCTGACTTAAGACAGGGTGGGGGTGGGGGTCCACTAGACACCAGGGACAGGGGAGGGTATTATTTTTTTTTTTCAAAGACTGGAGGCCAGAGCTCAGGGTGAGTGGGGGAGGAGGGTTCTTTGATTTGAATTAGGCCAGTGATCAGTTGGGGGCCACTACACAACAATGACAGGAGAGGGGATTGCTGTTGTTTTTCAATGATTGGGGCTGGGGTCAGCGTTACTGGGGGGGGTTCTTGATTTGAATTTGGCTGGTAATCGGCTGGAGGGGGGACAGCTAGACACCTGGGACAAGGGAGATGATTGTTGTTTTTTTGAAAGATCGGGGACCTGGTGGTGAAATTGAGAAATTATGCCTGCAGGTGGTGAAATTTCACCAGTGAGTGGCACATTTCGCAGGTACAAGGGTGAAATTTTGCATTTTACCCAGTGAAATATTTCATGAAATGCGCAAATTCTGATTTGTACTTGACACTGACATAGGGGAATCTTAAATTTGGAATATTATAGATATTAGCTGACATTACTGTAAATTAACATTCTGTTGTCTTTCCAGAGGAGGAGGATAATTATCCCAAGGCTGAGAACAAAGCTGATTATGATGATGATGTGGAGAGTGATTTCCCTGTAAAAGAAGGTACATTAATTAAGCAATAATGCACAACAGGGTGTGGTATATCATGGGATACTGTCACACCTCAGCTGGGCGTGCATAAGGCCGCAGGCTGAGTGCATTCAAAACACAAGAAGTGATGATATCCCATGATATACCACACCCTGGAGTGCATTATTGGTAATATGAACTGGATCCCATATATGTTTTAATAAAATATATTTAAAAAGTTTCTAACATGTTTAATAACACATTTTCTAATGTGTAGAGATACACTGACAGAAAATAGGCAATTTTGTTTTTGCTGTCGGCAGTAGGTGGTGTTGTTGTTGTTATGATTTCTTAGTATAATAAGGAACAAGCAGGCAATGTGCATTTGAATGACTTTTTTAAATCTGTGGTTGCTTGTTTGGGAGGGGTGAGAAATTATGGAGAAAAAAAATACTCACTGGTTGCTGCCATGGGCTTATGCCGTTGAAACATGAGTGAGGAGAAATGTCACCGAACAGCCAGAGCCTTGTGGATGCGTTATGAGAACCAGCTTCAGCTAGAGACATATTTTAATACTGTATCGATTGCAGAAGTCGATAAAATGTGAGTTTATTAGAAACATGGCTCAGACTTGCAGAAACTACCATTGGAAACAACTGAGCTGCAATACTTGACATGCATCTATGCAAAAGGCTATACAAATGCATAGGTGGATGTCTAGTATGCCTGGGCTTTTTCAGAGAACAATTTCTGTAACTCTGAACCCTTGTTTCTAATAAGTTCACCTTTTTCTGATGTCAGCATTCAATACAGTATTAAAATATGCCTCTAGCTGAAGTAGGTTCTTAAAATGTGTCCACGAGCCCTAGCGCTTCAGCGTCATTTTAAAATGTATCCATGCTTAGAGATGTGTGAAACATTGAAATTTAATTATGCTAAATATTTTGTGAAATTTGCACATTTCACTAAATATTTTGCAGGTGTGAAATGCAAAGTGTTGCTGCAGAATGTGAAATTTGCCTGTGAAATGTGAAATTTTGCCCACAGAATGGTAAAACTTTACCAGCAAGTGGGCAAAATGCCACTATTTTGGGTGAAATTGTGCATTTTGCAATAAAAGTTGTTGTTCTGTGAGAGAAATTTAGCAACTTCATACCCCACAAAAAATTTCATGGAATGGCAAAATTTCACAAAATGATTCTTGTGGTGAAATTGCCGATTAAATGCCAATTTCATTGGAGAAATCTAATTATTTCACAGCATCTCTATCCATGTTACACTAGAATGTGCTCTCAAAGCAAAGCAACAGTTTTTTTTTTCTGTGGAGAGCCGTTGCTGTGGGAAACACGCAAGGGGGAACAGTTAGGAGGAATTTTTTTTTAATAGCGGATGACTGGAGGCCTGATTGGCTCCAGATTGCGGGACATGGGGAACGCTATGCTGGGAGTGAGGAGGCTGGTCACTGGAGGTTTTTTGAAGCTGTGAGTATGTAATCCAATATCATCACAGCTTCAAAGACCTCTCAGTCAATCAGCTTCCTCCATTCTCCATTCTCCACATCCAGTTCATAATAACAGTTATTACATCATACTTAGGATGTACTGCAGATGTATTCATTATTGCCTTGGCCAATACATTGGTAAGAGATGCAGCATGATTAATATACTGTATATAATGGATCCCAAGGGCCAGTGTCCCCTGCTACTGCATAAATACCAAACCTGGGGGAATGAAATCTTCATTAGAGAAAGGGCCCTGTATAGTTTGGACCCCAATACTTCAGTACTGAACACACAAATTGGTCCAGTGAAAGGTATGAGATCACTTGCTGTACATTATCCAGTTATAGTACAAGTGGCAATTACAGAAAGTTTAAAATAAAGTGTTAAGGGTTTCTTCTCATGTTTCTATGTGTTCCACTTAACACACAATGCTGAGGTCTCCCAAACTCAATATATTCTTTAGTTTTTGTATCGAAACCTGAGCAGAAAATAAAGATGTGTGGAAAATGTGTTGAATTATGATAAACTGGATCCATCAACAGTCAGAATGAAAAGATAATGTTTTGAGAGATTATGAGAATTAAGACAAAAATTGTATAGCATAAATAATATTATAACATCGGAGGAGAAAAACATTCATCCCAATTGCTGGAATCCCTCTTCATGGCCATGCATTAAATTTCCTTTTTAATGATGTACAGTTCTATGGAGGGACTCAGGCAAAGTACTGTTGTCACTCATTCCCTGTTTTGGAAAGCCAAAGCAAAATGGCAGCCAATAAGCCATGTGGGGAAGCGAGAGAGCCCAGCTGTCAACATAGTATGTAACTGTTCATCAGTTGTCCAGCAAAAAATATGACCCTAGCATACCTGTTGTCAGCTGTGTGTGTCTCTCTCTCTCTTTCTTCCTAATGCAACAATGAAATGCTGTTTCCCAGCAGATCGAGATGCTGTCACTGTGTGGCTTCAGAGAGCCCTGGGTCATCGCCTCATCCTGCAGAGCCATGATCTTAATGTCATTGCCAAGCCAATGATGGACGTGTCACCCATAGCTGGCTGCCCTCAATGGTAATCATGGCCATGTCTCCCTCCTTAACATTCCCAACAGAGGCAGTGAGCCTCGCTTGGTGTAGTCCCTTTGCAAAATGCAGCAGATAATTGCTTTTTCCTGTCTGTCTCAGAAATGGTATTGTTAGGCTAAAGAAGGGAGAGGGTGGGTTGGTGGAGGACAACCTTGGAAAAGCTGAGATACTAAACAAGTATTTTTGCTCAGTATTTATCAAGGAAGAGGCAAGGGAGAGGCCAAGACTCTCGAGGAAATGTTTACAGGGGAGCAATAGATACCAGCCCATTTACAATGGATAGAGTCTTGAAGGAACTATGGAAAGTAAAAACAGACAAGGCAATGGGGCCAGACAGGATTCACCCTAGAGTTTTGAAGGAACTCAGGGAAGTCCTAGCAGGTCTTCAACCAATCACTAGAGATGGAGGAGGTACCTGGGGACTGGAGGAGGGCAGAGGTGGTTCCCCTGCACAAGAGTGGAAGTAGGGAGGAGGCAGGCAGTTACAGACCTGTAAGCCTGGCCTCAGTGGTGAGAAAGATGATGGAGTCCCTGCTTAAGGAGAGGGTAGTGAAGTTCCTAGAGTCAAGCAGTGCAAAAGATACAAGGCAGCATGGATTCACTGAGGGAATGTCCTCTCAGACTAATCTTATCGATTTCTTTGACTGGGTGACCAGGGTGGTGGATCAGGGAAGTGGAGGTGAATGTGGCCTACCTGGATTTCAGAATGGTCTTCGACACCGCTCAACATAGAAGATTGCTTAACAAATTCGGGAATCCTGGTGTGGGTTCTAAAGTGGTAAAATGGGTTGTAAACTGGCTAAAAGGCAGGACCCTGTGGGTGGTAGTAAATGGCATAAAATCCGAAGAGGGGGAGATGACCAATGGTGTTTCACAGGGATTGGTGCTGGGTCCAGTCCTAATCAGTGTCTTCATAAGCAACATTGCAGAGGGACTGGAGGTGAAAGTATGCCTGTTCACAGAGAGCGAGCACACAGCGAGACACAGGACCGCCTGGAAAATGACTACTTCTGTGTGTGCTGTGTGCTTTCTGTCTGTCCATGGCTAATTTTTCAAAGTTAGACAGAAAGACAGTGAGAAGCAATGAGAGACACAAGAGAACAGAAGGGATGTCACAGCACTGCCTCTTCAATGTATAACTTTCCTGGGAGTTAGTCATGATTCTGTCTCTCTGTTTCTGCAAGTGTTATGGGGGGGGGGCAAAGTGGCACAGAGTTGCCAATGTAAAAAATGCTGCTATACACAGGAAATGTCACAAATCATCTGTATAGTAGATCTCTGACATTTGTATGTGCATAACAGTGCTCACAGGTGGATTATTTGATGGGGAGTATTCCTCCAGGCAGCAGGATACACTCATTTTTTCTCTTTGTGAACAGGAAAAAAACACCTTTATATTGTTTTGTCCATGTTTTGTACATCACCCATATTATAAGTGCAATATCCCTCAACAGGGTGTGGGTTTATAGGCATTTAATGCATGCCTGGAGTACTGTCAGGACACCTGGCACTGTGGCCTCGTGCCTCACAGCGCACCCTAGACATGCATGAAATGCCTATAAACCCACACCCTGTCATGAATTATTGTTAACTTTGGGTTCTGATGTAGCCCCTCTTCCCATAAATGATGGAGGGTGTGGCAGCAGTAGAGTACAGCTCTATAACCTAAACATTCTGCATCCATTTCATGGATAGTTTTAGTTTTACTAATCAGTTTTCTGTTCTTAAAATCCCAGTTCCCAATGATTTTTCTGAAGATTTTATTGAATACAGTTATGATGATGTTAAAGCAGCACCCGTCATCAGAGAAGACTTTGAAGACTTGATAGATTCAACAAATCCGGAGCGAGACCTTGCTGTCACCAGAGAAGACAGCAGCAATACTATTTAAACAGGTACAATACAAACGCTGTTTCGTGTACTCCTCCTTTCACTGCACTGTATTGTATTGTGCTGTATGGCACTGTACTGCACTGCACTGTATTGTATTATACTGTACTGCCCTGCATTGTACTGCACTGTATTGTACTGTACTGCACTGAATTGTACTGCACTGCACTTCCCTGCGCTGCACATCTTTCCTTTCATGTTCAATTAGCCTTTCTGATCTGTGATGAAATGTTGCTCAGAGTACAACTTATTGTTAATAGTATAGCTTCATTGATATAGATTTGGGAGTGGAAGCAAAACAAATCAGTAAACCAAAGTTCAGTTCCTTTTCTGATTCACAAAATCAAGCATTTTGACTTTAGACTATGTCATACTGGGAATGTCCTCCTAGCATGCAAGGGCAACCCTTAACATTCCGTACACACGGAGAAACAGAGTCAACACTCTAAAGTCCTGATTCCAAACACAGAACAGTGCTGAAAGTTGCTTAGAAAACCAAAAACAATGCAGAAATGTGTTAATCACATAACGCCTTGTTCAGGGACAGATACTTATGAAAAACAGTGGGTTGGAATGACATTTCTGAAAACAGGAAATTAATAGCAGATGAATTCACTTTAGTGTGGTGCAAAATTCATTTTCTACTTGCAGAATTACAGTGAAATCAAAATTGCACTTCCATGAAATTTCACAAAGCAGTTGGCAACTTTCGCAAAATTCTGACTTAGAGCCACATAATGATTACATGTATTGCATGCAGACTTATGAAATTGCAGATCTGAATTGTGTGAAACTGACTGGTCTGTTTCTATAGGAACACAGTGGGCCAGATATTCATACTGCGCCGGGCAGTGGCGCAAGCCTGGGTGCAGCGCAATTGGGCTGCACCGGGGCCAGGACCAGGCAATATTCAACGGTGCACCACCATGGCCCAGCAGGAGTGAATATGGCACAGACGGCACACACACTGCTCATGGCGCAGTGGCACTGCGCCAGTACAAGACACAGAAAGGTGGCACGGGGATCCACCAGAGCAAGTGCTGTTGCTCTAGGCAAATCAACCATGATATTCAGCCTGGGGCATGCAAATGAGGCCAAAATTCATGCAAGGCCCAAATGGGGCAATTTGCACGTCATTATGGACCCATTTGCATGCGATGCACTGATCCCCAGTGAACTGCGCCTTGCGCCCTGCCGAGCTGCCTCTGTTGGGGATCAACACCCTATTTGGCTATTGTACCCCTCCACTCCCATATGCCTGATCATGGGCTGGTGAAAGAAAGATTATTTCCTTGTGGTCTAGCTGTTCCCCCTCACGCACACACGATCGTGGATCGTTGAAGTAAAGAGTAATTCCTGGTGGTCTAGCGGGCCCCCTCATGCCAGATCATGGGCTGATGTCAGGCATACTAATTCCTGGGGGTCCAGTGGTACCCCCCCCCACCCTCATGGGGCCCCTGCCATCCAGAACCCCCCAATTGGCAGGCGGCAGCACCACGCCTGCATACCGCCTGGCTGCCGCTGAATGACTGTGTACAGTATGTTCTGTAAATACTGTACACCATCATTCGGCGGGTGGCCAGGTGGTATGTGGGCTGGTGTTGCTGCTCAATGAGATGGGGGGGGAAGCTGGGTAGGGGGGGGCCCTGCATGGGTGGGTGGGGGGGTACCACATGACCACCAGAAATTAGTATGCCTGACATCAGCCCACGATCGAGTGTAGGGAGGGAACCACTAGCCCACCAGGGATTACTCTTTCTTTCAACAGTCTGCAATCGGGCATGGGGGGGACCACTAGCCCACCAGGGATTACTCTTTACTTCAACAGCCCATAATCGGGCATGGGTGGGACTGCTAGACCACCAGGGATTAATCTGTATTGTAACAGCCCATGGTCGGGCTTACGGGGTGGGTGGTGGGGTCCACTGGACCACCGGGGGGGTATGTGTGCTTGGAAATGGTGTTCTGGGTGGGCAGGTGGCCACCCATGGCTGGCGGCTGCTGTGTTGCACCTTGCAATACAGCAGCCCACCTGTGGGTGGCCGGGACCTGCTCCAGCTTTTCAGGGGCTCAACTTTGAGCTACCCTGTGTGGTGCACTGCAGGGTTGCACCAGCATATGTGCCACACATCCCGGGCTGAATATCTGGATGTGCCACATATGTATGGGCACACCCCCTACATCTGCACCGCATAGGATAATGTTGCACCCCAGCACTTCAGGAATTGCCCTGTGCTTGGCAGCCATTTGAATATCCCACCAGAGTGCACTGCTGGGTTGTGCCAGTGCAACTCAGTTGCACCAGGCGCAACCCCTTTGAATATCTCGCCCAGTGTGTAAATAACTGTGAATGGATTTTGGACTGAAGATAGACACTTGTGTTGCTGGGAGGAAATATTGGTCCCCCTCTATACCCCTCTCTCATACCACCCCACACACTCTCACATCCAATGATACACCCCCCTAGTCCATCCTCACAACATCTCACTCAACAACAGCTTGGCAAGCTGTCTTTCAATGGTACCATCATCCCTGGCCTCACCTCTTCCCAGTCAAGCACCACCAGGCATCCAGTGGTTTCCCCTTCACTTTCCAACCCTCACCCCAACTACATATGTGTTCCCTGTCATCCTGTGACACTTCTTCCTGCTTTGCCCCAACCCACAGACAGTCAAATGCTCCCTGTTGTACTCCGTCCCCATCAAGCACACCCTGGCACACACTTGGCCTCCTCCTCCTTGCCCCGTCTCAACATGCCCAAGTCAAGTGCAACTATGATATCAAATGGTCCCCCTTTCCTGCTTCCAAATCATTCCACAGTCAAGCATTTTACTGGCATTCAATGATTCCACTCTCCCTGCTCCACCCTCATTCCATCCCAATGAAGCACACCTGGAATGTGATGGTCAACCTCCCTGCCCCACCCACTTGTCAAACACAACTCCTGTAATTTGACTTGTGTAACAAATATTCTGCACTGTGTACGTATGTAGCAACTGGATTCCACTGCAAGTGAGTCTTGGCTCAACTGGGTAATTCATGATTTGAACATTTTATGAATAAAAATATTTACTAGAAAAAGGAAGTCATGGCACTCATCAGTACAAATGTACAGTGGTGTTAAAAAATGAAGAGTCCAGAATTGCAGTGCAGAAAGGACAATTCCCTTAGTTTATTTGCAGTTGCCATATACAGTTCACAGAGACTCAGAGGGCCTGAAACACACCAGTAAACTCTTTGACTTTCACCTACGTATGAGGCTTTTGCAAAGATGAGTGCCATTATTGCCTTTTTCTAGTAGTAATTGTTGTTTATTTATTTATGGCATTTCGGTAACTGAGTGGGCCCACTGGGACCAGAAGTCCCTTTTTCAGGGCAACCCGGAATTAGTTACGTACAGCAGATACAGGTACAAAGGTAATAAAAAAAGCAGAACAAATACAGATAACACTGTTATGTACAGCTATCCAGGAGCATTTAGTTATCATCAGTTTGGCTACAGAACAATAAGACATCATTGTTGAACAGACTAGAGAAAAATCAGTTGCTGACAGCAAGTTACTCAGATAATCATGTCATAGAGCACCACACTCTGCTCTGGTGTGGCCAATTTTATTTACTTACAAAAATATTTACTATTTTTATTCCTATTACCCTCATAATGTGTCAAGTGCAATCCTGACATAAAATACATCTCCCCCAGCCTGCCTTCACTCCTTCCTAGTCAGGTACTCCCTTAGAAAATGTGTAAATCACATGATACTAAATTGATGTTAATGCCAATTTCAAAATGCATTTTCCCACATCCAGTACAATTAGTCCCCCCTTCCCCATCTGTCCTCTTCCTCTCTTGCCCTTACCCACCATGGTACAAATACAGTAAGTCCTCACACACTGTAGAAATTAGACACAAACCAAACAGTAGACTTCACTAGACACAATGGACAGTTTAGTTTAGTTTATTGTAGGAAAACTCAATTGAGCATGCTTATTCATGAGGAGGTCCTATACACGTAACAACAATTTACAGATGGACAAGTAAAACAAATTAATGTATATTCATAATCAGTAGGAGGACAGAGTACATAATAACAATATGAAAAAGGAGTTTCTTGCTCTGAAACATGTCAGGCATGTTGCTTTTAACTCAATAAAATGTAAGTTCGTATTTTTTTTCTGTTGTGGCATCCTTCTTATAGGCTTGGTGTGTGCTTGGAACTTCAGTGTTTATATATAATAACAATGTATGTGAAAACAACAACATCAATTGAAAGAACAGAATTGTTAAAGGAGCTAAAGGCAGCATACGGCATCTCAGTCTAAAGCCTGAAGGCTTTCAAATGCAGTGGACTTCCTGCTGATTGGCAATTTTATAGGCAGTTAAGAAATAGCTGCAAAACATTTATCCAAAAGGCTAAGAGACACCGTTTTAAGAGACTCAAGACACAAACCTACAGTAAGTAATCTGAAAGATTTCTGGAAACAGAATAATTCCCTTCTAAAAGGAAACACCACTGAAATCCCTAGCTCCATTGATGCCCAGGGTACAACCCACATCTAACCCTTCCTCCGCTGTGATATGCTTTAATGAATTCTTCACCAACCTGCATAAATATACCTCTTGATTCACTAGCTCTCCCTCTCCCCCCTCACCAGACCCCCTGTCATCTGTTGACCATCTGGCCCGCTCTTTCTTCCACCTAAAACTGCAGACACTTAATGAAGTTCACCATCTTCTCAGAAATCTAAAGGCAGACAGCTCACCTGGGCATGACACACTCAAACCCAGTTTCCTCAAAGGTTGGAGCTGATGCTCTGACCCGCCCTATTCACAACCTATTTAATAGATTCTTCCTACCTTGTGTCATCCCCAATAAATGGAGGGTTGTGGTGGTAGTCCCTTTGCACAAAGGAAGTTACAGCTCAATTGTGGATAACTTCCATCCCATTTCAATACTCTGTCCCCTAGCTAAGTTACAGGAAAGAATATTATACAACCACCTCCAAGACTACCTAGATCAGCACCAACTCCTAAGATCTTTCCAACATGTTTTTTAAAAAAAGAACAGCACCACTACGGCATTGATCAAAGTCACCTCAGACATTTATCAGGCAATGGATGATGGCCTTGTCACTGGTGCAATATTTGTGGATTTGACAAAAGCTTTTGACTTGGTCAGCTACAACTTACTTCTACGCCAATTACATGTTCTAGGCCTTGATGTGGATGCATTAACATGGACCAGTAACTATATTTTTATCTGATCTCAGAGGGTCAAATGAGGGGATCAGTATGAGAACCAAAGGCCATCACCCACAGCATACCTCAAGGCTCTATTCTGGGCACCTTGCCCTTTTCCTTATATCTAAATGAACTCCCTAAAAATTGTGGTGGGGCCACTGTTCACCTTTAAGACAATGATGCTATCATCTATCGTTCCTCCTTGGATACTAGTTGGTTTACCCCAACATTAGCATCTGATTTCCACATCCTAGAGGACTGGTTAACTCATAAACAACTGGCCCTAAATACAAAAAAAAACTAAATGCATGTTGTTTACCAACTCAGTATCTCAATCTTGCCCTCCCTTGCTATACTATTATGCACAGGGACCGCACTTGAATCTGTCCAGACTTTCAAATACTTGGGAATCACCATGGTCCCCTCCCTTTCCTTGGATGCCCATCTCTCTACCATTACCAAAACTCTCAACTCGAAAAACAAAAGTCCTCTACAGAATCTTCCCTTACTTCACAGAGACCTCTTGTCGTAAGATAGCCGATGCCAATCTCCTGCCTCTCCTCTTGTATGGTGTCCCGCTCCTGCTCTCTACAGCTACCACCATTCTGTCTCGACTCTCACAGGTTTATCATAGAGCAGGTAGGTAGGTTTGCACTGGGTTCTGATGCCAGGCATCATCACTGCAATGTCCTGTCTGCCCTGGGTTGACTACCCTATGAGTCTAAGCTTCGTTATGCCACCCTCAGCTTAATACACAAGCTTGTTTACTGTTTCACTCCTCATTGCCTCTCTAATGTAATCCAATGCAAACTCCCCCAGCCTGCCCTAAGGCTTTCCTCAGCCAGCAGTTCATTTGCTTTTTTGGACATGTCCTCCTGGAAAACTCTGCCTCCTCCAATCCTGGCCTGTACCTCCATGTCACAATTTCAATGCTCTCTGCTAGCACACCTTTCTGCCACCCCGTGCTCTTGCTTTCAGTAACACTATAGTGCACAATCTCTCCCCTGTTAGCTATTATTAATCCCTAGACCTTGCTATGCACTGCCGACTCCCACAATGTGTATTGAAACTGTGTAAAACATTTGTAGCCTGTTTATTGCATTGATTTTCCTGTGCTTTAACCTCCTGCATTAATAGCTGGGTAGATGTTCTTCTTTCACCTTATCTGTGTTACTCTGTACAATAACTGTATTAACTGTTGCACTATTAATGTACTGCTTTTCCCCAGTTGTCCCTGAAAAAGGGACTGTCATGTCTCATTGGGCTTACCTGGTTACCAAAATTCAATAAATAAAGAAATATGGTGCACAGATACGATGAATAGAAACATAACAAATTCTGGACTATGCAAGCAGTAAAACAAACTTGGCATAATACATGACACAAGACCATAGTGATCATGGCAAACTAAGTCTGCAGGGAAAAACAGTGACTCAGGTAAGGGTAGGGGGGAAGGGGTAAGTAGGATAAATAGTAAGTAGGTAAGTAGGATGTAGGCTGAACAGAAAGAAGGCTGATTTTATCTTAAGGGATGAAGGCTAGTCAGAAAGAAGACAGATTTGATCTTATGGGGGAAGCTGAGTGCAGGGCAGAAAGGGTTAGGCAAGGCTACATATGATAACCTTACCCAGGGAGGGACAGGAATGGGATGAGGTAAGAAAAGAGTAAGGAGGAGGGAGTGGTTTGAAGAAGGAATTTGGACAGGGACTGAAGTGAGTAAGGGGTGGGTGGGGTAGATGGTGAGGGGGATTAACAAGATTTAGGGGACAGGGAAGGAACAGGGCAGAGAGGGAGTGAGGGGAGGGACAGGTCAGGATGTGGAAGAAGAGCACAAGGTGGGAGAGTATTAATAACACTTACATATGACTTTAAGCTTCCTAGCCATCACGACTTTATAAAAGTTAATTGTGACAACACTGGTAATTTTGAGAATGAACTGAAGGTAATTCCAGGGAGTGGGTAGAGCAAAGGAGATGACCCTTTTGCCAAAGTGTGTGTGTCTTAGGGGTGTCAAGGAGGACGAAGCCGGACGTCCTTAAGGAGTAGGTGCTATACGAGATGTGGATAAAGGAGGATATATATCCTGGGAGTTTGTTTAACAGGATTTTTAGCATCCAAGTACCTAGATGGGCCAGACATCTTGTTGCTAATGAGGTCCAGTCTACTGTAGTGTACAAGTCACAGTGGTGGGTTCTAGGAGGGGCCTTTGTGATGAAATGCAAAGCCCGATGGTATAAGATGTCCAGTTTGTGCAGGTTGGTAGCAGAGATGCAGCCATAAATAATGTCACCGTAGTCAAGAAGTGGTAGGAACATGGCTTATACAAACTTAGCACTAGCATCGGGTGGAAAAAGGGACTTATTTTGGAAGAAGAACTCAAGTCTGGATTTGTGCTTACTGGTAAGATTGAAGATATGAGCATTGAAAGTAAGTTTATTGTCAAGCTATATGCCAAGGTATTTTAATTTATCTAAAATCTCCAGAGGGTCTCCTAAGATGGTAACAATGGGTATGACTTGTTTAGATTGTGCTAGAGGTGGAGTGAGGAGGAATTGCTAGGGTTGAAAAACATGTTTTTTGTCTTTTTTTGCATTTAGCAGCAGCTTGGCATTGATGAGGTTTTGTTCTAGCTTGAAGAAGTCATCATGAAGTGCCTTGCAGACTTCAGGCAGCATTAGTTTAGAAATATACACGACTGTGTCATCTGCAAAGAAGTGTAGTTTGGAGCTGACAATTTTAGAATTAAGGGTATTGATGTATATAGAAAAGAGGATGGGGCCTAAGATGGATCCCTGCAGGACACACCATGAGATAGGCAGGGAATCAGAGAGAAGGCTGTCAACCTTGACTTTTTGGATGCAATCAGAGAGATAGCTGGTGAACCATTGTACTGAAGTTGCAGAGACTCCTAAATTTGTGAGGCCATAAAGGATGAGATTGTAATCCACAGTATCAAACACCTTACTGAGGTCAAGGAAAATGGTACCAATGACTAGTTTGGAATCATGAGTGGTAATACAGTCGTTAGTAACTTTGACAAGCACAGAAATGGTACTGTGGTTTTTGCTAGATCCGACTTGATCTGAGTTGAGCAGAGAAAAGTTTTCTATGCATGCTTTCAGCTGGGTAAAAATTAATCATTCAAGGATTTTGGAGAAGGTAGGAAGGATGAAGATGGGCCGATACTTATTCACGTTGCAAGGGTCCCTGGATTTGAATAGAGGGAGAACATGCTCAGATTTCCATCAGGGTTGTACAGTTGCAGAGGTTATTGACAGACTGAAAATGTGAAGTATAGGGGCTGCAAGTTAGTGATGGCCCAGTATGAGGAAGAATAACTCAATTCTATCAGCACCACCACTTTTTCTTGTATCCAATCTTTTAAGATGGTCTTCCACTTCCTTAAAGGAAGCAGGCATGAATTGGAAGGGGTGTGGTGAGGAGGTAGTGGGGGAGGGATTGAAATCAGGAAGGGAATTACTTAGCCCAGCATAGGGAAAGAAGTCAAAAGTAAGCCTCACGTGGAAAAGTGGGTATTCAGCTCTTCTAAGATTCAGAAGGGCTCATCAATTGAGACTCCATTAGAACAGATTATGGCAGGAATGGAGGGAGCAGATTTTTATCCATCAATAGCCTTGATGGTCTACCAAGTCATAGCTGAGTTTTCTTTGGCTTGTTCTAGAGACACAGTGTAGAAATTGGATTTGGCAGTACGTACTAGCTTGACACATGTATTCCTTGCAGCATGAAAAACATTCAAATCAGATGGGGACTTGTTGCATATTGCACAGACCCAGAGCTTGTCGCAGTTGGAAAGTGTAGCTTTAAGATCAGGCATGAACCAGGGGTTGGATGACTTATGAACTCTGGTTCATATAAAGGCAACATGTCTATTTGCCAGCCATGTTAACTGGTCATTTAGTAACTCGACAGCCTCATCTATTGACCATGATAGATAGAGGCTTTGCCAGTTTAGACTGTTCAAGTCAGGCAGGTAATGATTAGGATTGAATTAATGAAAGGAGCACTTTGTGATGAATCTAGGTGAAAATGGGACCGCTTTATGCATGCTTATACAGACCACTGTCCTGTGAAACTAGCACAAAGCAAGGTAATGAAATTAAAATCCGATCCTTACAAATAACACTAGACAGTAACAAGATGCTTTCCTAATCAGTTAAAGAAAGTATCGCAAGTTATTTCTACTTTAAAATCACTATTTTTGTGTACTTTTCTTACTTTATAACAGTGCAAAATAAAAGCACAAAGTAAAGAAAATGCAGAAAATGTTGAAATGGTGCTGTAGGGAGACCTCGGCTGACAGGATTAGTTACATTAAAGGGGCTGCTCTATACCACTTACCCTTGCTGGTCACAATTAAATAACTAAAATGATTTGCCCTTTCAGAAAAAATTGGTCCTACAGCGAACAGATAGAGCTGTTCTTGGATAAAGCAAATCATAAAGTGATGCATCTGAAATCTGCTGTATCTCTCAAAGTGTGTAAATGTCTATTAATGCCATGTTTTCATTATTTAACTTAAAGAAACAATTGTAAGTTTTTGGTAAATTTTTAATATTAAAATGAGTTTTTCATAACTGCAAATGTACAAAAGTGGTAGCAGGATGGAGGCTGGCAATTATAGTCCAGTCAGCCTGACATTGGAGATGGGAAAGTTAATGGATTCACTGCTGCAGGAAAGGATTGTGGATTATCTTGAATCCAGTGGGTTACATGACCAGAGGGAGCATGGTTTTACAGGTGGAGATCATGTCAAGTAAATCTGATAAAATTCTTAGACTGGGTGACAAAGGATTTAGATCAGGGTGAAGCAGTGGATGTGGCCTACATAGATTTTAGTAAGGCTTTTGACACCGTTTCACATACAAGACCAGTAGGCAAGCTGGGTAGCTTAGGAGTGGGTAGAAAGGTGATAAACCGGATAAGAAATTGATTTGGTGATAGATGACAGAGAGTAGTGGTAAACAGAGTTTATTTTGAGGAATGGAGTGTGACCAGCGAGGTGCCTCAATGATCAATGATGGGACCGGACCTCTTTAATGTCTCTATGAGTGATATTGCAGAGCAGCTGGAAGAGAAACTCTACCTATTTACAGATGGCACCAAAATCTACAATAGGAGTGGACACTCCAGGGTGTGTGTGTGTGTGTGTGTGTGTGTGTGTGTGTGTGTAAAGGATGAACAGAGACATGAGAAAACTAGAGGAGTGGCCAAGGGTATGGCAGCTGGGCTTCAATGTGAAGAAATGCAAGATAATGCACTTAGGGCACAGAAACCCAGGGGTGGAGTACAAAATTGGAGGAGTGGTATAGATAACCACCATGCAGAAAACAGACAAGGGGTAATCATGCTGGATGACCTAAAGGTAGCCAAGCAGTGCAACAAGGCAGTAGGGAGTGCTAATGTGATGTTGGGGTGCATAGGGTAGGAAAGTGGGAGGTGGTGTTGCCTTTGCAAAGATTGTGGGTAAGACCCCACTTAGAGTATTGTGTCCAGTTCTGGAGACCAGATCTCTGGAAAGACATAGAAAGAGTGGACATAGTCCAGAGGAAGACAACTAAAATGGTGCAGGGTCTGTATCAAAAGCCCTATAAGAAGACACTAAAGAACATCAATATGTACACCCCGGACCATAGGAGGGAGAGGAGAATATGATAGAGACCTTTATATACCTCATTAGAGTAAATAAGGTGCAGGAGAGAGTCTTTTTTCAGATGAAAAGGTGCTCAAGAATATATTGACATGCTGTGAAGCTGGAGGGGATAGACTCAGGAGAAATGAGAAGAAATGCTTCTTCATAGAAAAATTAGTGGATTACTAGAGTAGCCTTCCAGCAAAGGTGGTAGGGGTGGAAACAGTGGTGGGGTTCAAAATGACATTAACCACAAGGGGATCATATTGGAGGGGGTAGGAAGAATGAGCTGTAGATCAGGCATGGTCTGCTATAATAGTGGAGGTAGGTAGAAATGGGCTGACTGAATGGTCCAAGTACTCCTTATCTGCAGTATCATTTTATGTTTCTATGTTTCTTAGTGCACACATGTTAAATTACATATCCTCAGTACTTAAATTGTTATTTCTATTTTCCATTTATAACAGGACGTGGAAACCTCCCTTCAGCTGAGAGCACAACTGTAGGATTACAGCACATTTCTTCCACTAATAATTTGACAAACTGGTGTGGACAATGACCTTTTATAGAAACAACAGTTACTACTGTAATCTCGTTTTCCTCTTTGGTACTTCCCCCATTCAATTCATTATCTGAGAGATAGTTGTGCTAGCAAATAAATTTGGACAGAGAGGTTACCTGATGATTCTTTGCCGATGCCTGTGAACTCTGGATATTCCTGAAACAGTTCCTAATGGGGACTGACGAATGGTTGCATTTTCTTTCATTCACAACAACAAGGGACACAGTTGAAGTGACCATTTCAAACATTCTTAACTTTTTTATTGACAATAAAGACTGCTGTTGAATAGATATGTTGTTTAGAAGGAAGTCATTTCTACCTTTTGGAGAGATACTGCAGCCGTACCAAGTTCAAGTGTTAGATTAATGATTCAAATTGTTGTTTAATAGAAATAATAACTGCAGACAATTAATCCCTGTTCACTGCACAGTTTACTTATTTAAAAAAATCCTAATAATCTATTTGAACCTTTGTAGAAAAAAACTATTATAATTAAATGACGTACTTGAAGACAACACATGAGTTCTTTTACTTAATACTGTTGCTGCACTAAAATCTATATACATTCTGTTAAATGGAGAAGTTGTACAAAAATCTGAATGTAATTAATATTTACAGGTGAGAATGTTTGCAGCCATGTTTGACTTGACAAACTGCATTTGTTTCAAGCTGTGATATAGTTTATATGCCCAGCATAGATCCTGCACACAGCTGTTACAGTATACTTGCTACTGGAGCCACCCAGATCCCTTTGTCAGATTTTATAGTCAGCTGCAATAGAAACAACAGGTTCACTCCTACCTACCATACCGGAGATGATCAGGAGATTTATTCTTTGTACTATGCCCTAGTGTAACCCAGCACTTACTAAATATTCTGTTAAACATATTTTGTTATTGCTAGAACAGCTATTACTGTGTAGGTTTTCTTTAAGGTAAATACAATATTTTAGCTCAGTTACTTTCCAAGTGGAATACCCATGTGAGTAACGTGATGTACTGTACATTACAAAGCAAATGTTCAAATTCATCCAGGTTCTATCTTAGCAAGCAACATCATGACAACAAGTTGGACCAGTCATTTATTTTCTTGAAGTTTAGGGGAATATTAATAAACATTTTCAATCTAAAACAGTGTGTGTGTGTGTGTGTGTGTGTGTGTATGTGTGTGGGGGTGGGGGGGTCTAATACACTATAACAAGAAACTTGCCTTCCTGTGAGGGCAGACAACATGTACAGAATGCATCCCATGCACACATTGTACTGTTCATTATAAACCATGTTTCAGCAGCATCTACTAAAGTCTGTGTGATTATCATAATAATAATAATAAAAGTCTTTATTTATAAAGCACAATTAAAATGTCAAAGTGCTTAACAATCAGCAAATAAATAAGATAAAACCACAGATAGAGAAAAAATAGTAAAAATCATAATCAAATTGATTCAGTTATGGAGGAAGCAAGATTGAATAAGAATGTCCTGAGAGCCGACGAGATAGAGTTCCACAAGGAAGGAGCCGCAAACACAAAAGCCCGGGCCCTAGATGTGTGCAGATGTACCATAGGAACCTCCAGCAATCCCTTATCAATGGAGCAGAGTGGGCAGAGGAGACAGTAGGGGCAAAGAAGCTCTTGCAAGTAAGCTGGTCCACGTCCATGTTGGGCCTTGCAGGTTAGAAGCCTAACCTTGAAGGTGATCCGCCACTGAACTGGCAGCCAGTGCAGCACTCGCAGCACAGGTGTAATATGGCTAGAGCGAGATAACCCATTCAGTAACCTTGCTGCTGCATTCTGCACCAGCTGCAAGCAGCAGATATCAACCCCCGGTAGCCCTAGGTACAGGGCATTGCAGTAATCTAGGCAGGAGATTACAAAGGCATGGACCAAAGTTGATAAGTCGTCAAACGAAACAAGCTGCTTAATACAAGTGGCATTCCCCAGATGATAAAAAGAAGTCTTGACTACGGCTGACACCTGAGACTTTAGGGTCAATCCTTCATCAAGAATAATGTCCAGACGGCCTGTCGGCACAGTGGTTAGATTTCTGCTTTTGACGCCGGTGACCCGGGTTTGGGAATGGAGCCAGCTCACCAGCGGGCCAGCCTGTGGGGGGAGGATTGAGCATTTCTAGGACAGCTCTCCTTCTCCGGGGGGAGGGCAGGGCAGTGTTTGGCACACGAGCGGCACCTAGCAGAGGCTGGGTAGCCGCACCACGTCAACACTCAACAGAACGTCAGGACTGGGCAGATGCAGGTCGTCATTGCACATCCCTGTCCTGCTTAAAGGGGAAAAAAAAGCTCCTGAACCTCGCCATTTCAATGACACTCTGCCCCCAAGTGCCTCTATTAGCCTCCGGAGCCAATCCTCTGACCAGATACATGTACCGTGGTCCCGATATAGAGGGTCAGTGCTGCAGCCCCGCTCTCTGTGGGGAAAGCCAGGGATAACTGGGTGATGCAGGCATAACTGAAGGTGAAGGCATAGGGGGTCCGTGACCAGAGTGGACCCCGATGGGAGTAGTAGGGGCACAAAGAATAAAAAAAAAAAAAAAATAAAACCCAGACTTCACACCTGTTGAGAGGCTCTATCAATCAGTCAATCAAATCTTTATTTAACTAGGTGAAACACCATTGAGAACCCATTTTTGAGGTAGACTGGACAATATATTCAGTACACATACTGAAGTTATATAAACAGTATATACAAATTCATGTTCTGTACATAGAGTAGATTGAACACACTCTATACATAAGAAATATACAGACTAAGTATACATTATATACAATAGTATATCTAGGGCAGGTAATGCACATATCAGAATTCAAAAGAATAAAAACATTCAGATAATTAGACAGAGTGCTATATAATGCTGAAGAACACAGTCTGATACTTAGAGTAGCATAGCATTTACATGTAGTTTAATGAAAACCTTATGTGTGGGGCACAGAGAGTGAAAACAAAGTAAGATATTATGAAGGCAGGCTTGAAGCATAAAAACAAAGGAAGAGAAAGTAGAGGTAGGCTTGAAGCACAGATAAGGGAAACAAGCATTTGTCAATGTCGAATGTTATCTCACTGGCATTGGCATTGGTAGTGCAGGAATTAGAAACACATAATAGGAATGCCAGTGAAGTATTGAACTGAAGCCAATGCCACCCTCACCCTGCAGAGACTGACAGGCATTGGGGTGTGCCTTTGGGTCGTCAGCTATAATGCTTATGCCATTCTACCTCACCCTACCATGCAAACACTGACAAGTGTTGTGGTGTGCTTTGGGGTCATTGGGCCTTATACTTACCCCATTCCATAAGTAAATACGCTGAGGTGGGTGCAGTATAGAGAATGGGGTGAACTTTAGGGCTGAACACTCCAAGGCAGACCTCTGCCTGTCAGTGGCTGCAGGGTGGGGTGGTGCGGGGGGGTGGAATAGTGTGAGCATTACAGCCAATGATCCCAAGTCACACCCCTGATGCCTGTCAGTCTCTACAGGGTGTGGAGTTACCGTTGGAAACCCTAACACCGTAGGCATGTGTTGGTATTTCCACTCCAAATTTTCAACATAGGCTTTTTGTGACCCCACATCATGAAGAGCGGTACTATCAGTTTGTTAGCTGAAAGGTAGTTTTGCACAGCGGCTATGCCATTTGATGACACAGAGATGAAAAAATATTTTGGGCAGTATGTGAAAAATGACAACTGTATTGTTCATAAGAAGGTGTAAAAAAATTGCAACGTTGAAAATCTGGAGTGAAAATATTAAAAATTGGTGAAGTCATGAGCATGCATAGAAAGTATGCAACACACGTCCATAACCCAGTTTTTTGGGGGGATTTTTTTAACTACATTTTCAAAATAGGCATTTTGGAACCTCCCCTCATGAACAGTGGCATTGTAATTGTGTTAATTTGTCCCAATAGTTGATTTCGCACAGCGACCATGTCATTGTGCACCACAGGTGCGAAAACACATTTTGGGCAGGATGTGAAAAATGACAGCTGTACTGTTCATAAGGAGGTGAGAAAAATGCCAGTGTTGAAAATCTGGCATGAAAATATTGCAAATTTGCAAAGTTACAAGGGTTGGTGGAAATTGTGCAACACACTCTTGTAACACAGTAATTTTATGGACTTTCGACACCAGATTTTCAACATAGGCATTTTAGGACATCTGCTCATGAACAGTGTCACCGTCATTTCGTCAAACTGTCCCAAAAACTGACTTTGCACAGCGACCGCGCTATTCTGTGCAGGACGTGCGAAAACACATTTCGGTCAGAACATGTAAAATGACAGCTGTACTGTTCAAAAGGAGGTGTGGAAAAATGCCAACTCTGAAAATCTGGAGTGAAAATATTACAAATTCACAAAGTTACGAGCCTGTGTGGAAACTGCACAACACACACTCATAAAACAGCCATTTTTTAAATATTTTCCACCAAATTTGCAACATAGGCTTTTTGAGAGCCCCTCATGAACAGTGGCACTGTTGTTTCATTAATCGGTCCCAAAAGGTGATTCCACACAGTAACTGAAAAAAATCACCTTTTGGGACTGAATAATGCCATGACACTGACTGAATTCATGAGGAGGGGTGCCAATAACCCCATGTCGAAAATGTGGTGTTAAAATTCCCCAAAATGCCCGAGATATGCTCTAAAGTTACAAGAAATCCTATTTATGCCATTATACAGCTTACCAGCATTTCTCCAGTTCGCGGTCAACTTTGAAGAGTGCAGACGTGTTCTCGGTCCACTGAAGATCATGGCGCCAGACTTTGGAGGTAAGTATGGGGTGAGGGGGATGTGTGTGGGGAGGTAGGGTGCACAGTCGGTGGGTGCAGGTTGTGGGAGGGGGCAGGGAAACCATGAGGGACCATTTTTTTACAGGGTTAAAAAAAAGGGAACATTGCTGGATGGTTTTGTATGGGGTGAGGGGGTGTGGGAGGTAGGGTGCACAGTCGGTGGGTGCAGGTTGTGGGAGGGGGCAGGGAAACCATGAGGGACCATTTTTTTACAGGGTTAAAAAAAAAAGGGAACATTACTGGATGGTTTTTGTTTTTCAGGGGTTTGGGCACCCTGGGGTGGGCTCTCAGCATGCCACCTAAGTGTTTTTTGGGGGGGGATGTTGTAACCAACGGCAGATTGGGCACCCCTGTTGGTACATACTGAAGGGGGGGACAAGAGCCGAGGGGGATTGGGCACCCCCCTTGGCACACAACAAAAGTGGGGGGGCATTATGCCTATGGGAGTGGGCTTCCTCATTGGCAAATGGGGAAGGGGGATTAAAGCTGATGGGCATTGGGACCCCGATTGGCAAAGGAAGAATGTTGGGGGGCACATGATGCCGAGAGGGATTGGGCACCCCCTCAACATACATTTTAAATGGGAGGGGGTCATTATGCCAATGGGGAGTGAGTTAACCTGTTGGCAAAAGAAGTGTGTCGGGGCACTCTGCAGGTGCTGTCACCAAGACAGGAACATCAGGAGGGCATGTTATTATGCCACTGCATAATTGCAGCAGACCTTTTGTTAGATCTCATCTCCACTTGACTTATGCCTGGTGTCAGCGCCTGCAGCTGCCTCACTGGGGAATGAGGGACACACCTACTGATGTGTGCCCTGCGTTCGCCCAACAGTGACCACACCTCCAAATCTGCTATTACTGCAAGATGTTGGCTGGCGTGCAAGTGCAAGCCAACATAAAAAGGAAGACAGACAAAAATTATTGAAAAATAAGGAGCCCAGAAAGTGAGTCAATGAAGGTAAGGGAAAAAGGTAATATCAGAGGAATATTTGAAAAACCAAATACAGAGCACCAGTTCAGGTGCAAAGGATGTGTACAGCTGAGTATCATCTGCATAGCAGTGAAAACTCTGACTGTACCACATTACAATGTCCCCCAAGGGCAGCATATACACAGCAAATAACATGGGTGACAGCACAAAGCACTGTGTGACCTCACATGGCACAGAGAATACATCCAAGGAATACATCCCAGATGCTACTCTCTGGGATCTGCCCATGAGGAAAGAATGGAACCATCTGAGGACTGTCCCAGATAGTCTGCAGATCAACCGCAGGCACTCAAGCAATACTCCACGATGCAAGGTGTCAAAATGCTGCAGAGAGATCCAGAAGGACCAGAACGGTATGCTTCCTCCAATCTCTCGCTATAAGAAGGTTATTGAACACCCTAACAAGGCAGTCTCGATACTGTGCCTTTTCCTAAATCTGGAGTGGAAGGATTCATAGATATCATGCATGACAAGATGGTCCTCCAGCTGAAGCGCAACATCCTTCTCAATAACCTTGACCACGAAGGACAGGTTAAAGACAGGCCTGTAATTGCCAAGACAGTCTGGGTCAAGAGAAGATTTCTTTAGGAGAGGTGTCACCACCAACTCCTTCAGGGAGTACAGGAACTCCCTGCTCTCTAATGAACACAGAACAGTCTCAGCCAAGTCCTGGCTGATGACCTTCACACACCCCACAAGAAGGCAGGTTTGGCCCAGATCCAGATTACAGTATGTCAGCCACAGACTCAGGAAGATCTTCACAACATCTGTGTCTGCTAGATAGGTAGAAGCTGACCAGCAAGTATGAGGCTCTGCAACCTCCTACCAATTCTCACAACACCCAATGGAGTGGCCTGTCCAGATCTCTGACCTGATGTCAGCAATCTTATCTGCAAAGAAGCAAGCAAACTCATCAAGTTTTTCTTGTGACAGAGCACTCTGAAACTGCAGACATGCTGGAAACATAGAAACATAGACTTTGACGGCAGTTAAGGACCACTTGGTCCACCTAGCCTGCCCATTTCCCTACATATTGGGAAAGCTGCAGATCCTAGTTAACTAACAGCCTACTTCTTCTTCCTACCCCCGATCAGAATTGCCTCATATCTGTCCCATGCATTCTTGAATTCACCCACTGATTTTGACCTCACAATCTCCTCAGGAAGGCCGTTCCATGCATCCACCACCATCCCTGTGAAAAAATATTTCTTCACATTGCTCCTGGGCTGTCCCCCTCTCTATCTTCAAATTGTGTCCCCTTGTTCTTGTACATCTCTTTTTCTGAAAGATGGTACCCTCTTGGACTTTATTGATTCCCTTGTGGTACTTGAATGTTTCTATCATGTCCCCTTCTCCCTCCTTTCCTCAAGGGTATACATACTGTATTAAGCTCCATTAGTCTTCTTCCTATGACTTCTATTGCAGACCCTGCACCATTTTAGTTGTCCTTCTCTGGACTGCCTCCATCCTGTCTATGTCCTTGCAGAGATGGGGTCTCCAGAACTGCACACTGTACTCCAGATAGGGTCTCACCAACTGTCTGTACAGAGCAATAACAACTTCCTGTTTTCTACTGGTGATGCCTTTCCCTATGCATCCCAGTATCCACACAGCCATCCTTATTACCTTCTCACATTGTTTGCTTACTTTTAGGTCATCTGATATGACTATCCCCAGGCCCCTTTCCATTATTGTTGTTGTTAATATCCCCCTCCCCATTGTGTATCCTTCCCCAGGTTTTTGTTTCCAAGGTGCATTACTTTGCACTTCCTTGCATTGAATCAAAGCTGCATACTTTTGATAATTCCTCCAACCTTGCCAAGTCCCTTCTCATCCTTTCCACACACCCCCTTGTGTATCAACCATGTAGCAAATAGTTGTGTCATCTGAAAAGAGGCATACTTTTCCTTCAAGTCCCTGGATTGCACAGCATGCCCACAGTTTGAAAGAGCTGAGCTGGTCAGTTCCATGCAGCAGTGATCTCCCCGGACAGGAACTCTGCCTTCTTATGGGAGATTGTGAATTGATAGGCTTGATAATAGTCCATCAATCTAAGGTGGTCTTCTTCGTGGCCAGATCTCCACCAACAATGCTCTGACATTCATCCTAGTCTCTGCTTCTCCCTTAAGGTCCCATCAAACCAAGGGGACCAAGGGCAAAGGGATTAAGGATAAACTCAGCTGGGAGCAATGACATCCAGGGCCACAGAGATGGCCATATTATAGGCCATTACTAGGGTCTCTGGGTTGCTGTTTGCCACTGGAAGAACCGATATATCAAGCACCATCACCAGGCCTTCAGAGCTAACATCTCACAAAAGGCGGTGCCTTACCATCTCTACAGGAGTGGGCCTGTGAGGGAGGGGTGCAAAAACTGAACCCCACGGTGTAGTGATTGATCCATCTGACTCGTTCCACCCCAAGTCTGAGGCATCGATCCCCAGGAGGAAGACTAGATCAAGAGAGTGACCGTGTTTATGGGTAGCAGCGGTTAAAATCTGTGTAAGGCCCAGAGAGATCATCAGCTGGAGGAAGTGTGGTCAAAATTGCAAGAGTTTATCATCAACCCAGGCGTTGAAGTCACCCAGGACCATCAACCTGGGTGACTCAAATGCCAGGTCGATCACAAAGTCTGCCACTTCCTGAAGGAACTGCTTCTCATCTCTGGGTAGACGGTAGATGAGAGTGATCCTACAACACACACCAACATCATATAAACCCTGTCTCAGGATCATCTATTAAAAATCATGCGATTATAGGTCAGCCAACCATGTATCCTATCCACACATTGTACTGTCCATGATACACCCTGTCTCAGAATCATCTGATAAACAATGTGTGATTATGGGTCAGGACATAATGCATCTCATGCACACATTGTACTGTCCATTATAAAACCTGTCTCAGCATCATTGGCGAAATGCTGTGTGATTATGGGTCAGGACACCATGTATCTCATGCACACACTGTACTCTTCATTATAAATGCTATCCCAGCATCATCTTCTAAACACCATGTGATTATGGGTCAGGCCTCCATGTTTCCCATGCACACATTGTACTGTCCATTAAAAACAACTGTGTCAGCATCATCTGTGAAATGCGGTGTGATTATGGGTCAGGCATCCATGTATCCGAAGCACACATTTTATTGTTCTTTATAAACCCTTTATCAGCATCATCTGCAAAACACTGTGTGATTACGGGTGAGGCCACCATGAATCCTCCACACACACACTGTACTGTCCAGTATTAACACTGTCTCAGCATCATCTTCTAAATGCTGCATGATTATGGGTCAGGCCACCATGTATCCCATGCACACATTGTACTGTCCATCTATAAACCCTGTCTCAGCATTATTTGTTAAACACCATGTGATTATTGGTCAGGCCAAAATGTATCCCATGAACACATTGTACTGTCAATTATAAACCCTCTCTCAGCATCAACTGCTAAACATTGTGTGATTATGGATCAGGCCACCATGTATGCCCTGCACACATTGTACTGTCCATTATAAACCATGTCTCAGCATTGTCTGCAAAACACTGTGTGATTAAAAGTCAGGCCTCCATGTATCCCATGCACACATTGTACTGTCCTTTATAAACCCTGAGTCAGCATCAACTGCCAAACACCATGTGATTATGGGTCAGGCCTCCATGTATACCATGCACACATTGTACTGTCCATTATTAACCCTGTGTCAGCATCAGCTGCTAAACGTTGTGTGATTATTGGTCAGGCCTCCATATATCGAAGCGCACATCGTACCGTCCATTATAAGCCCTGTCTCAGCATCATCTGCTAAACACAACATGATTATGGGTCAGGATATCATGTATTCCATGAACACATTGTACTGTCCATTATAAACCCTGCCTCAGCTTTGTCTGCAAAACTCTACGTGATTATGGGTCAGGCCACCATGTATCCCCACACACACACACACACACACACACACACTGTACTGTTCAGTATTAACCCTGTCTCAGCATCGTCTTCTAAATGCTGTGTGATTATGGGAAAGATACAACATATCCCACTTTGTACTGCCCATCATAAACCCTGTCTCAACATCATCTGATGAACCCTGTGTGAATATGGGTCAGGCAACCATGTATCCCATGCACATTGTACTGCCCATCACAAATCCTGTCTCAACATTATCTGATGAACCCTGTGTGAATATGGGTCAGGCAACCATGTATCCCATGCACATTGTAGTGTCCATTTATAAACCCTCTCTCAGCATCATCTGATAAACACTGCATGATTATAGGTCAGGCCATCATGTATCCCATGCACATTGCCCAGGACCACCTTGAAAATGAGCTTGCTCAATGGTGTTTATGACTGGTTAAATAAAGTGATTGATTGATTGATTGCGCTGTCCATTTATAAACCCTGACTCAGCTTCATCTGCTAAATGCTGTGTGATTATGGGTCCAGGTGTACCGCTCCACAGTTCGTATGCTGTTCTGGAAAAGTGTGGTGCCTCTATGGAGGCACCTGCAGTGGAGACCAAAAGGATGATGGGAACCTCCACAAAGACAACCCACAGAAGGGTGGCATGGGACCCCACAGGGAAGGAAACAACTCCTGGTGGGGGACTCCCACTTGTTAGGAGGGTAGAACTGGGGGAGGAAGGGAAGAGGAAGGTAAGGTGCCTGCCTGGTGCCATGGCTTGGAGGGACAGGGAGAAAATCCTCAGGATCACGGGAGCAGCTGCACGGGGGAGGGAGCTGGATGTCATTGTCCACCTAGAGACAAATGACCAGCTGGGAAAGGGATTAGAGCAGTGCAGAAAAAGTTTGTGGAGTTGTGGAAGGGCCTTAGACAAGTAGCACGCATGGTAACCTTCTTGGAGGTGCTGTCTGTCTATAGCATGGGTGAGACAAGGATGCTCCACACCATGGGATTCAATCAGTGTTTGAAACACTGGTGCAGAGCTCAGGGGTTTGACTTCATTGGGGACTGGGGTCCACCTGGAGTGATGCAGGCCTAAACTGGCACGATGGTTTGCATCTGTCCAGGAGGGGAACCAGGATCCTAGGTGATAGGTTTAAATGCTTCATTGGCAAGCATTTAGACTAGCCAAGGGGGAAGGCACTGGAAAGGAGCAGGGAAATCCTATGACCCCACCCCATAAAAAAATCAAGGTAGTTAGTGAGGTAAATACCATGATAGAGATGTCTATTTGGAGAAGGGCAGGGGTAAATGGAGAAAACGACAAAGGCAATAAGGACAAGGATAGGGCAAAAAGGGGAAGGCCATCAAGAAATGGATAATGAGTACCAATGCCTGTAGTCTGGGCAACAAGCTCCCTGAACTGGTGGCCTTGATGGTTGAGGGATGCCTGGATATTGTGGCAGTCACAGAAACATGGTACACGGGGGGATCACGTGATGGCCCTGTAGTGAAGACAGCTCTGCTGACCGTCTCCTTCCCTGAATGCCGATTTTTCATCAAAAACTAGGAGTACTTCTCTAAAAAATAAACTAAAGTCAGAGTCTACAGTCGCTCTACAGCCCTACTTCTATTCTGGAGGGGGAACCTTTTGAAATCGGTTGCATTTATATTGATATCCGAAGAGCGGATTCCGGGCCTACCAAATACATGGAGGCCGAAATGAGACAGGCGCCCCAAACCCACACCCCGCCACTAATGCCGGAAAAAGGGCCAAAAAGACCGAAAGCCCAATCTGTTGCTTCAGCCAAGTCCTCCACGGCTACAATTACAGCTCAATCAAATGCTCCTCTTTCCGAGAAAAAATTTATGGAAGAGCTTTTACCGTTCAAATCCGCTTTACAAGAGCTGACCTCTGAGCTAAAGTCTGTTAGAGGAGACCTGGCCGAAACTAACAGAGCTATCTCTGACACCTCTGCAAGAGTTTCTTCATTAGAAGGCTGGAAACAATCTACAGACACTGAGATGACAGTTCTAAGACACAGGCAGCATAAGATGGAGTCTAAATTAGAGGATTTAGAAGGTCGAAGTAGACAAAATAACATACTTATATTCGGTCTCCCTGAAGATGCTGAAGGTTCGATGCCAATTATCTACCTGCAAAAGTTACTTGCTAAAGTAGCGGGACCATCTCCTAACAACACTACATACATCATTGAAAGAGCGTATTGCTCTCTATGTCCAAAGCCTGGAGCTAGGAAGTTACCTCACCCTCTTATTGTGAAGTTGCTGAACTATCAGGATAAAATCCATGTGTTGGGTCAAGTGAGAGATACTCGCCAGGTTCTATGTGAGGGCCAGCAGCTCCAGTTTACTCAAGACCTTCCTGCCTCTATTAGACAGCGGCATGCCGAATATCACCCCATGGTGACGAAGTTGATGGTTGCAGGGATAAGATACAGGGTTCAGTACCCTTCGCGCTTTGCTGTCCTTATCGCCGGATCCTGGCATAATTTTGAGTCAGCTCAACAAGCGCTCCCAGCCCTTCAATCTTTACTTCCAGACCTGTTTGCAGCTCATTTAGGGCTTACCTCGGTTAAGAAGGCCTGTCTGATTCCTCTTGGAAAGTACAGCACAAATGTGCGCAAGATGACTTGTAGTGCTCGGATAATATCCCGAGGGGTCACAAGAGGGCGACAAAGTCCGATGGAAAACTGTTTTCTTTAGTTGGACACTCTCAGTTGAAGGGCTGTTGCCAGATCTCTTGTATATAGATAATCGCCAGTCTCTCAGTACAGTAGTTTCTAATGTTATGTTTGGTTAACTATGTTTTAAGTATAAGGGGAGTTATTCATGTGGTTTTAAGAGGTGACTGGCTGACCAAGTAGGAAATTACTCTGGCTCTCTTTCGAGGAATCTTCTTTCTTTTTTTTTCTTCTGGATTTGGTAACTCCATAATATATCATCTTTCAACATGAAGGAGTTGGTTGTTTGGGGGGGAAGGATTTAGCAGTGAGAACAGACTAACAGGGCATTATGTGCCACAGAGATGGATGGAGGGTAACTACAGCTGCACATAGCCATTATTTGCTGATAGCCTTGATAGTAATGTACGTGGTTATATGTTGGTGTTATGTATTTTTTATACTCAAGATGTTTAGTTTTGTAAGGGCTGTGGTAGATGGGGTTAGGTACTTACTTAGAGATAAATGTATGTACAACTACATTTCAATGGATACTAAGTTCTTGTTAGGGTTATTTTGTATAGGGTTGGGATATTATGGTTATTGGGAAATTGTGGGTAATGGGGAGAAAGGGTTGGGTATTAGGGTTATAGGGTTGTCTGCCACCAAGAAATTAAGGACTAAACTGTATCTGGATATTTGTTTGTGGTTGCATATTTACAGTGGTTATATCTTTCTATCACATTTCATTAGTCTCTATTATGGGGCTTAAATGTTGTTCCTGGAACATAAAAGGGGCGCAAACCCCAGCTAAACAGACCAAAATTTTAATTAATCTCAAAACTCTGCAAATTGATATAGCCTTTTTACAGGAGACACATCTTAAGTCTACATGTTTTCATTATTTCTGTAGAAACTGGGTAGGTCAGGTATATGGGGCCGGTAAGGACTCCAAGAGAAGAGGAGTAGTTATTTTAGTGGCTCGCAAAGTTCCCTTCCGGCTTTCACAAATAATTGCAGATACTGAAGGTAGATTTATTATTGTAAGAGGCCTGTTGGTTCTTATGGAGGTCATTCTGGGGTCAGTCTACGGACCTAACTCAGATGACCCTGAATTCTTTGTTTCTCTAATGACAACACTTGCCCCCTGGTCCAAGTTGCCAATATTGCTTGGTGGAGAGTGGAATCTTGTGCTTTCAAATGCACTGGATAGATCTGGCCGAACTAGATTAAGGTCCTCCTCTGGTCAAAAAGCCATACATGAGCTAATGTCTTCACTGGGCCTTGTGGATCCTTGGAGGCTTACACACCCCGAAGACAGGGAATACTCATTTCACTTCCTTCTGCATAATACTTTTTCCCTCATAGATTTTTTTCCTTTTGTCAGTAGACCATATTTCAGGGATCTCCATAGTATATTATTCACCTAAGGCTATCTTGGTTCATCGGATGGTCAATCTCCAATTAAATCTTTCACCAAATGTACATAGAGACAGAATTTGGAAGCTTAGTAATCAGCTTTTAAATTCATAAGAATATGTTCGTTCAATTCTAGATTTCATTAAAATTTACATGGAGCACAATGCCTCATCAATGTCCAAAAAAGGCTTCCTATGGGGATCACTGAAATGTGCACTAAGGGGAGAACTAATTCGTTTGGCGACCAAACGTAAGAAATAAAAAACCACCGCTCTCTCCTCAAAATTAAATCAAATAACAGAGTTAGAGAAATCCTTCTCCCCTTCCTCCTAAGTGGAGGATTGGACCAAACTTGAATCTCTCTGGGCTCAGTATAACAAATTACTAGCCGAAAAAGCAGAATTTCTGTTACTTCGTTCCAAAATTTCCTATTTCGATCAAGGCAAGAGGGCTGGAAAGTTATTAGCCTTGTGATTGCATACCCAATTAGCCGAGAGAATTATTCCTTCTGTTTATTCTTCCTCAGGTGAGCTTCTTAGCTCCCCTCCAGATATTGCGAATGCCTTTCGTGAGTACTATCAGCAATTATACTCTGCCCCAGCAAATCACCATCTTATCCAACAACTGGAGCTGTTTCTCCAAGACATAAAGCTCCCAGTACTGGCTGAATACCAGATTGACAAACTAAAAAGCTCCATTACTTTACCAGAGATTTGCGAAGCTATTGATTCTCTCCCTGGGGATAAGTCCCCCGGGCCCGATGGTTTTACAACTAATTTTTACAAGGCGCTAAAGGAAACCATAGCCCCTATACTACTGGAAACATTTCATTACCTATTTGAAAATGGTCTATCGGATGCTTCCCTGTCTTTTGCCACCATTGTGGTACTCCCGAAACCGAATAAGGACCCTTTACATATAAGCAACTATAGGCCCATTTCCCTCATTAATGTAGATCTTAAAATCCTTGCTAAAGTTCTTTCCTCCAGACTTATTCAAGTTTGGGAGCATCTTATTAGTACAGAACAAGTTGGATTTATCAAAAACAGACCTTCTTCAGACCATCTCAAGAAACTAGCCTATCTTTCTTCTGCATCCAGGGATTCAGACATACCCACCGCTCTTGTGTCCCTGGATGCAGAAAAAGCTTTTGATAGGGTGTTGTGGGAATATCTTTTTGTGTTAATTTCCAAATATCATATACCCCAGGAATTTATACAATGGGTCAAAATATTATTTACAGCATCGTCCGCTCAAATTCAATGTAACAGTGTTTTGTCTACCCCTTTTACCCTGTCACAAGGTACGTGTCAGGGATGTCCTCTTTCCCCCTATCTTTTTAATCTTTATCTAGAACCCCTTATTAGGAAACTTCACCTCTCCCCACTTGTAAGGGGCATGCAAATAGGGCACCAAGAATATAAGATATCTGCATACGCAGATGATTTACTGCTACATATCGCTAATCCTGCTCAATCCCTCCCAATGGTATTACAAATTATAGCACAATTTGAGTCTTTCTCAAATTATAAATTAAATTTGATGAAAACAGAATTTCTTCCTCTTAATAATTATACTATGAAAGTTGATGTTGCTCATATGGGTATACAATGGAATCCCGCGAAACTGAAGTATCTTGGGATTTATCTCCACCCTTCTTCGAGAGTCATGAAACAACTCAATTTAGAAGACCTCATTAATACCTTAATAGAAGACCTCAAGCATTGGTCAAAATTACCTCTAACTTTATGGGGGCATATGAGCATCATTAAAATGAACGTGCTACCACGCTTGCTATACCCATTACAGATGCTCAGTCAGGCTCTTCCGTACTCATGGTTTTCCCGAGTCCATGGCATTCTTAGTAAATTTATATGGCAGAGCAAAAAAGTCAGAAGAAGTTATTTGAAACTAACTAGACGAAAATTAGACGGCGGTCTCCAAGCCCCAAACTTTTATATATATTATTTAGCAATCCACCTGACTAGAATTGTATTGGTTACAGCCTAAACAACGTGCTGGTTATTTGCCTCCTTGGGTTAGGATTGAGCAGGACCTCTGTGAAGAATTTGGCTTAGATCCGAAGGCTTTACATTTTATCTCGCTAAAAAAGCTTCCAAAACCCCTACATACCACTCCTTTAAACTCTTTAATTCAGGCACAACAGCAGTTAAGTATTCTTCTCAAGATAGACAGGTACAGGGATATAGCACAACCTCTGTTCTGTAATCCTAATTTGTTAATTGCTGGCAAGTCAATTAAATCTCAGCTCTTCTGGACACAAATAGGCATAGAGAGGGTGGAGCAATTAGTGAGGGATCAAAAAATGATTTCTTTTAAGGAAGTTGTTCCCTTTTTAAATGGGAAAAAACTTCAATTTTCAAATACTTTCAGTTATCTCATATACTGATGCAGTACTTTGGGACAGGAACAAGGCTTAGTCCTTTTCTCAGCATATTACTCCCATACCTGGAGGCTATACCGTCTTCCCATTTAATATTTTACTCTTATAATTTTAGTCTTACGGCAGTGACCCTTTCAGATAACCAAAGATTCTACCAATGGGATAGGGTCACTCAGGCATTCTCTAATTCTAGAGACTGGTCTTTAATTTGGGCACATCTATATAAATATATTAAATGGGACAAATATAGATATATGTAGTTTTATATAATACACAATCTATATTATACTCCCTCCAAATTACATCGAATAGGTTTCCTATCTACTAGCCAATGTTCTAAATGTCACCAAGCTGCTGCAGATCTAACTCATATGTTATGGTCCTGTGAAAAGATTGCTCCCTTCTGGCATAGTATTGAAAATAGGCTGAATCCATTATTAGCTTTGTCAGGAAGTTTTAATATGGAAACTTGTCTCATAGGTGACTACACATCAATACCAGGGGACAATCAGAGAGCTCACATGACACTAATTTCAGCAAGTGCAAAAAAAGTCATACTAAGACATTAGTTAGACTTAACTACCCCAAACTACCTGGAATGGCTTAATGAAATGTTCGCTTTACAGGCCGAATTCACAATAGCAAAGCTGTCAAATTGTATTAATAAATACAAAAAAAGATGGGAACCTCTTTATACTCTTCTTACAATTAATTAGTTTTGGATTTTTCATCTAATTTTTCTTTCCATCTTTTTTTTTTGAGGTGAATTCTGGGTTACTGGCCGTATAGGAAAACCAATTTTAGTTGTCGTTGTCCTACTCAGTAACCTTTCTATTTGTTTTCCCGTTCGGCCTTGATAGTATGAAAGCAACCATAGCTTGATGTAATTGTGATTGGTGGCAAACCTGGGTGGGTGGGGCCAGGTGGGTGCTGGGTGGGGGATCATGTAAGCAACAAATAGTTGCAGTTTTTCTTCTTGTTGTAAATATCTTTTATATTTTCTGCTTTGATGTCCCTGTTGTTAACTGCTTGCTTACTAAAAATCAATAAAGCATATTAAATTTAAAAAAAAGAAACACGGTACACAGAGAACCATGACTGGGATGTTAACATACCAGGGTGCACAACCTATAGGAGGGACAGGGAGGGTAGAAGAGGGGGAGGAGTAGCTCTCTATGTAAGGGAAGGGATAAAAGCAATGGAACAAAAGAGTAAACAGTTAGAAGAGGAGGCATTGTGGGTTACCATAGAGGCTGGAAATGGCACCACAATCTGCACAGGGTTTGCATACAGACCCCCATCTCAGGGGAAGGAATGGACAAGGATGTGATAGAAGGCATCCTTAGGATGGCAGAGAAAGGAGAGATACTGTTGATGGGGGACCTGAATATGCCAGATGTTAACTCGAGCACCTTTGCTGCAGCCACATCAAAGAGCAGGGCCATTCTCGATGCCCTTCAGGGGAGATGCATCAGACAAGTAGTGTTGGAACCCACTCAGGAGGGTGCAGTCTTAGACCTTGTGCTCTCAAATGGGGACAGTGAGAGGATTTCAGATCTAGAAGTGGGTAGATAGCTGGGAACAAGTGACTACCAAACAGTGTGGTTCATGATAAACTCAGCTGCAGAGTCAAGCCATACAAAAGTGAGGGTAATGGATTTCAGGAGGGCTGACTTTGGCAAAATGGAAGCGTGTCTTAGAAAAGCACTAGCAAACAGGCAAGAAGGAGGGGTGAAGCAACAATGGGGAAACATCAAAACTGCCATCACAGAGGCAACAAGCCTTTGTGTGAAGCAAATAAACAAATCAAAATGAAAAAAAAAAACACTATGGTTCCAAAAGAGGTGGTAGGGAATGTTAGGGAGAAGAAGATGACATTTAACTAGTGTAAGGAAACACAGAAGGAGCAGGACAGAGAACTGTTCTAGTTAAGGCAGAAGGAAGCAGGAACGGTGGTCAGAATAGGAAAGGTCCAAACCTGAGGAAAAGATAGCTAATTCACTAAAGAAAGGGGATAAAACTTTTCATAGGCACATTAGGATGTGTAGAAAGACAAAGGGAGGGATAGTGAGGCTGAACAGAATGGACTGCGGGTGGGCAGAGAGGGACAGTGAAAAAGCAGAAATACTGAGTGAATACTTCTGCTCAGTATTCACAAAAGAGGAGGAGGGGGAGGTGCCTAATCCAATTAACAGAAGCACTCTGGATAGAGGGGTTGATCCCAGTCCTTTCACAGAAGAAGGGGTTCTGAAAGAACTCCTAAAACTGAAGGTGGACAAAGCAATGGGGCCTGTTGGGAATCACCCCAGAATTCTAAAAGAATTAAGGGGAGAACTAGTGACACCACTGACTACCCTTTTTAACAAATCTTGGGAGGATGGTGTGGAACCAGAGGACTGGAGGAGGGAGGATATGATTCCCTTCACAAAACTGGGAGCAAGGCAGAGGCAGGAAACTACTGACCAGTTAGTTTAACCTTAGTAGTAGGGAAAATGATGGAATCACTTCTGAAGGAAAAAATTGTTGAGTACCTAGAGGCCAGTGGGGAACAGGACCCAAGGCAGCACTAATTCACAGCAGGAAGGTCATGTCAGATGAATCTAAATGATTTCTTTGACTGGATGAACAAAGTAGACCAGGGAGGGGCTGTAGACATAGCCTACCAAGTATTTAGCAAGGCATTTGACACAGTCCAACACAAAAGATTAATAAACAAATTAGCCAGCCTGGGAGTGGGTGCCAGGGTGGTAACCTGGGTAAAACATTAGCTGGACAACAGGACACAGAAGGTAATAGTAAATGTAATCCACTCTGAAGAAAAGGTGGTTACTAATGTGGTACTGCAGGGTTCAGTACTAGGTCCACTCCTTTTTAATGTCTTTATAAGTGACATTGCAGATGGACTGAAAGGAAAAGTTTGTCTCTTTGCAGATGACACAAAGATCTGCAACAGAGTTGATGCACAAGGTAGGGTGGAAAGGATGAGAAGGGACTTGGAAAGGTTAGAGGAATGGTCAAATGTATGGCAGCTTAGATTCAATGCTAAGAAGTGCAAGGTAATGCACCTGGGAAACAAAACCCAGGGAAGAGTACACAATGGGGGGTGAGATACTAACAACAACAAAAATGGAAAGGGACCTGGGGGTAGTCATATCAGATGACCTAAAGGTGGGCAAGCAATGTGAGAGGGCAGCAAGGAGGGCTGGGGGGATACTGGGATGCATAGGGAGAGGCATCACCAGCAGAAAACAAGAAGTTATTATCCCTCTGTACAGACAGCTGGTGAGACCACATCTGGAGTACTGCATGCAGTTCTGGAGACTCAATCTCCGCAAAGACATAGACAGGATGGAAGCTGTCCAGAGGAGGGCAACTAAAATGGTGCAGGGTCTGCACCGGAAGACATATGAAGTGAGACTTAAGGAGCTTAATATGTATAGCCTCGAGGAAAGGAGGGAGAGGGGGGACATGATAGAAACTTTCAAGTACCTCAAGGGAATCAACAAAGTCCAAGAGGGTAGCATCTTTCAAAAAAAGAGGTGTGCAAGAACAAGGGGCACAATTTGAAGATAGAAGGGGGCGGCTCAGAGGTAATTTAAGGAAGTATTTTTTCACAGAGAGGGTTGTGGATGCATGGAACAGCCTTCCAGAGGAGGCTGTGGAGTCAAAAACAGTGGTGGAATTCAAGCATGCATGGGACAGTCATAAGGCAATTCTAGGGGGTATGGGTAGGAAGAAGTAGGCTGCTGGTTAACTAGGATCTGCAGCTTATCCATCAGGTAGGGAAATGGGCAGACTGGGTGGGCCAAGCGGTCCTTATCTGCAGTCAAATTCTATGTTTCTATGTTTCTATGACTGGAAAGAAAAGTATGCCTTTTTGCAGATGACACAAAGATCTGGAAACAGGGTTCATACACAAGGGGGTGTGGAAAGGATGAGAAGGGACTTGGCAAGGTTGGAGGAATGGTCAGAAGTATGGCAGCTTGGATTCAATGTAAAGAAGTGCAAAATAATGCACCTGGGACACTTAAACCCAGGGGAAGAGTTTACAATGGGGGGAAGGTAGTAACAACAATAAAAATGGAAAGGGACTTGGGGGTAATCATATCAGATAACCTTCAGGTTGGCAAGCAATGTGAGAAGGCAGTAGGGAGAGCTGTGGGGTACTGCGATGTATAGGGAGAGGCATCACCAGTAGAAAACAAGAAGTTGTTATTCCTCTGTACAGACAGTTGGTGAGACCCCATTTGGAGTACTGCGTCCAGTTCTGGAGACCTCATCTCTGCAAGGACATAGACAGGATGGAGGCAGTCCAGAGAAGGGCAACCAAAATGGTGCAGGGTCTGCAAGAGAAGCCATATGAGGAAAGACTAAAGGAGCGTAATATGTATACCCTTGAGGAAAGGAGGGAGAGGGGGACATGATAGAAACTTTTAAGTACCTCACTGAAATCAGAAAGGTCTAAGAGGGTACCATCTTTGAGAAAAAGAAATGTGCAAGAACAAGGGGACACAATTTGAAGATGGGGGGCGCAGCTTAGGGGCAATGTGAGGAAGTATTTTTCACAGAGAGGGTGTTGGATGCATGGAACCACCTTCCGGAAGAGGTAGTGGGGTCTAAAACTGTGGGAGAATTCAAGAATGCATGGGACAGACATAAGGCATTTCTTGTGGGCTAGGAAGAAATAGTCTGTTGGTTAACTAGGATCTGCAGCTTGTCCAGTAGGTAGGGAAACGGGCTGACTACCTGGCCAAGCGGGCCTTATCTGCCGACAAAATCTGTGTTTCTGTGTTTCTAGGCCACCATGTATCTCACGCAGACAATGTACTGCGCATTATAGATTCTGTCTCAGCATCATCAGCTAAATGTTGTGTGATTATGGGTTAGGCCTCTATATATCCCATGCAGACACTGTACTGTCCATTTTATACATTGTCTCAGCATAATCTGCTTAACAACATGTGATTATGAGTCAGGCCACCATGTATTCCATGCACACATTGTACTGTCCATTATAATCCCTGCTTCAGTATCATCTGCTAAATGCTGTGAGATCATGTGTCAGGCCTATATGTATCCCCTGCATTCATTGTATTGTCCATTATAAACCCTGTCTCAGCATCATCTGTGAGATGCTGTGAGATTATGGATTAGGCCACCATGTATCCCATGCACACATTGTACTGTCCTTTATAAACCCTGTCTCAGCATCACCTGCTAAACTCTGTGATTATGGGTCAGGCCTCCATATGTCCCATGCACACATTGTACTCTTCATTATAAAGCCTGTCTCAGCATTATCTGAGAAATGCTGTGTGATTATGGGCCAGGCCTCCATGTATCCCATGCACACATTGTACTGTCCATTTATAAACCCTGCCTCAGCATCATCTACAAAACATCATGTAAATCTGGGTCAGGCCAAAATGTATCCCATGAACACATTGTACTGTCGATTATAAACCCTGACTCAACATCATCTACAAAACATCATGTAAAGCTTGGTCAGGCCAAAATGTATCCCATGAACACATTGTACTGTCCATTATAAACCCTATCTCAGCATCATCTGCTAAACGTTGTGTGATTATGTGTCAGGCCGCCATGTATCCCATGCACACACTATTCTGTCCATTACAAAACCTTGTCTCAGCATCATCTGGTAAATACAATGTGATTATGGATAAGGCCGAAATGTATCCCATGAACACACTGTATTGTCCATTATTGATTGTTTGATTGTTGAATTTTGTTGACCCGGTAAGCCCACTGGGCCTAGAAGTCCCTTTCTCAGGGGCTACTTGGGGGGATACAGATGATAAGCAATTGAATTTGAACCAGATTAAGCTGTTGGTGGTATTTTTAGTGAATGAGGAAAATTTGGCCAGGACACCGGGGAAGTTCCCCTACTCTTTTCGATGAGTGCTATGGGATCTTTAACATCCACCTGAACTACCACCAATCCAGGCAGATGGGACCTCGGTTTAACGTCTCATCCGAAAGACGGCACCTCAGAAGTGCAGCACCCCTCTCATGCTGCACTACAGTGTCAGTATTGGGATATTAACCCAAGAGCCACATGTGGGAACTGAACCCACAGCCCTCTGATCTCCTGGCCTCAGAGGTGAGTGTGCTACCTACTGAGCCACTGACACTGTCATTATAAACCCTCTCTCAGCATCGTCTGCAGAATGCTGTGTGATTATGGGTCAGGCCTCAATGTATCCCATGCACACACTGTACTGTGCATTATAAACCCTGACTCGGCATCATCTACAAAGCGCTGTGTGCTTGTGGGCCAGGCCTCCATGTATCCCATGCATACAGTGTACTGTCCATTATTAACCAGTGTCAGCATCATCTGCTAAATACCATGTGATTACGGGTCAGGACACCATATATCCCATGCAGACAATGTACTGTGCATTATAAACCCTGTCTCAGCATCATCTGCTAAATGCTGTGTGATTATGGGACAGGCCACCATGTATCCCATCACACATTGTACAGTGCCTTATAAAACCGTCTCAGCATCATCTGCTAAATGCTGTGTGATTATGGGACAGGTCACCATGTATCCCATCACACATTGTACTGTCCATTATAAACCCTGTCTCAGCATCATCTGCTAAATGCTGTGTGATTATAGGTCAGTCCTCCATGCATCCCATGCATATACTGTACTGTCCATTATAAACCCTGTCTCAGTACCATCTGCTAAATACTATGTGATTATGGGTCAGGCCACCATGCATCCCATGCACACACTGCTCTGTCCATTATAAACTCTGTCTCAGCATCATCTGCTAAATGCTATGTGATTATGTGTCAGGCCACCATATATCCCATGCACACATTGTACAGACCATTATTAACCCTGTCTCGGGATCATCTGCAAAACGCTGTGTGATTATGGGTCAGGCCTCCATGTATCCCATGCACACATTTTTGCCTTGTACTACTGAGCTGTGTGAGACTCTGCCCTGCACAGCTCAGTCCTTTGAAATATGCTATTTACTGCTTTGATATCCATTACAGAGAGCCCTGTTAGAATTGACAGGCAAAGGGACTACCAGTCCGTGTTTGTGTTTTTTAAATTAGTGTGCTGGGACTTCTGCGGTGCTTTGCACCTGTTATTAAGCCCCATAGTCTGTCTTTGTGTGTTATAAACTTTTTGGGACTGTGCTAGTACAGGGTTAATTCTCGGGACCGAGAGCTACACTTCTGAGTTTACCCGATATAAATCTCTGCCCTGCAGCGAGCCCCCTTTGCCTTGTACTACTGAGCTGTGTGAGGCTCTGCCCTGCACAGCTCAGTCCTTTGAAATATACTGTTTACTGCTTTGATATCCATGACAGAGAGCCCTGTTAGAATTAACAGGCAGAGGGATGACCATTCTGTGTTTGTGTTATTTAAAATTAGTGTGCTGGGACTTCTGCTGTGCTTTGCACCTTTAATTAAGCCCCATAGTCTGTCTTTGTGTGTTTTAAACTTTTTGGGACTGTGCTAGTACGGGGTTAATTCTCGGGACTGATAGCTACACTTCCGGGTTCTACCCGAGATAAATCTCTGCCCTGCAGCGAGCAGGGCGAGTTCGGCAGGGTGAGCGTGAATCGTAAGAAGACACGCCAGTTATCATCGCGGCGCCATCGGTATGCGGTTTCACGCTGAAGCGCGGGCAGCATCCTTTGTGCTTTTGATCTTTAGAGTGTTTACATCTTGGACATATTCTTAGTTTCATCAGTTATCTGGTAGGTTACTTAAATAATCACGGTGTGGTTTGACCCATCTAAAAATTTAGCCATATAACAACGATTGATAATTCAGGTGTTAGAGGGCACTACATGGTACTAGGGCATCAAGCAACGATCAATAATAATTAGTATAGAGTTTTATGTGTTTTTGATAATTTAATTTGTTCTTTAGTTCGAGTTCAGCACATTTGGTTTTATTTATCTTTTGATTGTTAGGTTGTTTTATCAGCACAGGGAAGTCTTGTCTTTTTGACTAAGTTTAGTTTTAAGACATTTATTCACTCAGTTTTATTACCTCTGTTTGAGTTCCATTTGTTTATGTGCTAAAACCTAGTTATTTTATTTAATTGTTATAGTAAATTTTGTTTGTTTTATTTATCATGGCAGAAGGTAACGTTCTTACTATTGTAACTACAACTGGACAAACTGGCATAAAATGCATAGTATGCAACATGTATACATTATTGACTGGTGACCTTCTTGATCAACCATACACATGTAGTAAATGTCTAGAAATTGTGGAATTATACAACATGAATGGGCAATTTAATTTGTGTTTAATTGCACTTGAGACTAGCCAATCAGATATGCATAACCATTTTAAAGCAACTACTGTATCATTAAATCTAGAAGTTGGACACGGTCCAGATGGCAATACTGATGTTACACCAAGCACCTCCGATACCCCTGAGGCTTCTGTCCCGATAGCTACTAACAGTTCACAGCCACACATTGAGGGTGTTAGAAAAAGAGCCAGGGAAGACAACTGTTTTATTGATAACAATCAATATGCTAAAGACAGCTGGCTTCTTACTCAGACTACTAGAGTCGCAAAAAAGGGGAGAAGGGCCCAACACTTTAGTACTGAGCAATTCAATAGATTTGACCCTTTATCCTCCCCTGCCTTGAATACTGAAGATGTGACTTCAGACACCCTTATTGGCTTAACTGATTACTGTACTCCAGAATTACTACCAGTTAATCATTTGCGTACCAATGATACCCCACTCATAGACTTATACACTGATCTTACATCTTCTCCCTTGTCTAGTATTCACTGTGATTCTAACATTCCTTTGCAACAACAAATTTATGTTTTGGGTGATTTATTGACAAAACATTTAGATAGGACTATATGCAACCCTGACAAAGCTAATAGAACTAGTTCTAGTTTCAGTGGTTCAAAATTTCTGATCTCACACAAATGTTGTCTGAGATTATGAAGGATCGTGGCAACAACTCCATCGCACTTATACATGCAGGTGCTAATAACATCTACAGGGATTCTGTCCAATCAATCAAAGAAGACTATGTTGCATTAACTAACAAACTGGTCCATATGGGTTGTAAAATCTGCATATCTGAAATTGTACCTATCCCACGTTTTTCATCATTCCTTAATAATACAATCAAAATTGTCAATGAATGGCTAAGAAAATGGTGCTTACACCAAAACTTGACATGTCTAACGCATTGGGAGGAATTTGAATATCATCCCGAATTGTACTGCTTTGATGGTTTACATCTAAGCAGACGGGGTAATGCTGTACTGGGAAAACAATTTTTGACATCTATTAACCATCTTTTAAACTAAACATAGGGGGTGAAATGGTGGACATGCTGCCATCTCTAAAATCTCCAGTTAGCTGCACTATGACATGTAAAGAATTACATTTCCTATGCTTTAATGCTAGATGTCTTACCCAAAAATTGGATGAATTAAAATGCAGAATTTATAAAAATGATGTTGACATTATTTCAATAAGTGAAACATGGGGTGATGATAAATCATCTTGGGAAACCATTATACCTGGTTTCACTGCCTATACTCTTAATAGGCATAATAGGAAGGGTGGAGGTGTGACACTGTTTATAAAAAATCAACTTAATTCTAGCGACATCACAAAGAATATCAAAAAACATAACAAACAAAACGGAGACAATTTGGGTCAAGCTTAGTCTCTCTACATCAGATGTCCTTATTTTGGGCTCTTGCTACCACCCTCCTAATTCATCAGTCGACATCTTAGATGCTATTTTATCTGAATTTGAACATACAAAAGCGTTAGGCAAAATTGTAGTCTCTGGAGACTTTAATATAGGTACAATTGATTGGTAGAAATTATGCTCAAACACCAGTCAGGGGAATAAGTTAATACATACATGTACCCAGTTGGGACTTAAGCAGAATGTACTCACCCCAACCAGAGGAAATAATATTTTAGATTTGGTTCTTTGTGATGATGATCTAATAGTAGAAAACATTCTAGTAAGTGAGCTGACTGGGAATAGGGACCATAACACTATTATATTTAATATCGTACAAACCTATATTTATAATTCCAGTCATACCAAAATATATGATAAAGCCGATTTAGGCACAATGAAACACATTATCGGAAACATTAACTGGGACTCCTTATTGATAGGTTCTATTCCAGAACTTTACTGGGAAAATTTTAGGAATATCATTTGTCAACTGAAGGAACTATATATTTCATCTAAAATTAAAAATGAGAACCAAAATAAAGTTCCCAAATGGATGAACCAGTCCATCAAAAAATGTATTAGACTAAAACGTAAGAAGTATATTAGATATCAAAAAACTAAATCTTCAAATTGGACTTCCTATATACAGATACAAAGAAAACGTAAGATTATGATTAAAAGAGCAAAATCTAATTGGGAGCAAAAATTAGCATCCACTGCTAATAAATCTAATAGCAAGCACTTTTACTCTTACATTAATTCTTTGAGGAAACCCACATGTCAAGTTGGTCCTATAATTGACAATGACATTTTGATACATGATCCAAAAATAATGGCTGATCTATTTAATTATAATTTTTGCAAAAGTTTTTCTGGTTCTTCTAAATCAGCTTATGACACAGTTTTGTTAGATACTACTAATGTCTCTCCAGTTAAATGTTCTACTGACACTATTAAGGATAAGATATTGACATTAAAAGGTAAATACAGTCCTGGTCCAGACAACATTGCTAGACGTTTATTATTTTTACTAGTCAACGTTATTATTGCCCCCTTAAAACTAATGTTTGATTATTTTCTGGCCACAAATTTTGTTCCACAGGATGGAGAGAGGCTTATGTTATCCCTATTCATAAAAAAGGCCAAAAAAATAATTGGGAAAACTACAGGCCAATAAGTTTAACTTCCTCTATTTGTAAATTATTAGATGGTTTAATTCAAGACATGATATCCTCTGTTCTTGACTGTCATGATGTTGAGCAACATGGCTTTAAAAAAGGCAGAAGCTGTTTAACTAATTTAGTCTGCTTCTATGAACAAATTAGTTCTTTACTTGACAAAAGCATGCCATGTGACATAATTTATATTGATTTTAGCAAAGCTTTTGGCATCATGCCTCATTGGGCTCTAATTACCAAACTTCATAAATTAAAGATAAATAGTATTGTAGTAAATGGGATAATTTATTGGCTTCAAAACAGATCTCAGCAGGTGACTATTGATGGGAGCAAATCAGCTAGGGGGTCCGTGACAAGTGAGGTACCTCAAGGCTCGGTATTGGGCCCATGCCTGTTTCAGGAATTTATTGCTGATCTTACTTCAGGCTGTTCATCTTTTACCATTAAATATGCAGATGATGCTACAATAGGTGGCCCCTGTGCCTCTGATTAAAAGGCCAGCACTACCCAAAAAGACCTTGATCACATTACTACATGGGTTAATAACTGGGGTATGAACATCTCTAAATGCAAGGTAATGCATTTGGATTCAAATAACTTACATAGCCCCTACTATTTGGATGGCATATTACTTGACACAACATCAGACGAAAGAGATTTGGGCATTATTATCTCTGACAACTTTTCCTATAATAAACACGTACATAGCATTATTAACAAATCTAATAAAGTTATATGGTCTATTTTGAATAACATCAAATCAAGGAAGCATGATGTGCTGCTACCACTATATCGAGCATATGTCAGACCACATTTGGAATATGCTTCCCAGCTTTGGTGTCTGTATAAAAAATCTGAAGGCCTTTTAATGGAAGTAGTTCAGCGAAAATTTACTAAAAAGGCTTTTGGGCTATATGATGTCTCTTATGAGAGTAGGCTAGATAGTCTTAAACTTATGCCCCATCCGCACATTGACTTCGTGGTGATCTAATGTTATTATATGACATCATTCAAGACCCTTATCTTTTGTGTGAACTTGGTTTAGAATTTAAAAGTTATCACAATCCTAGGGGACATCCTTTACAATTAGTCAGAAAACCTTTTTTGAGATCAAGTCATAAATATTTTTCACTTTTAGAGTTGTTGGTCCATGGAATAGACTTCCACTTAATGTCATCATTAGTGAAACTAAAAGTATTATTAAAAACAGACTAGATGGCCTTATAAATCATGGGTACGACCTCTCTTATTATATATTGGATTATCATATGAGCATCATGGGCTTCGGCCTTCTTGCTCTTGCACGTCCCTTAGTATTGTACAGTGCATCATAAACCCAGTGACAGCATCATCTGCTAAACACCATGGGATAATGGGTCAGGCCGCCATGTCTTCCATGCAGACAATGTACTGTGCATTATAAACCCTGTCTCAGCAACATCTGTAAATTTGCTAAGGACAATTGCCTTTCTCTTGGGCAGCTCCTATTGGTTATTAGTGGACCACAAGCTGCTTGGTTGGTTCCACAACCTGCCAGGCATACTCTAATTCCTCCTGGCTGGACAATGACAATGTCACTAACATCGGCTAGTTTATTTAACCTTTTCTTCCCCTAATTCAGTATTGCCGCTGATATCTGGACTGTTTTAACACTCAGTGCTGAATTTGTTCAGTTTAAAGTGTAATTTTACTGTGTTTTTTTTTTACTTTTCCATTTGCAGATTATATTGTAAAGCCACTAGAGGTCAACAAGACATGCAGGTTGCAATCCTCTTCCCACTGCTCTCCCCTAACACTTCTAGTCCTGTATCATTCATACCTAAAGCAAATTATCTTCATCCTAACATTCATTGGTGTGATCTGAATCTGCAAATCTGTAAAAAGCCTCTACCACCCAACCCAGAATGGTTTCCATCTCCCTCCTACTCACACCCTTCCTGGTTCTAACTCTTATCCCAGTCTCCCCCTCTTCACCTATAGCCACTTCTTTCTCCACTTCCTTTCCAGGTACCTCCTTCATCCTGTCAATCACCCCCATTGCTCCTTTTGTAAACAGACTCCACTTTCCCTACTACCCTCCAGCATTTCTGTTTTCTCTTCCTAGTCACTTCACCTTTCTTTGTTTCCTTATCTCCTTCTTTTCACCTTCTTCCCCTCCCTCCCGTATTTCTTACTCTAATTTGAAAAGTTCAAAACTACACTATTTAATCCTTGCCCTCCTCCTTCTTTCATCAGGGAACATCCACCCCAACCCTGGTCCTACTGTCTCTGCCTGGCTCCTTACCCAAACAACATGTAACCAAACCCTACTTCCACTACAACCCTTCCTAATGGGTTGAAGCTCCTCCACCTGAACGTGTGCAGCTTGCTACCTAAAATTGACCTCCTAGAAACTCTCATGATATCACACACCCCTGACATCCTAATTATTACTGAAACTAGGCTCAGAAAAGCATCCCTGACAATGTCATTGCCATCCCTGGATATTCCCTCTTCAGACAAGATTGATCAGGTCATGGAGGGAGAGCTGCCATGTATATTCTGTCCTCACTGCAGTTTACTACCACTCTAGCTACCTTCATCCCAGCTACCTATGAAGCCCTTGTCACCTGCATTAGCCTTTGTTTCTCAATCCCAATCTTTGTGGCTGGCATCATCACACTTGATGGACCATCCTAGAGGACACCTCCTCATTTAGATACCTGGGAGTTTGGCTGGACCAGCACCTCAACTTCTCTGTACATATGGATGCAATCCTGAAGAAACTGTGCCCCAAGCTTGGTGCTCTGTGCAGGAATCCTAGTTGCATCGTCCTGACTGTGAAGCATGAAATTGTAAAGAAGTTGACACTCCCCATCTTAGATTACTGTGATGTACTTTGTGGTGCTGCTTCCAAATATTCCCTGACTAAGTTGGACACTCTGTTTAACTCCTTCTGCTGCTTTGCTCTCGACTCTCCTTCCTGCTTCCACCACTGTGAACTCTATCGCTCTCTAACCTTCCTTCCACTATCTCACAGACGCATCTCACACTGTGCCAAACTAACCTGCAAATTCTGGTTCAGAATGCTCCCTTTCTATTTCTCATCTTCTCTCTCCACTCCACCTCCCACCACCCAATCTCTCAGATATAATGATGCCCGCACCCTGAAGGTCCCTCACCACTCCACCCTCATTGGTCACATTGGTTTCGCCCATTGCTTCCCCAAAACTGGAATTCCCACCCCCCGAAATACAACACTCCTCCTCCAACTACTCCCTTACCTCTGTCCTACACAACTACCTCTCCCTCAGCTGTTTCTGATTTAACCCTCCTTAATACCTATCCCCAGTTTCTGCCTTCCTACCCTGCCCCCCCCAGCAGGTTTCTCAACATTCTGAAGAGGGAATCAGGAAATGGCTACCACTTCTCCTCATATGCATTTCTTGCCTCTCCCCCTCTCTTCTCCACCTGCCATTCTGGGTCACCCATGTGCACAACCTACCCAGTCCATTTTACTCCAACAGCACTTACGTACTACCTCGAGCCTGCTCCTGGTACACTCATGCACTATAATGGTTCTGTTGTATTATTACTGTTTTGGATGTTTTTATGTTCTTTTGTATGATTTTAACATACTAACATACTATTTGCCAGCAGATTAGGCCTTACGGTCTATCGAGTCTGCTCGAACCTAGATCCTTAGTTGGATGCCGAGACCCTTCCATCCCTTGATCTCCAGAAACCCCTATCATCCATCCCCACCCCCCCGGGACAGGCCATCATCTGATACATCCACTTTCTGTGTCTGTCCCACCCTCTCTTGAAGCCCTCCACTGTGGATCTCTGAACCAGCTCACCAGGCAGTGCATTCCAAGGGTCCACCACCCTCTCGGTGAAAAACCTCCTTCTCTTTTCCCCCCTCACCTTCCACCTTCCAACTTCAAACCATGCCCTCTGGTGATACCTCCTGCTTTTAGTCTAAAGATCCTTCCATGTTTACCCTATTTATTCCCTTGAGGTACTTGAAGACCTCAATCATGTCGCCTGCCTCCTCTCCTTCAATGAAAACAGGCAGAGCTCCTCAAGTCTGTCCTCATAAGTCAAATCCCCTAGCCCTCATATCATCTTTGTTGCCCTCCTCTGTACCCCTCTCCAGAAGCTGTATGTCCCTCTTCAAGTGTGGTCTCCAGTACTGTACACAGTACTCAAGGTGTGGTCTAACCAGTCCATTGTTCAGCGGCAGAATCACTTCCTTGCTCCTAGAGGTGATTCCCCTTATGATGCATCCCAACATCCTGTTTGCCTTGCTAGCTGCCTCCTGCACTGCTCAGAGTTATTCATACATGTATCCACCATGACCCCTAGGTCTTTTCCCTATTGAGGCCTCCAGTGCCTCCCTCCCAGGGTGTACCTGTGTTTAGGGTTTCCCGACCAAGATGCAACACCTTGCACTTGGTGATATTGAAATTTAATTTCCATGTGTGAGCCCAGCTTTCCAGGGTGTCCAGATCCCCTTGCAGGGCCACCCTCCCCTCTTCTCCCTCAACTACTGCTCCCATCTTGGAGTCATCCACGAAGAGACTCATTTCACACCCTATACCCTTCCTGATGTCTGATATGTATGCATTAAACAGGATCAGACCCAGGACCGAGCCCTGTGGTACCCCACTACCAACCTCTCTAGGGTTCGAGAGCTCCCCACAGACCATTACTCTCTGAGTGCGTCCAGCTTAGCCAGTTTTCAATCCATCTGACCATCAAAAGGGCCTACTCCTAACCCCATCAGTTTCTCCACCAGACCATTGTGGGGGACAGGTTCAAACGCCTTGCTGAAGTCCAAGAATAATACATCCACAGGCTTACCCCTGTCCAGTTCTGATGTTACCCATTCATAGAACTCCACAAGGTTGGTTTGACATGATCTACCTGGCACAAACCCATGTTGCTGACTGTCCGCACCTCCCACCTCCTCCAAGTACACCCCCAACCGTTCCTTTAGTATACTCTCCATTAATTTTCCCACCACCGAGGTCAAACTGATGGGTCTATAGTTACCTGGTACTTCCCTCGAGCCCCCTTTATGGATTGGTACCACATGTGCCTCTCGCCAATCCCTAGGTACCCTCCCTGTCTCAAGTGACCTGCTGAAAAGCTCCGCCAGGGGTGCAGCCAGTATGTCCGCCAATTCCCATAGTACTTTAGGATGAATGCCATCTGGCCCAGAAGATTTGTTTTTCTTTAGGGCCTTGAGGGCTAATCACACACTTTTGGTGGAGATAGCATCATCTGTCCCCTCCCCCTTACTGGTCTTTTTATCCTTATCCAGATGTGACACCCCTGGGGTACCTTTCCCTCCCTCTTGCTCCATTTCTGTTGCTCCCCTGATCCCACTCCCTTCCGCTTCTATCCCTTCATGCCTTGCTTTGTAGATATCCCATCCCCCTCCCTAGTGAACACAGAGGCAAAGTACTCGTTAAATACCTCTGCCTGGTCCCTCGCCTCTTCCACCCACCCTCCTTCTGATCTCAATCTGCTGAGATGGCCCTTAGTTTTTCTCCGCTCCCCAATGTACCGGAAGAACCTTTTCCCTCCATGTATCCCCTGTGCCAGCCACTGCTCTTTACTGGACTTTGGTCCCCTCACCATACGGGTGACTCTTCTAGATGCAAGCTGGTACATTTCCTTATCCCTATCCCCTCTTGTTGTTTTATATTTTTTGTAGGCTGCCTTCTTTTTTCTGACTGCTACCTGTACCTCACTGGACCACCAGCATGGTTTCTGGACCTTGCTCCCTTACGCTTCAACTTAGCGCAGATCCTGACTGCCTCACAAGTCCCCGCTTTTATGATCTCCCATCTCCTTTCACACTTGTCATTGAGGTAATCCCCTTCAAGTGATCCTTGAGAATATTTCCCATGCCCATAAAGTCTGCCCCCTGAAGTCCACTGCCAGTGTCCTAGATCTCACCCCACTCCCCCTTGATGCTTATTTGAAACCAGACAGTATTGTGGTCACTCCCATTCAGGGGTCCTGTCCAACTATGTCCTCACAGATCCCCATCTGCCAGAACCACATCCAGGACATGCCCCTCCCTTGTGGGCTCCATCACATGCTGTGTTAAGAACACATCCTGGAAGCCATCCAGCAGCCTCTGCTCCTTGGTCACCTTAGAGGACATGGTTCCCAGTTTGTACCTGCATACAAGGTCCCCATCAACACCACTCCTTCCCCTTTTGGACCACACTGGGCAATGATGTTGTCCAGCAAACCATCCTCTAGAACATCACTCATCCCGGGGGGCCTATATGCTACTCCCAGCTTGACCTTATCTCCTGCTGGGGATCATAAGGTGACCCATAAGGCCTCCACATTTCCCTCTGCCTCTTCTACCATAGCAATTTCTATATCATCTCTAATGAACATAGCCACTCCACCCCCTCTGACCTCCTTTCTATCCTTCCTAAGCATAGTGTACCCCTGTACATTTAGGTCCCAGTCATGGTTTTTGTTGGCCCACGTCTCCGTGACCTCCACCACATCCACCCCTCGAACAGCATGGCCTGAAACTCCAGCAACTTGTTTTCCAAGCTCCTGGAATTTACTAACACCAACCCCCACCCCTTATCCCTGATCATCTTTGTCGAACCCCACCCAGATTCCTTATACTTCCATCCTCCCCCTGCTGGACATGTATTTTAATTTACCCAGTGTTCCACTACTCTTTATTGTACAATACCTTGTGTTCCAACTGTTGTATGATCTGACAATGTTGTATTGCTTGTACTACCCACATACTACTGTAACTGATCATCATTCATAACCCTATGTAACCCATTTCTCCCCAGGTTGCACTGTGAGATGAGCAACATGTTGTTCAGTTTGCCCTTCTGGTGACACATTTCAATAAATAAATAAAATAAAAAATCTGCTAAATGCTATGTGATTATGGGTCAGGCCTCAAAGTATCATATGCAGACAGTGTACTGTCCATTATATACCTTGCCTAAGCATAATCTGCATAACACCATGTGATTATGGGTCAGACCACCATGTATCCCATGCATACATTGTACTGTCCATTATAAACCCTGTCTCAGCATCATCTACAAAATGCCATGTGATTATGTGTTAGGTCTTTATGTATCCCATGCACACACTGCATTGTCCATTATTAACCATGTCTCAGCATCATCTGCTAAACACTGTGTAATTATGGGTCAGGCCACCATGTATCCCATGCACAAATTGTACTGTCTATTATAAACCCTGTCTCAGCATCATCTGTTGAACACTGTGTGATTATGTGTCCGGCCAGCATGTATCCCCTGCACACATTTTATTGTCCATTATAAATATAGTCTCAGCTTATCTGCTAAATGCTTTGTGATTATAGATCAGGCTACCATGTCTCTCATGTACACATTGCACTGTCCTTTATAAACCCTGTCTCAGCATCACCTGCTAAACTCTGTGTGATTTTGGGTCAGGCCTCCATGTATCCCAAGCACACACTGTACTGTCTGTTATAAACCTTGCCTCAGCATCATCTGCTAAACACCATGTCAATGTGGGTCAGGAAACTGTGCATCCCATGCTCACATTGTACTCTCCATTATAAAGCCTCTCTAAGCCTCATCTGAGAAAATGCTGCTCGATTATGTGTCAGGCCATAATGTATTCCATAAAAACATTGTACTGTCAATTTATAAACCCTGACTCAGCATCATCTTCAAAACACCATGTGATTCTGGGTCAGGCCAAAATGTATCCCATGAGCGCATTGTACTGTCCATTATAAACCCTGTTTTAGCATCATCTGCTAAACATTGTGTGATTATGGGTCAGGCCACCATATATCCCATTCCCACACTGTTCTGTCCATTACAAAACCCTGTCTCAGCATCATCAGCTAAGCACCATGTGATAATGGATCAGGTAAAAATGTATCCCATGAACACACAGTACTGTCCATTATAAACCCTGTCTTAGCATCATCTGCACAACACTGGGTGAATATGGGTCAGGCTTCAATGTATCCCATAAATACAGTGTACTGTCCATTATAAACCCAATGCCAGCATCATCTACTAAACACCATGTGATTATGAGTCAGGCCACCATGTATCCCATGCAGACAATGTACTGTGCATTATAAACCCAATCTCAGCATCATCTGCTAAATGCCATGTGATTATGGGTCAGGTCTCCATGCATCCCATGCATACACTCTACTGTCCATTATAAACCCTGTCTCAGCATCATCTGCTAAACACCATGTGATTAGGGGTCAGATCACCATGTAGCCCATGAACACACTGTACTGTCCATTATAAACCCTGTATTAGCACGATCTGCAAAGCGACATGTGATTATGGGTCAGGCCACCATGTATCCTATGCACACATTGTACTCTCCATTATATACCCTGTATCAGCATCATCTGCTAAACTTGTGATTATGGGTCAGGACTCCATGCATCCCATGCACACACAACTGTTCATTATAAACCCTGTTTCAGCATCATATGCTAAACACCATACGATTAGGGGTCAGGTCACCATGTATCCCATGCATACATTGTACTGTCCATTATAAACCCTGTATCAGCATCACCTGCTAAATGCTGGGTGATTAAGGGTCAGACTTTGATGAATAACATGTAAACATTGTACTGTTCATTATAAACCCTGACTCAGCATCATCTGCTAAACACCATATGATTATGGGTCAGGCCTCTATGAATCCCAAGCAAACCTTGTACTGTCTGTTATAAACCTTGCCTCAGCATCATCTGCTAAACACCATGTTATTATGGGTCAGGAAACCATGTATCCCATGCTCATATTGTACTCTGTTATAAAACCTGTCTAAGCATCATCTGAGAAATGCTGAGCGATTATGTGTCAGGCCATTATGTATTACATAAAAACATTGTACTGTCCATTTATAAACCCTGACTCAGCATCATCTTCAAAACACCATGTGATTCTGGGTCAGGCCAACATGTGTCCCGTAAACACATTGCACTGTTCATTATAAACCCTGTCTCAGCATCATTTGCTAAACGTTGTGTGATTATGGGTCATGCCACCATGTATCCCATGCACACACTATGCTGTCCATTACAAAACGCTGTCTCAGCATCATCTGCCAAGCACCATGTGATAATGGATCAGTCAAAAATGTATCCCATGAACACACTGTACTGTCCATTATAAACCCTGTCTTAGCATCGTCTGCAAAACACTGTGTGATTATGGGTCAGGCTTTGATGTATCCCATAAATACGATGTACTGTCTATTATAAACCCAGTGTCAGCATTATCTGCTAAGCACCATGTGATTATGGGTCAGGCCACCATGTATCCCATGCAGACAATGTACTGTGCATTATAAACCCCATCTCAGCATCATCTGCTAAATGCTGTGTGATTATAGGTCAGGTCACCATGAATCCCATCACACATTGTACTGTGCATTACAAACCTTGTACCAGCATCATCTGCTAAATGCCATGTGATTATGGGTCAGGCCTCCATGCATCCCATGCATACACTCTACTGTCCATTATAAACCCTGCCTCAGCATCATCTGCTAAACACCATGTATCCTGTGAACACACTGTACTGTCCATTATAAACCCTGTATTAGCATGATCTGCTAAACAACATGTGATTATGGGTCAGGCCACCATGTATCCTATGCATACATTGTACTCTCCATTATATACCCTGTATCAGCATCATCTACTAAACAACATGTGATTATGGGTCAGGACTCCATGCATCCCATGCACACACACCTGTTCATTATAAACCCTGTTTCAGCATCATCTGCTAAACTCCATGCGATTAGGGGTCAGGTCACCATGTATCCCATGCATACATTGCACTGTCCATTATAAATCCTGTAATAGCATCACCTGCTAAATGCTGGGTGATTATGGGTCAGACTTTCATGAATAACATGCAAACATTGTACTGTCCATTATAAACCCTGACTCAGCATCATCTACAAAACACCATGTGATTCTGGGTCAGGCCAAAATGTATCCCATGAACACATTGTACTCTCTATTATAAACCCTGTCTCAGCATCATCTGCTCAACACTAGGGCCCAGATATTCAGACTGCACAGGGCATTGGTGCAAGCCTGGGCACAACGCAACTGGGAATTCCGGGGCCAGAACCAGGTGATATTCAATGGTGATGCACCATGGTGCAGCACCATTGAATATGGCAAGGTCAGTGCACATACTATGCATTGTGCAAACCACAGATAGGAAGCACACAGATGCGCCAGCGCAAGTGCTGTGGTGCTAGATGCATCACCTGCGATACTCAGCCAGGGGCATGCAAATGAGGCCATAATATATGCAAGGTGCAAATGGAGCCATTTGCATGTCATTATCGCCCCATTTGCATGCCTTGCACAGGGCAGCCTGGTGACTTGTGCCTAGAGCCCTACACACATGACGTGTGGCAGTGGGGATCCCTGGGCATCCCCCACCCTGTAGCCGTGATCACACTGCATATGTTGAAAGATATATTCCTGGTAGTTTAATGCCCCCCCCCAAGTCCCCAATAAATAAAACCAATGACCATCCCTGGTGGTCTAGTTGTCCCCCACCAGAGTCCCCAATTCCCGATCTTGTCATTATGACCGTCCCTGGTGGTATAATGGACCACCCCACCCATTGCCATGATCGCGGTAAAACCCTGTAATGAAATGCCCTGGTGATCCAGTGGAATCCCCCATCCCTCCCACCAACTCAGAACCCCATGGCCACCCCACTCCCCCCCCGTCCTCAGTGGTCAGCAGCATCCCACCCGCATACCTCCTTGCCACCCACTGAATGACAGGTACAGTATGGGCTGTAAGCCCATTGGTCCACACTGGAGTTCTGTGTGGGTGAGAGGGGTTGGGGGTGCCACTGGATCACCAGGGCATTTCATTACAGGGTTTTACCGTGATCACAGCAACTGGCAGGGGGGGTCCACTAGACCACCAGGGACAGTCATAATGACATAGATCGAGGAATCAGAGACTCAGGTGGGAGGGGAGACCACCAGACCACCAGGGATGGTCATGGCTTTCTTTATCGGACTCTGGGGGGCCACTAGATCACTATGAATATATCTTCCATGCCCTGCGATCATGGCTATTGGTGGGGGGGTTCCACTAGACCACCATGGTTGTGTGTTCTTGGGGACGGTGTTCTGGGTGGATGGGTGGCCACAAAGGGCGGGCGGCTGCTATGTTGCACCATGCAATAAAGCAGCCCACCTGTGAGTGGCCAGGATTTATTCCTACATTTCCAGGGCTCAACTTTGAGCCCCTCTATGCTGCACAATGCAGCCCTGTACATCCTGGGCTGAATATCAGGATGTGCCGCATATGCATGGTCACGCCCCTGGAAGCTGTTCCGCATAAGATTACATTGTGCCTTGGCACATCGGGATTTGCTGTATGCTGGGCATCCTTTCCAATATCCTGGGGGGTGCAATGTGGGGCTGCAGCAGTGCAACTCTGTTCCAACTGGCACAACTCCTTTGAATATACGGGCCTATGTGATTATGGGTCAGGCCACCATGTATCCCATGCACACATTGAACTGTCCATTATAAACCCTGTCTCAGCATCATCTGTGAAATGCTGTGTGATGATGAGTCAGGCCTCCTCATATCCCCAATACACAGTATACTGTCCATTATAAACCCTACCTCAGCATCATCTGCTAAACATTGTGTTATTAACGGTAAGGCCACCATGTATCCCACACACACATTGTACTGTCCATTATAAACCCTGTCTCAGCATCATCTGTGAAATGCTGTGTGATGATGATGATGAGTCAGGCCTCCACATATCCCCTGTACACATTATACTGTTAATTATAAAGCCTGTCTCAGCATCATCTGCTAAACGTGTTATTATGGGTCGGGCCACCATGTATCCGATGCACATATTGTACTGTCCATTATTAACCCTGTCTCAGCATCATCTGCTAAATGTGTTATTATGGGTCAGGCCACCATGTATCCGATGCACATATTGTACTGTCCATTATTAACCCTGTCTCAGCATCATCTGCTAAACACCATGTGATTATAGGTCAGTCTTCCATGTATCCCATGCACACATTTTACTGTCCATTATAAACCCTGTCTCAGCATCATCTGCTAAATGCTTTATTATTTTATTTATTTATTTATTTGAATTTTAGTAACCAAGTAGGCCCACTGAGACCATGCTGTTCCTTTTTGAGTGACGACCTAGGAGACACATACAAACAATGTACAACTGGTATTAACAAAGTGCTAGTGTAAACAGAATAACATGGCATTTCAGAGACTTCTACAGCTAAACACAATGATAGTAAGTGCAATTAGGACAAACAATGAAGTACATATTCAGATTAAAATCCTGAATATACAAGATGACAGAACATGAGCTGAATATATTTACAGACATAAACATCTTAAAAGCTTCAGGAAAAATGTTCTCTTACCAAAAAAATAATACAGTGTGATTGTAATAGCATCAAGAAAATCACACTTTTAGCCAAAAAGTATTACGGATTAATAGAGCTTAGTGGAAGCAGGAGCAGTTCGGAGGTTTAAGGAGGAGAAAGCTAAGTTATTTTTTGAAAAGTGACAGTGAAGGGCAGGAGAGTACAGCAGATGGAAGGGAATTCTATGTCGAGATGGCCGAGTAGACAAATGATCACTTACCCACTATTTGGTGCAGTTTCTAAGTAGCTAATTACAGAAGGGAAGTATATCTGAGAGGGTAAGCACTTGGCTTGTGATGTATGATACCCCTTAAACAAGGGGAATTAAAGATGCTCACCGGCTGGAACACAAAACATAGTAGTAGATACTGCAGCCTAGTGTCATAATCTGGCCAGTTTAGGGAAGAAGAATCAGCATTTACATAGCGCTTTTCATACACAGTGTATCTCAAAGAGCTTTACAAACAATGCTAGACTGGTAGTGAAGTGACTGAATGTGTAGTGGTGGCCATATTGCACACTCACACACAGCCTGGACAATTACACAAACTGGTTTTATGGGAAGGGGAATGCTGGCCAGGACACAGGGAATGTCCCCTACTCTTTGCGAAGAATGCCCTGGGTTCTTTTACTTCCACCTCGACACCCACCAGGACAGCACCAGGATGGGTAGAAAGGACCTCAATTTAACATCTCATCCGAAGGACGGCACACCCCAGCAGTACAACACCCCCCAATACTGCACTAGAGTGCCAGGGTTTTAGGTACAAGTCCAGTCCTTGTGTGGGATGAGAACCCATGACCTTTTGGTCCAGATGCAGATGTGCTACCAACTGAGCCACACTGATACCTGGTGTCATGGTGGTGTCTTCTAGGGTCAGCCCCCAAGGCAAAGCACCCAATCCTGTAGTACAATTTTCTCAACTGGGCAAGGGAAGAGGGTTGCACCGATAGCAGGAGTGGAGCACCATAGCGTAACATATGGAGCAGGGTTTTAGAATCAATTTTTTGACAGGCTGTGGTTGATAAGAGGGGACGAAGATGGTATAAGAGACCTAGTTTTTGGTTTATGTCTTTGCTCAGCTGGGTTACATGAGCCTCTAGTGAGAAGGAGGCATCAAGATTCAGCCTGAGATATTTAAAAATTTTGACTACTTCAAAAGTGTCACCTGATTGCGCTCGGATTTGGAGAGGATACAGAGAGACAAAGTTGGATAGTTTAGGGGAGGGATTGTGGAATATCATAGCTTTAGTTTTTTCATCTTCAGAATTAAATGATAAGCTAAATGATTACCTGAGAACCAAGTCTCGAGCATATTGAAGTCTGAGTTGAGTCTTTGGTTATGCCAATTCAGGTTTTCGGATGAGCGGTATAATATTGCATCTTCCACATATAGTTGTACAGAAGCACCACCACAAAAGCCTGGAAGCTCGTTAATAAATAATGAGAACAGCAGTGGACAAGGACTGAGCCTTGAAGAATGCTGTGTGAAACAAACTTGAGGGAGGAGAGTGGTCTGGACCATTTTACACTTTGCGATCTTCCAGTAATATAGCCTTTAAACCATGTTAATATCAGGCAATCAAGGCCAGTTTGGTGCAATTTCACAAGCAGAATGCTGTGGTGATGAGGCTGAAGGCCTTTGTCTGATCTATGAACACTGCACCAGTAATGAGGCCATGTTACTAGCTTTAAGGATGTCGGCTGAAACCTTGACCAGAGCAGTGGTATTGCAATGTGCTATTCTGTAGCCATGCTGGCAGTCCATGAGAAGGTGGTGAGTCTCTAAGTAGGATTACAATTGGTTATACACGAGCCTGTCTTGCATTTTAGCTAGGGGACATAAAATTAAGATCATACTAAAGTTTTCAATGGCCAGAGAGCCACCCTTGTGGAGATGGACTACAATAGCCACTTTCCATTGACTAGGCACAGCTCCAGTATGAAAGGACCTATTCAGAAGACTACAGACAGGTGCAGCAAGTGCTGCATCCCCTAACTTGAGGAACTTAGGTTCTAAAGTATGATAACTGGGGGAGCTCTCTACCTTGAGTTTTAGTAGTAACTTACAAATTTTATTTTGAGTGGTGAGTTTTAGGTGGAAAGCATGGTGGGAGCCAAGGGATGCATGGGACTGGGCAGGGATGAAGAACTTAGTGGTGAGTGTAAGATGAGAAGTATATTTATAGAGATTGGTGAAGAACTGGTTAATTCCTTCTGCAATAGAGTGTACATCTTGTAACAACTCACCCCCAGATCATATAGAGCTGGGACATTGATTAGTTTTGCCTTTGAGCAACTAATTAACTTGACCCCAGAAAGCCTTGGGCTTACTTAGGTTATCAGTTTGGAGAGAACGGTGATGGGCCCATTTTGCACCCTAGATCTTATTTTTGCATTGATTTCTCAGATGATGATATGATAACCAGTCAGAACATAGGTGGCTGTATTTATAGACTGTCCATGCAGAGTCACATTGCTTCATAAGGGACCTGATTTCACTGAAAAGCCAAGGTGCTTTGATGCCCATGGCTTGGCACTTAGTTAAAGGTACATGACTATTAATAAGGTTCTTAAAGGTAGTTATGAAGTATTCTAGGGCAAGGTCTGTGGTAGGGAGGTCTACAATAGGGCTCCAATCAGTATTAGTTATTGAGGTAAGAAACTCCTCTAAATTAAACTGTGTCATGTTTCTGGATTCAAGGACTATGGGTGGTGGGGCTTCAAAATTGTTGCACCAGATACAATAGACAGGTGTATGGTCACTGATACAGTCTGGTACTACTGTGACTACCTTGATTCTGTGAGGGCTTTCTGATACAATTCCGTCTAAAAATGTTGAGGTCCCAGGTTTGGGGTTATATTGGGTTGATTCATTGGTTTGTTGGGTAAAGAACAATGGAGATGACTGTTTGTGCCTTGTTTTGTGCGTGGATAACCAATCATTGTTGAAGTCACCGCAGATCACAGTATCCTAAGGGAGGATATCAACTAGGGATGACATGAGGGAGGGAAGCTCATTGGTAGCAACTTTGTGGGGAGATAAATACAGCCAACGAAATGATTCTTTACATTACTGAGTGTTAGGGAGAAAAACAGAGATTCAGCTGATGATTGTTTAACTTCTGGTGAGGGGATAACCACTGTGTGAAGATTAGATCTATCATAAAATAGAACCCCACCTCCTTTTTTACCCACACAGTCTTTCCTGAAACAGGAATACCCTTGTAATTCTACCTCATGTTGGTGTATATTGGGTTTTAACCAGGTTTCAGATACCCCAAGGATGTCTGGGTTGTGTTTATCAGACCAGTCCTGAATCTTAGTCATTTTAGGTCAGAGGCTTTGAACATTAATGTGTGCAATGTTGATGCCTTTTAAACGTGGGGTGGAAGAGAGGAGCGCAGGGGCAGGCCCGACAGTAGGACCAGGGGGAACAGGATGTAGTTCAACATCATACATTCAAAGAAGGAGTAGGAGAAGGTGAGAAGCTAAGGATAACTTTAGTGGGTATGAGGAACTACAGTAGGTCTGAGACAAATCTCCCATATAGAGAGCAGAGAGGACCTTGCACAGAACACAAGAAAGAACCCATCCTTTTTGCTCATGAAAAGAGTGATATAGTGGGGTGAGGCTAAATCAGGTAGAAAAGTATTAAAGTGAAGGGAAGTGAGTTTAATGGATTGGAAGATTGGGTAAAGTGCAATGAGACTGTCTATATATGAAAAGTATAGTATAATTAGCAATGCAAAGGCAATTCCCTGTTTAGCCACAGCGGTATATAAGCAGCCACCAGAAAGCAGGTGCAACCACAGGTGTAAAATTTCGAGTAACACCAATGGGGGTATTAAGAGTAATTTGGATGCAGGGGACTACAGTCTAAGAGAAAATACTTAGGAGTTCCGGTTATTAAAAGTTGGAGGATTTATAGGCAGAATGTGAGAATCACTGATATCACTTTAAATTGCAAGGCGAATGAACAATGTTCAAGGAGTAGTACTGGGTACATAAGGTTTATCTTTGATTGGATTTTAAAATAAATGAGATCAAATAGCTCACTAGCCTTGCCAGGGAAAAGGAGTCCTAAGCTAAGATTCACAAGAGCTCCAGGAGCTCAGTTAACATACTGCAGCATTACTAGACAGAAAGTTGTTACTGCAAGGCCTCTACATCAAAAAGTAAGATTCAATTAGCAAAGCAATCAAGGGAGACCAATTCAAAGATGTGCCCTCTAGTGGGGCCAGCATATAACAAGCAAATGGGAAACTTGGGATTTAGTCATATGACTAGATTCTAGCTGTAAGACAAAGGACAGCCAAGGGTAGGTGGGAAGCCAATGTGAACTGTCGGCAGAAAGTCATGCACAGAAGGCAGGAGTCTGTTCCTTCATTTTACAGGCAGCAGGTAAGCACCTGTTTAAACACGTTTGCTGTAGAACTTTACAAAACACAGAAGAATTTTGCTACAACTTAGCTGAATAGGCATTTTATAGAACTTAGCTGAAAAATGCACTTCATAGAACTATGTTCATAGGGAGCCTAATTTATACTTATAGGCAGTAAGTGAGCAAAATGAGCTCAAAGGAAGATCCACAGGCTTGTTGGAGCACCTAATTAAAACTTCCTAAGAACTTACTTAATTGATCCCATTGTTCTTAGCCCTGAGCTGGTCCGCCCACTGTTTTAAGACAAGCGCTGGCCTTGCAGCGTCTAGCAGTTCTATATTTTGCTTATTCTTCTCCTTCTATCCCTGCAGGATTTCCCTGACAGGGCTCTCTCACCAGCAGTGGCTGCTGTTCCAAGATATATTGCCAACTGCCCCACTTCACCTGCCCATCCGCAAGCCAGAAAATGATGCCAGGTAATGGCCACATCGGGATCTGAGCCAGGGAATACTATTGATCAGAGCAGTTCCTGATCTAGCTGTGATAGGCTGCCTTGCTGTGCTCCTCGCCTCCTATTAGCTTTCTGCCAACATCTAAAACTTGAACCACAGACTGCCCTTATGGCTTTCTGAGGTGGCTTTTCATTTCGGACTTTTTACACTGCCTTTCAGTGGCTTTTCTTAATCACTGTATATTTTGTTCTGCCCACTCTCCCAACCCGGCCTCTATTAAATTCTCAGTAACCCCTCCTCCCTTTCCTTCCTGCCCTCTTATAGACCCTTTGTCTATCTCCTTAGCTCCCTGACCTTTTAAGGCTACAGCACACTACTGATTTCTCAAATTCTGTCTCAGGGATGCACATTACAGCAAGCCTGTGCTTTCAATCAAAAAAAATTCCAAACGCTGCTGCTACTGAACATTCTTCTCCCTGGATCCTGGTAACCTACATATTTTACTGACTACCCTACTGGCTGTTTCTTGCTGCTGCCCAATCATGTTCTCTCTCAAACTAACAGTTACTGGGGAAATTTCAGCTGCCACAGCCTCTTATTTATAGTTATTCTTACAACACTGATCACTGTAAAGGATGGCAGGTCACATTCTGCTCCTAACCCTAATCTTCCCTGCTTAAGGAACCCAGTACTTTCACCTTATGGCATAACTAGGACTATTAGTGCAATACAGAAGGACCAACCTCCCTGCAAACAATTACCACAGCAATTAAGTTTGACTTCCCCTGCTTCAGCAGCTATTGCTGAATTCATGAAAAACTACACCCCAAAACATAGTGGACTCACCAGGCATCCACACTACCTGAAAGTTAAGTCTTACTGGAAGCATCTGCTAAAAAGGATAATAATCATCCTACTACTACTGTCAGGAAACGTGCACCCTAACCCTGTTCCACCTAGGCCAGTCATTAATAAGGTGCATGATAACATTAAAATTGTCTCTATCAGTATTGGCAGCCTGTTGCCTAAATTTCCCCAGTTCCAGGCTTGGGTGGGACAGCGTAAACCAAATATTATCTCTATTATAGAATCATGGCTATCTCCTAAGATACCTGATTCCTCAGTATCTCTTGACGGTTACATCATTTTTCGCCTAGACAGACTGTCCAAGCATGGGGGTGGCTGCTTGGTTTACCTTCATGATGGACTCAAAAGGCAAGTGATGCCAACCAGTCTCTAAACTAAAGAAGCCCAAATCCTTCCCATTATGTTCACAATCAGTCAGCAGAGAAAGAATCTTCTACTCTCAACAGTCTATCTATCCCCGGGAGGCGGGGGTAAGGAATAGGAGTTGAGCAGTTTACCAACTTCTTTACACAATCAAAGTGGAACTGGGAACATATTATTGTGGGAGACGTTAATACAAATTGGCTGGCTCAGGACACCGTGTCTGTTAGAGACTGCATTAATAGCCTTTACCTGACTCAGTTGGTGCCTGAAGCAACCATGCATACTGTAACTACTGTACTGGCACCTCAACCCTAATTGACTGGCTACTCACCACATGACTGGAACATGTAACCGGCGTATCTTTACTCCTGGATTCCTTAAGTGATCATTCACCAGTCTGTTTCACATGGTCTAACAGAATTCAGAAATGCCCCCCTCTACACTCTAGATACAGGTCTCTTAAAAAGGGACAGTTAAATAATTTTAAGCAATGACTAAATATGGTGGATTGGATGCCCCATGAAAAGATGGATGATGCTAGTTAGGCTCTCGATTATTTAACCTCTATCTTTAATAAAGCCTGCCACATCTTCGCACTCCATGAGTTCTCAAAAATGAAAGGAGTCTCTAACCCATGGCTATTGAGTACTATCACGGAGCAGCTGAAACACAGGGACAAACTATGGCATAAGGCTCAGACCACGAGAAAGACGATCGACTATATGGCCCATAAAGAAGCAAGGAATAGATGCACTAGACTGGTAAGGAATGCAAAGGCAAATTATTATAAAGAGCTGGGTAGGACCTGGGGAAACAATAAATGTTTCTGAAACAACCTAAAAGAGTTGACCGGTAAGGAATCCAAAGTACATCCTGAACTGATTATTACTGAATCAGGCACACTGCAGGACCCAAAGGCCATTGCCAATGCATTCAACAAGGCATTCATGGACCTTAGCTCGGTTGAACCTCAGTAGTACCTTATTTGCCAATCCCTTAGCATGTACAATAGTGATGATGTGCATCCTGACCCTAGCTCTGGAAAACCTTTTTTTATTTTAAACAAAACTCAAAAAAGGAAGCCATAAAATACTTTAGAAGGGTCCTTGGCGAAACTAGGATCACAAGTGACATGCTGGACTTGAAACTAATTGCACTTGCCCTCGATGAAATAGCCACTCCCTTCGCCAAAATATTTAATTTATCACTGAGAAGAGGTGTAGGGGTAGGTGAAAGTTGAGAATTCTGCTTTCATGGAATTTCCATGAAATTTTGGAATTTTTGTCATTGGTGAAACTGGGATATTCTGCAGATTTTCACTGGGTTCCTCAGACTCTTTTGTGAACTGTGTAAAAATGCATATAAACTGCAGAATTTATTCCATCCACTATTTAATTAACTCAAAGTTCAGTGGGCCACTGGTAGTAGATAAGAGAGGAGGGCTGCACCGGTGGCCCACTCAGGGGCAGGTTGGGGTGGGAGCGGGGTGGTGGCAGATGAACTGTCAGGGTGGGGGGGTTCACTAGACACCAGGAGATTGGGATTACTTTTTTATAAGGGATCAGGGATGGGGGTCCACTAGACACCAATGAATACTTGGAATAGAGGTGGATGAGACAGTGGACTGCTGGCTGTTTTTTTGTGGATTAAGGGAATCCAGAATAGGGAGGGGGTCCACTAGACACCGGGGAAATAAAATATTTTTGGGGCCATGATCAGTGGGTAGGGTGGCCACTAGATACCAGGACAGTTCAAGGGAGGGATCAGAGTTTTTGTTTCCTCTTTACCGGGACCCACAAGCCGTGATCCCTGGGCGTGGGTGGGAACCACTAGATTCCAGGGATCAGGGATTTTTTACTTTGGACCCACGATAAGTGGGTGAGGAGGCACTAGACACCAGAAGGGTCTGAGGGAGGGATTGGAGTGTTTTTTCATTTATTAATTTACTGGGACCCCTGATCTGCGGGGGTGGGGGGGTGCATTAATGAATTAAACTTCAGTTAAAAAATGCCTCAGAACTGGCCACTGGCAATGATCTGTTCTGCGGATATTTTTTCTGAAGTTTAATAAATTAACCTGTAGTCTATGTATTTATTCCACAGTTTTAAGGCGGAATTTCTGTGAAAGTTGCGAAAATGATTTATGAACTTTCGAAGAAGCGAAATTCACACTTTTTTGGAAATTCTGCCAGCAGAATTTTTTTCTCACACCCCTAAACAAGAGCCTTCCCTGATAAATGGAAGTTGGTACATCACCCCAGTACTGAAAAGCGGGGATAGGACATGCCTGGGTAACTATGGACCAATTTCAATACTTGCGCCTCTCTCGAAGGCCCTTGAAAGAATAGTAGCTGATCAGGTTGCGGAGTACCTTAACAAATATGAGCTGTCATGTACACAACAGTATGGTTTCTGAAAAAAACATGGCACCATCACTGCTTGGTAGAATATACCAGTCAACTGTATTATATTTTGAGCATTGGCAAATCTGTAGGGTCTATATTTATAGACCTTACGAAAGCCTTCAGCATCATGAACCATCAGGTAATTCTTGGAAACCTAGTGTCGCTTGGCCTATCTTATGATACAGTCAGCTGGTTTGGCAGTTATCTGTCCCACAGGACACAATGTGTGAATATCACTGAAGTAACATGTGACCCTAGGGCTGTGACCTTGGAGGGTGCCACAAGGGTCTATACTCAGTCCTTTGCTTTCAGACTTTTTATAAATTCTCTGCCCTCTGCTTGCTCATCCAGCATGGTGCTGTTTCTCAGATGATGCTGTCATTTCAGTACCTGGAGCCCAAGCAAATGAAATCTCTGCTTCCCTTCAGGATAGTTTTGGAAAACTTGAGTCATGATTTGCCCAGAACAAGTTACTTCTAAACTATAAAAAAATAAAAGTGATGCACTTTACTTTATCTCTACTTGTCACAAGCAGTAAAGGAGATATGCTTCAGCAACTCCACTCATTCAAATACCTGGGCATTTTCCTTGATGACACTCACTCCTTTGCTGGCTACATAGAACACATCATCAGAGCAGCCAACATCAAACTGGAGATTCTCTATAGGCACCAACATTCTATGACCGTAGAGGCCTTGAGTCTGGCAACCAGGAGCTTAATACTTGCCACAGTTAATTACGGACTTACCATTTACAGCCCGGCAATGGAATTGGCATTAAATAGAATTAAGACACTTTTAAACAAAGCCTGCAGGCTAGTCATGGGGGATGATCAGTTCACCCATACCTGTCATCTTTATAGTGAGACAGGCTGGCTCCCCCCACAGCAAAGAGCCAAGTACTAAGCCTGACTAGTCAGGAAGAAAGCACAGCTGGGACTAACTCCTGCCTCAACGGACCAGATCTTTCAACGTGCCAAATCCTGTAAAACAACCAGAAGCTCTATTAAGAGTGTGCTCCATGAACTCTTTAGGTGCACTACCTATGCCCAGTGTGGTCTGTCTGTAAGGGGCCTCAATGGTTCAATGATCTGCCAATCTCCCTGGCTGACTGTAAACAAAATTGGCCCATTCAAAAAATAATTATGTTTACTGCTGGCATAGGTGAATCCATGAGACTGTTCCTCCTGATCTGTTCTCCTATGTGGACTTCCCTGGCTAGCTCCCTTTTACCTTTAACTTTAGATCCCCTCCTTTTCTCCCCCTTTTTCAACTTCTCTCTCCCCCCTCTTTCAACTTCTGTCTTCCCTCCATCCCTTGACTAGCCCTCCCTTATCCTAACCTCTCCTCCCTAGCTAGTCAACTCCCAGACAAGGCCTAGCCCGCTGCTATATAGAAACATGACAGCACTTCTGATTTATCCTTGGCAATTTCTTTCCTCAATACTGGACCTCTGTCTTCCCCCCTCTCCTGGTTCCTCTCCACTAACATTCTTGCTACTAGCTTATGTTATGTTTGCCATAGTTACGCTCTCCTCTCACACAGCACCGGCTTCTATCTCTTCTTCTCTTTTCTCCTTTCAAAAAACAGCTTGTCCCTCACCTCAAACCTTCCTAACACTCCATAACTCCTCCCTCCCCCCCTTCTTCTTTCTCTTGTACCCCTAACAATGCCCTGATGAGGAGACTAATTCTATCTGCAGGTTGCAATTAAAACTACATCTACATGACCACATGGTCCACAAGCACTTTTCTCATTACTAGATGATGTACCATTTTAAGATTGTACCTCAGTAACTATGTACTTTCATAGCCACGGTTAACCTTTTCCAGTAACTATTGTCTAGTGTTCACCTCACCTGTCGCACTGTTTCTTGTATTTTGACTTGTTCTCTGTACTGAATTTGTCTTTGTACCACTTCAACTTGCAGCCTTTGTAAAAGAGACCCTGCGCTCAAAGGTATAAATCCAAAATAAAAATAAGTAAATAAAATAAATGAAAATTTCATTAGCAGTGCTCAAAATAAATTAAATACTTATTGGAGCACTCAAAGATTAAGCATACAGAGAGAAATCTTCAAGAATTCAAGAATTAACTTCAATAGAAGTGCACCCAGAAGTTAAAGCTGTTGTGTCACAGTCCTAACAAAAGGTGCCAAATTCAAAAAATTGATGCTGAGTGCCGAGTTTGTTCTGTTGCATACCTTGTGTTTCACTGTGGGAAGCTATTCCAGTGGCTCGTGCCACATACAAAAGTGCCCAGGGAGGTCAGGACTGTGAAGAGAAGAAGACAGAAGTTGAAGAAACTAGCAGAGGGAGGGCTAAAGGAGACAAAAAAGATAATAGCAAAAGGGAGAGCTGAAGGAGATGGGGGGGGTAGCAAATAGTGAGAAAGAGAGAGAGAGAGAGAGAGAGAGAGAGAACATCAAGTTGTAGCCAGGGAGGCAAGGATCAAAGGCAGAAGATAAGACAGAAATAAATAAAAGAATATAAATACTAATGAGGCAGATTAAATCTAACCCTGCTGATGTATGCTAGTCGGAGGATGCAGCAAAATTAGGAAAAGCTCATAAGTGAACCAAAAAATTCAACAATCTTTCTGATTACGTTCAGTTCACTAACAGTTACATTCAGTTCACCAACAGTACACAGTGTTAAAACAAACTGGACTAAGATAACATTATATTTAAATCAAACACAGCAGGCAGGCTTCCATTCCTTTGGTTTACAGGCAACAGATAAACCCCTGTTTAAAAACCCTTGCTGCACAACTTTGCTAAACACAGAAGAATTTTACTAAAACTTAGATGAATATGCACTTTATAGAACTTAGCTGAAAAAGGCGCTTTATAGAGCTTTAATTAGCTCATAGGGAGCTTAATTAATACCTTATGGGTTAGGCCTCCATGAATCCCATGCACACATTGTACAGTCCATTATAAACCCTGACTCAGCATCATTTGCTAAATGCTGTCTGATTATGGGTCAGGCCACCATGTATCCCCAGCACACATTTTGCTGTCCATTATAAACCCAGTCTCAGCATCAATTGATAAACGGTGTGTGATTATGGGTCAGTACCCCATGTATCCCTTGCACATATTGTACTATGCATTCTAAACTCTGTCTCAGAATCATATGATAAAAGCTGGGTGATTCTGGGTCTGGCCACCATGCATTTCATGCACACATTGTACTGTCCATTATAATAAACCCTGTCTCAGCATCATCTGCTAAATATTGTGTGAACATCGGTCAGGCCACCATGTATCCACAGTACACATTCTACTGTCCATTATAAACATTGCCTCAGCATCATCTGCTAAATGCTGTGTGATTATGGGTCAGGCCACAATGTATCCCCTGCACACATTGTACTGTCTATTGTAAACCCTGTCTCAGCATCACCTGCTAAACACTGTGCGATTATGGGACAAGCCACCATGTATCCCATGCACACATTCTATGGTCAATTATAAACCCTGTCTCAGCATCATCTGCTAAACGCTGTGTGATTATGAGTCAGGCCTCCAATTGTTATCAGTTAGTAAATGCCCCGAAACTGCTTCAGTGCATATAATTTCATCGGTTGCCATGGCCACTGTAGAGATCCAATTAAAATTTAAGCAATAAGACAAGACAGGATGTGCATTGTGGTTCAATAACAGCACACTTCAGGTTTACTATGAAGCATGAGGCATTGCCCACTGCCTTTAACCTCCCAAGAAGTACGATTAAGTCAACACAAAGCACACCCTGAAGTGTCTTATTACAATTATAAAATGGGTATAAGGTTTATTTGGTGGAGGTGGACCAGGGTGAAAAATGCAGAACAATTAAATAATGTTAAGCATTTTAATGTTTTTTTTAATTTCATCCACCCCACAAAAATAGCCCCAGCACATCCTAGCATAATCATGCCATCTCAGTTTCAAATATCATGCAAAGCAAAAAAAGTGTTTTTCCTAATTAGCCCATAACCCCCTTATATTCCCCAACTCACCCAGTTTACCTGTTTCCTCACCTTTCATCCTTCTTCCTGATATTATTTCCATCCTTTTCCCCACTCTGTTTCTTGTTTACCTTTCATGCACTCAGTGGACGGAATGTTTACTATTGATGGAATACAAGCATTCAAATCTCTGCTATGTTCTACTGGCAAAATTATCACCCCCACAATCACATGACAGAAGGCCTCAGATTGTATCAGGCCTTCTGTTTCTCTACGGTATAACAGGTTTAGCAGCAGATATTTCCCTGGTAAACAAGTGAGGGCAGAAGGCTGATTTTTCATGATCAGGAAAGAAACTCTACAGACTAAAACAGTGAAGGAGAAGAAAATTGCATTTAAAAAGTACAAGGAGACCCAGAAGGGTGAAGACAGGGAGGTATATCTGACAAAACAAAGGGAGGTAGGTATTAGGAAGAGGGCAGCTAACACACTGAAGAACAACATTCAAAAACAATGCTAATGCCCACTCAATGGCTACAGTTGAACCACGTAGCCAACCAATGCAAATAAACAGTAATCAAGAAGGCTGCACTTGTCCTGAAAGGGGGAGTTTGCAGAAAGGTACACTGACATCCAAATGAGGTGAATCCACCATAACATTTACTGCAAAACTGCAAAATAATGCTTGGGGTTCACAGAGTGCTATATTGCATGGGGTAAATCCCCACAAAGGAACTCCCGCTGTCCACCATTACCTCAGTGCTTTGGTCACCTGACTTTCCTCAGGTGGTATGGTTAGGGCAAGCAGAACAATAACGACCCTTTTATACAGCCTTTCCAATGACGTCATAAGGAAATGCTGTGCACATCACCAATAATTTGATATCCCAGAATGAAATATTCATATTATTACAATAAAAGAATAAAAATACAAAAATGTACACTTCTAATTCAGGAAGTAGGAACAGCAGTTTTCCATTGTCATTCACAGTAGTTAGTAGCTCACATTGGAAAATGGCCATTTCAAACCTGACCAGGAAAAAAAAAGATAGAAAGAATGCTTCTGCCATCCGCCAGTGCTGACTCAGGCTAAATTCAGGGCCCAAGGATAGAAATGAGGTCTAAATCTGACAGAGAAGCAAATGAAACATCATTAGTTCACTCTAGACTTTTTCACCTTTGGATCTAAAGATCATACAAAGAACACCTGTTACCTACAACCCTTGTACAAGCAGAACAGTCAGCATTCTGACACTGTGTTAAACATGTTGCTTCATGTTGTGGGTGTCGGGGAGGGGGGGGAGGCGTGTTGGAACCAAAAGAGCAAAATGTAAAACTTCTCATGTTTGCATTACAGAATCCCTGCTGGGTTGCTGTTTACAGGAAAGATTTAATGTTACTAACATAGCAACAAAAAACATAAACAAAGACGTTGTCAGCAGATAAGGCCCACCTGGCCCACCTTGTCTGCTCTGATATTTTTATTTATAGTACCTCCCCAGCCCCATTTAAGTCTTTTGATTTCCCTTACGTTGTATTCAGTACAAAGATTCCCTTATGCCTAACCCATGCTGTCTTGAAGCCTGTGATTGTTTTAGTTTCCAACACTTCTGCTGGGACTTGCTTCCAAGCTCACACCACTCTGCCCATGAAGAAAAACTTCCTAACATTCCACATCAGCCCCCCCCAACACCAATTTCATTGACTGACCCCTAGTTTCATTCATCTTTTTCTCTGGAAAATACCCCCTTCCTGTACATTGATTACACCAGTGAGATATTTATATGTTTCTATCATGTCTCCCCTCTGTCTCCTTTCCTCTAGGGAGTATATGTTCAGTTCCTTGAGTCATTCCACATAGGGCTTCTGGTGTAGGCCTTGCACCATTTTGGTAGCCCTCCTCTTAACCCCTTCTACCTTGTTTATGTCCTTCCGGGGGTAGAGCTTCCAGTACTGTACACAGTACTCGAAGTGAGGTCTCACCAATGATTTACACAGGGGTATTACGACCCCCCATCTCCCGCTAGTGATCCCCTTGCCTATGCACCCCAGCATCCTGCTAGCTTTCCTTATCACCTTGTCACACTGTTTAGCCACCTTCATGTCATCAGAAATAATTACATCCAGATCCCTTTCCTCCTTAGTAACTGTCAGTTCCCCCCCCATTGGTATTTTGCTGCAGGATTCTTGTGACCCAGGTGCATGATTTTATGCTTCATACCATTAAAGCCCAGTTGCCAGACTCTTGACAATTCTTCTAGCTTGCCAAGATCCTTCCTCATCTGCTCCACCCCCAGAGTGTTCACCCTGTTGCAGATTTAAGTATCATCTGCAAACAGGCAAATCTTCCCTGCCAATCCTTCCGAAATATAACTGAGAAATATGTTGAAGATGACTGGGCCTAGTACTGACCTCTGTGGCGAACTGTGCAGCTGCATGCTAGAGATGCAGAGGAGAAGCTGTCCAGCAGGATGTCAGAGAAGCTTACCTTTTTCCTCGAACAGGTATGCCACCGTTGTCTGTGTGTTGGTGGATGGTCTTGTCAGCTTAGGCACAAAACTCAAGGAGAAAAGAGGGTTTGCGGTAGCAACCTGCACTCTTTTGTCTTTCCAGAATTTCTTGTGCTGCATGGTTTTTACACAGCGTCTTGAGATTTCTGTTCTCTCCTTTCCTGGTGCTTGGAGTCTAGGTGGAGAGCCCGCCCCAGAGGAGGCAAGGTCCGGAGCACCCTGCGGAGGGCCATGCCTCTCGAGATCAACGCTTGTATTTTAAAATTTTAGAAAAGTCTCTGAATATATTTTGGATATAGAGGACACAGAGGATACAGAGGTCATGATATAGTTGATTCCTTTTATTGATATATCGATGTACCTATGCACTTATATCCTTAGAGTTCTCTCATTTCAGTCCCCCATTTCGACATGTTTTTATTTATTTAAAAAAATTTGTTTTGTATTTTTATCCCCATATGCTTTAAAACTTATTAAAAACTTATTTAGTGCTGTAGTGTTTTATGTAATGAAGAAACGCTTGTGAACTTTATAGCAGGCATAACATAGCAATACATAACAATGTATTGATTTGTTTGTTTTCTTACTCCATGCTTGCTGGATGAGATAGTCATTTGGGTGAGTCATTGGAGATCAAGGGATTTAGTGTTTTAAGAATTCTTTCAGTCTAAAACCGCCCATGAGCGCTTTGTTGAACACTGACACCCCTTTAAAATTTGACCCATTTTGCGTTTTGTGAATATTCCAATTAATCTGATTAATTTGAGTAATCTGTTTAAGCAGGCCTGATCTAGTTCTTGTGGGTGTCACCAGCATGGAACCTTAATTGATTCTTCATGTGGCTTAATTGCCTAATTGCCTGATGACCTAAAAGTGAGTATTATCACTGATTGCTCTCAGGTGAAATTTTTAATAGCCTTTAAGAAGGGTGTTTTGGCTCCTTGGCACAACTTCTAACGATTAAACATTGAACTGTGAGTACTCAGTGCTCAGGGTAGCAGACTTGATGTCTAGTACTTGGCAGAGGTATAAGTCAAACTGAGTAAAACTCATATAGAGCTTTGTGTATTTTGGCTGCACTAGTATCAATATTAGTCTATCCGACTTTGAGTCTGTATCGGGCTGTAATCTAATTTTTCAAAAGAACAGCCGTGAGTAGCCATGTTTTGAACATAGAGCCTTAATCCCCTTTAGTCCTTCTTGAAAAGTTGTTATTGATCCCTACATGAAATCAGGTCTGCGCGTGCTGATATTCAAACTTTGAATTTTGAACTCCTGTGCCCATTGAGCTATGAAGGTTATGAAGGCTTTTTGGAAAGCGAGCAGATATGTGGATGGGTCCTTTTTGGGCTATGAGGTGTACTTTTCTCCAAGCGCAGAGTAAGTTTAAAAATATGTGCTATTAAATTCTCCTATTTCTGCTTGCTATTGTTCAGATTTGTTCTGTTATAAATTTCTAATTTCAGAGTTAATTGTAGCCAGTAAGCTATTTTATTAACTTCAAGGTTATGGCTTTTAGAATTCATTGTTATGTATAGATGGGAAGTAATATCCATACTGTAAGTACTCGAAGCATTCTGGGCATTCTGCGTGTACACTGAGTATATGTTTAAGTTTAGTTGAGTACATTTAGGTACAGAGAAGGGCTACTCATAAAATTAAGGAAGTTCAAGGGTTGGATTATACCCAGAGGCTAAGTACTCTGGGGTTATAGTCTCTGGAGTTTTGGAAATTAAGGGGGGATATGTGTTTAATTTATAGGGCCCTAAATGATCCAATATTATGGGAACAGTTAGATTTGGAAATCCTAGATCATAATTTCAATACTAGAGCACATCCGCTCCAGATAAAAATAGAAAGATTCCGGTCAAATAAAAGGAAGCTGTGGTTGACAGTGAGAGCACCTAGGATGTGGAATAAATTGCCAGTAGAAATAATTGTTAGTAGTAATATTGATAGGTTTAAGAAAGAGTTAGATACTTTCCTAATTAATAATAATATATTGGGGTACTCTTAATTTATGGCGAGCATATGGACGTTGTCTTTTAAAGCTCTGGATAACTATGAAACCTATGAATTTATTACATGGACAGCTGGTTTCAGGCTGTCCAGAAATATGGTGGACAGACAAACTATATAGGGAACATCAGGTTTCATCACAGATTGATGTTACCTTCAGGAGCCTGGTCATAGTCAGTAGGCTACTTTCCTAAGCAGGTAAACTGGACTGTCTAGGTCTACATCTAGTGGTACTGCAGGAGCTGGGGACTGTTCTCTCAGAAATAAACCCTCATTGGAGGAGCCACTGGAGGCTGGGGATAGGGAAGATATCCCACTTATAGACCTTGAGAGATTTATAGATACAAATACTTTTACACCACTAATAAACATTCAACAAGACTGACTTAGTGTATCCAAAACCCCTTTTGGGGATAGGGATGGGGTGAGTGAGCTTGAGATCCTGTCTTTGAATATTGAGGGACTGCATTTAAAATTAGCAGACTCAGAAGTAATGGGTTTCCTTAGGGCCTTTGATATTATAGGCCTTCAAGAAACTTGGTGCATGGATCTGGTGGCCCCTAGAATAGCGGGGTATTCAGCTTATATGTTACCTGCCTCAAGAGATAAGAAATATGGTAGATTCAAAGGAGGCCTTTCAATTCTTATTAGAACTAAATAAAACCCGAAATTTCAGGAATAACCACTTAAACTAGATAACATGCTGGTTTTAGTAATCTCTGATGGGTCAAAAAAAATGGTTCTATGTAACATTTATTTTCCTCCGGGCACTAAGACTCGAGGAGACTTGTATCTTTTACTTCTGTATTCCCTCTTGGATAGCCTTTTAGCATGTGGAATAAATTCTCCCATAATTATTCTAGGTAATTTTAATGCTAAAATTTCTTCAAGAACATCTGAAGAACTTTATTCTGACCTTTCTCTTTTTTTTAATTTGAGATTAACCGTAAAATAGGGGCCAGTAGGGCAAGTCAAGATCCCAAAACTAATAGTTGAGGCAAAGATCTATTATTGGAACTAACCCAAAGGAACTTTTGTATTTTGAATGGGAGAACCAAGGGAGATATACCAGGGAAATTGACATTTTATAGTGCTTCCAGTGTCTCTACTCTAGATCTTATCTGGGGCAATATAGAATTGGTTAAACTAGTTATGAAATTACAGATCTTAGAATGCTCAGAATCAGCTCATTTTCCCCTGGCACTAACCTTAGAAAATCTTTTCATTAACTCAGGACATGAGTAAGTGTTACTGGGAGAAAATTTAGAAATAATTAATCAAAAAATAATTAAATGGGGTCCTGTTTACCAAACTCAATTTGAGGAAATACTGTATTCAGGAGATCTTCTGGATATACATAATTCCATCCTGACAAATACCCAAATACTTAATATCTATGAGATGTGAGATAAAACATTTACAATATTAAACCCCTATGTAAATTGAACAAAATACAGAATCCTAAATGAGAACCGTTAAAAAAATTCTGGTTCAATGAGAGATGTGGTAAGGCCAAAAGAACGTTTGGCAAAATACTCCATTGATTCAGGAAAAAGGGTGACAAAAATGTTACAGGCCATATGTTATTAAAGGAAGAAAGAGGTAAATATAAGAAAGTCTTAGAAGAGGAAAGAAATAAATATTCCAGAGGCTTATGGGAAAAAAACTTATGCTATTCTAAATAAGGATGGCAGACAGTTCTGGAGAATCGTAGCACAATGATTTAATAAATACACTACTAAAATAGAGTCACATATTACTCCAAAGGTTTGGATATCATATTTTACAAATCTTTATTACTCCCAGGATGAAGAAAATATGGTCTTCGACCATGGGTCTAAATATATGACTAGGATAATTTATACAAGACCATTTAAAATTGAAGAAGAGATGTTTATTTGGCTCTAAACGTATTAAAATCTCCCAAGGCCCCAGGTCCCGATGGAATCATAGGTGATCTTTTCAAATAATTTCAACACTGGTGGGTCCCTTTTTTTGCTTCCGCATTTAATGGTTTTGTCCAAAATCTGAAGTTTCCTTTTAGTTGGACAGGCAGTGTCATATTTCTGACATTTAATAAAGAAGATCTGAATAACTCCAAAATGTACAGGCCTATCAGCCTTATTGATGTATCTCAGAAAATTTTCTCAAGGATAGTCTTGGAAAGATTGCTGGTATGGACTGAGGAAAACTCCATTCTTCATAAATCTCATAATGGTTTCTGAAGAGACAGATCAACAGTGCAACATTGTTATGTGTTACAACACCTGATCTGGAAATATGTCAAGATCAGGAAACGTAGACTGTACTGTTGTTTGTCTATTTCTCCTCAGCTTTCAACAGCATCAGTAGGAAAGTACTTTGGGGAATTCTTGAGGATCTGAATATAGATGAGACCTTGCTTGATATTCTCATTAAATAACATGAGAATACCAGGGCAAGAGTTCAATATAATCAGTTCAGAACATGTCACCGATAGAATATGTACTAATGTAGGAATGAGACATGGATGCATTTTGGCACTGACATTGTTTAATATATATATTACTGTGATATTGACACAAATTACTAATCTTGAATTTTATGCACTCAAAATTAACAGCTCAAGAATTTATGCTTTTGCACATGCAGTTGACTTAGTGCTTCTTTCTACGTCTGCATGGGTCTCAAAAGAAAGTTGTGCCTTTTTGAGTCCCTGTGTAATCAAAGGAAGCTTTGAATTAACTTGGACAAGACCAATATTGTGATTTTCGGACACAAAATAGGGAATCCAGCCAAATTCAAGATTTACGGGAAAGAAATAGAACACGCTAATAGCTATGATTACTTGGAAGTTAGATTTGCATATAATTCTTCCTGGACTAACCATCTGGAATGGATACAAAATAAAATGATCTCTTTCACAAATGCTTTAAAATGTGTAATGCTAAAATGGGGAGAACTTCTGTTAAGGGTATCCTGGGAGTAATAAATGCCAAAATCAAAGCAAGCATGATTTATGCGGCTGAAGTGTGGGGTTACTCTAATATCAAAGTGTTAGAGACGATCCTTAACAAAACTTATAGATACATTTTGATGTTACCACAGGGTATACCAAATTGTATACTCAAGTTAGAGTTGGGTCAGCACTCCCTAATAACATCAATTAGGAAAAGACAAATAGCTTTTATGCTTAAAATGTTTCTCTTATCAGAACAAAGGTACCCTAGAATGTAACTGGAGTAAACTATTAGATTATCATCATTAGGATTTGTACACCCATCCATCCATCTTATTCATAAGACCCTCATGCCAGCTGGATTGGTCACCTTCTACATATGATTTATATTAAACCTAGGAAGGAAATAGTCCAGGATATCCAGCTAAGGCTCAGAGACTTGGATAATAATCATCTTCTTAACCAACTTTCATCACTTAAAATGCATGATTATTATAAATCCTTCAAGGTGATACATGGCTATGAGGGGTACCTAACTCAATTGACTTGCCAAACACTAAGAAGAATCTTTACAAGGTTCAGAGTAGAAGGGTATAATGTGCAATTCATTTTATATAGGCAGAAAAGAAATGGGTCTGTCATGCCATACTGAAAATGTGGATTACAGGTTGCCGATGATACTAAACATGTGGTACTAATTTGCCCTCTCTATGAGATTAGCAGGAAGAAGTGGCTGGGTGAGTTGCTGGGTGGTCTCAGTCTCCCCCCTGCAAAGATCATAGAGTATCTTTTTATCTCCAAGGATAGACTAATCCTGGAAGTTACTGCAAAATTCTTGCCGACTACTCATTTATAGTAATACCGATTATTTTGTGGTCATGGATTATTTGGATATGGATTGTACTTATTTCTTAAAAAGCTTTTTATATCTCTGCTGGCAAATCAAGTTTCAGTGTGTCTTAATGGCTTGTATTATGATTGTATTTATTATCTATTTTATGTAGTATATTGCAATGGCTTATAAGCTGATCAATAAATTTGTACCTACCTATCTACCCTGTGGCACCCCACTAGTCACTGTGCCTGCTCCCGAGTGGACACCATTTACCACTTCCATCTGACTTCTGTTTTCTAGCTGGTTCTTCACCCATCTAACCATCTTTGGTCCCATCCCAAGACCACTTAGTTTGTTAACTAACCTGTGGGGGAAGGCATTGCTGAAAGCTAGGTAGATCATGTCTATCCTCCCCCCTTGTGATCCATTACCCAGGTCACCTAATCAAAAAACTCGATGAGGTTGTTTTGGCAGGATCTCCCTCCTATGAACCCATGCTGCCTTAGATTCTGCAGTCCATTGGCCTCCAGGAGTTCTACCAACCCTTCCTTCAGCTACATCTCCTTGACTTTGCCAACCACCATGAATATCAAACAGAAGTATTTATTTAGCCTGTCTGCTTTTTGGTGATCTTCCTCCTCCCAAACCCTTCCTTCCCACTTCAGCCTAACTATCCTTCCTTTGGCTTCTCTCTTGTCCTCTATGTATCTGAAAAAATGTCTTTTCCCCCTTCTTCATTGATCTGGCTATATTTTCTTCTGTTAGTGCTTTCGCCTTCCTAACTGCTCTCCCTGCCTCTTTTTGCTCCTACTGATAGATCTCCCTATCCTCCTCCTTCTGAGTGATTTTGTATTTCATAAAGACCCATTTTATTTTGCCCTTACCTTCTCTGCCACTTCTCTTGAGAACCAAAGTGGTCTCCTTTTTCTTTTACTCTTGCTAACCTGTTGGACACAGAGACTTGTAATCTCTTTGATACCCTTCTTTTTTTTAGCCCACTGGCTCTCTACTCCCTCTAATTCCCCTATTCCAGTCAAGGCTTCCTCAAGACAATGTCACATCACCTCAAAATTTGCCCTAATGCAGTCTAGAATCCTAGTCCTGGTACTGTTTACCTCTGCCCCAGGTCCTAATAGTAAACCATACACTACGGTGGCCACCCACCATGACCTCAGTAATGCTTTCCCCATTAGTCAATACAAGATCTAGCATTGCCCCCTCACGGGTGGCTTCCTTTACAAGCTACCTGAAGGAGGAACCTAGTAGAGAGCTGAGTATGCTCCTGCTCCTGGTAGCTGCTGCTGCAAGCAGGCTCCAATCCACTTCTGGCAGACTGAAGTTTCCAGCCAGAAGCGCGTCCCCTTTTTGAGCCATTCTTTGTACTTCTTCCATCAGTTCCTTATCCACTTCTTCCCCCTGAGCTGGGAGTCTGTAGATCACCCCCATGTAAATAACATTCCCCTTCCTTTTCTCCAGGATGATCCACAGCACCTCTGCCCTCCCCTGGTTTCCCTGAGTTTCTATTGCCTTTATGTTTTCCCTTACATAAAGAGCCACTCCCCCCTTCCTTCTTTGTCCCTTCTAAACAGAGAGTACCTTGGTATAGCCAGATCCTAGTCCTGCTTTCCATTGCAGCAGCCATCTTTGTTGTGGCTACTAGGTCCAGGTCAGCCTCCTGAATGGTGGCCTTTAGATCCTGAATCTTGTTTCAAAGGCTACAGGAAATAGCACACATGGTTTTCCAGTATGTGTATCCACCCCCTTATTGTGCGATTCCTTTTTCTTATTTGTCTCATTCTCCTTTTTAACACCATTCCCCCCTGTTCCCCCAGTTTTCCTTACTCCATAGTTAGCTATGTGATATTACTCCCTCCAGATTCAAGTAGTGCCTCCCCTGAGTTTGTGGGGAACAGACTGCATCACCCTGCCTTATTCTGTCTCCCCCTTGGTTGATTTAAGTGCTCATGTATGAAGCATTTAACCTCTCACTGAACACGTCAGAGCCCCTCCTGGACAGATGGAGGCCACCCATCCCCATTGTACAGGCCCACATCTCTTCAAGTGTCACCCTACTCCCCAATGAAACCAAACCCTCAATTCCACAACAATCTTTCAACCAAACATTGAATTAAATGGTGTGGCAAATTGTGTGTTCCCCTCTGCCATAGGTCGGTAGCAATTCTGAGAAGGTTACAGGTTGTGCAGCCTTCCCAAGTCTCCTCCCAGTTTCCTAAAACTCCTAAAAATATCATTCAAGCCAAGTGGTTTAAGGGCTTTGAGGTTATATGTCCACTGGGTTTACATCTGCAATAATAGTTACCCACTAACAGAAGACAGAATTGCTAAGGAGGTCAAAAAAGGGGGCAGGACCTTCTCTAGGTATATGGGGAAAAGAGGAAGACAAGGGGAGTGATAGTGAAAATCAGAAGGGCAGGGGGTACTGCATAGAGGAAGATCAAGAGAAAGCAGAAATACTAAATGATAACGACTGCTAGGTTTTCACAGTAGAGGGTGGGGGGATTGGACTAGCATTCTGCAGTACACACCAGGGAGAGGAACGAGTGGACACAAGTCCATACTCAGTGGAAAGGATCTAGATGGGACTGGAAGACTTAAATGAGAATAAGGCAATGCAGACTGGGTTGACACTCCAGAAAGGGTGGACAGAATGTAAAGGGATCTGAGGAAACTAGAGGAATGGTCTAGGGGTGGCAATGAGTTTCACTGTCAAAAAGTGTCAGGTTATGCACTTAGGGCTGCAGAACCCAGGGGTTGTGTATAAGATGAGGGGAGTGGAGCTTGCAGTCAGCAAGCAAGAAAAAGACCTAGGAATCATCATATCACATGTATATCATGTATATCAGATGTATATCAGATATATGGGCAGTGTGACAAAGCAGTGGGAAAGGCTAGCCAGGATGCTGGAGTGCATTGGAGAGGGAGTTCTAGCAGGAGGTGGGAGATGTGGCTGCTGTTGTAATGCTCACTGAGGAGGCCACACATAGATACATAGATACATAGATACATAGATACATAGACAGTGTCGGCAGATAAGGGCCTATGGCCCACCCAGTCTGCCCATTTGAGCTTGTAAGTTCAGTTTGTTTTCCTAGAAGTCTGTTTCCCCTTATTCCTGACCTCTAGAATTTCTTTATGTCTATCCCATGCATTCTTAAATCCTGTGATTGTTTCAGCCCCCACCACTTCCTCTGGCAGGGTGTTCCACTTGTCCACCACCCGTTCTGTGAAGAAATTCTTTATCATGTTTCCTCTGAATCGTCCTCCCTCCAACTTCATCCCATGCCCTCTAGTCCTGGAACAACTTTTTCACTTAAAAATTGTGTTTTCCTGTACCCTGTTCCTCCCTGTAAGATACTTGTATGTCTCTATCATATCCCCTCTCTCCCTCCTCTCCTCCAGGGAGTACATGTTCAGTTCCTTCAACTTGTCTTCATAGGACTTGTGATGCAATCCATGCACCATCTTTGTTGCCCTCCTCTGAACCTTCTCTACCCTGTCTATGTCCTTATGTAGGTATGGTCTCCAGAACTGTACATTGTACTCCAGGTGGGGCCTCACTAGTGTCTTGTATAGCGGAATTATGACCTCCCTTTTCCTGCTGGTGATGCCCCTGCCTATACATCCCAGCATCCTATTTGCTTTACCTGCTGCCTTGTCACACTGTTTCCCTACCTTGAGGTCATCAGAGATGACAACCCCAAGATCCCTTTCCTGCTTGGTGCATGCTATATCCTCACCCCCCAACTGATATATTGTGCCAGGGTTTTTGTGCCCCATATGCATTATCTTGCACTTCTTTGCATTGAATTTCAACTGCCAAACCCTGACCATTCTTCAAGTTTCTGCAGGTCGCTTCTCAGTCTGTCTACACCCTCTGGTGTGTCTACTCTGTTACAGAGCTTTGTGTCATCAGTGAACAGTGAAATTCTGCCTTCTAGATCCTGTGCAATGTCACTGATGAAGATGTTGAATAGGACCGGTCCCAGCACTGATCCCTGTGGTACCCCACTGGTCACTCTTCCCTCTGTGGAGTGACAGCCATTTACCATCACCCTCTGTGTCCTGCCACACAGCCAGTTACCTACCCACCACACTACTGTCCTGCCCACACCCATATTCCCAGTTTGTGTAATAGTCTTCTATGTGGCACAATGTCAAAGGCCTTGCAAGTCCAGATAGGCCATGTCCACTGCCCTCCCCTGATCCACCTCCCTAGTCACCCAGTAAAAACTCAATGAGGTTGGTCTGACATGACCTCCCCCTGGTGAAACCATGCTGCCTTGGGTCCTGTAGTCCATTGACAACCAGATGTTCCACCAATCTCTCCTTCAGTAGTGCTTCCATGATTTTCCCCACTACCGAGGTGAGGCTGACTGGTCTGTAGTTCCCTGCTTCCTCTTTGTTCCTACTTTTGTATAAAGGGACTACATCTGCTGTCCTCCAGTCTTTGGGTACCTCCCCTGTTTCCAGTGATCGGCTAAACAGGATAGCCAGAGGTTCAGCCACCACCTCTCTTAGTTCTTTAAGGACCCTGGGGTGCACCCCGTCTGGCCCCATTGCTTTATCACCATTAGTATTGTGTCCAGTTCTGGAGGCTGCACCTCTATAATGACATTGAAAGGGTGGAGGCAGTACAGAGGAAGGGAACCACAATGGTGATGGGGTTGCACAAGAAGCCGTATAGTGAAAGGCTGCAGGAACTCAACATGTACTCCCTTGAAGAGAGGAACGCAAGAAGGTACATAATTCAAACCTACAAATAACTCCCAGGAGTAAACAAGGTGGAAGTGGAGGGTCTAATTCAGAGAAAGGAAGGCAATAGAACAAGGGTGTATGCAATGGAGCTAAAGGGAGGAATGTTTAGAAGAGCTATGAAGAAATACTTCTTCATGGAAAGGGTGTTGGATGACTGGAACAGCCTGGCACAGGAGGTAGTGGGGGCCAAGACAGTGGAGAGCTTCAAGCACACATAGTATATGGACGGAAGCATATTAGGTAGAGGACCAGGAGGAGGGAGTGACACCTATGACCAGCTAGGGTCAGTGGTGATGAAACAGGCAGGGACAAGGGGCAGACTAGATGGGCCTATAGGTCCTTTTCTGCTGACAAATTCCCATGTTTCTGTGTAGTTTAATGTGCAAGCAATAAGACATGATGGGGTGTGCATTGCAATGTGATAACCACACTCCTGGGGGCGTAGTTAGGCACGAGGCCAAAAGATGATTGTGCTTATAAAATGTCCCTTTATTTTTAGAAGCATTTTTTTTTTATTTTTAAACACATTTTTAAATAAGTAAAAATGTAAGTGAATCTGTGCTTTTAACATAAAATAGTTCTTCTGCCTATTGGTACTAGATTAAAGTAATGTTATACAGTGTGTGCCTCCCTGCACACTTAAGTGTCATATTCCCCTGACAGCCACAACAATTCACAAATGCTGTTTTTCTCATTCTAAGTATGACACATAGCCCCATTATTTTATTTCATTCTCTTCACTCTGTAGACAAAACTAAAAGGAAGCTATAACAGAGGCTTCTCAGTTCCCCAGTGCTGCAAGCATGAGCGTGGTTCAAAACTGCCACAATCACTGACAGCATCATGAACTGCTTGCTCTGTTCTAAAAGATAAACAGTGGGTGAGTCATTTACCACCTTTTCTCTTTGTTTATATAGTGTTATTGCTTACTTTCTTCATTCTGTTTTTTTTCCCTCTGTGTTTCCCCACATTCAAGAAATGGAATGTTTGTCATAGAATGTTTACCATGGAATACAAGGATTCAAAATTCTGCTCAGTTCTACCAGTAGAATGTTCCTCTACTAACGTACTGAACACACAGACAACAAAGGCCTGTTTTAGAGCCAGAGACTCAATTATCTGTCTTGTCAGGGAAAGCAGAAGAGATTTCCCTGATGAGCCGGTAAAGATAGAAGGGTTTTTTTTTCACTGTTAGCAAACAAACAGTTGTAATGAAAACTATAAACAATACTTAATGTTTCTAATTTGTTTATGTGTGTAAGGCGAGTGTGACAATCTGGTAAACAACATTTAAATTAATTTGTTTTATTTTATATTTAAGATAATTTTAATTTTAGGGCCCAGTTGAAGGTTTCTACAGTGTAAAGGTAGCGGTCATGTTTGTGGTGGAAGATCAGTTCTGGTTGTAGGGAGACTGATGGAAGATAGTTCTGGTTGTAGGAGGACTGATGTGCTCATTGTGTAATGTGGATTAGGACCAGGATGACTGTGCATATACAAAGAATTAATGTACGGTCAGCTGATCTATCTTGGCCAATGACATTTCTAGATTTTTTTTTCTTGACATTTTATAATTAAGCATATTTTGCTCAGGATGGGATTTTACTTCATGCTATAAATCTTGATGTCTTTTATTTTCTTTTGATCATATTGTTTGCGTTGATTGGTTTTATTTAACCATGTAGAGTGAGTACTTTGAGCCTAGGAAAGATGCATGGAATTATAAAATGGGCTCAAGGAATAAAAAAATCTGATTGGCTGAATGAAATCTGTGGCTATGTCTTTTGTTTAGACTACACAACACAAAAAAAACAAAGTTCTGCACCCACTGGTCACTGTATACTAGATTTACATGTGCCACCCTGGCATGAATTTCAAACCCCATTTTGCTGCCATTTCTTTCCCTTCACCAACAAGTTAGACAAAAGTGCCAGAAAAGTAAAAACACAATGTCTAACTTCATTCCATTAAATTTCAACATTTTCAGGTAACCTGAAATTCAAAGACTGGTCAAGGAAAATGAAAATGAAAAACACCTCTAGTTTTAAATTAAAAAAAAGGAAAATGGAGCCCACCCCAGCAGTAGAGATGCAGCAAATTTAAAATACACCAGCAAAGTGGCCACTTTGCGTTATCATAACACTACACGAAGTGGCCATTGGAAAGTGCTCACTTCGCCTTGTCATTATGTAATTCCACCTTAATGCGAAGTAAGGTGGAATGATAACAATAGGGCAGCCTCCCTACACATCACATAGCTTACAGTACTGTAAGTCACATGCTTTAGCCAGGCATGAAGGAAGTGAGTCATACAAGCAGATAGTTTCACTTTCTCCTTTGCAGAGGTAGAAGGAGGAAGCATTTTGTGTGGAGAGGAGAGTTTGGATTGCTATTCGTTTGTATCTTGAGCAAATAGCAGAAAACCAAACAGCTTTTCTTAAAAGCTAAATCTTTATTTTTTTTTTGTAGTGTTTTTCCAGTTCTTTTTTGTGACCGATTATTTTATAAGTTTTCTTTTGTGTGTATGTGTGTTTGTGTGTGAGACTGCATATGTGTGTGTGTGTGTGAGACTGTGAGTGTGTGTGAAGAAGTCGCTTGTCACATGACATGTCAGAGAGGGAAGGAGTGGGTTGTGTGACAATGGATCAGGGAGAGTCTGTGGCCCATGGCTGTGGGCAAAGGGGAGTGCACATGCGTGGGGGCCGTCGGGTGTCGTTGGACCACTCCCAACTGTTTGGTCCTGCCTCTCCCCCTCTGGAAGCAGCAGAACCACCAGTGCCACTGGCACATCCACCAACTCCACCACCACCACCAGTAGCAGCTGTAGGGACTCCAGCAGCACCACCACCTCCAGAGCAGCAGGTGGAGCCCCAGGTGCATGACAGTGCTGCTGGCACTACATCTGCCCCTCCTGTGCCTAGTTCTCCCCACAGCTCCCCAGTTTGGCAGTTTTTTAACTGTGTGGGGGGGACAGCACCGTTGTGGTGTGTCAGCTATGTGGTGTGCATGTGCGCCGTGGCCCCCGGGGGACACATCTGGGAACTGGTGGCCAGTGCACACATATGCTGAACCACCACAAGGTGGAGTGGCAATCTTCCACCGAACGGGCCAGGCCTCCACCTGCTGGCCCTTCTGTGGCAGTGGCAGAGGGTGCTGCTGGTGTTGTGCCTCACCGCCGCAGCAGGAGGAGGGCCACAGCAGTAGCTGCTCCACCACTAGCCCACTGCCACCAGCACCACCCTCACCACCACCACCACTACCTGGTTTTCCCCCCACACCAGTGGACCCCACCACAGTGCCTGAAATGCAGGCAGACATTGCACTGTTGTGGGCCACAGTGGAGGAAAGCAGTTAGAGGGTTGGTGCTGTCCAGCAGCAGGTGGAACAGATCAAGCAACACCAGCTTCAGATAGTGTAGATGCTCCATCTGCTGCAACATCATGGGATCCCCCATTAAATTATTTTTTCTGGACACCATCCCCCCACACACTGCTGTAGTGTTTTGTGTGTTTTTTTTTATGTTTAATAACAGACAGTCATACATGCTCCTTATTGCCCTGTTGTTATAATTCAGCGCCTCAGTAATGTTTACTTTCTGTTGTGGAGTGGTTGTGGAAAAGCTGGTGTGAGCAGTGCTAGTATGATGTGCTAGATTGCATGTGTACAGTCAGCGTTGTTTCCTCTGTGTGTGTGTGTGTGTGTGTGTGTGTGTGTGTGTGACATCAGACATTGTGCAGCTTCTTGCAAACATATATTGCTGACTTGTTGTAGTGTTTATGGTATAAAGAATAGCGAGCAAAATAACGTATGTTTTATTGTCACCATCATCATCATCAGCAGACTAAGTAATATGATACTTTCTCAGAGGTGTCTGGCCAGAGTGCACCTTAGTCACATACTGCACATATGACTTTTAGGAGAGCATGTGTTTTTTGTGCTATGATCTCCGCTAAGTCATGTGTGCACTGTGAGTGACTGAGGTGCATAGTGACCCGATACCTCTGAAAAAATATCATATCACTTGCTCTGCTGGTGCTGATGGTACAAATAAAATATACGTCATATATTCTTTCTTGTCTTGATTCTTGAGATACTGCAACAAGTCACACCATATATATGTTTGCACAAAGCTGGACAATGTATGCACACACAGGAAAGAACACTGATGACACATATGCAGTTTAGCACAACATACTTGCACTGCACAGTCATGCTTTTTGCAAAACACTTCAAATCAAGACTCCCAACACAAAGTAAACATTACTGAGGCTCCATAAATATTTTGTGTTTGAAATAGACATTAAAGAGATTCACCAAGTTACAGCATTGCACCCGATATATGGGTGCCTTACCTCCAAGGGAATCTTTCTTGCTCCACATGTCCTTACATAGTGCAATACTTTTCTGGTAAAAATGCCCATAATTTCATAAAACTGGGTCATGGAGGGCTTCCCATTCTGAAGAGCCACCCAAGTTCTGGGCACGTTTCAACTAACAAGAGCCTTGTTAGTGGAAACATGGGCATGCCCCCTTCGCAGTCCCTCCAAATGTGCTGCATATTATTACTGGCAGTGTGTGGTGCATCTGCGATGTGCTGGTGTATCGGGGTTGCACCGGCACATCAGGGCCCTTCCAGAACCACCTTTTGGTGCGTGTCGGGGATGAGTCGGTGCATCTCGGATGTGCTGGGCACATTCCTTTTATGAATCTTCCCGCTTATGTTTTGCCTGGCCACCCACCAAGCTTCATCAGAGACACATAAGTGACAAACATCATGCCACAGTATGTTAAGGCACAGATTTAATACTCTGTCCTAACAACTAAACAATTGTTTTAGTAACCCAGGACTTCAATCCATTATTTATAGCCATATGCTAGTCAGACAGTGTCTATATTTAGAGCACTATACCCATATAAATAAGGACTATTATTAACACCAATTTATTGTAACAAAAAATGTTTCATTCTACATAATTTTAAAAGGCAATCAATGAAATTACAGAAATGCTGCCAGATCAATTTTGTCATTTAAACCCATCCCTTCTCTCCTGGGTTACTAAAACAATTGTTTAGTTGTTAAAGCAGGGTATTAAATCTGTGCCTTAACATACTGTGGTTTGGTATTCATTAAAGCCAATTAATTCAAATGACTTTTTGCAAAGCTATAATTAAGTATTTGCCAGTTCCACGTTTGTGTGCCTCAAACAGCTTTTTTAACTGGTTTCCTGTTTGAAGTATATGAGCATCATTGTGTTTTTAAATGATTTGATGTGATTGAATGCATCTCTGAGCACTTTTCAATTAACATTTGCATGAGCATATTTATGTATGTATACGATGTTTGTCACTCAGTAGTTTTGTATTAGCCCTGGATTAGGTGCTTGCTTTTTTTGATGATTAGTTTACATTTTACAATTTCTAAACAAGCTAAGAATTCTTGTATTTCCCTGAGGCTGGAGCTATGTCAGTATTTGGAAGGCCATCTACTTACAATCCATGGATGTTCTGAGTTACAGTTCTCACCGAACATCATCTGTTCAGAGTCGAGATCTGGTGCAGTGCACAATTAAAATTCGACTCATAAAACTTGACACAATTACCAAATCTGCTTCCATACAATTGATCATAAATGTTCATGACATTTTACAAAGAAGTAATTTATGAGATTTTTCATCTAATTTTGGAATTGTTTGGCTAAATTTTCCAAAGTCACAGATTCCAAGAACCGTCTGCAAGTTATGCGCGTATTAATTTTGATGTCTCTAGCTCTAAACTTGCAATTGTACCAGACAGGGTGGACAGTACTGGCCTATACCAGACTGCCCAGATGTATGATGAGGCCTGACACTGCAAACAGAGTGCTTCATAGCTCTTGGAAAGTGTGGTATAGCCAATACTGCCCACGCCAGACGGTATTGTCACTATTAGAAAATGAATATTTTTGGAACCATGTTAAAAATTTTAAAAAATCAATTTTGAAAATGAAGAAAATAAAAAACATTAATTTTTTTGATAAAGTAGTTCCCCACTTGTAGGCTTGCCAGTACAGGGCACTCTTGTTTTAACTGTAATTAATTTACACTCTCATGTGGCCTGCCTTCCCACCCCCTCCCTTGTCTGTTCTCAGGCTAAGAGATAGCTGTCCTTTGTTGTTCTTTTTTTTCTTTTAATGGAGGATTGTGAACAGGAGACATGATGATCACTGTTCTCGAGTATTTCTGTAGCATGGTTTGTCAGGCAGTTGCAGTTCATCAGCAAGTCTGAAATAAATCTCTGAACTACTGCAGATGCTCCACCTCTCTACTGCCACCCCAAAAGCCTCCCACAGCACTTCTTTGATACCATCACTACCTGGTTCAAGAGCTAGCCAGCGGGAAGTGAGACAGATCCCGGTACCTCAGCTCCTGCACAGATTACTGAAATGGAGCGGAGACCCATACCTCACTTTCTTCACAGATTGGAATTTAAATGTTTTACTACTGGAAGAAATGCACTGTAGATTGGCAACAGGTGGAATCAGGGAATGTAGCTTGCTCAGTTACAATGTAGCTCATGCACATGCCAAGAGTGCTGGCGGTCTGTAGTGTATCTAGTACCCTTTTAAAAATTACAGATAAAAAAAGAAACCAGGGGAGCTTTAAAACAAAAGGAAGAGTTTTGGGACAGTTTGTAATGTTTTTATAGGCACTGAAGTTTCAATGTTTGTGTGTGTGTGGGAGGAGGCTCATTCACTTGCTAAATGAGCAAAAACAGTGTCTGCCATTTATATTTTTCAGTAGCTGTGGGACTGTGATTCCCATTGTGGTGAGTCTGGTTGGCACAGGACATGTTATTTGCCAGTCTCTGTTGGTGCATAAATGTGCTCCTTGCCAAGGATCTCAGCCAGTCAGAGGCCTGGAAATGTTCTACCCATTTTATAAGAAAGAAGAAGTTATAAGCAGCCAAACTTTTTTTTTAATTTTATGATATTTCTCAAATAGGTAAACTGTGAAAATATTAGCTTCTGTAACTTTACAATTGTTTAACTAAATATCCATAAAGTTGGTGGGTTCTTAGCGTCTGGAATAAAAGCTATCCATATCATATCTAATGTCTCGAGCTCTAAGGGCAGCCAAGTTATAGGCAGACAAATAATGCAAAAGTCTCATAAAATTTCACAAATGAGTAAGCTGTTAGGTGTTGAGGCCCGTCATTTTAAAATTACCATACTTAACTGAATGCCGCTAGATTTGGTAGGTTCACTGGCCCTGCAACTAAATGGGCACTGTTATCCATGGACCAGCACCCCGATTGCCCCCTACATCACAGACAGTAATACTTACATGTATATGCACTAACCTTAGGGCACAGGCACTTATCGTATAAACATGAGTGTCAGGATTTGAGTTGTACTGTATTTCAACTGAGAATCAGAATGCCTTTGCTGTTATTCCAACTGTAACATGTGGGAGGAACTTCTATTTATACTATTGTATAATGATTAGTTAGGCAATACTGCCATCTTTAGTGCTAGTGCAGAACAGTAACTGCCTATGTAATTGCATATGTAACCGCAAGTGTCCTTCATGAGATACAAGATCCATTGTTTAGTTATTTGTCTTTCTGCTAGCTCAGCATGCTTTCCCAGGCCAGTGAGGAGTCAGGCTATTCGCCACTGTACAATAGTATTGTTTTTATATATTTTTATAGCTGTTGCTTTTGGGATTATCAGTAATATAATACTTTTTGCATTGTACCTCCTCTCTGAGAACAGACATACTGCTGCCTATAGGTAAGAAAGATTGGAAGTATTCTCCCAGTGATCACACTGTTTTGGTTGTAAGCCTCCTTTAAATACCAGAAATAAATCACTTTTTGTGCTGGATGCCACTTGTCTGTCATTTCTTCACTTATGTGCAGTTCCAACAAGAATCTGAGAAAGGTAATTTTATTACCCAGTTACAGCACATATCCTTAATGATAAACTCACAGGGGTATAAAGGACACCAATGCAATCCCACAGGGGGTGTGTTCTGGGCCCCACAGTCTCCAACAGGTACATCAGTAACATGGGTAATGTTTTACAGAGTAAAGGGTTTCTCTTTGCAGATGGCACCGTGTTTTACAGGGTAAAGGGTTTCTCTTTGCAGATGGCATTAAGCTCTGTAGGAGGATGAATAGTATGGTGGGTGAAGGCATAAAAACATGAAAAGGGTATCTAGAGAGGCTGAAAATATGGTCAAGAACATGGCAATTAAAAGTCAGGGGGATCAGGAGTATGTGGGATTTCCAAACATTTCTCTTATATTACTGACAACTGGTAAATCCATAAACATTTCAAACAAAGGAGGTGACACTTTGCTTTAGTGACCCCCCCCCCCAGGTTTCCTGTGTAATCAATTTGTAATTACCCTGGCACAAGCCATTGCTAGAGATTACATATTTACAGCTTACATTACACTGTGGGGCCAGTGAAGAGGTGATGTACCCTCTCCCCCACCGAAGAATGATCAGGTATGGGAACAGGGTGACAGGTACAGTGTTTGAGCATTCCTGAAGCCATCTTCCTTATTGCTGCTCTGAGTTTCCATTCTGATTTCTCCCTTTAAGTGGCATCATGCAGTGCCAGGGTGTGCATGCCAAGATGTGCCATCATGAGGGCAAAGCTGCCTGACCACTGATGTTGTGCCTTGCTCAGAGTTACCCAAGAGGGCAGTGACTGAGTGGGTAACATATCTTTGCCCTGCCTAAAAACTGAAGGCATTTGCACAGATGTCTCACCAGCTGCCTGCTAGATAACAGTGATGACCCAGCCCCGTGATACAAACTTGGGATACCTGCATAAGAGGTATGGCACCAGCCACAGCCTATCAGGCTGCTACAGCTCCTTAGCCCAATAAAGGACAGTTATACCATTACCAGAAAGGGGTTTAGGGAATGCTTCATAAGTTATGGGGAAAGGTGTAGTATTGAGGTAGTGCTGCCCCACAAATGAAACAAAAGGAGAATGGGGTGCTAGATGGAGAATTTTGACATATAATAAATGAATTTCCATTTTTCCCATAGGGAAACTATGGCATAATTTGCCATTATAAAGGAGTGTTTATAACGGCAAATATGCACGGTTTCTCTCATTCTCCACATGAGCTTGCTGCTGCTATTTGACTTCAACCACTGAAGGAGACTGAACTGCCACTTGGACTAGGTGGTAAGTAATTAAAAAAACAAAAGCAAAATGTACTACAATGAATTGAAAAGTTAACTTTTGGCTTCCCACAACATAAAAAAACAAAAAGCTTTTAAATAAAGAAAGGCGACCGTGGACTGCACACTGTAACCTAACTGGACTGCAGCCACACAGCAACTTCTTTTTATTTTGTATAATTGCTGAGGTGAAAAAGGGGAGCCCAGCAATTATATAAAATAAAATATGGGGTGGTGCGTAAACTTGAATTTTACATACTGTACACCCTTGGTGTAGGATGCCTAGATAAACCCCTCAAGCTTTGCTCTCAGGATTTATGTGGCATCCAACACCTCAGGTGTGTATCAATTTCTTGTTACACACACCACCCAATATATTATTCTAGGTATTATACAATAGTGGAAAGCAGTATAGTGCAGTGGCTAAGAGCACTGAGCTGCAAACCTGAAGAAATGGGTTTGAATACCACATCCACCACTTGCATGCTACATAACCATTAGCAAGTCACTTAACTTTCCATGTGCTCCCATGATACACCTGGAAAAAAACCTCAGCTTAGTGTGTCTTTTCTGGCCAAAAAAAATAATAATACACTAATACTGTTTGATGGTGTCTTAGCCTCTGCATGAAGTGTACTTATTTGGTCAGCAGACTGATTTTCTGCTATTACACTGAGTGTCCACTGGGAGTGTCTGTTTCTTTGCATGTGCATGAAGGGTTCAGCATAGAAACATAGAAACAGAGAATTTGATGGCAGATAAGGACAGATTGGCCCACCTAGTCTGTCCATTTCCCTACCTAACGGATAAGCTGCAGATCCTAGTTAACCAGCAGCCTACAGCAGAACAAAATCTCCCTGTGAAGGAAATGTTGAACTAAACTGGCAAGGGACCTACTCTGAAGTCTTTGCCATTCTTGACATACTGTAGTATATAGCCTAAATCTGCCTTATTTGACAGTGTAGCTCAATCCTCCACCAAAAAGGTGACCTTTCCAATAATATCTGTGTCAGTAGCTCAGCAGGTTGAACACTCATGTCTGAGACCAGAAGATCGGAAGGATGAGGGTTCTAACCTCACACCGGGAGCTTGGGGTTAATTCTCAATACTGACACTGTAACCCAGCACCAGGGGGTGCTGCGCACCTGAGGTGCTGTCGTTCAGATGAAATATTAAAGTGGGGTCCCAACTCTCTGTTCAGATGAATGATGTTTCTTCTTGAAAGGAATATAGGGGTATTTTTTTAAGACAAATATTAAAAAAAATACAGTATACAAAGTACCAACCAAAGACAACACAAACACTCCAGCAAGTGATACAAACCATATGGTACCGTTAGCGACCTATACACACATTTATCTGATAACAGAAACAGTAATGCATTACAGAAAAAGAAAGAAAGAAGAGGAAGAGATGCTCAATTGTTTCAAGTTCCTGATTACAAGCAAGCATGTGACAACTTCTTTTCTCAGTACTCTTGTGTTTAGCATTACCCTTTATGTTCAAGCTATCTGAAACAAAAATAATCCAGTCGAGGTATTGTTCCGAAAAAAGGGCCACATATTAAAACTCAAAATGATATATCCACAAAATACAATTAGATTTATCATGTTTAGTCCATGCTCTTTAATATCTTGATATGTGTGGTTCCTTTTATTGGGATTTAATTGACTGTCCCATACCAAACAAACAAAAAAAACAAAACAAATGATACTGTATAATGTGGCTTCCATACCAATGGGGGGCAGAATACAAAAAAGATATAAAAAGCATTGGTATGAGGAAGGTTTTAACCATATAAATTGTGTAATGTTTAGACAATTGCCAATAACAATTATAAAACAGTAAAGTAATTCCCTCGTTGCCTTGGAAAAATTACTCTTAATCACTAAAAATACCACAAACAGCTTAATGTGATCCAGAATGTCAGTTGGCATCTGTATCTCCTTTTTCGGTAACAAACAAAAATTAACTAACTAACTAACGTGCTTAGCTACATACTGGATAACATATCATTGGGGGGGGCAGCTGGAGGATCTTAAGGTCTGACAGAGCCTGAAAGACATATTCAGGATGGAATTCTGGAATAGTTAACATCTAAGGTTTGAGTCTGCCGTGACTCCCCAAGGTGTCCTGTGTGGGTAAGTCTCTCTACTTCAGAAAAATTAGGAAGTGTAGTAAGGTTTTTCTGTGTGATTTTTGTCTGTTATGCAAACATATCTTATTTCCATTTTTGTAGAGTTTCTGTTTTTCCATAGTCCTTGTTTAGTATCCTGTGTTATCTGTGTAACTATCTGGAAGTATTAAAATATTATCTTTACTTTATATTTCTGCAACTAAGTCCTTTGAGGTAGAGCTAATGGAGTTATAATTGACAAAGCTGTGTTTCCACATCAAAAGACAAGGCTATAGTTATCATAATTTGTTTCTTAAATAAGCTGTTCTCAGCTGTGACAGAGGGGTGGGTCATGTGCCCTTGAGCAAGGAGTGCTGTACTTTATGAGCAGTGGCTCTGAAGGGAGTAATATCTGGAGATACCTCGAGAGAGTGTCTATGCTGTGTGGCGGCAGCTACTGAGTACTGTTGCAGGTGTCTGAAGGGTTTAAGAAAGCTGGTAACACTGGTAGGCTGAGTCTGTGCCAAAATAAGGGGAAAAAGAAAATGTCAGCGCACACTTTTTAACAAACCAAAAATCTCACTATCCCCTGCAACCTTTCTGGTGCTCAGACAATCCTCACAAATGGGAAGTCCTCCATCCATCCTATTTGTCGATGCACGATCATAAATTTTGGACTACCAGAAGACAATCCCCCAGCTCTGATAATGGTGTCCAGTTTACTTTGTGCATCTCTAGAGGTCGGTCATGATCCCTGATTTCTCCCTAAGCTTCAGGTAATTCTTTACAGCTTAAGTTTGCTTCTCATCTTGTCTTGCCCTTTCTCTTAGCATATGGCAATTGTGCAGCATGATCACTAACTCAGGGCTTTTCTATGATACACGGGTTTCTGCTGTTTTTCCTCTCAGCATTGAAAAAATAAATAAAACCCCGCAACATAATGTCTTCATGACCCAGGAGCACCTCACCAGGGGCTATTAGCCACAATGCATGTATTTGCTTAGAGCACCAAAGGCAGGCTGGACCCTACAGTAGCATCCACCTTGCTCCACTGGCCAGGTCCAGACCCTCATGCAGCATCCCCACCACAAGCAGTTGCCTGGAGGAACCAGACCCTCCTGTAGCATCCAGTTTACACTCAAGTAGCAACTACTGTACATCCTGCTACAGCTCTTTATCCCCAAAGAAGCCTGTATTCCCAGCAAAGGCATTTTATTAGGCAGTGTCTTCACTGCCCCCACATTTAACTTAGGTGAGCTATTTAAAAAGTATGTACTGAGTCATCAGGATGTGATAGGGCTCCAGGTTGTGGGCATGTTCTATCTCTTGGAGACCAGCCATTCCATGGAAGGTGAGGGGGGCACATAGTTGCTCTTGCACTCCACTTATCTCTAGATCTTGATTTTGTTGCCTATGGCCATATTGGAGCTACTCCCTCCTGGTACAGATCATGACCCCTCCCCTTCCTGATGGTTGTATGTAAGAAAGAAAAAAACACTCACCTCTCACAAGTGCGTAAAATCTTGTGGCAGCCATATTAGGTGCCCGTCTTCTCACAAGAGGAGGGCCAATTGCCATTTAGCCTCCCTTGAATGTCATGCAAGGCTCTGGAGTGCTCTACACACAGCAATTGTTGTACTGCACAGTCCCGAGTCCCTTTGCCATCTGCCCAACTCTTCTAGGGCTGAGGTGGCTTGCAGGGCATTGAAGTTTTGCACCGCATCTGGCAATAACAGTGGCCATGTTGTCCCAGTATTCCTGCAGGGGTGATCCTGTGGGAACAGGCCACTCTCGCAAGATCAGCATCCTTCTTGTATGTGATATACCATTGCCTTGCATGGGAACAAACAAGCCATAAGGGAGAGGCCTGCTGGGGATATCAGATGGCCATCTTTATAAGGGCTTTCTGGAGCTGATCCAGCTTATTCAGGTTACTTCTATCCAGCTTCTATGCTCTCAGTTAGTGTGCTCCTGATGGAGCTGTTCAGCACCATGCTATTATGGAATGTGACACTGCAAACATCCCTGAGCTCATTATGTGCCCATTTCAGTCCTGAACAATTGCCAACATTAAAGAGGAGGCAGTATGCCACAGCAGCTTATGGGCTCAGAGGTGGAAACCTGAAGGCTTGGCATGACTCCCACAATTTCCACATGCACACTGAGTGACCCTGTGCACCTTACTTAATTTCCTTGCATCTCAGTTCACACATGGAATCAAGTTTTGGCTTAGTGTGCCTCTTCTGGTTCAATGTTGTCCCCTTTCCAATGACTTACAGTACAGCCTAGTGGCTAGAATAATGAGCTGCATACGGCTGCGTCACAACCAAATGGACCAGAGTTTGATCCCCACAACCTCTAGGTGCAAAATGGGCCTGCAAAGGTGGAATAGCTCACCTGGATACCTGGAAATCTCCAGGTGGACCACCTCCCCCACCCATGCTGGGTGCCTAACCTCCTGTGAAACTCCAAAAATCTTCACCCTTTATCATCCAATGAAGTGGGATATTTTGGGCACTACATGTAAAGGGGAGATGCTAACACAGAGCCTGTGTATCACATTTATATCACATTCTGAGAGGGGTATGTCACACTGGGCCATCTCCTATTGATTTTCCAGGTAGGTCCACCCTGCATCCACTAAGTTTGTTACTCCTAAAAATGAGAAAGAATCCTTACCAGCAGGTGCTACCATTTTTTGCGGCTGAGGAATGGCGAAGTATGTTCCACCTCATAGAAGGATTGGGAACCTTCGGCTACAGCCACCTTTTGGGCCCGAGTTTACCCTAACAGAGTGTTAGTGAAGTTGCAATGCTGTAAAATACAGGATCATCATAACATAGGTACTTGTGCTGGGAATGGACAGCTCAGAGATACCACATACTGTAGGTAATGGTCCTATATGCAGATGCACAGCTCCTTATTCCCCTATCCCTTATCTTCTCATTTTGGGTGGCACTTACGTTGCTGTCCTTATGCATTATGGGTCCATCGCTACTTCTTGTAGTGTCCCTTAGCAATATCTGGGATTATCATCAGAAGCAAGAAGCTCTGCTCTGTGCGTCCACCTTGGTGAAGCTTTAAATAAATAAATAGAATGTGGTGCCATCATGCATCAGAGGCTACACCTTGCAAATAAGTGCCCTGCATATAGAAAAGGCCAGACTCCTGGAGCAAACCTCACTTTGCAGACACGAAAGCTATGACCCTCAGCCGCTGTACAATTGGATATTGCTGGGGATGTTATGAGTCTGACATACTGCCCTCATCCACAATATCACACAGATACTGACTATGGCCTTGGTTTCTATGTTCGACAAGGCCAGACCTTGTTTGAGGGTCAGGCACGTTTGAAGTTCTTCAAGCATCTCGTCCCCCTATTGCAATTCTGATGGGCTGTCCCATCACATCCCACTTCAGCCTCAAGCTTGTAACATGCCCCTGTGTTCCAAGGCTGTTCCACAGGTGATACTGTCCAGCTTACACCACTGCTCAATTTGGGAGCCTTACGTAGTGTCCCCATCCCCACCAACTGGTTCCTAAGAACTGGTCCCTCATGTAGCATCCAGTCCATTTCAGGCAGCGTGCATAGGGAGCACTATGCAGTAGACAGAGGTCAGCCTAACACTGGGGGTAGCACAACACACTCTGGGATAAAGGTTATGGATTCTATCCTCACAGCAGGAGTGGATGTACTGTTGCCCTAGTGTTGTCCCTTGGATGAGTTGTTAAATGGTGTTCCTGTCTACGTCTGATACCAGGGCAGCATCCCAGCACAGCAAAGGGCCTGAGCACACTATCTGAGACCTGGGCAGGTCTGGACAGTACCCCCACATTGCAGCTGCCATTTTGTGCATAGTAATATGGAAGATCTGGTATGCCTTACTGTTACTGTTACTTATTGCTTAGTGCTTACTGTTCTGCACTCCTGAGGTATTTTGCATTCTCTCTACCTTGTATTCACTCCAAGGATATTCACATAGACTCCAGTAATGCTGCCTGTGACCCCTTGCAAGGAGGTGATGCTCGTTATTCCTCATCTGGTAGGCTGGCTCGTATGACTGAGATATCCAACACAGGCATAGTGGGACAACAATGCCATAATTGACCACTACAGCAATGATGCTGGAAGTGGCAATGTATAGTAGTGATGTAGGCTCTGGGCTATGACCCTGGAGACCAGGGGTGGTGTCCCACAGTCTTCCCCAAGTATGGGAAAAAAGTCTGGTCAGAAACAAGGGTGGACATCATCTAGTCCGAACATGAGATACCCTAACCATGACTTGGATTATCACACGCCAGTTGCTAGCTTTGTGGTGTAGTGGAAAGGTCTACAGCCTATTTTCAACCTGGTTTGAACCACTCCAACAACGTATCTACCGAGTGTTCTCACCCGACCTTCTACTTTAAAATGGTGACAGTGAAGGAGGGCCCTTACTGTGGTCAAGAAAATACTAGGTAAGACCAGACTGGGCAGTGACGGGATAGACATGGATCTTCTGTCCCTCGCCCTGGATGTTCTTATAGTGCCCATTACCACTCTGTACAATAAGTCCCTGACCCTGGCCCAATTCCCGTCGGGTTGGAAGCAGGCCCTAGTTACGCTAGAGCATAAAGGAGGTGACAAGTCTCTGGTAGCCATCTGCAGACCTATCTCGATCCTCTTCCCCCCTGTCCAAGGCACTGGAAAAGATTGTGGTGGGCCAACTCATTGACTACCTCAATAAATATAATCTACTATGCCCCAACCAGCATGGCTTCAGACAAAATCACAGTACCACCACTGCACTGCTGGACTACATGAACTATGCACATAAGGCCCTGGATGAAGGCAAACTGGTGGGGTCTGTCTTTATTGACCTCACCAAAGCCTTCGATACAGTCAACCACCCCCTGTTACTGACCCAACTGCGAAACACGGGTGTGGCGCCTAATGCCCTTTGCTGGTTCCAAGACTACCTGATATGGAGAAATCAATGTGTCAAAATTGAGCAAACAGTATCTAGTGCAAGAGAGGTATCATTAGAGGTACCCCTGGGATCAATACTGGGGTCTCTACTCTTCAGCCTCTTCTTAAATGACCTTCCCACAGCATGCGACACCAAACTCATACTATATGCAGATGATGCTGTGCTTCTGAGCAGCAGCATGTCTCAGGCTGCCCTACAATCTGAGTTGCAGATCCCCTTCTCCAAACTCAAGGACTGGTTCTGTAGCCATAAGTTACTACTAAACTACAAGAAGACCAAGGCCATGCTTATGTCCAGCCCCCACAACGTAAATAAGCACCTCTTCCTCATCATCTCCAACTCATGCAGTGAGCCGCTGGAACAAGTTCACTTGTTCAAGTATCTGGGGGTCATAATAGATGATACCCTTATGTTTGCACACCATATTGACTCTCTGGTCAAAACAGTCAGTACCAAAATTGGTGCCCTGTACAGGCTCAGGCAATACCTTTCTAGGGTGGCCCTCCACCTCTCAGTCCACAGTTCAATTATATCTACTGTTGACTATGGACAAGTGGTCTATGGGGCAGCAATGGATACAGCACCCAAGATGGTTCAGACTGCACTCAACAAAGCCTGCAGACTCACCCTGGATGCTGAGTGTGACACTCACACCTGTACTCTGTACGAACATGCAAATTGGCTGTCATTAAGAAACAGGGTCAAATTTCGGACTTGCATCCTAGGGAAGAAGGCTCTATTGGGTAAAACACCACCTTGTGTAGGCAATTTGATCAAGGCGGCCAACTCATTACAGGTCACCAGAGGGAGGACTAGAAGGGTCTTGGCTATCCCTTCATGCCGACCACTTGTGCACGTGCATTTTCCCACCAGGCCCCCCCATGGATGGAATGACTCTAGGGAACCTCCTGGCCACTAGTTGTCTTGACACAATTCAAAATTGACCTCAAACAGCAATCTAATAACACTCTCTAAGTGCACCTGCCCCTGAGTCCAACCACAACTGCTCTCTCTGCCCTCCATAAAGCACTAGTCAGGCCTCAGGTACCCCCTCCTTCTTGCCTTTCTCATGACCTGCCCCAGAAATCAGTTTGCATCATGCTCCTTTGGCACCTGTCACCTGCTCCCCCTTCCCCAACTCACAATTCCGTGAGTTTCCCTAACAGTCACTACTAATGCATGCTGCCTGACCATGCCCCCTCACACCCCACCATTTTACTCTAGCATGTCCTCTCCACTCAGCCTCCCCTCACCCCATCATTTCTCCCTATCCCTTATCACCATTCTTCCCCCACCCTTCACCTCCACTTCAGTACATACCTCTGTCTTGTACCTTCTTTCTTCACCCCTCTGCCAGCTATCCCCATCCCTCTGAACTACTGACAAGGCACTATGTGGCTGCTTATTCTCCCCCCACCCTCATAAAGAGTTTTTCTTGTTATTTAACTTGTACCTATGTATTGAGTTATTCTGTAAGTTCTGAATCCAAGCTGTATCGTTCATTGTAATGTAACTTTGCTTTGTCCTATTGTACTTTGCTTTGCAATCTATGATGTGGAACCTTTGTAAAAGAGCTTGCGCTCAGAGGTCTTTTCTGAATCACTAAATAAAATAAAACAAATAATAAACAGGAGGTTCAGTGTAGGCCGAGTAACTCCAATGGAAGGGAGATTCCTCTACCTGTCCAGTTCAGGGTCTCGTTAGGGATGCATCCCGGCAGGAAAGTGCAGACATCCCTGCAGCTGCCAGGGCTCATTGCTTTAATGGGACCATGGGAATGGCTACATTTGCACCAGCTCCTGGAACATGCTTTGACACATGGGACCAGACAAACTGTATCTTTGGACACAGCCTCAGCCCAGATTCAGACACTAAATAACCGGGGTGGCTGAAACAGGCATAACCTTGCGCGAGGCATGACATTGTCGCTGATGTCTGTGGCACCCATCATGATGGTTGTACCTTTTCAGAGGATCATCTGCTCATCAGCGTGCTGAGGATTACAGCGTTATACTGAGCCTGACTGTTTTGTCCTCACTCCTCAAGTCACTGATCAGGCAGTACTGATCAAGAAGGTCACCTGAGTTACCATGGCACACATAAACACACAATGGGGAACTTGGAGCAGGGAAACACTCCAAAAAATGCTAAAATTCCTAGATAGACTGAATGCTACTTACTAGAGGTCCCAACTTCTTACCTGAATTGCACACTGAACTATTACACCAGCTGGCTCCACCAAGTGATACTCACCTAAAAGGTGGTGCATTGGCATCCCCAGATGTTTTTTTCCACCTCCTGACCAAGTGATAGAGACCATATCAAGGTGATCGGATGGCATCTTGCTATGATACTTGTCTACATACCTATCTCACTCTTACTCTCCTGGCAATTAGTCCTAGGCAGTCAAACCCTGGTGGCACTATGTATTTCGGCCACTGTTTTTCCACCCACAGTGGATGATGGCCCCACCTTGGCCAAGGAGGTCTCATACTATTCTTTGCTCAGAGCAAGATGACTCGGTGCCCCATTGATAATCCCCTCACTGCCTAGTCCTCCTCAGACAAGGACCACTACATCACATGACCTGAGGCTCTCAACTTGTCTGCTGGGGGGTTGTTGGGCAAAGGCTGCGGGGGCTTCCTGGTCTATAGGGCTTCCAGTATTGTAATGGGATTTGGAGCCCTCTACAAAAAGAAATAAGTAATCTACCTGACAAAATAGATTGTTCCCTGGAGTTAACAGGAACATGACAAATCTTTCTGGGAGTGCAAGGATAGTTGCATGAGGGGTATCTCCTCAGAGTGCTTACTGTCTTTTTTCAGTCCAAAAAGTTATCGACAAACAGGGTTTGCCACCAGTGATGGCATAAACAGTGTACAGGTTTTGCTGATGGCTATGAAAACAGCCAGATGGGTGAGTGAGTGAGTGAGTGACTCACAGTGCTGAGTACGGTTTAAGTACCCCTGATAGGGTATTATCTGACCTGATCCTCAAATGTCTCAGCCTGTTGGACAGGCTGATCATTTTTTCCTTTAGAAAAAAGAAGTGAAGAAGAAGGCAGACCAGGATGCTTCTGATGACACATTAACTGGGTGGATAAGGACAGCTATGCTGGTCATAGAAACATAGAAGCATAGACATTGATGGCAAATAAGGGCACCCATCCAGTCTGCCCATTTTTTCTACCTTGTGAATCTGCAGTAGGCCTTTACTGTGGCAATGGCCTATCTATTCATCTAACAAAGGATTGGCTTGCACCACCTTGGGGCATTCAGGTGTATTGCTCTGTAGCACTGTCCACTTCTTGGGTGATAGAGGGGGTGCCTAAGTACAGGGCATGTACGCAACAGCTAACTGGTCTACTGTACACATTTCGCCCACCATTTTCAGATTTGGCCATAGCATTGGTGTGCTGGGCCACATTTTATAAGGCTTGACTTTTGGCTGCTTTGGGTTCCCTGTAACATAAGGCTCGTCTTCCCACCCAGAATTTTTGTGGTACTACTTGCTACAAAAGTCCCATTTAGGAGGACTATCTGAGCACCAGAAAGGTTGTAGAAGATAATGGTATTTACTCACCTGGTAAAGGTGATTATACCTGCCACCTTTAGGTTGCTCAGAGTCCCTTCCACTCACAAACGAAGCAGGAACCTGCGTGGCCAGAACCTTTGGTTGGATTCTTTCTGGCACCTTTCCATACAGTTTGTTCCAGCCTTTTCTTTATGCTTTATCTGTTGTTCGTATTCTTGAGCGGTTTCGCTCTGGCTAATATTTGCTGTCAACATGCTTGCTGATGGATGATTGTTCATCTGGATACTAAAGGTGGTAACTAAACTGTTTTCTCTGACTTTTTCCATCATTTATTTTTGGCAGTGAAGTTATTTGCTTCATGGCTTTTCTACAGTAGCTCATTGTTATGTTGATTGCTTACCTGCACAAGAAACATATAGCGGAAGGTTGCCAGAAGCAGGTTGTGGAGGTGCAGCACTGTTGTGTGCCCCCACAGCCTTGAAAGGCTTGGCCTGCTTTCCCCAATGCCATGACACGCTGCTGCTGACACTAGTTCAGCCTGCGTGCCACCAACTTGAAATGTTTTAGCCTCTGCAATCAGGGGCTGCCTCGTCATTGCAGCATCATCCGCTGCAATGAGGGAGCGACCCCTGATTACAGGGCTGTCCCTAGCATTCTCCCGATCCAGTTTGCCGACAAGGAGCCCAGTCCCCATCGGCATGTTCTCCCCTCCTCCCATTTCTTGTGTGCCGAGGGGGATGCCTAATCTCCTTCGGCTTATGTCTCCCCCTCCTTCTGTCTTTGCCAAAGGGGGTGCCCAGTCTCCATCAGCATGTTCCCCTCATTTCTTGTGTGCTGATGGGGGTGCCCAATCTCCCTTGGCTCATGAGCCCCCCCAAAGTATATGCCGATGGGGATGCCCAACCCATCGGCTCCAGTGCCCCCACCTCAAAACATGCAGGTGGCACACTGGGAGCCCACCCCAGCATGCCAAAAGTCCCTGTAAAATAGAAAAACCGTGCCGTGACTTTTTTTTTTTTTTAATCCTAAAACAAAGAAAACGGTCCCTCACCGTTCGGGCCCCCCTCCTGCAACCCGCACCCTCACACTGTGTACCCCACCTCCCCACATCCCCCCTCATCCCATACTTACCTCCGGAGCTCAGCACGATGATCTTTGGTGGACCGGGAACACGTCTGCACTCCAAAGCCGACCGCAAACTGAGGAAATGCCGGTAAGCTGTATAATGGAATAAATAGTTTCTTTTCAACTTTGATGCATATCTCAGTCATTTTTTTGGAATTCTGGCACCAAATTTTCAACATGGGGTTTTTGAGACCCCTCCTCATGAATTCTGCCTCTGTCATGGCGTTAATCGGCCCCAAAAGGTGATTTTGCGTTCACTGTGCAGAATCACCTTTTGGGACTGATTAAAGAAATGACAGTGCCAGTGTTTATGAAGTGGGCTCTCAAAAAGGCTATTTTGCAAATTTGGTGGAAAAAATCCAAAAAATTACTGTTTTACAAGCGTGCGTTGCGCAGTTGCTACGCACGCTCGTAACTTAGCGAATTTGCAATATTTTCATGCCAGATTTTCAACATTGGCATTTTTCCACACCTCCTTGTGAACATTAGAGCTGTCATTTTTCACATCCTGGCTGAAATGTGTTTTTGCACTTCTGGCGAAGAATAGCATGGTTGCTGCAAGAAATCAGTGTTTGGGACAGACTACGGAAAAGACAGTGAACTGTTCATGAGCAGAGGTCCTAAAATGCCTATGTTGAAAATTTGGTGCCGATACTCCACAAAATAACTGTGTTACGAGAGCGCGTTGCGCAGTTTGCACGCACGCTCGTAAGTTCCGAATGTATAATATTTTCACTCCAGATTTTCAACATTGCCATTGTTCTGCACCTCCTTATGAACAGTACAGCTGTCATTTTTCATATCCTGGTCGAAATATGTTTTCGCACCTCCGGCGCAGAATAGCACAGTCGCTGTGGGAAATCCATGCTCGGGAGACATTATGTAATTGACAGTAACACTGTTCATTATCAGAGGCCTTAAATGCCTATGTTAAAATGAGGTGACGAAAGTCCATCAAATGAGTGTGCTACAAGCGTGTGTTGCGCAGTTTCCACGCACAATCATACCTTCGCAACTTTGCAATATTTTCACTCCAGATTTTCATCATTGCCATTTTTCCACACCTGCTTGTGAACAGTGAAGCTGTCATTTTTCACATCCTGGCCGAAATGTGTTTTCGCTCTTCCGGCGCACAATAGCACGGTCGCTGAGGGAAATCAGTGTTTGGGACAGATTAGGATCGAGCAAGTGAGGGAGGGGGAGTGAGTGAGCTCAACGGAGCTCTGTTGGGACTGCTGTGGATTTCTTTGTGGGCAGAAAAAGGCAGCAATGCATGCAGGGCCCAGTACAAAAGACCAGCCTGCAGCAGCGGGAGAAACAGAATGAGCAACTGAGAGAGGGGGAGTTGAGCCAGCTCAACGGAGCTCTATTGTAAATGTTGCAGATTTCTTTGTGGGCAGAAGAAGGCAGCAATGCAGACAGGAGCCCCGTACAAAAGGGCAGCCTGCAGCACCAGGACAAACAGAATGAGCGAGTCAGACGGGGGAGTGAGCAACCTCAATGGAGCTCTATTGTGACTTCTGTGGATTTCTTTGTGGGCAGAAAAAGGCAGCAACGCAGGCAGGAGCCCAGTACAAAAGGCCAGCCAGCAGCACTGGCAGAAGCGGAATGAGTGAGTGAGAGAGGGGGAGCGAGAGAACTCAACGGAGCTGTGTTGCGACTGCTGCAGATTTCTTTTTTGGGCAGAAAAAGACACCAACAGATGCAGGAGCCCAGTACAAAAGGGCATCCTGCAGCAGCAGGAGACACAGAATGAGTGAGTGAGGGAAGGGGAGTGAGTGAGCTCAATGGAGCTCTGTTAGGACTGCTGCGGATTTCTTTGTGGGCAGAAAAAGGCAGCGATGCACCCAGGGGCCCAGTACAAAAGGGCAGCCTGCAGCGGCGGGAGAAACAGAATGAGCGAGTGAGAGAGGGGGAGTGAGTGAGCTCAATGGAGCTCTATCGTGACTGCTGCAGATTTCTTTGTGGGGAGAAAAAAGTGGCAATGCAGGCAGGAGCCCAGTACAAAAGGTCAGCCTGCAGCGCTGGCAGAAATGGAACAAGCGAGTGACAGATGGGAGTAAGCAACCTCAATGGGTCTGTGTCACGACTACTGCAGATTTCTTTGTGGGCAGAAAAAGCCACCATCACATTCAGGAGCCCATTACAAAAGGGCATCCTGCAGCTCCACGAGAAACAGAATCAGTGAGTGAGAGAGGGGGGAATGAGCCACCTCAACAGAGCTCTGTCGGGACAGCTGCGGATTTCTTTGTGGACAGAAAAGGGTGCCAATGCAGGCAGGAGCCCAGTACAAAACAGCAGCCTGCAGCACTGAGAGAAACAGAATGAGTGAGTGACATAGGGGCAGTGAGCGAGCTCAATGGACCAACGCAGTCAACATTCGGCATTGACAAATGCTTGTTTCATATGCCTTATTCTTGATAAAAGACTGTATTTATGGCTCCTATCAGATGTAGGTTTTATCTACCTGCTCCAGTCAATGACTTTGTGATTAAATCTTGGTTCAGTTAATCTTTCGTGTTTTTGTGTTATTGTTTTTTGTTGTTCTATTTGCTTTATTGCTTTCTGCTAGGGAAGTATCACACTGGACAGAGTTATTAGGGCTGGGGGGATTTTCCTCTGGCAGCCCAAAATTTATGATCATGCATCGACCAATAGGATGGATGGAGGACTACACGTTTGTGAGGATTGTCTGAGCATCATAACGGTTGCAGATATAATCAACTTTACCAGGTGAGTAAATCCCATTATGTGAAATCACAACCATGTATAACAGGATTAAGGAAGGAAACTGATAAGTAGTAACAACCATCTGCTTCAGAAATTTGTTTGTCAACTAGTCTCAGCTATTATTTAAGTGATAATGTGCTAGTTGGGTCACTGCAGGAGGCAGTAACGAGATTATCAAGTGATTAACATACCAGGCCAATCTTCACAAGACAATCACATTACTGCCTAGCATTGTGACCCAACTAGCACATTAGAACTATTATGCTTCATGTGTTTGTTGCTGTGTGTGTATTGACCAATCAGTATACAAGAAAGAGGATGATGTCACTACTATCATTGACAATAAAATGACTGTTCCAAGCACTGTGCAGTAATTTTACTGAGAATGAAATGCCTGGTGTGTTTATTAAGGAATAAAGTGTATGTAACCCTAGCTTCTGACTGGAGGAGAGGTTCCACATGTAGTACAATTAAGCAATAAGCCACGAGAGGGTGTGGGTTATCGGGGGATTTACCACGGCTGGTGTGGTTTGCCCACGAGGTGCAGCCGAGTGGGTAAATCCTTGACAGCCGTAGAATTTAATAACCCACACCCCGAGTGGCTTATTGCGATTATACTATGGGAGGGAAGTAAAAATATTAAAAAATGATATTAAAAAAGTAAAAGAAAAATGTGTTTTATTGATTTTAATGTGAGGTATTCTTAATCTATAGTAAATAGTTCCCTGTTGCTAGGCAGAAGATGTGCTGTGCAGCTTGTAATGCAGCTTTACCCCACCGTCCCTCCCCCCCCCCTTTTCAGGCACTGCACAGTGCCCTGTACAAAACTAGGTAGCATGCCATTATGTGCTGTTTGGTTTTTTGCTTATAGTTTGTGCTGGAGGCAGCGCGATATTAAGTAGGAGCAGGCAGTTTGTGTGGTGCGCGCTGGAGCGCTAACGCTAAGAGCTGCCGTGTTTGAACTGCTGCCTCGGGGTACAAGCTTCTAGCAAGTAAAAAAAAAACCTTGTGACATGTAGAATTTTTGTTTTTGTTATGTGGGAATATGGAATTTTATAACTAACACTGTGAAGGTGAAAGTGGTCTGGACGTGGCACTGCGGCAGGAAGGAGGTATGAGCGAGGAGCTAGGAGACCGGAAGCAGAGAGAGCGATGGAATTTGGAGGGAGCAAGCGAGCATTACAGGGACATAGATCAAAAGGTTTGCCACATGTTTCTTAAGCTGCCATTACTATTTGAAGAAATGCGAGAGAGGAATTTGTGTTTATGCCAGGCATTTTTTTTGAATGTTTCATGAGCTATGGGAGAAGGCTGGTGGAGGGGTTGCCATGCTGATTTGTGTTTAGCGAGGAAACGAAGATGGTGGCTCGGAATGATTTTAAAATTTTTTTTTGTAGTTGTTATTGAGATGCGGCTGGCTGGCACCTTTTGCGGTGATTATCAGAGGATTTACAACAGAGGTAAGGTGCCAGCCTGCCGTTTTCATTGGTTGGGGTCCGAGGTCCATGGTATAATATAAAATAAACCATTTCTTCCTCTGCATGTAAACATGGCACATGGAAAACATCTTCATGTCTAGAGAGATTTAACAAGACTACTGCAGCCTGAAGAATCCTCCGCAGACAAATGTAAGGCTCCACCGCAAACAGATTCCAATAAAATGGAAAATTATTGGGCACTGTTCTTTGGCACAAGGGACTGTCACAAAATTATTGCAAATGAATTTTGTGACAGTCCCTTGGAAGTATCTATAACAGAAAAACCAGAGATGTGCAAGGTGCAGGAATTTGGTGCACAACCAAGTTGGACAGCTTCAAACGAGGAACTAAACTCCACAATGGAAGTACACTCTCCAATTGTATTGTGCATTATGACAGCAGTCCCAGAAGGTGATATGTGAGAACAGAAAGTGTATCTTTTATTCAAAAGCTGAAGTTACAAAAATAATACAACAGGTCACTGCAAAGGTTCCTGAAAAACTGGCAGAGCATCCTCGAAGTGCTGGGTCTATGGGTCAGTAGCTGTGAGGTTTTTCAAGTGTGTGGAAGGAGATACTTGGATACCCATTATGTGTTGTATTATACTACATGTTGTGGCTTCAGAATTTGTGGAATATAAATACCCCCCCCCAGTGCTGGCGCTCACCTTCCACTCCACAGAGCCTGACAGAATGCTGCCATTCCTTTTTGCTCTCTCCACACCCAAGGACATCAGCTTTGTGGTGGGGACGTGAAGAGAGCTGCTAAGAAGGCGAACTGGATTTCATCAGCTTATCCTGTGCAGTATTAAAGTGGCACAGGATTTGTTAATGTCTGAAAGCCCTTAAAAAGCTAATTTGATTGAGCCATTGTGTTGATCTGTGAATCTTTGCTGTCCAGCGTTATTCATGTGTAAATCACCCTGTAATTAAAGGCTGGTGGCAACCATATGTTTTGGGCTCCTGACAGGAAATAATGTCACCAAGGGCCTAGGTCCTCCTTTGGCTGTATTTAATCCAACAGGTTAAACAGGAAATCGACTATTTGATTAAGTGTGTTTTAAGGTGTTATTACAACCCTATCTACATCTATAATAATTGTTTTGTATGTGCATTGAAACGAGTGAGTTATCACATTTACATTTCAACTGTTAGTAAAAATAGTCCATCTTCAGAATTGCTTTAATCTCTAGGCTATACTGCCAGTGCCAGATGATCATCAAAAACTACTCATCTCAAGGCTGGTAGCCACATGCATAGTGCACAGAACTGCAATATTCAGCTAGAATATGCAGATGGTCTCATTGCACATTCCAAGCCCATTCCCCATATTTGCATCCCATTACTGGAATGTATTCAGGCTATTAGCTTACCTATGGCATGCACAGTTCCAGCTTTCCAGGGCTGCCCCAAAACTTCACCAAGGTGAACAGGAGGTATTGCAGCCTAGCAGGCAAGTGTGATGGTATTTTGTGTGTGGGTGGGTGCACTGCAGTGGCCTGAGTACATTGCTGTTACCAATGGCTTGGTACAGAGCCCAACTGGGGTAAAGGGGGCTCACCTGGACAGTGGCCACAGGGGCCCACCTGCACAAGCAACAGGCTAGGGCACAGGGTGACACACACTGATCAGTATACCACATGCATGTGTTATACCAGCTCTGTTTGCAGTGTACAGTCACCTGCAGTGCTCCACACATGCCCTTATGATGGGAACATGCAAGAACTGCAAGGAATGGCAGTGTTTCAGAAGGTGACCACGCATCCAAGTGAGTGAGTCCCACCTGGACCAGTTCAGGTATCTTGGTGGGCCAGTCTGACACTGGCCATGTATGTGCCCATGGTGGCTGCATGCTCAACATCGGAAGGGTTGGGTGTCTGTGAGCCATGCCCATGTTGCCTCCAGGCCACAGGTGGTACCACCCCTGCCCCACAGCACCCACTGTTTCACTATGTCCACCACCAGACCACCACATTACCCCACTGCAGTGCTACTGTGGTGGTGTCACATTGCATGGCAGGCATCAGTGCAGCATATTCATGTACCTGCCCCTATTTTTGTGCCACATACTGTACATTATTTCTGCATGATCACGTAATCGGATATGCAAGATGCATCTCTCCCTATTGAATATCGCACTTCTGTACATTTTCTGGGATGTGCTGAGCATCTCCATTTTTAGCCATGCATCTCCTTTGAATATGTGGGCCATGCTAGCTGCAGCCGGCCAGGATGCCTTTTTTACGTTTGATGCAAATGCGCACCAAACATCTTGTTTCAATGAAAGGGGATTTGGGGTGTGTATCACTGCCAAGCCCTTTGCAGTTCAAAATAGCAAGGGCTGTGCAATCTAAACCAATGACCACACAGTGTGGTCATGACACCACTTGCTGCTTGTGGGGTGGAAACTTTGTGTATTTCAAAGGATCGAAGCTACTCCAATCAGAGAGGGCTTTGGTTCTCTGATTTGCATGAAGCAGGTCAGCAATCAGCTGACTAAGTTTCAACACTAGGAACCTTTTCAGAGAGACCTCTTAGGCACTCTACATGGATCTAGCAGGGAATTCTGTCTACCAGCAGCACAGCACTGCCGCTTCTCTCAGGATACCCATGTAAGAAACCATCAAAAAGAAAACAGCTAGCACCAGGACCATACTGCAGTGCTCAATGGCAAACAGACACAGCTGAATACAGAAAAGGCAAAGCAACTGCAGAAAGAATTCTACTACAACTCGGAAAGATAAAAATGATCTTACCATTTTATTGGAAAACACAAACTGCAGTGGAGCATTCAACACCAGCAGAATGTGGAAGTAACCTACCAAGGCAGCCGAGTGATACCACAGACTAACATCTTGCTATGGCAATTCCAAGCTTCATCAGAGTAACCCCTCTCAACCAATTATGCCCCTTTTATATTGAGAAATATTCAAATATATACCCACAATTATAAATGCACAAAGAGTTCATAATAAAAACTTGGTTATTGCCAAGCACTCCATGTAGCCGTAATCTACATGTTAACAGCCCCCAAAATCAGTGTAAAAGGGAGACAGAGATTAACAAACTGTTATATACAAATCAAAAAGCTGTCAAAAATGCTTTCCATTGAACAACCTGCAATTGTGGCAGTATAGCACAGTGATTTAAGGCTCTGAGCTGGAGACCTGGGTTTGAATCCCACAGCCCCCACTTGCATACTGTGTGACTGTGAGCAAGTCACTTAACTTCTTTGTGTTCCCAAGTCGCACCTGTAAACAAGCTTTCAGCTTAGTGTGTCTCTCCTGGTTAAAAAAGAAAACATTACAAATAAAGCAGCATTATTAATAGGATTCTCCCAATACAAGTGTGAAACCACAAAACATCAAATTTTAGTGGGTAGAAATAAAATCAGCTCACATTCTCATGACTGTGATGTCACTAGGTTACCTCGGTGGGTTTCTATTGTGTTCTGCTGATGTTCAGTGTTTCACTGCACTCTGTGTTTTCCAATAAAACATTAAGAGCATTTTTATCTGAGTTGTTGTTGAATTCCTTCTGTGGGTGCTTTGCCTTTTTGATGTTCTGCTTAATACGAGTAAGCTAGCACCGAAAAAAACGGCACTGGGCTACAGGCAGCAAATAACAATAACACTTTATTTCAAGTTGAAATGTATGAAAGACACTTACAGGTGACTATTACATGGCAGTGCATAAAGCTTTGAATGAAACCAGCTGATGCACCAGTAGCTTTTCACTAGCACTTTCTGTCTTGTAAAGCACTGCCATGTAATAGTCACCTGTAAGTGTCTTTCATACATTTCAACTAAAAGTATTGTTATTGTTATTTTCAGCCTGTAGCTTAGTGCTGTTTTTTCCCTGTGCTAGAAATCTGTCTATACTACACTACACTAGGCATTGGAGCTCATAGAATGATTAGATTTTCAAACTGACAGTACCCCACCCCCATGCCTCTTCTCTTGATCCCCCCCTCCCTTCTAGGTCATCCACCGCCATTGACAACAAGCCTTACACTGGGATGCCCCATTCCAGTGTCAGAATGCATCCAAAAAAATGTCCTTCAATGTTCTGTTTTGTTTTTAAACCCTGTAAAAAAAGAATACTGTCCATCAATGCCATTTGTGCCATTAGTCCCCCTGACCCTCTCACTCAGCACCCCCCCCAAGCTCTTAATTACCCAATGGGAATTCAGTGCCTTTATCCTCTCTGGACCACAGACACAGCTTCATTCTTCAAAGCCAGACTGCAAAATAAGGAAATCAGATATGCCATTCAATGTATTTCAGTGGGGGGTTTGAACATAGTGGCATAACGTGGCCACTTTTGAATATTTTTGTCCCACATTTTCAACATGCCTATTTTGGGACCCCACCTCATGAACAATGGCAGTGAAATGAGACAAATCTGTCCCAATAGGTGATTTTGTGGTTGCTACATGAAATCACCTTTTGGGTAGGAGTTGAACATTTTCTCCACCTTTGTTCATGAAGTGGGGTCATAAGAAGGCAATGTTGAAAATTTATCTTAAAAATATATATAAAAAAAAATTATGAACTTATGTTGAAATCTGCAAGTGTAGGCTCATAACTTTGGTAATTATTAATATTCTAACCCCACATTTTCAACATAGCCATTTCTTCACAACACCTCATGAATGGGACAGCTGTCATTTTTCAAATCCTGCCCAAAATGTGTTTTCTTACCTGTAGCATGGAATGACATTTCAGTGGTGCGGAATGACAGTTTGGCAGGGATTTAAACATGTTCGCCTACCAGGTTCATTAGGTGGAGTAATAAAAAGGCCATGCTGAAAATGTGGTGTACCAATATGGTAAAAGGCTTAGGTTGTGACTTAATGTTGCACTATTTCAGCGTTAACTCATAACTCCACTAATTTTCAATATTTTGACTCCAAACTTTCAAGATTGCCATTTTTCCATGCCACTTCATAAATGTGATATGTGGGATTTCTAAAATCCTGGACAAGATGTGTTTTTGAGCCTCTGGTACAAAATGACATTTTTGCCCAATATACTGTAAATGGTACGTCTTGTCTGTAAGGTGAATCCTAAGACAAGTATCTTCAAAAATTGGGGTCAAAATTTAAAAAAAATGAATAAAATCACCTAACAATCATCAAACATTTAGCACTGACAAATGCTTGTCTTGTTTTTTTGCACATGCCAGTTTGACTGCCCTGTTTGGGTCATACTCTGAGACTTTAGGATCCAGCATAACAATTTTCACTACTGTACAGTGCCAATGCTTTCACTTCTCTGAGAACACCTGAATTTTTGTATCTAGTCTATTTTGTGCACTAAAAACACATTTGCATTCAATGCTTGTCACACAGAGACACACTGAATATTGTATAGTTTAGTGATGTAGAGCATCAGGTTGGAATACAGGGAAAACACAGGCTTGCACACTTTTGTGATTGTTTCATAAAGAAAGTTTTTATTTCTTTTCAAAAGAATAACAAAACATACAGACACAAAAACCCGGAAACCGGGCGCACACCCCAAAACTGGCTGTGCAAACTATATACAGCCCCTATATACAAACACACTGGATATCCCCACCCAAAAACAACCACTTACCAAATAAACCAAAAGTTAAGATAGACTAAATTAATAGACACTACTACTAATTGATACAGTTCTTTCCCTCACACTCTCACTTCCCCAATAACCCACTCTCAGCTTTAAAAGGAAAAAACAACTCAAATCAGATTTAATCTCAGCCAACCAGGGCGGTATCCAGTGCAACCCTGAAAGAGAGAGAGTCCCAATCCAAGGAAATTCACCATCCCCAAGCTGTCATCCTTCGTCAGTCCTGCGTCCCATTCAAATTAAATTAAAGCTCCTACCCTATCTGACCTAATAAATCCTTCATACTGTAGGGGACCTTCTAAAGATAACAAGATCCCGATACCCAGTATGCCAATCCCTTGGTACATCCTCCAACTCTACCGGTTACCTCTTGCAGCCTCCCTCTCAAAGACAGGCCTCTAATCTAGTACTCATATCCGACTGTGAATAAGCTGCTTCTAAGTTAGCCCACCTTTTAATATAAACTTCCTGTCTACCTTCAGACATAAGATGATTTTTGATCCTAGCCAACGACCCCAGTAAGTCCTTCACCCATTGCCCATATGAATAAGCCTGACCATCCTTCCAATGGTTCAAGTAAACGCCTTAACTAATGATCCCATTAAAGCCAGATGGAACCTTGGTGTAGCACCCTCAACCGGGGAGTAATCGCCTAGCACACAAATCTCTGGCGTTAGATAACCGTGGTAGCCCAGACTGGGGTCAAGACCATGTCTAATCTCGTTCCATAGAGGAGAAATTTTTTCACATCTCCACAAAACGTGGAGCAAGTCCCCTGTTACCTTCCCACATCTAAAACAAAGATCTGTCGGCCTCAAGTCCCTCAACCAGAGCTTTACAGGTGTATAGAAAATATTGTGGGCCACAAAAATCTGCATAATTCTATATTTAGGAATTACAATATATTTGGTAGCTTTCCATATGATATCCCAATTTAACCCAGGAGTCAATACATTACCCCAATAGGAAATAGAGGTAAAATCACTGGCACTTCGGGAATTCAAGAGAAGTTTATATACCCGAGAGAGTAAGCTAGTTCTGTTGACAACCCCCTGCAAGTTCTCCCATGAAAGAAAACTGTCTGTAAAATCCCCCTTTCTCCCTCGAACTACCGCAATCAATTGCTTGAGCTGTAACCTTTGAAAAAAGGGCAAGGCGTCACATTGTGGTGGCAACAAGATTTTTCCCTTCCTGTTGCATATCCCTTAAAGTAAGACCTTCCAAATAAATAGCCCACCTCTGGCCAAGCACCTGACCTCCAATAGTCAAGTTGGGATTTCTCAAAATAGGCTGATCCCGAGATTTGACCTGACAGCCTCTTTGCACCGGGGTAATAAACGACCACCAGGCTTCCAGAGACTTCCTAATTGGGTTCCCCACCTCAACCTTGCTTTGTACCACTTTAAGCCCGCATATAATAGCGACTCAGGTGAATAATTTATATCCTTCAGCCATTTCCTTTCCTCTGTAACCAGGCAGGAGAATATTCTCCTCTCCCAGATCCCTTGCCCATTGGGCCATCAGGCCCAACTGGCCCGCCACATAGTAAGCCTTAAGGTCAGGTAGTTTGATCCCACCCTTTTCATAGGGCCTACACAGCACACTATATTTAATCCTAGTGGGTTTATTGCCCCATAGGAAACCCATCAACATCTTCCTAATAAGCTTGAACCACTTTAACGGGATAAAATAAGGAGCCAAATAAGTCAGATATAACAACCTCGGCAGGATGTTCATCTTAATAATGCCCTAATCGCTGCATAATTCAGAGGTAGTTTACTCCACCTTAAGATATCTCCTGAGATCTCGAAATAATTCCCCCATATTAGCAGCCGCACCAGATGTTTGGTCTGCAGTAATCCAGATACCCAAATACTTTAACTTATCCTTATTCCATTGCACCCCTAGGGGAGCAAAATCTGCTCTAAAAACATTCGGAGTCAGGGGTAAAATTTGGGTTTTGGTAAAATTCAGCTTGTAATTAGATACCCTGGAGTACCGATCTATTAGATCCCTAACAAAACCAAAGGAAATTACTGGATCTTGAAGGTGGAGTAAAATATCATCTGCAAAAACAGAAATCTTTAGATCCATATTACCAATCCCAACTCCCTGGACCCTGACCTCCCTGTTGATCGATCTTAATAGAGGCTCTAAGTAAATATTAAACAAAATCGGTGATAGAGGGCACCCTTGTTGAGTACCATTCTTTAACTGAAATTCCCTCTAAAGATAGCCATTACATAATATTCTAGCCGTGGGCACTGCATATAGGTTCTTAATGCCTCTAATCAAACCCTCCGGGAACCCCATTTTCTCCATAGTAATAAACAAAAAGGAGTGAGAAACTCGGTCAAATGCCTTTTCAGCATCTAGGGAGATCAAGGCCAAGGGGACCCCAGAGTCAGAGGCAGAATTTATAATATGATGTACTTTCCTAAGCGCATCTAATGCTCCTCGCCCAGGCATAAAACCTACCTGTTCCTGACTGATTAAACTCAGGGCTACAGTTAATATCCTGTTAGCCAGGATCTTTGTAAGTATCTTAATGTCTTGATTTATCAAAGCTATAGGCCTATAGCTTCCCATAGCATCCCTCGGCTTATCGGGTTTGGGTATTAATGTGACATAAGCTTGATGTAAGGGTAGATGGTCGATACCCTCCCGCATAATAGTATGAAAAAAATCCTTTAAGATCGGGAGAATAGTCTGGATATGAGTTTGGTAAAATTTGCGTTAGGCCATCAGGCCCCGTGATTTCCCTATTGAAGGACGGACCACCTCAATAATCTCGGAGGATCTTATTGGGACTCCAATTTTTAGCAAGTAGGATCCACGGTCGGAGTTGAATACCATCCAAATATTCCTAATCTCCTGTCCCCTGAAACATTCTCCTGATATATTTCTCAAAAATGAGGCAAATGCCTCAGCCATGTCCTGGGGTCTGTCCTTAGCCTCCCTCATGTGAAATCGAAATAATAGTCCTGGTGGCTTCCCACTCCTTAATTCTCACTGCTAGGAGACGCCGCGGTACATCGTCCTGAAGGAGATATTTGGCCTTAATCTTATTTAACCAAAATTCAGTCTTACCATATAAAATCTCTGACAGATCCCTTCTTAAGCTTTTAAGCTCCCTATCTATTTCCCCTGAAGCCCCCTCATGTTGTGACAAAGAACTAATAGCAGCCTCTAAGAACTCCTCTCTCGCCCTCCTAATCAATCTCACTTTAGCAGCTAACGTTTTAGCAGCCATGGAATAAAGAAATTTACAAGTGGGCCATGCTAGTTTTTTATTAGTCAATGTGGGCAATTGTACTCTAATAATTTCCTGAAGAGCCCCTTCCAACTCGTCCCTTCTCTCCTCCGACGTTAAGAGCCAATCCTGCAACCTCCACCTATAAGGCCTTGGGGTAGAGGTTTGGGCTCCCATTGAATCCAAATCAGAGTGGTCTGGAGAGTTCTACCCTCAGTCAAAGAGCTCTGATCTCCCTAGAGCCTCCTTGTTAACCAAAAAAATCTATCCTGGTATGAGTTCTATGAGCCGCGGAGTAGAATGTCATCTTGGAATCTCCGTCCAGAAACAACTTAGCTGGGTCAATCAGGCCTGCAGCTTCCAAAAACCTAGCCAACGCTACCTGGGCCCTAGATCTGGAGCCCTTACAAGGAGGTATCCTATCTTCTCTGTTGTCTAAACATAAATTCCAGTCCCCCACTAAAATCAGTGAAAGTACTGGAAGCATTGCAATATTTTCCTCTAAAGAGGCAAAAAATTCAGGCTCTGAAGGAGTTGGCCCATATATAGAGGTCACCATGACTGCCTTCCCATGTAAGTTGCCCCTCACAAAGATTCCCCTACCATCCTGCCCGGTTAACACCTGATTAACCTCAAGGGAACACGACGTATTTATTAAGATCGCGACCCCCCCGACGCTCTCTCTCGACCCGCCCCATATACCTGGCCCACCCAGCGCTTCTTTAAACAGTCCAACTCGTCCAACAGTAGGTGTGTTTCCTGTAAAGCTGCAATGTGAACCCCTTGCTGCTCCTCAGGATTGTCAACCTTTTATGTCGGCCCCTCAAACCCTTAACATTCCAGGAAATAACATTAAACAATACCATCTAATTGATGACCAACTAAGTGAAAGACCCTTGATGCAGTCTGACTGAGGCCCGCTCCACAAGTCTCCCGGATTAGGACTCTCTCTCTCTCCTCCCCCACCCCCCTCTTTCCCATAGTCCCAAGACCGACCGACCATTTCTCAATGAGTCGTGGATGAACCACTTTCCTAGCCCTCCCAGAAATCCCAACTCAATTACTGTGCCCAGAAACAGGCCCTAGATTCCCTTGGACCCTAGCAAGCTAACAAAAACCAATTGGTGAAATGGTGCACCCGGATATTCCATTTATAATAAGAAAGCTAAAACATTGAAAAGCGGCCAACCAAACAGACAGTAAGTCCAATTCCCATCCAGCGGAGATAGGCAAGTTTCAGCAGGCAACACTTCCGATGAAGGTCCATAGTACTCCATTGGAGCACCCTCCCTTAGTAGATGATGGCCCCGTCCTTCTCCCTGTTGCATCCTTAACCCCCATAGAGTCCAATCCATCTAACCATTAGTCTAATCCAGCCCTTGGCAATCCAAAACAGCCCAATTCTACTTATTGAGCTTCCCTTAAGATCTCCCTTTGCACCCTCATATTCCCCCCATCCCTTCCAAAAAAAAAAAAAACAACACACCCCCCCCTCCACTCCGCCAAAGGGACCCTTCCAGGATCGAACCCAAGTCTCAATATGATTACCTCATATTTTGACAGAGGCCAGCTTGATCTAAACAGTCACTCTAAATGCCCCAAAGCTCCCACAGGTTATCGCCACAGAAGGCCAGCCCTCCCAAGGAGGACACATTCAGGTTAGCGATTTGAAAAGGTCCGGAAGATCAATGCAAAGTCCGTCCCATGCTTCCTTTGCCATTAAAAATTTATTTTCTCCCGATGACAGTCGCACCATAAGTGTAGCAGGATAAAGAAGCCAATATTTTATCCCAGCCAAGTAGAGCTTCTTCTTAATATCGCTATACTCTTTTTGTTTCTCTCGAACACCAGGAATAAGATCCTGAAAAAAACAAATTGAGGCCCCATTCCATTGCAGAGGCTTCTTTTGCTTAGACATCTGGAGAACATAAGACTTCTCTTTGAAGTTTAGGAACCTCATAATTATCACTCTCGGTTGGGCTCCTGGTGGTGGGGCCTCCCTCAGTGCACGATGAGTCCTCTCCAGATTATACCCTTCCCCGAAGGGCGATGGGCCAAACATTTTCAAAAGTAAATCCTGGACAAAGGATACACAGTCTGGGCCTTCAGTCCTCTCGGGTAGCCCCGCAAGTATAAGGTTGTTTCTACGATTTCTTGCTTCTTGATCCTCTAACCTCTCCTCCAATTTTTTGACTTTTTTCTGAATCACTACCATCTCCTGATCCAATGTGGTCACCTTCCTTTCCTGTGAAGAGATCCTGGCCTCTGCATCATTCATCCTCTGGGCCAGTGAATGTAACGCCGGTTTCACTTCTGTGAAATCCACCACCAGTCTCTGCAACAGGGACTTTATCTCTTTAATGTCCTCGGTAGTAACTCCCAGACCTCCTTCTGGGGGAATATCTTCGCACTGCTCCAGATCAGCGGGAGAATGGGGCTTCGGTCTCTTATTCACCGGGGGATGCCCCGCCAGTGATTCTGTAGCATCGGTCTCCATCCTGTACTCGAGTTCGGGCCCAGCCTACACAAGATTTCTCTCTAGTGGTCGTATATAATTTCTTCACCGCGCCACAAACCCGAAACTGTTCCAAAAAACAACTCGGTGCTCCAAACAAGGCACAAAATCGAGAGAGAATTCAAATCATCACCAAAATCGGGTATTTGAGACTATAATTAGATGCTTGGGACTCGGAGGAGCGCGGAACGCTTCTTACCCGAGCAGGCTCATCACGTGACTCCACATTTTTGTGATTGTGAAGCTCCTATTGCTTCCTTATAACATGGCATGCAGCAGAGGTGATTCCTTCTATAAAGCAGCCCCATCTAATAGTCATTGCATACTGTTTCCGAAAAACTGTCACCCTCGCTGTCATAAATAATTTTCTTTCTTTCTTGTTTTCCAAGAACATTGCAAATTTCATGTAGTGCTCCTTCAGTCTCATCTGCCATGCAGTCAATGACAGTTGAAGGCTCAAATAAATGCCCAAGGCTGGTAGACACACTGCAGTATCCCTTTGGCAGTCTACTTACAATGATTATTTTAAGTCTAGTAATGTACTGTTGTCTCAAATTACTGCAGTCTGCATCACCATTTGAGAGATATGTCAAGGGCACACCTTCAACAGAACATGTTCATTATCCTCATATTCTGGGTATGTCAGTTTGTATCTCAGTTTTTTTGACTGGACCCCCTCCTCTTGCAGTAGCAATGAAATACTAGTAGAAGGCGCATCTAATAGTGGCTGGATTTCACTGAATAGCAAATTCTCTTTCTGTAAGTCACAACACAGTGCTGCTATGATGTTGTGGATGTCTAACATAAAGGCAGTAATGATTACAATTTTGTGGTTACTAAAGTATGTATGCAGGGATTAAGTAGTATCATTTCCTTTGGCACCAAACTCAGATAGTGCTACCAGTACTGATGGGTAAATTTTACACATCTCTTCTACTATGTGCTGCAGAATTATCCATTGCACACTGTCTGTTTCTCTCATTATGGCTATGGGTGGAGCCTACAGCCATATCACTTTAGCTTGAACAGGGGTTTCCATAGAATACATTTTTTTATTAGTTTTCAGTGTATCCTTTCAAACTGCAAATCTCTATGGCAGTTAAAAAATATTCCCTTTTTCTGTTTAGAATGATGGACACAGAACTCAAAGCTACTTTTCACTGAGAGCACTTTCCAAACAAATCTAAATATCTTTAAAACTATTCAAGTTGCACAAAAACAACCAGCATGAAAGTTGTTCAGGGTAAAAAGATCTTTCTCATGAGGGTAGTCATTAATCTGAATTTTTTATATTTTGCAAAATATGCTCTTCCAAACAACCTCATTTTTTTATTTTTTCTCTCTGAGTGAACACCGTAGGAGTCATGGCAAACAAATGTAAATATCTCAGAAAGTATACAATTTACCAATATACAAACAACATGAAAGTTGTTCAGGACAAAATTATCTTTCAAATGAGGGTAGTCCTTAATCTGAATTCATTCATTTTTTTTAAATATAGCCATCAGAAAAGTGAAAATTGTGAAGAAAAATGAAAATTCAGGTAATCAGAAGGTAATAATAAAAATATAATAATAATTAATAACTCTATTTATCAAGCACCTTTCAAAATATCAAGGTGCTTTAACATAAAAGTTAACTAAAACAAGACAAAATAAAAGTACAGCATAAATATGAGCAGTCAATAAATTCAATAAAATCGATCAAGATGGGCCTGGTGCCACAAATAATTTTGCAATGCCTGCTTGAAGCCCCCCATGGTTGCACACTCCCATAGCTGACAGGGTAGAGAATTCCATAGGCTGGGGCCACATATATAAATGCACAGGCCTCCGATGACTTTAAAGATACCCTTGGAATCTCTAGTAATCCCTCGTCAGCTGAGCGGAGCAATTGCCAGGGGCAGTAGGGGGACAGGAGCTCTTTCAGGTAGTCTGGGCCCTGTCCATGTAGGGCTTTATAAGTCAAAACTCCAACCTTGAATGTGATATGGCACAGAATCGGCAGCCAGTGCAGTTCACGCAGCACCGGTATGATATGACACATCTGAGGTGTCCCTGTCAACAGCTGAACTGCAGCATTCTGCACCAGCTGCAAGCAGTGAATATCAACCCCAGGTAGACCTAGGTACAGGGAGTAGCAACAATCAAGGCACAAGGTCACAAAGGCATGGATCAGCATGGGAAGATCACTGGATGGAACTAGGTGCTTGACCCTGGCAATGTTTCTCAGATGGTAGAAGGAAGACTTGATGACTGCTGACACCTGAGATTGCAGTGTCAGCTTATCATCAAGAATCACCCTCAGGTCCCACACCCATTTGGAGGCAAGAAGCTGGGCACCCCCCAGGAAAAGCCCCATAGGCTGACCAGCCCCCAACTCCTCTATCTGGTGACCCGAATCCACAACCAACACCTCAGTCTTTCCTGAGTTCAACTTCAGCCAGCTGGAATTCTTCCAATCCTGGATTTCAGTCAGACAGTTATTAAATACTGAAAGTGCACTATCCTGGTTGGGGGCAAGAGACAGGTAGAGATTGGTATCATCGGCATAGCATAGCATAGCATGGTCATAGTTTAAAAAATATAATTAGTGCAGCTTAATGAATAAGCTCTTTTGTAAGGTTGTTTTGTCCTGAGCAACTTTCATGCTGATGGTTTATGCAAAATTTGTATACTTTTAGAGATATTTAAATTTGTTTGCCCTAAACTACTATTAATCTTATAACAGCCTCATTTCTGTAAAACACTATGCCACTTTAAGTGCAATGAGACCAGAACATCTTGTCATGCCTAATTTAACAGTAGATCATCATGACTTACTTGTACTACAATGGAATTCTTTGGTGTTTACCAGCTTGAAACAAATTATCTGCTTATTGGGGTCACATTAGATATTTTCAGGATGGGATCATGTTAAATCTTTTCAGAACAAAAGCAGCAGATTAATGTTAGTAATTGTTAGCCAGCAATATCCTATGAGATCTATAAGTGAAACTGACACTGACCAGATAGGAGGAAGAAGGAAGAGAGAAGAAAAACAATGGCTGTCTGTAAAACATTTAGGCATCTATGCTGCATAACTGAATTTTTCATTTAGTATGTCCTCTTTGGCAGCTTCTACTATTGAAATCAAGACCACTGATTTTTGTTTTTTCCCGGAAAACCCGGTAAAATTCCACAATTAGAGCTGGCTGAACACTGGTAAAAACAAATATTTCATGGAATCTGGCATTTTATATCCAATTGGTAAATCTACAAAAAACTTGTATTTTTCTTATAATTCCTTCCTGTACTATTTTTGATTTGCTTTACTAAATGCTCTGTAAATTAAGCTTTCTTGTATTCTGCTTATTTATGCATATACTAAAAGAATGATAGCAGAATCCAGGTAAAATCCAGAAATTACAGTCACAATCACCAGTGCAATTCCGGAATCTGATGTCTTGAAAATGGAATTTCATTGTTTTAATCACTATAAATCAGTGGCCTTGATTAAAATGCATTAAATGTGTAGATCTTCTTTACAGGAGGTCAAAACCTGTGCAACAGGTCAAATGTTATATTTCATATTTTACACATTTCCACAGTAAAAGTGTGGAAAATAGAAAAGTGTGTATAACTAATCTCCTATGCATGTTCAACTCAGAGAAAAGTTATCATTTACACAAAATCAAGCCCAAAGTATATGCAGTTTTGTTCAAAAGTTATTTTATTCTAAATCTTATTGGACTGTTGAGTGTTATTTTTCCCATATTTTTTTTACAAATTTCCAAAGTAAAGGTGTGGAGAAATACCAAAGTATGTACAATGAATCTCCTATGCATTTTCAACTCCAAGACAAGTTAATATTTGTGCAAAATCCAACCCAAAGTTTATACAGTTTTTATTCAAAAGTAATTTTATTCTGAATCTTATTGAACTTTTGATGAACTGAGCAAAGAAATGTTTAAATAAAACAAATTGAAGACTCCAGGATTGGGAGGTCATTAAAAATGCAAAAGGTCAAATTATTAACCTTATATGAACTTATTAAGACCATTCTTCTTAGTGTGTAATTAAAAGAGCTACCTCACAAATTGCCATCAACAAGTTAGGACTGATAATGTCCTATCTAACAGTAGACCCATTCACTCCTGTGTGCCCCAGGGCTCCATCCTGGCCCCCATTTTATTCAGCTTGTTTCTAAACAGGCTCCCACTCGCCAGTAGCTGTCCAATTCTGCTCTATGCAGATGATACATTACTTTATACAAGTAACCCTGATTCCTTTACTTTGGAATGCGAGCTCCAAGACAGCTTTACTACAGTTGAAAGATGGTTCAGAGAACAACAACTCATTATGAAATACAAAAAAACAAGACCTTGCTGTGTTTCAGTCCCCAGAATAGGCATCATTCACACCCACTCAATATAACAAATGAGTCTTGAACTACATTGGAATTTGTCCAGCATTTCAGATATTTGAGGGTCACTATAGGCAGCACTATGTCATATGCTTGCCACATTGAAAATATTGCAAAGGCTGTGATCATCTGTATTGGTTTGCTTCATAGACATAAGCAAAGTCTTACCCCAGAGGTCCTAAAACTCGTTATCTAGAGTACAGTGGTCTCTCTTGTTGGCTACGGCAGCTCAGCTATGGACACAGCCCTCCACCATATAAAAGTCGCTCTAAATAAAGCCAGTCGACTCTTAACTGGCTCCGCATGGCTCACACATACATGTGACCTATATGGCCAGGCTAACTGGCTCCGGTTCACAGGTAGGCTCAGGTTCTAAACATTCCTCCTGGCCAAGAAAGTGTGTCTGGGCCTCATGCCAATGGATGTCCAAAAGCTCCTTACTTTCTATGAAAACAGCCATTCCACCAGAAGCTCAGATAGCATGGTCTTTAAAATTCCGAGGTGTCACACATACCTTGGTCAAAGAACTTTTGCCCACCGTGCTACCAAATGGATTAGTAATCTTCCTCCTGTCATCTTCTCTATAACGGCATTAGGCCCCTTCAAATGTGAGCTCCAAAAACATCTCAATGCTAATGCCAGCTGTGACTGCTTCCTTTAGCCCCCCAATTTCTGTTTTACCTCGTACCTTGGCAGCAATCCCTCATGACCTCATGGCCTCTAGTATCCTGCACTTGTTGTTTCTCACCCATCCTGTGTCTTAATCCTTTCTCCATCAAATTCCCCTCTTACCCCCACCTGTCCTTTCTCCTACAATCCTCTCCATCTGCCTTCAGCCCAACCCTCCAAAAAAGCTTCAACAAGGCCTTCCTGGGCTGATGTTTCTCTACTTCTTGACTCGGTGTGGCCACCCTGGGCTGCTACAATCCCTGTATAACACACTCCATCCCGACAACACAGACTGCTGCAGAACCTCTCTCTCTCTCTCTATGCCTTTCAGGCACCCAGTCTGAGTTGTCCTTCCTCCCTTACACTGCCTTAACCCTCCCAGATACTCTTTGTGCTTATAATAGCCTGCTGACTTAATCCACTGTCTTTTTCTTCTTGTCTATAGTTATATTTATACTTAGACTCCTATTTGTTATTAGCCTGCACTTACAGTTCTACTGTATATTTAACTGTCTTTTTTTAATCACTGTTAATGTAATTCTGATGTGGAACCTATGTAATGAGTTTGTTCTCAAAGGTGTTAATCTGAAATCACAATAAATAAATAAAATAAATAGTGAATTAAAGCCATTTGAATATAGACCTACAATTATACAATCATTGTGATACATATTTTTAGGATAGGAGGAATGGTGCAAGGCTACCAAAATTAGGGTGATCTCACTGCTTCGGCACTTCAGTGTACATGCATCAAACCAAAAAAAAAAATAATAAAAGCTTCTCTCTTCTCAAAAAAAAAACAAACATTTTATTATATTTGCATTAACCTGAAAACACAAAATAGCAATAAGGAAGTAAAACAATCAAGATGAGATTTCAGCGTTCTCCAACCATACATTGAAGCCAAGCCATAATAAAGGCTTTTATCTTCTTCAAAGCCATTATATTTTATTTTGATATATTTAGTATTCTGTATCTAAGTAGACACTAGAAAAAAAGTTTATTGGGTGTTTGAAAACAGGCAAATGCAACCAGACACAGAAGGAAGACAAAAGAGAGTATTGGTCTTGAGGGCTAGTAACAAGTTAAGGAGCTCACTTGACTACTCCAGCGCGGACTACCCTCCAACACTACTGACCATTGGTGGCCACTGGTAGCGGAGGAAGAGCTGTGCAATTGATGCAAACTGTCAATGTAGGAGGAGGAGGAGGAGGAGGAGGGGGATGGCAGGCTGCCTGCCATAGCCCAGCTCTTGTTTTAAATCCTCGGTGGTGCCTGAGTGTCTGTAGCAATCATCTGTGCAGCAGACCTCCATTTATATTGATTAAGGGGACTCAGTTTGGCTGTCTTGTTGTATTCAAGCAGGCTCGAGCTCCATTACAGCAACAGGTCCGACTGGAGCCCTGGACCCCCAACTCTGCTACTTGTACAGGACTGGCTGCTTGCAGAGGAAGTGGGAGGGGTCACAGTTGGTGTTCATTTGTATGCCGAGGGGCTGGCTGGGCTGGGAGGACTGCCTTTAAGTGTAAACACTGCATGTGTCTGAACTATTGTGGATTGCATGGGAGTAAGCAGGGGGAGTGTCCAGGATGTTAAAGCCCCCCCCCCCAGAATTACCTCAGAACATTTAAAATTCCTATCTTTTATTTTTGGGTTGGCTCAGGCTCAACTGCTAAAAAACTCAGTGTCTCAGTAGTCTCCAGAGCAGTTGAAGCTGGCTGCAACACAATGTGCATGCATGGGACCATTGATGGCCAGGGAAGATGAAGACATCATCAACAGAGAGAGCAGGAGAAGCCTGGTGAGACAAACTAATGAGTGTGCTGCTGTGCTGCGTTGACTGTACAGCATCTAGCAAGTTGTGGTGTCCTGTAGACTGTTGTGGTGGTAGAGTGGGACTGTGTGCTGCTCTTCTTCACCCTTAGTTGAACTGTGGAAGAACTTGATATATGGTCTACTAGAGGAAGAACTGACCTATCCAGTGCAGAGCTGTGAGTAATGCGCGGCACATTATCTTAACTATGCTGGACACTGGGTGGACTGTTGATGTGGTCTGAAGAGAAGACAGGAGAGGGTGAGGAAAATCTGCTCTGGCCAAATGGTCTGTAGTCCTGTCTTGGGAGGGGAGTGACTGGTAAGGTAAGAAAACAGGAAGATAGTGAGCAGAAAAGTGGTGAGTGGAGAAAATAATAGAGATTGATTCAGGGAGAGTGGGCTCCTCTCATTCAGAGAAGTGGTGAGGGGTATTGGCACCATATCACAGGGCAACCCACTCATTACATCTCAACCCCACCAATGTTCTGCCCAACTTGTAGCTTATCATGTGGAGTGGGAATAGGTGTGAAAAGGCAGATGCCTGACTGACATCTTTGTCTCTGGCTATTGCAGAATGCTCCCATGTGCAAAGGTGGAATGGAGATAGGAGTACTCTCTATATGCAGAAGTGGGATTGTGGTGGAGGAGGAGTGATGCAAATGTGTGGAGGTGTCCCCATGTGTAGGATTGGGATGTGTGGGGAGCAATGCTTGCCACGTGGGCGCAGTGGGATAAAGGAGTGGAGTGATCCCCATGTACAGAGCTGATATGAATTGTGAGGAAAACTCCCCATGTGTGGAGGTTTAATGGTGGGGGAGGATTGCTCCCTATGTGCAGGAGGTGGGATACAGTGGGAGAAGTGCTGTCCATGTAGGGTAGGTGAAATATAGTGGGAGAAGCACTGGAGGGGTCAGGGGATGAGTGCTCACAATGTGTGGAGGTGGAATGGAGGAAAGAGTGCTTTCCATGTTCAAGTTTGAGTTTATTGTGAAGGGATAAAATCCATTGAGCAAGTTCATTTGCAAGGAGGTCCCATGTACAAGCAATGATAAATACATGGTGCAAGATACAAAACGTAAGGACACATAATTTAAATACATTAGTATTTACAATATGTACAATGTTGCATTCAACAAGGATTGAGACTACACATGATTACATAAGACACTATGTCCACCATGTGGAAGAGGGCTGGAGAAGGAGAATTGCTTTCCATATTCAAAGGAGGGATGGAGGGGGAGGAGTGCTCTCTATGTGAAAATTTGTAATGGAGGGGGAGGAGTGCTTCCCATGTTTGGAGGTGGGATGGAGGAGGGGGCGAGTCCCTTAATGACTGCCATCCAAGACCCCACTCCAGACTATGTATGAAACTTTTTGGAATGTGCACAGTTTATGATGGGGAAGATGTGTAATCCACATCTCTTCTCTGGCTACTGTAAAGTATTGGGTTGATAGGTGGGGGGTGCAAGAGGGGGCACCATTCTTTCAGGTGCACCAACTGTATCTTACCCCCCACACACACCCTGCAGAGTGGGAACAGTTGTGGGGGGATACAAGAGCCATATTTTTATATCTCAGTACTTCAGAGTGCTCTCCATTGGTAGAGTATGTTAGGTGGGAGAGCTTCTGGCTGAAGCAGAGTTTTCTGCAAATGCAGAGATGTGGTATAGGGTGAGAAAGTGCCAGTCACCTAAAATTCCACTTTAATTTTCATGCCAGCTCTGGTGAAGCAAGGATGGGTATGATGGGGCAGATGTGCAACTTGCGTCTCTATCTCTGGCTGCTGCAGGGTACTACCCTCATGTGGAGGTGGGATGGGGGATGGGGCATCCTTCTCCCAGAGCCACCTGCTTGGGGTCCACCCAATGCCAGTGCCAGCTTTCATGGATTTCGGATGGGTGAAGATGGAGCGATGTGTGAACCACATCTGTCGCTGGCTCCTGCAGAGTCCTCCTAATGTGCAGGAGGTGGATGGAAGGAGAGAAAATCTTTGTATGTGCAGAAATGTGGAAATATATTTTGGGTGCCAATGGCCTTGGGCCACCCACTGGATCTGGACTGCAACCCCATTTCCACCAACCTGGCACCCACCATACTAGAAGGAAACAGGTGTGGCATGGCAAATGTGCAGCTCACATTTCTGTCTCTGACTGGGGCAGCCAATGCACAGTGGTAGGATGGTTGTGGAGGGGGCACCAATCACCAAGTTCTACCAGGCCACAGTCCACTATTTACCTTGGGCTGCCTACCTGGAGGTCACCTTGTCACTGTGCCAACGTGTGTAGTGTGGCATGGGTGTGGAGGGGAAGATGAGTAACCTACATCAATCTGTGGCTACTGCAAATTGTTCCATATGTGCTGATGTGAGCTGGAGGTGTAGGCAGCAGCAACTACCCAGGGGTGCCCATCCAGTGCCCACCCTACACTGTGCTAGTCAATGTGAAGGGCAGATATGTGACCCACATATTTGTCTCTAGCTCTCTCTGGGTGCTCCTTTTGTGCAGTAGTGGAATAGATACACCAAGTTTGTTTTACATTGTGTCTTTTCTGGTCTCTAACTCTCACTCTCTCTAATGTCTGCTCTCCCACAGTGAAAGGAAAACTCTGCAGCAATGCTCCCTGTCCTGGTCACAGCACTCTTGCTGCCACTTTCTCTGCCTCTCTGTATGTGTTGTCTGCTGCCACTGAGCTTCAGAAAGACAAACAGAGAGTCAAACCAACAGCAAGATGCCAGAAGAGTGGGTGGAAATAAAATGGATGGCAACCTAGCTTGGGCTCACATTGTATTCCACTTCTCTGTTTGGGAGGGGTTGACACTGTCTCTGACTGTAACAGATTAGACCTTCACATATACACCACAGTGGAAGTGGCTCTAGCTGCTGCTGTTTCTCTCTTGAGGAGGTGTAGGTGGGAGGGGGTGGGGGGAGGAAGCAGACACTGCAAGGGGACAGGCCACCCATTTAAATGAATGTTTGTTGAGGTGCAAGTCTGGGAGCCACCAGTCATTGTGGAATGGTCATTACATTGCAATGCCCACATTTCACACTGCCAAGGTGGTGCTGCAATAGTGACATCCTGTCACCTGGTGATCACTCTCCTTCCACTTACTCGCTACATCTCAGCATGTTGCTGTCATTGTTTGGGGGCTCACTCTCTGTGCTTTGTCCCTGACAGTGGTGCCACTTTATCACCTCTTTGGATCCTGCACTGTCTTTCGGGGGGTGGCACTGCTGCCTCTCCTTTTTCAGTGTCTCTCCATGCAGCCCATGTCTCACTCTCCCCACCATCCAGGTTTAAGCCACAGCTCTGCAGGCAATTGCTGCCTTACTTTTCAGCACTGTTGCTCATTGTGTTGTACGGTGGGGTGGGGGGCACAACTGAGGCAGCATGGACACTAGGAGATCCAAGGTGTGGGTCAGTGGGTACCATCACAGAGAGCAATGCTCAGGCTGGGCATTGTGGCACACATGAAGCCCTAGAGAGAGAGAAGCTCAGGGACATAAACACACTGTCATTCATGCAGAGATACAAACAAGTTCAACACGGATGTCTGTCTGGGGAAGGATAAATAATATTTATTTGTTCTTTACTGCTAGGACTGTTTACTGCTTATGGCACAGAGAGTGGGGGATGCAGTGTATGGCTGGGTACCTGGATATCTACAGGATGGGTGGGGAGATAAGCAATAAGATCAGTATGGGCATTAATGAAAGGAATGAAGAGCTCTCATTCCAGCACTTTATTTCTTTCAGCTAGAGAACGGGTTCCAGATGTGAAGCTGTGACTAGCATCACAGTCTGGTTGCATGCTCATTGGTTTGCCAGGGACAAGCCCACTGTAGATTGCTGTGCATTGGACTCCATGACACACCTCTGAAATGTTGTTCTACTACACAATGGCCCAGATATTCAAAAGGGTTGTGCATGGCGCAACAGTGTTGCGCCATGCACAACCCACTGATGTGCCCCGGTGGGATATTTAAAAGGGAAAAGTGTGACTGCACAAATCACGATGCACCAGGGCACATCAGTAATGTATGCAGGCACAGGTGGAGGGGGTGTGCCCATGCATAAACAGCACAGCCTAATATTCAGCCCAGGCCATGCAGAGTTATGCAGGCGCAACCCTACCTGCGCCTGCACAACTTTACGCCGAAAAAAAAAGGAACAAGTCGAGGGCCACCCACAGGTGAGCTGCTGCATTGCAGGGCACAAAACAGCAGCTGACGCCTGTGGGTGGCCCTCCACTTGTTCCTGCCGCACCTGGCGACGCCCCCTCCCATGCCCCAATCATGGGCTGAAGTGCCCCCCCCTGAGTAGCCCAATCATGGGCATAACAGAAACTGTCCTCCCCCAGTAGCCCAATCATGGGCATAATGTTAAGCCCCCCAGCAGCCCAATCGCAGGCATATTTGAATAGTCCCCGAGTAGCCCGATCGCGGGCATCAGACCTACCCCAAAGACCAATATCCCTGGTGGTCCAGTGGATGAGTAGCCAATTGCAGGTGGCATCCTCACCCCCAACGCAGAAATACCTAGTGTTCTAGTGGCCCCCCACCCCACCCACAGAGCCCCACCACCCCACCCCCATCAGCCGGCGGTGGCAGCACCCACCCTTGCACCGCCCGCCGCCCCACTCAACTGACAGCTCGGTAGAGCTGCATGCCCATTGGTTCAGAGCATGAGCCAATGGTCATGCACCCTATACCGCATAAGGCAGTCTGGATATGTGAATGTGTTGGGGTGAGGATGCTGCCCGCGATCGGGCTACTTGCAGTCCACTAGACCACCAGGGATATTGGTCATTGGGGCGGAGGTCTGATGCCCACAATCAGGCTACTTGGGGGATATTCCATTATGCCCGTGATCGGGTTGCTTGGGGGGAACTATTTGTGTTATGTCCGCGATCAGGCTGCTCAGGGGGAAACTTATTATGCCCTCAATTGGGCTGCTGGGGAAAGCTTAACATTATGCCCGTGATAGGGCTACTGGGGGGTGGGGGGAAGCTTAACATTGTATCTGTGATCGGGCTGCTTGGGGGGGAGTTTACTTTTATTCCCGTGATCGGGCTGCAGGGGGCATTGGTCCCTGATAGCTGCTGCCTGGCAGGGTGCCAGGCGCAAGTCGTCGGGGATCAGTGCACCTGCATGCTAATGGCATGAAAATGGGGCCATAATTAGATGCAAATGGCCCCCCGTGCTGTGCATAAATGATGGCCCCATTTGCATGTCACCCTTTGAATATTGCAGGTGCTGCACATGGTGCAATGGAACTTGCGCCACTGCATCTCAATGCCCCACTCTGACCACTTGCGCTGGCGCAGTTCCACTGCACCATGCACAGTGGGTGTGGCCAAGGGGCGATATTCAAAGAAGTTGTGCTATAGCGCAACTCCATTGAATATCGCCTGGCCACACCCCTCCGCAACTATTTTGAGCGGCGCAGGGGCTTGCGCCACACAATGGCGCAGTTTGAATATCGGGGCCAATGTTTCTTGCACACATGCAAGGAAACATAAAATACTATAAAGAATTTAGATTAGTGACTACCTTCCTTTGAAAGGCATTTTTGTCCTGAAGCAAAAATGTAAAATAATGCACTTGGAGTACAGAAATCCAGGTGCAGAGTACACATGGGTGGAGTGGTATTGACAACATTAAGAAAGCACACATTCCAAAAAAAAGAGCTTTTACATAGAGTTGATTACTGTTTAACAATATTTTGCATCTATGGCTGCCACTGTACATCTGATGCAAATCCATAATGATGAGGCAAAAAGGGGGAGGTAGGGGGTGGAAGCCATAACTGACTCCCTGTTTTTGTGTTAAAGGGGTCAGTTTCTTTACAGCAAAAACAGGGAAAGGCATCATTTCTAAAATGTGCAGATGAGCATGGGGACCACTTTTTTCCAGAGCATGCCAACATATGGCAGCTAACGCTTCAAGACTGCTACTACCCCCGCCTAATACAATCAGGGGAAAACCAGAAGTAGGCTACCAGCACTGAGATCACTATGGTTAAGGCACATTTACCAGAAATCACTGCTTAGAAAAGAATGAGAAAGTGACTGTGATGACGAGCAAGCCCCAGACCAGATCTCTAGTTTGTTGATAGACTCCTCCTGAGTCTGATTTGTATGGCTGCATGGGCCAAGCTCCAAGGATGTTATACCATCATCAGATTTGTATCACAGCACTGTGGAAGCACATAACCGGACTGCTGTCTGATGTGCTGCCACAATGCTCCGACATAGTTTACAGTGATTCTGTTTATGCAGCCCTTCCCCTCCACAGGCTGCAAAAACATGTTCACTTCTGGGAGCACTACTTTTCTATTCTGCAACTGCAGTACTGATGGTGACCATATGCAACGTAGTGACACTGACTTAAACTGCACATGCATGACTATCATGCATACATAGTTATGTCCCATGCTGTGCAGGACTGACTACAGGGCAAACTTCACATGTGTGAGCATCGCACATGTGCAATACTGTAATTGCTGCAGTATTACTTATGACTGACTCCAGTGCAACAAAAGCACTGAATATTCTTTTCCTTGCTCTTGCCACTCCCTAAAGCTCTCCATAGCCATATCGGCTCTGATCAGAGTTTGTTTTTAGGATGTGGTCATTCAGTGCCTCCTGAACTCTTTCAGTAGTGGTGCTTCTGACTGCAGAAGTGTGCATGAATGCATATAGGGAATTAAATCATGATTGAAAAATTGTAAGAGTGGTCAACGCTTTCATGGCATCTGTACCTCCTAAACCAAGTCATTAAGCAAGACAGAGTGTCTGCACTAAGAAAGGCGAAAATACCTTTTTTTTTTAAATATATTTTAATTGCAAACAGAAATAAATACTGTTTACCCTACAGTACTAGTTACGGATGCTTGAAGGCAGATACCAAGTACAGGTCAATAGAACTTATTACATATCACCTTCAGTGCTTATAGTGTATCCATTTTCTCTATGATGGTGTTTTTTCATTGCTTCAGTAGTGCCCATTTGCTACAAAATAACTGAAAACAAGAAATAATTTTATTGTCCTTCTCCCTGTGGCATATCTGGACAGATGTAATTGTGTTCATGTAAGTCTATGTTAGGGAAAAAGGGTCTGGGATAATATTCATACTATGTAGAATCCATGTGTGCCATCTGTTGTTAAATAATTACATTTGGTATCTGAGTTTGTGCGTTATTTTCTCCATAATGTAAATTTGTCTCATTATAGCTATCCAGTGTTCTGTTGAAGGGGTAAGGGCTGAAGGCACAATTTGGTGACGGCTTTTTTAGCTGCAGTTACGGTGATAGTAATGAAATATTGTTGATGTTTATCAAGCCAGCTCTGTGGGTGGTATAGAAATAGAGCTAGTTCTGGTGTTAACTGGGGAACATCCATACAGATATGCTGCAGTTCCTGCCCTTTCTTGTTCCGAAAAATGTGGAAGGATGGGCATTGCCAAAAACATTTGAATGTGTTGCTGAGAGTTCCCCACAGTTCCTTCAACATGCCCCTGAATTCCCTTTCCCAAATTTGGCCATCAAATTGAGGGGTTGAAAGTATCTGCGTTCTGTTGTGTGGGGTATATTCTCTCCTATTGATCTTCAGGAATTGTAATACAGAGTTCTGTCTGCCATTTTCTTTCCATTTCCTGGTATAGAGCTGGTGGGGGGAAATTAAGGGCCTTATACCCATTAGAAATAATGTGAGGTGGCATTCCCAATGTTTAAAAAATTTGTTATAATGTTAGAAAAGGATGGGTGGAGCCAACTTAGTTTGTGGAGGGGTGACTTGGTAAATGAAATGTCTTGCTTGGAGAAAACTAAAATGATCAGTATTAGATAGTGTAAATTTCAGTTCCTATTGTGCAAAGGATAGGAGGTGCCCACTATCCCAAACTTAATGAAGATGAATGAGCTCTGGCTGATCCCAGCGAACGAACCTACTATCTGTCTGGCCAGGGTGAAAGGCTGCATCAAATTCAGGAGTTTTCATTGGTATTAATGCCTCCTGGAATGTTTTAGTTTGTCAAATCTTGTACCACTGGAATAGCAGTCTTCGGGCCAGATATTCAAAGGGTAGCGCCGGGCGCAAATCCGTTGCACTGGATTAGCACCAAATTTACGCCCGACTGCAATATTCAAAAGGACATTTAGCATCGGCGCTAGGTGTTAGCACCGATGCTAAATCATAATGTATGCAGGGGAGGGACTGAGGGGAGGGTACCTGAATGCCTGCGCTACAGCATATTCAAAGGTATAGCACCGCGCTACAGGCATTAGCATAACCTGTAGCGCGGCACTAACTATCGCCAAAAAAAGGCTGGCGGTAATGCGGAGGTGCCCCCCCATGAATCACAACCTCCTTGACACAACATAAAGGATGTATCCCTGGTAGTCTAGTGTCCCCCTCCCCAAGCACCGCCTCCTGACCCCCCGTGTAAATAAAACTCATTTTCCTGGTAGTCTAGTGGTCCCCCTTCCCCCAAGCACCGCTTCTGACCACAGACAAATAAATCAGCTTATTTCCCTGGTAGTCTAGTGGTCCCCTTCCCAAGCACTGTTCCTGACCATGGTTGATGAATAAATCAGCTTATTTCCCTGGTAGTCTAGTGCCCCCCCCCAAGCACCGCTCCCGACCCCGGTGTAAAAAACAGAAACTCATTCTCCCTGGTAGTCTAGTTGTCCCCCCCCACAGTGACAACCGCCCATCCAAACAGATTCCCAGAATGGGCCGGTGACTGGCTCAGCCCTCCTCTCACCTGCAGTGCGGCCACCGGGCTGGTGGAAAGCTCTTCTTCCTGCCTCGGTCGTGACCCGGCTGCAGTGAGGAGGGCTGTCTGAATCTGTTGAATGGGCGTGAGACGGAGCTACCGGGAGAATGATTTCTGTTTACCGAGGTCGGAAGCGAAACTGCAGACTGCCGAAATGGCGACCAATCATCAACCGTGGTGGTGTGAGGACACTGGGCGACCGAGAAATAAACGTCATCAACTTACGTGGTCGGGGTGGTGCGGGAATGAGGAGGACCGAACTTCGAAAATGTTTTACGCAGGGTCGAAAGTGGTGCTGGGGCCCACTGGGCTTCTGGAATTAAGCAAAGTTGTTTTGTTTTACGGGTCAAGGAGCGGTGCTTGGGGGGACCACTGGACTACCAGGAGTGGAAACAACACAGGTGAAAACAGGGACCATGATGGCTGTGAAGAGCTGCCTGGCCCAGCCTGTCTACCCAGGTCCCTATATGTTGGATGGCTGCACTGCACAGCCCAGTGACCCTACAGCTGACAACCCACCCCCATCCCCAGCAGGTTTGCCTTATGTCTGCCCCATGCATACTTGTGTTCCACCCACACCTGCTGTGGGCTGCCTCTGTTGGTGTGGAGTGGGAGCATCATCCAGGGCATGTGTGGCCACTGGTAGTTTGTGTGTCTATAGCTATATATATATATATATATATATGTATATGCATGTGTCTCTGTATCGATCTATAGTTATAGATTGCTACGGATCTATATATCTCATTATGTACTGCTTGCAGTGCTACATAGCTATGTTGTATGCACTGCTCATACCTGCCAGCGCATAGTTCCTCCTGCTGCCAGCTTGTACATCCATTCTGACCAACAGGGGATGCTGTAGGCATGCCTTGGCCTGCAGCATCCAGCCTGTACTTCCATTCCGACCAAAAGGGGGAGCTTTTCGCTCGATGCAGTAGCACCAGGGCAAACTGCATGGTAATGTATGCTACACAGCACTTAATGAGATGCAAATGTACTTGTTTGCCCACGGATTACCTAAGTAGGCTCATTTGCATGGGAGCTTTGAATATAGCTCCCGTTTGCCCTGGACTAACCAGTTTGCGCTGGGCTAATGTGTTAGCACTGTGCAATCAGGTTAGCCCCGGGCAAACAACCTCACTTCAGCATAGCACAGTTCTGCAGTGTGTGGCTTACATTGTTGTTTGCAGTCATACCTCTCAACTGTCCCTGATTTTCAGGGACGTCCCTGAATTTACCTCAAACGTTTACTCTGTCCCTCCTACAACTTGTGTTTCCATGACCAAACAGTGGGGGTTGTAAGCATAACATAATGTCAGACATTACTGTTACAGATGTGTTCTTCCTTAGATAATGCATTTTATACTACACCACTTATTCTACCAGCTTCCTGAGTAGATACCTCCAATTTATAAGGCATGTCCCTGATTTTAAACCTTTGTCCCTGATTGTTTTAAGCCTTGTCTCTGAGTTATGAGGCAGGAGGTTGAGAGGTGTGTTTGCAGTAGCTGTGTGACATCTCTGTGCAATCACACACAATGTTCTCCACCTGCAACACTGGCTTGCTACAGAGCCTAATAAGCTGCAGCTGCAGCTGCAGTTTGTACTTCCCTATTGCTATATTCAGTGCTGTCTTATTCCTGGGCAATGTTTGCCCTGCACTCCTGGGCCTGTTTGCCCGGCTTCCTTCGCTTGCAATATTCAGCTGGTTTTGCACCGGGCTATTTGTTTTGAATATAGCTATGTTTTTGCTCTGGGCACAGTTTGCCCACCAGGCAGTGCTAATTTAGCCCCGGGGCAAAGTTTTGAATAGCTGGCCCTTCGAGTGAAGACATTTTCAGATGTTTCCAGTAAACTGAGTGCTGGGGTACAGAAAAGAGTTTGGGTTAATGGTTTATGTAAATCCATGAGGTCTAGAACTTTCCAGTGAGTACAATAATCAAATCTAGCCATGTACAAACATCTCTTAATTGAGGCGCTTGGTAATAAGAGTAAAGATTAGGTAGTGCTAACCCCCATGTGATTTTGGAAGTTATAGGTTTTTATAGGTTATTCTTGACTTCTACCTGCCCTTAATGAATCTAGATACTTTTACCAAATTAATGAAAGTAGGACGGATCTACACAAATTGGTAGAGTCTGGAACAGGTAAAGTAGTCTGGGTAAGACATTCATGTAGATGGTTTCTATTCTACTAATCAAAGAGAGGGGTAGCACTGTCAATCTGTTTAACTCTGTCTGTATGAAAGGTGAGAATCTGACACTGAACTGTACACCTACCTTATTCTTTTTTTCCCATCATGACAGTGGCACCATCTGTCCCAAGAGACACCGTTTTCTGATATCACGGCATATTCTTTTCAGTTTATCTGAAGTGTGTTGAACTACAGTGTGTTTTTCCCATCATCTATACACTTGTTGTCTAAGAAATGAGTAGCAGGTAATGCTTTATCGATCATGTATCAAATAGAAACAACCCGCTTCTTTTCCACGCCAAGGTCTGTACTCTCATCCAGCATTATTCCAAACACTTGTGATTTCTTGATGTCAGAGAAGATCTTACATTCAGTTACTGTGGCAATACATTGTTGAACGTCTGTTACTGTATCTTAACTGAGGTTTCTCTGCTCGGTTTCAGCACCACAAGATTTGTAGCTCTAATAAGCTGTTGATCTTATCTGATGATAACTCTTATTTGGCTGTGCAAATACCAGTGTAAAACAGAACTTTGTCACAGTCTAATACTGATGGTGGTGCTGATGCAGATGAATTGCCAAGAACATCATCACCACTACTGCTGCTATTGACGTGAATAGCAGGATTGTAAAAATCAACTTGCAGAGGTACAGTTGCTCTGAGAGCAATAGTATTTTCAGCATTTATCTAGTCAATGCAACAATTGTGATGACTGACTGTTGAGATTTGTATGTTTGGTGATCCTCCCTGTCCCCATAGAGTCTCTAATTTTGCTTGAAGGCAAGTCTTACAATAATGTTGTTCTTTACCATTGTCATCTGATACTATGTCCAGCCAAGGAAATCTAGATGGTCATTCCGTGAGAGTTTTTCTTTCATGATATCCCCAGTACATCTTTTCTTTTCACTTTCATTTTTATCACCAGCAGCATTGATGATGCAAGTGACAATGTTTCTGCACAGTATAGCTGGATCCTCTTTTCTTTGAATGCTAGACATATTTAGCAAGGTTGTTTTACTTCCTGACATGATATTTGTAAACTACTTTGCTCTCATGGAGGTAATTCGTGCAACTTATAAAGCACAAATGGACCTGCACACCTTGGAACGAGGGGATGCTATCCCAAAAGAGAAAATATAAAGGGCACCAAAGACAGCACTCAGCCAAAGGAAATGTAAAATTATTGTAAATAATGTAGCAAATAGAACCGAACTTGGGTAAAAATGAAGACCACAGCACTTTACCCCAGAACTTTGTGTCTTCTCTGAGACACTTTGTCAGTGGGCGGGGTTATGGTGCATGGCACTGTCAATTTATTTTACATTTCTTAAAGAAACAATCACATAGAGCTTTTGATGCAGACCCTGCAACATTTTATTTGCCCTCCTCTGGACTGACTCTACGCTGTCTATATCCTTCTGGAGATGTTATCACCTGAACTGGACAGAGTACTGTAGGTGAAGTCTCACAAGAGTTTTATACAGTTGTAACACCACCTTTCTCTTTCTGCTGGTGATATCCCTCACTATGCACCCTAGCATCTCACTAGCTCTCCCCACTGCCCTGTCACACTGTCTGGCCACATTTAGGTCACCAGATATGATTACCCCCAGGTCTCTTTCCTGTTTTGTGGTTGTTAACCACTCCCCCCTTTTGTACTCTGCCCATGGGTTTCTGTGCCCCAAGTGCATGATTTTCTAATTATTCACATTGAAACTTAGCTTTCACAACCTTGACCACTTCTGTAGATTTCTTAGGTCTCTTTGCATTCTTTTCACCCCCCCTGGAGTGTCTACTCTATTGCATAATTTGGTGTCATCTTCATAGAGTAATACCTTCCCTTCTAGCCCTTCTGCAATGTTGCTAATAAAGACATTAAAGAGGACAAGTCGCAGTACTGATCCCTGTGGGACCCCACTGGTCACCCACCCTTCCTCTGGGTAAACTCTGTTTACCACCCCCCTCTGTCCCCTGTCCCACAACCAATTCCTTACCCACTTTACCACCTTTGTTCCCACTCCTAGGTTGTCCAGCTTGTTTACAAGTCTCCTATGTGGAATGGTGTTGAAGCCCTTATTGAAATATGGGTAGGCCACAATAACTGCTTCACCCTGATCTAATTCTCTGGTCACCCAGTCAAAGACATCTATCAGATTCATTTAACTTGACCTCTTCCCAGTGAATCCATGCTGCCTCAGGTCTTGTAAACCACTGAATTAAAGATATTCCACAATCCTTTCCTTCAGTAGTTATTCCATTAATTTCCCCACCACCAAAGTCAAGCATACTAGCCTTTAATTGCCAACTTCCTCCCATCTACCATTTTTGTGTAGTGGAACTACAGTACAAGTCACATTAAACTGTTAAATCAATGAGTTGGTTTAGCATTGTTTTTTTTTTGAGCTGGCAATGCATCGGCAACTCATATTGCATTATTTGTCAATGCTTAACCAGCTGAAGAGCAATGTTTGTAGAATGTCTTTGCAACTCATTTGGAATGCATCTGCAGTCCAGTCACAGTGCAATGCAAAGCTGCATTTTAACTCTTAAGAAACAGTTTGTGCAAGGCTTTGTGCTGGATCCAGAAACACTTATGCAGCTCAGTCAGAAATGCTACAGCAACTCATTGGAGGAACAGTTTAATGTGACTTGTACTGTATGTCTGCCCTCCTCCAGTCCTCAGGAACCACTTCTGTCTCTACAGAGTGGTTGACCAGGACTGTTAGAGGTGCAGCCAGCACCTCTCTGAGCTCCCTCAGTAACTCTGGATGCACCCCATCTGACCCCATTGCCTTGTCCACTTTCAGGTTTGCAAGTTATGTCAGGACTATCTTCTCTGTAAATGAACTAGCATCCACCTCCCTTCCTCAGATGCCCCTGGCGCTTATCTGTGGGCCCTTACCTTCCTCTTCCTCAATGAATAATGAGGAAAAGTATTTGTTCAGGATATCTGCTTTATGCTGGTATCTCTCCATACACTCCACCCTTCCCTTCTTTACCTTGCTATCCCTCCCCTGTTTTTTTCTTTTTTCACTTATATATCTAAAACCTCTTATCCTCTTTCTTTACTTTCTGGGCTATTTTCTACACTGTTTGTGTCTTTATGCTCCTAATAGCTTTCCCTGCCTCCCTCTGTTTCTCCTGATATACCTCCCTGTCCTCCTTCCTTTGTGCTTCCTTATACCTCTTGAATGCTAACGTTTTATCCCTTACCTTCCCAGCCACCTCTTTGGATAACCATATCAGTCTCTTGTTCCTCTTGCTTTTGCTTACCTGCCTGATGCAGAGGTTTTTTGCCTTCACCATCTCCCATTTTAGTTTTTCCTACTGTTCCTCCACTCCACCCAAGTTCTCTCCATTGCAAGGGCATCCCTTGGGAATTCCTCCATCATTTTGAAACTGACCCTCCAGAAGTCCAGGACCTTGCCTTTGTGTTGTTTGATTCTTCCACAGAACTCATATTGAACCACATGCTTCGGTGATCACTAGTCCCCATGTGGACACCAGATGTGACATCGACAACCCTGTCCCCATTGGCGAGTACAAGGTCCAGTATTTCCCCCTCATGAGGGGGCTCTTTTGCTAGTTGCCTGAGGAATGCCCCCCACAGGGAGTCCAGGATGTCCCTGCTCCTAGCCAAGGCTGCAGCTGGGATGCTGCCATCTACATTTGGCAGATTAAAGTCCTCCATCAGCAGCACCTCCTCCTTAAATGCCATCTTTGGTATGGTTTCTACCAGGACCTTATCCAACTCCCACTCTCTGCTAGATGTCTGTAGATCATGCCTGTGTGAATAATGTTTCCATTCCCCACTTTCAGGCTGACACCCAGTACCTCTGTCCTCTCCCTGTACTCCCTATATCTGTACCAGCTATGGACTGTTCCATGGTGCTTTTGCTTGTGAACAATGGCACAAAAGCCAATGACATCCTAGTTATGAATGTGTCGGATGTTTCATTTTGTTGAAGATTGTCTGTGATACTGTTTAAACTCTCTCTCTTTACTCTTATCTGACAGGACCAGACCCTGGGTGTGTTTCATTCTGGAATCCTGGACTGTACTATAATAATGAAGGCTTTGCAATAATGTGGAATACTGCTAAGATGCCTTGATGACTATCTTGTCTTGCCTGGCTGCAGACTATCTGAAACCTTCTGCTACTCAGTCTAACCTCACCCATCTAAATTCACCTGTAAAAAAATCAAGGTGGCACCTCTCTACTGTTTACTAACAAAATTTTGCTTATGCATATGATATCACTCAGACAGCAGTTCTTTGAATTTTTAATAAATACATTATTTTAAAATGGTTGTTTTGCTGACCTACGCTTGTTTTATGGTATTCGTTTTGTTTAAAAGGTACTACTGGGTCTCTCACACTGCAAGAGAGGGCAGGTGTTATCAAGATGTAATTATCCTCAGTGTCTGGGTGGCATGAGGCACTCTGCTGTGCCTCGGGCCGTAATACAAAGTACCAACCATACAAATCCAGCCAGGCAGCATTTCTGTAAACTGCAGGAGCAGACAATATTGAAGCAACAACAACATGTCATGACCCATGCCACACCACTTGACATGGTGGGGATCATGACCCTCGCCATGCCACTTGACGTGGTGGGGATCATGACCCTCGCCATGCCACTTGACGTGGTGGGGATCATGACATATTGTTGTTGTTGCTTCAATATTGTCCTACACTGTGACTGACAGACTTTTCTACAGAGCTAGAAATTCAAATAGATGATAACCAGACTAGACTGAGCAAACAGCTGTTTTTACTTATGTTGGTGTTTTGGTTAAACAACTGTTTTCATCTATTTAGTGCTGTATGCTGATTGTGCTGTCTAGTGCTGCTGCACTGCCTGCTGAAATGTCTATTTGGAAATAAATGATGAATCATACAGAAACAACCCAGCTTGTTGTTGCTAGCTGCTCGATGGCCACCACATGGGCTATCTACTACGTTACTGGATAGGCTACTCCTTTCTGTCTCTCAGCCTTTCTTCTCCTTCATGGCTTGTTGTCTACAGTTATGCTGCTGGTCTGTCACTGATCTGACTGTGACTCCTACTGTGCTGAACAACTAGACATACTGAAATAAAGAGAAACATAATAGTGTTAATTTAGTCAGCAACTTAGTAAGCGATAAACTGACATAAGACTGAAATAGAAACATTTTGGAATTAGCAGATGTTTGAAGCTATGTTCCAAAAGCCAATGTGACAGTCACCACAGCAAAGTGACAAGTCATTTACTGTACACAGAAATTTCAGATTGGAATGATGGGCCCACTCGTCATAAATGTAATAAAACAGTCATTATTTATTTCTGTTTAACATCCAGCATCTTTATCCTATGTTTTGGGGAAAGAAATTCCCCTTCCTCATGGAGTGTGATTTACATTTTCTAGAAAACATATGCAAATCAGTTCTATATTATTCTATTTAAACAGCTAACAAACTTCTGTTTGCATAATTCCATCAGGGAACAAGAACCTTACTCACAATAACCATCAGCTGCACCACACACGGGGTGCAGTGGGGTGGGGTGGGGTGAGGTGGTGTGCCTTCAAACAAAATGGCTGCATTTCATTAGAACATGATGAACTTAGAATTGTTGTTTACTTAAAATCATTGCCCTACTGCCTATCTTCATGAAAGTAATAGCAGGACAAACAGCAGCTGTGCATCCTGGAGTGTGCAATCTGCTTGTCATGTCTCTCTTGAAATGCTTAGTTTTCTCAGCCAGAGTCTGTGGCTAAGAAAACTTAACAATATATGAGAAAACTTAGGCTAGCAATATAAAAGCAAGACAATGCCAGCAGACTGCGCACTGCAGGATACACAGCATCTACTTTTCCTGCTATTACTTTCATGAAGACTGGCAGTATCATCATCATCATCATCATCATCATCATCATGGTCCACAGTCTGTGACAGCATTGCCTGCCAAGTAACAGTATGCACTGAAATGTGATACACCACATGCCCCACTAGACTCCTGTACAGGCAGTACAGTACTACTGAACTTTCAGCCCCCCCCCCACACACACATCAGATATCATTGGCTCTGGGAATGTGCAACACAGAGAGTGCACAGCAGAAACATTGCTTTGTTGTCTTCCTGTTAGATACCCAGGATGGGGTTTAACATCTGCTCTTCGATGAAAGGGTGTGGGGGGGGGGCAAAGGCATTTGTGAGTGGGGCTGAAAACATCATTGTCAGTCGTTAATTATGTTTGCTTGCATGCATGTGCAAGAAACATAGTGCCACCATACTAGTTTTCGTAGGTGTGGCACTCCCGCTTCCAATGCCCTGATTGTTTCTGCAAGAACAGCAGCAAGGCACCAATGAATGTCCAAGCTGTCTATGATAGCTGTTCAGATGCAGTGGCATACTGTTGAAAGAGAAAGACTGCTACAATCAGTGGTGGTAATGTGTAGGCAATTTGCATACTGTCATTCCGTTAGCAGTATGCAAATTGCCTACACGTCACCACCTCAGCAGTCATTCTCTTTCAGCTGTACGCCACTGCATCTCCTGGCATGATGTACCCCCCATTTGTTGTGTGCTGAGGGGGTGCCCAGTTCCCCTCGGCACATGCACACTCCCCTCCAAGCACACTGCATGTCCGATGGGATGCCCAATCCCTGTCAGCTCCAGTGCCCCCCCAAAAAGCAAAGTTCAAGGTGCCACACTGGGAGCCCACCCCAGCATGGCAAAAGTCCTGCATTGTCTTTTAAAAAAAAAAAACCTGTAACGAAAGAAAACAGTTTCTCACTGGCTTGCTTGTCCCCCAACCCATGCCCACCCTCTGCACACCCCACATCCCCACACCCCACTCACCCCATACTTACCTCCGGAGTGCAGCGTGATGATCTGCGGTGGACTGGGAACATGTCTGCACTGTTCAAAGCCAACCGCAAACTGAAGAAATGCTGGTAAGCTGTACAATGGAATAAATACGGTTTTTTTTTCAACTTTGGTTCATATCTCAGTCATTTTTTTGAATATTTGCACCAAATTTTCAACATGGGGTTCTTGGGACCCCATCTCATGATTTCAGTCACTGTCTTCTGGTTGTTCAGTCCTGAAAGGTGATTTTGCGGTCACTGCACGGAACCACCTTTTGGGACAGAGTGACGAAAAGACAGTGTCACTGTTCATGAGGTAGGCCCCCAAAAACCCTATGTTGAAAATTTGATGAAAAAATTCCCCAAAATGACTTTTACTAGAGTGTGTTGTGCAGTTCTCATGCACACTTGTAACTCTGAGAATCTGTAATATTTTCACTCCAGGTTTTCAACATTGCCATTTTACCACACCTCTTTATGAACAGCAGCACAACTATCATTGTTCACATCTTACCAAAAATGTGTTTTCGCACATGTAGCACACAATGGCATGGTCGGTGTGTGAAATCAGTGTTCGGGACAGATTAAGAAAATCACAGTGACACTGTTCAGAGCAGAGGTGTTAAAATGGTTATGTTGAAAATTTGGTGACAAAAGTCCATAAAAATGACTGTGTTACGAGTGTGCATTGCGCAGTTTCCACTCACCCTCATAAGTTCACTAATTTGTAATATTTTCATTCCAGATTTTCAACATTGGCATTTTTCCACACCTCCTTTTGAACAGTACAGCTGTCATTTTTCACACCATGGCCAAAATGTGTTTTTGCACTTCTGGCACAGAATAGCGTGGTCACTGTGGAAAGTCAGTGTTCGGGACACATTAAGAAAATCACAGTGACACTGTTCATGAGCGGAGGTCCCAAAATTCCTGTGTTGAAAACCTGCTGTAAAAAATCCCCAAACTAATTACATTACGGGTGTGCGTTGTGCAGTTTCTACGCACACTCATGCCTTCACCAATTTTTTTATATTTCACTCCAGATTTTCAACATTGCCATTTTTTACACCTCCTCATGAACAGTACAGCTGTCATTTTTCACATCTGTTGGAAATGTGTTTTCCCAGCTGTGGCACCAAATGGCGCAGTCACTGTGCAAAATCACCTTTTGGCTAACGAACTGATAGTGTCGCTGTTCATGTGATGGGGTCACAAAAAGCCCATGTTGAAAACTTGGAGTAAAAATACCAAGAAACGCCCAGGGCATTGGGTTTTTGACCATAACGCCCTACCCTGTAGGGAATGACAGGCATCAGGGGTGTGACTTGTGACTGTCGATAGTAATGCTCATGCCATCATCAAGGTGTGCCTTGGACCCTTTGGCCCCAGAGTTCATTCCATTCTCCTATACTGCACCCATTTCAGCATGTTTCCTTATGGAATGAGGTGAATGTAAAGCCCAAACACCCCAAGGCACACCTCAACACTTGTTAGTGTCTTCAGAATAGGGTGAGGTGAAATGTCATGACCGTTATGGGTGATGACCCAAAGCCACACCCCAATGCCTATCCATCACTGCAGGGTGGGGGTGGAGTTGGCGTCAGTTCAGTACTTCACTGCCATTCCTATACTGCATCTGTCTAACTCATGCACGTCCACTGCTAATGCCAGCAAGCAAACATTCGGCATTGAAAATGCTTGTTTAAACTGGCACAATGCTTGATACTGTTTGAGACATGCTCAAGGCCCAGAAACCCTACAGCATAACATTCAGAGTGACACACCATTGCACCATTATGTCGTGGCTGTCCCAATTGCAATTAGCAGAGAAGACAAGTTCACTTCACATTCCCTCCATAAACAAAGTGGCATCATGGCAGCTAGTATGCATTATCAAGTCATCCAACTCCTTCATCAGCAATTCAGCCTGGTCACCCCACCCTCACCACAATCTTAACCAACCTGTACCTGCCTGACCAACCCCCACCATAGCAGCCAGAAGAAAATGCCTGCTTCCAGGAAACCCATATGCAGCATCATTTACACCATTATTTGTAAATGCACAACTTGCACCACTTTTAAAACCTGCTGCATCCCAAAACCATGGGCCACCTCAGCATACAAGGTCCTTGATGTCATTGACACCACAGTGCCGGTGGGTGATAGCTCGGTTCCTCAGACGTGGAACACATCACCCACTGCACAGGGTCAATGACGGTAAAGTCACTTCACTTGTTCTACAGCCCACTCATGTAGTCACGACTCCTGAGTCCTGGTTGTACTGACTGTGCTGTGTTTTCCATTTCTTACATTGAACTCTACAACTAGCCAGCTTCTGAACAAATAATTTGCTACTGCTACCCGAGTTGAGATATCGAAAACAGAGTCCACACTGCATGGGCTGGAGCCAGGACTATGTCATGTCTAATAAGTGACTTTCACTTTGAAGACTGACTGGAATCACACCATTACAGAAAAAATAGAACTTTGAATTGCAGAGATAATATGTGTAGCACACCAATGAGTGAAGTAAACTATGTTAGTCTGTAGTCATCCCAAGAAAATAAATCAAATCCACATGATTCCCTGAATTAAAACAGTCACACTAGCCATTTATAACGATCATCGTCACACTCATACTGAGATCCTTAATATGTTAATCATTGAAATTTAGACCATTGACCATTCACACTGTGCCATAGGACCCATCACTGCCACGCATTCAGTGCTGCCTGCCCACCAACTGCCTGCCACTACAGAAGAGATGCTCCACCCAATTACCCAGTGAGAAACAGTCATTTCATTCAACAGTCTTTTTTTTTTTTTTGCTGGGATAACAACTGGATGGGGGGAGCTGCAAATGTGTGGTAGACTCACATTTCTTCCAAACATGCAACAAGGGAACTTCATAACTATATAGCCAGAATGATGGGGAGAGGAGGAAGACTGGGAAAAAAATCAGTTTTTCTTCAGGCAAAACTGTGTTTTGGAGGACTTGACATGGGGAGAACCAGAATGAAAGGAAACACAAAAAGATGTGGAACACAAATATACAGGCATATTTGATATGCTACTGTGCCTCAAAACAATTATAAATGCCATTTTAGGAGGCATAATTAGACCCTGTACCCACCTTATCTGGAGCCCTGTGGACCTGTCATCCTTGCCTCAGCCAAGCCAGTCAAAATTAAAACAAGCGCAAAGGAAAGACTATGTGATATGTGTGATAGGCCCTGTACACATTAACAAGTGAGATATGGTCCATTTTTAAAAATGGTTTTTGAAATGTATTTGAACTCACCACAGCAATCTGTCCACATCAGTCATTAACCGAGTTTTTAACTCTATCCCACAGCCAATCCCCGTCCGCATCTGCATCCAGTAACATTTTTGCAACCGGTTCCCCACAACTGTAGCACGCTTCCTACTGGAGCAAGATGCAGACGCCCATCTGCATTAACAGGTAACATGATTTCGCATTGAAAACCATTTTTAAAAATGGATCTAAACCTAGCTTCCTTCAAGGTTTTAGCACGGTTTGCTAACACGGTTTCAAACCGTGTTTTAATGCTGATGGGAGCCGTGTTTGCTCTAGTTAAAATGTTTTAAACACCTTAAAATGCTTTATCCAGTCTGATGTGTACAGGGCCACAGAGAAAGGACATGATGCAGATCAAGTGCCAGTAACTCACCCATATATCCCACTGATAATGAAAGAATAGAACAGACTGCCACAGAAAGATGGGACTTTTAATACAAATCAGTCAGGACAGTGCCCATCCTGAGTTCCCTAGAAGACAATTGGTGTTGCACTGGAAGTAGAGAAAAGCTTTTATCAAATCCCAAATCTTTACATGACAACATGGGTCAGCAGGGGTTTGACCTTATCCTGCCTTAGTGAAAGCATGTTTCTGTTTACCCCAGATGGCAAAGGAAGTCAAAAGTCATTGTAAAACTTGTCTCAGATGTAGCAAAAGAATGACTTTACCAAAGAGAGCTGCACCTTTGGTCGTTATTAGAACTAGCAGGCCAGTAGAGTTAGTATGCATGGAGTTTCATTAGAGCCCGGCAGGAAAAGCTGTGGCAACATCCTAGTGATCACTGATCATTACACTTGATTTGCCAAAGCATACCTTGCCAAAGATTAAAAAGCAACCACTGTTGTAAATGTGCTGCAACACTATGTAAAACACTATGGCACCCCTCAAAGGATCCACTCAGACAAAGGGAAGAACTTTGAAAGCAGACCGGTAAAATAACTGCTTGTAACTTATGGTATCATACAGTCCAGAACCACACATTATCATCTGCAAGGGGACCCTAATCCTGAATAAACTGTACATGGATGTTTTAACCATATGGTACTTGACATATTGGGCACCTTGGACCTACAGCAGCTCAGAAGCCCAAGTGGAGTCTGAATGTAAGTTCCCTGATGCATTCCTACAACTGCACTCAAAATGATATCAGACAAAGGTCACCTTTCTACCCAATGTCTGGCAAAGAAACATAGCTACCAGTATGCCTAAATTTTGGAGTCTCAGCACATGTGAAGGGTGTTAATTGTCTGGCCTCTGACCTCAGCTACGTGATAACTGGAGGTGGGGCTTAGTCACAGTTAAAGCAGCAAACAGAAGTTCATCTTCTCAGAAGAAGCCAGAAGGTGAAGGAAGGAAACATATTCAATTCAGTGCTTCAGAGTAACTGGTAACTGGTATTTTTCTTTTAAACTTAGATTGTAGGCTTGTAGTGACACTATACTTTCTTTCTGTGTTGTCTTTACTTATAATTGTTTTTGGGCTGTTGAAAATTTAAAAATAGTGGTGGTGTAATTCTGTGCTGTCTTTAATTGCTGCAATTTTCGCCCCCAGCCCTTTCCCCAACTCTTAATTATATGCCCTGATAAATCTGATTGACAGGAGCTAAACACAGGGTATAGTAAGAGGTGTAAGTAGGAGGGCATAAGGGGAAGAAGACCACCCTCAGCACGACAAGTTTTTGACTCATTTATTTATTTATTGGTTTCTTTTCCTTAAAAATATATATCTGAGGATCAGTTACAGGATTTTAGTACTGTAAATAAATAAAAGAGAACTAAGAGAGCTTCAGTAGCAGATAAGTAGTGGAATTGCAGTATAATGTGGGAGTGGTGCAATGCAGTGGCTGTGGGGCAGCCATATTCACGCAGACCTTCTGGACACTGAGGTGCTGCCCTATCTGCATGCATCTCTCGGGACTGCGGGATGAGGTAGCCAGACTCAGAGCGGAAGTAAACTGGGTCAGGAGTACCATCACCCCTGTCCAGGAACCACCCAGTCCAATGCAGCTGCCTCAAAGGATGCCGAGAACGAGGAGCACTTGGATGACAGTGGGCTCAGGGAGGGTTAGAGCAGTCAGGCAGAGGCACATCCCAGATCCTATTCCTCTCAAGAACTCATATGCCACACTGGCAAATGAGGACAACCAAATAAAGGTACCCAGGGAAGTGGAAGGAAAGGATGTGGAGGTTAGGCAAGGAGGTGACCTCAGTGGGGAAAGCAGTGGACCCCAGAGGAGGAGGAAGTGAATCCTGGTGGGGGACTCCATCATAAGAGGGATCCAGCTAGGAACACAGGAGGGTAGGACAGGGAGGTGAGGTGCCTACCAGGTGCCACAGCATGGAGGATGGAAGGAAGATACTGGGGATCACTGGGAAGGCAAGACAGGAGGGTGAGCTGGATGTCATTATCCACCTAGGTACTAATGACTTGGCAAATGGGAGCCAAAGGAAGTTCAGGAAAGAGTTTAGGAAACTGGGGAGGGTCTCAAGCAAGTAGCTACTTCTGTCACTTTCTCAGAAGTACTACCTGTGAGAGAGCAAGGAGAGCATAGAGTGCATGCACCAGGAACTTTAACTCATGGTTGAAGAACTGGTGCTGTGAGGAAGGTTTGGATTCATTGGTGACTGAGGACCCATCTGGAGGATGGAGGTTTGTTCAAGCCTGACGGCCTGCATCCATCCTGGAGGAATCAAGCACTCAATGATAAGTTTAAATGCTACATTGACAAGCATTTAAACTAGCAAAGGGTGTGCAGGCCAGCAAGGATGATACCTACTTGCTCACCCCACAGCTAGTAATGGAACCAGTGAACCAGAGGAGTGGCTATCTCTGCAAAGCAGTGTGCAAAAGTTGGAAATTAGTGTCCAAAAGGTGGATAAGCAGAAAGGGGCAGAAATTCAGCAGAAGGGCAGACAGCAAGGAGAACCAGGGATAAATGACAACCAAGGAAGGGCTGGAGTAGAACAGTGAAGCAGTCTAGGAGGTCAAAACATGGAAGCCATGTGCAAATGCCAGAGCCTTAGCAACAAGATGGAAGATCTGGAGGCTGTCATGGTACAGTCAGACCTGGACATTGTGGCCATCACTGAAACCTGGTGTAATGATAACCATGACTGGGAGATGGCCATACCTGGCTACAACATATTCAGAAGAGACAGAGCAGGCAGGAAGGAGGAGGAGGGCACTGTATGTGAAAAATGACATAAGGCCACACAGATCCAGGAGGAACAAAATGGGGAGAGATACTGTGGGTTAGCTGGAAAGGAAAATGGGGCCAGCCATCCGCACAGGTGTGGTCTATAGACCACCAGCCCAGGAGGAAGAAACAGATAGAGTTGATGCTAGCCATCCAAAGGATGGCAGACAAGAGTGAGGTAGTACTGGTTGGAGACTTCAATATACCAGACGTGGACTGGAGCATCCAGCAGCAGCATCAACTAGAGCAGATTTATCCTGAACTCCCTCCAGGGTGCCTTCCTCAAGCAACTGGTCATGGAACCAACTCGGCAGAAGGCAATACTGGACCTTGTGCTCACAAACAGGGACAGTGTGATGGGGGTAACAGTGGGGAGCACCTGGGTAACAGTGACCACCAGTCATTGTGGTTTGAAATCACAGAAAGAGCAGAACCAAACCACACAAAAACACGATCCTGGATTTTAGGGGCAGACTTTGGGAAAATGGGAGATGCTTGAAAGAGGCATTAAGGAATGGGACAGAATCAGGGATTGAGGAACAGTGGGCAGTATTTAAAATGGGATTATAAGAACAACAGAATTATGCATTAAGCAGGTTAGCAAGAGGAAAAGAAAGAGGAGACCATTATGGTTTTCCAAAGAGGTAGCAAAGAAAGTGAAAGCCAAAAAGATTGCATTCAGGCAATACAAAAGACACAGGCAGAAGGGATAGGGAGAAGTACCAGGAGAAACAAAGAGAGGCAGGAAGTCAGTAAGGAAGCCAAAGCTCAGACAGAAGAACACATTGCAAAATCAGTGGTTAAAGGGGACAAAACCTTTTACAGGTACATAAGTGAAAAAAGAAGGACAAAGGGAGGGATAGTGAGACTGAAGGGGGAGGATGGGACGCGTGGAGGATGACAACAGTAAAGCTGACATATTGAACAGGTATTTCTGCTCAGTCTTTACTAAGGAAGAGGGGTAATGGGTCTGAAGGGAGTACAAGGGGTGAGAATGGTGCAGAAATGGACACAAGTCCTTTACATGAGAAAGGGTCCTGAAGGAACTGGAAGTAATAAGAGCTGATAAAGCAATGGGGCCAGATGGGGTGCACCCCAGGGTCCTTAAAGAACTAAGAGGGTGTTGGCTGAACCTCTGGCTATCCTGTTCAGCCAATCACTGGAAACAGGGAGGTACCCAAAGACTGGAGGACAGCAGATGTAGTCCCTTATACAAAAGTGGGAACAAAGAGGAAGCAGGGAACTACAGACCAGTCAGCCTCACCTCGGTAGTGGGGAAGATCATGGAAGCACTACTGAAGGAGAGATTGGTGGAACATCTGTTGTCAATGGACTACAGGACCCAAGGCAGCATGGTTTCACCCAGGGGAGGTCATGTCAGACCAACCTCATTGAATTTTTGACTGGGTGACTAGGGAGGTGGATCAGGGAGGGCAGTGGACATAGCCTATCTGGACTTCAGCAAGGCCTTGACACTGTGCCACATAGAAAACTATTACACAAACTGGGGAATATAGGTGTGGGCAGGACAGTAGTGTGGTGGGTAGGTAACTGGCTGAGTGGCAGGACACAGAGGGTGGTGGTAATGGCTGTCACTCCACAGAGGGAAGAGTGACCAGTGGGTACCACAGGGATCAGTGCTGGGACCGGTCCTATTCAACATCTTCATCAGTGACATTGCACAGGATCTAGAAGGCAGAATTTCACTGTTCGCTGATGACACAAAGCTCTGTAACAGAGTAGACACACCAGAGGTGTAGACAGAATGACAAGGACCTGCAGAAACTTGAAGAATGGTCAAGGGTTTGCAGTTGAAATTCAATGCAAAGAAGTGCAAGATAATGCATATAGGGCACAAAACCCTGGCACAATATATCAGTTGGGGGTGAGGATATAGCATGCACCAAGCAGGAAAGGGATCTTGGGGTTGTCATCTCTGATGACCTCAAGGTAGAAACAGTGTGACAAGGCATCAGGTAAAGCAAATAGGATGCTGGGATGTATAGGCAGGGCATCACCAGCAGGAAAAGGGAGGTCATAATTCCGCTATACAAGACACTAGTGAGGCCCCACCTGAGTACAGTGTACTGTTCTGGAGACCAACCTACGTAAAGACATAGACAGGGTAGAGAAGGTTCAGAGGAGGGCAACAAAGATGGTGCATGGGTTGCATCACAAGTCCTATGAAGACAGGTTGAAGGAACTGAACATGTACTCCCTGGAGGAGAGGAGGAGAGGGGATATGATAGAGACATACAAGTATCTTACAGGGAGGAACAGGGTGCAGGAAAACACTATTTTTAAGCGAAAAGATGTTCAGGACTAGAGGGCATGGGATGAAGTTGGAGGAGGACGATTCAGAGGAAACATGAAAGAATTTCTTCACAGAACGGGTGGTGGACAAGTGGAACATCCTGCCAGAGGAAGTGGTGGGGCTGAAACAATCACGATTTAAGAATGATGGATAGACATAAAGGAATTCTAGAGGTCAGGGGTAAGGGGAAATAGACTTCTAGGAAAACAAACTGAACTTACAAGCTCAAATGGGCAGACTAGGTGGGCCATAGGCCCTTATCTGCCGACACTGTCTATGTATCTATGTATCTATGTATCTATGTATGTTGTACCCGAAGAGCCCTGGCTACCTAAAGTACATCAAGTAATTGAGTCAGCAACTGCAGAAAGCATACCAACTCACCTCTGAGGCAGCAGCCAAGAACGGCCTATCAAATAAGAACAGGTATGACAAAATAATTTGTCACTAGGTGTTACAAGCTGGAAACCATATTCTTTTGAGAAACTTGGGCCTGCAAGTAAACACAAGACACAAGATTGTTGGGAGCCAGAATATTATATATCTGTGGAGCAAATGTTAGACTTGCCGGTTTTCAGGATTCACCAGGACCAAGTTAGAGGCCTGGAAAAGACTGTTCATAGAAACCATCTCTAACCTATTGGAGAGATTGTGCCTGAGCTTACAACTGACATTGACCATGCAATGGAACGCAGACCTAAAACTGAAAGTTCAACAATTCCACAGAGAGCTGAAATGGCAAGTAATGATACCACTGTTCCAAAGGCAGCTTCTGCTCAAGAGCCAGTGTACAGCAGCTCTGATGATAGTGAGGATGACTTTGTATTGAACCACAGAATCCAATTTAATGCCATGTGTGCCATTTCAGCTAATTGACAGGAGAAATTCAAAATACTACAATCTGAAACCAGTAGCTACACCTTTTGTGCCAGAGGAATTAACAACTGAGCAAATTGCAGAGCCTGTGATGGACAGTCAAGTGGATTTGGATTTTGAGAAACATACCACTGAGACTGAAAAAATACCTGTTATTCCTAACAATGCTCCTTGGCTGGATACAGAGCAGGAAGAATGTGCACGACCTTTTCCTGAAGAAGGTGCAGTGTTACCCAGGAAGTCTGGAAATCAGCCCAAGCCCACTATCAGGCTCACTTATGACACCCTAGGTGCCTCTTCTGACATCCCCCTTCAGGTGGCCAATAAGTTAGATAACATCCAAGGTGTATTTTTTGGTTTTACCATGCGGCAGCAACGGCTAGCATGAAGACATCCCTGACAGTGACAGCTGCAGTCCAGACTATTGGCATTGCAGTGTCAGAGATGCCTCATATACCTATCAGGGGGCTGCACCCCCAAACCCCACCATGTGAGCGGCTCCGTCCCCACACACCCCGGTCTCTAGGATGCCAACTCTGAGTCAGAGTTAGACCGGGGGGGGTGGCAAAACACCCAGCGAGGCAGTCTTGGTAACTGCACAGACTATCACAAAAACCTGCGGGTTTTGCCTGATTCCTGTCACTGTGATGGTCTTCACAGTGTCGGAGTTGCTGCGGTGATGGTATACCATATTTTTTACCCATGATTACCAGGGTATAATCAGCAGTACAGTTAACTGTGGGAAAATATAAAGTGGCGTTACCATTTGCTATCAGTGGATAGATACAGCAAGTACCAACTGCCTAGCCAGAAATGTTCAGAATGTAGATATGTATAAATACTCTGAGTAGATAGGCATCAGGTGTTAGTCAGAAATGTATATAATATGGTTACAAATGCTAATGAGACTGTCATTTGAACTTATGGACTGCACAGACAATGTCTTGATGAGGGTGCCAAAAGTCTGGGAGAGGAAGAAGATACTGTTCCACTCAGTCGTTCTGAGGCAGCTGTCAAACCTTTGTGCAAGTTAACTTAGGACTCTCTTTGTGCCCCTATAAATTTGCTAATACACAGAGGTACAGTAGCTATGTCAAACCCAGATCTCCACCTCATATTATCTTTTGCAAACCCTAGACCATATCACCTAAAGCGGGACGTACAGTAAAGGGTAAAAAAGAAGAATGAATAATGTTGGTGTTGCATTGTTCAATGTTGTAGCATCACTCAAAGTTCTGGAAATATCCATTCATTTGATAGGAAGATTACTGTCATTAGAACATTTGTAAATATGAAAGACCTTTCATTTTGTTGTTAGACTAGTTGTATGTGTCTAGACTAGGATGTATTGTGTGCCTACTCCAGTCAGGAAACAATTATTGACATAGACTGTGCATGCTACCTATTTGTTCTTAAGTATGGATATCATTGATGAACTTGGCACAGATTTCAAGATTTTAGGTTGGAAAGAGTGTCACCCAACCCCTACCACCAAAAATAGTAGGGGCTTACCTGATGTTTCTCTTTGCCATTGACTGGAGTATTGCTACAGTGGAAACTCAAACCAAAATATTAATGGGCTAAGGTTCCAGCACTATAAAGCATGTGAAACAAGAGGTGCTTAAACATTTATGCTTGACTCCCCCAGATACTACCAAGGGCCAAGAAATAACTGCATAAGAAAATACAGAAATGGTTTTATTAATTTAAGGAAGGAATTGCACATAGATGCTGAATGTTTTTAAAAAGCATGGTTTCAATACTCTTTTGTTCAAATGTCTGACATCATGTTCCTTGGGCTCACAGTTTCTGTTTGAGGGGAGGGTCAGAATGATGCAATAAAAAGAGAAGTGTCATAAGCCATCTGGTAGTGGGGATGGGAGTCAGATCCTCAAGAAAGTGACTGTGTGTTCAGATGAGGGCTGCTTTGCCCCTCTCTGTCCAGGCAATACTGCAGACCTGGCAGATCAGATGTGTTGGGATCCTGGAGTAAAGCATCTGTGAGGATAAAGAAAAACATCTCTGTGAGACCACATTTTAAATGTCAAGTTGGAGCAGGGTTTCCCTGACTTACCACAGTCTTTTTCCCCCTCTGGACAATAATCTCCTACAGAATCTTCAGTCCAAGAAAGCCCCTGCCTGCATCCAGGTCCAGAGCCTCAGTGAAGCAAACCAAAAGAGAACAGAAGGCAGAGCAAAGCCAACAGCATGCCTGAGGAAGCAGTGTCCAGCATGGATTATTGAATCCAGTGAGTCTGCTGTACCAGAGGTGTTGTGTGAGGTACCAGCACAGTGAGTAAAATCCAAGGATTGACCCTGCAACTGGGAGAGAAAAAATGGGTTTTTGGACAAGAATAAGGGAAAATTCACGGGCAGGATTGTGCCTACAAGAGAAACCCCGACAGAGGACCTGCTGAGGCATATTTTCCACAAAATCCTATCGAATTACAAATAGTGGCTCCTCTTTTTAAGTGTGTGCCAGTTAAAGTCATGTTCAATCAGTGGGTGGGTGCAAAAATTCTGCAACTGTTTAAAGCACACAACCGTGCTCCATCCTGCTAGCGGAACCAGCATCCCCAGTGTGGTACCCACTGCAACAGCTGAAATATCTCTCACCCATAGCCTTTGGGGGTATACCGTTGCTGCAGATATCTAACCCATGGCCTTTGGGAGTATACCGTTGCTTTGTCCAAACATTTACGGTGAAGACCATTATGGCAATAACAATGACAGGTCACTGCAATGCTCATGTGGAACCCTGGAACGACTTCTCCAGGTCTTGCTCCCCCTTCCTGAAACAATTCCAACTTGGAGTTATTTACAGTCTGGGAGGTGCAGGGGACAGACACTTTTTTTTCATGATTGCACAATGCTAACCATGATCGTGGCTGACATAGTGCCGTCGCTGTAAAATTGGTCGACAGATTTTCTGTTGAACCTGCCTTTGGGGGATTAAGATAGGTGCACCCACATTCAGATTTTAAGAATTGCTGGGGGGTGGGTAGCATTGTGGGGTAAAACCTTAAACTGTTTTGCCTGGAAATACTTGCTTATTATTACATTTGGAGTATAGAGATAGTGCTACCCCATTCCCTCCATCTTTCCCTTGCTGTCCCTTGTTCTTTCCAGTACCCTCCCTTTTGAGTAAATTTTGTGTTCTAAATTATTGTTTCTGGTTTGAGGACTGTCATTGCTTGCAGTGTGATTTGTTCTGGGGGAGGGGCTATGTGGGCAGTTTCAGCACTGTTTCCTTGGGGTTAGTAAAGTGGTGGTTCAGTCATCAGGTACCCCAAATCACTTCTCCACTGGGAAGCACCACCACATTTTACTCTGCTGCAGTACACCAATAGGGAACCCAGGTTGGCCTCCTTGGGAGGTATTCAGAGGTGAACCCCAAGCACCACATTTGTCTGAAAGCTACATTAAAGTAGCTCTGTTTTTTGATAGGCATGTCTTTGTCACTATTAGAAATAGGGCATCACCAAGGTTCCGTCTGTGCCATTCCTTTTAAGCCATATTACATCAATTTATGTAGTATATAGTCCCTCATGCAGTAAAGTCAGTGTCAGTGGCTCAGTAGGTAGTACACTCACCTCTGAGCCCGGGAGATCAGAGTGCTGTGGGTTCAGTTCCCACATCTGGCACGTGTTTTAATATCCCAGTACTGACACTGTAGTGCAGCATTAGAGGGGTGCTGCACTTCTGAGGTGCTGTCTTTTGGATGAGATGTAAAATCGAGGTCCCATATGCCTGTATTGGTGGTAGTTCAGGTGGATGTTAAAGATCCCATGGCACTTATCAAAAAGAGTAGGGAGAACTTTTATTTAAATCTGAACAAAATCATAATAAAGTATATGCAAATCAATCTTACATCATACACAGCCATAAAAAGGAAAGAAACAAAAAAACATAAATACATATTAATTCATGCAAAAAGCCTGAACATAAGAGAAACAATATAACCCACCCCTCCCCTTTCCCCCTGTAAGAGTAGGGGATTTATTTTTTCATAACAAAATATATACAAATCAGTATTATGTTGTACAAAGTCATTAAAAGAAAGAATCAAACATAAATATTACTTCATACACAAAAACCCAAACATGAAGAAAACATTATAAACAGTATTACCAACTTAAAAATTACCCCCCCCACCCCAGCATAAGATCAGGGTTTTTTTTTCCACAAAACTATTAATAAAAAATCAAAATATGCTAATTTCTCCGAACATTCTCTTATATTCCCCTTTAACAATTCATCAGACTTCCATTTTTTTTCTTTCCCATAATATAATGAAATCAAGATCCAAAGCAGCAATGTCTTGCTGCTGCAAAACTTAACGGCATCTGCAAATCCATATCCAATACAAAAAATGGGCAAACAAGACCCTAACCGTACCTACATTCAGCAGATTACTTCGAGTAGACTGGATACCAAAGAACAATAATGTAGAAGCAGGAGGTATAGGTAGCATACCTTTCCACCTATTTTTTACAATATCCCAAAACTGAACAATATATGGACAAGAATAATATAAGTGGTCTACAGTTTCTATCACCTCTGTACAACACACTCTAGGACAATACCTATCTTGTAAAGCTTTATGCTTCTGATTTCCTTTAACATTTCTTCTCTGATGAACCCCCAACCACACTGTATCCCACAATTGTTCAGGGATCTGAGGATCCATGATATATTCTGATATTGACTCATGTTGAAAACATGAAAAGCTCGAAAAAGGATATTCCTGAAAATGAGCTACCAATAACTCCTTGTACAAAAGCTTCCTAGAGAAGGTTTATACCATAGTATATTTCACCTCCCGTTTAATAATCCAATCAAAAAAACCCTCCCACCTTTTTACTAAACAAGGACTCCTTTTATTTTTATGAAGAAATTTACCCTTCTTCCATTCTAACAAAATCCCTTTAAGTAAAGAAAACCCCTATATACTCCATAACTGAGTAGTACCTTTTATCTGGGGTAATAAATTCATATATTAAAATACTATGAAAAAAAATAAAATAGGGTTCAACATATTCATCCCTCCATCTTTAACTTCTTTATATAATATATTCCATTTAATAGGGTTTAAATGACTACCCCAACAACAAGAAAAAAAACATCTAGATAATGAAACTTCCAATTTTTTTGGTAGCATAAAAATAGCACTAATATATAGAAATATCGGGGTTAAAAAAGACCTAATCAGGAAAACCCTTTTCTTTTTCCCAACTTTCCATCTATTCCATCTGCCCACCATCTCATTCCCCACTGATAATAGTCGAGACCAATTATATTATGCCATTCCACTACCTCCAAAATAGACTCCTAAAATTTTGCATGGATTCGTAGCTACCTCACAACCACCAAGCACCCTTGGAGTATCCTGAAAACCCTTCAAATCAATACATTTTGTTTTCCCGATATTTAAAGTAGCCCCTGAAGCCTTTCCTATCACCTGAATAAGATCCAAAGCAATAATCAGGGACTGATGGTTCTGAATCAATAAACACAAATCATCTGCTTATGCCAATACTTTACAGGCAGAAGAATATCCCCAGTCAAACTTAAAATTCTAGGGGATTGCTGAACAAGTCTCATAATTGGATCAATCATAAATACATAAAGGAGGGGGCTTAAGGGACAACCTTGATGCACCCCTCTCAGCACCTGAATTTTAGGAGCCATAATACCATTATCATAAGGGATGACAAAAGCTAGCCCATAGCAAACTTCCAACCAACCTAAAAAATCCTTTGGAATCCCATACGCAAGTAAACAATCCCATAAAAAAGAATGAGAAACCCTATCAAATGCTTTGGCTTGATCTAAACTGACTAAAACTCCAGAATTCTTCCCCATACAATTCCCTCCATCCCTTTCTACAACCTCCCTAAGTAATAACAAAGCGTCAGTAATTTTCCTTCCTGGTATTAAACAAAATTGCATTGGACTAATCAGACCTTCCATAACTATTGCTAATCTATTCCCTAATAATTTGGCAAACACCTTAAAATCAATATTTAATAAAGTAATAGGACACCAGTTAACCAAGTCAGTAGGATCCCCGGATTTAAACAAAAAAAACAACAGACCCTCATACATTTTGTGAGGTAAATTACATTTTTCTTGAAAAAATCTACATACAGTCAACATTTCTGCTGGAACAATCTCCCATAACAATATATTTATTTCATTAGACAAACCATCAGAACCAGGTGAAATCCCCTTTTGGAGACTCTTAATTACCTTATCCATTGCTAAGTTAGAAAAAGGGGATATCAAAATCTCATATAATTCCTCAGCAAGTTGTGGTAATGCTGCTGCCTGTAAAATTTGGGGAGTATACTGAGAAAATTCCATCAGGGAACTAAACATTTCTTTTACATATTGAGTGATTAACCCCATAATAGAGCCATTATCTGTTACTAATGTTCCTTGTGGTGTTTTTAGACTTTTAATCAATTTCTTTTCTCTACGCTTTTGACAACTAACAATGGGATTTATACTTTTAGCTTTCCCCTGAGGACTAAAAGTTTGTTATTTCTGAAGGAAACATAGTTGGTCATATTTAGTTTAACTGAAGCAATCTCATTTCTGAGATCCCCCCCCCTTCCTCACACTGCCTTGATAGTAACACACCTAATTCATATCTGAATGCTAAATATGTGTTGTATTTTTACACTGCTTGAAATTTCCCATGAATCTTAAAAAAATTCTACTGTAAGAGTTTTTAAATCCTCCCACCATATTCCTATATTATTATATAGGAATATCGTAGATACTTTATCCTGTATCAATTCTTTAAAAGCAGACACAATTACAGGATTTTCTAATAAAGACACATTCAATCTCCAAAACCCTAACCTGGTTTCCCTTACCAGGGGAACTGCAATATTTACCCCTATCAACATATGCTCTGAAGTTTCTATAGGTAAAATAAAAATATCAGAGACCTCCAACATTTGTTTCATAAATAAGAAATCAATGCGGGAGGAAAGGTTACCTTTATAAAAGGTGGCTTTTCCAGATCTTATACCACTCCCTTGAAAATCTTTCAATCCAGCCTGAAATATCAGGTTTTTCCAAAAGGTCTTATCACAATATTGCTTGTCTTTTACATTATGGAATTAAAAATTTATATTAAAGTCACCCCCCCCCCAAAAAAAAATATGTCTGCTAGTAAACAAATAAGGTTGAATTTTTGTTAACAATTCAATTCTCAAAGCTTTTGATTGTGGACCATAAACTGTAATCAATCTACAAGAAAAATAATTAATAATTACATCGAATATTAATGCTCTACCAGCATCAATATCTACTAAATGCAATACCTTAACATTAGAAGAACGAAAACAAAAACCCACCCCACAATAAGCTTCCATTCCTATTGACCAAAAAAGAAACCCACCACCATTCTCTAGTTGCTTGTGAAATTTCAGCAAATGTGTGAAGTCTAGTATCTTGCAACATAAACACATCAAAATCTAAATTTTGTAAAATGCCAAAAGTAGTTTTCTGTTTATAATCTGATTTAGTACTGTTGACATTTAAACATGCCACCTATAAACTAATAGCTTCAGGGAGGTTTATTTATATTTTTTTTACTTGACCTTGTAAACCTTTTTTGTAACACAACCTCTTGTGAGTTCTGAACCTCAGTATCTGGGGTTAATAATAACCCTGAAACTTGGCTCAAGATCTGAGAACCTTCATCCATAGGTTCTTCCTTATCCACCTGCTCTCCCCATGAAGTGAAAGCAAAAAATCTATTGGAAAGGGGTAAAGGTGATAAAGGTAACAATGAATGCACGAAGTCTGAACATACTGTTCTCAATAAGCTCGAGGGGGGACTACTGTGCTCCCTGGAAGAGTGCCTTCCTGCAGGTCCACTACTTCCATTTGCTCCTGAGAGGATACAATTAACTGAACAGGAGCATGCTAGGGTGAACCTTGGGGGGGGGGTTACAAAAGAGGTTTCTATTGCCTCTACACAAGAACTCTCTTATTCTTTATTATTAGCCTGAGGTAAAGGGGGAACAACTGTAACCCATCTACCCTTGTGAGACCTCTCTCCACTACCTCCAAAAGAGGAGACATTGCTTCTACTTCTTCCTCTATGCCGAAGTGGAGGAGGATGTACCATTTCATATTCTGTCCCATGCCTATAAGGCCTCTGAGCTTGAGAAAGAAAAATCTCATGATCTAATATCTCCTCTGAATTGTGGGCCGCCCATGGAAACTCCTGAAAACCATGTTCTTCATCCCCACAAAGATTACAGATTGGGGGGGCTGTACATTGAGCTGCTGAATGTCTTAATACCCCATAACGAAAACACTTAATGCTATCACAGTTATTATTCAAATGAGTCAAAGCTCCACATCGGTAACAACTTTTAGGCTGGCCTGCATAGAACAATATTCCACTATCCCTCCCCCAAAAAGAACTTGGCTAGCGCTGAATCCCCATATCTGTTTGTTTTAATTGAACCTGAAAGTTCCATCCTCCATTCCAAAATCCATTTCTGTCCATGATTGGCCTAGGATGTTCAAAGATTGTACATAGTTTTTCTAGCCAAAATTTTATATTATTTATATCTACCCCCTCATTCCTAAACAACACTGTTAAAGTTTTAATAGTGGGTTTAGTTATAGGGATTGCCAGGAATTATTTCCATTCTTCTAAGTCTTTCTGTTCATATTATAATTTCCAGAATTTGTCCAAAAGAACCATCGAACATTAACTGACATCATAATTCCTATCCCCAGGCGCATATATAAATGCATATACATCAATAGGAGTAAAACCTATCAGATCTTTAATAACAGTTTTCCCCACCCAAAGTCTATCAGGAGGAATTGGAGCCTTCCTTACATATCAAATCTGAACTAGAAATCTCCTTTTAGTTGCCTCTTCAGGCTTACAAAAAAGCCTAGCTTATGATGTAGGTCTCCCCCGATCTTACACATAGGGCAACGCCTCTCTAGTAGAACTAATATCTTCTTCCTGCCTGGACCTTTGCTGCAAATCTTCCCCCTTCTCTCCTACCTTTTCCATAATGATAGCCGGAAAGTCTTCTTGAAAGTTCTCTTGCTGTGAACGAATGTTTAGAACATCAAGGTCCTGGTGAGCCGACGAGGAAAGAACAGCGTCTGATGTAGCAGAAGAACATAGAACCCCCTTATCGGAACACGCAGTTGCAGTGGAAACAATTGGGAACTTAGGCTTTTGCCCATCTATACTGACCAGTTCTATGCCAGAGTTCCCCAGAGAACCTGGAATCGGTACCAGTGGATGCAGAAACCAACAATTCCTTTGATATAGCCATCCCGCTCTCTACGAAGTGTCCTCTGGAGACCAGTCTTCTGAATTGACTGGTAAAACATTTTCATCTGTCAGAACATCATAATTTATCCCCACACTTCCCTCTGGGGTAGAAACAGCATTTATTGGTAGACATTTGCTAGTACCTAATATGGGACTAGCTACTGACCTTTTCCATTATTTCCTTTCTTCCTCCAGTCTAGATCTGCTGATGTCATATTCCTGCTCTGCAGTAGAAATCAGAGCCAATAACTGAGTCTTCTTTGCCTCCAGTTCCTTCTGTAATTTAATTTCCTCAGTATTCAGGTCACCAACAGCATCAAGCATAAGGGGTTGAACCACAAGATTCTCCGGTATAACTCCTGGTAATGGATTCATATCTACTAGACACCTTTCTGCAGACTGGATAAGTGTGTCCTCAGGAACTCCAAAAACCTGACCTTCCCCATCCATGGTCTGGGACATACTGAGCTTCATCAAACTCTCCTGCAGCATTTCCGCACCCTCTGCAGCAAGAGTAGGGGAATTTCCCCGGTGTCCTGGCCAAATTTCCCTTATTCACTAAAAATACCACTAACAGTTTTATCTGGTTCAAGGTCAGTTGGCATTCATCTGTATCCCCTCCCCTTGGTCATGCCTGAAAACAGGCAGGATTTGTCTAGTGCACTTACCCAGTAAAAGAAACATAAAAAATAAAATAAAAATATAAAAGTGCATATGCAGGTGCATTGTTCTTTGTATTCTCTGACCTTCATCTGTTGTAGCTGGATTGTGTTCCTTATGGTGACGGATAAGGTCATTTTCATCATCAACTGAGTCTGTCATGCTCTGTGGCGTCCACAGGCACTTGAAGTGTGATCTGTTTTAATTAGCCATATGTCCCTCATTCAGTGCTGTTATCATTGTCTTCTTTAAGGTCTTAAGTGTTAATGAGTCGGAATGTTGATAGTGGTTTGAAGTTTTTGGCCAGCACAGGATGTCTGATCTCAAGCACTGGGCGTTTCACATTTTTCTGTTCTTCAACATACTGTTTCATTTTTTGGTTTGACTGTTTGTCTGTTTCATTTATTACAGCATTTTCTGTACCCTTGTTAGTCTCTCATAATGTTGGCAGTTTGATTCTCAAAGATCTATTGAATAAAGCAGTCACAGAAGGAATGCCACTTGTGCTATGTGGAGTAGCTCAATAGTTTCGGAGAAAATTCATATAGTTCTGGCATCACCAGTTTCTCTTTTACCAAGGCTGTTTGGCACACTTTCCCAAGAGTTTTGGGTTACAGTAATCTGCACACATTTAGCATTTTAAAACATGTTACCCATTACAGTGAAGTAATGTTTTTACCCCACAGTATGAGAACAGCAGACTTGACAGTCTCCATGCACAATATGACAGGCTATTGAATACCAACTCCTGTTTCTATTTTTCCAGCACTAACTGTAGCTCCAGTGCTATAATTTAGCATTCTGGCAATTTATCTCAACATTTTGACACATTTACGTGCATTCCATGGACTTTGTGGAGAAGATAAAATGACACATCTTACCCAGCAGGAGTAACGGCATGGAATGAAGCAAATGGAAGTTTCCCACATAGCAATTGCCCATAAAGGGGAAGGAATCCCCAAACATTATGTTATACTTCTTATTTATTTATTTATTTATTGAAAAGTTTCATCAGGAAAGGCACACTGAGCAAACAATGCTCATTTCCAGGTGCATCCTGAGGGAAAGGGATAGTGATATTACAGATAATAAAAACTGAGATACACTCATGAAGGGGAGCACTTCCAAAAAATCATGTTATACTTCTTATTCCAGATTACACACTTGAGATAGATTGCTAACACTATTATAGTCCTAATCTCCTCCTTAACATGGACTCTAACCCATTGAAATTGGACTGAGACCTTTTAACAATTAAGCCGGCAATTGGAACCTCCTCTGGGATGCAAATCAATGGTTTCTTCCCTAGACTGGAAATGCACACAAAACAAGTTGCAGTTACCTGCTCTAAACACACAAGGTCAGTAATATATTCCTGTGTTACAGAGTAAAACGATTCAATTACACAGCATTTTACTATTGTGCTGTATTTGGTGAAACCTCATAAACTGATTAATTGGTATCTATGTCACACCAGAAATTGTACAGATGTGTCAGGTTCAAAACTGTTATTTTAGCAACTGCATGACCTTTGAGTTGGAGTTCTACTTGAGCAAGCTGCTCACTGTTTACTTATACATGCACCCCCACCAGTGGCCAATCCATGGCAACACGGACATTCCTGCACTAACTCAGAACTGGGTACCCAGGGACATTATAAAGGAGCTCCCTAAAATGTTTTAAAAGAGAAATAATGCTAGCAGGCAGGAGAAGGTATCAGCCTTCACTGTGGGAGGTTACCAGATTGAAATTGTTTTTGTGGATTGTGGTTTGATGGTGAGCAGAGTGAAAGGCTGTGCCTAAAGTGCAATTTTAGTGGTAGCCCAAGAAAAGCAATTGATTTGATTGAGCCTGCTCATGGTATGTAACAGCAGCCATTGCTTTAGGCCATACCTACATAGGGCACCAGAACACTGTTCAGTTTGCAAAGCACTACCTCCTATGCACTAATCCCTTTATCTCCTATGCACCAGTCCCTTTACCTCATTTGCACTTAATCCTTTTACCTCATATACACATATCCCTTTACCTCATATGTACTAATCCATTTACCCCATATGCACCAATCCCTTTCTTTCATATGCAATAAACACATTTCCTCATATGCACCAATCCCTCATATGCACCAGTCCCTTGATCTCATATGCATCAATCCCTTTACCTCATATGCACTAATCCCTTTATTTCATATGCACCAATCCCTTTACCTCATATACACTAATCCCTTTATCTCATATGCACCAATCCCTTTATCTCATATGCTCTAATCCCTTTACCTCATATGCAGTAATCCCTTTATCTCATATGCACTAATCCCTTTACCTCATATGCACTAATTCCTTTATCTCATATGCACTAATTCCTTTACCTCATATGCACTTATTCCTTTATATCATATGCACTAATTCCTTTATCTCATATGCACTAATCCCTTTACCTCATATGCATTAATACCTTTATCTCATATGCACCAATCCCTTTATCTCATATGCACTAATACCTTTACCTTATATGCAGTAATCCCTTTATCTCATATGCATTAATCCCTTTACCTCACATGCAATAAGCCCTTTATCTCATATGCACTAATCCCTTTACCACATATGCACTAATATCATTTATCCTTTTAGGGTGAATTCCTAACCTGAAGTTGTATTTTGCTGAAAGTCATGGCTCTTTGCTGTCTTCCTACAATAGTAATCGGGGGGGGGGATGTTTACACTTGCTTCAGATTTGCTAGGGAGGTGACCACAGTGGTGAGGGGTAGGTACAGAATCCCAGGGAGTTCTAAAGCAAAGCAAAGCATAGCAAACTTTATTTTACAAAAAGTGCCTTTCTAACAATCAAGGCACTTCTACAATGCAATTAAAAAAATATTAATAATTAATAAATGCAGCAATTTAAAATTCAATAAATAGAACAGTGGCTTAATAATCAGAGTAGGCTAGGTTAAATAAATAGGTTTTAAGAGCAGCTTTAAACCTCTGGACAGTCAAGCACTCTCTCATCCAATGAGGTAGAGAATTTCACAGGGTCAGGGCCATAAAACTAAATGACCAGGCCCCAGATGTCTTAAATGGACTCTGGGAATCTCTAGCAATCCCTCATCAGTAGATCAGAGAGAGCAGGAGGGACAGTAGGGGTGAAGGATATCTTGCAGTTAACCTGGTCCCTGATCATGTAGGACCTTATAGTTCAGCAAACCAACCTTGAATGTGATCTGCCACTGCACTGGCAGCCAGTGCAGTCTGCGGAGCACAGGTGTTTTATGATTGGACCTAGGGGTACCAGTCAATAGCCTAGCTGCCACTTTCTGCACTAGCTGAAGACGACAGATATCAACCCCCGGTAGCCCTAGGTAAAGGGCATTGCAGTAGTCAAGGTGGGAGGTATCAAAGGCGTGGACCAATGTTGGAAGATCATTAGGAAACACCAGATGTTTCATCTGGGCAATTTACCTCAGATGGTAAAAAGAGGTTTTCACAACTGCTGACACCAGAGATTTAAGGGTCGGGCAGTCATCATAAGTAATGCCCAGGTTTCACACCAGGTCTGTGGTAGTTAGCCAAACACCCCCAAGCCATAGTCCAGAGGGTAGTCCCGCCAACAAACCCTCCTCCCAATGAACTGGGTCCACAACCAACACCACATTTTTTCCAGGTTTAACCACAGCCAACTCACATTCATCCAATCCTGGATCTCAGAGAGACAGTTGTTAAAAACTGAGACTGCATCATCTTGACTGGGCACAAAGGATATGTCCAGCTGAGTATCATTTGCATAGCAGTGAAAATTCAAGCTGTATGGCCTAATAATCAATCTCAATGGCAGCATATACACTGCAAACAACATGGGCGATAAGATGGAGCCCTGTGGCACCCCTCAGTATATGGGGAGTGGAGCGGAGGAAAAAATCCCAGACACCACTCTCTGAGTCCTACCCTCTAGGAATGATCGAAACCACCTGAGAACCGTACCAGATAATCCACAAATGAACCACAGGTGCTCCAACAGCACACCATTGTCTACAGTGTCAAATGCCGCAGGAAGATCTAGAAGGACCAAGATGGAATGGGTCCTTCAATCTCTCACTCTTAGGAGGTAGGTAAAAGTCACACCAGGCAAACTGGGTGCCCGACATCTCCATACCAATTCTACATACCAGTCACCAGGCACTCTTAAATCTTTCTCTGGGTAAGGGTACCATGCTATTTATATCTGGATATTGCCTGCATTTGTCACATTTTGAAAACATGCATTGCCAACATATTCCAAAATTGCACATCTCCAGCACATTATGAAAAAGCATCACTACCACATTCCAAAATTGCGCCTCCCTGCCACATTCCAAAATTGTGCATCCCTGCTGCATTCCAAAACTGTGTGTCACTGCCGCATTCCAAAAGTGCATGTCCTTACCACATTCAGAATCATGTGTTCCAGCTGTATTCTGAAATTGTGCATCTCTGCCACATTCTGAATCTGTGTCACAACTACATTCAAAAATTGTGTATCTGCGCCACATTCCCAAAATGATTGTCTTCACCAGATTCCAAAATTATGCATGCCACCATGTTCTGCAGTTGTATTTTCCATTCCAAAACTGGGCATCCCCACCACATTCTAAAATTTTGTGTCCTAGCCATATTCTGAAACTGTACCTTCCAATCACATTTTAAACTTGTGTGTCACTGCCAAAATTCAAAATTGTGTGTCCCTGTTACATTCCAAAAATGCATTTTCCTGCTGCACTCCAAAATTGTGCATCCCACCGTTTTCCAAAAATGGGCATCTGTGCCACATTCTAAAACTATATATGACCACCAGCTTCTGAAACTGTATCCCCACCTTATTCTGAGATTCCATGTTCAGGCCACATTGTAAAATTACATATTGCCACCACAATCCGAAGTCAAGCATTCCCACTACATTTTTTTTAAATTAAATGTATTGAAGTTTCATAAAAAAAATACAAAATATTGTAGATGCATATATCAATATTCAATAAATCTTTTTTCTTTGTAAATATATTTTTTATAAAAAGAACTTTACTGGTCATACATCAGCAATACAGTGGTTTACACATAATAAGACGTATAAAATTCATTATACAGAGTTATTCAGATAATGAACATTTCATGTTAAGTCTAAGGAGCATAAGTCATTCTTATTCATAATATTATATGGTATTCCCAGATGTTTTGATAAGGCTAGTTCCAGGATTGTTGGAGCTGAGTTACAACTGTAATACCTTACTAAATTATTAGTAAACTGAGACCTGTCTTTATATCTTCACATTGATTTGAGGCAGTGTAGCGCAGTGGTTTAAGGCTCTGAACTACAAATCTGGTGACATCCAGCAGACCAGACCTGGGTTTGAATCCCACAGCTTCCACTTGCGTACTGTATGACCCTGAGCAAGTCACTTAACTTCCTTGTGCTCCCAGGTCGCACCTGTAAAAAAGCTTTCAGCTTAGTGTGCTACTCCTGGTTAAACAACTAAAATAAAAATAATCCCTTCACGGGGGGAAGGGGAATTAATTGCATGTCAATGCAATGCAAATAGAGGTTAGAGGTGGCTGAGATTATCTCACATCTAGTATTTGGTTAGTTAGAATTGTTGTCCTGGGGGGGGGAAGATATCTCATCTCCACCCTGTTTAGCAGAAACGTATCCCTTAAGGTACAAATTTGGGATCTTTAGTCACTACATGCATAATCCATGCATTCCATCTGGAGGAACATAGCTCTTTTTTATTATTTTTGTTTATTGGTTTATTTGTTTATTTAGATCTAGGATTACAATTACCTTTGAGCCAAGGCTCTTTTACAAAGGTTCCATGTCAGGAGAGTACATACATGTTAAACATGTTAAACAAGGGCATACAACATTAAAGAGAGCACACAACCATATTCAGCAATTCAGGTATTGCATCACGGTAAATAGGGTACATGAATAACACATACAAGGAATCATTTCAGAAACCTAGAAAAAAATCAGGGAGGAAGGGTGAGAGGATAGGGGGTTGGCAGCCAAAAAAGAGACTATAGCAGCTCACGGCATTGTCATGGATTATTTAGTTAGTGGGTAATCCTTTCCATGGTCTAAATCGGATTAACTAAATTTCTCCAGTTCTCCACAGATGGGATTCAAGGGTTAATCACACCCTAGTAATTGTTTTTTTAGCTGCTGTGAGTAAAATACCAAGCAGATATCTGCGGAGTGGTCTATGAAACCCTTTTGGGAATCTTAATCATAGAAACATTTCAGTAGAAAGATGAATGGGTTCATTGTATAGTTCTTCCAGTTCCAGTTGAATGGAATTGAGAAAGGGCTGCAGTGCCAAACAGGCCCACATAACATGCGTCAAGTGTGCCTTAGGTTCACCACAGTCCCTCCAGAAACTTGAAACACCACCTATTCTATAATAGGCCATGATAACTGAGGTTCTAAAATAATCTAATAAGATGTTTCCAGGAGTATTCCATCCATTGTGGAGAGCTAGTAATCTCAGTGGAATTTTTTCCATGTTTGTCTCCGTTGTTCCTGGGATATTTGGACACCCAACTCTTGTTGCCAGACTTGTTTAGCTTGTAATGTGGTGCATTCTATTGAGTCTAGCAGGGACCTGTAAAGGAATGAGATAAGATGTTCGGTCATCACTGATTTCCCAACGCTACCCATGACTGTAATGAGTGTAGGATGAGACTCTTGATGTTGGACTTCCACCAGCAGGTTATTGTAATAATGGCATATTTGAAGAAATATGTAAAAATCATTTTGTCTAAGGTCAAATTTGTGGCTGACTTCCTCGAAAGTAAGGAACATAGGGCCTACAAGTAATTGTGAGAGGTATGTCATTACTATTGGTCATTACTACTGGACCTCTCCTACAACAAATAATTATTTTTTCATAGCACACGAGTTGGTAAAGAGGGGCACCTAAACATGTTGCTCCATGAAGCATGCACGAGGCTTCATAATCTCTCAAAACTCCCAGTCAGGCAAGTGTTGGTACGACTACTTGCTCTTCTACTGCTCCATGCAGGTGATGTTCAGCCAAACCCGGGGCCCCCATTACCCAATATCCTTGTCTCCACCCCCCCCCAGGATCTTCACTGGGCATCATCGAAAGACTTAAGGATAGCACACATGAATGTCTGCAGCCTTAGACCTAAAATTCACGAGGTCCAAGCCTGGCTTAACTCTACAAGCCAGATATCCTTGCTATCTCAGAGACCTGGCTTAAGGCCTACATCCTAGACCACAAGATCTTGATTCTAGGGTGCAATACCTTCAGACAAGACAGGGCAAAAAAGACAGGGAGAGGGGTTCTAATCTATATGAAAGAGACTCTAAATGTGGCGCTACTGAAGCCCAACCTTGGGAATTGCCAGGATGGGGAGTCTATTTTCATCCATCTAACCTTCAGTCAAGCTAAGCATCTCACCATTGGCTGTGTCTATAACCCCCCCCATGACTACCCAACTTGCTCTTGAGAGCATCACCAAATCGGTTGGCAGTGAATTAACCAATGAACTCCTAATTATGGAAGACTTCAACCTGAACTGGGCCTCTGACCCCAACAAAGTCCTCAAGGCAATGATCCATGATGCAAACCTGAAACAGGTTATCTTTCTACCCACCAGGCTCAACTATAAAACTGGGAACCACACTACTCTTGACTGGGCTCTGGTATCCAATCCCCTCAACATACAGAAAGTAGGCATATTCACAGACGCTATCAGTGACCATTCCCCAATTTTCTGTATTTGGAAGAACAGTGCACCAAAGATTCCTCCCAGGATACTCATGGTACGTGATTTCCCTAACTTCATGTCTGCAAAGTTTAATGACCACCTAAGTAGCCTGGACTGGAGCCCAGTTAGGCTCCTCATGACCTTGGAGGAGGCCCTGGCCTACTTCCAAGACTCACTACTCAAAGCGGCATCATTCTTTGGCCCCTTAAAAAACTTAAAACAAAGGGAGGCTTCTACAAGTGGATCTCCCCCTCAGTGAAATCTCAGATGAAAAGCAGGGACAAGGCCTGGAAGAAGTTCTGGCTCTCCCTTCTCCCTGCAGATCTGGTTACTTACAAAACCCTAAGAAATAAATGTAAGCTAGCTGTCAAACTTGTGAAAAAGGAATATGAATCCCACCTCCAATGGTCCAACCTGGGGATCCCCAAGTTTTTCTGGTCGCACATCAACTAACTGCTTAAGGGCAATTCCAAGGAGGCACTAGGTCCAATAGAGGTACAAGGACAGCGTGTCAGCGACTACCACCAAATAGCCTCAGCAATCAACCACCACTTCACCAACCTCAATGATTACAAGTTAGGGCTGCCCCTGTCCATGCCTTTACAGATCTCTGATGTACCCCCCAGTCTGAAAAGACCCCAATTTCACCTAAGATTAGTCAAGGTGAGTGAGGTCCTTAAGCTACTTAAAGCCCTCAAAAACAAAGGCTCTGGAGGCTCCGATGGAATTAGCCCAAGGTTATTCAAGGAAGGTGCCCAGTCCCTTGCCAAACCTCTGACCTGGATCATCAACAGGTCTCTACTTGAAGGTTACATTCCACACCAGTGGAAGGTGGCCAGTGTGGTCCCCATTCACAAGGGTGGCTCGCGTGAACAATTTGGTAATTATAGGCCCATCTCCCTGCTATGTATCCTTGCTAAACTGCAAGAAAGGCTAGTGTATGGGCAACTGAGAGACTACCTTGAGCTCCACCAACTCCTAGCCCACTCACAGCATGACTTTCAGGCAAACCATGGGACAGATACAGCACTCATCAATCTCACAGTGGACGTTTTCAGGGCATCGGATGTAGGCATGTCGATGGGTGCAATCATTATAGATCTGTCCAAGACATTTGACCTTGTGGACCACAACCTTCTTCTAACTAAGCTTCATGGCATAGGTCTTGATGCCCAGGCCCTAAACTGGTTCAAGAGCTACCTATCCGGCCACTCCCAGAGGGTCATTTGGAAGGGAGAGCTATCTGACCCTCTTCCCATAAAGGAGGGGGTGCCTCAGGGTTCAATTCTTGGCCCCCTCCTGTTCTCTCTATTCACAGATGACCTCAACCGTCACTGCGGGGATAGCTTAGTTGTTCAATACGCTGATGATACAGTCATCTACTGGTCCATGTCTACCCTCCAGGACCTGGGCCCTCTCCTCCAAGGGGACCTAAATACACTTGTGACCTGGCTTACATCTAGCAGAATGGTCCTCAACGAAGCAAAAACTAAAGCCTTGCTGTTCGGCCCTAGATTCCTCGGCTAGGACAGGACCAATTCCTTTCAATTAACTTCCCTTGCTGGAAAAAGTATAGAAATTGTAGACAACATAAAATACCTTGGGCTATCAACCAAGGCCTCACATTTAAGTCTCATGTAGACCGGGTAACTAGGTCTATCCATGGCAAACTTGGCACCTTGTACCGGCTAAAAAAACAACTTATCCTGGAGGAAAGTGAGCAATTGCCTCCAATGTCCTTCTTCCTACATTAATGTATGCTGCCCCTGTAATTCAGGGTATGTCAAAGCAAGAGGTCGACAGGCTTCAGGTCCTGCACAACAAGGTGGCAAAGTTTACAACACTGAGTCACCCAAGAAGCCACCCCTGCATCTCGCTGGCCCAGCTTCGATGGCCTTCCTTTGAGGCTCATCTTCAATACCCCCTGCTCTGCCTTGATCACAAAATGCAGCACCTGGCTGCCCCACCTAGCCTTACAAGAATAATCATTCCTAAGTCTAACCCTCATATATTCAGGACCACTGGTCAGTCCCTATTTGCAATCCCCAGAGTGAAGACTAACATGGGAGGCAAATCCTTCACTCACACTGCCCCTAAGCTGTAGAACACTCTCCCACCTTTAATATAGGAAGCCCCATCACTGTTAAACTTTCACACAAGGCTCAAGTCCCACCTGCTTGAGGCAAGCTCGTGCCATTGTCAGGGTATTGGATAGTCACCCCCGGTCCCACATCCTACAACAATCCCTCTCCTTCTCTCACCCAAAATGACTCCAAAAGCATGCCTCAACTCCCTCAATTATTGCACTTAAGTTCAATATATTGAAATATTGCCTTTATTGTAACCTTAAATTTCATGTCTACTTTCTCTGCACCCTGTACTACCTGACTGTATTGTACTGTTTCTGTCTCCTGGGTTGCCCCTAAAAAAAGGACCTTCGGGGCTCAGTGGCCCTACCCAGTCATCAAAATTCAATAAATAAATATATAAATAAATGTCATAGACAGTCTGGACCAGTGCATAAATGCCAGATCTGCGTGCAGTGGTGGAAAATTACTTATATAAGGAATTGGGAAGAGTAATGGGAGAAAGGGAATTAAACTTAGTGCTTTTCTGATTGAGATCCAGATTTTGAGCTGAAACCTGGCACAGGGTGACTGAGTAGGTGTCGTTTGAGACTGAGAGGTTGGGCTATATAATTCAGAATAGAACTGCCTTTCTGGTTGGGATTCTTTTTCCATCTCCAAACAGGTACTATGGTGGTATCCCATTTGATGTAACATTATGAATCGAATCTGGGCAACCCAATAGTAGAGTTTGAGGTGTGGTAGAGCTAGGTCTTCCTTCTCTTGAGGCATGCTTAGGGCGAGATATTTAACTCTTTGGTGTTGTCCAGCCCATATGAATCAAGAAATAATTCATTAATTTGCTTGAAGAACTGTGGGGGGAGTACTATAGAGATACTTTGAAATAAATAAAGTGCCCTAGGGAGTAACATCATGCATACTGCATTTATTCATTTAGAAAGGCTTAGGTGAAGTACACCCTATCTTGTGAGATCATCTGTAGTTTGAGTGATAAATGGGGTATAGTTATTTTGAAATGCTTTGTCGGGGGAAATGGACAAGTTGCACCCTTAAGTATTTTAGTTTTTCTAGATCCCAATGAAAGGGTTAAACTGTTTCAAATGGCGGTGCAGGGGAAAAGTTGAATGTAAGAGCTTCAGTTTTAGTTGTGTTTATTTTTATAGCCTGACATTAACCCAATTTCTTCTATTAATTTAAAGACTGATGGCACTGAGGAGGTTAGTTAAGTAAAGTAGTATGTTATCAGCATAAACTGCTATGCAGTGCTCATCCCCCCAGCCCCAATCCCCATGATCTCATTAGATTCTCTGACTGCCTGCATCAAAGAATCTCTCTCTCTCTCTCTCTCTCTATATATATATATATATATATATATTATACTATATATATATATATATATGACAAATAAGAGAGGGGAGAGGGTCCATCTTGTCTTGTTCCCCCACAGAATTGCAAAGTCCTCCAAATGGTGTCCAGAGACCTCTACACTGGCCCGGGAGGCAGAGTGCAGATTTTGTAGGAGCTTTATGATGGAGACAGGAAATTCAAACATTTCCAGGGTGGAGTGCAGATATTGCCAGGATACCCTGTCAAATGCGTTCTCAGCATCTAAGCTGAGTATTAGGGAGAGTAAATTTGATGTATGCATTTCATGCAGTACATATAGGGTTCTTCTAATAATATCTTTCCGTGATAGGGAAAATGATGGAATCACTTCTGAAGGAAAGAATTGTTGAGTTCCTAGAGGCCAGTGGGGAGCATGACCGAAGGCAGCATGGATTCACAGCAGGAAGGTCATGTCAAATTAATCTAATAGATTTCTTTGACTGGGTGACCAAAGTAGTAGACTTGGGAGGGGCTGTAGTCATGGTCTATCTAGACTTTAGCAAGGCATTTGACACAGTCCCACACAAAAGATTAATATACAAGTTAGCCAGCCTTGGAGTGGGTCCCAAGTTGGTAGTCTGGTTAAACAATTGGCTGGACAACAGGGCACAGAGGAAACTAGTAAACAGAGTCCACTCTGAAGAAAGGTGGGGTTACTAGTTGGGTACCACAGGGTTCAGTACTGGGACTGGTTCTCTTTAATGTCTTTATAAGTCACATTGCAGAGGGACTGGAAGAAAAAGTGTGTCTCTTTGCAGATGACACAAAGATCTGCTACAGGGTCAATACAGAAGGTGGGGTGGAAAAGATGTGAAGGGACTTGGCAAGGTTGGCGGAATGGTCAAATGTATGGCAGCTTAGATTCAACTCAAAGAAGTGCAAAGTAATGCACCTGGGAAATAAAAACTTAGGGGAAGAGTATACAATGGGGGGTGAGATAGTAGCAATGGAAAGGGACCTGAGGTAGTCATATCAGATGACCTTAAGGTGGATAAGCAATGGGAGAAGGCAGTAAGGAGGGCTGGTGGGATACTGGGATGCATAAGGAGAGTCATTACCAGTAGAAAACAGGAAGTTATTATCCCTCTGTACATACAGTTGGTGCGACCCCATCTGGAGTACTGTGTGCAGTTCTGGTGACCCCATCTCCACAAGGACATAGACAGGATGGAGGCTGCCCAGAGGAGGACAACTAAAATGCTGCAGGGTCTGCACCAGAAGACATATGAAGAGAGATTAAGGGAGCATAATATGTATACCCTTGGGGGGGGGCATGATAGAAACTTTCTAGTACCTCAAGGGAATCAACAAAATCCAAGAGGGGTAGCATCTTTCAGAAAGAGATGTGCAAGAACAAGGGGGCACAATTTGAAAACAGAAGGGGGATGGCTCAGAGGTTATGTGAGAAAGTATTTGTTCATGGAGAGGGTTGTGGATAGAGATGCAGCGAATTTAAAATTCACCAGCGAAGTGCCCGTGAAGTGGGCACTTCGTGTTGTCACTCCACTTCATGAAGTGGCCTATATAAAAGTCTCACTTCATCTTGTAATTATTACTTCACGATGTCATTCCACCTTAACGCTAAGTAAGGCGAAGTGACAACAATATTGGCAGCCCCCCACACACATAGTCACCAGAATTAATGTGCATCCCCAAAATGCTACTGTCTTGTGTCCAGAAAATTCCCCAGTGCTGACAAAGTGAAATGAGAGTGTAACAAGAAATGCAGTCTTCTAGAATTAATGGCACGCTCAGTTAGGTGCACAGTGGTCACACACAGTCACCAGAATTAATGTGCATCTCCAAAATGCTACTGTCTTGTGTCCAGAAAATTCCCCAGTGCTGATGAAGTGAAATGAGAGCATAACAAGAAATGCAAAATCTCACAGAATCAATGGTGCACTGCAAATGCACAGACAGATTAAGATTGTTCTGAGCACTCAAGTGATGCAGACACAAAGGCACAACACCTAACCAGTGCTCACAAGTCACAAATCCAAATCTGGAAAATAATACCTTTTTCCGGTTGGGGGGGTAATGCATGGCAGTAACAGTCCACTACCAATAAGCATTCCACAAAGTAGTACAAAAAATTCATGCAGGTGCATTGGATAGCAAGCTAACACTGCTGCAATTACTCTGTGGCACAATAAAAGGTGTCTGATTTGATGGCACACATCACACACACACTCTCTCACACACACACACACTACAAGTAATGCGAAGCAAATTGAAAACATTTAGTAATATAAACAAATGTTTTAAACAAACTGAAATTATACACTGCTGCACCACAACAATCAGAAAAAAAAATTTAAAGAATTACTAAAAATATTACTGTATATACATTAACAGTTATACAAGAAAATATAACCAAAACAGAAAGACTGCCTTTTTCTCCCAATCTACCTACACCACAGATACGCCCCTCCCCCAAAGCACACTTCACGTGTTTGTAAATACACAGACTGAATGTTCTAAATTATCATTCAAAATCCACACACGAATAATAAACACGCGATGATATGAGCACAGGAGGGTTTCCTACAGTCGATGTACTAAAGTTTGAGCAAAAAAAATGACTTAAAAAAGCTTTCTTGACAGCTTTTAGAGGATTTGAATTGCAGCGCTCTGAGAGCAAACTGTCTCCAGCTACCACTACACACACACACACTACCCATAACTGAGGCTGTGCAGAACAATCTAGCCCATGTGACCTGCAATCAGAAGAATCACGGCAGAATTCGCCTTGGAACTCAATTACAAGGTGAAGTGATGAGAAGTACATTGATTTCAATGTACTTGGCCTTAAAATTGGTGGAGAAGTGGTTTGGGGAAGGCAGAATAATGTGAAGACATTGGTTTCAATGAACTTCACATTTCTCATTATGACGCAAAGTACTCTGCTTCGCGTTGCCGATTACTTCACAGATTCTGCATTACTCCGTGAAACACTTCGCGGAGTGAATTTTGGCCACTTTGCCCACCACTAGTTGTGGATACATGAATCAGCCTTCCTGAGGACATAGTGGAGTCAAAAACAGTGGGGGAATTCAAGAATGTATGGGACAGACATAAGACAATTCTAGTGTTGGGCAGGAAGAAGTAGGCTGTTGGTTAACTAGAATCTGCAGCTTACCAATTAGATAGGGAAATGGGCAGACTAGGTGGGCCAAGCAGTCCTTATCTGCCGTCAAAATCTATGTTTCTATGTTTCTATCTGTCGTGGTGCATTTCTCAATAAATCCGATCTGATCTAGGGCAATAATGGAGGGCAATAACTTTTCTATTCTATGGGCTATTACTCAGGTGTAATGTTTATAGTTGGTGTTAAGGACAGAAATAGGGATATAAGAAGGTCAGAGTTCAGAATTTTTATTTGGCTTTAGAATGACAGAGATTGCTGCATGGGCCAAACTTCGTGGGGGGGGGGGTTCCCCCTCACACACTTCATTGAATGCCTTGAGTAGCATGGGTACTAAGTATTTCTTGCTAATTTAATAAAACTCAGGACTATATCAGTCTGGGCATGGGACCTTCATTGTTTTACATCAGTGTATTGCTACTATCAACTCCTCATGGCCGATCGGTGCCAGTGGACTCTCATTCTGGGTTGGGGATAGTGAGGCAGCCTGATTTTCCCTAGGAAGGTGACTATCATTTATGGGGATTCCAAATGTTCTGGGGTATACAGGTTCTGATAGCAATCTTTGAATGTGTTAGCTATGTCTTGGATTCAATTGTGTATGGCACCTGTTAAGGGATGTTTAATTCTAGTGATCACTGAGGCTCATTTTTCCTTACGCAATTGGTCAGCTAGGAACTGCGAGGCCCTCGGACTGACCTCATAGAACCTCTGATGTAGGAAGGTTAAAGCAATTTTAGTCTGCTGTAAGCCCAGATCATCCAGAGCCGATTTATTAACCTTTTTCTGTTGTACTACTGAGATATTACCCTGATGGTAGGCTTGCTGTAAAAAAAATGTAGGGTGTCTTCCAGCCACAGCTGTATGTCCCTACCCATGCAGTTTAGTTTGTTTGGTAGTATATTGCATAATATGCCCCCTCAGTACAGATTTCAGCATATCCCAGAGGATAGCCCTAGAGATCTCCGGGGAATCATTCACTCGAAGAATATGTTTAGCCTTGTCCTCCAGAAACTGATGAAAAGGTTTACTCTTAAGGTAATATGGATTCAGGCACCATCTAGTGGATGGCGCTCTTGGCTTAAGTTCTATCTGGAGATCATGGGGGCATGATCCAAGTATTAAATATCCCCTATTTTACAATCTGCTATTGAGGAAAGGTTTTCCAGTTGGGTATAACAATGGTCGATTTGAGAATATGTTCGATGTACCAGTGAATATTAGGCATACCCTCTAGTTTGGGGATAGAAGGACCTCCACACAAATCATTTGAAAGTTCTATGTGAGGTTGGTTGCTGTCTGTGTTTGGCATTAGTAGATTCCCAGCTCAGGTGAGGGGCTATATCAAAATCACCAGACTGCATGAGTATCCCTTCTGTGTGGTCACCACTATATCCAGCAAGTATGTTATAGTTTTACAGCTGGAACCAGGGGGAAGGTATAGGTTAACCAATGTGACATTTGAATCATACAGCTGTCCCTTAACTAGAATGACCCTGCCCTCAGGATCTGACCAGGAGCTAGAGTACTTAAATAGGGTATTATGTGGGATCAGGACAACTACAACCCTTTTTCTACCTTTATGGAAGGAGAATGAGTACACTGCCTGGTACCCGAATTTTGTCAGCTTATTATGTTCATGTTTAGACAAGTGTGTCTCTTGAACAAGGATTATTTTTGAATGGGTTTCCTTAAGATAGGATATCACTTGTAAATGCTTGATGGGTCTTGTCAAGCCATTCACATTTAGGGAGTAAATCTGCGTTTGCTGTGCCATCATTTTTCTGCTGTTAGCCTCTGCCCCCATCCCTCACTGCTTCTGGGGCGAGCCATTTTTATCGCCAAACACATTGTTTGTATTTTGCTGCAAACTATTGACCATTTGTTAACCTGAAAAATTAGTAAAACATTTCTAACTAGGTATTAAACTAGGGAATAACTCTGTGCTGCAACTTGCAGCCTAACAACTGCCGAAGAGGTTGCCAACTGGGCTGCCTCATTCGGAACAAAATGTATGCGGGCTTCCATGTCCAAGCCCCGGTGGAAGGAGTATGAATGGCTTGGCTTTTGCCCAGCCTCAGGAAAAGGATCATGCTAGGGTCCTATAGATGCATTTTTGATGTCTGGTGGGAAAAGGGGTACATTTGTGAGATGTCATTTGGTGTCCCAGCAGTAGCCTGTTATGGCAGTTCTGGTAACTCACATTTCAGATCTGTATATTGTACATTTTCTATCAGGCAGGAAGGGAGAAGAGGCTTAGGGGGAAAAGGGGAAAGGAAAAGGAGAGAGGAGGGAGGGGAGGGAGAGGGGCTGGGAGGGGAAGGGGGATATAAGAGGGAAGGTGGATAGAGGCACCTATAGATTCAAAATACCACTTTAAGAGTCTGTTTTTTTTGTGTAACCTATAGCCTGATACATATATTTGAACTCTGCTAACATTAAACTTCACCAGTAGTGAGTAGGCTTAACTTATTACTTAGTTCTTATGTATCTACACTGCCCACCCCTCAGTTCATATCATATCCTCATATAGGACTGATCTACACCACATTTAGTGCATCTCTCTCCTGTAATGAAACTTGGCTTTGGGGGGTGGGGCTAACCACCTTGGATGGTTGCTATAATTTGTCCTGGCTGCTATCGTACTATTTCACCACAATTTCACCCTAAGGGTTTGCAGTAAATGATCCCAACTCCTCAGGTATTTAAATGTACCATTAGGGTTAGGCCACCCAAGTGGAGTTCAAGGGGCCCTGTCCAAGGAATTAGGGGTTAATACAGAGAGGTATTATCTCGACTTAAAAAATCACAGAGCAACAATTGCTTCCCCCTTTGAGCATCTACAACTCAGGGTGAGAAATAATAGTTATCCATCAGCTTGAGCTTGTTAACATTGATGTCACATACATCAGTTCAGTTCTGATATTGGTGTAGAGTTGCAGTATATGTCATAGTCCAGTAGCCCCCCTGTTTGATTCTCCAAAATAAGGTGAATAGAGTAGCTGGTAGTAATTACATACCTACTTAGCAGTACAATTTGTAAAACCTTCTTCCTGAGGCAACAGCAACATGTTATTATCACAGGGGTACCACTGGGAGTGGGTAAATTCAGAGATTCTCCTCAGTTACCCAGTTTGAGGTTGTTCATCTCTACACTCCATGATGGAACCAGGTTACTTTAAAATCCCAAGAAAGGCTTTGCTATTTTGGGTCTGTTTTTACTCATGCTACTCCATAGGTGAGTGCATTTATGCAGTGCCATCCTAGTAAAGTGATGAGCAGCACCATGCGGCAAACACCACAAAGAACTTAATTATGACTGTGGGCCTACACTGCAGGCATCTCTCATAGTAAAGACTCTTAAGGAATCTGAGCCAGGCTCTGCTACTATGTAGATTATACTAATCTTGTTAAGAAAGGTTCTAGGAGACTCCTGTGCATCAAATATGGAGGAGCACACCAGACCTACCTCTGATTTTTACGATGTGAGTGTCATTCAGGTAGTGTAGTGACTATCTTTTGAATGTCTGCTGCTCCTTGTCTTTACCTCTGCTGCTTAGGCACATTGCTTTGCCAGAGTCTGTGGGAGAGCTTGATGGCCAGGAAAGAAGTACTAAGGAACTGATATTTTTCTAAGATTTAAATCCGACAATGCCTCTTCTGCTGTCTCATATGTTCTGATGCCTTCTGGATAAAATACAACCAGTTTTGATGAGTACGGAGTACAGAATCTGATATTTTGTTGTTTTAGTGCTTTCAGAGCAGAGGCATAGGCACGCCTTCAGGCCGCAATAGTTGGAGAGTAGTCTTCATCAAAAAAGATCCACTCCGTTTCGTACATAATTGTCCCTTTTTGCTAGGTTGTATGTAGTACCAGCTCCTTTTCTTGATGGTTGAGAAACTTTACTACTATCGAGCAGGGCCTGGAGTTAGGCTGTTGGGGTTTTGGGCCAATAACTCAATGAGCCCGTTTCATCTCCAAGCTGCACTCTGGTGGGACGTCCAGCTCTTTTTGCAGCAGTTGCTGCAGAAATTTAATTATTTCTGATCCATTTCACCCTCTGGAATGCCTGTTATTTGCATGTTGTTTCATTGATTATGGGCTTCTGCATCCTCAGCCCTCTCTTGCAAGGATTCAATGGCCTGATGGAGTTGGACCATGGCTCTCTCAGGAGAACCTAACCGTGTGTCTGAACTGGTAATTTGATCTTCCATTGACTCCTGATGTTTGAACAGCTTATCAATGTCAGTTCTGAGAGCCGTTGTAGTGAGATGCATCTCCCTTCTGAAGTCGCAGAGCTCTTTCTGGATAAGGACCATTTGTTTCTCTAGTGTTCCGCCTCCTCGGTTGTTTGATCTGGGAGGCCTGCTTCTGCTCGATGAGTGGGAGTCCTCTCTGTCAGAGTGGAATCAGTCTCCATCCACTGATTCCTCCAGAGTCGTGGGGCATCTTCCCCTCCTTCTGGGCATTGTTCTTTGCTGCAAAAGTAGCTGGTTGTATTTTGGATCCAAAACATTGAGTTTTAATTGCTATTTTTTAGTTGACTGAGACAAAGCTTGGTTTTCACACTGCTTCCAAGATCATAATGTCACCGGAAGTCCCCAACATTCAATAAATCTTGGCTCTAAAGGTGATACAGCACCTATGTACATGTTAATATCTTATTAAATTCCATAAAGTGAAAAGCAATGAACGTTGGCTTAAACAGCAATCAAATCAAGACCTAAAGCATAGCAGTATGAGACATGGCCTACATTCTAGTAATTATAAGTTAGTATGTTCATATATTTTATCTTCTCTCTCTAAGCACAAAGGGCTAGGAAAGATTCCCATATGTTCAAAAATACATCATTCTTATTCATCATAAAATAGCAAATCATTTTGATATTTGCTATGAACATTAGGTTGTTAAACCATTGTCGAATGGTAGGTGGTTCCGTATTTTTCCAGCTTTAAAGGAGTAACCTTTTATAAGCCAGAGCACAGGTCAACAACCAATATCCTTTTTGTTTGGGAATATGAGAAATCAAATTAATGTCACCCAAAATGAACACTAAAGGGGAGAAGGGGACTATCAAGCCAATAACATTCCGGCAAATGGCATGAATTTGCTTCCAGTGAGCGGAGATCACTTTACAATGCCATAACAAAAATGCTAAACCTGCAACAGGAACTCCACATCTCCAACAAGTGTTGTCAGTCCCTATTCCTATACTGAGCAGTTGTTTGGGGGAATAGTAGTAATAATGTAAAATTTTGAATTGTATGAGTCTTCCTTGTATTTCTCTAGAAGATTTGATAGCACTTTCCCAGGTTTTTCTCCAAGATTCTTTTGACATGTCAATGCCTAAGTCATCTTGCCATTTTAGTCTAGCCCTTTCTGTTAAATCTGTATGTTTTATTCAAGTAGGCATATAATTGCAAAGAAAACAAAGCAGCTTGAGAGAGGGTTAAACAAATACTCTACAACCTCAGATCTGCACAACCCAGCCTTGCTAGACCTTCACCAGAGAGAGAAGCAGTTGGAAATCCAGTTAGAAGAACTTGAGAATAGCAACTGGTGCAATAATATCCATATCCACGGATTACCTGAAGGAACTGAATTTGGCCCTGTACCTGCCTTTATGGAATCCTTTCTTTGTGAAATACTGGGTTGGCTGGCGGATAAACCACTGAAAATTATTATAGCGCATCGCTCTTTGGTGCCTAAGCCAAAGGACCCTAAGGCCCGCCCTCATTCCATGGTCATTACTTTTCTTGACTTCTGCATAAAGGAGGACATTTTAAGGCTGACCTGGTAAAAAAAGAGGTGATTTTCAGGGACACTAGGCTCTTTTTTGAACAAGACTACATCCCCCAGCTGCTCACAAAGAGACGTAAGGTGCTGGCAGTGGTTCGTTCGCTCCAACAGAAGGGGGTGAAGGCATTTGTAGAGTATCCAGCTAGACTGAAGATAATCACTGCAAATGGTTTGCAGCAGTTTCCTGACCTGATAGCAGACAAATAATTTTTGTTGTCCTTAGATGTGGAGGTCCCTCAAGATCCTGCCAAGTACCAGAATGACTGACTTAATGAGACTGGTCTGGCAAGTGGCCGGAATGAAAAGGAAGGAGATGCATGACCACTCAGATGTTTTCATGCTGTGGGACTCAGTCAGGTCACATAAAGACTTCAGTGGCGTCTTGACTCCTATTGCTGCAGACATAACTCATAAAGGTCCCTCTTCCCCAGAGCCAGAGAATGCAGCTGAAGACCCGTTGATCTGAAGCAACCTAACTTGCCACCAATTGGATTTTCACCCTTTGGTCAGTGAGTGAATCTGTTAGTGAGCTCACTGCAGCTCAGCTTAATAAACTATACTGCCATTGTAAGTTAATCTAAATGGATGGGGAAAGACTGTAAGATATACATGTTAGTTATTTTCCCTACTGTGATGGTGGATACAGTATAAGCTCTCTCTCTGGGGGATGTGGAGGTTGGGGATTTTCTGGGGGGGTAGACTCTGGGGTAATCAGATGGCACCATCGGCTGAGGGTGTTTGATGTACGATGACTAGGCAGAAAAGTAGATCCAGTGGGGAGGTAAGCATCTGTACCCTGGCAGAAGGCTCCATATCAAAGACTATAGGGCTAGTTTTGGTGTGACCCCAGAGCTAGATTGCAGCCTATGAAGGCTGCCACTAGTTGTGGGCCGCACCTCTATTTTCAGACTGGTTCCAACTGGGCTCCAGAGGCCAGTTTGGCCCATCTTCAGGGCAGAGCCACTGGCGAGGAATCCAGAAGAAGAATATAGCTTTCCCTTCCTGTTTTGAGCCTTTATAACATGAGCCTAAGCACGCCCAGGGAGGCAGATGTCTTTTATGCCTCTACATAAGCTTAGACTGTCAGTTCAGATCTACTAATCTGGCCACAAAAAAGCAGTTATTGGCACCAAAAGCCAACCTTAATGGAAAGTGCCACACTGTTTGCAGCTGTTCTTGGTTCTCTGAGAGTCCTTCCCCTTCTTTCAGGATGGATGCAGAGCGGGGGTTGTTCGGTTGGTCTCCCATGCCCCACAGGCAGACCAAAGGTTAAATCACTGGAAAAGGGTCCTGGATTTTCCTTTTCTGCACATTGTCCCTCCCTACAGTTGGATTTAGAGAGTGATCTGTGTTTAGTTTTGCACAACATAGAATTGACAAAGGTGAAGATTGTTCTCTTTGGTTTAGGCTGGCTACTACACCAGCTCTGGTTACACCATAATACTTTATTATTGGTGCGCTACTTCCATCTCGCCCACCTTGCCACTGGGTTATTTCATACCCTGAGCTGGATGAAGGGACCTTTGTATTAGGGTCCTCTAGCCACACCTCATAGAGCAGAAAACTGAAGAGTGTGGGTACAGGGTGTTTACACCTCAAAGTACAATGTTCAGTTGGGCTACAAAGTTTATCAGTTCAAAGATGTTATATGTTGTTCTTTCTTCTTTAATAATATATTTGCTGTTGTTTACAATGCACAGACATACAGAGTATTCTAACTCTTCTTTTTCTTGGTGCTGCCTTTCCCCCTTCCTTTGTAAAGGGCTTCTTTGGTTTCCCCTTTATAATAATGGCAGACATTAATATAGTCACACTTAATGTGTGTGGGATCATTAGTCCGGTGAAAAGGGCAAAGATACTTCAAGATCACCACAGAAGGAAGGCCACCATAGCCTTCTTACAGGAAATGCATTTAACTGCTGCAGAGCACCTTAAGCTAAAGAGGTCCTTGGTGGGAGGGGTATATGTGTTCCACTTTGAGGCTAGTCCACACCGAAGAGGGGTGCTGATCTTGATTAATGGGATGCCCCCCTGGTGGTCTTGAGGGTGAAGAAAGACCTGGAGAGCAGATTTGTTCTGATTCAGGGGTCCTGCAGGGGCTAAGACTGTACGCTCGTGAATCTGTGTGCCCCAAATGAGGATGCCCCCTGACTTTCCTTATTGGAGAAGGTCATTAAAGAGGCAGTCATGGATGCACAAAGTTTAGTAGTTATTGGTGGAGACTTCAATGAGATGGTGTACCCTGGGGTGGATCATTCAAGGAGAGCTCAAGGAGGGGCCACTAGAACAGGGAAACTTGTTTTGAGACTGAACCAGGAACTGGGCCTTACAGAGAGCTGGCGGTATATGCATCCAAGGGAGAGGGATTATACCTACTACTCTCCCCACCATGGAGGGTACTCTAAAATTGATTATTTCTTAGTATCCTCCAACTGGATTCAGAAGCTAGATAGCTGTGATATAGGATCTATTGCTATTTCTGAACATGCCCCGGTCACCCTTAAGCTAATAACAACCCCGACCCTCCCACTTTCCTGTTGGAGATTGAATGTGAGCCTTCTCATCAGAGAAGATTTTAAGGAATTGGAGTTGGACACATTTCAAAAATTTGATCCAGATAATCCCAGGGGAGAAACAAGGGAGGGTATAAGGTGGGATACCTTAAAATGTTGCCTAAGAGAGGAAATAATTAAATACTCAGCAAAAATTTAAAAAGAATGAACATATACCAGGATACAATTGGAACAGAAACTAGGGCAATTAGAATCCTCCATCAGGCAAATCAGGACGCCCAGACTAAGTGAGATCTAGATAGGGCAAAACATTAGCTTAATCAGATATTAGATACCCAGATCAAAGGGCAGCTGAGGTATGCCAGACAGAAATACTTTGAGCAGGGAAACCGAGCAGGGAAGCTTCTGGTGTGGCACCTGCACCAGAAGGCAGCCAGTAGGGCTGTAATCCATCTGCAGGGAGAAGGAGCGGATCCTCCCACCACCTCCCCGGTAGAAATACTGCAAAGATTTGCAAAGTTCTACACCAACCTGTATCAGGCTGAAACTTTGCTGGGGCATAAAACTGTGGTGCAATCCTTTTTGGATGATCTCCCTATTCCTATCTTGGATGACTCAGCCAGAATAGCCCTTAATTCCCTGATCACCACCCAAGAAGTTCAGGTCAAGATTAAACAACTCAGGAGTGGGAAGGCACCTGGGCCAGATGACTTCCCAGACAAGTTTTATGAAAGTTTCCCCTCACATCTCAGTGAGCCACTAGTTGCAACCTGCAATGAAATTCTACCTAGACAAGAGCCAGTACCACCCTCTTGGAATTTAGCCCAAATTTCGGTTATCCTTAAATAGGGCAACAACCCTGAAACCTGTGGCTCATACCGTCCAATCTCACTGCTGCCAGTGGACCTTAAAATTTTCATGGGGATCCTGGCAGAGAGACTTCAGAATTGCATATCCAGTCTTATCCACCACAACCAAACATGCTTCATTTCAGGGAAGTTCCTCCAGGATAACATCTGCCGGCTACTAAACATCATAACAGCCCAGCAGAGTTCCACCTCCTTTCAGTTAGCCATCAGTATGGATGCTGAAAAGGCCGTTGACAGGGTGGATTGGCATTTTATGCCCTCCACCCTGTCAAAATTTGGACTGGGGGAGAACTTCATCTCAGCCATCGCAGCCTTATACTATAGGCCAGAGGTGTGAGTCTAAGTGAATTGACTGCTTTCAGACCACCTACCTCTGAAAAGGGGCATAAGGCAGGGTTGCCCCCTCTCCCCTCTGATCTTCGTCCTAACGCTAGAGCCACTGGCAATATGGATATGCAATAATCCAGATATCAAAGGAGTTAGGGTGGGGGACACCAAAGAAAAGGTAGCACTATACGCAGATGACTCCCTGTTCTTTTTAAAAGATCCCCAGGCCTCCATGCCCCACCTCTTGGAGTCATTGGAAAGGTTCAGTTCCCTCGCAGGTTATAAAATAAATCTATCCAAATCAGAGGCAGTGGTGTTGAGTGGTACTCCCCCAGGGCAATTTAAGGAAAACTTCTATTTCATATGTGCTAAGAAGAACATCTTTAGGTACCTGGGGATTCATGTCTCTGTAGACACCTCCAAACTGTTCCAGAATAACCTCACTAAGTTATACAATACCTTACAAGTGGATTTCACCCGATGGAGCCCCTTACCCTGCATTGGAGGATCAAGGTAATAAAAATGAATCTGCGCCCCAGGCTGTTGTTTTTCTTTCAAACACTTCAGATCCAAATCCCTCTGCATTTTTGGAACCAGTTGAAAAAAGACATTTCAGAATTTATCTAGGCAAATAAATGTCCTAGGATAGCCTTTAACATATTAAGGAGGTCGGGGGGCCCTGGGTCTTCCCCATCTTTACTATTAATACCTTGAGGCCCAAGGTGCACAGCTAACCACCTGGGCTAAACAGAGGATAGACTCAGGTTGGTACTTAATTGAAAAAGGAGCAGTTCAAGATATCAAACTGTGGACGTTACCTATGAGTGTCATCAGTCCCCAGATTTGACCCCTGATATCTAACCCATTGGTTAAACACGCTTTACATATCCTGGTACGGCTATGAAAGGTAACACACACCCTGAATGCCTTGGGCCCTTTCTCCCTGATCCACTATGAGGACATCTTTGTTCCTCTTAGATCAGACCAGGGGTAAATTTATTGGGAACATAAGGGTCTTACTATGTTTAGGCAGTTAATAGACAGAACAAGATGCCTCCCTTATACTATCCTTAAGGGAAGACTTCTATAGATACCTTCAAACAAGACGTTTAACAAACACTGAAGAAAACCTCGAAAAGATAAGTAGGGAATTGACACCCCTAGAGAACTATTGGTGGGATTCCATTAGAATCCAAGATAAACTGCAATATCTGTCCATGTTTTATGCTGTCCTGACCTCCTCTGGGGAAATTTCAGCACTACAGGAAACAAGAGAGAGATGGGAAGTGGAATCTGGTGAATTAATAGTGAGAAAAGATTGGGTTTGTGGGCTCCAAAGGGGATGGCAAGTTATGTCCGCAACAGCATGGCGAGAATTTAATTGGAAGGTACTTATCCATTTTTTCATAACCCCTGTGATCACCAAACACTTTAACCCACAGGCATCACAAGCATGCTGGCACCTGTGTGGGACCCCAAGAGGTACACATTACCACATATTCTGGGGATATACTAAGCTACATGAGTTCTGGCACCATATACATAGAATCTTTGAACAGGTATGAGGTCTGTTCCTCCCCTTCATCTTCCAGGACTTGGTGCTTGGCCTCCCGACTTTATCCTCTAAGAAAAGGAAAACAGTAGAGTTAAGCCAAATTTTCAGAGTTGCAGCTCTGAAGAGCATCACAACCAAATGTTTAGCCCTGGATCCTCCATCTCTGGCACAATGGGTCTCCAGAGTGGAAGAATTTGAACGTATGGAGAATATTACCTATACAGTTCACTTACAAAAAGAGAGACTTCTGGAGATTTGGCAGCCTTGGAAGACCTGGAGGGAGCCCTGGAGGGGGGGAGAACCGGGGGCCTCACAACAAAGAGCGTAGCTATAAGTCTTGCTGGTATTAAAGATGGGCTCACGAAGGTGTGTGAATATGGGAAGGATGCACTAAACTTTAATGCCTGATGCAATAGAAGGGGCGGAGTGAGGTTAGGGTGTTGCGCCTAAGGTCTTAAGATCAGATGTAATCTGTGAATGACAATGTTTCTGTGCATCTGCATTGTATTGTATTCCATTTTTGGTTTTCAAGTTATATCAAGTTTCAGAAGAATTAATGGATACATTTTTGTTTACTGAAAGGCAATTCACCAAATGGACACTGGGACAGAGAACTAGTTGACACTGTAAAGAACTGTTTCCACAAACCGACAGCTAAGACTCAAAGCAGTGCGTACTTTAATGTCCTCCTTTGTTTTTATTTTAGGGCCTGTCAGAATATTGTATTCCTTTTTCTGCTTTTTCTGTAATACTGTGAAGTATTATTCCAGTAAGTGACAAATTTGTACAAATGGTATATTTTGGACGAGCTGTTGTGCTTTATTTGGAATCTACCAATAAAAAATGATTAAGCTAAAAAAAGAAGGCATTTATGTGGCTAAAACCTTTGGGAAGATAATATATTTTAAAGAAATTCTTCCATGCTGGTGATGAAACAAGTTTATAAGATGCATCCAGATATCTGTTAAATAAAAAGCTCCTTATTTGTAAATAAAAGCAGACATTATATTTTAGCAGTTTGAACTGTTTTTTTTTTTGCAAATCAGAGAAAGAGAGAAGTCTGTCCCGATCATCCAACAAATCTCCAATCACAGTGATCCCATTAGACTTCCAACCTATGTTTCTAATGGGTTTATTGTCTGGAGTCACCCTGGGGTTGTCCCATAAGGGCATATATTGCAAGGGAACAAATTCTATTTTTTTGAGAAGGATGAATTTTCTACATGCCATTACTGAGACTTTTTTTTGTGTTAATAATTTTTATTAGAATTAGTTATGTATACATACAACAGAGCAAAGGTAAAACAGACATCATTAGCAGAGACGGATCATTACACTGGTATGTCCAGAGCTCTTGGTTACAACATACATACGTAAAAGAAGGAAGAGAAGAGACAATGGACTAATGGAAAGAGGGATAGGGGCACTCCTCTAAACTCCCTGTCTGTGGTGATGTCAAACTGAACAAAAAAACCACAATACCGACTGGGAATCTACCTAATACAGCACAAAGTCCTTAAGAGATTCATTGCTAAGTGTAGTTAGACTCATTCAGCTAAGGTGATTAAACTGAGTGTGTGTTCAGGACCTCACTCCGGGGAATGCAAACAGAGATAACCATCACCGTGACCCCAGGTAAAACTCATCCTATCCCTGTTCTGGGTTTTAAATAAGCAAAGAGGGGGCCCAGCAAACCATGTATTCTGCCATTGCATTGGTCATAATCTGAGACATGTGATCAAGTGAGGCCAGCTGTGAGAGAGCATGCTGAAGATCGGAGTGAGAGGGAACTTCAGTGGTCCTTCTCCAACACAAGATAAGGTGCTTTGCTGAGATACCAAGCAAGGCTAGCCAGCAAAGCTGTGGAGCCTTGAGGTGAGCTCCAAAAGGGATAGTCCCAGGATCCATTCCCAAGGGATCCAATTGGAGTGCCTGATTTAGGATCTGGGTCACCAGCTGACAGACTGCCTGTCTAAAAGGGGCTAGCAGTGGACACTGCCAGATGATATGACATAGGTCCCCAATTTGAGCCTGGCACCTCCAACACAGATTGCTATCCATAAGCTTCACTTTGTATAATATGTCAGGGGTCCTGTACCAGTGATGTAGCAGTTTTGTTTTGTATGAGTCTACTATGTGAATCTGGATAGCTCGAGTGCGCTAGTTTCCAACAGAGGGCCCTTGGGTATCATCCAGCTTCAGTTTTAGCATCCTCTCCCACTTTTGTTTAGATTCTCCTGACTGTGAAAGAAGGCTCTCTCGTATGTCACCGTACACTTTACTAGCCTGGCCCCTAGGGTGTTTGAGCCAGGTGGATAGCTTCTGAGGGGTAGCTGAACTAACAGGGTGCAATTTAAAAAATTCAGCTGAAGAGCTGCATAGCTGTAGGTACCTCCAGAAGTCACTCTTATTCAGGCCCGCTTGCCTTGGTCAAATCAGGATAGGATAGTAGCCCCTACCCATTCCCATCCATGATGTCGGCCAAGTATCTAATACCCATGCGCTTCCAGTGAGACCAGTTAATAGCCTTCTGTTCCTCCATGATATCTTTATTATTGAAAATAGGGGAGTAGAGATGTGGCTTAGGGTTAGCGTTGAGCCTGGAATGAGCCTTGGTCCAGATCTAAGCCACTGGTGCAATAGTGGGATGGGTTTGTAGAGATTTAGGTAGGGGGTTGTTTATTACCAAAGGGAGGGTGTTGACCTGTGCAACCGATTGCTCCATATGGAACCATTGTGGGGACTTTTGAGAGAGAGAGTTGAGAACCATTTTAAAGCTTGTGTTATAGAATATGCTCACACATAGCCTTCAAACCATGGGACACCCCATCCCCTGGTCCTCCAATGGGAGTGTAATTTGCCCCTGCGGTACCAAGGTTTTTTGGAGTCCCAAAGAAAGTTCCCCACCATGGTGTCTATGGAGTGGAGCCACTTTGCAGGAGGGGCCAAAGGAATATGGGAGAGAGGATAGAGCAGTTTAGGAGCTGAAATCATTTTAAGAGCCGCAATTATCCCTGCTAATGTAAGGTGGAGTAATTTCCGTATATCCAATTCTGCTCTGAGGTTGGCGAGTAAAGGTTTCATGTTAAGATCTCAGATACTAGAGAGATCCAAGGATATATGTATACTGAGATATACCAGGGAGTTTGAAGCCCATTTAAGCCTTAGGGGTGTAATATTATTCTGACTGCAATGAGAGTTGAGGGAGAGCAGTTCAGTTTTGGATTTGTTAATTTTCAAGCCAGAGAATTTTGCAAAGTCTGCTAATAGATTAAGAAGCCCAGGGAGAGCTGCTGTGACATTCTCTACTGGGACCAATAAATCATCTGTCTACATGAGCATGGTGTATGCATGTGTCCCAATGGTAATCCCACGTATAGAAACATAGACTTTAATGGCAGATAAGGACCACTTGGCCCACCCAGTCTGCCCATTTCCCTACCTACTGGATAAGCTGCAGATTTTAGTTAACCAACAACCTACTTCCTGCCACCCCCCCACTATAACTGCCTTATGTCTGTCCCATGCATATTTGAATTCCTCCACTGTTTTAGACCCTGCAGCCTCTCCAGGAAGGTGATTCCATGCGTCCACCACTCTCTCCGTGAAAAACATTTCCTCACATTACCCCTGAACCGTCCCCCCCTCTATCTTTAAATTGTGCCCCTTGTTCTTACACATCTCTTTTTCTGAAAGATGCTACCCTCCTGGACTTTGCCGATTCCCTTGAGGCACTTGAACATTCTATTATGTCCCCTCCGTCCCTCCTTTCATCAAGGGTATACATATTAAGCTCTCTCAGTCTCTCTTCATATGGTTTCTGATGCGGACCCTGCACCATTTTAGTTGCCCTCCTCTGGACTGCTTCCATCCTGTCTATGTCCTTGTGTAGATGAGGTCTCCAAAACTGCACACAGTACTCAGATGGGGTCTCACCAACTGTACAGAGGGATAACCACTTCCCTTTTTCTACTTGTGATGTCCCTTCCTATGCATCCCAGTATCCCCCTGGCTCTCCTTACTGACTTCTCACATTGCTTACCCACCTTTAGATCATCTAATATGACTACCCCCAGGTCCCTTTCCATTTTTGTTGTTGATAGTACCTCCCCTGCTATTGTGTACTCTTCTCCTGGGTTTTTGTTTCCCAGGTGCATTACTTTGCACTTCTTTGCGTTGAATCCAAGTTGCCATATGTCTGACCATTCCTCCAACCTTGCCAAGTCCCTTCTTATCCTTTCTACCCCCCCTGCATATCAACTCTGTTACAGATCTTTGTGTCATCTGCAAAGAGGCATACCTTTCCCTCCAGACCCTCTGCAAGGTCACCTATAAAGATGTAAAAGAGGACTGGACCCAGTACTGAGCCCTGAGGTACTCCACTAGTGACCCCCCTTTCTTTGGAATGTCTGGGGTATGTCTGGGTGTTGTCTAATGGTGGCTGCTAGTGGCTCAACAGCTAGAATAAACAACAGAGGGGACAGAGGGAAACCTTGGTGGGTACCTCTGCCTAGCCGATAAGGGCTGGAGATCATTGCATTGGTCCAAATTCTTGTGGTAGGCTGTTGATATAATGCCATCACCCAGGTCCGAAAAGAAGCACCAAAGCCAAAATGGCACAAGACCTTCTCCAAGTAGTCCCATTTAAGGGAGTCAAAGGCTTTTTTCAAAGTCAACTGCGATTGCAGCTGCTGGGGAAGGAGAAACCTTTGCCTGGTGAATGATATTGACCAGTGACCTGAAATGGTCCCTACTTAGTCACCCTAGCACAAAGCCTACCTGCAAAGGGTGGATAAGAAAGGGGAGATGTAGGCTAAGTCTAGTGGTGAGAATCTTGGCAAAGATTTTGCTGTCCATATTAATTAATGATATTGGGTGATAGTTAGAGGGGAGAGTAGGGTCTTTGCCTGTTTTGGGAAATATGGTGATAATTGCTTCATGGAAAGTAGGAGGGAAGATGCCAGTGCAGAGGGCCTCATTATACACCTGGGAGAGGAGAGGAGAGGGGAAATCTGGGGAGCAAGGACCTGCCAGAGTTCAGCCAGAAAGCCATCCCCTTCTGGGGTCTTCCCCGAGTTTAGGGACTTGATAGCTGCCGCTACCTCATCCAATGTGATAGGAAGGTCTAGATCTGCCTCCTGCTCAGGGCGAAGGGCAGGTAAATGGAGGGAGGCCAGGAAAGGCTCTATGGTATCAATGTTTTGGGTTCTGGTGGATGAGTAAAGCTCACAATAATATCGCATCATGATGTCATTAATAAGCTGTGGATTGGTGCATGTTTGGCCCACCACATCCTTTAGTCCTGAGATATGACATTCAACCTGCTACTTGTGGAGTTGATAGGCCAAGAGTTTGCTAGGTTTCTCTCCACCCTCTTAGTAATGATGTCGTATTCTCAGTATTGCAACTTCTGCCTTATGGGTCAGTAGGTCATTAATTTCCATATGAGTTAGGAGCATTTCTTTGTGTAGAGAAGAGTCAGGTTACAAGTACAGGGTCTGCTTGGCCTGGGTCTCCAGGGTCTTGAGCTTTGCTTCCAGAGAGACCAGAAGATGCTTTCGCTTCTTTCGGTCCCTAGAGGCAAACCCCATTATGTCCCCCTGCAGGGTGGCTTTATAGGCCTCCCATGTAACTCCTGGGGAGGTATCTTGAGGAGGATTCGCTGCTAAAAAGAAAGCAGTCTCTGAAGTCACCCATTGTATGAACTTAGGATCTTTAAGAAGAAGGGGGTCTAATTTCCAGGTGACCGATTTAGAGAAAGATGAGCCCCAAAGAAAGTGCAAATGGACCGGAGCATGGTCCGATATCACTTTAGGTAAAACTGTGGAGTATACTGTCATGTGAAATACAACCATGGACACTAGCCAAAAGTCTAACCAGCTGTGAGACCCATGTGCTGATGAGGTGAAAGAATAATCTCTCTCCCATAGATGAAAAATCCTCCAAATATCAGTTAGGCCAGCTTTGGCCATCAAAAGTTGCAGTGCTTGATGTCCTTTGGTATGCTGTGTGGGGGTGAGGGTGCTGTGGTCCATGTGGGGCACCAATACGAGATTAAAATATCCTCCTAGAATGGTAGGGGTGGGGGGAGAGGGAACTTAACTCCTGAGCTAGTGTGTGTGGGGTCATCCTCATTCAGGGCATAAATACTTCCCAGGAGTATAGAGCCTTCAGGGTTTTCATCAGGGCTAATACCCATCTGTCATAGGGATCTGTTCGTACCTGTATGGGGGATCAGATGAGCATTTCATGAAGGAGTATAGTGACTCATCTCTTTTTAGAGGGGAGAGAGATGAGAAGAAGACCTTCCCCACCCAGTCTCTAACCAATTTAGCGTGGTCCTGTGTTGCAAGTTTGGTTTCTTGCAGGAAGGTCAGTGTTAGGGATGCCAGAACTAGTTCAAGTAAGATTCGAACCCATCTCGAACCCTGGTGTTGGAGTTCTAATGTTGAACTCGAACACTAGAGGGTTCGCAAAAGGGTTTGAATCTTTGTAAAAATCCAAGTCTTACTGCTGGTATGCAAAACTGTCAGCTCCCGAGAGTCCCGATCTTCCCAAAGCTGCAGTTACTGTTGCTGTGTGTGGGGGGGGGCATTGTGATGAGATTGCATGGTGGCGCCTGCGCACTCCTGATCGCAGTCACCATCACCACCTGACCAACTGCTCTATGGTCATGTGGTGCATCAGATCAACACAGTAGTCGTGCATGGCTATGTAGTACGTTCTTCACAATGCATTCAGTCTCTGAGATGGAAGGAGCTCTGGTGAGCCTGCTAGCATTGTGACTTGTGATACGAGTTGTGAACTTTTTTTAAAAAGTGAACTGATGACTTGCTTTGCCTCCAGCTAGAGTAAAAAATAAATAAATAAAACTAAAGTGTGGGTGGGGGTCAGGATGAAAAGGTTGGGGGGGATGGGGGACTGAGGAAAGAAAGGGTGGGTAGGAGAAAACGGTTGGGTCTACTTCTCTCTCGGGTGGGACACAGAGAGGGATCTGCAGCTGACTGCCTGCATTAATTTGGACTCGGAGTGCTGCATAGTCTTAGTTGCTAACTTGCTAGTATAACTTGCCTTTGCCTCCTGAGCTGTTTAAGAAAGATTAACTAGTCTAGTACTAGAACTCATGTCTGTCTGGTGGAATTTGTCTGGAGACACAAAGCACCTTGACTGGGGGAGGGGTGAAGAAAATAATCAGATTTTGATACAGAACAAAGTAAAAAAAATGTGTGAATGAATGAACAGATAAACTTTTATTGAACTGAAATGTTTAAAGCCTACAACAAGTATCAGGAGGGAGGAACCTGCTGTGTTCCCTATCCCTTTGACTGCAGTGACTGTACCCTAATTATTACTGCCCAAGTGCCCAGTCAATGTGAGTTTTATGGTGGTACTATTGGGAGGACAGAGAGCATCTCCTGTGTGCAGCCCATCACTGTGCTGCTGCTAAATATACAACAGAATCCTAAAAATATATTTCCCTGAGGAGAGACAGAAAAATCTCTTTCCTCGGTATGTGTGTGTAACTCCATCTCTTGTGGTCAGTCCATCACCATGCTGCTGTGTGCCCCTTGACTGCACTATACCTTACCAAGTGTGTGTTACCGTGTGAAGCCCAGTGGCCAGGTGTGTGGTGGCATTAACCTTAAATACACGACAGAAGCCTAAAAATATATTTCCCTGTTGGGGGGAGAGACAGAAAAATCTCTTTCCTTGGTTTGTGTGTGTAACCCCGTCTCTTGTGGTCAGTCCATCACCCTGCTGCTGTGTGTCCCTTGACTGCTATGTGTATGCCTATGACTACCAGCCCAATCATTCTGTAAGCCTTGAACCCGGGATCCTTTAATTGCAAACCATCATATTCTTCAATTACTTTCAGTCCACTGCATCACAGTGTCATGTAGCCAAAATAAAATTTTGGAGTTGTAGACAACGATCACAGATTACATTGCTTTCTTACACAGTAATTGTGTGGGTGTGTTCACTGCAGTATACTGGTACTGTTATGGCTGACATCAACATAGATGAAGCATCTAGTGCTGGTGTTGGAGCAGGTGTTGGTGGTAGTGATAATCCTGGTGCTAGCAGAAATAATCAAACTTTTTCAAGTGATAAAAATTCAACAAACAGCAAAAGAGCAACAGCAAAGTGTGTTAAAGGGGGACCTTTTAAGAAAACCTGTGCAGCTGCTGGGGTCACACGGAGAGGCACCATAAGGTATGCTATTCATGCTGTTAAAATCCCTGTGACTAGCAGTAACAATGCAAGTGACAGTGAGTCCCTCTCTGACTCAGACTCAGACAGTAGCTCTTTGTCTCAGTCTGACACTGTTGTGTCTTGCGACGTATCATTACTTCCTCAACAAAATGAAATGAGCAAGACTGCTGACAACGACTCAGGTAGTGCACCTGCAAATACACCCAGCACTGTTGACAATGAAAAGGATATATCCATGCTTGAATCCACCACTTCTGTGTCAGCCAGCAATGAAAATCCATCAGATTCTTCTGCCCACTCTTCTAGCACCAAGGAGCATGTCCCAGGTTCTGTTAGGACAGGTGAAAAGATGCAAACAGTCTTTAGCTATCTTCCTAGCGCTCAAACAAAATCTGTCACATCTGAGGTGTGGAATTATTTCTCTGTCAGTAAAACTGATCCATGCAGAGCAATTTGTTCCCTGTGTAAACAGAGTGTAAGCCATGGTAAAGTTGTGTCTTGCCTTGGCACTACGGTTCTTAATTGCCATCTGAAAAAGCATTCAGTTTTGCTTGATCATCCAAAACCCTATGTCCTCCATCTTCCAGACTGCATGTAAGAAGGGTCAGGAATCTGAAATGGATACTGAACTGTCTGAACTTGATGCGGACAGAACCACTGCCAGCCCTAGGATCACTGTTACCACCAATGCCAGCACCATTAGTACCAGTTGCACATCCAGTGATGGCACTGAATGTATAAGTCCTAGTCCACCATTCCAGTGCCCATCTGCCCATCGAAGCACGGTGTATAATAAACCAGCAGGGACATGTTGTAAACAGCTAACACTGTCTCAGGCATTTGAAAGGAAGAATACCTTTACTAAAAATCATCCAAAGACCCTTCATCTTAATCACAGAATTGGTGAACTGTTAGCTGGAGCCCTTAACCCATACTCTTTAGTAGATCATGAGGATTTTAGGGAGCTCTTGAAACTAGCAGAGCCTTGTTACAATGTTCCTGGTAGAAGGTACTTTTCCTATGTTGAAATACCAAACATTTATCAGGCTTTAAAAGCAACAGTGATGCTTGCACTTAAAACTGCAGAGGGTGGTGTTATTCATGTCACAACAGATATGTGGACCAGCACACAAAACATAGATTACATGTCCCTTACCGCTCATTGGGTCATGTTTTCTTGAGGTTCTTCAAAAACAAAGACACCCCAGAAGATGGCACTGCTGCATATAAAGAAGTTTGGGCAAAGTCATACAGCTGCAAACATTATGCAGGAACTAAATGACCTCTTTGATGAATGGGTTTATTCTCACGGTCTAAAATGTGGCTTCATAGTAAGTGACAATGGAGCCAACATCTTGAAAGCAGTACAGGATGGAGGATTTATGCATGCTTCTTGCTTTGCACATTGCTTACATTTAATTGTCACGGGATTTCTCAGCAATGAAACACAAGTGGATGGTATGATTGCTGTTTGCAAAAAAACTGTGACTCACTTTTCACATTCAACCAAGGCTATATGGGCATTGTCCGATCTGCAAAAAAAAACACAAGCTGCCCCAGCAAAAGCTGATTCAAAATGTTTCCACTCATTGGAACTCAACGCTTTATATGCTGCAGCACGTCTTGAAGCAAAAGCAAGCTGTACATGAGTATTGCTCGAGTTACATTATTGGAGATGGCATTATGCTGTCTGTGCTGCAGTGGAAATTAATGGAGACAGTGTGCTGCATCCTAGCTCCTTTTGAGATAGCCACAAAGGACATGTCTTTTGAAGGCACATCTGTGAGTCAGGTTATCTCACTCATAATGCTGATTTCACATCATCTTAGTGTTCTAAATCTACTAATAGAAAAAGACAGTTTTGAAGCTCAGACATGTCGCCTTTATCATGGGAATCTCTTAAAGAGAATGAGCAAGAGCTTCAAAACCAATGACAATTTAGTTGCAATGATGAAATCAAAACACTACATCCTTGCAACTCTCTTAGATCCCAGGTTCAAGGCTATATGTCTTCCAAAAACAGGTGATACAGAGCTGTACAAATGTCTGTTGCTAGATGAGCTGCAGTACTCACAGGAGTCAAACATAGACATGTACAGTACCCTCAGGTTGTCATCACAACAACATGCAGGTTCATCTTCACAAAGGGACACAGAACTGGAAAAGTTAGCAAACATTAACAGTAGTTGTTCCACAACTGCCACTTCTTCAACCCTTAGTAGCAAGCTAAATCTGTGGCAAAACCTTTCCCAAATTGCTGCCATACCAGCTTATGCTGATTCCTCTTCTGAGCGGTCTCTGTCCATCATGGTAGACAGTTATCTGCAGAAACTGCCTATTCCTATTAATGCATGTCCTTTTGAATACTGGAGATCAAAAAAGTTGATTTGGACAGAGATGTATGATGAAGCCTGTAAATATTTTGCTTGTCCTGCAACAAGTGTCTCTTCAGAATGCATGTTTAGTACAGCTGGCAATACTGTGACAGACACCAGAAATAGGTTGCTGCCAGAAAATGTACACATGTTAACTTTTATTAAAGTTAATAAGTCAAGATTTTTGTATCCCTACAAGAGTATACAAACTGATCCTGAAGTGATTGATGTTGTGGATGTTGATGATGATGACAACTCAGATGGTGGCTGGTAAATACTGTGTGGGACAGAATCTCTCTGCACCAAAAAGTAAACTTTTACAGACTATGATGACTTTGGTTGTCACTCTCTCTCTCTCCTTTCTCGATCTACTACCTTGGACTATATACCCCACAAAACGTTCACCATTTCATGACAAACTACTTTATAGCTAGGGTCTAAAGTCAACAAGTTTTACATACAGGACAATTTTAACATCAGTGGGAAAAGGCCCAAATTTGGCATAAAAGGGACACTGTCATGTCAATAATTTCTGTATCATATTATTTATAGTTAAAATGCAAACATATATTTTTGGATTTACCTTCTGTGACTTTGTGGTGCATCAATATGGGCTGGGACAGGAGACAGTCTATTTTTCAATTTTAAAGAGGACAAAACAATGGGCCGGATATTCAAAAGGGTTGCGCCACCATGCGCAATAAGGTTCTTGCTGTCATGGTCAGTGTGCCATTCTGCGATATTCAGCAGGAGGCGAGTTGCACCACCGAAAACATGCTGAGCAACAGCGCAATGCAAATGAAGGCATGCGCAACCAAAGGGGTTGGATCCATGCATAAAGAGCGCAATGAGATATTCAAAGACTTGTGCAATGCGCAAGAGCGGAACAGCCTGAAGTTGCACCCCAGTGGAAATGAGCCAAAATAAAAAGGCTCAAGGAAGAGACGCAAGAAGGCTACAGGGATGCCAAGTGGGGAAGAGAGAGAGAGACAGACAGACAGACAGTGACAGGCCAGGGCAGGCAAGGGAAGTTGTGTGGGCCATAGGCTGCAGAGGCCAGTGGGGGGTGCCTGGTGCAGTGGAAGTAGCAGTCAGGACAGCGGGGGAAACAGAGCAACATCAGCCGGGGGGATCACAAGCCAGGGAGATGGACAGTGGCAGCTTCCACATGGAAGCTGTAATGAGGGGGGTGAGAATGCAAGCTGTAGGGGGACATGGCCTTGGAAAGGCCCATCGGCTGTACTCCCCCAACAGGCAGTACCGTGCCCGCATCAGCTTTGAGCTGTACACAGATGTAGAGATCGTGAGCCGGTACCGCCTGAACAGGGCAATACTGAGGCGGCTCTGTGAGCTGTGCAGTGATGTGATGCAGGCACCCTCACAATGGAGTCACGCTCTGTCAGTGGAGACCAAGGTGACAGCCTGCATGTGCTGCTCTCCACGGACACCTTCCAGAGGCCGACAGGGGACACCTTAGGCATCACACAGTTGTGTCGCATCCTCACCCAATTCCTCAGCGCACTGCTGCCACATGCTGCGAGCACATCCATTTCCCAGCACGCATGGCAGGCGTGACACAAACATGCAGGAGTTCTACAGGGTGTGCACGTATGCCTGGTGTTAGGGGCTATAGACTGCACCCATGTGGCCATTCTACGCCACCTGGCCCTGATGGGGCTGCATATAGGAACAGAAGGGCTTCTCCAGTGTCAACTGCCAGGTGGTGTGTGATGCCACTGGGCGTATAATCAATGTCTGTGCCACACACCCTGGCAGAGCACATGATGCCTTCATATGGTATCAGTCCGCACTGTGCCATCGATTCGAGAGTGGGGACATCCCAACAGGCCATCTATTGGGTGAGTACTCATGTAGGAAATGCAAACTCGGGGCAAGGGTGGGACTGCCACAGGTGCCATGGTAGTGGCACACAGGGATATGGGCAATATGGACCTGAACATGATACTGATCTCCACTATCTCCACATAGGTGACAGCGGATACCCACTCCGTCCCTGGCTGCTCACACCGTACCGGCACCCCATGACCCCATCACAGCAATGCTATAATGAGGCACATGCCGCCACCGCTAACATCATTGAGCGGGTGTTTGGGATGCTCAAGGCACGCCCAATGCATAGACACCTCCGCGGTGCCCTACAGCAGCCCTCAAAGGCCTGTGGGATATTCCTGGCCTGTTGTATCCTGCACAACATGGCCAAAGACTGGGATAGCCCACAGGTTGAAGAGGGGGCAGTGATGGGGACGCCAGTGCGCCCGGTGTTGATGGTGATGAGCAGCCCCCAGGACGGCGGGACCCTGACTGATCCGGCAGGCCCAGCTGCACCGGGACACCATCACAGAGGAGCATTACGCATGACACAGGTAGATCAAGGGGCATGTGCAGCCAACACTGTCCATGCACAAACCACAGGCACACGGGTAACACACCAGGGGTGCATGGATGGCAAGGAGTGGAAGGGTCAGGCACACAAACACACCATCAGGGAGGGTGAACAGTCATATGGACACACACACAGGCAAGAAGCATACATGGGCAGGTGCACAGCAGAGCAGAACAGACATGGCAAACACACAGATCCACTGACCACCCCACCACTTGTACTGTCAGAGTACGTGTGTCAGATGCTGGGCACTTGCCACCTTGGTGTACAGTACAATGCAGGCATCATCCATGCACATGCACCTGTGGACAGCAGTTGGGAGGGTGTGCAGGTGGTCTGTGTGTCGGCGTGTTGGGCAGAGCACCCACCAGTGCACTGCCCACCATGACACACATTGCACACAGGGCAGCACCAGACAGGGCCCGCACTGGGAGACAGGTCAGTCATGTTGCACTGTTCCACAGCCACCGCGGATGCGTGGGCGGCCCCACCATGACCCAACAGCACTGGCAGGCTGAGCAGGGGCCACATGGGTTGGCACTGATGGACCGCCAGGGGTCCCACTGCGCGAACGCGACCTTGTCCACACAGGGGTCTGCAGCATGCCGAACATACCGGCACCAGGGGTGCTCGGGATGCCCACAGCAGAACCCGGCATAGACAGGCTTGGTGTCACACAACGCCGGGAATGGGGAGTGGAGAGCGTACTTGTGGGGTGCGTGGTACAGGAGCACCTGCTTGTGTGCCCAATGCAGCCACGACAGTGACCAATGCCTGGGTCTGCCTGTCAATGGCGGGTGGTCACATCCATCCGCATATGGACCATCTCTGCACGGTCCAGAGCACACTCCCTGCTGTGCCGCTCCACAGCCACACACAGTGCCTCCACGGATGTTGCAACCCGCCTTTGCTGCTGTACTGATTCCTGCAGCAGGCAGGTGTGCTCTTCAAATGGGTACTCTGCCACAACGGCATCCTGTCCCCCAGGGTATGGAAGGTCCTGATGCTCAACACCCCTTGAGGGTGGGCACTGTTCACTAGGACCAGAATGGGCATATCAAGGCAGTGGGCATGTGCCACCACTGGACTCTACCCCAGACCTGGTGGGTGACTGCTGCCCTCCAACCGCTGTGCCCAAGGACCACTCGTTCTCCTGCTGTGGCCGCAACAGTGCCAGACACCTGCACAGCCACCAGTGCTGCCCCAACGGTGCTGACAGGCACAGCCTGGGACTGTGCCAGCATGCTGGCACACACGTTGGAATCAGCTAGGCCCAGGGGCACGTGCTGGCCTGCTGTGTGTCTGTCATGGGACACACACATGTCACTGACCATTGCAGTCCTTGTATCATCAATGGTGCAGGTAAGTGCTACAGCCACAGTCACAGCATGCTGGCATGCTTGCATGCCAGACTGCTGAGACACAGGCTGTGCACCCCCACACCTGACTCACCGACACCAGTGTTGGCTTCCCGGCGTGCATGCTGGTGCAGTGCATGCTGGCTGGTGACAGAGGTGGATGGACCCTCCTCCATGTCCAGCAGGTCTTCCTCACTGCCTGGACCCACCACCACCGTCCCCTGAAGATGAACAGGATCTGTAACAGAAAGAGAGGACATGTGAGTGCATGTGAACAACCTTCACCCCCTCCCAAAACCACCACCATGTCATACCGTGCAGTGATGGGCTTCCACCTGTCTGGAATCCACCTCCTGGTACGCCCTCAGTAGCACTCCACTGCATTGATGCAGCCAGTCAGTCCTCAGCTGGGGTCAGCTCCACCACCGCTGGCTGGCCCCGCCAGTGCCAGCACGTGCTGCCCTGAAGGCTGCCACCTTCTCCTTCACCCTCCTGTGGTCTGTCCCCATCTTCTTTTTCATTCCTGCACGGGCGCTGGTGGCTTCGTGCAGGTTCCACTACACCAGCTACCCCTCCCATGCAGCCACACAGGCCTGAGGTTGCCCGCCATCCACTCAGTGAGTGGTCTCCTCCTCAGGTAGGCCTGGAATAGGGCCTCTGTCTCCGCTCGTGGTGAAGTTGGTCCTCCTCCACCACACATTCTTCACCTTCACCTTGGCTCTGCTCGGTCATGGTGATCTGTATGGAGTGAAGTGGACACCTGTCACTGTGCAGTCTACAGTGTTATCCCATGACCATTGTCAGAACATCACACAGCATGCAACCCACCTCTCACCTGCAGTAACCGAATCTGGCCAGCGCAGCCCAATGTCGCACATTTATAGCACAATGCATGCAAATTAGGAGTGGAGCAACTGTAATGAGATGCAAATCACGCCACTGCGCCTTTGTATGGCTGATCAGATGATTTGCATGTGTCGGCTGAATATCGCACCGTTGCGCTTTGTGCAATAAGGTTGAGCCGGCTGAGCCAATAGCGCAGATCTGTGACTGTATGGTACACTGCATTGCGCATGCCCAGGTAGCTTATGCAGGCATCTGCCGCACTGATGATGTGCTGTGCGCGATCGGCAATTCAGGACATTGCCACCATTGTGCCAGTGGTGCTACAGCGCTGGGAACCAAATGGCACTGTGGCATAACTGCGCAATAGTCCACTGTGGCACTGGCACGCAGGTGACCGTTCGTGCAGGACGTGTAGACGTCCAATGGTGCTGTGCGTGGCCTTGCACCACTGAACCCTGACCTTGTGCCCAACCTTTGCCCCCTGGCGCTGTACGTCTGGCATGTGTACAGCTCTATCGTGCTGTTCGGTGACAGTGCAATAGGGAATAACGGCGCTGTACCAACAGTGTGATAGGGAATGGCAGTGATGTGCTGCGCAGCACTTCCACATGGGGTTGCGCATGTGGAGCACCATATTATCTGATAGCATTGGAGATGGCACGGGAGGCCCCTCAGTGGGATGCCCTTGAGCTGGCCAACCTTGTGGCACTGTGGAGCCACTGCATGGCACACACTCTTTGGTGAGGTGCCACTGGACGGAGCCAGGACCCAGGTCTGGGAAGAGGTGGCCACTGACCTGGAGGCGGCCACTGGCCGCAGGAGAACAGCCAAGCAGTGCAGGCACTGGTATGGGGACCTGAGATGGAAGGAGCCGGAGCTACTGGCACGTCTGCAATCACGTGCCAGGAGGGGCGTGGTGCCTCGTCCAGGTGGGTGATACGTCTACACACTTGTATGGTCCATATGGGTAACACTGTCTCATGTGCCCAGCACATAGGGGAGGGATGGTCTGGGGTTGGCTGTGGCGGTGTTTACAGGGTATGGGATGGGTGGGTCTGGCTGGGTGGGTGGGCACACACATTGAGGTGGGGGGAATATGCTTTGGGTTTCTACTGATGTGTTTCTCTCCTTTTGTCTCCCACAGGCGTGGCCGAGTGGAGGAGGAATTTGGAGTAGCAGCAGGGGGTGGTGGCTGCAGGACCGGATCGTGGCAGTGAACAACCACAACGCCAGCAGCATCCCAATTAGGGTGAGTGCCATGACACCATGATTGCTATTGCATGCTGTGTGACAGGGTGGGAGGCAGGGCATGGCCACCATCCATGGACACCACTGCCATGCACACAACATGTGACAGTCAGCACTGTCCAGTGCCACTGCATGTCTGGGAGTGCATCAATGGTGGTCCATGCGTGCACTGGGCACATGGCTGTGGCACTGCCTGCTCACCGCATAGCCATGTTACTGTACGGCTTTGGTTGTGCTGTACTGGACATGGGGGTGGGTGTGTGCAGTGGTACACATGGTTGTTGCTGCCTGGTTGGGCATGTCTTGTGGACACAGTCACTGTGGGTGGCGCATACCATCCCAGGGCGTGACACATGGCTGTCTGCCATGCATACTGGGTGGGCTGTGGGGGGATGGACAGTCACACATTGACTCTGATCCTTGTCCTAGGTGTGCAGATACTCCTGCAAATGCAGCGGTCACATCCAGGACCTTGTCTTGAAGTAGGCGCAGAGGTCCCTTGCCATCTTGTAGGATCTGCAGCAGCATGGGGTGAGGAGGAGGAGGTGACCCAGACAACAGCCCCCAGGCAGGACCAGGCTGGCTGCCAGTGAAGTGAGACAACCTCCCCGTTTGTCCAACCTCACACGCGCCTTCCCTCTCCCATATATTTCACCCTGCCCTTACCCACCCCACCTTGTTCCTGTCCCTCCACCCCACATTTGTACATAATTGTAAATAGTTGTTGTTGTTATATTTTTGTAATACAGTTATTTTGATATGAATATTGTGGTGGTCTCTGATTTGCAGCTGGCTACAGGTGCTCAGTTGCAGTGGTGTGCATGGCATCTGGGGTGGTTCAGTCATGGGTATGTGTGTTTGCGTGGGGAAGTGTCTCTGGTGTGGGAGTGGCCATCAGTCGATATTTGTGGTGTGTGTGTGTTGTTCCTTGTGCATTGCATTACTGTGTGCAGTAGTCCATGGTGCCTGCTCTGTGTCCATTGTGCCCCTGTCAACCCATCCTTGACCTGTGCAGCTGACACCCTTGCATGTCTGTGGCCTGCAAGGTCTGCTGCTCTCAGTGGTGGCTGTTCCTGCAGGTCATCCACTGTGGCCATCACCATGCTGGGTTGCCTCCTGTCAATAATTGTGGTGCATGTTGCCTCGGGTGACACTATGGCCTCCGAGTTGCTGTCCCACCTCCATGCACTGCGGCTTGTGTGTGTATTGCAGGGCCTGTGCACCACTGTCTGTGACTTGTGTTACAGGCATCTGCTGGTGGCATACAGGGCCTGGATTCATGCACAGGGTAAGTGTCCCCTGTGCCATGAGGGACTGCAGGCTGTGTGTGCACAGTTTTCGCTAGGCCCCATTGGGGGCTTGGCTGCCACACTACTCGTCCCTGTGTTGAGTGTCCCATGGGTATGGTGTGTGTTTGCCCTGCACTGTGTTGCATCCAGTGTGCTGCATGCTTCCACACACCACTGTGGGTGTCTGTGCAGGCTGCTGTGGCTCATGGTGGGTCTGGCTTGTATGGTTCTGTGGTACACGAGGTTGCAGTGTGGCAGTGGGGGTGAGTGGTATGCATGGGATTCCCATGATGGTCATCACTGCTCATAGAAGTGTCTTGGGGTCACAGTGCAGGATGTGCTGTGCACGGGGGGGGCTGCTGTGCCATGGGGTGATCCGCCCTCCTTGTGTGGCAGTCTCAGCTTGCCGGTGGGTGTGCTGGGGCACCATGGCCCAGCTGTGCTTTGTTTGCTTGTCCCCATGGTCCGATGGCTGTTTCATCTTCCCAGTTATGCTGTGCTTGGGGTTGTGGGGGTCATTGTTGGTTCTGCAGTGTGTCCCTGTGCCCATCTGTGGCATGGGTGGTGGGCCCCTGCCTACCTCCCCTGGTTGTGCAGTTCCATTGCTCTGCTGCTGGGGCTCCCTCTGGCTATGGCACCTCTGGGCTGCTCAGCTGGGCAGCCTTTGTTGCTCATAGCGCTCTCGTCAGCTTCCCTTTCTGGTTGCTGTGGTGCAGGTTGTGCCGATATTCAGGCTGGCTTGTTGCGCAATTTGGCTTGCTCCATGTTTGAATATCGCATCTGTTAGCATGTGCGCAAGTGACTTGCGCTTGCTCCTGCTGTTGCGCACTTTTTGGGCACAGTTTGAATATCCAGCCCAATGAGTTCTAATTGGTAGCTGTTTATTATTTTTTCAATTACAGAAATCTTAGCCATACACCAAAATGATCCATATGTAACTTATCTTACTGAATAAAAAAATATGGGAAAACTGTATTTTGTATTGTTATGTTTCTGTGGGCAGCATCCTGTTACAAGTCTCTTCTGGGAAACAGAGTCATCTGGAGTTTTACTTATGTCATTGTGGAGCGCATATTCTGTAAGCATACTGTAGGTCTCATACCACAATAGCTCATGTTTAACATTCTGTTGTGTACTACAGACCATGGCATAATAGCAACAACTCTCAAATTACTGGTTCCATGAAGAGGACTGTACAGAATGTTGTCAATAAGCAGAAAGCAATTGAAAAGACAGTTTTTCACATAAGTGTTGTTTATAAAGGAACAGTTAAGTATGGCTCATTTGGAGGCAAGATTTTCATTTTTCTTGAGTAAGCATGTGGTAGTTTTAGCATTTGAGAGGGGGAGGAGGGTAGAATGGGTGCTGGAGGGTGGGAAAGGGCTGGAGGTTAATTTAACATGGATGCAAGAGGGAGAAAGATGGCATGAATGCTAGTGCATGGATGAGGGTTGGGAGTTGGTTTAACATGGGCCTTGAGGAGGGAGAAACATGGCATAGTTGTTGGTACATGGGTGATGGTTAGGGAATTGGGTTTTAACATGGGTGAGGGATGGAGAAGGGTGACATGAATAGTGGGTTCATGACTATACGTGTGGGGAGTAGTTCAAACATTTGGGTGAGGAGGGAGAGTGGAATCTCGTGCTTGAGGGGTGAGGGTTGTGGGTTGGGTTTTACATGGGTGTAAGTAAGTGGTGTGCTTCTATAGATGACGGTGGTGGAAGAAAAGTGGAATGGGTGCTGGGGTGAAAGGTGGGTGTTGCTTTAGTCCTTTTGTTTACAGATTCGTGATCGGCTGGGGATGAGTGAGGAAAAAGATGATGACAGACCGATGGTATGGGAGGGATGTACTGATTTCCCACTGTGGAACCTACTATAGATTTAATATATATATATATATATATATATATTTTTTTTTTCTTATTAAATACATTGTAAACTGCTGCCACCTAGCACAAGTGTCTTGTCCCCTTTAAAAAAAAGAATAAGGGAATCAGAAACAAAAGAAAATCTGCATCAGCAGGTTTCACAGAATGTGACCTATCTTAAAGTGTTTTTGCTTCACAAGTAGTGATAATTTGATACATAATGGGGTTGACAAACACTGGCCCTTAAACATCATATGCCAACTGCTGCAGCTACATTAAATGTTCCTTAAGTTAGTATGTGGTGAGGAAACCACTTTTTTATTTATGTGACTGAAATACAGATTTTATTGATGTATCAGCTGGAAAAATGCATCATCTTAGAAAGTTGTACGTATTACTTCAATTTGCCAACAAGAATGTTGGTATATGTATGGATTATATTTGAAAATTGCATGCATTTTTTGCCAGCAACAATGACTGGGATATTTTTTTTATTCAAATGTCTTGACTGATTACGTTATGACATAATGGCTCAGATATTCAAAAGAGGTGAGCCATGCGCAATAGGGTGGCGCCTGCGCAAGTACGAAAATGTGCCATTCTGCGATATTCAGCAGGAGGCAGTTGCACCTCCCAAATCACGCTGAGCAACAGCACAATGATAATGAAGGCATGCACAACTGAAGTGGGAGGAACCATAGCATAAACTGGCGCGGTGCGATATTCAACAACCTGCTTTATGTGCAATGAGAACAAGCGGAAGCTGTGCCAGTGAAATGAGCCAAAATAAAGGGAGCAAGTGAGAGGTGCGAAGCGCGCTACAAGGAAGCCACATATGAGAGCAAAACACAGCAGGACACACTGGGCAGCAGGGACACACAGGGCCAGGCAGGAAAGGGCACCTGGAAGCAATAGCCACAGGGGAAGGTATGGGGAGACATTGCAGAAGGGGAGGTATGCCACACAGCAGTGAAGTAAGCACAGGCAGGTGTTCCCTTGCAGAGTAGTAGTGAGGGACAGCGGGGGACTAGTAACAGCTGCTGGGGGGTGAACATGCAGGGACATGGCCAGTGCCACCTTCCAGATGGAGGCCGTTATGAGGGGGTGAGAAGGTGGGGCAGCAGGGGGGTGGCCATGGAAGGGGCCCGTCGGCGGATATGCCTCAACAGGCAGTACTGACCCACACCAGCTTGAGCTGTACAGTGATACCCGGTTGTGGGCCAGTACCACGTGAATCAGACATAATTCTGAGGCGGCTCTGTGAGCTGTGCAGTGATGTGATGCAGGCACCTACTAGGGAGCGATGCCCTATCAGTGGAGACAAAGTGACAGCTTGCATGTGATTGCTCGTCATGGGTACCTTCCAGAGACTAACTGGGGCACCAGGCATAAACCAGTTGGCCACATCATGCCACCTCACCCAATTCCTCAGTGCACTGCTGCTACATGCTGTGGGTACATCCATTTCCGCAGCACCGGTAGACACACAGCAAACATACAGGAGTTCCACAGGGTAGCATGTATGCCTGGCATGCTAGGGGCAATAGACTGCACCCTAGTGGCCATCCGCACACCACCTGGCCCCGAGGGGGCCTCATACATCAATCGCAAGGGCTATGCCAGCATCAACTGCCAGGTAGTGTGCGATGCCAGGGGGCACATAATCAATGTCTGGGCTATGCACTCTGGGGGAGCACACAATGCCTTCATCTGGCACCAGTCAGCACTGTGCTACAGATTCTAGAGTGGGGATATCCCCACTGGCCACCTAGTGGGTGAGTATGCAAACCACTTGGACAATGATAGGGCCTGGGGGGGCATGGTCAGAGGTGACATAGGTAGTGGCCTACATGGCCCGGGGAAGGGCGATGCTGATCAGCAAACTAACCTCCACCCTCTACACACGGTGACAATGGATACCCACTCCGTCCCTTGCTGTACACCCTACTGGTGGCCTAACCCCATCACAGCAATGCTACAATGAGGCACACGCCACCACGTGATGTCATCGGTGGGTGTTCAGGATGCTGAAGGCACATTTCCATTGCTTGGACACCTCTGGCAGTGCCCTACAGTACAGCTCCTCAAAGGTCTGTGGGCTATTCTTGTGGATTGCATCTTGCACAACGCCGGACAGCAGATATTAGGATAACTGGGTCGAGGGGACAGTGATGGGGGCGATGAGGGCATGATGGCGATGGTGATGGGCAGCCCCTTGGGACGTGGGACCCCGACTGCTCCAGCTGGCACAGCTGCACTGGGACACCATCACGGAGGGCACTTGTTTCAGCCTAGGTGTCATAGGGCCATGTAACAACCACCAGTGGCTAAGGCACAACCCACAAACATGCATGGTCACACACCAGGGGTGCATGTTGTCAAGGGAAGTGGCAGGGCATGGAACACACACACACCAGGGATGGGTGAGAGGTCTAACATGCCGTGGATGGACACACACACACACAAATGCACCAAACTTGCACAAAGGTAGGAGGCACCACCCATTCCAGAATGCCACCCATAGCACACACATGTCCACAGACCACCAGGCCACTGCCTGTCCATGTGTGTGTGTTGATGCTGATCACCATTGTACATTGGTGTACTGGAGTGCAAAGCAGGCATCATCATGCACACGCAACTGTGGACAGCTGGGGGTTGTGCAGATGGACTGTGTGTCGTGCAGGTGAGGTACCCACCGTGCACTGCCCACTGAAAGATACAATGCACAGGGCATCACGCAGACAATATACGTTGGGAGACAGGTCAGTCACGTGACACAGTGGTAGCCACCACAGATGCATGGGTGGCCTGCTGAGACCCACCAGCACCTGACAGGTTGGCCACTGGCCTCGCGGGGTGGTGCCGATGATCCTCCAAGGGTTCCACTGTGTGTGAGCAGCGACGGTTCGTGCAGGGGTCTGCAGCACCCACTGAACGTACCTCCACCAGGTGTGCCAAGGTTGCCCACAGCTGAACCCAGTGTTGCCTAGCTGTATTCTTATCAATGTCACTCACGATCATTTCTTCTCCCTTATATTAAGCAGTTATTCCTTTACATGTATTTCATTACTATCTTCATTACTGGCAGCACAATTAAAAAATAGGGTTCGAGTTGTAAGAAGTTCTAAAAAAGATTAGAACCCTAGAACTTTTTCAAAAGTTCTAGACTTGAACTAGAACCCAGAACTTCAGAGGGTTCTGACAACCCTACTGGAAAGGCATGTGAGCATTGCTGCCTGTTTACACAAGCGTCCAGCATCACCTTTGAATTTATTAGAATTTGTTTTTTTCCAGTATTACTGAAGTACTAATTCTAACTCATTGTAATACTGCATACCTTTCAAGGGAGGTCTGAAGTTTATGCAAATTATTTTACATATTTTCAGGAGATTTTCTGGAGGAATAGTTTATCTGCAAGTTGGGGTTTGGGATCATGGTGACCTCAGAAGTTTTGTGGTGTATTTTGAGCTTATACACACTTATGTGTATGTTGAATTCAGTAAATGTAATTACTGTCTTGCAACACAAGCAGTGTCTCTTTGTGCTTGATGAACACTGATGAATGTTGAGTCAACTTGTAACCTGTCAGAGCCAGAAAGACCACATTAACATCCATGTGTAGTGTGGGCAGTGCTAAAGTCCCCAGCATGGATAGGGATGGCTCTGGGAGCTCACAAAGTGGGGATCACAGCTGGTGGTTACAAAAAAAAAAAAGCAAAGGTCCAAAGGAAGGGAGGGGTTCATACTTAACACGAGCTGCCAATGGCCCTGCATTAAATTCCCATCACAAGAGGGTACAGCATGGTACTCTCACTATATTTGATGTGCAGCCATACATCAAGGATTGCAGTCTGCCACACTGCTCACTTCCTGCTTTTACTCACCTACATAGCTTCGATGTCACTTCTGCTTGTTTTATTTCTACTCATTCTGGTCACTCTTGTGGTAACTCTTTGAGGTTGATTTTTCATGCTAAACTAGTGTTTCGTGTCCCCGTGACATCCCCCCATTTACCCAATCATTACCACATTCTTTGAGTTCAGTGTTTCATGGGCTACTGAACCTGAAGTCCAAAGCTGCAATAGTTCCTGACCAGTCTTGGAGTTCTCAGAAGTCTAACACTGCAAAGCTTCCTGACCAGTCTTTCTTTCTTTCAAGTTCTGTGAGAAACAAGTGTAACCCCTAGGTGGCACTATCCCAAGGAATACTACCCCTGCCTGCATGACTAGGTGCAGGTTGAGGGGCCTGAGCTCGGTAAACAGGTGCCATCACCGGAAGAGTTGGTTTAAGGGTAGTGTAGCTGCTCTGATTATAGCCTTCCGGGTCACTGATACCCCCCCCAACGGCTTGCACTGGTCAGCAGATAAACAATCACCGTTAGTGTCAGAATACAATGTTGAACCCACTCTTGGCATACCACCAAGGCTGGTTCAGCTGCACCGGCACTGAGACCCCCTGTAAAACAGAACCTGCACAGAACAGTGTAACAGCAACATGGCATCCCCTCCACAAAGGTACACACTGGCTAAGTTAAATGCAGAAACAACAGAATCTGGTTTATTCAGAGAACATGAACAAAGGTGGGGCAGCAATCTGGCATTTGATTTCCTATCTGATTTAGTCAGGTTAAACATGCATACACTAAGACTCCCTCTAGCACAGTTACATACACCCTGGGTACACAATTATTACTCAGGCTAGCCTGATGCATTGCCCAGAGTAAGCCGGCATTGCAGTCATTGTTGGGGCCCTTAGAAAAGTAACAAGCAACATGCACTTTAACACACAATTTATATTCCTGAGCTGGATGGCTCAGTTCATAATGATCAACCAAAATAAATCAGATGACACACAATACATACAAACATACAAATCTACTAGCAGAACAGACCAACTGGTCTATCAAAGTCTGCCCAAGTGTGCAGCTAGCACCCTAGATTGCAGCTGCATCAGCCTCCTCCCCCACTGTCCCTCCCATACCTGTCATAGCCCCTGCCCCAAGACCCTTCCTCTTACTCTGTCCCACTCCTTCTTAAAGCTTCCTGACATGTTACTCACACTCTGGCAGCGCAGCATTCCATGGTTAGACACCATCCTCTCAGTGAAGTAGTGCCTCCTCATCTCCTCTTAAATCGCTCCTCCATCCTTAGTCCATGCCTCTTTGTCTGCCTACCTTTCCTCAGTTTAAATACTTTACTCAGTGCTAGTTTGATTTACCCCCCTCAAGTATTTGAATGTTTCAATCATATCCCCCATCCCTCCTCTTCTCCAGTGTGCACATATTCAGCTCCTGCAGCCTGACTTCATAGTCATTTTATTCCATCCCTTTTAACATTTGTGTTGCCCTCCTTCGTACCCTCTTCAGTAATTTTATATCTCTCTTCAGGTATTGTCTCCAGTATTGCACACAGTCCTCCAAATGCAGTCTGACCAAGGAGCTGTAGAGAGACAGGATCACATCCCCATGCCTGGATGAGAAACCCCTTGCAATACAACCCAGCATCCTGTTTGCCTTAGCCACTGTTTTCCTGCATTGGACAGAGTTGTTCATGCTCACTGTTGCCAACACCCCAAGGTCCTTCTCCTCCTCAGTGATCCCTAGCCTCACCCCTCCAACCAGTAGTCCCTCCTATAGTTTTTTGCCCCAAAGTGCATCACCTTACACCTCTTCATGTTGAATCTTAGCTGCTATCTCGACTCATGTCTCTAGTTTGCGAAGTCCTTGTGCAATTGTTTCCATCCATCCTCTTCGTCCACCACCGCCCCCATTTTGGTATCATCTGTGAAAAGACTAACCTTGCTCCCACCTCCATGCAGCTATATTGGAGATAAAGAGCCCAAATAGCACCAGGCCCAGAACTGAACCCTGTGGCACCCCACTTGTCACTGCTCTGGGTGTCGAGAACTCCCCCCCACAACCACCTTCTGCACCTTCCCCTGTTACCAGTTCTCTATCCAGTTTGTCAGCATTTTCTCCACCCCCACAACAGTCAGCTTCCCTCCAGCCTCCCATGAGGCACAGTATCAAAGGCCTTGCTGAAGTCCAAGTACAGGACATTTACCACATGACCCCCCCATCTAACTCCTTTGTTACTCAGTCACAATTCTCTATTAGGTTTGTTTGACAGGACCTTTCTGAGACAAACCCATGTTGCCGCCCATCATGGAAGCCATTAACCTTGAGGAATGCCACCAGCCTCTCCTTCAGTATAGTCTCCATAAGCTTTCCCAATGTGGAAGTGAGACTGACCAACCAATAGTTTCCTGGCTCTTCCCTAGGCCCATTCCTGTATATGGGCACCACATGGGCCACCCTCCAGTCCGGAGGCACACACCCCATTTCCAGAGAGGTGTTGAACAGATCTGCCAGTGGCTCAGCCAACACCTCTGCCATCTCCCTCAGCACCCTGGGGTGGATGTCATCAGGACCTGGTGCCTTGTCCACCCTTAACACCCTCAGTCCCTCTAGCACTCTATTCCCGATGATCATTTTGTCTGTCACCTCCTTCCCCTCTTCATCCACCCCCACCAGTCCATAATGGTAGTGGTCCATCCCTCTCCTTAGTGAAAGCAGAGCAAAAGTACTCATTCAGTATTTCCGCTTTATTCGCTTCCTCTTCCACCCATTCCCCTCCCCACTTTATCCATGTGTTCTTTGCACTTCCTCTTTTCCCTGACATATCTAAAAAGGTCTTTCTCCCCTCCCTTTAGGCTCTGTGCTAACCTTAATTCCCTGGAGGCATTGGCTTTTTCACCCACCTGGCCACCTCCTTGGACCAACTCCCATAAAGCCTCCTTATCCTCTTCCTTCCTTGTTCTCCCTGTGCCCACATGCAGCCTTTTCCCTCACCCCTGCAGCACTTCACTGTTCAGCCAGCATGGTTTCTGGCTCTGCCTTGTTACTCCTAGCCCTGGTGCAGGCTACTGCAGCCCTGTTAGCCCAGCTTTATAACTTCCGCACTTTTGCTCTGCATCCATCCCAGGCCCTTATATCCTGGAGTCTCCCTTGCGTATTTTCCCATCCTCCCAAAGTCCACCCTCCTAAAGTCCACCACCTTCATGTTCATGCCTCCAGCCTCCCTGCCCAATGTGAGTATGAACCACACTGTTTGGTGGTCCCTACCAGCTAGTGGGTTCTCAACCCTTACCTCTCCCACTTCCTCACCATTTGCCAGTACCAAGTCCAGTGTGTTACCAAGCCTTGTAAGCCCACTTACCATTTGTGTCAGAACGCCATTCTGGATCGCATCCAGGAATACCTGCTCCCTGGCACTGTTGGTGGCAGGGTTGCTCCAGACAACCCCGGTAGGTTGAAATCCCCCACCATCACCACACTCCCCCTCCTACACACCCTCCTTATCTGCTCTGCCAACTCCCTATCCAGTTCCCCCTACTGGGTTGGTGGTCTGTACACCAGCCCCAGCCTCAGCTTTCTACCCTTGGAGTCCAGAAGCTGCACCCAAATTGCCTCCGTCCTCCCATCCTCCCCCTCATCCCTCATGCATTTGATCCCTTCTCTCACATAGAGTGCTACCCATCCTTCTAACTCCTCAGTCCCTCCTGTATATACTGTACCCCAGGAGCTAGATCCAAGTCATGGTACTCGGTGGCCCAAGTCTCTGTTACTGCAGCAATATCCACATTCCCCTCTGAGAGGAGTGCCTGAAGTTCATCAATTTTGTTTCCCAGGCTTCTTTCATTTAGGAGACCACCTTCCATCCATACCCCTCCTTCCTCTTTCCCCTCTTCTCCTTGGTCTGCTCTCCTCCTTTTGGTAGCCACACCCTTTTTTTGCCTTGTTATTACAGGGTGGTGGTGCCTTCTGCACTTCATGCTGCCTACCCTGCATGCCCCTTCCCTGAGTCACTTTGCCTCTACCTTTACCCTTTATCTAGGGGGGGTGAGCTCACTAGGCTCCCCTATCTAGACCTTCTTACTATGCTCAGTCCTCTTGCCACCCCTCCAGTTTAAATCCACCTTAATTGATATATACCCTTCAATTCCACCCTTTAGTACTCCCTTCCCCACTCAAGTGTTGCCTGCCTCCTGCGTTCAAGTCACTATTCCCTCAGATCCTACCTCAGTTGGTCACTAAATCGTAATTTTTGGTGTGGCACCATTCTCTCAGCCACTCATTGAACTCCTCTATCCTTATTCCCCATGCTTGCTCATGGTACCGGGAGTACCTCTGAGAATGCTACTGACTCCCCAACCCCCTCACACTGCCTGCCCAACTCCTCGAACCTCCCCTTCACCACTTCTACAGGCTCCCCTGCCAAGTCATTTGTACCCACGTGCAATGCTAGGTGAGGTTTATTCCTTCCCTTCGATGCGCACTTGAGCAGTGACTGCCCTGCTCTTCCCGCAGTCAACCCAGGAATATCTTCAACCCAAATATGATTGTGTCTTTCCCCCCTTCCACCCCATCTAACCCCTTTCAGTATAGAATCCTCCAGCACAAGTAACCACCTTTTCCTGTCCCTTACCCCCTTTCCTCTCTTTTAGCCTTTCCTGTACTCCAGAGTTTTCATACTGCCCTGCTCCTTACACACTCCAGCTACACCCACTGTGTCTCCTGCAACTGCTCCCCCGTTTCCACCTCACTCCCTGTCTCTGCCCTGCTCCTCTCATCCCCCCAATCTTCTTACCAGCCTGACTTCTGCCTATTGGGCTTTCTCTATTGATCTCCCCTCCACTCCTGCTGATCTCCAACCCCCTCCCCATCCCCTCCATTGCAGATGCTAAGCACTCGTTACCCACGACAACAATTGAGCTTTGTTGCCGGGAACTACCCTGATGGTTACTCACGCTACCCAGACCAGGGGCAGGATTGACAAGATGAAAACCTCAGGATGGTATGCTGTTTGCCAGTGGAAACAGGGCCCACATGATGCACCATGATGGTTGATCCTGTTTGATGGTGTTGAGCAGGGAGTCAAAGTCCCGAGTGAGTCTTTCATTGGATGAATCTCTGCAGCATGACTGGCAGTCTAGGCTGAGATGTTGAGGCCCAGACCAGGTGAACAGTTTGGATTGCAGTCCATTTTAGGTACTGGATGCAACGTCCAGCTACTGCGACACATTCAGGGGTGTGGGGAACCAAATCATGACCCACATTACACATTCAGCACAATTATAACCAAAACAGCCACATACCACAGTTCAGATGACAGTCTAGTTGCAATAAAGCAGTGTCTCTGTGCAAACCATACACTCTGCGGTTCTCTCCAATTCCTGACTAGCCGATCGCTCCAGGGGCAAGTCTTTCTCCCAGGCAAAATGCACTCTCTCACAATTCAGGATTCTGGTCTCAGTAACAGCAATTTGGATAAAGTCCAATGTCAGATTGCAGGCTTCTTCACACTGGAAGACGGTAGCAGGCAGGCCAGACACAGCTTTCCCACTGAATCCCCACGCTACCATGCAGGATCAGCTATGTGCTGTTCCAGGCTGACAAGTTGGAATCTTTTCCACAACACATGAGTCTCGGCAGATCATAGAATATAATTTAATATTTATTTAATGATTTATGCAGGCAAACATTCTGGAACATTGCCTAGAGTGTAGAAAAGAAATCTGGCAGACAGGGTTTGCAGCATTTGCTGTGCAAGAGTGCTAATGGCAGTCAGGGCAGGCATGGAAGAGATCAAAATCTAAACTATAATATAAAAGTGCCCAACAGGGTTAGACTGCATGGGAAGGGGCAGAGTTGTTCAAGTTGAGCAAAGAATACTGGCAACACCTATCCCCCCAAACTCTATGCAGTAGATGGGCAGCAATTGGAATCACAAAGGCTATGCAATGTCCTCCAGAAACATGTCTTTCAGTACTGGGACATTGATTGGTGAAAATATGGCTGCCCTCAGGCAGATGTATTGATCAAGGGTATAAGACTATTGATCCCCCACACCACCTGCTATTCTGTAACAGGAAAGTAATTTGGGGTGCATAGTTGGTAATCATCCCCTGATCCTCCTACCATTCAGTACCTTGGCAGTCACCAGAGCATAAGACTGCAATCCCAGCACCACATAGGACAGGCAGGATGGTGGTGTTCCTTCTGGTGACTGAGGGTAATGGAGGCAGTTCTAGCATTGATCAGCCATATCCAACACTGTTCAGCTAGAGTGAATGTTGTGCATGCTGGTGTTCCACCTTAGTTCTATTCTATCAAGGCTTGGGAAACTTTGTGAATGACAGGGTACAGTACACAATGCAAGTCCATTGGTTGGCTTCCAGGAGTACAATAGCTGTTGATCACAGACAGTTCTATCAGCAGGCAGCTGTGGTAGCATACAAGTGGCTTGATCTACCCACTGACATTAGGACCATGCAGTGATGGGGGAGCAGGGTGGGGCGGTGTGCCTGAGTGGTTGGGGGGGGTCTACTGGTCCACTGGGTTGACTTAAGGGATTACGGTGAATGTGTGATTAGGTCAAGCTGGTGGGGGGTCAGTTATTATTCCTTTACCACTACAGTGTGAGGCATAAAATCAGAGTGGTGGGCAGGGAGGGGCTCATATATGTTTATTTACTGTTGTAGTGTGCAGCATACAGTGGGTGGGTGGCACGGAGGGGTTCACGTATATTTTATTTACTCTTGCATGTGTGGCATACAATTGGGATGGCATGCGAGGGGGCACTGGACTGCCATAGTGGGAAAGCTAACCCAGTCCTGCAGTACAGCGTTCTGCCAGTGGGTGAATACCCACTTAATCTACTTGTAGATTTATCTTGAGTAGGCACATCTCCAGACTTGCTCTGGGGATGCACCTCCAATGTGGATTGTGAATGGGGCTGTGCACCATATGCACGGGCATGCCCCCTGCACAACCCCTCCAGTTGTGCTACATAACATTAAGGGTGGTATGTGATGCACATCAATCCCTTGCCAGAATCGCGCCAGTGCACAAGTTGGGGTTGCACCGGCACATCTCGAGAGTGCTGGATACATCCTTTTTGTGAATCCTGCCCCTAGAGTGGATCATACTCCTGGACAGGTGAGTAGTCCATTATCAAGTAGCTTGTGACTGCAAAATATGCTAAGTTAAAATCTCAAGTAATTAATAACTGAGCCATTTCTTGCATTTCACGTAAAACTGCTGAAAATGTTTCTAAGTCATATAAACAACTAATGCTCAAGCTGGATTATATTCAAGTAGAAAACTTCAATTAATTTCTAGCTACAGCATTTTTCAGTCTCATTTCTAAACTAATGAATAAGTAAACAAAAACAATTCCCAACTAATTGCTAGATAACAAAAGTTAAACATTAATTGAGAAAAACTCCTCAACCAATGATCAGGCATAATGCTTAACTTTTTATTTAGTCATTAGCTAATGAAAAGGTAATCGCTAGTTATTTGCTAACTTATTTTTTTGTATGGGTTTACAGTAGGTCCTGGGTTGAGATCACTGGCACTCAGCTGGTACTGTACCACTCTCTCCCCAAACTCTTGTACTTTTAATACCTTTCCAGCAGGACCTGTGCTGAGATCACTGGTACTCAGCTGGTACTGTAGCACTCTCACTTCACACTCCTGCACTTGTAATGCCTTTCCAGAAGGACCTGGGCTGAGATTACTGGTACTCAGCTGGTAGTGTAGCACTCTCACCTCACAACCCTGTACTTTTAATACCATTCCAGCAGGACCTGGGCTGAGATCACTGGTACTCAGCTGGTACTGTAGCACTCTCACCTCACAATCCTGTACTTTTAATACCTTTCCAGCAGGACCTGGGCTGAGATCACTGGTACTCAGCTGGTACTGTAGCACTCTCACTTCACACTCCTGTACTTGTAATGCCTTTCCAGAAGGACCTGGGCTGAGATTACTGGTACTCAGCTGGTAGTGTAGCACTCTCACCTCACAACCCTGTACTTTTAATACCATTCCAGCAGGACCTGGGCTGAGATCACTGGTACTCAGCTGGTACTGTAGCACTCTCACCTCGCAATCCTGTACTTTTAGTGCCTTTTCAGCAGGACCTGGGCTGAGATCACTGGTACTCAGCTGGTACTGTAGCACTCTCACTTCACACTCCTGTACTTTTAATACCATTCCAGCAGGAAATGGGCTGAGATCACTGGTACTCAGCTGGTACTGTAGCACTCTCAACTAACACTCCTGTACTTTTGATATATTTTCAGCAGGTCCTGGATTGAGAACAATGGCACTCAGCTGGCACTGTACCACTCTATTCCCAAACTCCTATAGTTTTAATACCTTTCTAGCAGGACCTGGGCTGAGATCACTGGCAATCAGTTGGTACTGTAGACATCTCCCCTCACACTTCTGTACTTTTAATACCTTTCCAGAAGGTCCTGGGTGGAGCTCACTGGTACTCAGCTGGTGCTGTAGCACTCTCACCTCACACTCCTGTACTTTAAATACATTTCCATCAGGATCTGGGCTGACCTCACTGGTACTCGGCTAGTACTGCAGGACTCTCACCTCACATTCATGTACTTTTAATATGTTTCCAGCAGGACTTGGGCTGAGGTCACTGGTACTCAGCTATTACCATAGTAATCTCTCCTCACACTCCTGTACTTTCAATACCTTTCCAGCAGGACCTGGGCTGAGATCACTGGTACTCAGCTGGTATGGTAGCACTGTTACCTCATACTCCTGTACTTTTGATACATTTCCAGCAGGACCTGGCCTGGGATCACTGGTACTCAGCTGGTACTGTAGCACTCTCACCTCACATTCCTGTACTTTTAGTACCTTTCCGGCAGGATCTGGGCTGAGATAACTGGTACTCAGTTGGTAAGGTAGCACTAGTCTCACTTGGTACTCCTGTACTTTTCATTCCTTTCCAGTAGGACCTGGTTTGACATCACTGCTACTCAGCTGGTACTGTAGCACTCTAACCTCACACTCCTGTACTTTTAGTACCTTTGCAGTAGGACCTCGGCTGAGATCAATGATTTTCACCTGGTACTGTAGCAGTCTCACCTCACACTCCTGTACTTTTAATACCTTTCCAGCAGGACCTGGGCTGAGATCACTGGTGCTCATCTGGTAGTGTAGCACTCTCATCTCACACTCCTGTACTTTTAATACCTTTCCAGCAGGACCTGGACTGAGATCACTGGTACTCAGCTGGCACTATAGCACTCTTGCATCCCTCTCCTGCATGATCTGGGCAGAGATCACTGGTGCTCAGCTGGTAGTGTAGCACTCTCACCTCATTCTCCTGTACTTTAATACTTTTCCAGCAGGACCTGGTCTCAGATTTCTGGTACTCAGCTAGTACACTACAACTGTCATCTCACATTCCAATACATTTAGTACCTTTCCAGCAGGACTTGGGCTGAGGTCACTAGTACTCAGCTGGTACTGTAGCATTCTCACCTCATACTCCTGTACTTTAATACCTTTTCAGCAGGACTTGGGCTGAGATCACTGGTACTCAGCTGGTACTGTAACACTCTCACTTCACACTAGTATATTTTACTACCTATCCAGCAGTGCCTGGGATAGGATCACCGGTACTCAGCTGGCACTGTAGCACTCTTGCCTCCCTCTCCTGCAGGACCTGGACTGATATCACTGGTGCTCAGTTGGTACTGTAACACTCTGACCTCACTCTCCTACACTTCTAATACCTTTCCAGAAGGACTTGGTCTGAGATCACTGGTACTCAGCTAGTACTCTACCACTTTGTCTTACACTCCTATACTATTAATACCTTACCAACAGGACCTAGGCTGAGATCATTGTTACTCAGCTGGTACTGTAACACTCTCACATCATATTCCTGTACTTTGAATACCTTTCCAGCAGGACCTGGTCTGAGATCACTGGTATTCAGCTGGTACTGTAGCACTGTCATCACTCTCTTGTAGGAAGATCCAATATCATTGGAGGCACAGCAGATTATTAAATATGGGTTTTCTGAAACTGAGCATCACAAACTCTGATCCACCTCCCCATTTTATGGCTTGTGTCTTATGATGGGATGGTTGACTGTGACCCAGTTCTGATCCTGTCTCCAATCTTTTTCCAAAAGGTCTTGCTTTACACTGGTTTGCCAAAATAAGTACATTTTCCAGATTGGACCAGAACTCGGTCAGAGACAGTTCTGTCTTGGCACAAATTATAAAATTATTCTGGAGAATACACCCACACTCATGTAAACAAGCAATTAAGTGCTGAAGCAGTGCTTACTTTAATGGCATGAATACACAAGGTTTCTGCCAGTCCAGCTGTAGTGCAATAAGTAAAGACTAGCTAGTCTATCCTATCCTATGCTATTACTTAAGGAGCTCAGGAGCAAAATCAGTCATGGCCATAGCCAAGACAAGAGATTTTTGTACTTTCGAATGGCTGACTTTTGTAGGGTGGGAGTTAGTCTAGCTGACTGCCTTGCTAGGATAAGAAGGGATATGGATGTAGTGCATAAATGGGCAATAATAAAGGAGGGACTGATAGTGGCCTTCTGCAAGTGTGCCAAAATCTTAAGTAAGAAACCTAAAGCCAAAAAGCCCAGCTGGTTCAGGACAAAGGTGGCAGAGGCAGTAGGTGACAATGGGTAGCCTTTCAGAAGTACAAACATACTCAGAAGGAAAAGTATTGGGTGGAATACTCTGCTAATAAGAGAGGCAAGCAGAGCAATGAGGGTGGCAAAGGCCAAAAAGTAAGTGCAGCTAGCATGGTGACTTAAAACAGGGGAATATGTAGGGGAAAATAGGAATACCAAGGATGAAATAGATTAAAAAAGAGGGGGCTTGACAGAGAGTAATGAAGAGAAACAGAAGCACAGTACTTAATAAGTGCTTCTCGTCAGTTTTCACTAGAGAGAAGGACTGACCAGTAACACAGTGAATAGGTGGTGGGGACAGCAAGGGAGGGATCATAGATGGCCTCATTAATGCAGACAGGGTACTAGAGAGTCTAAGGGCCCTCAAGGTAAAACAATTTTCAGGGCCACATGACATGCACCCAAGAGTTCTAAGGTAGCTGGCAGTTGCCCTGGTGGGTCCCCTGGCAGACCTGTTTAACACTCGCTGGAGTCAGGGATTGTGCCCCAGGATTGGAGAACTGTGCATGTGGTGCCTCTCCACAAATGTGAGTCAAAGGATGAACAAGGGAACTACTGGACTGTCAATCTGACTTCAGTAGTGAGCTACTTGATGGAGTCTGTCCTGAAAGAGAGACTGGTGAGCTTTTTGGAGGATAATGGACTCCAAGGTGATTGGTAGCATGGGTTTGTGTTGGGGAGATCCTATTAGATGAACCTGATTGACTGGCTCACCACAGTAATTGACAAGGGCTAAGTGGTTGATATCTTGTACCTAGATTTTATCAAGGCCTCTGATGCTGTACCTCACAGAGAACTGATCAGGAAGCTAGAAGACCTAGGAATTTGGGGCTAAACTGGTTGGGCTGGTCAGAGGTTGACTATGGGACAGAACCCAAAATGTGGTAGTGAGGGGAATTCTCAGAAGCTAGGCATGTGTCCATGGGTTTCCCACCAAGCTCTTTGCATGATTCAGTGTTGTTTAGCATATTTGTAAGTGACATCATGGATGGGATTAGGGGCAAGATATATGAACATATGAACATACAAAGAAGCCAGAAGAAGAAGAAGGCCATTTGGTCTATCAAGTCTGCTTGTATTGCAGGGTCCACAACTTGAGCTAATGTGCCCGCCCTCTCTCCCCACTCCTCCCATCCTCCCTACCCATGATCCTTACCTTCCCCTATGCCTATCCCAACCTCTCTTAAAGTTGCCCACTGTCTTCAATGAGATGACCTCTTCCAGCAGTGTATTCCAAGTGTCCACCACCCTCTCTGTGAAGAAGTGCTTCCTGACCTCCTCCTATACCACCCACCCTCCAGTTTAAGACTGTGCCCCCTCATGTTATGGTTGCCACTCAGCTTAAAAAGACTCTACTTATCATCCTTATTGATCCCTTTCAGGTATTTGAAGGTCCCAGTCATGTCCCCCCCCTCCTGTCTTCCAGGGAGTATATGTTTGGTGCCCTCAACCTCTCCTCATATGCCTTACCCTGCTGACCAGCTATCATCATTGTAGCCTTCCTCTGGACCCTCTCCAGCAGGTTAATGTCCTTTTTGAGGTGTGGGCACCAGTACTGAACTCCATACTCTAAATGTGACTTTACCAGTGACCTGTACAAGGGCAGTATAATCTCCTCTCTCCTACTACTGATACCCCTAGATATGCATCCCAGCATCTTGTTTGCATTTGCTGCTGCTTTCTTGCACTGCTTGGAGTGTTTCAGGTCACTAGTGATCATCACTCCCAGATCCTTCTCCTCCTCTCATGCAGATACTCGGACTCCACCCAGATAGTACTCTGCTCTGGGATTCTTGGCTAAAATAAGCATAACTTTGCATTTCTTGGCATTGAAGTCAAGCTGCCAGATTCTGGACTACCTCCTTGGCTTTTCCAGATCTTCCTGTAGGTCCTGTATCCCTTCAGCTGTGTCCACTCTCCCACAGAGCTTAGTGGCATTCATGAATAGGCACATTTTGCCCTTAATGCCATCCCCAATGTCATTGATGAAGACATTGAACAACACTATCCCCAACACTAAGTCCTGTGGAACCCCACTGGTTACCTCCCTGGTGTCAGATAACTTCCCCCACAGTCACCCTCTGGGTTCTGTCCCTAAGCCAGTTTTCAACACATCTGGCCATCTTTTCCCCAATTCTGAGATCCACCAATGTCCTGATCAACCTTTTGTGGGGTGCAGAGTCAAAGGCCTTGCTGAAATCAAGCTAAAGGATGTCTACTGCTTGGCCCCTGTCTATTGTCTTAGTGACACAGTCAAAGAATTCAGATTTGTTTGACACGCCCTCCCCCCCATGAACCCATGCTGCCTCACATCCTGGAGACCATGCTCCTCTAGATATTCCACCAACCTTTCTTTTAGTATGTTCTCCATGAGCTTGCCCACAATGATGCTCAGACTGACTGGTCTGTAATTTCCTGGGTCATCCTTGGGACCGCTTTTGTGGAGTGGCACTACATGTGCTGCTATCCAGTCCTGTGGTGCCACACCTGACTCTAGTGGACTATTAAATAGGCCTACCAATGGCCCTGCCAGCTCCTAAGCCAGTTCCTTTAGTACACTTGGATGTACTCTGTCTGGGCCTGGTGATTTTTCTGCCTTCAATGCAAGCAGACCCTCCCTCACTCTAGCCTACTTTATCACTACATCTGTGTTCCCCTCCTCCCGCTCCTCTTTTTCCTCCTGAAGGCACTGGTCCATCCTTCTTCCTAGTGAAGTGGGAACAGAAGTATTCATTTAGTATCTCTGCTTTCCATCCATTATCCTCCACCCACTCCATCCCTTTCTTAAGCCTAACAATCCCTTCCTTCTTGTCCCCTCTCTCACTTATATAGTGAAAGAAAGCCTTCTCCCCCTTCTTAATTCCTTCAGCCATCTTCAGCTCCTCCTATGACTTTGGTCACTGGACTTCCTTACTTGCTTCACTAGCTAACTTTAGGTAATTTTCCCTATCCACCTCTCTCTTGGTTTTCCCAAATTTTCTATAGGGCAATATAGTTTCCCTTACTGCCTTGGCAACCCCAGAACTGAACCAACTGGGCATTTTGGCCCTTGTGTTGTTCCCTCTGAGCCTAATTCACTCATCTGTGGCAACCAGTATTCCTTCCTTAATGATGGACCACCTTTGGTCCATCCCCATATCTGCTCTGATGCCTATCAGATGGCTCCTTAGCACTTTGTCCATTTTCCTGAAATCAGCCCTCCTGAAATCCAAGATTTTGGTCATAGTTGGGATGCTTTCCCTGCCCATATCCAACTGGAACCACAACGTGCAATGGTCACTTCCACCAAGTTGCTCCCTGACCATTATTTCCTGTACATGCTCCCCATTTTTGAGCACCAGATCAAGAATTGCCTCAGCTCTTGTTGGTTCAGTGACACCTTAAGCCAGGAACCCACTCTGCAGTCCTTCCAGATCACCTGACTCTTAGCACATGTTGTAGATGGTATTCTCTAGTCCACCTTGGGCAGGTTGAAGTCCCCACAATTACCACCTCTCCTTTCCCCACATCTTCCAATATTTGTGAGATCAGTTCCTCGACCCTCTATTTATCTTGACTGCGTGGTCTGTAAACCACCCCCAACCTTACCTTTCTCCCTCTATTGGACCTTAACTGAACCCATAATGCCTCCAAATCCCTTCCTTTGACTCCTCCCTCATGCAAATTATTCCTCCCTGATGTAAACTGCCACCCCTGCCCCCTTCCTGACTACCCTGTCCCTCCTGCATTGTTTATATCCAAGGATTGCAAGGTCCCATTCATGGTGAGATGTTGCCCAAGTCTCGGTTACTGCAGCTATATCCACCCTCTTGTCTGCTAATAGTGTCTGCCGGTTGTCAGTCTTGTTTCCAAGACTCTGCACATTCAGAGATACCAGCCTATAGCCTGACCTCACTTCTCTTCCCTCTCTTCTTCTATTCATATTTATCCCATCTGTGTGCACCCCTCCACATACCCTTGTTATGTGTTACTCACCCCCTCCACCCTTTGCTAACTGTGCTTTTGCCCCTTCCATCTCCTCCCTCCAGACCTCCTCAATCACTGGGGGGGGCACTGACCACTTCCTCTCGAAGTCTGTGGGCCTGCACACCTACTTCCCACCTAGTTGTTTAAATTAAGTGTAGTGGTTTTGCATTCCCCCAGTTTGTCCCTGAGTACCCTCAAACCCTCTTTATTGAGGTGTAGCCTGTCTGGTGAAAAGAGTGCTTTGTTTGATCAGGTCTCCTTCTAGTCCCAAATACAGAAGAACCTCTCCTCCTTGCACCATTTCCTTTACCACTCATTAAAATCCTCTATTCTTCTTTTCCTAGCTGTGCTAGCCCTTGGTACTGGTATCACCTCTGAGAAGGTCAGTGAACTTCCTTCCTCCCTGCAGATCTTACTTAACTCCCTGAACCTACTTTGCACTATCTCAACCTCCTCCCCAGGTAGGTCATTGATTCCCAAATGTATAACTAAATCAGGTTTTCCTCCAACCTCCATTACTATTTCCCTTATTCTTGGGCCCACCTTCCTGGCTGTCATCCCTGTCATACAAACCACCCTCCTGCTTGCATCTGAGTACCCTTTTCTTCCCCAGTGAATACCCCTAATTAAGGGGTCCCCTATGCTTGCCACCCTTCCATCCCCTTCATCCGTGCTCCCTGTTCTTCCTTTCTTACCTTCAGTACTAGCTGCTTCCCCACCTAACTGCTCCCTCTGCACTCTGGCGAACTCATCTACACTTCTATAATTTATCCCCATAAATGTTTTTCAATCTCTCAATCTGCCCTTCCCCTCCTGATGATCTGTATCTGCTTTCAGTTTTCCCTCCCATCTTCTGTTCCATTTCTCTCCCTCTCCTCCATCCTCTACTCCATTTTGCCTGCATATTCTTCCCTGCCCACCCTGATTAGTTCCCTTCCCCCTCCCCTATACTCCTGCTCTCAACCCTGGCTCAACCTCACCTCCTGCTGACCCCTTTAGAATTTCCAACCCTTTATGCTACTCTCACATTCCCATCCCTTCCTCTTACCACTTGCCATTCCTCCACCCTAAGCTCCCTTGTCTTCTGAGGAAGAGATACTCCTGTATACTGGGTGCATGTTTGCAGATGACAAGAAGTTCTGTGGGAGGTTGAGCATGGAGTTAGGGAGACAGGAACTCAAAGAAGACCTGGCTAGGCTAGAAAAGTAGTCTGGCATTTGGTTACTGGTATCCAATGCTAAAAAGTGCAGTTATGCAACTGGGGTTGAAAAACCCAAGGCCCAAATATTGATTGAGTGTTGTGCAGATATACAGGTCAGAAGAGGAAAAGAACCTGGTCGTAATCATCAAGACTGACCTGAAACACTCAGTTAATGTAAGATGGCTACTGCCAAAGCAAATCAGATACTGGGATCTATAAGCAGGGGAATCACCAGTCAGAAGGCTGAGGCCATTTTGAACCTGTACAGGTCTCTTTTAGTGAGACTGCAGCAGGAGTACAATGTGCAGCACTGGTGCTCTTACCTCAGAAAGGATATCAATTTACTGGAAAAGGTTCAGAGAAGGGCAATACAGATGATCCGGGGCAAGCAAGGCAAAACCTACTTTGAGAGGCCTAGGAAACTCAATATGTACTCTCCTGGGAACAATAGGGACAGGGGGGACATGACTGAGACCTTCAAGTACCAGAAGAGCATAAACATGGTGAGCACTGAGGGTCTTGTTTTAACCTTAGTGGAAATAAGACCACTAGGAGCTACAGCCTGAAACTGGTGGGGGGGGGTTCAGAAGGGAGTTGAGGAGGCATTTTTTACTGAGAAGGTGGTGATTAAGTGGAATGAGTTGCTGGAAGGGGTAGTATCCCTAAAAACAATGGACAGCTTTAAGAGAGTCTGGAACAGAGTGAGGTGGAAAGTTGCAGGTGGGGGGTATTGACAGGGTTCAAGGAGGATATGAGGAGAGGGGGAAGTTCTCTTTGTTAAAGAAGCAGAAACTGCACATTCAAGCAGACTAGATAGAATGTAAGGTCTTTACCTGCTGGGACATTTGTATTTTCGTATGTTCGAACAGTAGTTCCAGCTAATGGGTATCACACATATCCAGGAACAAATTTCAAAGTTCCAAGTTATTCCAAAGAATAGCTCAAAAAAGCCAGGAAATCCACAGGAAATAAACAAAATCCTACTGTTCCTAAAGTAGAATGGCACATGCGCAAACCACACTGACTGGGCAAGAATGAACAGCCCAAATGCTGCAGTATGTCAGATCCTCCGATTCTTTGTCGGGGTTTATTCAAAATGCAGGCACAATACAAATGTCAGTTTTTCAACTACAGCAGCATAAGAAATTAGAAGAAATATTGCAGGCTGAATTGTCATAAACAGGTTTCTCTGACAGCAACCTCTCATTACCCTGGCACAAGTGTTTGTCTTGGTGTGGGTTCACTGAGGATTAGCTGACCTGAAGTAATGTGATTTTTAAAGACACATTGTGCCTGAATTCATTTTTAAAAAAGGCTGTCTGAGCTGTCAGTCTAGGTATCCTATGCATTACTAAAAAATGTTGGTGCATGAGTAAGTATGATATAAGACTAACCTGAAATCTTTGTCAGACTGATCTGATAGTTTTCTTTTACTTGGTGACAAAGGAATTAGACAAGGGCCATGCTGTGGATATGCTCTACTTTGACTTCAGCAAGGCTTTTGAATTGGTATGTCACAAATGATTGCTCAAGAAGATGCAAGACTTGGGTGCAGCTAAACTCATAGTGAACTGGGTAGGTAACTGGCTAGAGGGGAGGCAGCAGACGGTTATGGTCAATGGGGTTAAATCAGAAGAAAAGAAGGCAATGAATAGGGTTCCACAGGGATCAGTCCTGAGTCTGGTCATCTTCAACATGTTCATTAGTGACACTGGAGAAGGAATCCAGGGCAGGTTGTGTCTCTTCGCAGATGATACAAAACTATGTGGGAGGGCTGATAGTGATGAGGGAATAAGGGAAATGCAGAGAGAGGCTAGAGGGGTGGTCAAAGGTCTGGCAGTTAAAAGCCAATGCTAAAAAGTGCAAGGTAATGCACTTATGGAAAAAAGGCAAGACAGAGTACTGGATGGGAGGAGAGAGGCTTAGCACTACAGATAAGGAATGGGATCTGGGAGTTATTATTAGCAACTCATTTAAGCAATCGCTTCAGTGCAAGAAGGCCTTTAGCAAGGCTAACAGGATGCTGGGATGAATCAGGAGGGGTATTCATAGCAAAAGAAAAGAGGTAATACTTACCCTCTACAGATCCCTGGTTAGGCCTCACCTAGAGCACTGCGCCCAGTTCTGGAGTCCTCACATCAGAAGGATAAGGATGGACTGGAGACAGTGCAGTGAAGAGTAACAAAAATGATACAGGACCAGCAGGCAGATTCTATGAGAAGCGCCCCAAGGCACTGAACATGTACTCACTGGAGACCAGAAGGGAGAGGGGAGATATGATAGAGACTTTCAAATTCCTCAAAGGAATTAACAAAGTGAACAATGGGGAACTATTTAGCCTGAATACCAATTCAGGGTAATGTGGACACGAATGTAAATTAACAGGAGGTAGGATCAGCAGGAATGTGAGGGAGTACTAATTTGTGGTGAGGGTGGTGGACCTTGAGACAATCTGTCAGCTTAGGTGGTGGGTACAAAAACAGTCAGGGGATTCAAGCAGGGCTGGGACATAATGAAGAGAATAGTGGTTACCGGGGGCAACAGGACCAATGGGGAGAATAGAGAGAGGATGGATAGGGTTGGTACCCTGGAGGAATTGTAGGTTCCAGGGATTATAGGGCACTTAGGCAGACTGGCTGGACCTCCAGTCTTTTTCTGCCATCATTGTCTATCTTTCTATGTGATTTATAAATATGTAAGATTAATTTTATAACCCATTTACATTACCCAGATAATGTAACTAAAAATCTGAATCCACTGGATGATCAAGGTAGGTGCAAAACGGATAGAACTGAGGAAATAAGGGAATAGGTTTAGGGAAGTATATCGTCTTTTGGTGGCACAAATTGTGATCACCCACTGCATATACATTTTATTCTGTCCTTATTTCTAGGTGATAAGCATATTCAATTTAATTCAATTCAATTTACTTTATTTATAAAACAGGTGCTATTCCAATAGATCATAGCGCCTTTACAATTAAAATAATAAAACAATAAAAACATCAATACCAAATAACAGTCCTATACAGGGCAATCAAAAACAAGTTCAAATAAATGTGACTTCAAAGCAGCTTTAAAGCTCTGCACAGTCAGGCACTCTTGCATTCAACGAGGTAGAAAGTTCCACAGGGTGGGGGCCATAAAAAGAAAAGCACAAGCCCCTGATGTCTTTAACCAAACCCTCGGAATTTCTAGCAATCCCTCATTGGCAGATTGGAGTGGTCGGTGGGGGCAGTAAGGAAAAAACAGCTCTTGCAGGTAGCCTGATCCCTGTCAGTGTAGAGCTTTATAGGTCAGCAAACCAACCTTGAAGGTGATCCACCACTGAACAGGCAGCTAGTGCAGTTTGCGCAGCACAGGAGTAATATTACTGGATCGAGATGACCCAGTCAACAACCTGGCTGCAGCATTCTGCACCAGCTGCAGGTGGTGGATATCAACCCCTGGAAGCCCTAGGTAGAGGGAGTTGCAGTAGTCAGGGCAGGAGGTCACAAAGGCATGGATCAGTGTTGAAAGGTCATCGGATGGAACAAGGTGCTTAATCCAGGTGATATTCCTCAGATGGTAAACAGAGGATTTGACAACAGCTGACATCTGTGAATGAAGTGTCAGCACATTGTCAAATATTACACCTAGATTTCACACCTGTTTGGAGGTCAGAAGCTGGTTACCCCCAAGCCAAAGCCCAGAGGCAATACCAGCCACCAATCTCCCAGTTCGACCACCCGGGTCCACAACCAACACCTCAGTCTTGTCAGGATTCAACTTCATCCAGCCATCATTCATCCAGTCATGAATCTTGGTGCAGCAGCTGCCAGCATATGAATTATCTAATGATGAGAAGTCACTATACCTAACAAGTTCTGCATCCCTTTGTCCTAATTTCTAGTGCTGTTTCAGTTTAAAAATTATCATTTGTACTGTGCCTGCTTCCAGCCAATCTTCTTGTCCTAAATACAAAAAAAAAAAAAAAAGAAATCTATGCTCTTCTATACTAGATGTAAGTTCCCATATCCCCTTTCTCTGGACACTGCCTCCACCTTGAGAGCCCCGATTGAACAGGTGTGCTCCTTTAAGTACTACACACATTTCACATTGAGCCACATTGTGAAAAAAAAAATCAAAGTTAATCTTATTCCAAGTTGGAAAGTTACATAAATTCACCCAGTTCACTCACACTGCCCCAGCACTTTAACTGGAAGCCTTCCTCAGGGGGAAGCACTGGGGCAGTGTGAGCAAACGGGGTAAATTTAAATAACCTTCCAACTTGAAATAAAGTTTACTTTGATTTTTCACAAAGTGGTTTGATGTGAAATCTGTGCAATGCAGATAGGGTCATGTCAGCTTCTGGATATCTGTAATACAGGACTAGCAACCCTTCTTGTGTGCACCACTCCAACTCTTGAGTGCAGGTAACTGGCTGGAATTGCTTGAAGTGTTCCTTTAAGTACCTGGGGCTAACCCTAGATCCAGGTTTTACCTACTCAGCTCATATGGACACATTCTAAGGCAGCCAACTCCAGACTCGGGTTGATTTACAGCCACAGGAATGCCTTCCTCCCTGAAGTAAAGCAACTACTAGTTAGGTGCTACATCCTCAGTCTTATAGATTATGCCCTTGTGATCAATAGTGCCACCTGTGACAGAGTGCTTGCCAGGGTCAGATGCTTGCTGAACACAGCCTGCTGCTGTGTATTCAGTTTGAAGTGGGATTCTCATACATGCACTCTATATAATAGTCTAGGATGGCTGAAAAACCTTGCTGGGACTGTTATCCCCTGGGGTCCTAGCAGTTATATTTTGGTAAATCCTTCAAGTTCTAAACCAGATGGAATGAAAGTCCCAACTCAGTAAACAGTTGTTGCAAACTAAGTGTTTATTTCCAGAAAACGTGTGCATAAGGACATGTACAAATCATACATTACCGGGAGTCCGAAATTCTCTACACCAGGTGCAATCATTAGTTTTCTCAATGAGATTACAGTAACAACAAGCTCTTATAGTTAGTTAAAGTCAGTCCCGTTACTCTGACAATGGGCTCAAAGATGCTCAAAGTGCATTATACAAAACATTGTGACAGGCTGTGATGGTGGGCTGAGCAGAACATAGCTTTGGTATTTTGGTCTGTAACACATTGTATGTAACATATTTGGTATAGCACATTTGGTGTATCATAATTGCTGCAGTAGAGCAATAGCATAGTCAAAAATATGCTGATTTGTCATAATAATATGCTGATTCAAGCTGTGTGCACTTCGACAGTAGGTGGCACTGTGAGACCACAAATATATTATACATAAACGAATAATTAGTGTTATGGCATACAGCAGCAGGCGGCACTTTAAGGCCACAAATATATAAACATGATCAGTAATGTTCTCAGAACAGCTAGTCAGTAAACCCCTCTTACTAATGTTTGGCACTCATAGCAATGCAGTTGCTCTTATAGATCACAACTAAACATTATGCAAAAAAGAACTAGTACATTATATACTAAAACCTAACTTGTACATCATAACCTACATTAAAAGGGACTTGGCAAGGTTGGAGGAATAGTCTGACATATGGCAGCTAGGATTCAATGCAAAAAAGTGCAAAATAATGCACCTGGGAAACAAGAACCCAGGGGAAGAATACACAATGGGTGGAGAGGTAGTAACAACAACAAAACAGGAAAGGGACCAGGGGGTAATCATATCAGATGATCTTAAGGTTAGCAAGCAATGTGAGAAGGCTGTAGGGAGGGCCGGGTGGTATACTGGGATGTATAGGGAGAGGCATCAGCAGCAGAAAACAGGAAGTTGTTATCCCTCTGTACAGACAGGTGGTGAGACCCCATCTGGAATACTGTGTCCAATTCTGGAGACCCCATCTCCGCAAGGACATAGACAGGATTGAGGCAGTCCAGAGGAGGGCAACTAAAATGGTGCAGGGTCTGCAAGAGAAGCCGTATGAGGAGAGACTAAAGGAGCTTAATATGTATACCCTTGAGGAAAGAAGGGGGGGGGACATGATAGAAACTTTCAAGTACCTCAAGGGAATCAACACAGTCCAAGAGGGTAGCATCTTTCAGAAAAAGAGACGTGCAAGAACAAGGGGACACAATTTAAAGATAAAGGAGGGCGGTTCAGGGGCAATGTGAGGAAGTATTTTTCACAGAGAGGGTAGTGGATGCATGGAACAGCCTTCCTGAGGAAGTTGTGGAGTCTAAAACTGTGGAAGAATTCAAGAATGCATGGGACAGACATAAGGCAATTCTTGTGGGGGGCAGGAAGATATAGGCTGTTGGTTAAATAGGATCTGCGGCCTATCCTGTAGGTAGGGAAATGGGCAGACTAGATGGGCCTAGCGGTCCTTATCTGCCATCAAAGTCTATGTTTCTATGTTTCTATGTAAGTACTAGGCAATGAGGTCACAGTAAGCTAGGTAAGGGACTGCAGCTTTGGTAAGTCTACATTGCCTTGCTGAGCCCAGTGGACACCAGGTATCCAATGAGTTGTGTAGACTATAACTCCTTTGTGCTTCCTTGAAGGAAAACCTTCCTGGGGCAGGCTTATTTCTCCTCCAGATTCCCAAAAATATGGAGCTCCCTTGCCTCATCCCTTAAAGCCACTGACTCCCAAACCAACTTTAAATCCAATTTCCTATATTCACTCACTCCCCCATCCCATGTGCCTGCTACCACTGATCACTTGACCCCTCACCCACTTCTCCTTAGGCCTCTTGGCCTTTGAACCTTTCTCCACAAGGCTCTGTTTCTACCCATAGTAATGTGCACTTATAATATAATGTACGATTTATCTATGCTTGACTTGCTAATTACAGTTTAAAATAACTTATGCAATGTAATTACCTAATTCCCTTTTGACCTGTGTACCCTGTGCCTTGTATTTGCTAATATGTTGTATCTCCTGCTACTGCTTTTCTGTTTCATTTGACCCTTGACTCTTTGAAAATTGGCTTAGCTTAAAGGGTGTCATGTGTAATAAATAAATAAAATAAAAAGTTCTTTGAGGCGAGACTAAACGACCTCAATATGTACACCCTGGAACAAAGAAGGAAGGGGAGATATTATAGAGACCTTTAAATTCTTCACAGAGGTAAATAAGGTACAGGAGGGAATTTTTTTTAGAAAAAAAAGGTACTCAAGAACAAGGTGACATGCTATGAGTCTGGAAGTGGATGGATTCAGGAAAGATGTGAGGAAGTACTTCTTCAAAGGAGTGGTGGATCCATGGAATAACCTACTAGCAGAGGTTGTGGGGGGTGAAAACAATAGTATAGTTAAAGAATGCATTGGATTCTGGGTGGGCTAGGGAAGAGGGTGGGCTTTACTGCAGTAACCCAGGGGATACAGGTAGTGGAGTTTCAGATCTCGTGTGCTGAATATAACTATTTTGGTTGGTTATCTCTTCTGGATGGTGAATGAGTTAACATTTGTGTCTTGGCATGTTAAGGGGATCAGAAAGCAACATAAGCAATTTCAGGTTCTTAAACACTTAAGTTTGTTTAACTCACAGATAACCTTTTTGCAAGAAACCCATTTATTAGAAGGAGAAGCTTTGCAATTAAGGAGGCAACAAGTGGGATCGATTTTCAGTGCCCAGGGTACAACAAATAGCTGCAGGATCATGCTCATGATTAACAGGAGTATCCCTTTTTCTCCTACACAAGTGATCAAGGACACCAAGGGTAGATTTATTTTGGTCAGAGGTACCCTCTGGTCTGTCCCAATTTTATTGGGCTGTGTTTATGGCCCTAATCAGGATGACCCTGGATTCTTTGTGAGACTTATATCTATCATTCTCCCAATGATTCTCATTAAAATTATCTTAGGGTGAGATTTCAATCAAGTATTTGATTCTCATTTGGATAGACTGGGTAGTGACCCAGGTGGAGTTACCCCTGGACAGAAGGCACTCAGGGAGCTACTAGATCAATGTGGGCTCTCTGATGTTTGGCACGTCTTACACCCTGATTCCAGAGAGTTTACTTTTAGGTCCACAGTGCATGGCTCACAGTCCCTCATTGACTATTTACTTATTTCTCAGTGCCTCCTGCCCGGGGTGAAGACCTCCTCAATTCAACCTGGCCCAATCTCCGACCACTCACTGGTGGTATGCAATTTGGTACTGCTCAATGCAGTTAACAGGGAAACTAGATGGAAGCTCAATGATCAACGTCTTAAAGATGCTAAATACTGTAAACTTATTAGGGAAAAAATAGAATATTTTTCCTCACTAAACCCCTTAGAGGGTGTAAAACCTGATATCTGGTGAGGGGCCTTTAAAGCCTTCATGAGAGGGATACTGATTAGCATGGTGGTTGGTAGGAAAAGAGAGCGAGAGGAAGACCTTAAATCCCTATTATCCCAAATTAGATCTCTGGAAACAAACCTTCCGGCTAATCCTCTAGATGAGGATATTCAGAAATTCCTGAAATTAAAGGATAAATATCTGGGGTTACTTCAAGAGAAAGCAGAAATAGCTATTATTCATACCAGAGCTAAATTCACAGATCAAGGGGAAAAAGCGGGACGTTTCCTGGCATTGAGTATTAAACAGCAGGAGTCAATGAGATTTGTCCCACCTATCAGGTCATCAGCGGACGGAGCTCTCATAGTGACTCCTAATGAAATAGCCCAGGAATTTTCTGCTTATTATTCTAAACTGTATAGCGACATGGAGCACCCTCCCTGTCCAGAATATATACAAGGTTATTTAAGAGGTTCCCACTTGCCCCTTCTCCCTGACAGGTGCGGTGAAACGCTGGTTGTCCCTATTTCTCAGGAGGAGATTGCCAAAATTATTAGTGAATTGCCTGCCGACAAGGTCCCTGGTCCAGATGGATTTTCTCCTTTATTCTACAAGGTCTTTCGAGACCTTCTCATACCAATACTTGGTCATTTATTTCAACATATCCTATCTGGGGAGGGTACAGATCCATATCTCTATGAGGCCCTGATTGTCCTGCTTCCCAAACCCGATAAAGACCTTGATAAGGTTCAAAGTTATAGCCCCATCTCTCTTTTAAACCAAGATGTCAAGATTCTCTCTAAAATACTGGCGAACAGGTTAGCAGTGGTTCTTCCTGGGTTAATAGGTACAAACCAGGTGGGATTCATGAAAGGGCGATTATCTTCTGATCATTTATGCACTTTGTCGCATGTCTTCTCGGCTACCAGGGATGCGGGGTTCCCAGCGGGCCTGGTCTCTTTGGATGCCGAGAAGGCATTCGATCATGTAAACTGGAATTTCTTGTTTCATACCTTGGAGGCTTTCCAAATCCCTTCTCTGTTTATCTCCTGGATTGCTGCCCTTTATAAAAACCCATCGGCAAGGATTTCTGTGAATGGGACCTTCTCCCACTCATTTTCGCTTCATTCAGGTACTAGGTAGGGGTGCCCCCTCTGTCAGTTATTATTTAACTTATATCTGGAACCTCTTATCCAAAACATTCTCAATAATGACTCCATACAAGGAGTTAAAATTGGGCGGCATGAAGTGAAGGTTACCGCATATGCTGATGATCTGTTAATACATTTATCCCATCCGGTATCCTCTGTTTCGGCCTTACTAAGTGAAGTGGCAAGGTTCAGTGCTCTGTCTAACTATAAATTAAATGCCAGTAAGTCCCTGTTTTTTCCCTTAAATCACAAAGTCTTCCAAACTGATATTAGCCCCTTGGGGCTATTCTGGAGTCCTAGGTCTTTTAAGTATCTAGGCATTAAACTTTCATGTAACCCCTTAGTATGGTTCAAGGAAAACCTAGATTCTTTACTGCAGAGAATTACACATGATTTAGAGAGGTGGTCCAAACTCTCTATCTCTCTGGGGGGCTGAATTAATATAATTAAAATGAATGTATTTCCTAGGATTTTTTACCCGTTGTCCCTTCTTAATGGTTTTGTTCCTTTAGTCTTGTTCAAAAATGTTCACGGTATTTTTACTAAATTTATCTGGGCTGATAGGTATCCCCGCCTAGCTTACCATAAGCTGGCAGCTCCTAAATTGGAAGAGGGGTTGTGAATCCCCCACCTGGCTATATATTATTGGGCTAGTCACCTTGTGAAATGTTCGCGGTGGGTATCTCCTGGCCCAGAGGAAGTGCAATCCATCTGGCTCAAAATAGAATTGGACACAGTTAAGGCCAATAATCTGGACCCTCTCACGTTATTTTTCCTTAAGTTATCTCAAGTAAATACGGCTGTAGATTGTTCCATAATAAGGACCTCTTTAAAGGTCTACCTACAGATGTGCTCCTTTTTGCAGTACTCTCCCCATCTGGACCTGGCCCAGTTTATATGGAACTCTCTGTCATTTACTATTAACAAGAATCAAATCTCCCATTTTTGGTTGTCTCAACTCAAAGAGGGGAAGCTCTCGACCTTTACTGATGATAAGGGGTACTGGCTATCAGTGGAGGAGATGATTAGAAAATTCCACATTCCGATTTCTTCTTTCTTCAAATTCTTGCAATTGAGGCATTTACTAGTAATCTCCTTGGGAAGTACTCCTCCCTCTCAGAGCATCTCCTCTCTGATACCTGAGATATCCCCGCTTTCTGGGTCCTCTGGCATAATCTCTAAATTATATCAGGTTTTGCTTCACAAAAAGTTCAGGGGCCCTTTTGGGCCTTCAAGATTTTGAAGTAACTTTTTCCCCCATCTGCAGTTAGATTGGCATTCTCTCTGAAAGTCATGTCATAAATGTATCTCTCAGGATAGACTGTGTCTCATGCAACATCACGTATTACACAACCTATACTATTCCCCGGTTAAGCTCCACAAGTGGGGCTACTTAGACTCCAATAAATGTAACAAATGTTTGCAAGATGAGGGCACGCTTTTTCACATGCTTTGGTCTTGCCCAAGTATTTCCACATTTTGGGTTTCAATTCAAACCTCCTTAGACCCTTTGTTGGGCCTCCAAGAATACTTTATCCCTGAGGTATGTGTCCTGGGGGACCTGTCTTCCATTAGAGTCAAGGTGCGTAAATTTCACATATCCAAGGTCACCTTGTCAGCTAAGAAAATAATTCTCCGTCATTGGAAAGACAGGTCCTCCCCTTCTTTCCAGGAATGGGTAAGAGAAGTTTTATCCAATTTGTGCACAGAAAAAGCAATAGCCAGCCTACACAACAGACTGGCAACTTACGCAAGAATCTGGGATCCCCTTTACTCATTAATCTCTCTGGTTCCAAACTAAGTTTACAATAGGCTCAATGCTTTTATAAGGCCTTTTAATTAGAGGCTCAACATTTACGGGTTCTGCGATGGGTTACTGCAGTAAGGGGAGGTGAGGGGTGGCAGCATCTTTTTATTATGTATCAATGTGTCTCCATCAGCTTCTCTGTATGCTGCCTTTTATGGTGGAAACTGTGTGAATAAACTTTAAATAAAAAAAAAGAATGCATGGGATAGGCACAATGGAATCATCATGGAAAGGAAGGGGAAGGAGAAAGAGCTGTAAATCAAACAGGGCCTGTGGCAAAAATGTAGGGAGGGAAAAAAGGGCAGACTGAGAGGGCCAAGCAGCCCTTATGCATGGCTTGAAATTCCTCTTTATTTGGTGTTCTGTGCATACCAAATGTCATGTATGGAACACCAAATTCAGCTGCCTGGTAATCCATGGTGTATACCATTTTAAGGGGGCTGAGTTTGAAAGGTGCTGCCATTTTGTTTCAGGAGCCCTTTTTATGTGCCTTTCAATTTTTTTTTTTTTATATGTTACATGCCTCTGGAGATGATTTGGCACCTTTTTGGATGCTCCAGTGAGCTGGAATCCTTTTTGCAGACCAGGAATTTCTTTGCAAACAGACTGAGGAGGGCACTGCCCAGAACAAAATAAAAGGGCAACAAGGAAAAAGAATGTTGCCTTTTGGTACACATTCACAAACAAGTTCCCTGACTTGAGATGCAAAAAACAAACATCATTACTTTCCCCTTGCTTTTTGCCACAGGCTCTGATTTGTTGCAAAAAAAAAAAGGACACCATAGAGACACAGATACACAGACACAGTCGGCAGATAAGGGCTTATGGCCCACTCAGTCTACTCATTTGAACTTGTAAGTTCCTTTACATTTTTCTTGAAGTCTGTTGCCCCTGATCTCCAGAATTCCTTTATGTCTATCCCATGCATTCTTAAATCCCATGATAGTTTCAGCCCCCACCACTTCCTCTGGCAGGGTGTTCCACTTGTCCATCACCCTTTCTGTGAAGAAATTCTTCCTCACATGTCCTCTGAATCAACCTCCCTCCAACTTCATCCCAAGCCCAGTAGTCCTGGAACATCTTTTTCACTGGAAAATAGTGTAGTGCTGCACCTTGTTCCTCCCTGTAAGGTACTTACATGTCTCTATCATATCCCCTGTCTCTCCCCTCTCTCCTCCAGGGAGTACATATTCCAGTCCTTCAAACTGTCCTCATAGGACTTGGGATGCAATCCCTGCATCATCTTTGTTGCCTTCCTCTGAACCTTCTCTACCCTGTCTATGTCCTTACATAGGTAAGGTCTCCAGAACTGCACACTGTACTCCAGGTGGGGCCTCAGTATTGTCTTGTATAGTGGAATTATTATCTCCCTTTTCCTGCTGGTGATGCCCCTCCCTATGCATCCCAGCATCCTATTTGCTTTACCTGCTGCCTTGTCACACTGTTTCCCTACCTTGAGGTCATCAGAGATGATAACCCTGATGTCCCTTTGCTGCTTGGTGCATGCTATATCCTCACCTCCCAACGGATATGCTGTTCCAGGGTTTTTGTGCCCCATTTGTATTATCATGCACTTCTTTGAGTTGAATTTCAGCTGTCAAAACCTTGACCATTCTTCAAGCTTCTGCATGTCCCTCGTCATTCTGTTTACACCCTCTGGCATGTCCACTCTGTTACAGAGCTTTGTGTCATCAATGAACTGGGAAATTATGCCTTCTAGGTCCTGCACAATGTCACTGATGAAGATGTTGAATAAGACCAGTCCTAGCACTGATCCCTGTGGTACCCACTGGTCACTCTTCCTGCTGTGGAGTGACAGCCATTTACCACCACCCTCTGTTTCCTGCCACCCAATCAATTACCAACCCACTGCACTACTGTCCTGCCAACTTCCATATTCCCCAATTTGTTTAATATCCTTCTATGTGGCATAGTGTCAAAGGTCTTGCTAAAGTCCAAATAGGCTACATCCACTGCCCTTCCCTGATCAACCTCCCTTGTCACCAAGTTAACCACCCCCTGGTGAAACCATGCTGCCTTGGGTCCTGAAATGCATTGGCAACCAGATGTTCCACAAATCTTTCATTCAGTCATGCTTCTATGATCTTCCCCACTACTGAGGTCAGACTGACTGGTCTGTAGTTCCCTGCTTCCTCTTTGTTCCCACTATTGTATAATGAGATTACATCTGCTGTCCTCCAGTCTTTGGGTGCCTCCACTGTTTTCAGTGATTGGCTAAACAGAACATTTTCTTTAATTATTATTTATTAAAGAAGAAAGACAGAGAGGCTGCATATATTATTCCAAGCAACATTTTTTACTGTAGCTGATTTCTGGGCAGTTCATTCCAACCTGTGAAAACAAAACCAAAGAAAAGTTAGATGGTTGTTGAACCAATTATCTACAGAATTTTGGGCAAACAAAAAAATATTTCTGACCTCAGATTCTGAGGAAGGAACTCCAAAATTCCAGCTGGTCAACTGCACCCTTTTGGCAGCCACCTCCATGCAGTTCCTAGGCTGCAACACAGAAAAACATTTTATGTGGGGCACTGATTTTCTCAATAGAACTAATTGAATGTAAAAACACCTGATTTGTACTCAGCTTGAACAGAAAATTCTCTGAGGTCTCAAATCTGATGGGATGATTAGTCTGTTTTGGGTGTGAGGTTGGTTTATTAAATTTTACCTCATTCTGCATCCTCTGGCCCTTGCTTGGCTGTATTTGGCCTAGTGCTTCTTGGAAAATACAATATCAAATGCCAATATCAAAGTATGTGGAGGTTTGGGAATGGAGTAAAGAACCCTAAAACCATAGCAGCAGAGAAGGAGGCTCTTATGAAAAAGGAGAGATATGCTGCTTATGACAACAGTAAATAACTGTGTACTTTTTAAGTACACTGGGTTGCAGTTTGGTTGAGCTTTACCCTGAAAAAAACATAATATTTTGTAAATTCTGTAGAAGATTCCCAGAAATTGCTGATACTATATCCCGTATCATGAAGGGAGCAGCAATAATTTTACTGAACAGTCTTTACAAAAGCACACCAAGTTTAAGAAGCATGCCCTTGCTGATGCCCGATTTATAGGTAACTCTCAACAGGTACAGTATCTGCTCCTGATAGAGCAATTTAAATGTTCAATTCAATGTGGCACACTGTGCACAGCTGTTAGGTAGAAATGCAGATGCCTTGACCAAACGTGCCAGGCCGTATACAGACTACTAGTGGATTTGTGAACTTGACAAATGTAATGGGGTTGATATTTGGGAAACCTATCACAATTACAAATCATGCCGCATGTTCATAAGTATTATTGCTGAAGTGGATTGTCAGAATCATGTGGATGTGGTTAAGAACACAGACTTTCTTTCGGTAATGATAGATGGAGCAACAGATTCCAGTGTAAAAGAACAGCAAATAATTTACATAAGAACAGTAAACAAGGGGTGCCTGATGTTTAGTTTGTGTCCCTGAAAAATCCACATAAAGCCAATGCAGCATCAATCACAGCATCTGTCAATCAGGCCATACTGTCACAGTCAGGGTCAGCAGACTAGAAAAACAAATTGGTAGGGCATACCAAGGATGGGGCAGCAGTGATGACCTGCAAAGGATGTGTGTGTGTGTGGCTGCATTATTGAAAAAGGATTGTCTTCATCTTGTCACAATACACTGCTAAACATAGGCTGGAGTTGTCCCCGAAGGATGTAAAACATAGCCTATCACAAAAAATACACCAACTACTGCTAGGGATATATCTGTTTTATAATTTTTCACCACTAAATTGTAAAAATCTGAGAAAATCCTGTCAAGCTGTTGGAGTTAGATGCCTGATCCCAACTGGAGTGGGAGGAAGCAGATGGGCACAACACACTTTAGCAGCACTGAAAGTCATTATGGTGACTACCCCAGGATCCTGCTGCACTTCCAACAGGTAAAGTATTGTTGTCATAGTTTTTTTCAGCACATGCCAGCACAAAATGGAAATGCAAATTAAAGCAAGTGTCCCATTTTTATCTCATAGAAGCAACATGGCAGATCCTGAGGAGACCAAGCAGTGAAGGCCAAGGGCTACTTGAAGACCATGCAGACCTGTAGGTGCCTATGCTACATATATCTTCTGGCAGACATCCAGGAAGAGTTCTAAGAGTTTATTTGAAGTTTTTCAACTGTATTAGCTGGATTGTAATTTCTACTACTGTTTTAAAGTGTTTACACCTCTTCTGTCTGACTGCTCTTCCTGCAGCACCCCCCCATCCAAGCACTGTGCCTTGGTGCCGATAAGTCTAACTACTTTTTTTTTTTAAGTGGCTAGTTTTCCATTAGCAGGTTATACAGACCTGCCACTAGAGGGATTCTTGGTCTTCTACATAACTCCCTGTATTCATTCATGGGCAATATGGCCTGTATTATCATTCTACTTCTTTCCCGGTGCTGCTACAAAGGTGGTTGTAGTTGAGGTTCCCCAACTTCACTCAACAGGCTGACAACTTCTTTAAACTGCCTGTGCAACAGCTCTGCAGCTGAAAACAGGAAGCCCTCAGTGTCTGCCATCCACCCTTCAGACTCAAGTCAGATAGATGCTGAGCACCCTATTATTACCTATGCTGTGCTGTCATACCGATAGATACTGATAGAATCCTCTGCAGAGAGCCAGCATGCCTGGGCACCCTTGATTGGTGCTGCACTGCCATAGGGGGATTGTGATTGGTACGCCCGCTTGCCTGCTTTGCTCTGATTGGGGCACCTTCTCTTTAGCCTGTTAGAGTGTTCCCTTCTTAATTCTGACTTCTCAGCTCTCGCTCTGGCCTGAAATTTTCTCCCACCCCCACCACCCCCCTCTCCCAGGCCTCCTTTAAATACACTCATGATCCGCCTCCTATATCATATTACTGCTTCATTGGCCTAGTTTCTACTGCTGCCAACCTATGATTGGTATCTGAGTGTGGCCAATAAGACTGCCCTGTGTGAATATCTCTTGAGCCCCACCACTAACTAAGCTGCTCCTGCTCTCCTTGTTCTCCTTTCTGCTGTATTTTCTCATCTAGGTTTTAAGTGAGTACCTAGGTGGGCAAATTACTTGCCTAGAAAATATTGCACTAATACAAATCATGAGACCACTCAGTCTGGGACCATGGCTCTCCTTATTGTGTTTTTATTGCTCCTAAGGTGCAGAGTTTTCAGCAATACAGTGCAATTCGAAGTACCTCAATGCAATTCAGTTCTCCAATGTACCTTATCAATACCTAATGTTATAACGGTCTACCGTGCAGACACTATGTCATTCTCCTCTCCCCTTTTAGCCTAGTCCCCCTGGTTAGCCTACACCCCCTTGCTACTGTCCTCACCTATGTCTACTCAAGCACTTACACTGATCATGATCAACTGTCATTACAGTGGTGCCGCCTCTTGCACAGCACAATATGGGTTGCCGTGAAGAAATAAAAAAGCAGTCTCCATTCTTATAAGCTCCTTAAAGAAAGTTATAGTTCTGCTTCTTCTCTGCTCAGGAAATGTGGAGCTCAACCCTGGTCCCCCCCTACAACTTACCTTGCCTATCGATTTTGCTGAGGCTACAGGTCTCAAAACTATGATGGTCAGCATTCTAAGCCTGCCTAAAAAACTTGTACAGCTGCAAGCCTGAGCTGCACACATTAACCCTGACCTTATCATAATTACTGAATCATGGTTAAAAAAGATGAACACTGATCAACAAATATCACTGCAGGGCTACAATTTATTTAGAGCAGATAGAGAGTCTAGAGGCGGGGTGTGGTTATCTATGCCAAATCTAAGTACTTGGTCACCAATATTAGTTGCAAATCTCTAGCCAAGGAGTTTGAGTTAGTTTTGCTGAGCCTTCATCTCCCCTCCTCAGAATGTATCACTATCCTAGGTGGCTATAGACCCCCGTCTGGTGGTGATGAAATCCTTAATCTTTTGAAATGCATGTTCGTAGATGCAAAAACTGAAACAATATTTCTAGGAGATCTAAATATGGACTGGCTGTCACCTTAATCACACGGCCTCAAATCCCTTTGTGACGAACTAGGTCTTGGGCAATTAGTCAGTGAATGTACTAGGAACAACACTCTAAATACTGCCAACAGTTCCATTCTAGATGTGGTACTAACCACCCATCCACACAAAATATCTCATTCGACAGTGTTTCACAGTGACATGAGCGATCATGGAATTGTTGCTTGCATAAGATCTCAAATTAAGGCCCGGCCGCAACCCATCTTTATAACAAAAAGATCCTTTCGCAAATTCAGTGCAGTAAACTTCCTATCTGACCTGAGCATGATCAGATGGCAAGATCTCTACCTAGCCAAAGATGTCAACAAGGCAGCTTACATTCTTAATGACAAACTCACTACAATAAGAAATAAGCATGCCCCTTTCATCAAAGTAAGGGTACGGAACAATTTCAACCCCTGGTTCACCTCGGATCTCAAGGCAGCCCTTATAGCTCGAGATAAGCTCTGGGCTAAAGCTAGACATTCCAAAGAATCTTCAGATTGGCAGGCCTTTAGAACAGCCAGGAATAACTGTGTGAAAAAACTTTGCTCTGCTAAAGCTAACTATTATATTTCTACCTCAACAAGCTAAAGGTAATCCTCATAAAATATGGAAGACTATCAAAGCTATAGAAGGATGGCCCATGGCCCCCTCTGTCCCAAAAAAGATAGTTGCAAGTGGCAAGATTGTGGAAAACAAGTCCCTAATCCTGGAGGAACTTAACTCCCACTTTGCCACAGCTGGATTAGCTTTTGACTCATCACCTTATGCTGGTGCTGCAGTGAGCCAGCATACCCTTCCCCCTACATCTAGTCTAGCATCCAGCCCCTTACAACTGCCTGATATAACTTATAAAGAAGTAGAAGATTCTCTTCTTAACTTAGACACCAAACAAAGCACAGGGGACGATGGCTTGGAACCCTTTTTCCTAAGGTCAGGCTACACCCATCTCACTGCCCCAATTCTCCACATCTTCAATCTTTCCATTTCATCTGCTACTGTGCTGTCCTGCTGGAAATCAGCACATATCCTCCCTCTATTTAAATCTGGTGACCCATGCAATGTTAACAACTATAGGTCTATCTCCATATTGCCTATCCTTTCTAAAGTTCTCAAAAAACTGGTCCATATTCAGTTAAAATCTCACTTGGAAACCTTCTCTCTCATTAACCCAGCTCAATCTGGCTTCTGGGCTAATCATAGCACAATCACTGCACTAGCAAAAGTAACCAATGATTGGATCTCTGCTATAGATGCTAAGAAGGTAACTGGTGCAGTCTTTTGGACCTCAGCAAAGCTTTTGATACTGTTGATCACAAACTATTAGTCAATTGCCTTGCAAAGTTGGGTGCCACATACCATACCACCCAGTGGTTCTCTAGCTACCTAACTGGAAGATTCCAAAAAAGTAAAGGCGGAAGGCTTTTTTTCTGCTGCCTTGCCAGTTGCAAGAGGAGTCCCCCAAGGATCCATCTTAGGCCCTATCTTGTTTTCTTTGTACATTAATTACTTAGATGCTAACATATCTACACCCAATCTACACTTTTTTGCAGATGATACTGTGTTGTATACTTCTGGCTCATCATTATCTGAAGTCAAGGGAGTGCTTCAAGCGGACTTCGCACAACTTGAGCATAATCTAATAAAGGCAAAGCTTCTGCTCAATGCTAAGAAGACTAAAGCGATGATATTCTCCCACAGTGCTGTCTCAGGCCCCCCCAATACCCTTGCCGAAGACTTTATTGTCACCACGCTAAATGAGCCTCTGGAAGTTGTAACCAAATTTAAATATCTGGGTACCTGGATCGACAATAAATTATCTTTCAATGACCACGTCTAAGATGTCTCTAGAAGGTTAAAAGCAAGGTTAGGTTTCTTCTACAGATATAGGCCCCTTTTCCCCCTTGAAACTTGAAACAAGCTTGCACAGGCCACTTTTCTCCCCCTACTCGATTATGGCGATGTAATCTATTCCTCCACCACTCTTGCAAATCTAAGTAAACTGGACATCCTTTATCACCGTGCGTTACAGTTCATTACCAACTCCCCTTACCGTTTGCACCACTGTGACTTATATGCAGCTGTTGGTTGGACATCCCTTACTACTAGACGCCTGCTCCATGCTGGGCTATGGACTCTTAAACTGCTCCTGCAGAAATTGCCAAGCTATCTCTTCCCTTATTAGTATCTCACATAGTGCATACTCATTAAGAAAATCTGACTTTATTATGCTTGACATACCAAGGACGCGGACTTCCTTTGGTAAACGTGCTATTGCATATGCCCTTCCCTCCATTTGGAACCAATTACAAACTGTACTGAAACTAACTAGCACAGTTTCAATAAACTTCTATAAATCGCTAAGTTCAGCCAAAATAAAGACACCTGTAACTGTCATTAAGTCTCTTCCTTCCCCATGTGTGCCATATTTATCCACTGGTAAGGTATAATTGATTTGTCATATTAACTGCTTTCCCTTCCCCTTCTACTCCTGGCTTAATCTATGCTTACGCTCCACTGCTACTCTATCAAATCACTCCTCCCCCCCATATCAGTTGTAGTCTGTTGTTTGTTCTAGCTGCCAAAATATATGTATTGCACACACCAGTCATCATGTTTCATTTATCAGTATGCAACCTGTAAGTCGCTTCCCTGTTTCATATCAATGTTTACCACCTGCGGTCACTCTATGTGGTACCCTTGTATGTATATCCAGCCTGTATCATGTAACGCGCATTTCATGTATATACTGTTATTACCTATCTGTGTTTGTACTTTAAGTGTTTATGTCACAGGACCTCCTTGTGAATGAGCTTGCTCAATGGAGTTTTCCTGCAATAAACTTGAACTTATCAAAGTCAGCTTGCTCCTGTAAGTAAATGATACATCAATGGGAGAAGTGTTTAAATCTCTTCAGGACCTGAAGGACTGCCTTGTAAAGCTGACAACAATAAGGTTTTTTTTTTTTTTTTGTAAATCCAAAATCATGCCTAACTTAGTTTCCTTCATCCAGATAATCTGTCACCTTTTGATCTCTCTGGAGCAGATAGCTGTCTGAATGAAAAAGGTCAGGGAAATAAAAGTGTTTTTTCCCCTTTTTTTTCTTGTTTTATAGACCTGGAAAGCACTTACTAAATCGTGATGCTTAGGACGGATCAGAGTTCCATGGATACACCCTATCTGATGACGAACTGAACCAGTTCTTCAATGACACAGAGACACTACTGATCACCATGATCTGAAATGTCACTAACAGATTTTTTCAATCGACCAATCAAACTTTATTTAACCAGGCAGTTACATCATTGAGCAAGCTCATTTTCAAAATGGTCCTGGACACAGAGGACACGTTTGCTTACAGTAGACAACACTTCATACAAAAGTAGACATCGGTACAGGCTGTTTCAATATACAAACTCAGTACTTGGGTGAATTAGACATGTAAAGCAAGTACATATATAGGCATTTAAAGGGTACCCTATACAGGTTGTAGCTTATAGAGTACAAGTGAGGAGAGGAAGGAGGGACATAGAGAAAGGCAGTGGGAAGAAAGGGTATCAGACACATACTAGAGAGGGAAAATAGGGCAGCCTAATAGAATGAGGCCCCCTGTGAAGCAAATTGATGAGAGGGGGAGGTAGGAGGGGTGAGATATTTGCCCTAAAGGGATACTGGTCAACACAGGAAATAGACAGCCCAGGATTACAGAGGTTAAGGACTTAGTTGAGTAGGGTAAGGTTTTACCTAAAATGAGATCTGATGATGTGCACAAGCTGGACTCCATTATGGTGGCCATGAACCACATTGTGAACTTTAAACAAGCCATGTGGACTTGACAGGTGTGTTTAGGGTGGACAAAAAAGATTGGGTGGGAGAATCATTATAAAAAGAAGGTGAGACAGCACTTTTTACCAATTTGTTTCAGATTATGCAGAGGATACAGTAGCTGGTGTTGTAGACGAGTTCAGACCAGTCCTGATAAAATAGAAAACAGATCCAGATGTGTGCAGCAGAGTGGACCAAACTAAAAAATCACCTACAATCAGTTAATTCTCAATATACTGTGAGACAGGTTAGGTATGCCAACTTTTTTCTCCTCTAAAAACAGGTATGCCAGTGCTATAGAAGAAAAGTGAACAGATATTCATCAGGTTTGCCAAGAAAAATACCACAACATTTTGGGACTAGTAACTTTAATTCGGACTCTACCAGCAAGTACTGTACAGCTGTTTGTGAATATGACATTGACTTAGTGAAAAGAATAAAATCTGATTAGTGAAGTTCATTAGGAAAGAAGTCTGATAGATTTAATCAGGATCTCATTACATGCACCATGTGAACAGGAATTTGATCCAATTCCAGTTGTTGAGTACTGGATAAAAAGTAGTAGACAGAACAAAAGGCCTTCTTTGAAGCCATATGGTCCATGGAACCAAAATAAAGCAATGAGCTGGAGGAAGAAGAGGGAGATGGCTGTTTAGAGTCAGAAGTATAGCAGGTACCCTCCCCATGGAACCTCCTCCCACCCATCTCCCCTAACCACTTGAATCTATCTCTCACTTTCTGGCCTCCCATCTTCACTTTACTGATAGACTTGTGACAATCCCACATCTCTGAGTGCTGGCCTATGGATCTCTATACCCTCCCTTACTTTTTATGTTTACTTGCGCTCAAGTAGTATAGAGTTCATGTAGCTTGTCAAATGTTAAATTTCAGCCAATCAGCATGTGCCATGTCATTTGGCAGGTGGGTGTGGCCTAAAATGGACCAATCAGAATTGTCCTCATGTTGCGCAGGAAGTCCCCGCTCTCTGCGCAAGACATTCCACCTTAAATGCAGGACATCCCACATCAAACATAGGAAGTGACGTATGAAACACAGGAAATAACATATTCTCGAAGCCGGAAATGACACATCATTCCCGTTCTACATCCCTACATCCTTCCTCCTCCATCCCCAGTCCCCTTGAACCTCTGTGACACCATCCAAGCTGAAACCTGAGTCCTTTCTCCATCTCCTCTAACCTCAACCACCCCATCCTAGCTTGAACCTGCATCTATCCTCTTTCCCTCCACCCCTGCTCACAATATTTTGGCACAAACTCTCCCATCCTCCCACCTTGTCCCACCACCACACTTGCACCCATCACTTACCTCAAACCTGAGTCTCTCCCCTCCTCTCTCCTTACCCCTCCACCACCTACATTGTACCCCATCACCTAGCTGGAACCTGAGTCTCTCCACTACTCTCACCGTGCCCCACCATCACCTACCTGGCAGTCCCTCAACCTCCCTCTGTTGATCTGTGGTATGACTGCTGGGTGCCTTTTTAATCAGAGGGATTTTTTTTTTGTGAAATGTGCTTTGAATTTCAGAGGACTGTAAGAACATTTATCTCTTCAGTGTAAGGAAGTTCTTTTAACACAATGCATTTTAAGTATTTATGACAAAACAGTGATTTCTTTTTTAATGTAAAAAAAGAAAATGAGTTCTAACTTCAAAAGCAGAGACAGTGCGCGCACGCGTGTGTGTGTCCAGCGCTGAAGCTGATTTTACAAGGTGTTCTTATTCCAAGTAGACTGCTTCAAATGACAAAGTCTGATTTAAAAATATACATACACACTCTCTAAATTCCTTTTTTGCATGCTTAAAAATAATGGAATAGTATTCTATTTTGAGATTAGAAACTAAATATATTTTTTCTATTTCCTTTGAAAAAGATAATTTACAAAATATCTTGTTATAAAAAGCACATTTTTCTATTAAATATGTAGTAATGTTACTGGTGAAAAGTATTCAAGAGGGTTTTATCCTCTCTGCATTTCCTGTAGGAACATTTTATCTTTGCTACTGTATATAAACAATTTCTGTTAAAAGAATGCATTTTAAGTATTTATTAAAAAACAGTGATTTCTTTTTTAATGTGATAAAGAAAATGAGTTCTAACTTTAAAAGCAGAGACTGTCTGTGTGTGTGTGTATGTGTGTGTGTGTGTGTGTGTCCAGCACTGAAGCTCATTTTATAAGGGGTGCTTATTCTAAGTAGAATGCTTCAAATCCTAAAGTCTGTTTAAAAACAGTCATACTCTCCACAAACATTTTCTTTTAAATGAATACATTAGAAAGCTGGTATTTTGATGTCAGAAACGAAATATATTTTTCTATTTCCTTTGAAAAAGATAATTTACAAAGTTCACTGTTTATCAAAAGCATATAGTTCTATTAAATATATATTAATGTACCGATGAATGTATTTAAGAGCATTTTAACCTCCAGAAAGCAACAAAAAGTTATCTGCATTACTTATGTAAAACTGAAAAACAAGTGGACTGCTTCATGGAGACGTTTATACTCTTGAGAAACTTAAAGAAAATTCCTATTAAAAGTTTCTATTAAACATGCCCTGCCCAACATTACAGCATAAAAATCACATACTAGTCATGCTATGTATCACAAGAGATGACATAATATTTATCAATGGGAGCTGTCTTCTAGAAACCTTGTGCTGACCATGTGATGGTCACTTAAAGAATAGTAGATATTAATAGACTCCTACTATACATGCTGATGCGTGCTGCTTGTCATAAGAGATGATTTCACCATACAGGATCAATGGAGGAATGTCTTGTATGTATCACAAGAGATGACATAACTACATTTATCAAGAGGAGCTATCTTCTAGAAACCTTTTGCCATCCTTGTGATGGTCACATAGATGATAGCTGATATTAATAAACTCCTAGTAAACATGCTGATGTGTGCTGCTAGTCATAAGAGATGACATTACCATACAGGATGAATGGGATCTGTCTTCTAGAAACCTTGTGATAGTCACATAGCGTGAGTTCATCTAACTGAGTCTTGTATATAGCTAGGGTCCCAAAGACCAGAAATTCATAGTTTTTAAAACTTTATGATCATGAACAGCTGGTCTGATTCAGATGATCTATCTGATAGTGAGAAAATGGAAGCCAGTCTATCAATACCAGAAGCATAAGGTATGTATTCTTGCAGAAAATGTGTAAAATATATCTACTTATATGCTTGTCATTACAACTAAAAGCCAGTCTGCTTTTTTTTTTTGTCTGATTGGTACAGGATTTGACAAATAAATACAATGTTTTTATATATATATATATATATATATATATATATATATATATATATTTGGGGCCATCTGTCTTAATAAATATGTTTTGTAAAATGGTTGGGGGTAATCTTTGCAGATTGTGGTTGGGGGTTAGCTTGTGTTGGGTTAATTTAAATATTTGCTGACAATAAACACATTTATTTATATTGGCTTAAATGCTTTGTAGTGCATGTTTGAGAAAATAGCATGCATTGACATTGTTTTACATAAGTAGCATCTGTCGGGTGTGTGTGTGTGTGTGTGTGTGTGTGTGTGTCCGATAATACAATGCTATATATCTATTAGGAGACATCTGTCTTATTACATATGTTTCAGTAAAATGGGATTAGCTTGTGTCAGGGTTATGACTTAACTGATTGTAGTTTGAAAAAATGTTTGACATACATTTATATCACCTTAATTGTTTTTTAGTGTAAGTGTATGTGAATGATCTTTGGAAGATGTCTTCATGACAATGTAAATGAAAGCTAGGCAGCCTTTGATTTGTAGTTCTTCTTTGTGGGGCAGAAATGATGGACCTAGAGACCCTTTAGACCTTACAATGTTACTCTATAGATACTGTAATGTTTAAAATGCTTAAGTGATAGGTTGATGCTCTGCTTTTTTTTGTCAACAGTTCAAATGTGTGCTTCAGGGAAAAGACAACATAAAAAGAGACATTCAGAAGTTTGTGAAAACAAACAGATGCCTACTGAAATTGTCACTACCAGCACTGAAAGTTTAAATGCAATAAATTACATTTGGTTAAATTTTAACCAGAGGGTACAACGTTCCACCAACTCAGTGGTTGCAGACAGAGCTGTGCCTCACCCCAGGATTGAGGAAAGGGACATTGTTGCACTGAAGTCATTGCTGAATTTTTTCCATTAATAGCTGGTGCCTTGTTTAAAGGACTTGTGGATCATGGCGGTTACAGGGGACATCTTTTTTAAAAGTGACAATTTAAATGATACTGTGATAAAACATATATCTTCTTTGAGCTAAGGAATTTAACTCAGATCTGAAGCATGCTCTGCAGGTAGTATAAATGTATCAAACAATCAAAGCGCTGGGACTGAAACTGTCTCAGAAACAGTGACAAGACAGAAAATCTCACAGGCTGAATAAAAAGGAGTTCAGCACTAAAAGAATGAAATAAATAGTAGAGGAATGAAAATATTTACATGGGATAAAAATAAAAGAACCCTGGAACATCTTAGAAAGAAAATAAGACACGCCAAAATCATATTACACTGTAGGGCATCACAGCAACTTATTGAAAATCAGCCGGATGCTGAATTAGAAAACCAGCAGCCCCCTCCAGTTTTATTTTTAGAAATAATTCAGCATTATGAACATGTGCTATGAAACTTTAGTGCAACAGAATTTTATCAGATATTTAGGTTTGTAAATTTTGATAGACTAGCATCATTCAGCCAGGCCATTCAAGCTGTGCAATCAGTAATTCAAGAACTTTTAGACCACATTATCCCTCAGTTAGGGGTACATGACTTTCTACAATTGTATTTGAGTGCTGGCTCTTTAAATCACCCCTTGTTCTCAAGGAGAACATGCTCTGAAGAGTTAAATGCTGGTACATTCTTAGATCACATAGCTGACATGTTACAAAGCAATGCTGAAGTCATTGCTTAAGATTCTTTACAGTTGGTGGTAACAACCATCAGAAACCGGGAGGGTTGTGTGGTGGGGAGTAGACATGCACTGAGTTCTATCCTCTATAGCAAAATAATTGAGAAAAAGAGACATTACTTGATTGATTTAAACAATGGAGATGTTTTTTTTGTTTTGCTGGAAGTGTACTTGCACTCCTAAACAGACACCTGACAGATAATCAATTGATCAGTAAGGCTAAAATATTGCATGCTGAGATAGGTTTGTCAGAACACACACCTGTCAGTTTCAGTGATGTGCCACAATTTGAACAGTTTTTTAGGAGTAACTATTAAGGTTCTATATTATAATGAAAGAAATTGGCAAACATTTTCAATGGGGTCTGGAAGCTATCCTAAAACACTTTTATGGTGTTACAAATGTCAAGAAACTTATAGGGGTCAGATACCTCTGTGAATACTGTCAATCAGCCTTCAGCCACAAAAATCATCACTCATGCACTCTTTTATGTAATGTGTGCTGTGATCCAGTCTATGCAGAAGAGATTGCCAATATAGTGAAATGTCCAAAATGTAACAAAATTTGTAGATCCTTAGATTGTCTGGAGAGGCACATGACTAAAGTTGATTTAGGCATGATCCCCTGTGAATCAAGCAAGCTATGTGAAGAATGTTTTGCCGTATACTAAGGAAATCATAGACATAAAATGGGCAGATGTCCTAGATGTGGTTCTCTTATGACTGCTGACAAACATTTGTGTTACATGTCTCCACTGAAACAAGTGAAGACCTCTGAGAAATACTTAGTGTTTGATTTTTGAGGCCAGACAAGAAACAGGAACACACACACACCAAATTATGTCTATGCCAAGCAACTGAATGATAGCAGATGTTGGGCATTTGAAGGAGATGAGTGTGTAAAAGATTTTGTCAGGCACTTTATAGATAAACCATTCAAACACTACACATTTATAGCTCACAATGCCAAAAGTTATGACAGCTATTTCACTGTTAGTCAGCTAGTCAAGGAAAAAAATGGTATCAAATTGCTCACACAAGATGGGAAATTGCTGTCCATGATTGTATCTGCACTAAACATTAGATTTATAGAGTCATTGTGTTTCACACCAATGCATTTGTCTAAAATCCCAGGTGCATTTGGCTTTGAAAATGAGATTGCTAAAGGGTGCTTTCCACATTTCTTAACACCAAGGCCAATGAAAACTATGTACAGTAGGTCCCCTGCCTGACGCCAGATTTTATGGGATAGAGTATATGATGCCTAGAGAAAAAGCAGAGTTCATGTAGTGGTACCTAGTCAACCAACATACAGAATTTGATCTGAAAAAAGAGCTTCTCTACTATTGTCAGTTAGATGTTGAAATTCTTTGAAAAGCCTGTGACAAATTTAGACAACAAGTGATGAACATGACAACCATGCAGGTTTTGAAACAGTCAGATGGTGACATTTTAGGGCATGAAGAGGTTAGTTTAAATCCCTTTCAATATACGACCATATCATCTGTCTGAATGGCCACATAAGAACACATACTCGCAGTTCTTCTTCCAGATAATTACCATGGCCTGCAAAAGAGGTTCACCACACCTGTGATACAGTGGTTAATGTACATAGCAGAGAAAGAAACCATTGCTATTCAGCACTGACTACAGCTTGGGGAATTTAAAGTGGGACCATATTTTCTCAATGGTTACGCTATAATTAATGAGGTTCCCACTGCCTTTGAATTCAATGGGTGTTTTTTTTTTTATGGTTGCAACATCTGTTACTGTGAAAAAGATTGAAATCATATGACAAGTATGACTTTTGGCCAGTTATTCAATCGAACCATTCACAAGGTTTATTTTTTAAAAAGTCAGCGGTTTGCCATTAGAGTCCTGTGGGAACATGATCGGAGGGAATTGGCCACAGATTAGGGGCTGATTGCTTTTATGAGGGACAAGGAACTACCCCAACCATCTCAAACCTAGAGAGTCACTGTTTGGGGGATGAACAAATGCTATTTCTCTGTACTATAGGATACAGCCCAATGAGACAATCTGCTATTATGATTTTACCAGTCTGTACCCTTTTGTCAAAAAAAATAAACAGTACCCAGTGGGTCACACTGCCATCATTTATGAGAACTTTGCTGACATGAGTCAGTACTTTGGTTTTGCAAAAATAAAAGTTTTACCCCCGAGAGGTCTCTTTTTTCCAGTGCTGCTATCCAGAATTGGAAAAAAACTTGTATTCACATTATGTCATGCATGCACAGAAGACAAAGTTCAGACACTGTACTCACACAATGATGAACAAAGGACACTGACTGGTACCCACTGTACCATGAAACTAAATCTGGCACTGGAAAAAGGGGTACAAGATCTTAAAAATTTATGAAGTGTAGCATCTTAGAGAGTCATCAACAGAACTGTTTGCAGACTACACCAAACTGCATCTGAAAGGCAAGCAAGAGGCATCTGGTTTCCCTTCATGGGTAAAAAATGAAGCGGATAATATCAAGTACATATAGCAGTATTTTAAAAGAGAAAATGTGCATTTGAACCTCACTGACATCGCTGTTAACCCTGCAAAGAGACAGATATCTAAACTGTTCTTAAATTCTCTTTGGGGGAAATTTGGACAGAGAGTTAATTTGCCCACCACCAGTTTAGAATCAGACCCCGATGAGCTTTTCCAGTATGTGTTTGCCCTCTATTATGATGTGGCCTCGTGCTTTTTCATCGATGATGAAACAGCATGTTTGTGCTGGAAATATACCAAAGATCACTACCCAAATTCTAACAATGTCAACATATTCATAGCTAGTTTCACCACTGCATATGCCAGACTAGAACTCTACAAACTGCTAGATAAGTTACAGGACATGTGCCTGTATCGTGACACAGACTCTGTCATTTTTGTGTCTAGATTGGGTGACTGGAAGCTCCCTCTAGTTGACTATTTAGGGGAATTGACTAGTGAGCTTTCTCCAGATGAGCACATTACTGAGTTTGTGTCTGCAGGTCCCAAGACGCACGGGTACTGGCTGTCCAGAGGACAAATTGTTGTTAAAGTGAAAGGCTTCACCCTTAATGTAGGTAACTGTGAACACATTAAATCTGACAGCTTAAAAGATTTGGTTTTTGATTACTCAGGGTCACAGACATCAAAAGAAATCACAATGAGGCAACCCAGCATAGTTAGAAACAAAAAGCAGTGGTCCCTTGAAACAAGAACGCTGTCCAAGACCCAAAGAGTAGTTTATGATAAATGAGTTTTACAATCAAATTTCAGAACACTTCCTTATGGATACTGAAGACTGAAAATGGATATCAGGTTGCAGCATCCCTTTACTTGTCTGTTGGCCAGCCCATCTAACAGTGGAAAAATCTTCTTCATAAAGCAGTTGTTGGAAAATTATGATACTACTTTATCACATAAACCTGAAAATATTGCCTGGTTTTACAGCTATTGGCAACCTTTGTACAATGAACAGATGTTAAAGTTTCCACAGATTCAATTTGCGGAGAGGCTACTATTGTCATTCGCAGATGATGACCTCTTAGCCCCGGGGAAGGAGAATTTTGCTGTTATAGATGATTTAATTGACTCTGCCTGTCAAAATAGTGAAGTCGAGTATGGGTTTACCAAGTACAGCCATCGTAAACAGTTAACGATATTTCTAATTGTACAGAATGTATTTTGTCAAGGCAAGAAAAGCCGGACCATTATGCTTAATGCCAAATGTATGGTCCTGTTTAAAAACACATGGGACAAGCTGTAGATACAATTACTGACCAGACAGATGTACCTCAGTCAGACAAAAATTTTTTTAGAAGCTTTTGAAGATGCCACAAAAAACATTACAGCTATTTATTGGTTGATTTGAGAGCTGGTACACCAGATGAATACAGGCTGAGCAGTGGGTTGTTTCCACCTGACTAGGCTGTGGCGTACGTCTTGAAAAAAACACATTCTGGTTTTAGAAATACATGATGCTGTGTTGTCATTATGTCTAAAAGACTGCAGAGAAACCTCTCTGTTTTAAAGTTACTTGTCAGAGGACCTCCCCGTTAAGAAAAGCTATTCTGTGCTCAGCCTCTGATGACTTGATATCCACCATCACACAGGTTGCTTTAAACACCTTGAAAGGAAATAAACAGCTAGCTTTTCTGAGAAAAAGGTGTAGAGTCATAAAAAAGCAACAGGAAACTGACTTTAAAAGGAAAAAAAAAAACAGACTGTAAACCAGACAGGCGGATTCATAGGGACATTGTTGGGAATTGCTATTTCTTTGATTACTGGACTACTGGCTAGCAGATAATGGCTTTTACTCAGAAAATGTATCTGGTACCTCAACAGCAATTGGACCATATGAAAACAAACTATCCCTATGAGGATATGAAAATAGTCACAACTTACAGCTTGGATACAGAAATGAGGTCTATAATATCATGGACTGATTTATCAGATCATGACAAAGCTGAGCTGTACTCTGCAGTGTTGCAACGTTATTTCACTCTAGTACGTCAAAGAGAATAGGCTAAAACCACTTTGACCTTACACATGCCTGAGAGTGAGGCAGTTTCTGAGCACTCCCCCTACTGATACTCTTTCTGTCATGAGTTCTATGGAAAAAGATATTTTGAACAGTGTTTCTCAAAGGTCTAAAAAAATACTGAGATATGCTTCCAGTGACGTAGCCGGTGGCAATGGCGGCCTAACTCATCGCTCTGATCCCCTAATACAACTCTAAAGGAGAATCCAATATTCATCAGATGCATCCTGGGGTTTTTAGCAGTGAGTCAGATTGGGTTAATGCACTACGATGGTTCGGATGAAAAAAAGAGGCTCATTAATGGCAAAAGCCGTCTCAGAGAATCAGCGAGGTAGACGTATGGAAGGCCTCAGCCCAGCCCCCTCGTGCTCATCAGCACTCTCAGTGTTGGGAGCCGAAGATTCATGTTTCGACTCGGGCTCGACTAGTACCAGAGCTGAATCAAGGAAAATTATTAAGTTGCTTCACAAAATAGATGCTAAAGTTACAGATATTCAGAAGGATTTCAAGAAACTGGAATCGAGAACTACCTCAGTCGAACAACACCTCGAGGGGTTGCAATCAGAACATATGGCTTTTGGAAGATCCCTATCATTTCTGTATGTGAGAGAGAAATTTTTAACTGCAAGAGCCGAGGATATGGAAGCGCGCACTAGACGGAACAATATCAGAGTGGTTGGTATCCCAGAGGGAACCGAGCAGGCAGACATGGTCGCTTTTATGGATTGCTGGCTAAAGACTGAATTAAAATTGGGAGAAGACTCTCCAGTAGAGATCGAAGAGCTCACAGGGCCCTCGCACTGAAGCCCAGACAGGGGGCTCCCCCCAGAGCCATCATCATTAAATTCCTGAGATTTCCGACTAAAGAAAGGATCTTGCAATTGGCATGGGCAAAGAAAGACCTGAATTTTGATGGCACAAAGGTATTTATGGACCAAGACTTCCCCCCAGCTTTGGCCCAGCATTGGAAGAAAGTGTTGGGAATGATTAAACAGCTCAGAGAGAGGGGTTGGAAAGCCTAGTTACGATACCCTGCCAGATTGTGGTTAGAAACACCTGAGGGCCCAAAAGTCTATGATTCATTGCTGGTGGCTAGTGATTTTTTGGAAGCTAACAATACCTCAGTCCCTGACATTAAAGAAGAGATCACTGAGAAAGAAGTTGAGCAGTTGTTGTAGGCAGTGGTTCCAGGTTCCAAGGATACTAATCGGCCTAACGCAAGGATGGATTCAGTGTTACCTTTGCATGCAGACTTATCCAAATGGCATCTTAGAAAGAATACTTCAGAAGAGACTGGTTGAAGCATTGCGACGTTCGCTTGGTGTCATATCTAACCCACCAATGCTCTGACTGTTGAACACTATCTTAGCCTGGCTATGATGATATTTTGTACCATTAGCTAACATTAATAGGCTCAGTATGGAGAGACCGGGTGGTTAGTGGGTTTATCTGTGGGCCTTTGCCCCCTTTCTCGGTCTCCTCGTCGCTGGCTCTGCATCCCTAGTGGCTCCCCTGCTCTGGGAGGGTTGGGGGGGTCACTGGGAGCTTGCGGGCCTCGACACGTGAAGCAGGGTTTTGTATGGGTGGACCTTTTTGTTTTGGCAGTTGAACTTCACCCGACAGCACTTTAGGGGGGACTCCTTCCTGGAGTCCAGCTTATATTATGATCCCCTCGACTATGTGGAGGTTTTTTTTTGGCCTACCTCATATTTCTCCACACCAGCAATAGGTGTTATTGCCGGGGGGAGGGGGATCTGATGTTGCAATGAGGGGTGTAGGCTCAATAATACAGATGGTGGGTTTTTTTTGGAAGTGGTGGTAGTAGTACTGGATGGCGAGGGGGACCATCCATTGCATATTAGCATTACTGGACCTTTCGGAGTGGTAGGGTTCGGTTCTCTTGTCTGGGGCCTTGGTGGTGTATAGAGGGAATCAGGGCAGTGCTTGGGAACAGCCTGATTGCCCCTGTACCCTCCCTCCAATGGATTGACTGGGGGGTGCAGGGGAACATCAATATCCTGCATTAATGACCAGTGCCACACACTGTTTATGTGAGGGTGGCCTACACTTTCCTCCCTCTCCATGAACCATGCTTTTTCACTATGAGCCATTGGGTTTCTTAAAGGGGTAACCAGATCTTGTGGTAGGTGATCCTCCAGCCTGATGATGTCATTAATAGGGCGGGGGGGTTCTCTCATACCCCAGGGAAATATTGGGTGGAGGGGGTTCGTGGGGGGGGTTGTTGTTTTTTTTCTTTCTCTCTCTCTCTCTTTTCCTCTCCCCCTCCTATGGATTCAATTGGGCTGGATTCTCCAACAGGATTCACATGAGGGATAAGGGAACTGAGGTGATAATAATGATCTCTCAATGGAGTTAGCACCAGTGGATTGAGGGGTGTTTTGTTTTTATACCACCTCCCAGAAGTTGTTTCAATACATAAAGAGAGGGCATGGGCTAGGGACTCCCTTGAGAGGGGGAGTCATCTGACCCTTCCACTTTGTGTGGAGTGTTGTTCCCTCTAGGGGGTAATAGTTGTTCCCCCCACCATGCACCTGGGGGCCAACTAAGCTAAAATATTTTGGTGCAGTCGACGACCCAGATCGCTGTAGATCTTACTTGCAACAACTGTTTGTTGTTGCATTCCCGTAGGGGAGGTAGACCTGGTGCCATTGGTGCTGAGCCCACAAGCCTTTGGATTAAGAGTGCATTTGAATGGCTGTGATGTCTGATGTTCTACCTGTTTTCTTCTTTCTCTTTCTTCTCTGTTCTTTTTTTACTTTTGGGAGAGTACCTCTTTGTGTGCTTGCGTTCCATTATTTTCTGGTTGGATGTAAGATCAGTAAGAATGTTGTAATTTGGCTTACAAACAAGGTATGGCTGATTTGACTATAGCCTCCTTGAATGTTAGAGGGATTAATAATGTGATTAAGCGTGCAAAGATATTGGCAGAATTTAACAGGGAAAGGTGTGATATTGCCTGCCTGCAGTAGACAAAGCTTACCCTGAGAGAGCATATGAAATTACGCAGAGAATGAGAGGGTACGGTTCACTCTGATGAGCACCCACAACTCAAAAGAGGAGGGGTGGCAATCCTATTTCGTAGGGGCCTTCAGTTTCAGACTCAAAAGGTGACCAAATCAGGGCATGGCCACCAACTGACAGTCTCGGGAGTTTACAAAGGGCAAACGATCCATTTGGTGGGAGTTTATGCCCCCACTCCACCCTCGGCAGAGGTTTTCCGGTCTCTTTTCAACTCAGTTGCCGGCTTACCCCCTGGCCAGGTTATTTTAATGGGGGATTGGAATTGTGTCAAGGATGTGAGTATGGATAGGAGTGCTACCAAAACCCCAGGGTCCAAGTCGTGTTCCCGTTTACTCCGCAACCTGATTGTGGAAGCCGGATTAATAGACCCGTGGTGACAGTGTAATCCTTCTGCGAAAGACTTTACTTTTTTTTCTCCTGTCTTGAACACATACTCAAGATTGGACAGATTTTATACTCAGAAAAATGCTGCACATTCCTTTAGAGATATATCTATCCTCCCCATAACCATTTCCGATCATGCCATGATTAAAGCAAAGTTCGCCTGGGATGTTGACGGGGGGGGGGGATTATGGAGGTTTGACCCAGGATTAATTAATGATAAACAATACACCGAGTTGACGAGGAGAGTTATCCAATGTTACCTTAAAGAAAATACTGAGGCAGTCTCAAGACCTAAATTCCTGTGGGATGCTCTGAAGGCAATAGTGAGAGGTCATACGATTGCCTTTGCTTCCCACCGAAATAAACCGTTTCAGGTTCACATTAAGGAGGCTATTGCCTCTATTGCAGACCTAGAGGCAGTCCATAAATGTACTGGATCTCAGAGGGTGTTGAAGAAACTAAGGGAAGCAAGGGAGACATACAGTTCCTTACTACAAAGGCGGGTGGAGAAATCCCTTAGATATGTTGGGCAACATTACTATGAGAGGGGAGAGAGGTCCAGCAAACTGCTGGTGCTCAGACTCCATAAACAGGCGGCTGATAGGTATGTAGCTAGGGTAAGCTCGGATTCTCCTAACCTCCCCTGCAGGACCCTCCCTGGCAAAATTGCACAGGAGTTTGCAAAGTTTTACGAACAACTATATAAGAAAGAACAAACACCAGATCATAACAGAAAAATTAAGGAGTTTCTGCAGGAGGTAAAGCTCCCTGTATTATCGGATGTCCAAAAGGCAGCCTTAGAGGCTTCCTTTATGAAAACAGAGGTGTAAGCTGCCATTAAATCCCTCGGTTCTGGGAGGGCCCCCAGACCGGACGGGTTCACTTCTGAATTTTATAAGCAGTTTCAGGAAGACCTGGTTCCTTTGCTTACTAGAGTTTGCAATGTGGCCCAGGAATCAGGTGCCTTGCTGGATACATGGGAGGAGGCCATTATCTCGATTTTGCCGAAGGCTGGGAAGGACCCCGCCTCCTGTGCAGGGTACAGACCCATCTCGCTACTTAACCAAGATGTTAAGATTTTTGCTAAAATTATCAGCATGAGGTTGCAAGGAGTGGCCCATGCCCTTGTCCACCCAGACCAAATTGGGTTCATTCCTGGGAGACATATTCAGGATAATATTAGGCTACTCCTCAATGTAATCTCCTCTGCGCAGCTCCCCATTGACTCCCCTCTTTCAGCAATACTATCGCTGGATGCAGAGAAAGCCTTTGATCGCCTAAACTGGGAATACTTGGATTCAGTATTGGGGGTATTTGGGTTTGGGGATAGATTTCGTGCCTGGATCTCTAATTTATACATCAAGCCGAGAGCCAGAGTCCGGGTGAATGGTATGATCTCCGGGGAATTTGGGATTGAGCGGGTACCAGGCAGGGCTTCCCTCTCTCCCCTCTCCTGTTCACCCTCAGTTTGGAACCCATGGCGGCTTATATCCGGCAATCAGATTTTTTTCGGGGTTTGAAAATTAGGGTGGTCGAGGTTAAGGTCTCGCTTTACGCAGATGATACCTTACTATATATTTCAGATCTGGTAGAAGCGGTTCCTAAGATTTTCAGTTTTCTTTCTGAATTTGGTGCCCTCTCAGGCTAAGAATCAACCCCTACCAGGGTTGCAGCAAATTAAATGGTGCAGGATGGGTTTTAGATATCTGGGGATATGGGTTCCTAGGGATTTTAAGGCTTTATACAACACGAATCATCTAAAGATTTTGGAGGATATCAGGGAAGATTGTAATAGGTGGAAGGAACTTCCTCTTTCTATTTCTGGCAGGGGAGAGTTCATTTGCATGAATATTCTTCCCCGACTGTTGTTTGTACTAGGAGCCATCCAATTGAAGCCCCCCAGAAATTTATGGCATGATGTAAGGTCCATGCTCTCCAGATTCCTATGGTCTGGGCGGAAATCCCGAGTGAAGTGGAAGATAATGGTCACCCCAAGGGAGAGGGGTGGTTTTGGTATCCTGGATATCCAGAAATATTTTTGGGCGTCACAATTATTACCCCTAGTAACCATGACACATGACCGCCCCACCTAGGTGGGTCTAGATTGAGATGGCTGACTCCCCTCTGGCAAATATCTCAGATTTAATTTTCTTAGACACACCTAGGTTAGGTCAGTTGGATTTCAGAAACCCTTTCACAAGATTGATTTTGCAGGTGTGGAAAGATATGAATCTAAAATTAGGCATTAGTCTAAAGCTTAATCCACGCACGACCATCCAGAGCTGCTTGGACTTTGGCCCACTAAGATGGGATATGGGCTTCCATCGTTGGGCAAGAATGGGGTTGGTTAATCTAGGCCAGCTTTTTAATCAGAATTCATTCAAATTGTTTCAGCAACTAAAAATGGAATTTAACCTCCATAATAAGGACTTTTTCCGTTATCTTCAGATTAGACATTATGCCCATATAAAGAAACAACAAATTGAAATGGGCATAGTGCCTGGGGGCAACCCAGTACTTCAGTCCATCTCTCTCCTGACCAGACAGTCAGCCCACGAAAAGAATATAATCTCCAGGTTGGTCACAGGGATGAATCAGGCTGAAGGAGATTTTTTACAACTGGTCAAGGAGAAATGGCACGGGGAGATGGGGATGATCTTGTCGGATGCTGATTGGAACTCTATTTGGAGTTCCATTCACACTGCAACATCCTCCCTTTTCTGGCGAGAATTTCACTGGAAAATAGCCATTAGATTTTTTAGAGTTCCTGTGACGACAAAACATTTTGGCTTGCACCGCTCCGATCTTTGTTGGAGACACTGTCGGTTGGTTGGCACCCACTTTCATATATTTTGGGAATGCGATGTTATACAAGAGTTCTGGAGGGAAATAATTGATAAATTTAACAATATTTTTGAACTAACACTACCAAGTTCTCCACAGCACTGGTTATTAGGATTGCCGCCCCCCCCAGTTGGTTTCTAGATCTGCTCGTCTCCTGTTTGGAATCCTTGTGGCAGCAGCTCTTAAAGCTATCACTCTCTCATGGCTCACCCTGGATAAGCCTACTCTCACAACATGGATGGGTATCTGTACCAGGATAATAGATATGGAATATTTGACTGCCAAATTAAGATTGTCTGTAGGCAAGTTCAAAACGAGATGGCTACCTTTTCTGCACTTCATGGTCGTGCAAGAGGGGAGGCCAATAATGGACTTGCTTGCTAAGTATTCTTAAACTGTATTTGGTCCCTCATAGTCACCATGTTAACTTTTTATCTGACGTTGCTTTTATATTGTACAGTATGAGCAGGGGGACCTGCTACGCAGCATCTATTGGGGGGAATGAGTATGCCCTGGTGACCAGTAGGGGGCATGCCTGGGCCTCTGTATCAACTGCACTTTTGTCTGTTTTGTTGTTTGTTTGTTCTCTTTAACTTTCTCTTTTATTTCTTCCTTGTCTTCTTCCTCTTGTATGTGATCTTTTGATCTCAGATGGTACTCTCCCACTTTTTGTGTTGTGTTTCTATTGTACTCTTTAAATAATAACTCCTACTACCTTTCCTTTGCTTTTATCTCATACTTTACTAATCCTTCTCGGACCTCCAACTACTGTTTCCCTTTCTTTTCTTTCTAGTGTCGGATTTATATCTCTCTATCTTCCCTTATAGACATTGATGGTTTTCATAGCATTTAATGACTGTGGAATTGCATTGTCAAAATGTCTACTTCTATCTGTATCTCCTTTGAAAATACTTCTCAATAAATTGCTATTTCAAAAACAAAATACTGAGATATTACTAAAGCAAATGGCAAAGAAGAAGAATATTCTTTTTTGGAATAATATGGGGGAATTGATGTATAAAGGTAGTGTTGTTTCTGAGGCTCATATGGTCAATTTGGTAAGGGCTGCTACAGCCACTCACATTATCACTGACCACAAAAAGCTAAAGGGGTGGGATGTGTTTGTCAAAGTGGTGGCAGAGTCTAACATACCCACATCCATCTTTGGTCATTCAGCAAACAGGAGATATGCTGAAAGTCGAAAAACAGTCGATGTAAAAGCTCCTGAACCCTTTCCACTTAGCAAATGGTCAGTGACACCCAAAAGACAAAAGTATTTTAAGAAACCTGCCTAGCTCCCTGTATAAATGTGAATATTATATTAAGAAACCTGCCTAGCTCCCTGTATAAATGTGAACATTATATACCTTAGTGACTGATGTGTACTGACTATTTTAACATTTTTTTTACAAAAAGGTATTAACAGTGATGTATGTTATAATCCTACCTCATACTGAATACATTAACATGTTTTTTAAAAAAGGTACTTATATTTCTGTATGTTATCATCCTATCTCATATTGAATATGGTAGTATTTTTTTACAAAAGGTTTGTATACTGATACATGTTAGCCTACCTCATCTTTTTTATGTAATCATGCTTTTTTTTTAAAAGGGGGCATATCATAATCCTAGCTCAGTGATATGTCACATGTAATGCACATTTTTAATTAAAGGCTTTTAGTTTTCTGTATCTCATCTATGATTTTATCTGCCATTGTTTTATAATAAATACCTTTTAATATTTTATATATCGTGTCATTATTAAAGACATTAAATATCTGAAAATTTCAAATACATGTCCCTCAGAAAAACTGACAGACACAGAGATCATGAGGTTATATATGATTTTATAAAATGATGTTTGTAAGATACAAGTGATTGCATATTTTAAATTCATTACATGACAAACAAGTCTGAACATGTTGCTGTCCCACTGATACAGGCCCTGACATGTTTCGATGTCTGAAAGGGCAATGCACAAAACTAGTTACCATGGCATCATTTTTGAGTAAATCATTAGAGTACATATTTAGAAATTTATCATAAGAAAGTCCTTTACATCTGTGATGTAAGAAAAAGATGCAGTGAAAGCCACAGTTGGCAGAGAAGGTATCTTGCAACTGTGTGTTTTAGTATAGAATGGTCTTTGCATTTCTGTTTAAAAAGACCCCAATCCTTTGTGCATAATTGTCGGGATGAAAACCGTAGCTATCAAAGAACTCCCCAGCCCTATTTTCTGAAATGTGTACAACTAACCAGTGCTGTCCAGGGAGGTCATGGGGATCAGTATTGATAACTAGTACTGCCGGAAGGTTTCTCAGTCTCTCCTTGAGTGGCAGATCATAGGGAAACACACCCAGAAAGCAGTCATGAATCTACGAGTCATTTGTTACAATTTTTTCCAGCTGCTTTGTATTAATTGTTTATGTTTTTTCACATATAATCAAAAATAACATTTCTTCTCTTGTTTATTTCAATGACATCAAACACAGCATAGACAATGAGAGTAACTGTTTGTGGGTGGGCTTCGGTGAATCTGATTTCTGCTCTGAGGTTTCCAGTTTTAATTAAAGAATAATGATCAGCACATTCTTGGTCCTGAGTGAGATCAAAGGCAAACAGTGTGTACCCTTGGGTAAATTCCTGATGGTTGACAACTAACGGTGGATCTTTCATGTTTTTCCCTCTGCCTGTGCTAGATTAAAATATTCTTTCACGGCATATCCATTTCTAAAATTGGACTGCAGAGGATTAGCGGAGATTTGTTCACCGTCCAGATACAGAGCCACAAAATTAATGTTATAATATTTAAAGTTAAAGGGGTTTAGAGTGTAGGAACCATTAAAAGCATCATTGTCAACAAATACCATGACCATCATTTTTGGTAACTCTCCCAAAAACTAATTATCTTGGTTAAAGACCCTGCTGTCTGCTGGGAGGCTGAACACTTTCATCCCCACCCTGTCTATAGGCTATTTCACATTAGAGATCAGCAGGGCTTGCAAGTGTCCCAGATTAACACCAGGGGTCACTGTAACCCTTTTGACAAACAGAGAAGCGGCCATGATTTTTAGCTTATAATGCTCAGCATCTCCATTCATCAGGCAAAAGTGGTCCCTGTTACATGTCAGTTTAATTTTAATATCCACACCATTCAGCATCAGTTTCTCTTGAAAAAACAAGTCTGTGTGCAAGTGTCCTAGCAGCTCTACCCCTCTACTGAGATGTGTGAAGGAGCTTCTTTTATTACACCTTACATTGTCACCAGCTCTGTCTGTGATTTTGTGTTTCCCTGGGGTGTCTTTGTAAAATAATCCTGCCATGAATTGTTTAGAAAGGATCTCTTCACTGAAGTTCGGCACAGATTCTATGATAGCCCTGTAGGGGTAACAGTTATTGCTCTGACTGATGAACCAATCACTGACAGTCATATCCAGCTGACTGAAAATGGTGGCCACTGGGTAGTTTATAAGACCCACTTTGGCTGCTGCGTGTATATCACCACCATCTGCTTCAATGATTTTGCAAACCAGGTAAAGAAGCATGTTGTTTAGATCCAAATAGTTTTCACCATTCCCTGCTATATAAAATTCAATTGGTGAGTTTTCTGAAAGGACAGCCAGGGGGTATCTCTACATAAATGCTTTTTTCAATGCTTGTCTCTGTGGGAGCAATGGCAAACAAGTCCAGTTCTGATTTTGTGCATTCTTCAGAACCACAGTGCATGAAAGCCATGTTTTTTAGAGTAAATCTGTATGTTTTTTATGTCCCCTCGAAGGTCCTTTGGCCTTTGACCTCTTTCTTTTATGCAACGTTTTGCATTTTGAGACACGTCTTTTAAAGTAGTGGGGAGGTCCGATGAGAAGCGAAGGGTGTACTCTGCATTTTCTCTTTCTACCTCTCTTGACCACAATCAGCCCTGAACCATCCTGAGTGGTCTTATTGCCTCCTGACATCCTTTGAGTGACAGAGCTAGTCACATGCTCCACCACATCCGTTGCAATATTTTTAGCAGCTGCTTGTAGATGTGGTTTGGCAATTTTGAACCCCCTTCTTAAAAATGGAACTGCTTTTCTAAACAGACTATGAAATATCCCTCCTATACCAGAACCATACAGTACATAGTTGGAAGTCCATGAAAGCCCTTTGAAGGCTTATTGCCGAGGCACTAGGGGCTCTCATCGTGGTGTGAATAAACTGACAATTTAGTTGGATTACTTGGATTTTTGTGTGTTCTTTCTGGAGCACTGCTGTGTGGAATCTTGCTATGTGTTGGGCTGGCCACCCATTGCAGTGAACCGACTCACAATTGAGCGCAGGAACTTTTTCTTTGTAATTTTGCATCCATGGCATTGGAAGGGTTAACATCCACTGGTCTGCGTGTAATGCTTCTGTGATAAGTATGATTATAGCTGTGCACCAGGTCAGGCAACACATCAATATATTTCCACGTGTTTTGGGCTATGCAGTAATTCCACATGCATGTCTTTAAAGTTCTATTGCACCGTTCTACAATGCTAGCCTTCACTTCATTATTTGTTACAAAATGGTGTATTTTATTTTGGTTTAATAGTGCCCTTAAGGAGGCATTTAGAAATTCTTTACCCTGATCAGTCTGCAACTTCTCAGGTATGCGTCCATTTTTAAAAATTGTTTTAAAGGCCTGCATCACTGTCTTGCCTGATTTATCTTTTAAAGTCACTAGCCAGGCACGCTTAGACAGTACATCAATGCATTTAAACCCAATATTGTACTTTGCATACTGACTCATATCCACTAAATTGGTTTGCCATTGTCTATCTATGTCAGAAACAATGACAGGATTTCTCTTAAATTGAATTTTGCTGGTCTGTGTAACGTATAGGGGTCCTGCTTGGCAAACCATTCTGCAACACCTTTCCTGGTCACACCTTTATCAATTTATTTTGCAGCTTTATATAACTGAGTCACACCACTAAAACTGCTCACTTTTCTTGCATTCAAATATATATTCTGAAGCAGTTGATCAGTTATCTTCTTTCATCAGTACCAAAATACATCTGTTTACTAGCCAACTTCTTGTCACCCGTAAAATGACGTTTATGTGTATGTGTGCTCTTTTTTCTTAAAAATTCAATGACAATCATAAACTGCTACATGTGATTATGTTTTAGTCATACATACAAAACATTAACTAATACATATATTAATTACATACAAAAGCCATAATAGTGTTTTAAAGAGTATATATATATATATATATATATATATATATATATATTAATAGTATATAGTGTGTGTGTATATATATATATATATACACACACCTGTAACACATAGTATGCATGCAATGATTACATAATATTCTGTTTCTACACTACCAGATTCTTTCACATTCTACCATTTCCAGAGAGAGTTACATTTGGGCTGTATGTTTCACACAAGCAAGGGTTTCTCCCACTTCCCCCTGGTGACAAGATAGGCACAAAACATACACACATGTGCCATGAACCACTCAAAATAATCAGGGCGATCTTTGAGGGGTGCTGTTGCAAAATCAAGAATGCTATTCACCTTACATATGTCTGTGTGTGTTTTTTCATTCATTGCATTGATATACATATGCTACATAATTGGGGGCATACTTTTAATCTCAGTCATTGTCCTTTCTGCTAGTGAAGGTGCAGCACTTTCACAGCATACGTTTAATGCATGACACTTTCCAAAGTATACAGGGGTCTTTAAAATGTCCTTTATCACATGGCACATTGTAGCCATCAAGAGTGACTGGAATATTGGGAGCATGCCATTATGTTCCATATGAAATATAATACACATTATACAGATTAGCGTGTCACTTTTTTATTCAGAAAAGATGACTGCTACATCACATTTATTAAATACAATGTAAGCAATACATTCTGCAAAAATGTGATGAATACACATGATGCTTAGTGCTCTTTCATTTCATGTAGCATCATAATTGAAGAAGCCAGTTTCACAGTATGAGAAATATCACATTCTTTTCTTTGCTTTAAAGCAGACACACACATTGCTGCAATTACCAATATATACAAGTTACAAAGACATTCAGGATCTGCTATGATTCTAGGCACAATCACTGTAATGTTTTCTAAAAGTGTCAACTCAGATTCTTTTATATAGTTATCTATATCTTCCCACATGTCTGAGGGGACACGCAACATCAGTTCCATGGCAGAAGATAAGTCAGAAAGGGATGTTTCAAAGTCAGGCAGCGGAAGGGTCACAGTAATGGCTTATGATCAGATACATAAATCTTTGGACACTCTCTTTGTTTGCAACCAGTATGGTTCTTTGTAAAATAAAATAAAATATGAAGCTTTGGGTTCTACAACATTTACACATGACCTGTAAGAGATCAGTAGTTAAATGAATTTTCATAACAAAAACAGAATCCCTAAATTTCTTTTTACAAATTTAACAGAGTCACCGAAGTTCTTGTTAGAAATTTTTTAAAGGAGCATTTACTGACTAGATGTCTGGCCTCTTTTCTAATCTCACCATCTGTCTGTTGTAACATATCTGTAAGTATGCACGTGGTGTCATCAGCTCTTTTCACATCATTTAAAACATGGTTTACAGATTCTATAGTTTTGTTGCTCATGCTTAAGCCCTGTTGTTTCAAAGCTATTGCTAAGATCACTGGCATGAGATGCCCTACATGAATGACTTCAGAAACATTTTTTTATGCTTCTCTAGCCGTCAAGTCATCAAAGATACATGTATGGTTTATCTGACTAGGGTCATCTATCTCACACCCAGGACAAACATCAACCATTTCACAATGTATCACTTTCTCTATCACTGTGGCAATTACACCATGAGTGGTGTAGTACATAACATACTTACAATACACTTTGTGGTCAGTTTTGGGGGGTTTAATACTTAGGCCTGTTTTTTCATCTGAGGAAACCCATCTAATCTCAGTAGATGAGGATGGTTGTGGCTGTGTAGTGATTACAGTGTTTTCTGTTTTTTCAAGCATTCTATTGCTCTCTAACTTTCTAACATATTGACCTTCACACATCTCATTAATAACCACATCTGTATCTTTCACACAGCAAACACAGTCAAGCAGTAGATTTGTGGAGACTCAAGTATCCATGCTGTGTGAATAAGATCATTGCTCCATTCCATATCCATCCTCTGATACAGCAAAAAGAACATTGGTCCTTTTACTCAGTAAGTTCCAGTTCATCTGGTAACTCATCTGTTCAGTTACCCTCTGCATGCATGTCTCCATTCATTAATCTTTTTCAGTGTTTAAAACCAAAACATAAATTTACCTCTGCAGTGCAAGATGCTTTGCTATCTTTCTCTTCTTTTTTAGCCTGTTGCTTTTTCTTATTTTTTCTCTTCTTAGCCTTTTGGCTTGCTGGTCATGGCAGTGTCACCATCTGCCTTGTGGCTGGCTGTTGCTTCTACCTGTGTCTTGGCATTCTTATCTGACTCTCCCTCCATGGCACTCTCTGTTCTGGGCTTCATTTTCACAGCTTTCTTCACAACAGACTCACATGCTAGCTCTTCTTCAAGGTCATGCATTTGTGCCTCTTCAATAGGTGTATCAGGATCAGTTTTTGCTTTTTCCGATTCACCAAACTGTGCAACGAGATTTATTTTTATGTCACAAATCCTTCCACTGGCCAACATTCAAATTGGACATTCTTTTTCACAGTTTCTGTATCACATATAGAAGAAGAAGAAGAAGAAGAAGAAGAATCAGCATTTATATAGCACTTTTCATACATAGTGTATCCCAAAGCACTTTATAAGCAATGCTAGACTGGTAGTGAAGTGACTGAATGTGTGGTGGCGGCCATATCGCACATCATCACCCACACACAGCCTGGATAATTGCATATACATGGGTTTAGGCCTGAAAGGCAACTTATCTTCTTGCTTTTGATCTTCTGGCTGTTCATTTGGTGGTGTAACCGTATGTTCCATAACTGGAATGTTAGTTTGAGATGCTGTGTTCTGGGCCATCTTCTTGAATTGCTTGGTTAATCAGCTCAGATCCTATAAAGTAGATTTGATGAGGTTCAGAAAGCTATTCTGGCACATCTCCAACCAGTGGTTTATAGACCCCTGCCAGATGAACTCATGCTATGTGACCATCACACGGATGGGTATGGGGTTTCTAGAAGACAGTTCCCATTGATAAATATACTGTAGTTATGTCATTTCCTGTGATACATAGAATGACTAGTATGTGATTTTTATACTGTAATGTTGGGCAGGGGATGTTGACCACTATCCTATATACTGTACATGGGAGGTCTTCCCCCCAACTTATCCCCCAAAATTCTATCCTTCTCAAATTTTGCCCTCCTGGACAGAGCACACTTTCTTCAGGACCTTAGTCTGGTTGATTGGTCCCCTGTTTTCATCACTAATGATGTCAACACAACTACTGAATACTTCGCTGACATCCTACTATCCCTATGGAGGAGATATGTCCCCACCTCTACCCGCAGGGTCAAGGGAAAACCCACCAAGTGGCTTAGGCACCCTTTACTCCAGTGCCTAAAACTAAGGGATAAGCTATGGGTGAAATGAAAATCCTCTGCCCTGCCTTCCGACTATGAGGAATATCATGCCATAAGAAATACATGCAAGAAGGACCTCAGATTGGCCAAAAGCAAGTACTACAGTAAGCTACTACGCTCTTCCACATCCAATCCAAAGCGATATTGGGCATGAATAAATGAGATCCTTGGGGACAACAGGCTGCAGACTCTGAGGGAAATGATGGTAAATGATGTCAGCTGTAACCACCCCTTTACTATTGCCGAAGCTTTTAACTCTATCTTTACAATGCTCCCCACTTTCCCTTAGGACTTTCCTCTCGGCTCTCCTACTTCCCTCCAGGATGCCTCTAATGCCCTAGCACCCCTGAAGCTCAATCATGTCAACAGATGTGAAGTCCTAAAACTTCTCAGAGCCATCTCCTCACATAGTAGTGCAGGTGCAGGTGCAGATGGTCTTCAGCCTAGGATCCTTCGGCTGGCGGCCTCTCTATTAGCAACATCAGTAACTAGACTATTCAACCTCTCTATTTCTACCTCTGCTGTTCCCCTCATATGGAAATCAGCTAGGATTATTCCAGTGTTCAAAAAAGGTGACCCTAACAGATTAGCTAATTATAGGCCCATTGCTATAATGCCTACCCTTAGCAAACTGCTGGAAAAATTAATTCATGTCCAGGTCATCTCTCAACTGACTGAACTCAATCTTCTGTCTCCTATCCAGCATGGTTTTAGTCCTGGACACAGCACCACCATGGCTTTTACCCTGTTCACCAGTGATGTTAAGATAAACATGGATAATGGATAACTCACCGGGGCTGTATTCATTAACCTTACTAAAGCGTTTGACCTGGTTAACCATCCCCTCCTACTGTGCAAACTACAAAGCTTTGGTGCTACTGGTCCCACCTTGTCCTGGTTCAAAAGCAATCTTGACTGTCATTCCCAAACTGTCTCCTTCTGCAAAGTCCAATTATCTTCTTCTGACATCTCCTGCAGTGTACTTCAGGGCTCTATACTGGGCCCACTGTCACTCTCCATCTTTGTTAACTCTATTCCGGCCTCTACTAACTATTGTAAATCTATCATGTATGCTGACGACCTGCAACTTTATACTACGTTTACATCTGTCAGTGAGATCAATATGCACCTATCATCCTTTTTTACAACAGATCCAGGTCTGGCTCTCCTCTAACCAATTAATTCTTAATCAATCTAAGACTCAGGCCATGCTCTTTGGGTCCTTAAGGAAAGTCAGTGCTGAATCCCATTACCTGCTGGTCCAATGCCATGAAGGATCTGCAATAGCCAACACACATACTTTTAAATATTTGGGGGTGACTCTTGACCCCCAACTTCATTTTACCTCGCACATTAATGAGGTCTGTTAACATGTCAACTAAAAGATTGGAGCCTCTTACAGGGTACATCACTCACTCACTACTTCAGCCTGCGTCTCCATAGCACAGAGGGTCTTGCTTCCGGGGCTGAAATATGCTCTTCCAGTCTTCTCTCATGCCAAAGTAGCAGATCTACATAAATGGGACACCACATACAACAACATCTGCAGATTTGCCCTGTCGGCTCCCCGTCACACCCATCACTGTCTTCTCTACTCTGCATTGAACTGGCTGTCTCTGGATGGCCTGTGCTCCTACACTCTGCGTAACCTTATTGATTCCTTATCCTGTCCACCATGCCCTGACATGCTTGCAGCTATGCTTAAACCTGTTATCCAAGTTCATCACCTAAGGTCTTCAGATTCTCCCCTGCTTGCTGTTCCTCCTTGCTCTACTAAGAAGAGTGAGCAAGCTTTCTCCCACTTTGCTCCCAAATTCTGGAAATCTCTTCCCACCAACATTAAGAATTCCCCATCTCACTACCCATTCAAAAAGCACTTTTTTCTTACTGGTACTCTCCTGGCGTCCACAATTGCTCTTTATTCCCACTCTGGATTATTCTGCTCACTCCATGTCTAACAATGCTAAGTAGTCATGCTGTTGTCCTGTACAATTGCCTGTATGCTTTGTTGTTACCCACTCATACATGGGTGTTTTAGTCTGTACCCTTGTTTGTCCACCCTGTGTGGTGGTCCAGTGTTCTGTGCATATACCTGTCTTGTCCTCTGTAATATTGTCTCCCTTACTGTTGTACACTCCTGGGTCATGCTTAAAAATAGGCAGGTCTTTTGCCTAACACACTTACCTGGTTACCAAAAGCTAATAAATAAATAATAGGAAATTTTAATAGGAATTTTCTGAAGTTTCTCAGAGTATAAAAGTCTCCATGAAGCAGTCTACTGGTTTTTCAGTTTTACATAGGTAATGCAGAACACTTTTTGTTGCTTTCTGGAGGTTAAAACACTCTTAAATACATTCACCAGTACATTAATATATATTTAATAGAAATATTGGCTTTTAATAAGCAGTGATCTTTGTAAATTACCTATTTCAAAGGAAATAGAAAACTATGTTTAGTTTCTGACATCAAAATACCAGATTTCTGATGTATTCATTTAAAAAAAAATGTGTGTAGAGAGTATGATGGTTTTTAAACAGACTTTAGGATTTGAAGCATTCTACGCTGGACACACACACACACACACACTCGCGCACACATGCACACACGCACACACACACACACACACACACACTGTCTCTGCTTTTAAAGTTAGAACTCATTTTCTTTTTCACATTAAAAAATCACTGTTTTTTCATAAATACTTGAAATGCATTCTTTTTACAGAAAGTTTTTATATAGCAAAAATAAAATGTTTTTACAGGAAATGAAGAGAGGATAAAACCCTCTTGAATACTTTTCACCAGTAACATTAGTATATACTTAATAGAAATATGTGCTTTTGATAACAAAAAATCTTGTAAATTATATTTTTTAAAGGAAATAGAAAAATATATTTAGTTTCTGATCTCAGAATAGAATACTATTCCATTATTTTTAAGCATGAAAAAAGGAATTTAGAGAGTATGTATGTATGTTTTTAAATCAGACTTTGGCATTTGAAGCAGTCTACTTAGAATAAGCATGCATTATAAAATCAGCTTCAGCACTGGAGACACACACACACACACACACATATACACAGATATGCTGTCTCTGCTTTTAAAGTTAGAACTCATTTTCTTTTTCACATTAAAAAAGAAATCACTGTTTTTTCATAAATACTTAAAATGCATTGTGTTAAAAGAACTTCCTTACACTGAAGAAATAAATGTTCTTACAGTTCTCCAAGCTTCAAAGCACATTTCACACACAAAAAAATCCTCCAAGTAAAAAGGCACCCAGCAGTCATACCTCAGATTGACAGGGGAAGGGGGAGAGATTGCCAGGTAGGTGATGGTGGGACAAGGTGAGAGGAGGGGAAAGACTCAGGTTCCAGGTAGGTGATGGGGTGCAATGTAGGTGGTGGTGAGGCAATGATAGAGGAGGGGAAAGACTCAGGTTCAAGGTAGGTGATGGGTGTAAGGGTGGTGGTGCAACAAGGTGGGAGGTTGGGAGAGTTTGTGTCAAAATATTGTGGGCAGGGGGTGGAGGGACGGATGATAGATTCAGGTTCAAACTAGGATAGGGTGGTTGCGGTTCAAGGGGATGGAAGAAGGACTCGGGTTTGAGATTGGGTGGTGTTGTGGAGGTTCAGAGGGATTGGGGATGGAGGAAGAATGATGTAGGGATGTAGAGTGGGAGTGATGTGTCATTTCCGGGGTTGAGAATATGTCATTTCCTGCATTTTGTATGTCACTTCCTGTGTATGACATGGGATGTCCTGTGTTTAAGGTGGGACATCCTGTGCAGGGGGGGGATTTCCTGTGCAATATGAGGACAATTCTGATTTGTCCATTTTAGGCCACACCCACCTGTCAAATGATGAGGCGCACGCTGATTGGCTGAAATGTAACATTTAACAAGATACATGAATGCTATACTACTTGCACATGTGCAAGACACATTATGTGGTAGCTGAGGAGAGAAGTGGGTTGTGGAGGTGTAGCACTGTGGCAGCCAATGGAGGCACTGCATTTGGGTGCTTGGCAGTTGTGGACCAATGGAGGCACGGTGTGCTGATGACACTGGCTTCCAAAAGTGCCACCAACTTGTAACATTTTCACTGCAGCAATAAGGGGCTGCTTCATCATTGCAGCATCAGCCATTCTGCCGTAATGAGGGAGTGACCCATCATTGCTCAGAAGAACGTTGCCTAGTATAATATTATTTGTATAGGTGGTGGCAAGCAGCTGCCATGTTCACAAACAATATTGCACACCTCTAGTGCCAAGGGGTTGTCCAATTCCCCTTGGCATCATGTGCCACCTCCAAAACAGTTGTTTGCCAATGGGGGCCCCAATCCCTGTCAGCTTCATTCCCCCCATGTAATTTGCCGATGGGGGAGCCCACTCTGCATCAGCATAATGTCCCCTGAAAAATGTTGGGTTTGTGCAAAGGGGGTGTCCAATCCCCCATAGCTCTTGCCCCCTGTATGTGCTGACAGGGGTGCCCAATCCCCCATCAGCTACAGTCACCCCAACCAAAACACTCGGGTGACATGCTGGGAGCTCACTCCAGTGTGCCAAATGTCCCTGTGAAGAAAAAAAAATGTTGCACAATCTTTTTGTTTTTTTCTCCTGTAAATCAGAAAACAGTCCCTTGTTGAGTTCAGTGGCCCCACACCCCAATCCGTTCCCACCCTCTATGCACCCTGCCTCCACACACACACCCCTCACCCCATACTTACCCCTGGAGCCCGGCACGATGATCTTTGATGGACCAGGAATACATCTGCACTCTTCAAAACCTAGTGCGAACTGAAGAAATGCCGATAAGTTGTATAATGGCATAAATAGTTTTTTTTTTCAACTTTGTTGCATATCTCAGGCATTTTTGGGAATTTTGGCACCAAATTTTCAACATGAGGTTATTGGGACCCCTCCTCATGAATTCAGCCACTGTCATGGCATTATTCCATCCTGAAAGGTGATTTCATGGTCACTACGTGGAATCACCTTTTTGGACTGATTAATGAATGACAGTGCCAGTATTCATCAGGTGGGCTCTCAAAAAGTCTATGTTGCAAATTTGGTGGGAAAATTCCAAGAAATTACTGTTTTACCAGTGTGCATTGTGCAGTTGCTACACACACTTGTAACTTGGTAAATTTGCAATATTTTCACTCTAGATTTTCAAAATTGCCATTTTTCCACACCTCCTTATGAACAGTACAGCTGTCATTTTTCACATCCTGCTTAAAATGTGTTTTTGCACTTCTGGCACAGAATAGCATGGTCATTGTGGGGAAATCAGTGTTCAGGACACATTAAGAAAATCACAGAGACACTTTTCATAAGCAGAGGTCCTAAAATGCCTATGTTGAAAATTTGGTGACGAAAGTCCATAAAATGACTGTGTTACCTGGATGCATTGCACAGTTTCTACATGTGCTTGGAAGTGAAAGTCTTTTTAATATTTGCACTAAAGATTTTCAACATTGCCATCTCTTCACACCTCCCTATGGATGGTACAGCTGTCATTCTTCACATCCTGCCCAATCTGTGTTTTCATACATATGGTGCAGAAAGGCACAGTTGCTGTTGGAACTCAAAGTTCTGGACGCATTGATAAAATCACACTGCCACTCTTCATGAGAAGAGGTCCCAAATGCTTTCATGAGATATGGTCACAAAAAGGCCATGTTGAAAATTTGTAGTGCAAATACCAACAAACACCCAGGGCGTTAGGGTTTCTAGCCATAACGTCCCACCCTGTACTGACTGACAGGCATCAGGGTGTGCCTTTGCATTGCTGACTGTACTGCTCATGCCATCTGACCCCAACCCCCCAGCCACTGACAGGCATCGAGGTGTACCTTGGACTGTTTGGCCCCAGACTTCACCCTATTCTCCTATGCTGCACCCATTTCAGCGTATGTTCTTATAGAATGGGTGACTGTAAAGCCAAACATCCCAAGGCACACCTCAACATGTGTTGGTGTCTGCAGAATAGGGTGAGGTGACATGGCATGACCATCATGGGTGATGACCCAAACACTTACCCCAATGCCTGTCCATCTCTGCAGGATGGAGGTGGGGTTGACGTGAAGTTCAATACTTTACTGCCATTCCTGTTCTGTGTCTGTCTAACTACTGCATTTCCAATGCTAATACCAGCAAGCAAACATTCAGCATTGACAAATACTTGTTATAGTTTGTCTATGTGTCACATTTTTATCTTATTGTGTAGTGTTACTTGTACTTGGCTTGACTAATGATGTTATGTGCTCTAAAATTCATACTTGTTGCTGTATACCCAATATGCTTGACTGCCATTGTATTGTTCTCCTTGACATGGAACATTTCTAAATAAGCTGTGAACTCAAAGGCGGTATCCAAAAATTTAAATAAGATGATTATTTTGCAATATCTGAAACTTATTCTGAAAAATGAATAACTGATGATGATGCCTCTCACATTATATCTTATGAAGAGGAATGTACCCCCATGTCAGTGTTGTGCCCTAGTTAGTTCGTGAGTAACCAACTAAGAGAGGGTTGTATCAGAAGTCTTGTTGTTCTTAGTGATGTGTAACTTAATGTGATTTATATCCCATTTAATCAGTTTTTGGCCTTTACATGCTTAACTGTTAGATCTGCAGTCCTGCTTCGACAGTCTTCATTCTCTAAAAAAATCAGTTACTGCTGTTTTCAGTTTCTAGTTCAGCATGTTTATGTAGAAAAATGTATAATGTCACTCCTCTAGGTCTGGGGTCAAACAACTTCCTGACATTGAGTGGTTAGTCTTCATCACAATTTACTATTAGTATTCAATTAGACTACTGTCATTCTGTGAGAGCTCATGTTCTAAATTCAGTTTTATGTGACAGTAATGTGCTAGTTTTGAGCAGCAGCACAGTAAATTTTGAGCAGCCAGTCCTAGCACAGCCCATCAACCAGTCTTGCATGCTGTATGAGTCAGAAAGCTAAAAAAAGCACCTATCTTACTGTTTAATTTTTATATTTTTGTGCCTGGATTCCACTGAGAGGGAGGCAGCACCAAAGAAGTCCAGAACCTTGGTATGAGAATTTAATAACTAGTATCTTTTAGTCATCATCAGTCTCCCTTCCCCCAGACAGACCACTAAAGCCCTGATTCCTGAACTCCAATCACTTTTTAGTCTAAATATGTGACAAACTACATATATAAAGTAAATTGGAGACCACTGCCTGATAGTCAGGGGCACAGCAAACTTATATATTGAAACCACTGTGGAGTGGCATAGCACATTTATATAGGAACACATGAATATGATGGCAGAAATGGACCACCAGGCTCTCCCAGTCTACCCATTTTGCCTAGATATTCACTAGGCCTTTACTGCAGTTTTCCACCCCTCCCAACATCCCCTTGTGTTTATCCCATGCCCTCTTGAACCCTTTCACTGTCTTCTCCCCTACCACTTTGCTCAGCAGCCCATTCCAGTTGTCCACCACCCTCTCAATGAAGGAGTATTTCCTAAAGTTACCTCTAAATTTGCCCCCCTTCATTTGGAATTCATGTCTCCTCTCCCTAGGTCACTCCTTTAGTTGAAAGAGGCTCTCCACAGACACCTTATTGATACCCTTTAAGTATTTAAATGTCTCAGTCATGTCACCCCCTCCATCCTCTGCTCCATTGAGAACATGCCCAGATCATTTAGCCTCCCCCCATTCAGGGGAAGGCCTGGACCAGTGGGGCGGGGATGGGAGATAGGGGTTCTGGAACACAAGGTGGGGAGGCCTCAGTACCCATCTAGGGACCTGAGATTTGAGCAGACTCAATAGACCGTAAGGCCTAATCTGCTGGCAATTAGTATATTAGTATGTTATGTTAGTATAAGGTAAGTGTTCAAGCCCCCTCACCATCTTTGTTGCCCTTCTCTAAACTCTCTCTCTCTACCCTCTGTACATACTTCCTGAGATATGGTCTCCAGAAATGGACCTCATTCTCCAGGTGTGGCCTAACCAGATGGGAATACAAAGTAATTATGACCTCCCTCCTCCTGTTGGAGATCTCCAGCCCTATGAAACCCAGCATCTTGCTGGCTCTTGCCACTGCCCCTTCACACTTCTTTGCCACCTTCAGGTCCTGTGAAATGATGGTACCTAGGTCCCTTTTCTCTTTTTTTAGCTGCAGGGCTCTACCTCCCATCCAGTACTCCACTTTACCACTTTTCCAGTCTAAGTGCATGATCTTACACTTTGCCATATTGAATGACAATTGCCACCCTTTGGATCATTCCGCCAACCTCTTCAGAGCTCTACACATCATTTCTACCCATCCTGCATGTCCACTCTATTGCAGACCTTTGCATCATCTGCAAATAGACTCATCCTCCCTTCCAGACCCTCTGCTATGTCCCCTATAAAGACACTAAACAGTACTGGGCCTGACACCAACCCTTAGGGTACCCCAGTGATAACTGCAGACTCTGCCGGGGGTGCCCCAGTGACTGATATCCTCTGTGTTCTCCTCTCCAACCAGTTCTGCACCCACCTTATTGCTGCCTCCCCCAACCCCAGGAAATCCATTTTGTGCAATAATCTCCTGTGTAGCACTGAGTCACATGCTCTTCTAATGTCAAGGTATGCTACATCCCTCTAGCCTCCCTGATTACAATAAAACCTTGGTACAAATCTGGCCAAATTGTGTCATACTAAACAAATTCTAAATAAATCATGAACTTATGTCACAGGTTAAATCTGACTAAATTGAGTCACAGAAACTTAAACAATCATAAGCTTCTGTGAAGGGTTGTCCCATACAAATCTAACCAATTCAGTCACATTTTCAAATTTTCTTCAGTCTGTGATGGGCTAGTAAAAGTCAAGACAAAAAAGATACTGAACCATGAGATGGTATGAATTGTTGCTTTACTTTGATCTCAGCATTATGGGCTCACTGATCATCATGCCAGCAAATAATGCCATGTTTAATTTTGCTGCAATTTTTAATGGTTAGCTTAAAGACATATACACCACAGAGTCTTAAACTGCATTGATTCTGAGAGACTTTCTGCCTTCACTGTTTGTGTCAGTAATAATGTTGGGAAACAGTGCTACAAAACATAAGCACTTTGTAATCTTAAGACCATGTTCAACAAGTAAGAATAAATGGTGAACTTTCACAACTGGGATAAGTGACAAGTGGAGTCCCACAGAGCTCTGTATTAGGGCCCACACTGTTCAACCTATTTATCAGAGACATTAACATTAACATATGCAACAACATGGCCAAATTTGTGGATGATACAACATTGGGAGGAGACATCAATAAGAGATTTTGATAACATTATCAAATGGACGAATGATAACAACATGACTTTAAATTTGGATAAATGTGTCATTCTCCATATGGGTTTTAATAACCCTAATTATAATTATACAGTAAATAATACATTACTCAAAAAAATTAATAAAGAAAGAGATTCAGGGATTATTATAAATAAATCATTATAATCTACAGAACACTGTAAAAAAGTGTTGCAAACAGGAAACCAGATCTTAAATTGCATTAAAAGATAATTTATTAATAAAAATTAATATTTAATTCTCCCACATTATAGGACATCTGTCAAACCTCATTTAGATTTTTGTTCAGCATATTGCAGCCCTCACCTAAAAAAAATATTCAACTATTGGAGAAGGTCCAGCATAGAGCCACTAAAATAATACTGGCATTAAAATACTAAGACTATGAGAAAATGTTGCATGATACTGAATTAGACTCTCTCCAGGATAAACAAAAAAGGGGGGACCTCCTCCAACAATATGAAATCTTGCAAGACCCTGTCCTTATGAAACAATGTGGCATTAAAAAATCTGACTGCTAAATTCCCTTAAGAAGTCACGATAAATAACTCATAATACCACATGTAAATACTAATAAAAGAGATGATGTTTTCTCTATAAGTGCATCCAAATACTGGACTTTATTACCTCAGAGTATAGTAGACGCTGCCAATTTTGATACATTTTAAAAAAGATTCAACCATTATTTAAATTGGTTTAAAAAAATAAAGATGACTTTACCCACTGGGTGTGAGAGACACACTCAATGGGCCACAGCCTTCTTATGTCTTAATATTCCTAGTAATCCTTTTTTTTTGTGTATCTTTTTTTTTCTGTACATGCAAAGAATTGTTCAAGTGCAACACACCTTGCCTATGGAAAAGGAAAAAAAAATAAACAAAGGAAAATTAAATACCAAGAAGGACAATTTTAGTTGTACTTGCCTTTATTTTACTGAAATAATGATGTACATGATGGTTGTACCATTCTGATAACAGTATACAAATAAACTCTGGTCACATCTGATAGGGATGCAGCTGAGGAATTTGGAGTAAAAATATAGTAAATTACCAAATTTACAAGTGTGACTTTGCAAAATGTAAGATGGGCTCATACGTGTGTTGGTTTGTAACATTTTTACACCAAATTTTCAACATAGCCTTGTTATGACCCTGCCTCATGAGGACATGCAGACAAAATGTTCAGCTTCTGATTTAAAGGTGTTTATTGTGCAGATACTTTCAGGATGCAAAATCACATTTTGGGCAGGAGTTGAAAAATGACAGCTGTCACATTCATGATATGCTGTAGAGAAATGGCTATGCTGAAAATCTGGGGTAAAAATATTGAATATTACTGAACTTACAAGCCTGTGTCCACAAAAATTAACTTAGGTTCATAACCTTTTGGTTTTTTTAATGTTTTTACACCAAATGTCTAACATAGACTTCTTATGATGCCATCTCATTAACAAGGGTAAAGACAATTTTCAGCTTCTGGCCAGAAGGTGATTTTGGGCAGTGACCTCAAAATCACCTTCTGGGATGTAAAAAAAAACACAAAGATGGGCCAGGATCTGAAAAACAACAGGTATCACATTCACAAGGTTCATTAAAAATATGGCTTTGTTGTAAATTTGCGGCAAAAATATTGAAAATTACCAAGGTACGAGCCTACATTTGTAAAATTCTATGTGGGCTCATAACTTTTTTTTTTATATATTTTGCAGTAAATTTTTAATATGGCCTTCTTATGATCCCTCCTCATGAACAAGGGCAAAGAAAAATTTCATCTGATGTGTAAAAGGTGATTTCATGCAGGGACTGCAAAATCACCTTCAGAATCCAAAAAAAAAAAAAACATTTTGGATAGGATTTGAAAAATCATGGCTATCACAGTCATGAGGTGCTGTAAAGATATGGGTATGTTGTAAATTTGGGGTAAAAATTATTAAAAAGTATCAAGGTATGAGCATTCATAAAATTCAATGTAGGCTCATAACTTTGTTATTTTTCAATATGTTCACACTAAATTTTCAGCATAACCTTCTTATAACCCCACCTCATGAACAAGAGCAGAGAAAATGCTGAACTACTGCCCAAAAGGTGATGGGACCATTAAATAACCTTTTGGGACAGATCTGCTTAATAACAGTGACATTGTTCATGAGGTGGCATCCTAAAGAATGCATGTTGAAAATCAAGTTGTGGCACTAAGTTAAAAACTGCATTGAAATGCATTAAACTGAATACCTGTGTCTTCAGTTCACAGACTGGCTTCAAAGAGTGAAGTTGTGTCTGTGATCCAGAGATGATTATGGCATTGGACTCCCAAAGGGTAAGTAAGGGCTTGGGGTGAGCGTGGGCGGTGGATGCTCAATGTTAGGGTGAGGTGGGGGGTAAAGAATGACTGCAAAAGATGTCACCAGACCTTTGTTTTTGCAGGTCAAAAAAAGATACAAATGAACAGCGATCATGACACTGGAGGATTAGGCACCTCAAGTGTTACAGTTATGTAAGGGAACACATCTATTGACCATTTTGTTTGTTAATTTCCTATAGGTGAAAAAAAAACACACCAAAAAAGACAGATGATCCTGATCATGCCACTGGGGTATTGGGCACCACCAGTGTCAGAAAAAAGATGGATGATCTTTGATCATGACATGGGGGAATTGAATATCCCTAGTGTCACAGTTATGTTTTTTTGGGGGGTGGGGTGGTGGGTGCTGGGAGGGAGGGTCAGGTGCAGGGAATTTCTATTGTATAATAAAATTAATAAATTAATAAATAAAATAGGTGGTCATGGCAGAATATGGCCCACTCCACCATGACCAAGATGGCTTCCAAATGCTATTGTGCATGCATAACTGCTAGTACATGCACAGTAGAGTGCAGTGGCCATCTTGGACATGACAGATTATGCTGTGTTCTGCCATGACTGCTGGCACTGAGAAATAGTGCAGTGGTGCAGTCAGTAGGAACAACATGGGCAGGCTGCTTCACAGACATGGAGGTGACTGTGATGCAAGTCCAACATGTTATTCAACTGGAAAAAATACAGAGTCCTTTTTCTTCTCATGGTAAAAGATCTGCAGGGCTTTGCCCGCTGCAGCTCTAAAAAAGGAGTCTGTATACCAGTTTTCAGGATAGAATACCAGATCTTTGGAACTGGTAATCCATGTGGAACTCCACTTTTTAATATGAATTTCTAGCCCTGTTATGTACTGTCAGAGTCTATGTTTCTATGTGTCTATGTTTCTTACCTTGTTTTCTAAAGCAAAGTTCTGAGATTTAGGGCACAGAAACCCAGAGGTATAGTACAGAATTGGAGAGGAGGTAGTGACAACCATCAAACAGGAAAGAGACCTGGGGTAATCATATCTGATGACTGAAGGGTGGCCAAGCAATGTGACAAGGCAGTAGGGAGGGCTGGTGGAATGCTGGGGTGTATAGGGAGGGGTATTATCAGCAGAAAGAGAAAAGTGGTATTGCATCTGTATAGTACTGGTGAGACTTCACCAAGATCACTGTGTCCAGTTCTGAAGGCCACATCTCCAGAAGGATGGACTCCACCTAAACTTTAGGGGCAGTAGGATTCTAGGAATGAGACTGAAAAATGAAATTGAAATTAGTTTAAACTAAAAGAAAGAGGGATGAATAAAGGGGATGTGAATAAAATAAAGTTGAAGGAAAGTAAAGGTAGGAAAGTAAAAACCCTAAAAGCCATGTTTTTCAATGCCAGGAGTTTGAACAGAGTAAGCAAATCTGAAATGGAAATGTTGATGAGGGAGAGGGAGTTGGATATGGTAGGGGTGGCTGAAACTGGGTAGAAAGATAAAAGTTGGTCTCAGAATATTCCAGGTTGCAAACTGAGTAGTAAGAATAGGAATGGTTGAGGTGGGGAGTGGCCTTTTTGTTTGAGAGGATCTGGGGATTAGGAGAATGGAGGAAATGGGGGAGTCAGAGAAAGTAGAAATGGTAACCATTGAATTTTTAGGAGTAAAAGGAAAAAAGTGTATTATTTCTGTGTTTTACAGAGCCCCAGGCACTGAGGTACTAGATACATAAGAATTCATAGCTTATGTGGGTAGGATAGCAGAAGAAAATGATATGATCTTAATGGGTGATTTAAATAAGCCAGAAATAAGATGGGGTGAAAATCAGAGAGGAAATAATATTTCTAATAGAATTCAAGAAGAACTCCTGGGAGTAGGGATTACACAGTGTATACAAGAAGCAACTAGGGGAGACAACATATTAGATGTCATCCTTACAAATAGGAATGAAATTATTAGGAATGTCAAAATGAATCCCCAAGTAGGGAAAAGCGACCATAATGCAATTTCATTTCAGTTGAACTGGGAAATGGAGTTGGTAAAGGGCAATACTGTTCAATATTTGTATAAAAAGGGGAATTATGGGGCCATGAGAGAGGAATTAAGGAATATTGATTGGGGCCGTATGATGGATAGAAATACATTTGAAAATACATCGCAACATTTTTTTAAAGTAATAAGTGAGATAAAGGAAAAACATATTCCAAAGAGGAAAATATATAATAGCAAAGGTAAAAAGCCTCCATGGTTAACAATGAAAATAATTAGGCTCTCTAGGAAAAAGAAAGTTTATTTTAGGAGGGTAAGGAAGGATGAAACAACAGTAAATAAGAAAAGGTATAAAAGGGTGTTAAGAAAGCTTAAAGGAGAAATAAAAAAATAAAAAAAACAACTTGAAATAAGACTGGCATTAAATAAGAATAAAAAATGCTTTTATGCTTATGTGAACAGGTAGAGGAGTGGAAGTAACATGGTGGGGCATTTATTGGTTGATGGGAAGGTGATATCTGAACCATTGGAGATGGCAGAGGAATTTGCCAAATGTTTTGGTGCTGTTTATAAGAACCAAAAAGATAGGCAGGAAAATAGATCAGGAAGCACTGGAGACCTTGATGCAAAGAAGATAATAACAGAGGAAAAATGTATGCAGAGGATTATGAGGTTGAAAGGGGATAAAACAGAGGGACCTGATGAGATCCACCCATTTATGGTAAAGGAGCTGAGACATGAACTGGTGCCTATTATTACCTTGTTGGGGCAAAGGTCACTCACTGAGGGTGTGGTGCCCGATGAATGGAGGAGGGCATATGCTGTACCCATATACAAGAAGGGAAAAAGGGATCAAGCGATGAATTATAGACCAGTGAGTCTGGCATCGGTGGTGGGAAAGATAACTGAAGGAGTAATAGCCTAGGTAATGAAATAAAGGACATAATAAGTAAAAAAACAGATAGAAGATCAGTTTCAGCATGGATTTTTGGATGGAAAGTTGTGTGAAACAAATCTTATAACCTTTTATGAAAATATACATAGATGGGTGGATGAAGGAAGGAGTGTGGATGTGGTGCTGCTGGATTTTAGTAGAGCATTTGATGCTGTTCTGCCTAATAAGATTGTGGAAAAGATGAGTAAGTATGGGATAAATACTAGTATTATAACATGGGTGGAACAGTGGTTAACTAACAGAAAACAACAGGTTAGAATAAGAGGGCTATTGTCACAACCCAAGTGGTAGGGAGTGCCGTTCTGCAGGGGTCTGTGTTGAGACCCCTATTGCTTCAATTATTCATATCGGATCTGGGAATAGATGGTGAAAATAGATTGGTGAAATTTGCAGATGATGTGAAAATTGGAGGGATTGTTGACTCTTTCGATGATAGATTGACATTTGGGAGAGACAGCTTACAGGTGCTGGAGTGGGAAGAAGGAAATGGAATGGAATTCAACGAGGATAAATGTGTTATAATGCACTTAGGAAGGAATAATATTCACCAAACTTAAAACATGAAGGGTATAAAATTGAAGGTCTCTTCTTGTGAGAAGGATTTAGGGGGTATACATCCAGAATGATTTAAAGAATAATGTACAGTGTAGAAATTTATCAAAAAGAGCAATGTATGTGGTAAGTAGTATTAGAAGAGATTTTCAGTCTAGGAGTGGTGAGGTACTGATGCCATTGTTTAGGACCTTGGTCAGGCCCCTATTGGACTACTGCTCCATGGTATGGAGTCCTCATGAAATAAGAGATGTTAGAATGGTGGAAAGGCCACAGCGGACTTACACAAAAATGACTGAAGGAAGTAAAGGGTTGGATTATGAAAGAAGACTAAAGAAGTTGGGACTGTGGACCTTGAAGGATAGAAGAAGTAGAGGGGATATGTTATGTCTCTATAAAATCCTAAATGATGAAAGTATAAGGAAAGAGATGGGAATAGAATTTAAAGATCATATATATCAGATGAGAAGTCATAATAGGCAGCTAAGGAAGACAAAAAGTAGGACGGATATAAGAAAATTTAGTTTTAAAAATAAAGCTGTTAGAATGTGGAATAAATCACCACAAGTGGTAGTGGAAGCAGAAACTGTTGAGGTCTTCAAGGTTCGATTAGATCAGTACTTAAATGATGTTGGCAACTTAGGTTGCCACCACTGAATTGTGGGGAAAGTTTATATGGGCTATGCCTTTATGACTTTCCTATATTCCAGTATGAAAATCCAGTATGAAGAACAAAGCAGGGTGGATGCTGACTAGAGCAGACATCTAAAATGTTGCAGGTTCTGCATAAGAATCCTTACAAGGGGAGATTAGAGGACCTCAATGTGTATACCCTGGGACAGAGGAGGAAGAAGATGACATGATAGAGACCTTTTAATACTTCACAGGAATAAATAAGGTACATGAGGTAGTCATTTTCAGAAAAAGGATGCTCAAGGATACGAGAATATGCAATGAAGCTCTACTGGAGTAAGTTCTGGAGAGATATCCAGAAGCACTTCTTCACAGAAAGACTGGTGACTGTCTGGAACATTTTTCCAGCAGAGGTGGTTTGGGTGAAAACAGTGGTGTGATTCAAAAATGCATGGGATAGGCATAAGGGAATCTTTCTGGATTGTGATGGGTGGAGAACCAGAGATCAAGCAGTCTGCAGTGACACTGTAGGAAACAAATTATTGACAGACTTGGTACTGTACACCAGGTGGTCATTATCTGCCATCAAATTGTATGTTTCTATGTTTCTGTGTTCATTAGCATTAAACACAGACCCATAAACCACTGAACTCATTTACTGCTCTCTCTACCTACTGTGTGACCATCCTAGTGGTGGTGAGACAGGTGAGACAGGTGTGGCAGGAGCGTGGAGAGCCATTTAATCTTATATTGTATTTTTACCTTGCTTTTGCTGGTACTCATTTGCTAGGGTTAACAAAGGGTCCTGGGAAGTGTAGTCCTGCTGGTATTAGAACTGCTACACTTCCAGTTTAGTGAGACAGTCTTTTTGCTGACAGCCCTTATACTGACATCTTTTGAGTTAGCACTCAGTTTTGGGGCATAGCACCCTAGTAGGTGCAGCAGCAATAGTTGTCTTTTTGTAGAAATACAACTTTTGCAGGATAGTTTGCTCTGGGTCATGGGGTGGTTAAAAGTTCTCTCCATGCAAGCAAAGTGAGTGTGTGGAGTGTGCATGCACTGAGCTCAAAGATGCGTGCTAAGATACACACAGCACGTCTGCACATGTCTGCAGTGTCCACAAGGGACACAGGGGAACAAGTTACTTAACATTATAACAACACATTAGTGACTATTATGCACAGGATATTGTGATACTATATGAAGTAGAGACTTATCTACAAGAAATATCCTGTTAGGCTATAAACAAAGCTAGTAGCAAACAGTTGTTAAGTACCAAACTGCACTGAGTGTTTGCGCAATCACTTCCTCATATTTAATTCCTATAGCGTACTGATGGCTGTGTTTCTAAATAGTACAGATTGAATTTCTTTCAATGTGGCTGACTGTATCAGAACTGTAAAAGGCAACTGGGCCAGCAAATGCCATTCATGTTTTATGTATACACTAATGGAAAATGAAACTACAGAACTGGGATCAATAGGTAAGAAATGTCAATACTTTGTAGTCCTACAGTAGAAAGTTTCTTCTAAATGTTAAAATAAACCTGAGTCTGTCATAGTAAATCAAATGGAAATCCAAAGTGTTATTAAAACTATAATTATACAATGGTGTGTGGAAATCATGTAACCTCATTGCTCAAAATATGTCACATGACCGTGGGTAAATCCTGCATTACCCACGGCTGAGGAATGGCATTTATAAGAAACATAATTAAACACATTTTAAATGAATTTTACAGATGGGTCCATTGTATAATCGCAATAAGGCACTCCAGGGTGTGAGTTATTGGGTGATTTACCCACTTCTTTTATGGTTAAGTCACTCAGCTGCGCCTCATGACACACCACACAAGGCATGGGTAAATCCCCAATAACCCACGCCCTGTTGTGCCTTATTGGTTAAACCACCCATCTATCCCATCAACATCTGGCACCCCTGCTAGCACCGCTATTACTTGTCAATCTTTTGGTGCTAACTCAGAATTAACTGATAATATCCATCAGACAAAAGTGAGAAATAATGCTCAAAAGAAAAGGGATAGGGATATAGAACAACCTGAGACAGAGAACGAGGAATGGACAATAGTAAAAGGAAACATCTCAAAAAGGGGAAGAAGAGCAATGGAATTCAGTCTTCCACTAACAAATCACTTTAGTATCTTGCTAACAAATCCTAATATTGAAGTAGCTGATGATACTACCTCTCAACATACTTCACTAACTGACAGTTCACTAGAAACAGATCACCCCACACCAATTGTGGAGGGAACACAAGATGTTTTAGACACAAATATGGACACTGAGACCTCTAACACTGCACAGTCACAAGTAGGTCATAATTGTCTACCATCTAATACAGATGGTAGTGCACCTGAAGTCATATCAGAAAGTCATGAACCTGACATAAACTTAAACATATATAATGGGGCAACCCCCCCAACCCTAAACCTGCATCTGTCTTGACCTGTCAGATCTATGTATTGGGTGCCTCTACAATCAAACATATAGACAGGATCATTTGCAATCCCGACAAGACTAGTAGAACTTGTAGCAGTTATAAGGGTGCTAGGACTCAGATATTACATTAATACTTAATAACATTCTAAATAATAGTGGTAATAAGCCTCTTGTAATAATTCATGTTGGGACAAATAACATAAACATGTCAAGTGTGGAGGACATTAAAAAGAATTTTACTAACCTAAGTGAAATTCTGGTCACAAAGAACTATGAGGTCAGCTTCTCTGATATTCTACCAGTACCCAGAGCAACTGAAACAATGACCTCAAAAATTAAGTACATAAATAATTGGTTACGTCTATGGTGTCTCAGAAAGGGCTTTGGATGCATTATGCAAAACTGTTTTTACAAACAACACCTATTCTCTTGGGATGGATTACACCTTAGTAAACATGGTAACAACCTACTAGGAAGAAGAATGGAACATTACATTATGCATCGTTTAAACTAATAATTGGGGGGGGGGGGTGAAACCACAAATCATTCACAAAGAAACACAATTTCTGACTTACTTTCTAACTGTAGGTAAATATGGGGATGTAACATCTGAACAGCCAATGCCAGTAGTTTCAATAAATATAAAACATCTCAACTCGAAAGATTTTTGGTACACAATAATATCCGTGTTGCAGCCATTACAAAGACCTGGTGAGACCCCTTGTCAGACTGGATGAGGGATATCCCAGGATATAGGCTTTACCATCATGATACTCAAGATAAATCAGGTGGGGGTATGCCTATATATACATAACTCCATTACATCAGATATAGTTCATTCCCTACTGGAAGCAGAAACTAAACTGGAAACAATCTACTGAAGCTGAAACTTATTTTTACTGGACAGTTTTCAATATTGATTGGCAACTGCTACTGACCACAATCAATCAATAATCAATATAATAATGCATTAGTGGAAGACATCACAGCAATATCTAAATTAGGGGAAGTTATCATACTAGGAAATTTCAACCTTCCAGGGATTAATTGAACAAATTACTCTGGCAAAAGTCAATTAGAAAAACAGTTTGTTGAAACCTGCATTAAAAATGGTCTGGAACAACTAGTATCAGAACCTACAGGGACAATAATATTCTTAACCTGATCTTAACAAACTTAAAAATTAGATTTTGGATACTATCATTTTAGGCCCACTAAGAAATAATGACCACAATATGGTCACATGTCAGTTAATCACGGGATGACCAAAAGTGACTTGCAATACTAAGGTTAAAAAAATTATCACAGGGCTGATATAATTAGTACGCAGAATAGCCGTATACAAATAAACTGGGACAGTATATTTGTAAATAAAACAACTAATACTGCTCAGTTAGTATTTAAGGAAATGCTACTGGATATAGAAAACACATATGTTCTGAGTAAGGAGAAATATAACAAAAAGGGTACAGTGCTGAACTGACTAAATTCCAAGATTAAAAGACAAAAGTTAAGCATAAGGCCTATGTCAGGTTAAAAAAAAACCAATACTGATACAAATCAAACTGCCTATTTACAAGCGCAAAAAGAGCAAAAACAGTTAAAAAATCCCAAATCAAGTATGGAATTTCAGACTGCACATTCCAATGATAATAAACTTTTATACTCTTAATATAAACTCCGATTGCAGGAATTCTTTTAAAACAGTAGGCCCAATTACTGAAAATAATAACATTATACATAATGATATATTAGTGGCAGAAAAATTCAATTAAAATGTTTGTTTTGTTTTAACCCCTAAAATTCAAGACTTTACTACTCATGAAGTTGATCACTTAACTGAGGTTCCTTTTACCACCCTCCCATGAAGTTTATGCAGCTCTATAACAAATAAGTAGTTCAAGCCCAGGACTGGATAACATACTTAGGTGTTCGGTTGGACCAACACCAAAACTTCTCTGGACATAATAATGCCACCCAGGAAAAACTGCACCCAAGTTTGGTGCCCTGTTTAGGAACTGTAGTTGCATCCCTCCTATGGCTAGGTGTGAACTTGTTCAGAAGATGATACTGTCCATTTTTGACTACTGTGATGTAGTCTATGGTGCTGCCCCTAAGTCCTCCCTGGCCAGACTGGACACCCTCTTCAATTCCTTCTGCTGGTTTGCCCTGGATGCCCCCCTCACCCACCACTGTGATCTTTATCATGCCCTATCCTTCCTCTCACTTACGTATAGGTGACTCTCTCACTGTGCTAAATTCACCTCCAAACATTGGTTAGGTGAGTTCCCTTCCTACCTCACCTCCTTCTTTATAACAACCCCCCCCATCCACCCATTCCCTTAGATCAGCCAACTCCTGCACCCTGGTAGTTCCCCACTGATCCACTCTAATCAGCCAATCCAGTTACTCTCACCGCCTCCCAAAAATGTGGAATTCCCTCCCCCTTCAAATCAGGCACTCATCCTCCACCTACTCCACCAGTTCTGCCCTCAAAAATTAACTTGCACCTAGATGCTCTTGCCATGTGCCTCCCTAATTCCCTCCTCTAAGCCCTGGATAAATCCCACCCCTCTACCGTCACGTTCATTTTACCCTGTGCACCCCAACCCCCAAATTTCTAGCTCTTCTCCCTTCCCCCAAATTATTCCTCCTTACTGGCCTCCCTTGATATCTCACAGAATGTAAGGGACCTGAATGCTCTCCATGGGTCCCTTTCCTACCCCCCAAGGAGCTTGTATCCCTCATCTACTCCCTTTTGCCACCATCCCTCCTGTCCCCCTAGATTTGAAGACCTCTTGCAGGGTTCTTAGCATTCTGAAGGGGCCCTACTGAATCAAGGCTTGTCTCTTCTCCTTCCCCATCCCCCATCTACCTGTCCCCTAGCCTTTGCAGTCCCATTGAGGGTTCTCAGCATCCTGAAGTTGCCCTACTGCATATAGGCAAGTCTCCTCTCCTTCCCCACCCCCATTCTACCTTTTCTTCCTAGCCTTCACAGTCCCCTTGCAGGGTTCTCAGTATCCTGAAGGGGTCCTACTGGGCCTAGGTTTGTCTCCTTTCCTTTCCTTCCCCCAACTATCTTTCTCCTTAGTCTTCACAGTCCCTCTTGCAGGTTTCTCAGCATCATGAGGGGGTCCTACTGCACTTAGTCTTGTCTCTTCTCCTTCCCATCCCCCATCTATTTTTCTCCCTGGCCACCGCAGTCCCCTTGCAGGGTTCTCAGAATCCTGAAGGGGTCCAACTGAGCCTCAGCATATCTTCCCTATTCTATCTAACCACTATCTTGGTTTTCCATGACTACTTGCAGGGTCCAATAAGTCCTGATGGACTATTGATTAGGCCCCATCCCCTTCAAAGGTGCAAATTCTATCCCCCGCAATGATACAATTCTCACTCTCTCCCTCTCCTATCACTCTCTTAATCCTTATCTACTGATCTTACCCAAACTCCTGGCAGCATACCCCACATCCTGAAGGGTCCTTTCTAGGGTTAGGTCCTAGTCCTCCCTCCTAGCATTTAAGTCACACCTCCTCTATCTCTTTTTCCCCCTCTTTAAGTCCCTACAGTCTTATCCCCTTTTAGTCTAGACCCATAGCCCCCTTGCAGGGTTCCCCATGTCCTGAAGTGGCCTATCTGGGACATTGCCTTATCCACTTCTCTCAGGTCCTCCCAGTCCCATTGAAGGGTTCCTCACATCCTGAAGGGGTCTCCAGGGACATGACTCTTCACCCTCCCCCGCTTCACCCCTCCCTCTCCTTCCCTCTTTTCTTTTATGTAAGCACGTGTTTACTTCTCAACCCAACACTTATTATTGTCCACTCTTTCCACATATTATATGCAACACTGTTTTAGCACTGTTTGTAACACCTACCTTAGAACTGTATGTTAATGTTGATCTTGTGACTTGAATGTAACTTGAAGATGACTCTTCCCCCTCTCTCCACCTTGCCCATCCCTCTCCTTTCCCCCATTTCTTTCACTTAAGCAATTGTTTGCTTATTAACCTGGCACTTATTATTGTCCACTCTATCTACCTATTATGTGCAACATTGTTGTAACATTGCTTGTAACACCTGCCTTTCAACTGTATGTTAATGTTGATCTTGTTTGTTCAGTGTGCCTTCCTGGTGAAACATTTTAATAAATAAATGAACATAAACTCCTTACTATAAAAAAAGGCATCTGTGTTGGCATACCCTCTCTCCATAATATTTAATCTGTCACTGAAGAAAGGTATTGTACCTGAGGATTGGAAATGCACTATAGTTGTCCCAATCTATAACAAATTCTGGTCAGAGCCAATATGGCTATGGAGAGCTTTTGGGAAGCTTTTACCCATTATTTCTAATGAATTTGCAAAATGCAGATCTGTGGAGAGGTAATTTTAATGTAGTCTTCCTTTTACACATTTTTACAATGTGTTTTCCTAGAATATGCCTGCTGATTGCTACATATTTAGCCTGGATAGTTCACAGAAGAAATGGCATCTTATTTTCAGTGGGGCTCTACATCTAAACAATATTATGCTGCATTGAATAAAATCAGAATGCACTGAAAACAATATTTTACATCTGGGGTTACATAGTAAGTGCTGGACCGATGTGTGAGCAGATAGATACATTGCACAAAGAGGGTAAGTGGGTCAGCACTGATACAACATTCAAACAGAATGCGCCACCGGTACAGGGTGTGCATACAGTGAAGCCCACCAGGAAGAAGTGCAGCACTGCAGAATTCTGCAGTACAGTTACTGAAGCAAACAATAAAGGAATAATACATGACGGGGGGGTCGTTCTGGGATAATGCCACGCCTGGGCTGGTTGGGCATGAGGCCGCAGGCCGAGTGTGTCCAGTGCTCCAGGCGTGGCATTATACCAGCATGACACACACCCTGGAGTGCATTATTCCTATTTTACAATGGCTCAATTGTAAAACAGTAAAAAAAAAAGAGATTAAAAAAAGTATTAAAAGTACATTTTGTATTGTTTTTGTAGTGGGTAAGGTTACAATATGACAAAATAGTGCAGATTTCTAGTTTAGCCATTAGGTGGAGCTGCACTGTTTTGCTGTGCCTTTGTGCCCCAACAGTAGTCTTTGTCAGTGATCCCACTAGTTACCAATCATCATCCTGTATCAGTATTATTACCTAGGGTTTATGTTCTGCTTTCTGAGATACTGAACAGGATTTTTAAAAGTTTTTTTTATGGTGCTGAACAGTGTGGTCTCCATCCGTCCCCCCCCACCTACTAACTAACTTACTGCCGGCGACACACTCCTTTGAGGGTGTATGCTGCATGGGGGGTAGGGAGATGTTTTCAAAAGTTAGTTTTAGTGCTTTTATTGTGCTGAAATATTGCAAAGAAGGAAAGTGTGTTGACATGCAAGCAAGCAAGTGAAAGCCACGGTGACTGTGTGAGAATGCGGTTATTCACTCGCTTGCTGACTGGGCCACACGCTCGCTTTCTGTATGGGGTCCAATTTGCTTTTCAGAGAAAAAATAGGGGGTATTTTCATTATTTTAATTATTTTTTTGATGGCTGTGGGTGTTACTTTGTTGTTTTCTTTCTGGGGTTATGGTCTGTGCTGGGGGTGGGTTTCCGGCTGTGGGAGAGCAGCACTGACTGGCAAAGTGGGCAGCAGGAAAGCTGCTTGTAGGAAGTGGAGAGATGTATGTTTTAACCTGAGATGTGGTCATCGGTGTGCTGACACTAGAGCTGTGGTGTTATGCCAGGATAACACCACGGGTGTAGTGCCACACTGACCAATGAGAGCCCGAGATTATTTTTTGCCATTGTATAATGACATTTTAATGGGAGTTAATCCCTTCTGTCATGCAGTAAACCTGTGACACTGCACTTCATCATGGCAGGTGTTGTTGTACCTATTGAAAATGTGACCCTGGATGGGAGTTGCAGTGCAGACAGCCACCAAGACAGGTGCATCCAGGATGCCTCCGAGAGGGAATTCATGGCACATACCAGTATGCACTGCAGTACCCATGGGTGATATTAAGCCCAGGAATGCAAATGAGCTAATTGAACATGCAGGGTGCAAGGGGCCTTATGCATGATGATTACCAGCCCATTTGCATCTTGGCACAGGGATGAATGTGCCAGAGCAGCTCTTGCTCCCAAGCCCCAACCCTGATCACTCCCATGTGGGACACACCCTGAAGTGTCTGGTGGTAAAGTGGCACCCCCACCCGTTCAACCAGCCCTGATCATACCACAGTCCAGACTCTATCAGTTCTGTACTGTAGGGACCCCACTCCCATCCCCTGATCACAGTGGAATACACCTACAGTCCATGTCCATAGTGTAGTGGCCTCTGCCCCCCTCAGCAGTGCACAGTTACCCCCTTCCCTGCCCCGACCCATCCCATTGTGGCAACTTGCACTGTGATGGGATCGTACCACTGTATCTGTGGGTGGAACATCACTGGCTGTAAGATGCTGGAATGTGTCATACATAGGCGTGAGCTGTGTGCAGGTGACAACGTCCAGTGACCACACACCTCAGGTGCTCACATGTGGCTCCATCATTCCAGTGCCATTGCACTTACCAGTGTGGGTGACAGCCAATGCTGTACCCACTCATGCAGGTCTCAGAATAGGCATGTTACAGTCAATCTCCAATTCATTTGTACAATTGGGGAATTGCAGATGAACTATCCATAGCCTGGAGCATACACTACAAATGGCATTGCAGGATACTGCACTCCATGGCACCTGGGATTCCTCAGCAGTCCAGAGGGTGGCATGTTACACAGAGGGAATGGGGGAGTGTGGACTTCAGTGGTGTATGACAGCAGGAAGATATACATTGACAAGGCATGAATTGGAAGCATGTCAATTCCCTCTTATGGTTTGCCAGGGATGTACACATGGCTGCATACACTGATGGGTACTCAGCTTGCATAGTGCCCCAATACACAATACAGCCACTTGGGTCATTCTGGAATGCAGGTCTGCAGCCCGGGCCCTGAGCAGTCAGACGCTGGCCATGGCAGGGTGTGGAGGTCAGTGCCAGTCTCTGCACCAGGTTGGGTATGGAGGGAGCAGGGGTATCTGGGGCGGTGGTTGGGGGGTGCTCTACACTATGGATATGGACCATGGTATCCTTTGGTGTGATCAGGTCTGGGGGGACTGTATGGATTTATGTGATAAAGGCAAGTCTGAAAGACTGCCCTTCACATAAAGGGACCTCAAAACTGCCTGTGGTCAAAAAAGTACCTGATATTGTAGCTACCATTGCAAATAGTGATGGTTGCTACAATACTTGCATTCTTCACACACAAAAAAATCTTTTTATGTGGGTGGCTGTGCCCCCCGCACCCCCAAACTAAAATGATCAACTCCAAGGGGGGGAGCAGACCGAGGGGCAAGTTATTTATTTTTTTTAAATATTGTTTCTGAAGCCAGACCCGAACCTTTGTCTACTGGCATCACAAGCGGTGGTGTATACCACTATTCTATGCAGCCAGCTCAGCAGGAATCTTGCACACAGGATCCTATATACTATACCAGCGAGGATAGCTCCTTGCTATCCTCGCTCTACAGGATATAGCAACCTATTTCAGCACTCACTCTCAGTGAGAGCAGTACATAGATACATAGATACATAGACAGTGTCGGCAGATAAGGGCCTATGGCCCACCTAGTCTGCCCATTTGAGCTTGTAAGTTCACTTTGTTTTCCTAGAAATCTATTTCCCCTTACCCCTGACCTCTAGAATTCCTTTATGTCTATCCCATGAATTCTTAAATCCAGTGATTGTTTCAGCCCCCACCACTTCCTCTGGCAGGGTGTTCCACTTGTCCACCACCCATTCTGTGAAGAAATTCTTTCTCATGTTTCCTCTGAATCGTCCTCCCTCCAACTTCATCCCATGCTCTCTAGTCCTGAAACATCTTTTTCACTTAAAAATAGTGTTTTCCTGCACCCTGTTCCTCCCTGTAAGATACTTGTATGTCTCTATCATATCCCCTCTCTCCCTCCTCTCCTCCAGGGAGTACATGTTCAGTTCCTTCAACCTGTCTTCATAGGACTTGTGATGCAACTTGTATTATTGAGTCACTTAAATTGTAGCATTCAATAATACATGGGTGCTACTAGGACCTACACTATGGAGCTCTTCAGTGATGGATTTGGATTGATTGGGGATAGGAAGGGGTTACCTCTAGCCCACCAGAGCTGCCAGGCTGCTATGCACCTGGGTGCACTCTTCCACAGCCCGCTTGTGGGTGACTGGCCAGGTTAGGCCAGCTATTCATGGCCTAACTGTGGGCCGTGGTGCAGCATATGCATGGGAATGCCCCCTCAACATGCATGACATATCATTTGTGTGTGCCCTGGCCTATTCCTTTGCAGCAGGTACATGCCACATTTTTGAATATCATGCTGCAGTGCAATGTCGGAGTTGCTCAGCCCATCTCCCTTTTCTGCTGAGATGTTCTGCACATATCCTTTGAATATGAGGAGCCCTGAACTAGGTACCCTGAATAAATATATTATAAAAATGGTAACATCCTGACCCCACTGAAAACAATAAATTGCATCTAATCTGGGACAGCCTGAGTAAATACAGTGCAAAAATGCAAAATTGAGAATCCCTGTGAAAATGAGATGTAGCATCGCCCCTGTGCTATCCAGGATACAAAATATAGGATAAGAAATATTCAGCGCTCCCAGATCCAAATAACCTTTTATCTCTAACAAGCCTCATTTTTTCTGTATTTCCCCACAGAGGCAGACTCAAATCCATTTAAATCCCTCTAGATTTTTCCATAAGCCATGGGTTCCTTATTTATGATTTTGTTCTTTATTTATTATATCAGCAGCCTTTTATCAGGAAAAGAGCACTGATTGGCTCTTCTGTATTAATATTATATGTCAAGATGGCCTTGGAATGATTTGGATATACAGAGAATGCATGAGGCACATAGGGGACTATATGAAATAACAAATATCACATTCATTATTTCATGAACTGTACTCAAAATTAGCAATCACAAATTGGCCAGTCTTTCAAAAGATATTAACACCTGTAAGTACATTTATTGCAATTAAATTTGACACATCTCCCCATATACATAAACACAGATGCTATTTTATGCATCTTATTTGTGTTAATTTTCAGACAAATCCTCACAGCCTTTTTTTCTGACTGCCTATTGGAATCTTGAATGAATTAAGTAAATGTTATTGTGTTCTTCAAGGCCCTGATTAAGCAACTCAGTAAATACACACTCAGTACATCATATTATAAAATGACAAAAAATAGTCTTCTGTTTCCAGTTGTTTGATCAGGACCTTTTACAAATGATATAGTTATATACCAGTATCTTGCAAGTTCTACAGAAAGATCTCTGCCATTTCAGGAATAATATCAAGCCTACATGAAACCACCAACAATATAAAAATAATAATATAGAAAAACATAAAGAGAACTTACAAGCTCAAATGGGCAGACTGGTTGGACCATAGGCCCTTATCTGCCAACAGTATCTATGTATCTATGTAGCTAAACAATAATTTTCCTCCTAATAAATTGCATGATCTATTTCATTCTCAAAAATAGCACATTATATATCAAATCAATATCACCTCCATCTTGGCACCAGATAAGATATTGGCTTGTAAAAAGTGCTGAAATGCCTAAAGTGTGTTGTAATTATTTGAAAAACATCTACATGTCTGTCATGTATTGTGTATTTTGCTACAGATTGTGTATTGTATTTGATATGCTTGTATTTATGTACATATTCTGTGTAACTGTTTATTTTATATATTGGGACCCCATTGAAAAGAGCCTTGGCTCAATTGGGCTATCCTTTTCTTAATTTTCAGAATAACATTTTTACTACTACTACTATATGTTGTGAGAGAACAAAACAAGTTAACACATGTCCTGGCTACATTATTATCAGACCACAAATTTATTTATAAAAATGTTGCACTATTACATTACTAATTCTGTAAATTACTGTTCAGACCTTCTTACTGTTTAGCTTGCTCATTCTAACCACGAACAATACATTTATGTTCCACAGCCTAGAGCTGAAGGTCCAAAACACAAGAAAAATGCAACTGTTGTCCCCTACAGATTTCTTTCTCAGTTGTTTTAACTAACTTTTTTTATAATTCTATATGGGAACATAAGGAATCAGATAATCATACAGATGAATTTCTCACTGTTCTGGTTTGTCAGCAGTTAATTCATTAGATGAGGTCTCCCTTGCCAGAAGTTTGACTGTTTCTATACACACACTCACACACCTCAGTACTTGGCAGACACTTATCTGTTATGTTTGGAAATCAGATGCAACCCTTGCTGTCAAGAAATCTGTATATTTAGTCTGAGTAGTTCACTGAAGACATGGCATATATCTGAGAGAGTACTTATCAGATACTGTCTTAAAAGGTTAAAAACAGTGTATATCATTATATATTTGCTGGCAAAGGTTTAACATTTATGAGGTATGAATCTTCCTTGAAAGACAATACATCCCAACTGAAGTTAGTCACAAGAAATGTTTAAATGCTGGGTATTTAAATGTGCAAGTTGTTGCATTTCAAAGGGGGTAAACGAATCTTCAGTTTAAAAGACAACCACTATTTAACAAGCTGTTTCAGTTTCCTAATGGCCATCTGATAAGCAGCTTAGAGTTATGTTTCTAATGTTCTCAACAGAAAGAAGGGAGTATTTTATTTTGATTGGCATAGTGATTTAAAGATGTAAAAGGGTACATTGAAAGTCTAAAACATGTGTTCCACGATAGTCCTTTTTCAAGCTACAGCCAGCAAGATGGCTGTAGGCTCCACCCACAGTCATAAAAAGGTCAAACGTGGGAATACAGAAAACTACAGGCCAATAAGCCTTATATCTCACTCCTGCAAAACTAGGAAATGCTTAATTAAAACCAGACTTGAGCTCTACCTAGACAAAACAGGCCAGGGTGACATATCTCAACATGGTTTTTAAAAGGGAAGGTCATGTTCTACGAATGTAATACTTTTTTTACAATCTTTATTTATTTTATTTATTTAAGTCTAGGATTACAAGTATCATTGAGCCAAGGCTCTTTTACAAAGGTTCCATGTCAAGAGAGTACATACATGTTAGGCAAAATAAAACATCATTAAAAAAGAGCATAAAACAACATTCATCAGTTCAGGTATGACATCACAGTAAGAAAATACATGGATAACACAAACTGGGATCAGTTCAAAAACCTCTAAGGCATTGGGGAGGAAGAGTGGGAGGAATGGGATAGTGGTAGCCAAAATGAAGCTAGAGCAGTTCACAGCATTGTCATAGAACATAGGAGAGGGGTGGTTGATCACAAAGGGGAAGGGAGAAGTTAGGAGAGGCAGTCACAAGAGCTGGAGGCAGTGAGATGAAGATGTAGTCTTGATTTGAAAATGCCCAGTGAGGAGGTGGAGGTGATATGAGTGCCGAGGGCATTCACCCAGCTGGGAGCACAGTGCACAAAGGATCTTTGGCCCAGAGGGGTGCGACATCAGGGAAATTGTAGGAGCTGATGTTCAGACCCTCTGGTGTTATGGGTATTAGAGATTGAGTGCAGGAGGGATTGGACAATAGGTGGAGCAAGGCCCAAGGTAGTTTTTTTCGCCATCAAGCAGGTAAGGTTCTTAATTCAGTTTGTGAGTTGAAGCCATCCCATTTGAGCATAAAGCTCAAATGTATGTGTGAGTCGATGGCTCCAGTAAGCAGTCAACAGTCTAAGCAGTCGACAATCTAATCAATAAGAGCCTAGATAATGGTACCCCCACAGATGTCATCATACTCAATTTTTCTATGGCTTTCAATAAAGTACCACACTAAAAACTAATAAAAAAATGATTGCATCTTGGCATCAGTAAAGTATTAGTTTGATGTATATATAGTTGGCTTGAAAATAGAGAACAATCTGTGAATATAAATAATGTTACATCTACTGTAGTGATAGTATTGTGAGCAGTGGTGCACCACAATGTTCAGTATTGGGACCCATACTATTTAATATCTACATGGGTGATATGGGGCATAATATAAATAATATTATCATCAAATCTGCAGATGATACCAAATTAGGAGGTGAGGTGGACACATTTAGCAAACATCTTTCCTTAGTCAGCGATCTAGGCAAAATAGAAAATTGGGCAATACAAAATGGTTTGAATCTAAATGCTAGCAAATGTGTGGTATTATATTTTGATAAGAATAACCCAAACTATTCGTATATATTAAATCAAACACTACTAAGAAATTTTAATCAAGAAAGGGACTCAGGCATTATGATAGATAATACATTAACATCTTCCAGCCATTGCACAATGGTTTCTAGAACAGCCAGAAACATAGCACCCAAAATTAAACAATCTTTTATGTGCAAATCAGAACAGTTCATCAAACCTATCTACAAAAGTTATATGCACCCCCAACTAGACAATGAGTCCCAGGTGTGATCCCTCTCATACATCAAAGACATTTAGTTGAAGAAGTTTAAAGGGTACTTGCAAAAACCATACTAAAGTTAAACAAGCATTTGTCAATGCCGAACGTTATCTCGCTGGCATTGGCATTGGTAGTGCTGGAGTTAGAGAAGCATAATAGGAATGGCAGTGAAGGATTGGAGTGATGCCAACCCAACCCCCACCCTGCAGAGATTGAAAGGCATTGGGGTGTGCCTTTGGGTAGTCAGCTATAACACTCATGCCATTTTACCTCACCCTACCCCATAGACACTGACAAGTGTCGTGGTGTGCTTTGGGGACTTTGGGCATTATAGCTACCCCATTTCACAAGAAAATACACCGAGGTGGGCACAGTATAGGAGAATGGGGTGAACTTTGTGGCCAAACACTGCAAGGCACACCACGATGTGTGTCACTGGCTGCAGGGTGGGGGTGGAGAAGGAAGCATTACAGCCGTTGATCCCAAGTCACACCCCTGACACCTGTCAGTCTGCACAGAGTGGGGTGTTACAGTTGGAAACTCCAATACCATAGGTGTTTGTTGGTATTTTCACTCTAAATTTTCAACATGGGCTTTTTGTGACCCCCACCTAATGAAGAGCGGCACTATCAGTTTGTTAGTTGAAAGGTGGTTTTGCACAGCGGCTATGCCATTTGGTGACACAGGTCTGAAAACACATTTTGGGCAAAATGTAAAAAATGAGAACTGTATTGTTCATGAGGAGGTGTAAAAAAATGGCAACATTGAAAATCTGGAGTGAAAATATGAAAAATTGGCTAAGTCATGAGCATGCATAGAAACTGTGCAACACATGCCCGTAATCCAATTATTTTTTGGATTTTTTAACCACATTTTCTACATAAGCATTTTGGGACCTCCCCTCATGAACAGCATTACTGTGATTTTGTTAATTTGTCCTAAAAGTTGATTTACCACAGCGACCATGTCATTGTGCACCACAGGTGCGAAAACACATTTTGGGCAGGATGTGAAAAATGACAGCTGTACTGTTCATAAGGAGGTGTGAAAAAATGCCAGTGTTGAAAATGTGGCATGAAAATATTGCAAATTTGTGAAGTTACAAGTGTGCATGGGAACTGTGCAACGCATGCTTGTAACACAGTCATTGTATAGACTTTTGTCACCAAATTTTCAACGTAGACATTTTAAGACCTCTGCTCATTAACAGTGTCACCATCATTTCCTCAAACTGTTTCGCTCAGCGACTGCACTGTTCTGCACCGGACATGCAAAAACACATTTCCGCCAGGATATGTAAAATGACAGCTGAACTGTTCATATGGAGGTGTGGAAAAATGGCAACTTTGAAAATCTGGAATGCAAATATTACAAATTCATGAAGTTATGAGCGTGCATGGAAACTGTGCAACGCACACTCGTAAAACAGCCATTTCTGGATTTTTCCATCAAATTTGCAAAATAGGCTTTTTGAGAGCCCCCCTCATGAACAGTGGCACTGTTGTTTGGTTAATCAGTCGCGAAAGGTGATTCCGCACAGTGACTGCAAAATCACTTTTTGGGACTAAATAACACCATGACAGTGACTGAATTCATGAGGAGGGGTCCCAATAACCCCATGTTGAAAATTTGGTGTAAAAATTCCCCAAAATGCCCGAGATATGCATCAAAGTTGAAAAACCCTATTTATGCCATTATACAGATTACCAGCATTTCTTCAGTTCATGGTTGGCTTAAAAGAGTGCAAACATGTTCCCGGTCCACCAAACATCATTGCACTGGACTCGGGAGGTAAGTAAGGGGTGAGCGATGAGTGTGTGGAGGCAGGGTGTGCAAAGAGTTGGCACGGGTTGGGGGAGGGGGCGGGGAGACTGTGATGAACTGTTTTCTTTTTTACAGGTGAAAAAAGGGAACATCGCGGGACAGGTTTTTTTTTCAGGGACATTTGGCACCCTGGGGTGGGCTCCCAGCATGCCACCTGATTGTTTTGGGGAGGGCGGCTGTAGCTGATGGGGGATTGGGCACCCCCATTGGCACACGAGGGGGGGCAAGAGCCGAGGGGTATTGGGCACCCCCCTCGGCACACAACAGATGGCAGGGAGACATTATGCTGACAGGAAGTGGGCTCCACCATCAGTAAAATAAACAGGGAAGAGGGACTGAAGTCAATGGGGATTGGGCCCCCCATTGGCAAAGAAAGACTGTTGGGGCAGAACGCATGATGCCGAGGAGGATTGGGCACCCCCTCAGCAGACACTTTGGGAGTCATTATGCAGATGGGGAGTGGGCTCCCCGTCAGCAAATGAAGAGGATTGGGGCATGTGATAGGGGGATTGGGCACCCCTGATGTCTGATGGCAGCAGTCAGTGCTGCCATGTTTACGTCGGGAGGCATGTTATCATGCCGCTGCAGTGAGAAGCTTGCTTCTCATTGCAGTGGACCTTTTCTTAGATCTGGTGACCACATTCTGAATTTCTGGTGTGGTTCCTGCATTCTGGCTGATTGGGGAATGAGGGACGCACCTACTGATGTGTCCCCTGCATTCTCCACAGTGATCACACCTTCAAATCTGTTACTATTTCAATATGTTGACTCGTGCACAAGTGCAAGCCAACATAAAAATAAAACGTATCAGGAAAGATTGTCAGAAGTGGGATTACACTCACTAGAAGCTAGGAGACAATGGGGTGATACTGTTCCTTTTCAAAATACTGCAGTCCCAAGAGCATATGGACAACTGTGAGTTGCAGTACTGCTAGATGCAATCTTAGGTCTCACAATAAAAAACTAGAAATTCCAAGGGCCAACAACACCAACAGAGATAACTTTTACACCATTAGATCTATTAGGGCATGGAATAGACTACCACAACATGTGGTAGACATTATGAACTTTGATAATTTCAAAATAAACCTTACACAGCCAATACTACTTGAAACAAACATTGGTTTAACAGTACTGCTGCTGAACACTATTTACAGGGTCCTCAAGGGGTAGATCATCCATAGAGTCTGACTTGCCCCTGCTGAACCTTTCTTCCTCTGGTGCCACCAGAGAAAGGAGAACTTCTGAATGTCAGGATAAGGGCTGGATGTGGAAAGGAGTCAGTGTACTGATGGGTTATCCATAGAGGCGGGGCAAGTCAGTGCATGTAGGGGTTGGGTATAGAGGTGTGTGAAGTACACTGAGGGGTTGTGTGAGTAGACATGGGAAGATCAGTGCACTAAGAGACTGAGTATATAGGTAAGTGAAGCTGGTGCACTTAGGGATTGGGTGTAGATGTGAGTGAAGTCAGTACACTGGCTGGTTGGATATATGTGTAGGGGATGTCAGTGCACTGAGGGGTTGGGTGCAGAGGTGGGTAAAGTCTGTTCACTGAGGGGTTGGGTGTAAATGTGGGGGGAAGTTACTGCACTGATGGATTAGTTGTTGAGGTAAGAGAAGTCAGTGCACTGAGGGACTGGGTGCACAGATGGGTGGGGTCAGTGAACCGAAGGGTTGGGAGTCATGGCAGGGGAAATCATGTGCTGAGAGAATAGATGGTGTGTGGCTGGAGATGGGAGGGAGTTGGTACAATGATGGGCTGGTTGTAGAGTGGCTGGAGGTGGGAGGGAGTTGGTGCAGTGAGGGATTGGGTGCAGAGTGGCTGGGGGTGAGAGGGAGTCAGTGCAGTGATGGCTTTGGTTTAGAGTGGCTGGAGAAGGGAGGGCATCTGTGTACTAAGTGGTTTAGTGTACAGCTGCTGGATTTGAGATGGGAGTCTGTGCACTAAAAGTTAGCTGTGAAGTGGTAGGAGGTGAGAGAGAGTCAGTGCATTGAATGGTTAGGTGCAGAGACAGGGGACCATGGTGCACTAAGGGGCTGGGTGTGGAGTGGTCAGAGACAGAAAGGTGTTAGTGCACCAAGGGTGGGTATAGAGTTACTGGAGGTGGGAGGGTGTTGGTGCACAGATGGTTTGTATGTAGAGATGGGAGGGATTCAGTGCAATGAGGGGTTGTGTGTAGAGTGACTGGAGGTGAGGGAGATTCATTGAACTGGGTGCTTGGCTGTAGAGTGGTTGGAGGTAGGAGGGAGTCAGTGAACTGAGGGTTAGTTGTAAAGTGATTGCAGATGAGAAAGAGTCAGTGCACTGATGGGTTTGATGTAGAATTGCTGGAGAAGAGAGGGCATTGTTGTACTAATTATTACTTTGGTTTCCAGTGGCTGGAGGTGGGAGAGAGATGGTGCTCTGAGGGGTTGAGTATAGATTGGCTGGAGTCAAGAGGAAGTCAGTGCACTGAGGGGTCGAGTGTAGAGTGTTAGGAGGTGGGAGGGAGTTGATGTACTCAGGAGTTGGCTGAAGAGTGGCTGGAGATTGGAGAGAGTTGCTGCAATTTGAGGTGGGTTGTAGAATAGCAGGAGGTGAGAAGGTGTCAGTACAGTGATGGTTGGGTGTAGAGGTGGGAGGGAGTTGTTACACTAAAGGGGTTGCGTTTAGAGTGACTGGAGTGGGATTAAGTTGATGCACTGAGTGGGCCATTGTACAGTGGCTGGAGGTGGGAAAGAGTTTGTGCACTGACTGATTTGGTGTAGAGTTACTAGAGGTGGAAGGGAGTCAGTACACTGAGAGGTTGGGTGTACAGTAGCTAGAGGTGAAAGGGGGAGTCGATGAACTTGGGATTTGAGTACTGAGTGGCTGGGGGTGGGAGGGTATCTGTGCACTGAGGGGTTCAGTGTAGAGTGGTTGGAAGTATAAAGGAGTTGTTGCACATTCTAGTAAAGCATACCCCTACTGTTATATGTCTTTAAACTGCTTGCACAATACCTCACTGCTGCCAACAATCTGTAATGTGCTAACACAGCATCCCACTAGTTCTACAAGTCCATAACCTAAACCACTGCAGAAATCTATCTGTAACATGATGTTCTAAACTCCACAGCTGTTACAGGTCTATCACTTAAGTAATTACTGCCACCAATCTATATAACTTAACTTACTGCTGCCATCTATCAGGGGCATGCAATTGCTATATTACACTGCTGCTACAGCTCTATCGCCTAAGTAACTGTTGCCACCAATCTATGTAACATAACTCATTGCTGCCATCTGTCTGTAACATGTTTACACAGCATCCCACTTTGCTGCAGGTCTATATCTTAACTGCTGCTACCAATCTGAAATGTGCTGGCTTAACAAGTCTAATAAGGGTTTGGGGTCATCAGTTGGCGATGAGGTGAAACACAAGACATGCAGGACAGTATCCAGATTAATCCTACAGATAGAGACAATCTAAATAAAAATAGAAAAATTTATTTAGGATCTTTCAATCCTCTTTGGTGCAGTTGGAGCTGCTCCTATAGGCCATGAATGTGGTGTTATGGAGCGACAAACTAATGTCAGTGGTGGGGGAAGGGGGCTAAACTACTGAATTTCAGTGGGGGGATGGGTGGAGGACTATACTGTGTAGTTTCTGTCTAAACTATCTAATTTCTGTGGGGAAGGGGGATGGAGCGCTAAACTATCTAATTTCAGTGGGGTGGGTTGGAAAGCTAAGTATCTAATTTAGGTGGGGGTGATGTAGAGCTGAACTATCTCATTTCAGTGGGGTGGGGGATGGCAAGCTAAATAATCTAATAAATGGTATGCATGTGAAAACTGACATCATGATCATATGCCTTCTGGTATAACATAAAAATAATAAAATAGATACATCTAATTTCAGTAGATAGGGGATTTAAGTCAAAACCATCTTATTTCAGTGGGGAGATTGAGAGACAAAATATCTAATTTCAGTAGGGACTAGGGTTACCACCTGTCCCTATTTTCACAGGACAGTCCTGATTTTGCAGCTGTGTCCTGCAGAAAAACATGAAAAATACTACATATCCTGACTTTATTCTAGAAAATTTTTTTTCTGATTTTCTTCTAAATGTTGCAAAGAACTATAATATCTTAACTAAAACACCTTAAAATAATAAGAAACAGTAGAAACAACCAAAAAACTACAACACTTAGTCTTAATTCTGATTATTTAGAGAAAACAAATCTGCTGTATTGGTCAAGGTTACATATTGTCCTGTGAAAAATCACATTTCAGTAGGAAATTTCCCACTTTGGGCTTCTTAAAAGGTGGTAACCGTAGTAGGGACTGTGATGGAGAGCTCTACTATGTAATTTCAGTGCTGAGGGAATGGAGAACTGAAATATCTAATTTCAGGGAGGATGGAGACTTCAGCTGGGCAAAATTCATCTTCTGCTGTTGAAATGATAGCAAAATCATGATTTTGCTTCTGTGAACCATGGCCAAATTTCCACAAATTGTTTTTAATATTTCACCATAATTGTGATTTTTGGATATTTCTGTCTAATTTTAAAAGCATTTGTTTAAATTGCAACAAATTAGGTCCTGGTAGCTCTTCAACTGGAGAAACATATAACGGTAATGCGGAAGAGACCTCAGCATTTTAGTAGTACCTGGAAGTCTCCTTATACCCTATTATCCCTTTAGAGCTTCCTGAGTTCTATTTGACTTCCTTTGGTACCCCTTGTCCACTGTGGCACTTATCATGTTTTGGGGTTTTTACTATTTATGAGGACCACAGATGAGAGGGTAGGTGGGTGAGTGGGGTGGGTGGGGAGGTGAGGGTCTTCGTTTTCCTTTTGCATAGCTTTCGACAGATATTGTACACTCTCACTTTAAGATGTTGTTTTGATGGTTGTTCTTGTTTTCTTGTTTATGTGTTGTTTCTTGAAAATTCTTAATAAAGTATACTAAATAAAAAAATTACAACACATTTTGTATGTAGACTGTGCCAATGTCCATTTAGAAGTGGAGCAAGCTTGGGATCTCTAGGTGACTAAGTTATAAGCTTCAAAATGTCCAAAATTTTTTTAAATTGCATTCACTGTTATATAAACTGCAGCATGTTAACCCCTATAATTTGTAAACTACCGAACAGAATATCACCACCTTTTGTTACATTCATTGAGCCCAAAGGTTAGGGTTTGAGGCCACTACCATAGCCCAGCAAAAGAGCATTGTGCTGTCATGCTGATAACCTGGGTTTGGAAGCGAGTCCGGAAAGTCATGTCAGGAAGCAGGCCATTGTTGAGATAGCTGCTTCTTGACAGTGCATCTCAGTTGGGGAGGATTGGCAGTGAGTTCTGCCAACACAGTGACCCTGTGCCTGGCCCAGGAAGCTTGCTCCTGCTGCAGGGGAAGCTGTGGCTGTGCAAGGCTAACAGATGCACCGCCCCCACCAGGGGAAGTAGGAGGGAAGAAATGTGGGAGGAAAATCCAGTAGCTAACTGAATGATGGCCAGTTTCAGCTTGATCAGGATATGACCCCATGAACAGGGTATATCCCTGAGAGATGAGCTGCTAGCCAGAAAAAACAGAACAATATGGGGGGGGCTGTGTGTCAGCTGTCTAATCTCTTGCTCAAAGGCTAGCCAACATGTAAGCAGCCAAATGTGCCTAAATAACATCAGTAACTAAAGCAGAATTTCATGATCTTTTGTGAAATTTTGGAATGTTGTGATACTTTTGTTGAAGTCATGTCAATACATTTTGCCCAGTCATACACTTGTGCTGCCACTATAGAAGGAAAGTAAAGACTGAGTAAAGTGGCAATAAGTTACATTCATAGGATATTCTACAGTAAAAGTACAGAGTTGACAAGTGTCAAATCAGTAACCTTGAGTGACGAACCATGAGTGATGGACATCACTGTGCACTAGCCTGTCTTCTTGCAATATGCTAGCTAACCATTAGAACTAATAGACTTAATGACTTGTAGAAGCACATGCACATGCAGCATTGTTTCTGTACAGTGCCATCTGCCAACTCTTTAACAGCCATGTAGATGACAATGGGCTCAATTCCAAAAGCCTGTAGAATGACGCAAAGTGCCTGCATCAAACATCAATGACACAATTCACACCTTGCATCACTGGGGCATTCCCAATTCCAAAACACAGTCTGCATTGGAATGGGAAGCCACTGCACCAAATGGGCACTGCATGACCCTTGCGACCTACAACAGTGTGCGCCAGGTCATGAGGGACATATGCTACTGTGGAGCTGCAACATCCCCTTTTTTGGGATTCAGGAATCCCCACTGTTGGTGCACCAAAGGGCTTGAGTTAGACCAGCCAGGAGCTGGTCTAAGCCCCTTGCACCACTGCCCATAAGGCAGGGAAATGGGGGGCTCTGTATGTGGGGTCTGGGGTTGGAAGGGACAGTGGAGTGCCACTGAGGTGTTGAGGAGCAAGTGGGCATGCCTGTGGGTAATCAGGCATCCAACAGAGGTGTAATGTTTGTTCCTGGACCCCCCCACATTGCCCATTACCATAATTGGTATAATAACAGCACCCTTACTGGGTGCCCAATTACCCCCTCAGGCATGCCCACTCACTCACCAATACCATCTATGCCATTCTCCATGCCTCTTCTGCCCCTGGACCCCTCCTGGTGATTATTTTTTGTTGTGTCGGGTGGGGACAAGCTGGATCTCTGCAGCAATTCTCACAGGTGCACTAAGTGTTTGGTGCTAGCCCACAGGTATGCCAACTCCCAGGTTTTAGGTGCAGGGACCACCTATTTTACAAAATCAGGTACAGGGCCACTGACATATCCTTAGTGTGCCACAGCCCTAGCCAGTGGCATCAAGACACATCACTACTTATAACTAGCTGTGACTTAGGCCATTATGACAAAAGTATCTGGATAGCTGTAGTCATGACGGAACATGATGCTGGGAATCATTGTCACAGTAGTGCTGGTGGGGCATTACAGAGACATGATGCTAGTGCAGGAATGGTGATTCTGTTGTGAGAAGTGCTTTGCGATAGTTAAATTCTACAAGTAGATAGATAGATAGATAGATAGATAGATAGATAGATAGATAGATAGATAGATAAAAATGTTAAATTTTTGACAGGAATTAATCATTAGGACTGTTAAACCCTGTTTACAAGATTGTCCTGTATAGATTATGGTTTCATGTGCAAAATCTTAACATAGTTACATACATTATGAAACAAACAACAATGTAGCAAAACCAATGACAATACTAGAATACAGTGAGCTGAAACAACAAAATGACATACCTAACAAGTGGAATTCTGGTGGTATTATCTAATATGTATCCATTGATTTTTGAGCACATTTTGTCAATTAGTAATTTCTAAAATATTCACAACATGTTTTAACGTACTAGGCCACATTTATCCAGCTTAATAAAATTCCAGAACATTGTTACATTGGGTATGCATGCCAAATGTATCGACAATAAATTTTAGCCTAAGTCACATTTATCGAGGTTAATTAGATTCAAGGATATATGAATGTTGGTTATGCATACCAAATTTTGAGTGTATACATGAAATAGCAGTGGAGCTGTACACATCCATATATTTTGAAAATTATTAAACAATTTAACAAATAATTAATTTGTGAAATTTTGAATACCTGTAACTTGCAATTTACATAACCAACTATTTCTATATTTAGTAGTTTCTAATTCTATTCCAAGAAAGTATGCATATACATTTTCAATTATCTAGTTTCAAAGGTGGTGAAGTTGTAGCCATGGAAATATTTTCAGAACTATTCACACAATTAATGAATTTCCAAAAGTTTAGCCTGTATAACTTCCCCACTGCTCATTCTACTGTCACAGCACTTGGCAGCCTTTTAGCACCCCTTGCCAACAGTATCCTTGCCAAATTTCAGATATCTACAGTAGCTATACAACTGACATAGTTATGACCAATTAAAGATTTTTGAAGCACTTCACGAAATTTTCCCATGATTATTAAATTGCCATACTTTGAGCCACTATGACTTCCCTGTCCCTCATCCAAATGTCATGCAACATGATTTCCTTTTATGGACTCTTCCTAGGATATGAATGCCAAATTTCAGATCTCTAGCTATGGGATTGACTGAGTTATGACTAATTAAAAATTTAAGGGAGGCAGTATAGCACAGTATAGCACAGTGGTTTAAGGCTCTGAGCTGAAAATCTGGTGACATCCAGTAGACCAAACCTGGGTTTGAATCCTCCAGCTTCCACTTGCATACTGTGTGACCCTGAGCAAGTCATTTAACTTCCCTGTGCTCCCAGGTCGCACCTGTAAACAAGCTTTCAGCTTAGTGTGCTACTCCTGGTTAAACAACTACAAAAAAAAAAAATGATTTCAGAAAAATCAGTGAAATTTCTTGAGAGTTTGCAAAATTCTTGGAATTTCAGAAAGATTCTGCAAAATTAGAATTTTCTAATTTCACTCTGCACTAGTAGAGAGCAGAATAGCTAATTTCAATATGGGTGAGGGATGTATCCCTCTTATTTCAATGGGGTGTAAAGTTACCACCTACTCGGTTTTTGACCAAATGGATTTGGTTTTCTGGTCCAGATCCAGTCCGCCTGTTTTCACCATTGCAATTTCATTTTTTTATGGTGGGTTAAGCAGCATCTGTGAGATCCTTCACTAACTATTTTATTTTCTTCTCATCTGACTGTAAGCAAGTGTCTGACATTTCAGGGTGCTTGCTTGCTTGTAGTGCATGCTAATCAGGCTGTGTCTTTAAGTGTAGGGCACTTAAAAGAGCCAAATTTGTCCCTGTCTGCTCAGTTGTCACCTCTAACTTCACACCAGTAAATTGGAAGATTCTTCCTGGGAAGGGTAAACAATGCCACCTTAATTAACACCTTCATTTTTCTGAAACCCTTAGACATTCAGACAAGCACTGCATTAGGGTTGCCTCCTGTTCCAGTGTGGACTGTATAATCTATGTTTCAGAAACCAAATGTGTTAATCCAGTTTTATTCAGAGGTAGTACTTTTTTAGTCATTTTGAATACTCACGTACCCGTAAAACAGATTCTGTTAAATCCTTCACCATTTTATTTACATGTTCACAGACCGGGACCTAGGAGGTCGAGAGGGCCAGTTCACTGAAGCTCTCCCCCCAAGCAAGGTCACGAGGGACCGCTCGCACAGTCCTCCCAGCCCCAGAAACAGAGTAAGTCACTGCAGAAGGCAGATTTACTCACCTTGGGCTTGCTCCTGAAACAGCAGGATTTGGACTTAGTGAAAGAAGCAACTTTAATTAAATGTGTCCCCACACATGTGGAGATAGTTTTTCTATTCTGTCTCCCACTGATTCTGGCACCAAAACCTGCATTATTTAACTTTAGATAGGGATTACAGCTTACAAGTACTGTGCTGATCGTTGTTAATTTTGCCTGTATGTAACACTGAACCTGGTGCCAAAATCCCTGTTTGAATTTAAAAAGTAGGGGCTTTAAGCTCAGTCAGTAGTGTAGCAGTATTGGACTTTAACGTTGTTTGCTGGCGCCACTTTTAATTCTGCTCACAGACAAAAGGCAGGCTAAACACTTGCAGCTTAACTTTTAAAAAGAAAAAAAATAAGAAAAGCAAAGTAAAGCCAGCATTTAACTTCTGCCCATACCAAAAGCTACCAATTGGCAATTAAAGACACTGACTGGAGTTAATCAGCCCATCCCCTTACAGAAATGCCCCATCCCAGCAGTATTTAACAGAATTACTTTCCCAATTTTCCTTGTCCACAGACCGGGACCCAGGAGGTCGAGAGGGGCAGTTCACTGAAGCCCTCCCCCCAAGCAAGGTCATGAGGGACCGCTTGCACAGCCCTCCCAGCACCAGAAACAGAGTAAGTCACTGCAGGAGGCAGATTTATTCACCTCGGGCTCGCTCCTGAAACAGCAGGATTTGGTCCCCGCCGCTCCCACCACAACCCTAGGTTGTCACTCAGCTTTATAGGCTAGACCACGTGAGTGCAAAAACCTATCAGCTAACTTTCCCATTAGCTGGTTATACAGAGTAAACACTAGGTGGCTCACTATGAAAAATAAGATTTCTCACATAGTAAGCAGCATGTTAAGCAGCTAAAGGACATTAATACAGTCCATGCTAATCATTGCATTTGCTTCTCACTCACTCCCTTCCACAAATCACAGCAACAATGACTCAATTAATCACCTAAACTCTCAATACCCTTTTCCCAATTTAACCATGAGCCTAAGCTGCACCATTAGTGGGTCTGCACAGGCAAAGCAATCACCCCAGCCTAACACCCACCTTTTGAATAACCCCAACCCTCGCTTTCAACAAGCGCAAATAGCCCAAGTGACCCAATCCATCCCCATACCAAGCAGTCCGCTTAAGTACAACACTAGCCCACGTCACACCAAAAACACTTCCAAATGGCTACAGTTAACAGCACTCAGACATGCTCTCCTCCTCCTACTACTCATGGCTGGAGACATACACTCCAACCCAGGGCTGGTCCCGGCTAGCAGAACTAAAGGTCAGGGTTATGGTGGTCAGCTACTGGTCTCCCTAAATACCTGCAGCCTTCCAAAAAAACTAACACTATTACAAGGATGGGTTGCACAACACTCACCGGTCATACTGGCTTTGTCCGAAACATGGCTAGCTAGGAATGTTCCAGACTCTGCAGTTGCTCTAAACAACTACATAATCTTCAGAGAAGATAAAGAGGGCAAGAGGGGAGGTGGCTGTGCTATATAGGCCAGAACCAAATTACAACCACTACTGGTCCCCCTGCCATCACCGGAACATGGGGCACAAGCCATCACAATCAAAACAACGATTGGCTCCCAAGGGAAACCACTATACATAATGTCAGTCTACATATGCAACAATCAAAAATTAGCCTCTGATTCCATATTTGCCAATATAGCGCTGCTCCCCCCAAGAAGTGAGCTCATAATAATGGGTGACTTCAATATAAACTGGTTAACAAAGGCATCAGACACCTTCAAAGACGCAGCCAAACCACACAATCTGACTCAAGTTGTCCAGACTCCCACAAGACAAGACCCCAGGATGGTACTCACACTCTTGACCTCATCCTGACAAACTTCCCCAAACACCTCTCTAATATCAAAATTCTCCCAGACATCCTCAGTGACCACTATCCTCTCTCCTGCCACTGGTCAAACAAGAGTCCACCAAACCAACACAAAATATCCCACCAAAGGCACCTCAAAAAAGGTGCCATAACTAAGATAATTCACTCTCTCTCCACCAGTGACTGGACATCAGTCCATATCGCCCAATCCACTGACGAGGCCCTTACCTCCTTTATCAATATCTTCAACACAGCCTGCAACAAACACGCCCCATTCTCAAAAAAGATTCTAAAAACAAGGGACACCCCATGGATCTCACAGACCCTGCTAGATCAGATGTACCACAGAGATAACCTCTGGTATAGGGCACTTAACTCCCAGGTTCACCATGACAGAGAATTCTATAGAGAGGTGAGAAACAAGTGCACCAGGGCTATTTGGCTAGCTAAGGCCAATCATTACAAACAAGACCTCACCTCAACCTGGGGCTCAGGGAACAAGTTCTGGAGCAACGACAAAGAGCAATGCGGGAAAACTGTAAACCAAATGCCAACCCAGGTAATCTTTAATGGTACCCTCTCACTAGACCCCACCATAATAGCCAATAACCTGAACAATTCCTTCACGGACCTCAGCCACATACTCCCATCAAACTTCTTTGACCCACCCCCTAGGGTCCCCCGCTACCTCCTACCCTAGGCACACCCACCTGCCTTTCCAGCTCAGAACAATCTCCTGCAGTAAGGCCAAACAATACCTGTCAAAAGCCTTACAAAACAAAAGGTATAGCCGTGACTCTATAGATCTCAAGAACCTCCGGCTAACGTTAGATGCGACCCTCCCACACCTCACCAAAATATTCAACCAATCACTGCACCTAGGACAATTCCCCACTCTCTGGAAAAGGAAAATTATCACACCAATCCTAAAAAAGGGTGACCCAACCGACCCCGGCAACTACAGGCCTATCACGATACTCCCCCCACTCTATAAAGCTCTCGAAAGAATAGTGTCAGTCCAACTCATTGAGTACCTGACTAGCCATTCTCTGCTCTGCCAAGAGCAACACAGTTTCAGAACAGGACACAGCACCACCACGGCATTCCTCGAATTCACATGCTATATACACGAGGTTCTTGATGAGGGGGATATAGCAGGCACAATCTTCGTCGATCTAACGAGTGTTTGACACCGTCAGTCATGGCCTACTTTTACATCTACTCCCCTTCCTCAACCTAGCCCCGGACACAACACACTGGTTTAAGAACTATCTCACAGACCAAACACAAGAAGTCAAAATCAACACCACCCTATCCACCAAGAACCCAGTTCAGTCGGGAATACCTCAAAGGTCAATCCTAGGCCCTCTATTATTCACCCTTTTCCTCAACTCCATCCCAAAAGCGTGCAATGGTAAGCTTCTGCTCTGTGCAGATGATGCAGTAGTTTACTGGAAAGAAAGCTCCCCCAACTCTCTCCAACACAAGCTTCAAATTTACTTTCATGAACTAGAAGATTGGTTCACAAAGCACCGGCTAATACTAAACTATACCAAAACAAAATCCATGATCTTTGCACACTGACAAAGCCCCTATAGTAGCTCCCACCTTAAAATCTCCAACTACCAGGACATCCAAATTGACCAGGTCACACAATACAAATACCTTGGCATCACACTTGGTGCTTCACTTACCTATCACACACACATCAGCCACCTCTCCTCCTCAGTAAACACCAGACTAGGGATCCTCTATAAGCACAGACAATGCCTCCCACTGCAGGCCCTATGATTGGCAGTGACCAGCTTGGTCATATCTTTGGCAGACTATGGTATTATAATATATGGGATGGCTGACCTCACAGTCCTGAAATGAATCAATCTTGCCCTCAATAAAGCCAGCCGTCTGGTCACAGAAAGTGACCGACTTACCCACACCTGCGACCTCCACAAAAAAGCGGACTGGCTGACCTTCAGAGGAAGGCTAAAATACCATACCTGCCTCCAAGACAAAAAAATTCCATTTAAGATTGCACCCACTGGCCTTCACTCCCTTATACAACCTAACACCCATAGGAGCACCCCAAGGCACCTAGCAAACATGCCCATCCATGTCCCCCACCGTAGGACCACACTAGGCCAAAGGTCCTTTAGCTATCGAGCACCCATCTGGCTCAATGAACTCCCCCCTCCCATCTCCCTGGCTCCAAGACTAGGTCAGTTTAAAACCCATATCAAGAGACACTTCATAGACTTAGAGATGTGTCGCTGCAACTGAGCACGCTAGACCACTTTGACACAGGGTTGATAAGTAACCCCTAGATGCTATCCAAGTACTGTAAATGTTGATACAATTATGAAAAGCACTAACATATTATCCTTATGTGGCATGTTCAACAGACCCTGGCTGTAAGTAACCCTTAAGAGACTATTCAATATCTGTATATGTATGATGTCATCATGTAAGCACCTCTGTATAACACTAAGTCATGAAGCATGTTTTCTCGCAAAAATCTGAATGTTTGTCCCGACGTGGAGTCTTTGCAAAGGAGTCTCTGACTCAAAGGTTGTAATTCCAAAACTTTAATAAATAAATAAATAAGTTCTGATGTCCCTCATGCAGATCTTTGTTTGTAAACCAGTCAGTCTGAGAGATGTAAAGTAGGGCTATTAAGACCATTAGCAGCAAATCAACCTAATCCTTTCCAGGCTGCATTATGATTATGGTCTTTGACTGCTGTAGTAAGGGATACTTTTATATCTTTAAATGCTCTCCCAGTTTTTCTTTTAGGGTCTATCCTCTATTCTCATATTTGTTACCCCTTTTGTTAAATTGATAATCTAATATTTTATTCCATTTCTAGCAATACTATACCTTTTTCTCCTCAGTAGTTATTGCTGCCAATTTCCATACTACCTGGTTATTCCAGGAAGACCATTCCAGGTCATTCAGATGCACAGCACAGAATAGTGTGGCCAATGTCATGCTAAGCCACAGAAATTAGAAAAGGAAGAGAGAGAGAGAGAGAGAGCAGTAGCAGAACACAATCTAGATTTGATGGCACTGCAAATTTAGGTAATTTATCAAAAATTTCTCAAAATATATATTTTTTTTACCACACGAGACACACTAAGCTGAAGCTTGTTTGCAGGTACAATCTGGGAGCACAAGGGAGTCAAGTGACTTACTTAGGGTCACACAGTATGCAAGTGTGGGCTATAGGAGTCAAGCCCTGGTCTCCAGGTTTGTAGCCTTAAACCACTGCACTATGCTGCCTTTATGCTACATACTACATATCATTCTATTTGCTATATATGACTAACATGGAAAAAAATATGGAGTTTAACAGCATATAATATGTCCTACCATTTTTAAAAATTTCTCTGACATTACAAATAACTTTAGAGTAGGTGAAATGGGAGGAACAGTAGCACATCTTAAAATGGCAGATTATATTTGTAATTACATCTCATCCACCATTACTGGTGCAGTTTATTTATTTATTTATTGAAAGAGCTTTACCAGAAAAGGCCACCTGATCCAAAATAGCCAGTTGTCAGAGGTGTCCTAGTAATCACTTGATATGTGAGTTAAGCTGTGTATACAGGATGCAAAGTCCCCTGAACTCCCTCTGTAACCCCACCCAATGTTAACACACACTGAAATTTAAAATATTTAAATCTAAATCAAACAGACCAAAAATAATAATCATAATGTAATTTAAAGAAGTTGTACACAATGCAATATCAGCAGCAGTTCTGAATAAATCAAATGAATGAGTCCAAACGATACCCTTATCAGTCATTACTCTCTATCTGCCTTGCTGACATATGCTTGCTTTTTACTGCTTCTTGTTGTTGCCATGCTTTGACTCTGCACTTACAACTATGTTGTTACTGCTTGTACCTGTTGATTGCTGTACCTTTGACTCTGTTGTGTCACTGCCTGTACCACTGTAATTCTTTGATTGCTGTACCTTGACTCTGTATTGTCATTGCCTGTACCATGTAATTCTCCAGGGCCGCACCTGAAAATAGGCACTTGACTGTCTAACGTGCTTACCAGGTTAACAAAAGCTAAAATAAATAAATAAAATAAAAGGGGGTGAGCTTAGGTGTGGAGTTGAGGATGTGGTTTAGTATTCAGTTTTCATCTCACCCAACAGTGGCAACCCTATGGGTATAGAGAGCAAAAATATCTAATTTCAGTGGGGAGGGGGGTATGGACTACTAAACTAGGAAGGAGGGGAAAGGAGAGCTAAAGTATATAATTTCAGTGTGGAAGGGGATGGAGTGCTAAATTATCTAATTTCATTGTGCTGCAATTGAAAGCTAAACTATTTAATTTCAGTGGGGGTGGGGTGGAGATCTGAAATACCTACATTTAATGGAGAGGGGATGGAGTGCTAACCTATCTAATTTCAGTGGGGAGCGGGATGGAGAGCTAAACTACCAATTACTGTGAAGGGAAGGGAATGGAGAGCTAAACAGTCTAATTTCAGCGGAGAGGGATTGAGAGCTAGACTATTTAATTTCAGTGGGGGCTGGGATGAGATCTGAAATATCTAAATTCAGTAGAGGGGATGGAGTGCTAGCCTGTCTAATTTCAGAGGGAAGGGGGGATAAAGAGGTGTTCTAACTTCAATGGGGAGGAACTGAGAGCTAAACCATTTAATTAGAGTTGGTGTGGGATAGGGATCTGAAATACCTAATTTCAGTGAAGCGGGCGTGAAGTACTAACCTATCTAACTTGATTGAGGATGGAGAGCTAAACTATCTAATAAACTGGATGCACATGAAAAGGGTATTTTGTTCACATGACTTCCAGTATAAAATTGAAATAACATAAATAAATAAAACTAGTTTCAGAGGGGACCGGATGGAAGGCTAAACTATCTTATTTTAGAGGCGTATGGAAAGACAAACTATTTGATTTCAGTGGGAAGGGGTACACAGATCTAAACTATCTCATTTCATTGGGGGAAGTGGGATGGCAATCTAAGCAACCTAATTTCTGTGGGTTGGGGGGGAGGTTGCAGTGCTAAAATAGCTCATTTCAACGGAACTGTGTCATTGAACTATCTGATTTCAGTGAGGAGGGGATGGTGTGCTAAACTAGGTAAATTCAGTGGGGGTGAGGGTGGAAAGCTACTGTAAACTACATAATTCTAGTGAGGGGTAGGGTTGCCACCTTTCAAATGGGCCAAATCCTGATCTGATAGCCCCACTCATTTCCCACACTTTCCCCTGCCACTTTCTCCATGGCCACACACCCCACCAGCACATGACCTGTCAACATTGTATGGAAGAAACCTTAACAGAGATGGCTTATTACTAACAGTACCTCTTATTTTGATATGCACACTACTATAGATCCAATGTTATAATATGATCCCAGTCACAAATTCAGTAAAATGTGAACATTTATTTTACAATCACTGTACTAGTTTAAGAACAAAATCATTAGCAGTATAACAAACATTTTAAATCATTGTAAATACAGAAGAATCACTAGACATCTTTTAAAATATAATAAAAGTAAGAAACATAATTACTAGAGCAGTTCATTCTCGTAACATCTACACAGCACAGCACTGTTTTCATATATAGTCCAATCTAAACCAGTCCATTAGTTTTTGAAAGCAAGCATTTATATTTGAAGCTGTATTTCTGATTGGTCCTTCCAGTTTCAGAGAGCTTACTATCTGATTTATTGAAAGAGTGAAACTGTGCACATGTAAAGTTGTAGTTCAATTTCATTTGCAATTCATCTTTCACTAAGGCTACCTGCATTCTGTTTCTCTCTTCAGTCCATAAATTCCCCATTCGTGAAAAGTCTTGCTCCACAAAACTGTTACTAGCAGGGATGGGCAACACAAATTGTATGACCTTGTACAGCATCATCCTGCACTTGGATGCTTTGTCAAAAAATGACACCCATCTCTTGCCAACAGGTTTTTCCTTCATTTTGAGCAAGAATGGCAATGCTGTGCATAATGCTGAGAATTCAGAACACAGAGAGTCCATGTCAAGTCCATGTCCATCCAGTAGCTTCAGCACCATCACAGAGTTACATACTGTAGTTCATCCCTTGATATTGCCTGCTGTAGGGAGAATATTTGCATGACCTTAAGAGGCCATTATCAATATCAAACCATTTGGTAAGGTAAGCCGGGGCCCGAACATAAAAGTTAGCCAAGTCTTTGGAAACTCTGTCTCTGACATTTGCTAGAAATTCTTTTAGAGCTGCAGTGACTTTGAAGCCAAAGAACTTGTCCTCAAGTCTCTTCTCCAGTTCACTGCACAGATTATGCATCAAAATATACACCTCTGGAGAAGTTAATGAACTGCTTTCCAGCAGGGCAATACTCAGGTAGAACAACTGCAGAATAAAATGCGTAAAATGCAAGTAGTATTCTCCCTCTCACATGTCAACAGGGTCACTGTATCCATCTTCACTGGCCAGAACAAATTTCCATATAGAAGGATGACATTCATCTGGTCCTTGCGTTAAAAAGTAGCTTTTGATGGCTGGCCAACACTCTACTAGCCTGGCTACAGCCGTAAGGAATGAGAGCCACCTGGTCACTGCATGTTGAAAGATCTCTTTCCTGTCCTGATCCATAGAGTCAAACATTTCTTTCAGCTGGGGAACCTTTTTTGAAGATGAAGAAAATTCACTGTAGCTTTTTAAGACAAGGCACTCCACATTAAACCATGCAATAGCCTTGCTCGCATTCCTAGCACAATTGTGAGTAATGTAACATAAACAGTTTGCAGAAATAACTGGCCCTATGCACTATTGGTGCTGAGTGGCTACACGTGTGTGTCTGGGGAGCATAGCCACACCACACCCACTGCGCCCCACCGTGCAGCATGCACAAGGAGGGGAATGCAGACCCACCACACCCAATCCTCCACATCAGTGGAGACCTCCATGCTAGGGGCATTCCAGGGGAATGCCAACAGCACTATGCGGTATTCACTAACCCACATAGTGCTGGCCACATGGGTGTGGAGGGTGGCAGTGGGTACACCAGGGAGATCCTGCTGTAACCTACAGTGTTCCCCCACAGGCACAGGCCTGCAGTCCCTGGGGGACTGGGAGAGGGCACACCATGCTGCCCCTGACTGCTGGGCAGCAGGAGGTGACAGGCGCAGCTGGACAGGTGGACACCTGGAAATTTCAGGAGTGGTGGAACTGGGACTGCATGGTGCTGCACAGGTCCGGGTGCCTGCAATCGGCATGCACAGCCCCATACCCACGCCACCCTACACACGGGATACACTATGGGTCCCAGGGGGGCATCCCATTGGATGTCTGCCTGGGATGATGACTCCTCCCCTGGCTTCCCTGTGGAGTACAGCGTGATGGGGGGAGCAGCTGTAGACAGGTGGCCGTCATTGGTGAATGCCATTATGGGCCCACCTGTCCATGGGGTGCAGAGTCACGGGTGGGGTATGCGACTTTTCCATGTACCCCTGCTCACTTCATACATAGGGTCCAATGTGTGGAACCTTGTATTTCAAGTGTTTGAAAATGGACGAGTGCTGGCTGTAGTTAACAGAGGCATTGTCTGCAGCGTAGCTGGATAGATGTTGAAGCTGTAATTCACTTTTATGAAGGCACTCAGTTATTTTTTTGAAAATGGCTTCAGCAGTTTTGTTGTGGTTCTCATAAAAATCCAGAAGCTTTTGCTTAATGCCACTTTTTGCAGTGAAGAACTAAACTGCCACAGGAAACATTTTTTTGTTTCCTTTGTTGAAAGCATCCAATGACACTGAAAAATATAATGTTCCTAGGTGATTCAAAACAGTTCCTCTGAATATAGTGCCAGAACATTTGCAACAATGCACTCAGACTTGGTCTTCCCCCAGCTTAGTCTTGATGCAATTGTTGAGTCAGAATAGATGCTCTGTGCCAGTTTACTTGCACAGTCCATGGACAGGTACAAATGATGATGCTGTACTCTATGATAAACTGATTTAACCTCAGCGGCTGTAATCTTCATGGTCTCTGTTGTCTGGATCCATGGCTGGGCAAATTTGGTTATAAACATATTCTCCTTTTGCACCTGGACAGTTTGCTGGTGTTTCTTGGATTTCTGGTGATTTTTCAATGTTTTTTTCTCCATCCCACTTTACAGTAAAAGTAGTGCCACAGGAAACACATTTGGCAGAACTGTCCATGCCTGGCACGGCCTGCACCCAAGGAAATTTTTGGCTCTAGTATTTGTTGTAGCTGCAGAAACCCAAGACCTTCATTGCTGGTGGCACTTGACTGATGGTGATGGCATCATAGATACATAGACAGTGTCAGCAGATAAGGGCCTATGGCCCACCCAGTCTGCCCATTTGAGCTTGTAAGTTCAGTTTATTTTTTCCTAGAAGTCTGTTGCCCCTTACCCCTGACCTCCAGAATTCCTTTATGTCTATCCCATGCATTCTTAAATCCCGTGATTGTTTCAGCCCCCACCACTTCCTCTGGCAGGTGTTCCACTTGTCCACCACCCGTTCTCTGAAGAAATTCTTCCTCATGTTTCCTCTGAATCGTCCTCCCTCCAACTTCATCCCATGCCCTCTAGTCCTGGAACATCTTTTTTGCTTAAAAATAGTGTATTCCTGCACCCTGTTTCTCCCTGTGAGATACTAGTATGTCTCTATCATATCCTCTCTCTCCCTCCTCTCCTCCAGGGAGTACATGTTCAGTTCCTTCAACCTGTCTTCATAGGACTTGTGATGCAATCCATGCACCATCTTTGTTGCCCTCCTCTGAACCTTCTCTACCCTGTCTATGTTCTTACCTAGGTATGGTCTCCAGAACTGTACACTGTACTCCAGGTGGGGCCTCTCTAGTGTCTTGTATAGCGGAATTATGACTCCCTTTTCCTGCTGGTGATGCCCCTGCCTATACATCCCAGCATCCTATTTGCCTTTACCTGCAGCCTTGTCACACTGTTTCTACCTTGAGGTCATCAGAGATGATAAACCCCAAGATCCCTTTCCTGCTTGGTGCATGCTATATCCTCACCCCCAACTGATATATTGTGCCAGGGTTTTTGTGCCCCATATGCATTATCTTGCACTTCTTTGCATTGAATTTCAACTGCCAAACCCTGACCATTCTTCAAGTTTCTGCAGGTCCCTTCTCATTCTGTCTACACCTTCTGGTGTGTCTACTCTGTTACAGAGCTTTGTGTCATCAACAAACAGGGAAATTCTGCCTTCTAGGTCCTGTGCAATGTCACTGATGAAGATGTTGAATAGGACCGGTCCCAGCACTGATCCCTGTGGTACCCCACTGGTCACTCTTCCCTCTGTGGAGTGACAGCCATTTACCACCACCCTCTGTGTCCTGCCACCCAGCCAGTTACCTACCTACCACACTAATGTCCTGCCCACACCCATATTCCCCAGTTTGTGTAATAGTCTTCTATGCAGCACAGTGTCAAAGGCCTTGCTGAAGTCCAGATAGGCCATGTCCACTGCCCTCCCCGGATCCACCTCCCTAGTCACCCAGTCAAAACATTCAAAGAGGTTGGTCTGACATGACCTCCCCCTGGTGAAACCATGCTGTCTTGGGTCCTGTAGTCCATTGACAATCAGATGTTCCACCAATCTCTCCTTCAGTAGTGCTTCCATGATCTTCCCCACTACCGAGGTGAGGCTGACTGGTCTGTAGTTCCCTGCTTCCTCTTTGTTCCCTTATTTGTATAAGGGGACTACATCTGCTGTCCTCCAGTCTTTGGGTACCTCCCCTGTTTCCAGTGATTGGCTAAACAGGATAGCCAGAGGTTCAGCCACCACCTCTCTTAGTTCTTTAAGGACCCTGTGGTGTACTCCATCTGGCCCCATTGCTTTATCAACTCGCATTACTTCCAGTTCCTTCAGGACCCTTTCTCGTGTAGAGGGACTTGTGTCCATTTCTGCACCATTCTCACCCCTTGTACTCCCTTCAGACCCATTACCCTCCTCTTCCTCAGTAAAGACTGAGCAGAAATACCTGTTCAATCTGTCAGCTTTACTGTTGTCATCCTCCACATGGCCCCCATCCTCCCCTTCAGTCTCACTATCCCTCCCTTGTCTTTCTTTTTTCACTTATGTACCTGTAAAGGTTTTGTCCCTCTACCCACTGATTTTGCAATGTGTTCTTCTGTCTGAGCTTTGGCTTCCTTACTGACCTCCCTGCCCCTTTGCTTCTCCTGGTACTTCTCCCTATCCCCTTCTGCCTGTGTCTTTTTGTATTGCCTGAATGCAATCTTTTTGGCTTTCACTTTCTTTGCTACCCCTTTGGAAGACCATAATGGTCTCCTCTTCCTTTTCCTTTTGCTAACCTGCTTAATGCATAATTCTGTTGTTCTTGTAATCCCAATTTTAAATACTGCCCACTGTTCATCAATCCCTGATTCCTGTCCCATTCCCCTTAATGCCTCTTTCAAGTATCTCCCCATTTTCCCAAAGTCTGCCCCCCTAAAATCCAGGATACGTGTTTTTGTGTGGTTTGGTTCTGCTCTTTCTGTGATTTCAAACCACAATGACATGTGGTCACTGTTCCTCAGGTGCTCCCCCACTGTTACCCCCATCACACTGTCCCTGTTTGTGAGCACAAGGTCCAGTATTGCCTTCTGCCGAGTTGGTTCCATGACCAGTTGCTTGAGGAAGGCACCCTGAAGGGAGTTCAGGATAAATCTGCTCCTAGTTGATGCTGTTGCTGGGATGCTCCAGTCCACGTCTGGAATATTGAAGTCTACAACCAGTACTACCTCACCCTTGTCTGCCATCCTTTGGATGGCTAGCATCAGCTCCCTATCTGTTTCTTCCTCCTGGGCTGGTGGTCTATAGACCACACCTGTGCAGATGGCTGTCCCCATTTTCCTTTCATCTTCTGTCTCCTCCGAAAGCAGAACTCTTTTCTTGACAAAAGCATTAATTCTGACTGACATCCGCAAAACATGTAGTTTCTGCTCCCCAAACGTGGTGACTGACATACAATTAACTAAAAGCCAAAAAACAAACAAACAAAAAGAAAAAAAGAAAACTACACCCATCATGTGCAAAAAAAAGAAAACCAAAAGCATAAAATAGTCTTGGTTTACAAGAACATCACAGAAACAATCTTGCTGGCAAAGTGCAGACTACCACCAAGTTTGACTTGTTAGACAAGGGTGCCTTCTCAACAAAGTCACTGATGCAGACTTTATTATAAGATAGCAGCTGAGCAAGACTACTTGAAAACAGCCAAACCCTATCAGAATCCATCTATAAATATTATAAACAAAAACACCATTGCCTTACTATAAGCACTATTGCTATGCTTGCTTAGACCAGTGCCCATGGGGGAGGACCTTAACGTGGTGGCACTGCTTTCCACCAACACACCCCCAGCTGCTTCCATGACAAACTCTGAGCCCACACAGTTACAGAGGGCACCAGAAAGTCAGTCACTGACACAGACGTTTTGCTGTGGCATACCCTTACATAATGCAAACTACACTAACATGGTATGCTAATTATCTTCTAAAAGAAATTCTTGAGATCACCTCAAGAAGCATTACATGGTAGTAGAGGTCCCAGAAGCAGCTCAATGTCAATTATTAGAAGATGAAGTAGACTATATAGGCATAATAGCAGGTAAATTCCATCTAAAATGCATTACATACTGATATATGTTGCCCTGTCAGCCAAGCAACCAGTCCTTGTGGGTGCACCTCAAGGGTCTATTCTAGGCCCTCTACTCTTCACCCTCTTTTTGAACTCCCTCCCAAAGGTCTACTGTGGTAAGCTATTGCTCTATGCAGATGACACCATAGTGTACTGGAAAGATAATACTCCTAACTCTCTTCAACATACCCTACAAAGCTGCTTTAGTGAACTAGAGGCCTGGTTCACAGATCATCAATTAATACTAAATTACGCTAAAACCAAATCTATGATCTTTGGGCACCGCCAAAACCCCTACAGTAGCACCCACCTAAGTATCTCTAATTCTCAGGGCATCCACATTGAACAGGTCCCACACTTCAAATATCTAGGCATCACACTAGACACATCCCTCACCTACCACATACACATCAACCACCTCTCCTCCTCGGTAAACACCTGACTTGGGATTCTCTATAGACACAGACACTGCCCCCCCAGGCCCTATGGCTGGCAGTAACTAGCTCAGTCCTATCACTGGTAGATTATGGGATAATAATTTATGGGATGGCTGACCTTACAGCCCTTAACCGCATCAATCTTGCCCTCAATAAAGCCAGCTGACTAGTCACAGGCAGTGATAGACTAACCCACATGTGCGATCTCTACAAGCGAGCGGACTGGCTGACTTTCAAAGGGAGGCTAAAATACCACACTTGCCTCCAAGCCAAAAAGATACTCATGAAGCTTGCGCCCACTGGCCTTCACACCTTCATCCAACCAAACCCTCACAGGATCACCCTAGGCACCAGGCAAGCACACACCTCTTAGTCCCCCACTGTAGGACTGCGCTAGGGCAAAGGATTTTCTGCTATCGGGCTCCCAACTGGCTTAATAACCTCCCCTCTTACATCTCCCTGGCGCCTAGTCTTGACCAATTTAAAAACAGAATTAAGAGACATCTTATTGACTCTGAGACATGTGGCTGCTACTAACTCACTCCACCTCGATGACCCAGGGTCTATCATAAACCCTAGAGATACAAACCGAGCACTGTAAGTGTATGATGTAATCATGTAAAATTCCTAATGTGTTAATCTGCTTAATAATGTTTGTTCAAAATTGTCTTAAAGTAATATGTCTGTTTGTACTGACGTGGAGCCTTTGCAAAAGAGTCTTCGACTCAAAGGATTGTAATTCCGAAACGTTAATAAATAATAAATATATGCTGTCCATTTGGATTAGGAGAAATTGGATTGCTTTGCAAACAACCCATCCAGTTTACTTGTGTGATGGAGGACCACCATTAAATAAACATACAGTGTTCTTTCTCTCACATTCCCCCTCTATCCTTAGCCTTTCATTAATGTCAAGAAGAGGACAGACAAAAGAAGTGCAACCACGTAATGAATAAATAGCTGAGGCTCGGAGTTGAAAGGATTTTGGAAATTCAAACTCACATGTACACAGCTTGGCTGGCTGGCTAAACTATAAGGGCATTACAGTTAACCTCTGCTCTGTGTTGACACAAGTGCAGGCACTGGCACACTATGTCATTAGTTCAGAGTTCAGCTTTCCAAAGAAAAGAAAACAAAATTATATTTATATATATATATATATATATATATATATATATATATATATACACACACACACACACACCTCCCCACAGTTTCTTCAATGGACAGGGCAGACAGAAATCCTTCAAAGTTACTGCCTTACCTTGGAGCCACAGCTGAATATTTTGTCCCTTAATATCCCTACGATAATGTCTTATATTTAATAACTGCCACTGTACTGTCACTGTAGTATAGCACCACATTTAATATGTCATTACTTTCTTAGCAATCAACAGATGATGACACCCTTTTGTTTCAAAAGAAATCTCAATATTTCAGCCAACAGCATGTCAGCGCAGTCTACTGCAACAAATATTAAAATGTGCACAGCACCAGCCTCGTATATTAGAGCCTCGCTGTAGTACAGAATAACAAAACAAAAACAAAAGAAAAACAAATAAAAAATGCTTGCTTGTGACCATTTTAATAAAATGCCTTGCTCTGCCCTGCCTGCTTTGATTGCCCTGGTAAAACAGCAAAGTAAACTGTTACCTAAGGTGAGATCCCAAACTCTTGACATTTAATACCACCCCCCAGTTTATTTATTTTTCATTTATAATTGGGAAAGGCTGAAGCGGTGACACTTGGGAAAAACTATGCATTTTTACAACAAGAGCATACCGGATTGGGTAAGAAATTGGCACATCATAACAGCAGTACAAATATGTCTGTGTTGCATTGTACATAATGTTAGTCACTTGGCTAAAGGCATAGGACTGCTGCTTGGGCAATGTTTAGTTTTTGTTTTAAATGATATTAAATGCCAGAGTACAGACTCATTATTTGTTTATGTAACATGAACAAACAATGAATCTGCACTCTGGCATTTAACAGCATTTAAAAAAACTAAACATTGCCCAAGCAGTAGCCCTATGCCTTTAGTGAAGTGACTGACTCTGACACTTAACAGCATTTAAAACACTAAATTACACTGTCCAAGCAGCATCCCAGTGCCTTTATTCAAATTATTAACTCTGCCATTTAACATCATTTCAATTAAAATCTCAACTAAGCATTGTCCAAGCAGCAGCCTAATGCCTTTAGGCAAGTGACAGTCAAGACTGGATTCACGAAGAAAGAGGATGGATCAGTGATTTACCAGTTTTACATAGTGTCATCACATTACCTGACTGCTTATTAATAACAAAAAACATTAACCAGCCTAGCTCAAAATTGTTGTAGCCCTGTTGTCTGTTGTCTAAAAGACCAGTGTCCTCCTGTCCTGCTGTCTGGTTGGCACCAGTGTCATCAATTCCCTCTATGTGCCTGCTGTTGATGATTTATGATGCTGCTGCCAGCTGTGAGCTGTGACTGACTGACTGTCTGAAGCCACAAAATGTGCCTGAGGTCCTGGTTCTTTCTGCTGGGCAGTAGAGCAGCGGGGTCCTGCAGTTTGAGCCCTCAGTTCCTTCCTTCCTGGAGCCACCAGTCCTTGGAGCAGCCACTCACATTCACAGTGTGTGACTACTCTTGAGAGTGCTGTGTCTTCTTTTCTGCAAGCTGTTTTAGTTTCCAATCCTTCCATCTGGCATCTGATGATTCCTCCAATTTCTTCCTCCAAAGTGAAAAGATTTATACTTTAAAACTCTTCTGCCCTTTTTATACGGCAGTAGCCAGGGCTACCTTCTTTGTTTTAATTTTCCCACTGTAGATGTACATGAATGTGGGCATGTGATTGGTCCTCCTAATGGACCAATCAAAAGCCTACTATGCCTCTCTGCCCTGATAGACTGCCCTTTCAACCTGTGTGTCTGATAGGCTGGGTTCATAAGCCGGCTCAGAATTGTAAGCTGCTACTGCTTGGTACTTTCTTTTCCAATTGTTTAACCAGGAGTGGCACCCTAAGCTGAAAGCTCGTTTACAGGTGTGGCCTGGGAGCACATGGAAGTTAAGTGACTTGCTTAGGGTCACACAGTATGCAAGTGGGGGCTGTGGAATTCAAACCAGGTCTCCATATTTGCAGCTCAGAGCCTTAAACCACTGCATTATACTGCCTAATACTCTCCTTTTTCTTTGTGCAGGCAGCAGCAGAGTGTAGCAGATGACTGTGAACAGGATCAGAGTCAGCCTGCAGTCAGTCCAGCATGGTGTGGTATAAGCGGCCAGCTGAGAGGACTGAGCCTGTCATAAATGAAGGGAGGGAAGACACAGCAGCTAGCTGGCATAAGTTCAGAAAACTGGAGCTTCAGCCAGTGAAACTGGAGAACCGGAAATGGCCTGGGATTACCAGATGATCCAGGAAATAAATAGGTAGGTGGCAACACTAGTGGGATATGAAGGGCTGAACTATTTTAATACAATGGGGGGATGACACACTATATGAGCTAGTTTCATTGGGGGATGGAGTGCTAAACCATCTAATCTCAAAGGGGGCTATGTAACACAAAACTAATTTAAGTAAGGGGTATGGAGAGCTAAAATATCTATTTTCAGTGGGATTGAGAATTAAACTATCTAATTTAGTTGAGGGAGGGGGAATGGAAATCTAAACTATCTAATTTTACTGGGAGAGGGGATGGAGAGCTAAACTATCTGATTTCTGTTGGGGCTGGAGAATCATATAATCTAATTTCAGTGAGGAGGGATATGGAGAGCTAAATTATCTAATTTTAGAAAATGGGCTTTTTATTTCCTGGGCTCTGACAGGCTACCTCTCATGCCAGAGGGGTGCATTAACTTACAATAGATGCCCAGGAAATAAAAAGTACCAGCACAAGTGCCTCATCAACCACTCTGATATCCTTCTGCCCAAGATTTAAATTGCCACCATCTTGTTGTGTCTCATTTAGTGAGAGTTTCCTCAATATAGCCACTCATTACCCTGGCTCACTAGTGTAGAATTTAACACAAAACAGGACACCCTTTATACTCCGGTGCCATACACTCTGCCACTTTTGTCACACATCCCCCACAGTAGCCCCCCAAAAAGTTTTTCTTTTTAAATTGGTAGCGCTAGCACATTGAGTGTTCAGCACTACTCATAGACAGAACCTTGGTAAACTGTGTCCCTTACTTGCCCTGGCTTGAGTCCTACTGCAGGAAAACATTTTGAGATCTTTTTTTTTAAACAAATCAACTTCTGTTAATTCTACAGTGCGTGTAACTTCATCCATCCATGTCCCCGATCAACTGATTGTGCTGCCACATAGTAGCAGAATTCAAGCATGCATGAGATAGACATGATGGCACCTTAGTAACAGGGCTGTGGTGGTAAGGTCAGAGACTGAGTAGGGTCTGCAATAACACATTAGCCAGGGATCTTTAAGGCAGACTAGGTTGGCCAAGGGGTCCTTTTCTGCTGACAACTTCTATGTTTCCAGATTGTTCACCCATGTCTCTTGCCTTAAGAATGTCACTATGTACTCTAACACCATCTTAGTGCAATGTCCAGATCTTACAACAGATTGGAAGGGCTCCTAGATGTCATGAGCTGAGAAGTGTGCCTCAAGCAGTGTCAACACAGCCTTCTCTATAACCTTATTTAAAAGTGGCAGGTTAAAGACTGGGTGACATTTTGCTAGAACATTAGGGTCCAAAGCTGGTTTCTTCAAGAGTGGTTGAACCAGCGCAGCATTCAATGCCACTGGAAAGACTCTCTCTGTTAGGGTGCACCAGATTACTACCATGAACACTGATTCCAATGGCCACACACAGCTGTCTAGTAGAAGTATGGGGCCTGGGTCAAGTTCACAAAATGTGGGCACAGCTCAGAAAACTCCTCTCAAATCTCAACAGCCAAGATTGACTGAAACTCCAGCCAGGACCATTGAGTGCATTCATGAGAGCCCTGTCCAACTCTGCTGGGCCACAACAGCCTGTCTGGAGAGATCCCAGGATGAATAGAGGACACTCCATCCAAAAGAAGAGCTGGCAAACTCTTCAAAGCTAGTTGTGGATAATGCTCTCACTGCCTGAAGACAGGCTGAATGTAATAACCTGTGCATAGTACAGGATATCTGAGCCAGTCTACTTCTCCCAGCCACAATCTCACTGGATAGGAATGTTGCCTTCTTCTGTGTGATTGCCATATGATATTCATTTCGAAAAACTCTCAAAGCCACTTTGTCCTCTTCAGCCCTAGACTTTCTACAGCAGCGTTCTAACCTCTGACCCCTGGTCTTCATCTCCCTAAGATCCCCATCAAACCATGGTTACTCTAAGCATGAGGCCCTGAGTTGTATACAGATCGGTGCTATGGAATCATAGAATTAGCCTGTAACATGGGTGTCAGCAAATGGGCACCTGTAATAATGGCAACCCAATCCCTGGCACATGTCATCATGGCTACCAATGGGGTAGGGTGACAGGATGGGATTGGTAAATATAGCGATGGGATGTCACCATACAACTGTGTGCAGGGGGAGCGAGCACACACAGTGAGGGGTGGGAAGAATTATGAGAAGTGGTGCCACAATGGGTTGCCGAGCTGTTCCTGTGGTGTGGTTGGTGGGTTGGTGGCTTCAGTGGGCAGGGTGCTGGTTACAGGTCTGGGCACTGGTGTGTTTTAGTTGCGCCCTCCCCCAATTCCCAATTTTTTTTAAATGTTTTTGCATGCCCCCCCACATGCACCCCCCTTGGAGTTGAGAATCCTTAAGTGGAGCTGGTGTGGAAGGCTTTTCCCCCATATAAAACATTTAAAAAATAAGTCCCTGGTGCTGCTTTGCTGTGCACTGGGATTGAGTGTGCTGAAATTGATTTTCGTCACTCTGGCTTCGCGATAACATCAGTCACCTTTAGGCTTTCACCATTATCACATAAACCCATCATAGGCCTTGGCCACCTCTCCATTGTAGGTGGAGATCACATTCTCTGATCCCATCCCACCTGCTACAAATAATATCTAAGATGTTCAGCACCACTGATAGTCCCTTTGGGACAAGCCCTCTTAAAGGGCAGTACTTAACCATTTCCCGGGGGGAGGACCACATGAGGGGGCCCCCCTAAGAATTTCAGCAGACAATGATCTGACCAACTGCCCTGATCAATCTCAAAGCTATTAACCTTGAACCCCAGGGAGAAAATTAGGTCCAAGGTGTGGCCCTATCGAGGAGTCACAGAAGTAACCACTTGTGCTAGGCCCAGTGATTCCATCAACTAGAGGAAATATCTTCCAAAATGCAAGAATTCATCATTGACCTGGCTTTAAAGTCACCCAGAAAAAGTTATCTGGACAACACCAACACACTCTCGCTGATGAAGTCCACAATTTCTTGCAGGTCTCCCGGCCCCGCCATGTCCTAGAAGCTGGTACATATATTACAATGTTTTTCAATGCACATCGTTGGATATACATTAAGCACTACTTGCATATTAGTTAATATAAATTATGTAAACACTAGTTTGAATTCAAATGCACCAATGGAATGTCATTAAGCTAGTATATAAGGGGTGTTGGTGTCCTTTAGCTTCGCCCCCTGAAGAAGCATCATTCGAGAGCTGCTACCTAAAGGCTGCTAGCCTATGTCCCTTCAGCTCGGGACTTTACACTGAAAATAAATTTATAGCACTTTATACTGAGTTGTGGTGGGTGTGCTGTTTTATTTACTTTTCTGTGAATGTGGGAGGGATTGGAGATCTAAACTGTCTAATTTCAGTGGGGATTATGCAGAGGTAAATTACAACATTTCAGTAAGGGATAGAGGGATAAACTATTTCATTTTAGTGGAAAGGGGGGCAAACCACTAAAAGTGGGAGATGGAGAACTGAGCTATCTAGTTTCAGTGGGGCAGGGAGAATAGAGAGCAAAACTATCTAATTTCAGTGGGAAGGGGGTGGAGCACTAAACTAACCAATGTCAGTTTGGGTGGCTGGACATACCTCTCAACTGGTATGAATTTCACTCTGATTTTTACACTCAAATGAACGGCTCTGCAAAGGTTTACTGATGTTTTTCAAGATGTTAGAGCTATTTCTTGACACACAGACTTTTAAATCATTGAACTAACATGACAGAAACATTCCTCAGCACTAAATATATGGGACCCAATATATCTGTAGACAATATTCATAAAAATAACAAATTTGCTCTGAATTTTGAAGCCTAGAGCTATAAAATGTTATGCTGAGAGGTTGAGAGGTATTGGGATGGAGAGCAAAACTATCTAATTTCAGCAGGGGATGGAGAGTTGAACTATCTCATTTCAGTGGGGTAGGGGATGGAGTGATAAACTATCTAATTTTAGTGAGGGAGAAGGATGGAGAGCAAAACTATCTAATTTCAGCAGGGGATGGAGAGTTGAACTATCTCATTTCAGTGGGGGAGGGGATGGAGTGATAAACTATCTAATTTTAGTGAGGGAGAAGGATGGAGAGCTAAACTATCTAATTTCAGTGGAGGAGGGGGTGGACAGATAATCTAGTTAATTTCAGTGGGGGGATGGAGGACTAAACGCTGTAGTTTCAGTGGGGGATGTGATGAGTAGCTAAACTATCTAATTTCACTGGGAAGGGGATGGAGAGCTAAATTGTCTAATTTCAGTGGGAAGGGGGATGGAATGCTAAACTATGTAGTTTCAGTGGGGATGTGATGAGTAGCTAAACTATCTAATTTCAGTGGGGAGAGGGATGGAGAGCTAAACTGTCTAATTTCACTGTGGGATGTGATGGAGAGCTTAACAATTCAGTTTTAGAGAGGAGGTGTATGGAGGGCTAAACTTTCTAATTTCAGTTGGGGATGGAGAGCTAAACTTTTTAATTTCAGTGGGCGGGGGATTGAGAGCTAAACTATTTATTATACAATGGGGTCTGAGAATTAGAGTCCCTGATTGGCTGACTGGCACCTTTCTGCAGTGATAAATCCTGGCATTACTCACACAAAAGATACCCATCAATTGCATCTACAGTTCCCTAAAACAAATCAATACGACCCCCAAAAATCAAATACGACAGCCGCCATGTTAGATCCTTGCTAACAGTCCTGCTGCAGGTATCACTAACCACTGACACTTCCACTGCAAGTATCACTAAAAAAATACAAAATACAGCACAAAGAGCTTGCAAACCCACTTGCAGCAACACAAAAACAGTTTTTCTTGTAGGTCGTTTTATACTTGTAGCTGCTTCATGTCTTAAATCAATTTTCCACATGCAGTTCACTCTGTCTCCATGATCGACTGCCTACCACCTCTACAATACGATGACACCTTCACTCACGAGAAAATGTCCTGATGCCACAAGTAAAAATGCCAGCTTCCAATAATTGTGAAAGAAAAAAAAAGATAGAAACTCCCCTGAATCACGCCGTTATGTAATTCTCTCCACGAACTGAAACCAAAAGCAAAAGCTCATGATGGCAGCCTGTTAGTTTTCATTGCACATGGAGTGTCACATAAAAAGAACTAAACAGCTAATCAACTCAAAGTGTGCCAGTCTGTCACTTTTTAAAAATGAAGAAAAAAAATGGAAAAATACCCCCAACATTGTCTCTGGCTGACTTAATCGAGGGGGGGTCTGTCCGCCAGTCAGCCATAATCTCCCTAGCTAGCAACAAGACACAATCTTCATAGCAATAAGGCATTATTTACCACAGATGAAGGAAATAACAAAACAAATAAATTTAAAGAGTTAAAATCAGTAAAGTAAACATTAAAAAAAAAATTTACAGCATATTGTATAATCATAATAAACCATTCCACGATATAGGTTATGTTAGGATTTACCAACTTATTGTGTGGGTAAATCACAGCATAACCTACACCCTGTCATGGTCCATTGCTTAATTATACAATGGGTTCTGAGAATCAGAGTCTCTTACTGACTGACTGCCACCTTTCTGCTGTGGTAACTCCTGACATTACCCATGCAAATGGTACCAATCAGCTGCCTCTGCAATTGTCTAAACCAAATCAATCTGATCCCTAAAATCAAGCATGGCAACCGCCATGTTAGATCCTAGCTAACAGTCCTGCTGCAAGTATCACTAAACACTAATACCACCACTGCAAGTATCACTGAAAAAAGGCAAAATACAATACAAAGAGTTCACAAACCCACTTGCAGCAACACAAAAAGCAGTTTTCTTCATAGGTCATTTTAGGCTTGTACTGCTTCATGTCTCAAATCAATTTTTCCACATGCCATTCACTCCATCTCCATGATCGGCTGCTTGCCACTTCTAGAATTTCATGACTCCTTCACTCATGAGTAAATGTCCTGATACCACAAGTAAAAATGGCAGCTTCAGATAATATGAACGAAAAAAGGAAAGAAACTCCCCTGAATCACGTCATTATGTAATGCTCACTGCAGACTGAAACTGGAAGCAAAAACTCATGATGGCAGCCTGTTAGTGCTATCAGCACATAGACTGTTACATAAAAAGAACTAAACAGTACTCAACACCTAGTGTACCATTCTGTTACTTTTTTAAAATAAAAAAAAAACATACCATCAACATTGTCTCTGGCTGACTTAATCCTGGGGGAGGGGGGCACCAGCCAGCCATAATTTCCTTAGCAACAAAATACAACCTGTGTAGCAATAAGGCACCATTTAACAAACAGGAAGGATATTACAAAACAAATGAATTGAAAAAGTTAAAATCAGTGAAATAAATATTAAAAAAGTATTTCTTTTTTTACAGGGCATTGTATAATAACAATAAACCACTCCAGGGTGTGGATTAGGCTGGGATTTACTTACTTCCATTATGGTTTAGTCATTCAGCCTGTGGCCTCATGACTGAACCACACCAGGCATGGGTAAATCCCAACATCACCCACACCCTGTTATGTTTTTTTTTTGCTTAAATTTCTTTGGGGAGAGGGATGGAGAGCTAAACTATTTAAATTCAGTGGGGGATGTGATGAAGAGCTAAACAATCTAATTTTAGTGGGGAGGGGTATGAAGAGCTAAAATATCTATTTTCGGTTGAGAGGGGATGGAAAATGAAATTATCTAATTTCATTGGAGAGGGGTATAGAGAGCTAAATGATCTAATTTTAGTGGGAAGGGGTATGGAGAGCTAAATGATCTAATTTCAGTGGGAAGGGGTATGAAGTGCTAAACTATCTAATTTCAGTGGGGATGGGGAGTGTAGTGCCAAACTATCTAATTTCAGTGTGGGAGGGATATGGAGAGCTAAACTATCTAATTTCAGTCTGGGAAGGGTATGGAGAGCTAAACTATCTATATTCAGTGGGGGTGAGGATGGAGAGCTAAACTATCAAATTTCAGTGGGGAGGGGATGGAGAGCTAAACTATCTAATTTCATTGGGAAGGGGATGGAGAGCTAAACTATCAAATTTCATTGGGGAGGGGATGGAGAGCTAAACTATCTAATTTCAAGTCGGGAAGGGATGGAGAGCTAAACTATCAAATTTCAGTGGGAAGGGGAATTAAAAGTTAAACTATCTAATCTCAGTAGGGTTGGCAACATAACATAGAAACATAGATGTAACCACCCATAAAGTGTGGGGCTTACCTGTTGCCACCCTGCAGAACTCCTGATCCCTTCTGCCACCAGCCCACAGTCCTGCTGCATTTACAAAGTCTACTGCTGGCCCCCGCATGTGTTTACTGCTGAAAGCAGGGACAGAGAAGCAAAAGACACAACCCACCAGGCAGCAGCACTTGCAAGTGCAAGCTAGTGAGGTTGCACATGTGCAGATGTGCATCTCAGAAGCGCCTCTCTGCAGCGAAATTGGAGATTCCACCTTTGATCCCAGACTCCCAACTAAGCTAGTCAGGGTCCGCAGACATAAGGGAGAAGCCCCAAATGTGCAGGGGGCACCAAAAATGTTTATTTTAAAAGTGCTCCTAAGCACCATAAATAGTAAACCCTTGCAGCTGAGGCTGCTGGGTAATGTAGTCCCAGGCCTTAGGAAGCCTGATGAGTGCCTGGGGGCCCCAAAAATGGGAGATGTGATGGCCGAACAGCTGCCATCTCCCTCACAATCTTATAGTCACTTGAAAGGCACAATATGAGCTATCAAACACACTAACCATTATCTTTCAAGTCCTAATGGCTTGACTGTAAGAGACTCTAGAAGTTAGGACTGCCACAAACTATTTTGCCAGCAATCATCTTAACAGAGACCTTGTGACTAGTTTAAACCAATCAGATCCTACAGAAGCCCTGAGGAAGTGTGAAATGGCTTCTTGGAGAGGGTAGTGGTCAAATTGCTTAGTGGCAACACAACAGCCAATCAGCCTCTCAGAATTAGTGTGAACAGCCCAATCAACCAATCAAAGGCTGCCAATTGTTTTAAGGAGGAAGGAAAAGAATATAGAAGCTCAAGACTTTGCTGCTCGAGGGTTTGAAGAGAGAAACTGTTCTGTGACAGTTGGAGGAGAGCCCTCAAGCCTGTCAGAGGGATATCTGTCTGATCTCCAACCTCGTGAAGCAATTTTCTGTAGAAAAATAGTTTTTTCTAACTTTAAGAAGAATCAGCCTGCCTGTTGCTGTTGTGACAGGATTTGCCAGATAAATCCTGTCAGTAAAGTAAATATGCTCAGCTTCTGATAAGAAAAGTCACTCAAAACTGATTGTTCTTGAGTGGATCACCCTGATATGGTGCCTCCTTGCATTGAGGAAAATTTCTATAGAGGTCTTGCTTGCCTACAGAAGTATCCAGGTACTACTGAAAATAAATCTAAAACTTGAGACTGTTTCCTGAGAAGAATCTTCAGCCTTGTCCACCCTTTGCCTGCCACTTGGCCAGCAGGGTGAGTGCAATATTGAATGAAGCCTGTAGGGTGACTACAACTACCTGTCACCCCCCCATCCAGAGAGTCATGAAGGAGAAAAAGATACAGGCCTGTCAAGTTATCACTGTTTACAAAGGCCATCTCAGTGAAGCTTGGAAAGGCTTGACAGGTGAAGACCAGCAACTTTCATCCCTGCAACCCAACATTGCAATTTCTGCTCTCTGCATCCTGCTGCCTGCAGATGTGGTGCACCACCAACCATCACTGAAACCCCATGGCACTAAAAATAAGAGAACCAATATCACCAAAGGCTCAGCTCCAGTCTATTTGTATCCACCTAAGCATTCAACAAACCATGAGTAAGCAGGGATGCCCTGCAGATATTTATGGGAACTGTACAATTGGAATAATCAGTTTTAGCCACAGTTTCATCATCTTATTTATTAAAGTTTAAGTGCACCAATACCAACCAACCTGCTGCAACCACAGGCCTGCATCAGTCTGGGGTCTGGTACCAGATGGGAGGGCTTGTGGTATCTGCTGCATGCTGGTGGGAGGTTGGGCAACTGTGTGCTTATTTGCTTACCATTTTAAATGCTGCTGCTGTTACATTCTTTTAGTTTTACTGCATTTCTCCAATTCCAGTTTGCATGTTGATTTGGTATTTCCCTTCTCCAGATATCCTTTCCCCATCAGTGCTCTGCCCAATAAATAAACCTGTACTCAGGCATATTATTAGAGAGCTCCTTAAAGTGCAAGGTAAAGTGAATTTCTTTGTGTGGGGTGTCATTTGGGAAGGGAGGTGGGTAGGTACAGCATCCTAAGGGATTGTAGCCAATTTACCATTCTGGCCCACAAAGCACTCTGGGTGGAGGCACTGCTTTATTTATGCAATCTTTTGGAAACAAACTCCCAGACCATACCATACAGAGCCCAGGCCCCTCAACCTTGACTCTAAAATAAAGCCGGGGTAGTAGCCCTCAGTTAAACCTCAGTTAGACCACAGCATTGGGGTTACACAATTTTGAGGCACAGCTGGGATCTCATGTTACCCCAAATGACATGGAATTACTTAATCAGCAGGTGGGGCAATCCCCAAAGGTAAAATTATATTCGACACAAAGGTGTATGAACATTTGCTGGACTAGTATGATGGTGAGGGCATAGATTTCAAGAAAGCACTATTCATTTTCAGAGTTCCTTCTGGAACCAGTAATGGACAGATCTGCAAAAACAGATGCAGGTCAGATAACAGTACCAGGGCACATGAGATACAGCTCCACCAGCACACTGACTATCCTTGTTGAATGCAGATAGACTGTAGATGTTGTTAAAGTGCCAGACCATGTGACCCATGAAGATTCCCACTCTGCCTGGACTTTGGTGCACCATGTAGGTAAGGTGCCCAAGCCCAATGTTCTCCCGAAAGCTGACGGTTTTCAATAAAAATTGAGTCTTTTTTTATTGGCAGAAGGGAAGTGCACTGATGAAGTCAGAAAAGTAATTGATGTGCTAGAAGATAATTTGCCTTGAGCTCCAGTAGCTGTGCCAAGCTATCTATTGCATGTTATGTGTAACTCCTATAGAAGATTACACATATTTTCTGGGATCAAATCCACTCCAGCAGGGGAGGAGGACACTGACACCTGAATGGACTGCACCACTCCATTGGTTCAAGACTGGCAGTGTCCAAAGGCAGAAAAGAATAAGAAAATAGGAAAAAGTCTCTGAGGGTCTGATCTCGATGTAATCCATTCCTTAGGGGCATCAAAGCCCTGCACCACTGCACAAGACTATTTGAATGCTCTCAATAATGTGTTTGGAAGTACTTAGTCAGGTGAGGATCTCATGTGGAAATGCAAAGCAACCAAGGAGTGCAGAGGAGAGACATTATCTGACTTTATAACTGATCTTGAGCAAGCATTGCAACAAGTTTTTTGTAAAGGAGACGTGGCTTCCTCTGATCTAGACAAAGTGAGAATTGACCAAGTATTCAAAGCTGCTCAATACTCAAGTTAGCTATTGTTGAAACTGGGCTTGAAGGATAGAAAAGACAATCCACTCACCTTCAGTGTCCTGATGAAAGAAGTGAGGGAGGTTTAAAATGAGACAGACTTTTGGGAATCCAATGCTGGGATAACCACAATGTACTCTCAGAGTGAAGGAGACTTAAGTAGTAATAGTCGTAACTCCATGAACTTTTGTAAGAGTTTAGAGAGTTGAGAGCCACTCCAAAAGTATGTCTCTTTGCAGATGACACTAAGATCTGCAACAGAGTTGATGCACAGGGTGGGGTGGAAAGGATGAGAAGGGACTGGGCAAGGTTAGAGGAATGGTCAAATGTATGGCAGCTTAGATTCAATGCTAAGAAGTGCAAGGTAATGCACCTGGGAAACAAAAACCAAGGGGAAGAGTACACAATGGGGGTGAGATACTAACAACAACAAAAATGGAAAGGGACCTGGGGGTAGTCATATCAGATGACCTAAAGGTGGGCAAGCAATGTGAGAAGGCAGCAAGGAGGGCTGGGGATACTGGGATGCATAGGAGAGGCATCACCAGTAGAAAACAAGGAAGTTATTATCCCTCTGTACAGACAGCTGGTGAGACCCCATCTGGAGTACTGTGTGCAGTTCTGGAGACCCAATCTCTGCAAAGACATAGACAGGATGGAAGCTGTCCAGAGGAGGGCAACTAAAATGGTGCAGGGTCTGCACCAGAAGACATATGAAGAGAGACTTAAGGAGCTTAATATGTATAGCCTCGAGAAAGGAGGGGGGGGACATGATAGAAACTTTCAAGTACCTCAAGGGAATCAACAAAGTCCAAGAGGGTAGCATCTTTCAAAAAAAGAGGTGTGCAAGAACAAGAAGGCACAATTTGAAGATAGAGGGGTGGCTCAGAGGTAACTTAAGGAAGAATTTTTTCACAGAGAGGGTTGTGGATGCATGGAATGGCCTTCCAGAGGAGGTTGTGGAGTCAAAATCAGTGGTGGAATTCAAGCATGCATGGGATAGTCATAAGGCAATTCTGGGGGTTGGGGGTAGGAAGAAGTAGGCTGCTGGTTAACTAGGATCTGCAGCTTATCCAGTAGGTAGGGAAATGGGCAGACTGGGTGGGCCAAGCGGTCCTTATCTGCCGTCAAATTCTATGTTTCTATGTTAAAAGTTACTTCAGTTTCAAGGCAAAGCTATGAAGTGCAGCAAAACCCCATGGACATGTCTCCTGACCACCACTTATCTGTTTTGGGTGCCACAGCCCAACTAGTTAATTTTACTAATGTTTCTGATTTCCAGAACCAGTTGCAGGAACAAAAAGCCATTGTGGATGACCTAAGTAAACAATAATACCCGACAGGGTGGGTGGTATTGGGCAATACCAGGGGCGTAATGAAGCCCAACGCCTCTGCTGGAGGGCCTTATTTCCCCTGGAAGGTCTGGTATTGCCCAATACCGCCCACCCTGGAGAGTATTATTGTGCTTAGAAAATTATCATCTGTGTCATGTTTGATTAGGTAATAAAATAAGAGAGGAAATCAGTTTAAATTGAATAGAAAGACAAGAAAAAAACTGTTCCTGGTAAAGTAGCCCCTCCCTTTTGTATGCTGTTCCATCTTGTGTTGCTCCTCCCCAGAAAGCCATTCTGTTGCAGTTACCCCCACCACCACCACCACAACTTCCAGATAAAACCACAACCCCCCCATCTCATTTGGGGCAAACTACACTAGTAGGCACATTAAAAAAAAGTAAGACAGAAAATAAAAGACCTTGTACCGTCTTCTCTCCTGACCCGTAATTGTCTATACCTGACTCATAGAGATCGGGCTTCACTTTCACACTCCATCCTTCAGCTGGTGGCTCACTTGATCCCCAACAATGAGAATACCAATGCCATTTATAAAAAAAAGAAACACTGCAGCATTTACTTTTGTGGTCCTGGAGAGAGAGAGAGAGAGAGAGAGAGAGAGAGAATGTTTCCTTTCTCCCAGCCACAGTCATATGCAACACTAATTTGAAGACATGCCCCCCAAATCCTATCCCGAATGCCCCAGCCAGTGACAGTAATGTGGCACAGAGTTCTTGTCACAATAGCCGTAAGGGGACTGCTCTCTCAACTCAGTATACAATTTTAAAACCAAGAAATCTTGGCTTTCAAATGAGTTGATCGAGTGAGACACAGAGTAAGAGAGAGGGATGGCACTACATCTGTGGTCTGGGAAACAAGGAAACTACCATTGCTCTTACATACATTAGCAGGGATTGTGCTGAAGCTGATGAGTATGGACAGATCGGGCAGCCTTTCAGGTACGAGACACAGTCATTGGATGACAGGAGTTATTTGAATACTGCACCAGAGGTTGAGTCACACTGCCAAGTTGTGGCTGCAGTGAAAGTGGCTACACAGATTGGACATCAGGGAACTATGAGGAGAGCGTGAGACTGCAGCATTAGTAACAGCTATGAATATGCTGGCTGTTTACTTTAAAAAAATATTGTTTATTTGTTTTGGATGTTCTGTTAGGTACGATATCAGTGGCCAGTGTATGACAAGCAGCCCGGGAAGCATGTGTCTGTTTAAATTACAGTAAGACAGACTGAGACTCACTCTGGGGCTCTCACTCACTAAACAAGAAATCAACATGGTGGTGCTTGCCTTTTGAACGTTCTACTAACCCACTACTATTTAGAACTATTTGAGGCAACTGAGACTGGGGCTAGTTATTTCCCAGTCTCTGTTGTCTCATACCAGACAGGTAGATTGGCTCTTGCAGGCAATCAGGAACGTGAACACACTTTGTCCATTTTCTAAAAAAAAGTAAACCGGTACCTATGATGAATCAAAGGAATGAAAATAGTAATGGATGACCTCCTGCAAGAAATTATTCATGTCAACCTGTCAGAGAGAGAACAAGAGAGAGAGAGAGAGAGAGAGAGAGAGAGACAAAATCAGACAAGTACTCCCCAGCCCTCTACTGGAACAGTTAACTCATGACCAGTTCCAGAATGAACCTTTTGTCATAACTGTGGTGAAGATGGCTGCCTGAACAGACAGTGTCAGTCTCCAGACAATTTGAGTAAGGTCAATACCAGGATAATTGAAGAACACTGAAAGCAAAGAAATCCCCCCCCTGGTAATGCAGCTAGACAAAATGTGAACCCATCAGTAGGCAAGTCATCTGCAAGAACATTTGGACTTCCAAGGACAGAGGTTGATAGACTTGTTGGTCCTACCATGGAAGCTACAATTATTGTTGAAGGAGTGCAGACCAGAGTTGTCCTTGAAAGTGGGTTATAGGTTAATATAATTTTTAAAGAATGGCATGACCAGTACTTACCTCATGTCCCCTTGATGCTGACTGATGGACTGAATATTTGGGGCTTAAGTAACAAAACATGCCCCTACTTGGGATACATTAGAGAGTGGATAGCTTTCCCATCACATGTCACTGGTGTCAGAGATCCTGTTGATACACTTGCTCTTGTATGTCCAGAATCTGGCCTGTACGATGGTGCACCTGTGCTCATCGGAACAAATGCCCATATGTTCAGCCAACTGGCTCAACTGTGCCAAGAGGAGGAAGCCAAGAGAAGGGTCCGAACATTAAGTGTACATGCCATTATTAGACAAGCCTATCAGAAGCAGTCTGAGTCTGCTCAAGAGATCCAAGATGATCCTGTGGGCGCTGCGTGAAAGAATGATGCAGAAGAAATTGTGATACCCCCAAATACTGATTGTGGCATAACTGACATTGTTCATTTACAAGAAGATGTCAAGAATAAATTGTTGATGTTAGATGCTTCAGAAGAGCATGGACTACCTGAAGGAGTACTTGTGAAGCCCAGTGTCCTTCCAGTGTGAGCACATTCCTATGCTCAATGAGTGACTGCCCATGTGAAGAACATCACAGACAGAGAGGTGACTAAATGGTGAGGGCGCACCCTTGCTAGAATGTACTGTGCTGGCATTGCTGTGCAACCGTCTACTGAAGATAAAGATCTTAGTATTGGACTAAATGTCAAGCTCTTTGATTTCAGAGACTCTCCAGTTCCTGCAGCTTGGAAAAGATGAATCAGCAAGAAACTGTCTGATCGCACTAAAGTTTTCTCACTTCACGAATGAGATGTGGGATGTGTGGATGCTGAAGAACACTAAGTAAGATTGCATGATGCCCAACCATTCTATGAAAGGTCATGAAGATTAGCCCCCGCAGATATCTATGATGTGTGGTGCCATCTTCAAGAACTGCTGACTGCTGGAATTAATTCAGGAATCCAGAAATCCCTATGCCTCTCCTACTGTGGTAGTCAGAAAGAAGAATGGATCTGTATGGATGTGTGTGGATTACAGCACACTTAACAAGAGAACAACACCAGATCAGTACACTTTGTCAAGGATCCAAGATGCTTTAGATTGCTTAAATGGTGGTAAATGGTTCTCTGTACTAGATCTAAGAAGTGGGTACTATCAGATACCCATGGCTCCTCAAGATCGAGAAAAGTCTGCATTCATTTGTCCACTGGGGTTCAATGAAATCTTAAGAACACCACAAGAGATCTCTGGTGCACCAGATACATTCCAAAGGCTCATGGAGAAGGCTGCTAGCAACATGAATTTACTTCAGTGCTTGATGTATCTGGAAGATGTAATCATTTTTGGCATACATTAGAAGAACACGAAAATAGGCTTCTGAAGGTGCTAGATTGTCTAGAGGAGTTCAGATTAAAGCTCTCAATTGATAAGTTCCAGTTCTTCCAGACATCATATAAGTACACTGTACACTGACCATATTGTATCTATAGATGGGATTCAGACTGACCCCAGTAAGATGGAGGCACTGATAACATGGCCCAAACCATCCACTCTGAAAGAGTTGCAGTGTTTCCTTGGGATTTGTGGTTACTACCGAAGATTCATGAAGGACTGTAGCAGAGTAGTCAGACCTTTTTTGAACCTCATGCAAGGCTGTTCACCCACCAGAAAAGGAAAAAACTCACCGATCAAGACAGATGACCCTAAGTTTTACTACAAACAGTCAGAACCATCTGGACCTCGATGGATGCCCGAGTGTAACATAGCTTTTAAAGACATTATTCATTGCTTGACACATGCCCCTATCCTAGTGTACACTGATCCAGGGAAACCATATGTACTCCACACGGATGCAAGTTTCAGCAGGTTAGGTGCTGTGCTTTACCAAAGTTGTCCTGAAGGGTTACGGCTCATGGCATTCACCAACAGAAGTATTAGCAGTGTAGAGAAGAAGTACCCTTTTCACAAGCTGGAGTTTTTGGCATTAAAATGGTCAATTGTGGGCCAGTTCCATGAGCTTTAGCAAAATGTGTGCCCACAGTCTACTGCAATTGATATCAGCTCACTGCCACAGCTTACAAATCAAGACTCGTAACGCAAGCAAAGGGCAGATGTAATCATTAAAGACATTCTCTGTACTTTAGAAAATGGAGGTGATGCAAACCAACCAAGTCTGAACCAATCATCCAGATGTAAGACTGATGATGTGAGAATGGTCCAGATTGAAAATATTGAACAGACTGCTGTATCAGGAAATACAAGGTCATTGAGGTTTCACTAAGTCACAACTTGTCTTACCTTCAAAGTTTAAACAGACTGTCTTGCATGCCTTACATGATGAAATGAGGCATCTTGGCAACAAACAAACATTGGAGTTAGCCAGGTCATGTTTCTATTGGCCTCGCATGGCAAGTGATACAGAAAGGTATTGCAGGACCTGTAGCTGATGTGTGCAGAGGAAAGCACAACCACAGAGTGCTGCCCCTCTAGTACACATATTTAAAAGTGCTCCCATGGAGCTGGTGTGCATGGACTTTCTCAGTCTAGAACCTGGCTCAAAGAATGTTTTCCAAATATCTTAGTAGTCACAGATAATTTTTCTCACTATGCTCAAGAGTATCCCATTAATGATCAGAAGGCCTCCACAGTGGTGAAAGTGCTAGTAGAAAAGTTTTTCATTCATTATGGAGCTCTGCAACAAATTCACTCTGACCAGGGCAAAGATTTTGAGAGCCACTTAATAAAAGAATTACTGTCATTATGGGGCATTCACAAGTCCAGAATGACCCCCCTACCACCCTCAATGCAATCCTCAACCAGAATAGTTCAATTGGACTCTCCTTGATATTTTGGGAAATTTAGCAATGAATGACAAATACCAATGCAGCCAGTGAGTCAGTGCACTGGTCCATGTGCTCAATTGTACCAGAAGTGATGCCACTGTGTTCTCACCCTACTGTCTCTTGTTCAGCAGGGAAGCCAGATTACCAGTTGACCAGTATTTCAGTGTCCTGACCAATGGGTCTAGGCCCTAGATGTATCTGCATTATGTTCAGAGACTGCAAGATCAACTTAATGCTGCATACAAGTTAGCCACAGAAACTGCTGCGAAGCACAACAAACTCAATAAGAACAGACATGATAAGAAAGTTAAAATGCAAGAACTGTGTCCAAGAGACTGTGTTTTCTATGAAACTTGGGCATCCCAGGCAAACATAAGATATCAGACAGGTGGTCTAGTATCCCTTATGTTGTTTTGGAGAAAATGGAGAGTGTAACACCCCCCAAAGTGTGGGGCTTACCTGTTGCTGCCCTGCAGAACTCCCGATCCCACCTGCTGCCTGCTCAGAGTCCTGCTGCATCCACCAAGTCTCCTGCCAGCCCCCACATGTGTTCACTTCTGAAAGAAGGGCTGGGGGAGCAAAAGATGCCACCCACCAGGCAGTCGCACTTGCAAGTACAAGCCAGAGAGATCGCACATGCGCAGAGGTGCATCTTGGACGTGCCAGTCTGTGGCAAAATTGGAGGTTCCCCCCATGATCATGGGCCTTTGACTAAGCTAATCAGGGTCCAGAGACACAAGGGAGAAGCTCCAAATGTGCAGGGGTCACCAAAAATGCTTAGTTTAAAAGCAGTCTTAAACACCATAAATAGTAGGCCCTTGCAGCTGAGGCTGCTGGGTAATGTAGTCCAGGCCTCAGGAAACATGCGGAGTGCATTGGAGCCCCAAAAAAGGGAGTTGTGATGACCAAATGGCTGCCATCATCCCCACAATCTTATAAATGCTTGAAAGGGCAATGTATGGGCTATCAAGTCTACTAACCATTATGTTTCAATCCCTAATGGTTTGACTGCAAGAGACTCTAGAAGTTAGGACTGCCATAAACTATTTTGCCAGCAATCATCTTAACAGAGTCCTTGTGACCAGTTTAAACCAATCAGATCTTGCAGAAGCCCTAAGAAACTCTGAAATGGCTTCTGGGAGAGAGGAGTGGTCAATGTGTTAGGTGGCAATGCAGCAGCCAATCAGCCACTCAGAAACAGTATAGACAGCCCAATCAATCAAACAGAGGCTGCCAATTGTCTTAAGGAGGAGGGAAAAGAATGTAGAAGCTCTAGGCTTTGCTGCTTTAGGGTTTGAAGTGAGAGATTGTTTTGTAACAGTTGGAGAAGAGCCCTCATGCCTGTCAGAGGGGCTCCTGGCTGATGTCCAGTCTTATGAAGCAATTTCCTGTAGAAGAAGAGGTTTTTCCAACCTTAAGGGGAAGAATCAGCCTGCCTGTTGCTATTGTGACAGGATTTGCCAGATAAATCCTGTCAGTGAAGTGAATCTGCTCAGCTTCTGATAAGAAAAGTCACTCACAACTGATTGTTCCTGAGGGGATCACCCTGTCCTGGTGTCTCCTGACATTGAGTAACATTTCTACAAAGGTTCTGCTTGCCTACAGAAGTATCCAGGTACTGCTAAAAATAAATGTAAAGCTTGAGACTGTTTCCTGAGAAGAATCTTCAGCCTTGTCCACCCTTTTGGCCGCCACTTGGCCAGCAGGGTGAATGCAGTATTGAGTGAAACCTGCAGGATGACTACAGCTACCTGTCACTCCCCCCCCCATCCTGAGGGTTGTCAAAGAGAAGAAGATACAGGCCTGGCAAGTTAACACACTGAAATCCCATAGCACTAAAAACAAGTGAACCAATACCACCAAAGTCTCAGCTCCAGTCTGTTTGTATCCACCTAAGTGTTCAACAAACTGTGCGTAAGCAGAACTGCCCTGCAGATATTTATGGGAATTGTACAATTGGAATAATCAGTTTTAGCTACAGTTGTATCACCTTATTTATTAATATTTAAGTGCACCATCACTAGCCAACTCATGGCAACCACAGGTCTTCATCAGTCTGGGGTACCCCAGCATTCTAACTAGGTGGTCTGGTACCAGATAGATGGGTCTGTGGTATCTATTGTATGCTTGTGGGAGGTTGGGCAACTGTATGCTTATTTGCTTACATAGAAACATAGAATTTGATGGCAGATAAGGACCGCTTGGTCCACCCAGTCTGCCCGTTTCCCTACCTACTGGATAAGCTGCAGATCCTAGTTAACCAGCAGCCTACTTCTTCCTACCCCCACCCCCCAGAACTGCCTTATGACTATCCCATGCATGCTTGAATTCCACCACTGATTTTGACTCCACAACCTCCTCCGGAAGGCTGTTCCATGTATCCACAACCCTCTCTGTGAAAAAAATATCCTTAAATTACCTCTGAGCCACCCCCCCTCTATCTTCAAATTGTGCCGTCTTGTTCTTGCACACCTTTTTTTTTGATAGATGCTACCCTCTTGGACTTTGTTGATTCCCTTGAGGTACTTGAAAGTTTCTATCATGTCCCCCCTCTCCCTCCTTTCCTCGAGGCTATACATATTAAGCTCCTTAAGTCTCTCTTCACATGTCTTCCGGTGCAGACCCTGCACTATTTTAGTTGCCCTCCTCTGGACAGCTTCCATCCTGTCTATGTCTTTGTGGAGATTGGGTCTCCAGAACTGCACACAGTACTCCAGATGGGTTCTCACCAGCTGTCTGTACAGAGGGATAATAACTTCCTGTTTTCTACTGGTGATGCCTCTCCCTATGCATCCCAGTATCCCCCCAGCCCTCCTTGCTGCCCTCACATTGCTTGCCCATCTTTAGGTCATCTGATATGACTACCCCCAGGTCCCTCTCCATTTTTGTTGTTGTTAGTATCTCACTCTCCCATTGTGTACTCTTCCCCTGGGTTTTTGTTTCCCAGGTGCATTACCTTGCACTTCTTAGCATTGAATCTAAGCTGCCATACATTTGACCATTCCTCTAACCTTGCCAAGTCCCTTCTCATCCTTTCCACCCCACCCTGTTCATCAACTCTGTTGCAGATCTTAGTGTCATCTGCAAAGAGACATACTTTTCCTTCCAGTCCTTCTGCAATGTCGCTTATAAAGACATTTACTGCTTACCATTTGAAATGCTGTTGCTGTTCCATTGCTTTAGTTTTACTGCATTTCTTCAATTCTAATTTACATGTTGATTTGGTATTTCACTGCTCCAGGTATCCCCTCCTCATTCCTGCTCTCCTCGATAAATAAATCTGTTATTTATTCTTTGCCACTGTGTCAATGAGCATATTATTAGAGAGCTCCTTAAAGTACATGCTGGTTATTGAAGTGCAAGGTAAAGTGAATTTATGTGTGTAGGGTGTCATTTGGGAAGGGAGGTGGGTAGGTACAGCATCCCAGGGGGTTGTACCCAATTTATCATTCTGCCCCACAAAACACTCTGGGTATAGGCACTGCATTATTTATGCAATCTTTTGGAAACAATCTCCCAGACTATATCATACAGAGCCCAGGCACCTCAATGTTGACTCTCAACTGAAGCTGGAATAGCAGCCCTCAGTTAGACCATGGTGCTGGGGTTTGCATTTCTCCAGCTGTATCAGTGGCCGACAACTCTAACAGGTCCATGGCTCTAGCATCTCTTACTCACTGCTAGTGTTCCCCTGTGCCTATCCCATGCATTTTTTAATTCCTTCACTGTTTGCTCCCACCACTTCCTAAGGTAGGCTGTTCCATACATTAACCAGCCTTTCTGTCAAGAAAAACTTTCACACATTCCCCTTTATTCTGCTGCCCTCCAACCTCATATCGTGCCCCCTCATTCTTACGCATCTCCTATACTGAAAGGTTTCCCACACTTGCACCTTGTTTATGCCCTTAATATACTTGTAGATTTCTATAATATCTCCCCTCTTTTCCCTCTCTTCCAGTGTCTACATATTGAGATCATTTAATCTCTTCCAATATGTATTTTGGTACAAGCCCAGTACCACTTTAGTTGCCCTTCTCTCAACCGCCTCAACCTTGTCTATGTCCTTATGAAGATGTAGCCTCCAGAACTGTACACAGTATTCCAAATGATGCCTTACCAGTTTTCTGAACAGTGGCATTGCCATCTCCCATCTTCTGCTAGTGATATCCCTTCCTATATGCCCCAGCATCCCATTGGCCCTCTCCACAGCCTTGGTACATTGTTTGGCCACCTTTAGGTCATCTGAGATAATTATTCCCAAATCCCTTTCTTCTTTGGCAATTGTTAGTGTTCCTCCCCATCATGTAGCTTTCCCCAGGGTTTCTGTATCCCAGGTGTATGACTTTGCACTTCTTCACATTGAATCTTAGTTGCCATACTTTGGACCATTTCTCCAACTTTTCTAGGTCCTGCCTCATTTTCTCCACCCCAGCTGGAGTGTCTACCCTATTGCAAATCTTGGTGTCATCTGCAAATAGGCAAACCTTTCCTTCTAATCCTTCTGCAATGACACTGAAGAGGACATTAAAAAAAACTGGGCTCAGGGCCAATCCTTGTGGTACCCCATTGGTCACCCTCTCTCCGCGGATTGGATCCCATTAACCATCACCCTGTTTTCTCCCTGCCAACAAATTTCTAACCCAGTTTGCCACACTGTGTCCCAATCCCTGGCTCCCCAGCTTGTTAACCAGTCTTTTACATGGAACAGTGTTGAAGACCTTGCTGAAGTCAAGGTAGGTGATATCCATCACTCCTCCCTGATCCGCCTCCCTTGACACCCAGTCAAAAGAAATCTATTAGATTAGTTTGGCAAGGTCTTCTTGTTGTGAACCCATGCTGCCCAGGGACCTGTGTTCTGCTGGATTCCAGGTGTTCTACAGTCCTTTCTTTAAGCAGCACTTCATAATCTTACCCATTACCAACATGGGGCTAACTGGTCTATAGGTACCAGCCTCATCCCTTCTCCCATTTTTGTGAAGGAGGATGACATGTGCCCCCCCAATGGAGACCTAGACTGTTTAGTTTCAGTGAGGAGGGGGATAGAGAGGTAAACTAATTTCAGTGGGGTGGGACATGGACAGCTAAACCAACTAATTTCAGTGGAGAGGGGAATGGAAAGCTCCACTATCTAACTTCAGTGGGAGATGGGATGGAGATCTAAACTACCTAATTTCAGTGTGGGGGGGCAATGGACAGCTAAACTATCTAATTTCAGTGGAGGAGGGACTAGAGAGCTAAAGTCCCTAATGTTAGTGTGGGGGGATGGACAGCTAAACTATATAATTTCAGTAGGAAGGGGATGAAAAGCTAATCTACATAATTTCAGAAGGGATGGGATGGAGATCTCAACTATCTAATTTCAGTGGGGAAGGGAACAGAGGGCTGAACTATTTAATTCCAATGGGAAGAGAATGGAGAACTCAAACTTGAACACAACTGAATGTGAACACATGGATGGAGGTGCTTTTCTAAGGCACGGGGTCATAATGCTGCATTAAAAATAACGTGGCAAAACAATGCCACAGTGAAAATAGTGAATGGAAAAAACACCAACAGAAACAACAACAGTGCACACCAGATGAAGAAATTGGAAACATTCCCATTTCTTTGTTTTTTTCATAGGGCTCCAACCCTTGCAACCCCTCAAACTACATTAACTAACTCCTAGGGGGTGTGGGCCAAGGGGAAAAGGGGAAACTCAGGAGTGGGGGAACTTAATTAAAAAAAAGCATGTTGGGAGATGGGGAATCAAACCCCAATCCACGGTCTCCACTGCACCAGGTACTTGTGCCTTAGCCACTCCACCACAGGAGTGGCTTGGCCAGGAACAGCACCTGTGGCCTATTCAGCCCCTCCTCCAGTTCTTAGTGAGCAACAGGAGAAGTGGTAGTTTCCTACAACCATTATACCCCTGTCACTGAAACTCATTGCGCGCTTTAGACCGCACGGTTATCCTTGTGCTGTTTTGGCACAGCTATATTTACTCAGTACCTTTTCTAAATATATGACCCATTCAAAATGTTGAAGAGAGTGCTCACCCCTTGCTTGTGGGAATAAAAGATCAAATGCTTGTCGTCTGTGAAAACGGGCAGGTATACTCATCAGACTTACAAGGATAAAAAATAAAATGAAATGAAATGAAACTTGAAGTCAAAAACTTGTAGTTTTTATTGCACAGCCACAAAGTGCCAATAAGTGCAGCAAGCAGGTTGATAAGGAGGCATTGCTGAAGCAACCATCTGCCTGATGGTTCCCCTTATGTAGGGGCTTCATCAGAGGATACCCATGGGTAAATATGTATCTCATTTATACAGCACCTAATTAACAAATGATTACTACCTACCAATCACAGACATTACAGGTCAATAAAAACTGTGGTGCTGAATAAGGTTAATAAGATAATATCTGTGTATTCCCAAAAAAGCATGTAAGTTAAGGTTCATACAAAAAAATTTTAAGTGACACTACATTAGAAGTGGGTGAAGTCCATAAACTTCATTATGCGTAGTATTTCGCATATAACACGGATTTTGTGAAATACTGTGTAAGTGACATGAATAACTTCACATCTCAAAGTAATGCAAAGTTTCCATTGTTCCCTTTGGACTTCACTTTACTTTGACTGGTTTTGTGTGTTTAAGGCAAATTTTGCAATGATTCATGAGATGTACGATAACAAGGGCTCTATATTGACTTGCACAGCTTTAGTTCAGCCGAGTGTGGTTCTAGAGCTCTGAGAATCAAACCAGTTTAAAACCTTTAAAAATGGATTTTTGTGACTAAATTTTGTCTAAAAATGTAGTATATTGATTGTAGTAAACATTTGTGTGTTTATATTATAGAGTATTTATTGATTTTATGTGAATATTGCATGTTAATTTAGTACATTCAGTTTCTGTACTGACAGACTGTAGAAGTGTGCTTCGGGAGAAGGACAGATCTGTGGTGCAGAAGGGAGATTCACAGACCACAGTGAGAAACATAGTCTTTTCAAATGTTGTTGGCTAGTGTTTTAGTGTTTGTGTGTTCGGGTACACACAGTAATACTTACATTAATTTATTTAAGTTTTTGCTGTTTACTCGGCATTTTTCAGTCTGTTTAAAAGACTGTTTGTGTTGTAGTTTACTGAACAGTTAAAGTTTCTGTGTCTGACCTTTAACCTGTTTGCATGCTGTCAATTCATATGCATTTTATTGTGGCCCTGCAATAGCAGTACTCTGAATTTCTCAATTTGTCTGCAATATTTTTCCCTGCTTCAGTGTAGCTACCAGTGTCCACTCCCCCCTCCCGCAAAACAAGTCATTGTTTTTGGATGTTTGGATTTTTGAAGACTGGTTAATGGCTTGTTGTGCCTGTGCAGCTGCATCTCTTTCCTTTTTTTGCTTCCCATCCACCAAAACGTGCAGAAATATAAAGTTGCTGTTAATTTTCTGTGTAATCTTGAAACGTGCCTGTGAAGAGAAGACCATGCAAGCTGTTTCTGGCTGTGGCACTGCTGCCAAGAAAACTATTAGCAGTGGAAGTTGTGATGATGAGGTAGGTTCATCAGGGGTTAGCAAGTCTAGTAGTATTAAGAGTGGTTGTGTTTGTGGTCGTGGCCATAGCCATGTTAGGATGCAGCAGAAAGCAAAGGTAGTAGTTGCTGCAAGTAAAGGGATTTCTCTGTTTTTCATGGTGAAATTAGTCATTTCAGTGCTGGCTGGTGATGTTGTCCCTGCTGCTAGTAAAGTTAGTGACATCATGGTTGATAACAGCATGAATACTGCTACATGTTCAGCCCTGGCAAAGTTATCGGGTGGGAAACATGTTGTTGAGTCTGCAGACCGGAATGTAGTTGATGTCCCACTCCCCACAGTAGTTGAACATGATTCTGATCATGATGATAACTCACAGTCTCATGTTTCCACTGATCTTGAGGTTAGGCAATCCAAACATTCAGATGTTGATGAAAAAAGTATGAATGATTATACTGAGGCTGTGGCTGGAATATCTCCACAGGACAGCATCCAAAATGAATTTGTGGATGATGATAATGATGCTAGCGACTAGTGTTGCTCAGATGGCTCCAGACAAATCCAGATTCACATATACCTGCACTTTGTGACAGGATAGTGGAACTGCCGGATACTTCCACTATCTGCCTGTGGATTCGGCAGTCTGATCCTAACCAGGGTCCATCACTGGCTGGCCCTGGATCCTAATTATCTGCCCTAGGATACCTGGATTCTAACTCAGTTCCATCACTATCTGACCCTGGATCCTTCATCTGTCTTTGGTAGGATTTCTGTTAGGATCCTAGGTAGGATACAAGCACTATCTGACAGATAGTGCTAGGATCCACAAAAGTACTATCTAAGCAACACTATTAGTGACCCTATTTGGGAACCAAATAAAATGAAAGTGAAGGTGACTGTTTGTAAACAGTCTGTTAGTCAATCACCTCTCCTCAAAGTTCTGATGTAGCTGTGTCTGTTGATGACCCTAAAGTAATAGTCATAGTTTGTGATGTTCGGTCAAAATCCAAGTGTGCACAACACCAGAAATCATGCAGAACACCCCCCCATTTCATTGACACAAAAACTGCCTTCACATATACAGCACCAGCAGTGACATGTAAAGAGTAGGGCATCCAAATCTCTAGCTTGGGATTCTTTTTTGTACAAGATCAAAGCAATGAAACAGTTGCAATCTACCAGCCTTGTCAAGTGCATGGAAGCATGGTAAAAAGGGTAGCCATCTTGGCACAAGGAACCAGCATACTCATCTCAATAGCAGGCACATGGCACTATGGACTCAGCAGCAGAGGGGAGATAATGCTGCTATGGGGCATTCACCCTCATTCACCTTAGTGAGCACGGTATCTTCTTCCTTGAGTGTAAGTAGCCATGTCAGTAACAGTTGTGAAATAACACTGGAGAATTACTACAGGCATGAGGAGGAGGATGATTTAGACTGTTTAAGTAGTGGTCAGAGTTGCAGTGGTGGTCCACGTAGTAATTCTACTATGTCAACCCCTATGTTTAAAACAGGGAAAATAACCACATTTATTGGCTTGTCACCTGTGCACCCACCTTCATACATCAAAGGCATCCCATCTATGGCAGTTCACAGAGGACAGCCATTTGGCACACCACATGTAAAACACCTAACAATGCAGCACATTTTGCACATCCTTTATCACAGAACAGTAAATATTCACCAAATCATGTGGTTGCATGTGAACTCAATGCTACCATAGCTGAAATGCTGACATTTACCTTTTGTCCTTTTCCTTTGTGAAGAATGTGGGATTCTGGTGCTTTGTGGCATGCGCATGTCCTAAATTGAAGATCCCGTCCAGGACATACTTTTCCACCTGTGCTGTCCCTGAGTTATATAGGACTGTGACAGAGTCTGTAAGACATGCCCGTCAACATTCCACATCAACTTACATTCACTTAAGCATGGATATGTGGACAAGTGGCAAAATGGTGAATAGTTCCTATCTGTGTATTTCTGCACATTGGTTTCATCTAATTGGGGTTGTCTATGATGGAGGGATGGGAAAGCAGTATAAAAATCAGACTGTGGTGGCAGCAACCTTCATGGCAATAGACAGCATGCCACGCTTGCAATACATAGTGTAGCAGGGTTGCATAAAGATGAAAACATGACAGACTTGCTACTGACAGAAATGGATGAGTGGCTGCACCTCTGTCCCTAAAAGCTGGTTTCATAGCTACTGACAATGGATCAAGCATTGTTAAATGTATCAGTAATGGTTGCTTTGTGAGGGTTCCCTACATAGCCTACTGTTTAAATCTTGTGGTACAGGTGTTTCTACAGTACCTTGAAATCAAACAAATGCTGATTGTTGCATGCTGTATCTGTATCCACTCTGAACACTCTGGAAAGTTCCATGACCAGCTTAGGCAGCTGCAGATTTAAAACAGCCTCCCTCAGCACCACCTCAAGCTTGAAGATGTCATGAGATGGAACTTGACACTTTACATGGCAGAGCAGTTGTATGAGCAATACAAAGCCATCTCCAAGTACCTAGTTATGCACACTAGTCGTGACAGTTCAGGGGCCTCAATGTCTATGACAACTGAACAATGGTGACTCAAGGACTCAGTAGTATTAATTTTGAGGCCATTTGAACATGCCACACAGGCAGTGAGTGGTAACACTGCATCCATCAGTGAAGCCATTCCACTGCTCAGGGTGCTGAGGAAGACTTTATTGAATCTGCAGCCTAGCCTTGATGTGGCCGGAGAGAGGTCAAGCTGTGGATTACTGAAACACATAATTAGAATATTAGACAGCAGTTGACACATCACCACTATTCAGCAATCTCCAGAATTGGGAATAGCCAAAATGCTGGAGCCCTACAACAAATGTGGCATTGAATCCATACTGGATGGAGGGCATGATCAGGTTCAAAATCTGACTGGACAGCTGGTCCAATTGATTCATGGGGTACAGAAGTCATGTGCAAAGTTCTGAATACCACAGCATAACAAGGCTGAAGGTCACTGTGGACCAATTACATCCAGTAAGGTGGCTGAGAGGCAAGCAGTGGTGTCAGCTACACAGTTGGCCATAATCCACTTTGGGGTGCCTTGTCCCAAGTAGAAATTTGAGACCTAGATGAATCTTGTTAACAGGTGGATGACTCATCAGGAGTGCATGCATCACAGAGCATGGTTGAGGCCTATTTGGGAAAAAACAGGCATCTGACAATACTTGATGATCCTCTGGTGTACTGGAGTGGCAAGGTGACTGAATGGCCAGTGGTGACTTCAGTAGCACTGAAGTACCTGACCTGCCCACCCTTCAGTGTAAGTGTGGAGAGAGTATTTAGTTCTGTGGGGCCATACTGCATGACAGTCATGCTAACCTTTCACCTCCAAATGTCAGCATGCTGACATTTATCTAAATGAATGAATGTCACATACCAAGCAGGACAACCACATCTATGTTTGTACCCAGTCATGCTGATGGTTGTGCTGATGATGCGGGCAAAGCAGACCATCCTGGTGGCAGTGTCAACTGGTGTACCATTGAAGTTGATGATGCAGTCATGGAAAAATAATTTCCAATTGGGTACAACTCTGGCCTTGAGTGCTGTGAGGGCTGCTTCCTCCTTGATGATGATGATGAAGATGTTATCGGTAGGGCATAACTACAAAATGTGCATTCATGTACATTTTCTGGTTACTTAGAACTATCATCAAGGCCATTGATTTATGTTAAATAAAATAAAGTTATTTTTTGAGAATTGAAATTCTGGGAATTGTACCTGTACCCAAGCTATGACCACACTGCCAGCCACAGCTACCCAGCTTTTGAGAATGAGAGAGAGAGAGAGATAGAGACATTGTACCTGTGCCCAAGCTATGAACCCGCAGCCAGCCACAGCCACCCTGCTTCTTGAGAGAGATGGAGCGAGAGATTGTACCTGTGCTGAAGCTATGAACCCTCAGTCAGCCACAGCCACCCTGCTTCTTGAGAGTAAGAGAGACATTGTACCTGTGCACAAGCTATGAATTCGCAGCCAGCCGCAACCACCCCGATTCCTGAGAGAGAGACGGAGCGAGAGATTTTACCTATGCTGAAGCTATGAACCCTCAGTCAGCTGCAGCCACCCTGCTTCTTGAGAGTGAGAGAGACATTGTACCTGTGCCCAAGGTCTGAGCCCTCAGCCAGCCACAGCCACAGCCACCCTGCTTCTTGAGAGTGAGAGAGACATTGTAGCTGTGCCCAAGCTCTGAACCCTCAGCCAACCACAGCCACCTTGCTTCTTGAGAGTGAAAGAGACATTGTACCTCTGCCCAAGCTCTGAACCCTCAGCCAGCCATAGCCACCCTGCTTTTTGAGAGAGATAGAGAGAGACATTTTACCTGTGCCCAAGCTATGAACTCACAGCCAGCCACAGCCACCCTGCTTCTTAAGAGTTAGAGAGGGAGAAACATTGTACCTGTTCCCAAGCTATGAACTCGCAGCCAGCCACAGCCACCTTGCTTCTTATCACTAATTTATAGTAAGCATGTACTTACATCATGTACTACAGTTTTGATTTAAACTGTGATGGGAATCCTTCCTTTACCATTTTAAAGATGCCACTGCCACCAAATACATGCATCTGATTTTCATTTTGTTTTCTCAGGTTACAGACAGTGTAAACTTACAGGTTACAGTACTCCGACCACCTAAAGGATAACATCTACAGGTAAGTATCACTCTTATTTCCTCTATCATTTTTTATTCACATTTTTTTCCACCAGTGTAAAGCATTCAACAGCGGTGACATACAGACCAGATAATGTATTTTCTTTTCACAGAAGGGACAGACATACTTCAGTATGTGAGGGTCGTACAACAATTTATCCTGGCCCTGAAAACACATGATGTAATGTAATTTACGAAAGTGGACCAGTACGTGTCACTCACTAAATGTGTTAATGCTTTTAAGGGGTTATACTAATAGCTTGGTATTTTAATCTGGATATAACAGAAGACAGGAACAGCCACACTGGGAAGTGAATGTGTAGTGCAATGAACTCCTAATAATTTAATTTTCATCTGTTTTCAGGTAACACTGAAGTGCTGTGGACTGCCATCGGTGGTATCTTCCAATCTGAAGATGGACAACAGTTAGGATACACTGAAGACCTTAAAAGAAGACAAAAATATTAATGAAACTTGTTTTCAAATTATGCCTCCCTACATCCCCCCCCAAAAAATAAAAAAATAAATACTTACCTTTCATGGTATGACAGTTTTCATACAGCCAAAGTCCTCAACAATCCGAAACGTGCAGATCACAAGTGTGCCTACAACCTGAGAAAAAGAAAAAGTAATCATAAATGATGATATTTTAGTCAACCACAGCAGTAACTCCCACCACCCGAATACAAATTAAACTTTATAGTACCTCCTTAGGTGTTGGACTCATAATATATGTCTGGCATACGGATGTGATCAGCATGCCTACAATGGTAAAGTGGAAAAATTCCATAGGTATTATGATGATTCTCTGAAAAGGAAAAACCTGATGGACTGCTTACAACACTCGACAAGATTCAGTAGAAATTAAATGGATGTGTCTATGCAAAATAAATTACAGTGGGGCGAAAAATAATTCATCATTGTGGTATTAAGGCACGCGCAAAGGGCAGCATGTATCAGTGATGCAGCAGGCATCAACACAGGCAATGCTCTCAACTGGGACACTGTGACACACTTTAGGCCTCATTCTTCATCTGGACGTTTCATGAAATTATAATAGCAGGACAACAGCAGCAGCAGCAGCAGCAGCAGGTGTCAGCAGGCAATGGTCTCACTTAGGACACTGTGACACATTTTGGGCCTTATTTTTCATCTGGACTTTTCGTGAAATTAAAATAGTGGGACAACAGCAGCAGCAACAGGCGTCACCATGCAATGGTCTCACTTTGGACACTGTGACACATTTCTGGCCTTATTCTTCATCTGGAGTTTTCATGATATTAAAGCATTGGGATAACAGCAGCAGCAACTGGTGTCACCAGGCAATGCTGTCACTTGGGACACTGTGACACATTTCTGGTATTATTCTTCATTTGGACTTTTCATGAAATTAAAACAGTGGTGCATTCACAATATAGGACATTTGGGGGGGCATGGTAGATGATTTAATGGTATTGTGATTATTGCACTGCTGCTTTAACCAAATATAAGGAAAAAAAAGTCATAAATAATTCTAATACTAGGAGTTATACAGTACTAAGAAGTGTAAGATGTACATTAAGCCATAGACCCATATTCGTACATCTCCAGCATGCTAGAATCAATTACCCTCTACTCAATAAGTTTCTATCAAGGCTGATTTTGAAGCTATCAAATGAGTTCACTTCGACTGCATGTTTTGGGAGGGAGTTCCATATTTGGATTGTTCTTTGTGTGATGTAAAAACATCTGCTGTTTCTCTTAGGGTATCTAAATCATACTTCTCTCAAATCTATCACACCACCATTATGCTTTCCACAATAGAAAGAAAGCTTCTCAGAGTTTTTACTTACTTTCTTTTATTTTTTAAATGTCGTAGAGTCTGCAAAATGGTGGATGTTGCACGCTTTCATTACAGGTGAAACTGTGGCAATGCACCGCCTGCTCCTACGCAGCATGTGTTTCAGCGCTGTGAATTCAAAGGAAATGAAAGCATGCAGAGTCCAAAAAGTTGGTGACCACAGGAATTTTAAAAAAGAAAATAAAGAAAGTAATAAAAAAATAGTTTTTATTTTGGAAACCATAATTGAGGGTGGAACATTTAGGGGAGCTGGGGATTTAGAATTATGAGCATCAAGAATTCTTTGTTAATTTTCTGAACATGTTTTTTTTGTGGTTAATAAGCTTTATTGATTTGACTTATTATGATGATGCAAACATTAAAACAGTCGGATACATTGTAAAGATCTTACAGACTGTTACATATGTCTGTAGAAGCAGAGAACGGAACATGCTGGCCAAATAGTAACAAACTGAATATGCTAGCCAGGTAAGCAGAAGGATAATTTATTTATTTATTTAGTTTTTGTTAACCGTGTAAGTGCACTAGTCAGCAAGTGACTGTTTTCAGGCATGACCCGGGAGGTACAATTACAATACACAAAGAGTACAGCCAGATTATTAAGACAACGAGTACAAAAAATGCAGAGAGAAATACATATGGCAATGTAACATACATTAGTAAACAAAATATACTTTAGCACTTCATCATTGAACATACTCAAAAATGTGAATAGTAAAAGGCAGAAAATAAGAGAGGATAGGCATCAGTAGAAAAGAAACAAGGAAGGGAAAACTGGCAAAAGGATGGGAGGGAGAGATTAAGTGGAAGGAGGTGCGTCAGATACGGCAACAGCGGGTGAGGTACCAACCTGCGGCCGGGCCTATGGAGCCGAAAGACAGCAGGTGAAGAGAGGGTGGTAGGGGAGAGCGGCAGTAGATGGCAACAGCGGTAGGAGGTAGGAAAATACAGCCGGTCTGGTGGAACCGATAGACGGCAGGGCAAGAGTGAGGATGCCGGTGAGAGGGGGATAGAGGTGGAGGAGTTACGCAATAGCGGCAAAATGTCAAAGTCAAGCCGAGCCAATGGAACCAGAGACGGCAGGGCAGGAAAGGGGGTTGGTAGGCGGTGGGGAGTGGCGGTAGTAGGTGGAGAGAGGTGACTAAGCACAGCCAGAAGGGTGGGGACTAAGGAGGGCATGGATGAGTAGAACAGGTAAAGATGAGTTTGGTGGGAGTGGCAAAAGGGAAGAGGATATAACAGAAGAAGGGGAAGAGGCAGCAGTGGGGTTAAGTGAGGAGAGGCTGTGAAGTGAAGATAAGAATGTCATGGAGTAGAATAGCGACTTACAATTGTCAACAGCTAATATTAGGCTTATAAAGAAACAGGTTAAGGCAACATTAATTACAAGGCACAAAATAAAACATTAATTACAAGGCACAGTATAGAACACCCATTTGGACAGGCAAAAGTGCTAGCAATGAGGAAACAGTACAAATGCAGCGGATCAGGTAGGGTCAAAGCAAACACATTTGTCGATAGTAGTGAGGAAAGTCCTGAGTTTGCTCTTAAAAGTCACATGAGTGGAGACATCTCTTAGATCCTGAGGTAGTAGGTTCCATAGGTGGGGGCAGCATGATGGAAGGAGCCCATGCCCTTTTAGTCCGACAAAGGGGATGGATAGTAGGTCTGATCAGCCGATCTAAGATTCCTTGTGGGAATGGCCGGCCTGAGGAGATCAGACAGGATAGCAGGCTTGGACGTCCTTAGGATGGAATCAACTAAATTGTACAAGTAGTACTGCCTGGTAGAGGAAGGAGAGAGCCAACCAAGGTCCTGATATAAGAGACAATCAGTGCTGAATAATACTCTGTGCCTGGATGTACAACACCTATCCAGCTGGAGATTAACTTTGAAAGTATTAGCAGTTAGTGCATTGCATTATGGCTAACTCATACAAACATATCTTACCTGGCCCTATCCTGCTAGTTTCTGCAGTATTTGACAAAGCATCAGAAATTATGAGAGGTCCAGGGCCGCTGTCCTCTACTTTATGCCTACAAAATACTAGAGATCACACACACAAAGCAAACAGGTCTTCATTGTCAGAGAAGATAATATCCTTTACTGATATTATACAATGTCATCCATAGAGCAGAGTCCCCTATACCTCAGTAACAATCTCTCCAGTGCTTGCCCCTAAATGCACCATGAGAGGTGACCATTATAGTAGCATGGTTGTGCCTGTTCAGCTAATTCCTTCCCTAGGCTTCAAAAACAGAAGGAAGGGAGTCCAGAGGGCAGTATATTTAAAGAGGGTATTGGTCACAGTATGTGATATCCTAGCCCACTTGGCAACTTGTGCCATGGAGGTAAGTACCTCCCCCAGGGAGGGGATTATCTGGGTCTGCCATTTACACAGTAGGAATCTTTTAACCTGCATACTGAGTGTCAGAAGTAGTTTCAGCTCGGAGAGATGAAGGTGAGGGGCCGGGGGCCGGAGTCCTAATAACAGCAACTCAGCGGACTGAGGCGCAGGCTTCCTAAGTATTTTGGACCCCATCTCACAGGTAGCCTGCCATAGGGGCTGGATCAGCCTGCAGGACCAAAGTATATGGAACAGGTCACCTGGGAGTTCCTGGCACCTCCAACACATGTCAGACTGAGCCAGCTTTGCCTTGGTGAGGACTACAGGAGTCCTATACCAGGAGTGAATTATCTTGTTCTGTATTAATTGACTACTGGTGTCAGGATATGCCCTGTGAGCTAGTTTTAGACAACACTTCCACTCCAGGTTCGTAATAGGGGCATGCAATGCTTTCTCCCATTTATGCTTGGATTCCTCTGCTTGGGATGGGATGATGCTCCTAATGGCCGTATATACCCTGCTTGACTGTCCTCTTTCTTGGGCCAGCCATGACTCTACCTGGAATATTTGTTGCTTTTGGTGCTGCTTATGCCTGTACCTAAGGATGGCACTTCTTATTTGAAGGAATCGTCAGAAGTATTTGGGAGAGATCCCATAAGAGCTCCGCAGGCCCTCAAAGGAATTAAGGGAATCTGTACCAGGAATGAGCATATCTCAAAGCAATGAGATACCACAATGTTCCCATGAGAGCCATGCAATTGGTTGTTCATTGATGGTAATCTTGTTACTGCCCCATAGTGGGGTAAGTCTTAGGGGAGATGGGGAGGTGCCCAACTTCTTATGCACCTTGGCCCAATATTCCAGAGAGGGACCTATAGTAGGATGAGAGTGAGTGCCCTTAGGGGGATGGTTAAATAACAATAGTACCAAGTGAGCACACTGACATACCTCTCTCTCCATATTCAGCCACTGGGGAGTGTTGTGTTCAGGGAAAAGGAACAATTTTAACGTCTGAGCCAGCTGAAAGGCCCATTTATACCCCTGTAACCACAGAAGACCCCAGCCCCTTCCGAACAATGAGCTCTGAGCTTATTTCTACTGTACCTAGGTTTCTTACCCTCCCAAAAAAAGGATCCCAGCAGGGTGTCTAACTTAGTAAATCAATAATGAGGTATTTTCAAAGGAATGTGGGAGAGAAGATACATCATTTTTGGTGCTGTGACCATTTTAATTGTGGATATTTTACCTACAAGCAACAGTCAAAGAGATTTCCATCTGTCCAGTTCTGTACGAATGGACTCAAAAAGTAGTTTCATATTCAGGTCCCAGTTTTTATGCAGATTAGGCGAGATAGTAATGCCCAAGTAGGTAATCCCCTCCGGGGCCCATCAGAGCCCATGCTGAGTAACCATTTGAGAGGTACACTTAGAGTTTAAAGGTAGGACCTCCGTCTTGGCCTGATTAATCTTGAGCCCTGAAAATGTACAGAAATCTGACAAGGTGGACGGTAGGGGAGGGAGGGAAGTGACAATATTGGTTATAGGGAGCAACAGGTCATCTGCATACATAAGAGTAGGGTATGCCCTTGTTCCCACCTGGACCCCGGAAATTAGAGGATTTTGCCTAATAGTGGCCACTAGGGGTTCTACTGCTAATCTGTACATGTTTTCAGGGGATTATTATTCACATCGGGATACTAATACTGCATGCTAAATGATGTATACTATAAGCCGGAAAAATTCAGAAGATAGAAAATTATGGGTGGAGGGATTGCCATGGTAGGTAACTTTAGGGCATTTTGATTATAGTTGTTGTGGGTATTTATACTATGAAAATTTAACACAGTGAACAGTAACCAAAAAGTAGTACAGCCTGACAATAGAAACATAGAAACATATAGAAACATAGAAGTTGACGGCAGATAAGGACCGCAAGGCCCATCCAGTCTGCCCATTTCTTTTTCTACCTTATAAATGTGCCATCGGCCTTTGCTCTGTCAGTGACCTATCTATTCATAGTCATTTGTATTGCTCCCTTATGCCTATCCCATGCCTGTTTGAAGCCCTGCACTGTATTCATAGCCACCACTTCTTGTGGTAAGCTATTCCATGCATCTACCACCTTTTCTGTGAAAAGAATTTCCTCACATTCCCCCTTAATCGGCCTCCTCTAATCTCATGCTGTGTCCTCTTGTCCTGCTATTTTTCTTATATTTAAACATGTTAGACTCTTTCACTTGTTTATGCCCTTAAGGTGTTTAAATGTCTCGATCATATCACCTCTCCCTCCTTTGCTCAAGGGTATACATATTGAGCTCCGTTAATCTGTCCTCATATGTCTTCTGATGCAGTCCCTGCACCATTTTGAGTTGCCCTTCTCTGGACTGCCTCAATTTGGTTAATGTCCTTGTGAAGGTGTGGCCTCCAATACTGCACGAGTACTCCAGATGGGGCCTAACCAATGTCTTGTACAGAGGGATTATTACCTCCCTCTTACGACTTGTGATACCCCTACTAATACACCCTAACACCCCTAGCCTTACCTACTGCTTTAGAGGTCTGCTTGGATGATTTTAGGTCATCAGTGATGATGATGCCCAAGTCTCTTTCTTCCTTTGTGACTGCTAGCAACTCCTCCCAGCCTATAAGTGGCTTCAGGGTTTCTCTTCCCTATGTGCATGATTTTGCACTTCTTTGCATTAAATCCCAGTTGCCACTCTTCTGACCATTTTGCTAGTTTATCCAGATCTCTTCTCATTCTGCCCACCCCATCTGGATCATCTACTCTGTTGCAGATCTTGGTGTCATCTGCAAACAGACAACCTTACCCTCTAGTCCATCTGCGAGGTCACTAATGAAGATGTTGAATAGGACAGGCCCCAGGACTGATCCCTGAGGTACCCACTTGTGACTTGCATCTCTTCTGACTGTATACCATTTACCACCACTCTCTGTTTTCTGCCAGTCAACCAGTTTGCCACCCAGTTGACCAACTCTGACCCACCCGAGCCTACCTAGCTTATTTATCAATCTTCTATGTGGAACAGTGTCAAAAGCTTTGCTGAAGTCAAGGTAGGCGACATCAACTGCTCCCCTTGGTCCACCACTCTGGTTCCCAGTCAAAGAAATCTATGAGATTAGTTTGACAGGACCTTCCTTTGTAAACCCATGCTGTCTTGGATCCTGTGCCCCTATGGATTCCAGGTGTTGCACTATCCTTTCCTTAAGGATCCCATAATCTTGCCCACTACTGAGGTAAGACTGACTGGTCTGTAGTTCCCCGCCTCCTCCTGCTACCACTCTTGTGGAGCGGGATCACATAAACCCTTCTCCAGTCTTCTGGGACCTCTCCTGTGCTCAGAGACTCACTAAACAATTCTGCTAATGGCTCTGCTAGTTCCTCCTTTAGCTCCTTAAGTACCCTGGGATGTATGCCATCAGGTCCCATTGCCTTATCCACCTGAGCTTAGCAAGCTCTTGTAGGACCCTTTCTTTTGTGAAGGGTAGTGCTCACCTCCCTCCCTCCTGTGTCCATGATGCTGAGCTGTGGGCCCTGCCCTACCTTCTCTTCAGTAAAATACTGAGCAAAAGTATCTATTTAGGATAGATGCCTTTACAGGGTCCTCCTCTCACATGCTCCTTTTCTCCATTAAGCTTAGTAATGCCCTCTGGACTTCTCCTTTCACTAATGTATCTATAGAAAGTCTTGTCACCTTCTTTTACTGTTCGTGCTAATGTTTCCTCAGTTTGGGACTTTGCCTGCCTTACTGCCTTACCTGCTTCCCTTAGGGCAGTTTGGTATGCCTCCCTATCTTCATCCGCTGTGTTCCCTTATATTTCCTGAAGGCCAGCCTTTTGGCTCTGACCTTTTCTGCTACTGTATTTGAGAACCAAAGTGGTTTCCTTCTTCTTTGCACTTCCTTTTCTGTCTAACACAATGGGATGTTGCTTCAAGTATTGTATCCTAATGCTTGCCACTTTGCCTGTACCTCCTCACCTGTGTTTCTTTTGCCAGGGCTAGCTTAACTCTGTTGGCCATCTTATCAAAGTCAGCTCCTCTGAAGTCCCATATTTTTGCCTTGGAATGGGATGATTTAGATGTAGTAGCCAAATTGAACCATACCATGTGATGGTCACTGGCCCCAGGTGACCTTCTACCTGGAGATCTGTGATCCCTTCTTTGTTAGTCAGTACTAGATCTAGGATAGCCCTGTCTCTTGTGGGTTGCTGTACCAGTTGTTTGAGGCCCTCCCCCTGCAGGGAATCCACTATGAGTCTAGTTCTGGCAGATGTTCCTGCTGGTATTGACCAATCTGTATCTGGTATTGACCAATCTGTATCTGACAATTAAAGCATCACTGCAAGAATGCAATTACAATTTTGACCAACACTTTTTTATTCTATTCTACATTGCCACCTAATCTAATAACTTGTATATATGAACTGTATCCTTCTTTCAACAATTTTAGTATACAGCACTTCATTTTCTTTAATCAGAAGTAATAAATGTAACGCTTATTTTAATCAGGCTTGCACCAGGTTTGCATCAGTCTTCTCACATGCTTTTGGACAGCAACTATTTAAATTCAGTTCTGTTGTTACTACAATGAAGTTGCATGCAGCAGACAGTGCTACATGACATAATGGAACAGCATGTTCAAAAACAGCTGGGAATACCGATGAAAACCAGGTCACAGTAACGTTACAATGAGCACAACTTTTATTATTTCTCATTTAAAACAAGCATCTGTAAATGCCGAAGTTTGCTGTTGGCACATGTATTAGTATAGTGGGACAGGGCTACAGGTCCCAGTGACGGCTGATTTACATACAGTTGAGTAGCATCATTTCTTGCCAACAATACAAGTTCTTATTTATTCCCTAGGTGACTTTCTATTGTCCGTGCTCCCCTCGTACTCAACCCTCCATGTTCAGGTGCCAACTTCTCATTGCAGTCCATCCCCAGCTGTCTTGTAGGGCAGGAGAAGTACTACTAGGTAGCCTCGAGAATCGAGCACCATGACATGGGAAGCAGGGGATCTTGCCTACGACACCCTTTCTCAGTACTGAATGTTGCAAAATTGAAAAAAGAAACGGGAGGCAGGGAAGGGGGTATATGGGACTACAGGCATGGGACTGGAAGGTAGGGGACAAGGAAGAAGGAAAATTCCATGTTGGGGAAAGATTCCCCATTTTGTTAATGTGCCCCTAACTTAAGAGTACTACATTGGCAAGGTAGGTGGGAGGGGGGTTGTACCATCAATATAGAAATAAAAGCCCCCCTCTGGGCTTGTAAGGCTTGGGTATCAGGCAATTTGGGGGTAAACAGCCAAAATGAAAAAAAAAAACACTGGCTTCTCGGGTGGACCCCCTAGAGTTCTGGGCCCAGGAAAAAAGTCCTGGTTGTCCCTCATGATGGTGAGAGCAGATTAAAGAGGCAGCAGTGACAGTGGAAAAGGCCAGACCAGTGAGGGAAGGGGAGGATGTTAACCATGCTGATTGGGATGCAAACAGCTGTTTGCTGGGCAGTGACCTGCAGATGAAAAGAAAAAGCTGCCACATGATTGTTGCAGCTTTTTCTTTTCAAGTGCAGACCATATCAAACAAAACACAGTCACAATCAGCCTGGCTGATGACTGGTGTGGCACAGTCAAGCCCCTTGCAGAGAACTCTGCATTGGACAAACAATGTAACACTCACACAAAACAACAATTTCAATATGTTCACTGTGTGAGTGTGCACAGTGAACTTAAAAAACACTCATTAGCTGGGCCACTGAAAAATTGCAGGCACTATTTTTCTGCAATTTCCACAATTTTCACCCTTCTCCGCACAAAATCTGCAATTTCTTGCAATTTGTTACAGTTATGGAATTTTTGACTAAAATTGTATAAAAATATTTAAATTCTCAAGGAAATCTACTCAGATATGCTAACAATTTAGTACACAGACTTGGATTTGACCAAAACAGTATAGTGTGAGGAGAGAAGGGGTCAAATGTGACTCTGCTTTCATGTGATTCCCTTCCCAGCTTTGGTTTCAAAATCCTCTGGTCTTGCATATGTAGACTTGAACACTTTTAAAATCTGTGTAAAAGCAGACTGTTAGAGAACTTTTTGCTGACACAGAGACTGAAACAATAGGTTTGAGAAGAGGTGCAAAGTGCCCCATTCACCTAAATGAAGCATTGACCACAATGCTTGTTTTTGAATGGTAGGGTAGATTTTCCTTGTATAAATACTTTCAATCTGAAAGGATTTTAATTCAAATGTGTCAGGAGTTTGGATGGCCCTGCTGATTATAAACTTGAATGTGCTTCTGAGGGAGTTGGTGACAGTGATTCCTTAGATGTCAATCTGCCACAACTGCATACTCACATACAAAGCCTACAAAAAGCAAACATTTCTGAAAACATGCTGAACAGGTTAAATATAGTTAAAAAGTTACCTTCAAATAGACAAAATAATTGCAACCCAGGTAAAATCACTGCAAACCGAGTAGAACAAAAGTACCATGTATTGAAAACTATTGTATGATGTAATGAAAAGCTACTCTTATGATTTGATACTTTTATCTTGTGATTTTAAAATGTACTTACAGTGCTGATTAAGAACAGTAGTTATTTTAACAAAATAAACATTTTTCTTACTAGACCTTTATTAGGCACCCTGGTTATCTGTTTATTTTTTTCTTGACCAAAGCAAGTAGTTTAAACATGTTTCATTATTTGACATCTAGAAACTGGCAAAATATGTTGTTTCAGGATGCATTCAGTATAGACTAACTGTAAATTACTAAATAAAATCTAGTTAGCACTGCAGAACTTAGATGTCTTGATTTTTAGAAGATATGCTACATAATGATTAATTTGCAGTGCACTTCAAAAACACACACCTTTCTTCACATCAAAAGCATTTACAAGAGGCAATACATTTATCTAAACAATTTATGTGACCAATACATGCTGCAGCAAACAATAAAATATTTATTACGGGGCAGTGGGGATGTATAGTGAACCCCCGCAATTTTCCCACAATTTTTGCCAAAAAGTCCCTGCATTTTCGGGTAAAATGTTCTGCAATTTTCCAGTGGCCCTGCTCATTAGTCTCAGCTACATGCTGAATTAGTCTTCAGACCAGTATAGCAACACTCAGAAATACCAGTTTTAGGTAACTTAGCTGAAAGTAAAATAATTGTCTTGAAACCAAATGGATTCACTCCAAAAATCCTTGACAGGTGAGATTTCTGCTAGTAGCAGAATTAATAACAGTAAATAGTGTTAGAAGGCACTAAAGTACATGAAAGCAACTGCAAATGTTGCCCGGACCGCAAACACCAGAGTATAACTTTTTTTTGTGAGGGTGGTTTGGTTCCAGTAAATTAATTATTATTACAATAATGAATAACAGATGCTGGAAAAAAACATTATTTTAAAGAATCATGCCTCCATTACTACATATGATGGAAAGCAAAGTGCTTTATTTCTTCAATAGTGTTTAACAACGTACAAGAAATAAATAAACAGTTTAGGGGCAAGAGAGTTCCACACTTTAACAGGTCTGTGCTGATTGGGTTATTACTTACACAAGGGGTGAGGCAATGCAGCGTAGTGGTTAGACCACAGAGAAGTGAACCTGAAGAGCATTTTTTCCATCCTACTACCTTCATTCCGTAACAACCTACTATATCAAGAATTTCTAACCACTCTGAGCTTACTGGAGTACTGAGTTACTTCTGTTCTCAGTGTTATTTAATTTTTTGTTTGTGGACATTTCAGCTCTAATGCATGAGTCAACCCCCAAGTTGCAAGTAGTTGTTTTGGCTCTAGCAAGTACTGTTGATCTCAAGCACTAGCCTGTAGACAGGAAGTGATGTTTTTGAATTTTTGAATGTCAGTACACAGCATAGAGGATGTACGGCCAGGGAACTAAATGTCCCTGCCTTTCTCCTCCAAACACTCCGGCTGATCGTGGCCCACCCACTTCCCTCCTAACACTGGATCACATTTGCTCCTACACATTTAAGTAACCCCTCAAAGGCATTAAGCAAAAGCTGGTTGTGGTTTTGCAGCATCTGTTTAATGTGAGCACAGCACTGTTCACTAGTTTTGATGATATCTTAATGCTAACTAACCTGAAATGCTAAATGTGTAATGGGACATTCTCTTCACCAGAGTGATGGTGATTTCATAAGAACACCAGCAGCAGCGGTGGGTCTGAAAAGACAAGCAGCTTTCTTGACAGAATGAGCTGCAAGCTCTCTCTCTCTCCTCTTCACTGGAGTGGCATGGATAGGAAACTGGAGATGGGGATTTGTGTATCGACTTTGAGAGACAAACTGCTTTCTTGACCACAGTGCCAGATAGCAGTGGATGGACATCTAAATTGGAGCACACAAGAGATTATGATTTGAGACACATAGGATATCCTCCTGGAAAAAAATTAATCATGCATACAAGTCAATTAATGATGTGCAAGTTTATTTGAAACCCCACATTTCAAATAAACTTGCACAACATTTCATCGTTAGCTGCAACTAAGTTACAGTATTCCCATTCTCTAGTGTGCCCTTGTTTTGCTAATGCAGATCCCCACCACTGCTGTCTGGCACTGTGGTCAAGAAAGCAGACCATCTCTCAAGCCCCCTACACAAATATAGTCTGCAGTTTCTAGAGGTGGTACCTTTGTTTACTGCAGTGGTTTTTGTTGTGTAGTGCTTGGCAGCTAACTACTGCTATTAGGATCCTGGAGTGCACACTGCCATGGAAGCTGCTTTAAACTCTCAAGTCACAATTTTTACCAAGAGCACTGCTGGCTACAATCTCTGGCCACATACACAGTTAAATACCTTGGAAAAACACCAAGCAAAGCCATGTGCTGTAGATGGGGAGGGAGACTTGTGTAGCTGCTGTGTTTTTGTTGGGAGTTGGGACTATGGACAGGCAGCTAGGAAAAAAAAACAAGGAGGGGCGGTTACCTGGGCACGTCAGATCAGAAGCCAACTTGGGCAAACTTCTTTCCTTTTCAATAGGAAACAAAATAAAAATATGAACATCCATAGAACCAAAAAGGCCGGATAGGCTTTGCTTTGCACAGAAAGGCCAGTCAGGTAGCTAAGTAACATGATCTGGACTGGGATCTTTTCTTACCAGAATCTCACTTCTGGTTTCTTAGGTGACACAGCTCCACAAGCTGGGGGTGTACAAAACTATTACAATATTTAACAAGCATTTGTCAATGCAGAATGTTTGCTTGCTGGCATTGGCACTGGTAGTGCAGGAGTTAGAGAGTTGCACAATAGGAATGGCAGTGAAGTATTGAAGTAACACCAACTCCCACACCCACCCTGCAGAGTCTGACAGGCCTTGGGGTTGGCCTTTGGGTCATCGACCATTACACTCTCAGCATTCTATCTCACCCCACCCTGCAGACACCAACAGGTATCACAGTGTGCCTAGAGGTCTTCAGCCCTTATGCTCACCCATTCCATAAGGAAATAAGCTGAGATGGGTGCTGATAGGAGAATGGGGAGAACATTAGGGCCGAAGACCCCAAGGCACACCTCAATGCCCGTCAGTGGCTGCAGGGTGGGAGTGGGGGTGGAATGAGGGGAGCAATACTGCTGATGACCACAAGTCACACCTCCGACATCTGTCAGTCTGTACAGGGTGGGCATTATGGTTGGAAACCCTAATGCCCTGGGCGTTTGTTGGTTTTTTTGTTTCAGATTTTCAGCATGGGCTTTTGGGGACCTCACCACATGAACAGTGGCAGTATCATTTTGTTACTCAACCCCAAAAGATGATTTTGCAAGCAAGTGTGCCTTTCGGCACCACAGGTGTGAAAACACATTTTGGGCAGGATGTGAAAAATGACAGCTGTACTGTTCATGAGGAGGTGTGAAGAAATGGCAATGTTGAAAATCTGGAGAGAAAATATGAAAAAGTGGCAAAGTTACGAGTGTGCATAGAAACTGCAATGCACTCTCATAAGTCAGTCATTTTTTGGAATGTTTTTACCAAACTTTCAACATGGGCTTTTTGGGACCTTCCCTCATAAACAGTGGCACTGGGATTTCATTAATCTGTTCTGAAAGTTGATTTTGCACCACAACCACACCATTTTTTGCCACATTCGCAAAAACACATTTTGGGAAGGATACAAAAAATAACAGCTGTACTGTTCATAAGGGTGTGTAAACAAATGGCAATGTTGGAAATTTGGAGTGAAAATATCAACAATTAACAAAGTTAAGAGCATGCATAGAAACTGTGCAACAGATGCTCATAATGCAGTCATTTTTGGGAGTTTTTTCACCAAATTTGCAACAAGGGTTTTTGGGACCCTACCTCATGAACAGTGCCACTGTTATTTTGTTAATTGGTCCTGAAAGGTGATTCCGCGCAGTGACCACGAAATCACTTTTCAGGAACCAAGAAACTAAATGATAGTGATGGTGTTCATGAGGTGGGGACCCAAGAACCCCATGTTGAAAATTTGGAACCAAAATTCCAAACATTGGCTGAGACATCAACTGAAGTTGAACCCCCCATTGGCTGCCATTATAGGGCTTACCTTCATTTCTTCAGTTCCCAGTTGGTCTTTGAAGAGTGCAGACATGTTCCCAGTTCACAGAAGATCACTGCTTCCAACCCCTGGATGCAAGTATGGGCAAAGGAGGAGTGCGGGGAGGTGGGGTGAATAGAGGGAGGATGCGGGTTAGGGAAGTGGGCCAGTGGGAATAATGAGGGACCATTTTCTTTTTTTAAAAAAGATCTTGTGGGACTGTTTTCTTTTTTACAGGTGAAATATTAATAAAATTAATGAAATGGATTTTGGAACATTGGGTTGGGCTCCCAGTGTGCCAGAGTACTGGGCAATCAATGCTGACCTGGGGATTGGGCACCCTGTGGTTGCCTAAGAACATGGGGCATGGAGGGGTGGTGCATCTGACACCAGAAGTGGGCATCCCAGTGTTAGAAACTTCAAAGAGATAGTTTTTTGGCACACTTTGGTAGGCTCCCATTATCCATATTAATGGGGGCGGGGGGATACATGCTGACATGGGGACTGAACACCCCAATGTCAGTGGGGGTGGATCAGTGCCAACCCAGGGATTGGGCACCCTGAAGTCAGCTAACAGTGTATACATGCTGACATGGGAATTAGCACCCCGATGTCCACTAGCTTTTTAACCCTGTCGTTCATCCCCCTATGTATCTCATGGTGGGCTGCAATTGTAGCCAGCCCCACTAGTGCAATTGCCCTTAAGTGAAAATGCCTTCAGACACTGTAAACTCCTGGCCCATATGGAGTTTAGACAGTGGCCTACTCTGCAAGGGTATGAGAAGAGGACCAAAAAAAATCAGTGAGAAGTGGAGGAGGCAGGGGAGGAAAGCACCTCCTCACACCTTCCAGAATCAGCACTCTGGCACCACTACTGTAAATTTATTTATGCCCTACAGGGCTTAAGGTGTTAGCCAGGGGTGCAAGGGGCTGGAGAGGGAGGGGACCAGTGGGTGGTAAAAGGCGGGACTGAGACATCAGCAAGGCTGATCAGGATGCAAACAGTTGTTTGCTGGGTGGTGACCTGCCAATGAAAGGAAAAAGCTGCCACATGATTGGTGCAGCTTGTTCTTTTCAAGTGCAGACCACTTCAGGCAAAACAGTGTCACAATCAGCCTGGCTGATGATTGGTGTGATACAGTTGAGCCACTTGCAGAGCACTCTGCATTGGACAGACAGTGTCACACCCCTCAAAGTCACTCATTGCAAGAAATTCAACACACATCTGATTACTTAAAAATGGAGTAATGCAGAATGAAATAAACTGTGGAAAGAAGGGTAGCAAACATATACACAAGTTATTAGTTAAGGTGCAATGTAAAATAGAATAAAAAGGTATCTGTCAAAATTGGAGCCACATTCTTGCACTGATGCTTTAATTGTCAAGCTGTATTACTTTTTGGTTACTGTTTAATGTGTTACATACATTTTCATAGTATACATACCTATCAGCCATAACAACTACAATCAAAATACCATAAAGTCACCTACCATGACAACCAACAAGCCCCCATAATTTACTATCTTATGAATGTGGCAGGATTATTCTGTTATCTTGCTACATCATTCAGTATGTGGTATTAGTGTCCACATGTGAAGAATAAGCCCCTAAAAAATTATCAGAAAAGTAACAAGTATTTTTGGATTTATTACTTAATTTAGTTTATTTTTTAAATGACCGAGGGGTGGCAAAATGGCGGACACTAAGTGCTTTCATTACAGGCCAAACTGTGGTGCTGCAACCATGCGGCAATATCAGTGTCTTGAAGAGGGTGTTTTGGCACCACAATTTCAAATTAAATGAAATTAAAGCACACAATGGTCACAAAGTTGGCTACCACATGACTTATTAAATATAATAAAGTAAGAAGTAACCAAAAAATGCTTTATTGCAGAAAGCATAATGTGGTGGGGGGCATTTGGAGGAGGTGGGGAATCAGATTTGGCATTATGAGCATCAAGAAATACAGGATTAACAAAATTAACATTAGGAAAAAAACATTAATTGAACATACTTAGTCTGTATGAAAAAATATTGATTAAGAAAAAAGGAACAGCAGAGGACAGTTTTTTTTGGGGGGTAGAGTGGGTTAAATAATAATTTTTTACAGGGCCTGAGGGGGCTGGGGCTGACCACCACCAGTAAGTGTTCTTAACATGCTGATTATTTCAGCATTCTGACCCTCAATCCAGTTCAGCTGCTGGCATGCACCCTCAGCAACATTACAGATGGCTTCCACCTCACTCCATAACACATCCAGATCCAACCTGTCAGGCAGGCATTTATGATGGGTCAACCTAGTGGGCAGCTGCAGGAGCCATCACTGGTTCTGCTGCCCTGTCCATTCTTTGACGATGCTGTACAAGCAGACACACTCCCTCTTCAATGGCTTCTGCTGCAGGACTGGCTGTAGCTCTTGTAGCTTTGCCTCCCACTTGGCACCGTGGTGCAGTACAAGATGGGTTCTTTGCCCACCCATGCCCAAGTGGCTGCCCTTTCGACCTTGATGTACAAGTACTTGACATCACTTGCACTTAACCACCATCAGGTCACTGGGGAGGGAGATGAAAAATTCCCAAATGAGCGAGCTGCATGGAGGACCAGGCAGAGGCAATGGTGGGCACCAGATACTGCTGCCTGCTGTGCTGCAGTTGATGGAGAGGCAACAAGCTGCTGCTGTTGTGGTTCCTGCTGCTGCTGAAGTTCAGGCTGCTGCTGGTCCAGCTGCTCAGGATCCTCAGCACTGGTAGCCACCAGTGCTGCAGAGCTGGCAGTGGCTGCAACACTCATCACTGAAGAAGAAGCAGCAACTGCAACTGCTGCTGCTTCAGGCACCACATGGTCACTTGCAACATTGAGCTCTGACTGTGAAGAATCATTTGAGGTTGAAACAGTTCCTCAGTTGAGGTGAAATGGTTGCCCCTCGCAGCCACACATTTGGGGCCCCAGCTGCCCACCACTTTGTCCACCTCTCTCTATATTAAAAAAATTAAAGGTAAATCAAAATTAAAACAAAACAAATACTTGTAAAAGTAGTAATATTCAAACTACAGTAACTAAAACTAAGTAGCAAAATAGAACTTTTTAAACTAAACTAGGGTTTCAAATCAACTCAAACTTGCTGCAAAACAAACAACAGAATCAAAAAAACTTTTAAGCACAAAAAATGCTAAATAGAGTTTGATAGCTACTGGTGCAAAAAAAAGCACACAGTAAACCAACACTGCTGACTAAACAGCTCCTTCTCCAAGAGAAAGTGAAACTCATTCACTGGTTTCCTACCTAATTAACTGCCTGCTTGCCTGCATCATGTGAACTGCAGACAGTCAGACATGTGACTTACGGGCTGTTTCTTACCAACTTCATCTTCTCAAACTGTCACTTGAAGTTAAATTGAAGTGGACAATGCTAGGTCCATTAAAGGCAAATTTCAACCTTTTAATGGAAATTTTGTGTAGTGCTATGCAAATTCAAAGTTGTCCACTTTAATTAACTTCGTGGGTGAAGTTAAACTTCACTGCATCTCTACAACACATAAACATTGCAATTTTCATCATTAATCACTCAGTGAAAGAAATAATAATATGATGTTGTAGATCTCCTCTGTTATCAATCCAAATGTAAACCAGCGTTTTATTGATGCCATGGGAAATCTACAATTCATAAATTCTACAGAATCTTAACAACTAAGATTAAATCCCCTAAAGTGCAAAGTGTGTCTTTATTTATTATACACAGTACACCAAAATATTAATTTCCTATAGAGGAAGGGGGGAGAGAAAAGGAAAAACACATATGAACAGTGCAATAAATGAAGTCTAGAGTGAAACACCATACTTATTAATAAATCATGTATGTTGATAATTAGATACAATATGCATTCCATTTGAACCCAAGTCATTAGTATGGATAAACATTCTTGTAGGTTACATTTCACTTGTACAAACAAAGTCAAATAGTAGTACCTGCATTGTCCCTTACTCTGTATTGATACAAATAAGCAAGTCGTGATGACGTTTACACATTGTCATGTGACTCCTCTCCCTCACATAAAGAGGCTGAGCTGACGAAATAACCAGATGCTGCCAGTCTTCACTGAGAAACCACTGTGAGTACTAGAAAGATCATTAACCTTAAAAGAATTTATCAAGCAGTTATCTAACCTTGGTGTAATTAAATAATTTACAGGAAGAGCTCTTTCCTTTTATGAGCTTATGTCATAAGATTATAATGAATGTTCTAGGACATAAATAATGCAGCAAACATATCTTTAGGGATAATGAGACTGAAGAACTGTTTTTGTTGCAAACCGATAAAAAAAAGTTTAAAACGAATGTCTAAACAGATAAAAAAGTTAAAACAGTTTTCTCTTGGACAAGCCTGTTTATAATATAACTAGAGCAGTTTTACGAGCCCAAGCAGAAAGTTTACAGTTTATTTGAAACCATCGGCTTGTTTATACATTGTATAAAGCTCATTCCCTATTAAAAGATTTCACATTTTAGGGTTTACTATTGGTCCTAGAATGCCTAAAAGAAAAGTAGTGAACATAAATAAGTGCATCAGACATGAGATGCTAGAATCACATGACGGCATTAAAACAATAATGGAAAGCTTAAGATTCATTAAGGCTCATGTTAAAAAAGTTGATGTCATTTGAAATGTGTGATATATAATTTGGTTCATATATTTTAATGAATGGACATAGAATGCATTGAAATCATATTAACCAATTCATTAGTATTATTTCTTGTCCACTCATCCCTTTTTACCTTTTATTACATTTTTAGTTTTTTTCGCATACTAAAGAAGCTAAAAGAAAAGAATTCTTTTGAATAAAATTGAAACGAATTCAGTATGGGAATAAAGAGTCACTAGTAAAGGTGAATATAAAAAACAGTAAAAAATTCATAAAAGCTTGTTTATTCAAAGGATAAATATTTAAATCATATTTTTTTCATTTTCTGTTTCATTTGAAGTGGATATTTATCAAGGATTGATCTAAAGGAATCATGGCAGTTCATTTGGCTTTTGTTGACTTTGATAAAAAGTAAGGCAATGATTTAATTCATGCACATATGAATGGTGGCATTAGATGGGTATTATTATTAATGAAATGAAAAACTTTATTTGGTTAAAACCTTTTTTGTTTGGTTAAAAATTATTTGGTGGATAACTTATGTATATTAGAGTTTTATTATGATTATCGGGACGATACGATTGTTTGACTACCAGAGTAGATTTATGAAAGATAATTTAAAACTGTTTTCAAGGATATGGAATATACTCATTTTGAAAATGTTTGAAATCTTTTTACAGTTCCCCAGAAGAATCCTATTACTAGGCTAAATGTTGGGACTATCTAAATAAAATAAATATTCAACTAATCAACATAGTGTGTAGAAGCGTCATTTCGCTTGAGCAGGCCAAACTCTCCATTTGGATTTCTACTTACCGAAAATATAGCAAACTCCACCATTATATACTTTGAACTCTTTTCTATTTATTGGGTGATTTCCCTGGACAATTGACATTTAGGGCTTCATGTATGCCTGTCCCACTGCCATTGCCCTTTAATTTTCTCCCTGTCTCACGTTTCTGGGGCACACACATTGGGATACACATGAAGAGAAAGGTGCATGCTGCAGAGTTCTGCAGCCCCTCCCACTTAATGCTCCTCCCATTCTGCAGTACCAGCAGGCATCCATCTGGTAGCAGTCATTCGGCAGAGCACACAGTTCTCCCTTCCTGAGACAGAGGAGAACAGTCCCTGTGAAACTTGATTCTCTTCCTCCCCAGCCAACTCCCGGTGTTATGTGCCCTTTTCCAAACACTGGATCCCAGAGTAGAGCAAGGTGTGGCATCCAGACTCACAACCCTCAGCACTGCTGGGCTGGCCCTCCCCCTGGCCTTCCTATTCTCACAATCCCTCCCCTTATCTTCCTCTTAACAGTTATGAACCTAAAAAAATGCCTTGACCCCCTTAGAAACCCCTTTGGCTAGCCTTTCCTCAGTTTATGTCTTTGTGCACCTCATCACTTTCCCTGCTTCACTCTGCTTTCCTGGTGCACTGCCTTACCCTCTTCTGCCTGCATCTCCTTGTACCTCCGGAATGGTACCCTTTTAGCCCTTACCTTTGCAACCATTTCCCTCAAGAACCATCAACATTTATTCTTCCTCCTGTTTTTTCTCACTTCTTTCATGCAGAGGTTTGTTGCCTTTTCTATGCCTTACCTTACTTTGGTCAATTGTTCTTCCACCCCACCCCCACCACTAGGTCATCTCTGAGGCATTCACACATTTTGTTAAATTTCCTCTCTTGAACCCTAGGGGCCTCTTCCTTGTTTGGTTTGCCTCTGTTGCCATCCTTACATTACACCACACTGTAAGGTGATCACTGGTCCCCAGTGGCATCCCACCTTGACATCTGCTACACTATCTCTTTTTATGAGCACCAGGTCCAGTATTGCCCCACCATGAGTTGACTGCCTAACTAGTTGCCTGAGAAATGCCACCTGCAGGGAGTCAAGTATTTCCATGCTTCTGGCTGAGGTCATGGCTGGAAGGCTCCAGTCTACATCTGACTGATTGAACTTCCCCACCAGGAGCACCACCCCCTTTTCTGTCATGCTTATGGCTTCCCCCAGTGCCCTATCTACTTTCTCCATGTGTTATAGGTCTGTTTATCACCACTGTGTGAATAGCGACTCTGGCTGCCATCTTCTGGATTATCTACTGTACCTCCAGCCCCTCATTTCCTCTCCAGATCAGTTGCATTTCTGTCACTATGATATACTCCCTTACATACAGCACAACTGCCCCATCCTTCCTGAACTACAGTAAGTGTAGCCTGGTATGACCATGTCCCAGTCTTGGTTACCTGTGCATCTCAAATCTGTAATGGCCACAATATACAAGTCTGCCTCTGCCATGATTGCCTCTATATCTAGAATTGTATTTCCAAGACTCCTCACATTTACACACATGGTCCTCCACACCTTGCTTCCACTCTGCCTGCAACCCCACTTCCCCCCTTGTACCTGTCTCATTTTTCCCTCTCTTTTTGCAACTTTTGATCTTGTCCCCCATATCCTCAGCTACTCTGAACCTGCTCCCTGGGTTCTTTCTCCCCCTAGGCCCTCCCATCCTACTGCTTCCATCTGCGGAGGGAGGGAGTTTAAGTTTCCCTTTATCTTTCTGCCACTCCACTTCACTCAGTCAGTTTAAATGATCATCAAAGTAACATTTAAACCATCCACTGAGGACTGTAGTTCCCCTCCTAGATGGATGCAAGTCATTACCTCTGTATAGGCCTATAATCCTGAAAGGCAAAATATGAGAGCATTCTACATGTGAAAAAGACAGTCTGCATATCTTTAGCCTCAAACCCAGGTTACCCACTCCCAGAGATGATGCTCTAACACTCCGAGACACGGAACTACTTTGTTCTGTGTTAGAAGATGTGTGCTATATGTTTCCGTGCTGACAGGCTAGGAGCTATAATAGTTCGCTTTACTTATCAGAAGCCAAAAACTCCCTTCTCTTGCTATGTGATGGTTTAAAGATGGCGGTATCATTTATGGAGAACCAGCAGCCCTGCTCATCTCTGTCTCTCCCTCCCCCATCTCTCTCTCTCTTGCTCTGTCTCTCTGTCTCTTTGTTTGCATGGTCGCCTGTCTGTCCCCCCTTGGCTTTACCCAAACCTTAAAGCTCATGTACTGTGCTAATATTCCAGCAAGTGTTACTTCAGCTTTTTGGCTTAGTAAACACAGAATAGTTAACATGCTTCACATCAGATTTAACGATAATAAAGGCTACAGTTTGCATAGTATGTTGCAAAACATTACAGTACACAGTGTTATCTTTATAAATTAACTATAGAAAGTTTACAATTTTTATTAAAGCTTATATTACTTATGTTACAGTAGGTTGTAAGACAATGAAGAACATGTGAAAGGTTGTAGTACTGCATTATCTTAAACTACAAAAAGTTTACTTTTATATTTTAAATGATGTCTGTTAGGAGACTGCACCTACTGTGTTATATAAGGAAGGATTTATTTCACAAAATGGGCTTATTTTATAAAACCTTCTGAACATTGAGTTTTCAACTGTTCCTAGGAGGTGCTCACAAATCATGCCTATACTTCTCTTCCCAGTATTTTGAGCTAATATTTTGTATAATTCATTAAATGTGATGTTGACTTGTGGTTTGTAGTATATATGGTTATAAGTGAATTTCATTATGTTTATTGACTATTTCAGTCTCAAACACAAACTAAGAGAAAATGGTGAACAACAACTAAAACGTTAATTAGTTTTCTGATTGGTCCATGACTGCCTTAGGATGTCATATTTATCTGCAGATTCCAACTTTCTACAGTGATGTGAACTCAGTTACAATCAGACAGCAAAGTGAGAAGACGTTCTGTAGCTGTGATACCTGTCAGTGGAAGTGATTCTTTATTAGATTAGAAATGTGTCTCAGAGTACAACTCCTTGTTTTGAATTTCCTGAGTCTGCAGGCAACAATATGTAAGTATTAATTGTCATTTTAAATACAGTGGAGTCCACTACAACAAATAACTTATAAAAGAATGGAATAGACTGGTAAAATCAATACTTTCACTGTGCCAAGATGTGTTTGTGTCCTCCAAGTATAGGGACATGGCGCCCTCCTGAATGAAGAACTGATAAGGGAATAAACTTGTTAAAAGCATAAAAGAGTGATGTCCAGAAAAATAGAATATAATGTTTTTTAGGTCTGTTAAACAAATACACGTGTGAAATGCATAGTTTTGCTGTTCATCAATTTTTGCCAAAGCAATATTTTCAGAAATCCTCTCCAATGAATATCTGATAAAAAAGTAATTCCAATTAAAGAGCAAACATGTTGATCTGCATTTAGGCAGCATGTATAACAGTGCTCCACTTTAGTATATTGTTTTTTTAATATAATTTTCATCATTATCAATGTAAAGTCAATCCATATTGCCTCAGAATGTTGGAAACAATGCTGTCTGCGCTCTATGTCAAAACAATGCCAGCATCTATTTTGAAATCATGCTGTAGATGTTATTCTGATAAATATTTACCAGATATGTTCTGTCTGTGCTCTGCTGTGTTAGATTCACGAGCAAAAATCATCAGTGCCTCTTAGTTATTCTCTACTTATAGTACCAGGGGTCACTATGAAACTTTTGCTTCGGCTCATCCATTCAGGTTTAAACAAACATGATGATTCATCTCTAAATATCACTGTCTGAGTTGTTAGCCATAATAAGAGGGTAGTGGTGCAGTATATTAATATGGGCTGAAAGAAACAGCTGTCGTGTACCACAGTAATATTATATGACAAAATGTTTTGCTACCCATTCTGTACTTATTAATAAATATACAGTCAGTATACAGTATACACCTTGTTGTAAATGACAGTATCTTTAGATAAGACTTCAAATGAGTTTCACTTAATGCTCAAGTTATATTTAGTGGATGTGCAACTTCACAAAAACGAAAATTTGTTAAAATATATATTTTATATTACTGGATATTTGGTGTAAAAAGGGTGTGATCTGCATCAACAACATTTCTTTTTACAGTAAATCTGTAAAAATAATTTACCAGAGCTTTATTTTTCAGTTGATACAGTAGAGTTTCAGGTTACATTGTAAGGTGCAGTGAAATGACATTTATTACATGCTGTACAAACCAGCTTAGAGTATGTACAGTACATGCCAACTGTGTGGGAAGAGGGAAGGGGATACAGTAAATGTCTTTATTTTGGCTCAGTTTGGGAGCAGATTCTGTAATTCTATTAAGAGTGCTAAGTATACGCTATGGGATGGTCAGAACAATTTTGCACCAGAGCGGTTCTGAATATTGGGTGGGGTCAGGACATGCGAGATATTCCCTAGGTCAAACATACTACTTGTTATAGTAAATATGCTTTAGCAATTTATTTTCTAGTCATTAGAGAAATGGCTAAAGTGGAATGCCAGAGGTCTGTGATGGGAGTAGGCTTTATGGCAACACAAGGAGCAGCACAGTAGGTTTTCAACTGTAGTCCAGGTCACTCCTGGAAAAGGGACCTCTGGTCTCAGTGGGCTCACCCAGTTATCAAAATGGCATAAATAAATAAAGTAATACTAAAGGATCTCTGAGCCATGCAGCCTGGGGAAAACTTACATTCTGAATCAGCACTTCAGTACATTGGAGAAAGGAGTGATCTGTATGCCACAACTAGTCAAGATCAAAAACGTTCATTATTAAAGTAAGCCTGCATACCATTTATGTGGTTGCATGGTCTGCTAGTTAGAACCCTGCCTGGGTGGCAAGCAGGTCACTATTGTATTTAGTTTGTACTGTGTGATGTGTTATTCCTCTGATTTTTTTTATTTTGTATCTTTTCCAACCCAGCCCCGTGAATATGGAAATTTTTTGTCCCTGGGTTCTTACCCAGTTAGCAAAATACAAAATAAGAAAACGAAAAAAAAAAAAAATAGTGCCAAATACTCGTGGCATTATCTTGAGCAGGTTACATAAATTCCCAGTTGCTCCAGTCCTTCAGCTGGAATGGATGAATGTCAGAACCCCACTTAGAGTGAGTTGTTGCATCTCTGCAGGACTATCATGGGTAAATCCAATTTAACAATGGGTAAATGCAGGGCATCTCTGAAAATGAGATGTTGCCTCTGAGTTAGGCTATCATTGGAAATACAATGTGAAAATAGATAAAAGATGGACCCTATTGAAAATAAAATATTGCAGCTCAGCTGGGATATGCAGATTAAAAAAAATAGATAGAAAAGGGCAAAAGCAAGACCCGACTGAAAAAGAGATGTTGCATCTACAATGGGCTAACCTATAGAAATACACTGTAAAAATACCAATGGGTAATACAGGATCATACAGAAAATGAAATATCACGTCTCAACTAGGTTATCCTAGGCTATCCTTGTTAGATGGATTTTAAAACTATAGGAGGCAGTATAGTGCAGTGGTTTAATGCTCTGAGCTGCAAACCTGAAGACCTAGGTTTGAATCCCATAGCCCCCACTTGCATACTGTGTGACCCTGAGCAAGTCATTTATCTTCCTTGTGCTCCCAGGTTGCACCTGTAAACAAGCTTCAGCTTAGTGTGTCTCTCCTGGTTTAAAAAAAAAAAGGAACCCATGGAAAAGGGAACACTGCATTGCAGCTGTTCTGAGGAAATTGTAAAAATGTGTGAAAACAGGACCCTACAAAAATAAAATACTGCTTCTCAATTTCACACTGTAAATACACTGGAAAATGTGTAACACCATGGCTTCAATGAAAACAAGATATTGCATCTCAGCCTGGCTAGCTTCACAAGATTTTGTGAAATGGACAAAATTAGGACCCCACTGAAATCAGATGTTGCAACTCAGCCGGGTTATTCATGAGAAATACATTGTAACAAGCATTTGTCAATGCCGAACGTTGGTTGCTTATATGTGCTGCTTAGGTATTTGGAAGTGAAAGTACCATGCCTAAGAACTGTCATGTGTCCCCCAAGACATCCACTGTGTCTTTCTGTTCAGTATCCACAGAAGAGGGGGAGGGGCAAGGACCACAGCAGTACAGCAGTTGCAAAGGTGTGAAGAGGTGGACAATAGTCCATTGACAGGCAGAAGAATCCTGCAGAAGGTGAGTAAATTGAAGGTGGACAAAGCAATGGGACCAGATAGCATACACCAGAGGATATTAAAATAACTGTGAAGGGAAATTGCAGTACCTGTGGCAGTCATGTTCAGTGAGTCATTCAACAGAGGGGTGGTACCAGAGAATTGGAGGAGGGCACATGTGGTCCCGCTATACAAATCCAGCAGCAGGGAGGAGGCGGGGAACCATAGACCGCTCAGCCTCACTTCAGTAGTGGGGAAGATGATGGAGGCATTGGTTAAAGAAAGGAGAGTGGGGCATCTAGAAGCCATAGGAGCCCAGGACCATAGGTGGCATGGATTCACAGTGGGGAGGTCATGTCAGACAAATCTGGTTGATCTCTTTGACTGGGTGACAAAGGAAGTAAAGCAGGGTGTGGCAGTGGACAACGCTTACCTTGATGTAAGCAAAGCGTTTGACACCGTCCCGCAGAGGAGGCTGATAAAGTAACTGAGTAGGGTGGGCATGGGGGAAAGGTGGTAAAGTGGGTTAGAAACTGGGTAAGAGGCAGGAGGCAGAGAGTGGTGGTAAATGGGGCACAGTCTGGGGAGAGGGGGTGACCAGTTGGGTGCCACAGGGATTGGTCCTGGGGCCAGTCCTGTTCAATGCTTTATTAGTGACATTGCAGAAGGGGTGAAGAGAAAGGTCTGCCTGTTTGCAGATGACACCAAGATCTGTAACACAGTGGATACCCCAGAGGGGGTGGAGAAAATGAGGAGGGACCTGGGGAAGGTTAAGAAATGGTCTGAGGGCTGGCAACTGAACTTTAATTCAACAAAGTGCAAAATTATGGACTTGGGAGACAGAAACCCTGGGGAAAAGTACAGAATGGGGGTGGAAGGAGTTGGTGACAGTCACAAAGAAGGAAACAGACCTGGGGGTTCTTATTTCAGATGACCTGAACATGTCAAAGTGGTAAGGCAGCTGGGAGGGCCAGTGACATGCTGGGGTGCATAGGCAGGGTTATCACCAGCATAAGGAGGGAGGTAGTGATGCCATTATATAAAACTATGGTCAGGCTTCACATGGAGTACTGTGTGCAGTCCTGGAGGTTGCACCTTCATAAGGATATTAACAGGCGGAGATGGTCCAGAGAATGGAAAAATGAGATGGTACAGAGCTTGCAACACAAGACTTATGAGGAGAAATTAAGGGACCTCAATATGTACTCAGTGGAAGAAAGAAGGGAAAGAGGGGATATGATAGAAACATTCAAGTACCTCAAGGGTATAAATATAATTACTGAGAAGCAGGAGACAGCTGCTATAGACATATGTGCCAGCTTCTGTATGATACTCTTTTGTACTTACAAATCTGTAATCTTCACTATTTCAGTAACCACATGACCACACTGCCTTCTTTAGGCAATTTTATGCTGGCTGATGTCTGGTGTCAGATGGTAGACAGAGGGCTCACCAGATTGTGTTGCCATATGAAAAACTTGATAGAGTGTCCTTTTTACTGGCAAGCATTTTGGAAAGCTGGTGAAGGTCTCACAATTTCTATTATGATTTTATCTCCTTATGTCTGTCCCCTTTGGTCCCCCCATCCCCACACCCCAACAGTCATCAGTTGCCACAGCTTCAGCCTTCTTCTTGCCAAGATGGTGGGTGAGAAACATAGAAACATAGAATCTGATGGCACATAAGGAACGCTGGCCCACCTAGTCTGCCCATTTCCTACCTGATGGATAAGCCTCAGATTCTAGTTAATCAACAGCTTACTTCCTCCTACCTTGCAGTAGAATTGCCTTATGTCTGTCTGTGAGCAGCTGCCTTCACAATCTGTGAAGTCTGACGTCTTTCAGTGCCGCGTATTGGTCATCTTCCAATACAGGCGAGGTGCTGCCAGTCCAAAAGAAACTCATGAAAAGCAGGTTTCAAAGTGGGGAAGAAATGGAGTGAGCAAGAATGAAGTACTCATTCAGATGTGGTGTCAATGTTAAGATCAGCATACTGGTGTGGACACTGCAAATAGAACCTCTGCTCTTTGAGCAGCCTTATGAAGGGTAAAGGCTTCTCGAAGCACTAGGGTTCTGTGTATTGCACTGTAAGTGGGCTGCATCTAATTGAGTAATATACTGTACCTTACATCTGGATGTATGGTAGGGTCAACTATAAAAAAACACTGCACCTGAATTAACACATGATGCGATAGAAACATAGAATTTGTCAGCAGAAAAGGACTGCTGAGCCCACCCAGTCTGGCCAAGTGTTCTCTACCAACTTGTAACTCCTGCCTGTGTATGTTACTGCATGTCTTATTCTGCCTGCGTCCATCAGGACCTCCTTGTGAATGAGCTTGCTTAATGGATTTTTCCAGCAATGAACTTGAACCTACTCCACTTCCATGGCCCTACTGATCTCCGTTGACCCCCTCCTTCCCCTTTCTGTAATATACTCCTATGTTTATCCCATGCATGCTTAATACCCCCTACCATTTTCGCTTCCAGCAGTTCTTCTGGCAGTTTGTTCAAGGCATCTACCACCCTTTCATTAAAGAAATATTTCTTCACATCTATCCTGATGCCCTCCCTAGCTTCACTGTATGCTCATCCTCATTTGAAGGAAACTCCCCAACTATACCCTCTTTACCCCTGTGAGGTAATTTGTAGGTCTTGATCATGTCACCTCTCGCCCTTCTGTCTTCCAGAGTGTACATATGGAGATTCTTCAGCCTTTCCTTGTAGGGATTCCTGTGAAAATTCTGAACCATTGTGGTTGCCGTCCTCTGGAAAACCTTCACCTTATGTCCTTTCTGAAGTGTGGACTCTAAAATTGGAAACAGTACTCCAGCTGGGGGTATACCAGGGAGTGATACAATGGCAGCACAACATCCCTCATCCTCTTACTGGAGATGCCAGTCCTTATGCACCACAGAATCCAATTTGCCCTGCCCATAGCCTTGTCACACTGTACTGCCATCTTGAGGTCCTCTGATATAATAACCTCAAGGACCCTTTCATGTCTAGTGAGTATCAGTACCTCCCCCCATCCTATACCCAGCATCGGGGTTCCTGTGCCCTAGGTACATGATTTTACACTTGTTGGCATTGAACCCCAAGTAAGTAAGAAAATGGATTTGATTTGAATGAATTGCAGGCTTTTAAGCAGCCTTTTGGGGAGTGTGTATGTGTGTGTGTGTGCATGGGGGGCTCTGGTACTGGCAGTACCTGCAAGAATGCCACCTACTTCCCCAGCCCCTCACACTGCCTGGCCAAATACTCAAACCTCCCCCTCACTACTTCCACAATGTCCGCCAAGTCATTTGTACCCACATGTAACAGTAAATGAGGTTTCTTCCTGCCCCTCGCTGCACACTTGAGCAGTGTCTGCCCTGCCCCTCCTGCACTCAACTTGGGGACAGCTTCAATCCAAATATGGCTGTGTCTTTCCCCTTTCCACCCCATCTCACTCATTTCAGCATAGAATCCCTCAGGACAAGTACCCGCCCACCCCCAACCCCTTCCCTTCTAATGCCCTTTTCTACCACCCCAGTATTCGTTCTTCCCTGTCGCCTACCCCTGCCAACTGCATCCTCTGTAATGTCTATATCTGTACCCCCACTTCTGTCTCACCCCTTTTCTCTGCCTTATTCTTCTCATCCCCCTTGAACCCCTTTCCAGCCTGACTACTTCCTACTGGGCTTCCCATGTTGACCTCCTCTCCTGCCCTACTGATTTCCAACCCCTCTCCTATCCACACTGTTGTCAATTTAGAGACCCTATTCCCTTCTATCCCGATAGTGATGCCCCTCCCATCCTTCCCCCTTCCCGTAGCCTTCTCTCCTTCAGTCACCACCCCCTCCTTCCTTACTAGCCCAGTTCTACCCTTTTGTCCTCACTATCTCTTCCCCACCTGTTGCCATCCCTCTCATGCTCTGTTTCTCCTCCCCCCTTCAGTATGTTTCTGCTCCCCCTTTCTGTCCCATAGCAGAGCTTCGAATCTATTCATAATCGATACCGGTCCTACATCTCTTCTCCCTGTCAGTTCTCCCCTCCTTCTTGCTCCCCTCTGCACCACCCTTGGTGCCTCCCTACCCGCAGACATCTGCTCTCTCCCCTGGGACCCCTCATGGTGTCTTCCTCCCCCATCAGGAGGCAGGTCCGCCCTCGCCTCGGGCACCCCCTCCCTTTTCTTCTCTTTCCTGCTAGTGCCTCTGATACTGGGGTCAGTTTCAGCCCCTGGGTTATTCTTTCTCTGTCCCCCTTTGCCATCCCCTATTCTCCCTCTCAGGATGCCTATCATACTCATCTGCCCTGCCACTTATACTCCTCCCTAACCTCCACAGCTCCTCCCTCAAAGTAGCCAGTCATCTACAGACCATACACCCCACCATCCTCCTAGCCCAGTCCAGGATCATGGCACACACACACCCTGTACACCCCTCCACCCTTAGAAAGATGCCTGCCCTATAGACATGTGGCACCTGCCCCATTTTGGCCCCCACCTTAAGCTAGGGGCTCATATACCCAAGTTCTGTACCTTACTACAACTGTTAGGCCCCTATTTACTCAAATTCCTGTTCCTCCCCCCACACTAGTCCCCCTACTGACCCCTTGCCAAGGGGGGGGTAATTCAGGCTCAAATGTCATCAGTTAGATACTGTATTACTGTAGCAATCCTAAAGCCTTCTTGTCTGTTTTTCACCCTTCAGCTACCATACTTTTTGTTCTCGGCTCTCATATAGTTTCACTTAGCCTAGTTAGAAATCCTATTGCACTCCAAATATTACTCAGTTCAGTTAGAGAAATAAACAGAACAAATAAATATGTATTATTTTCTATATTTATTTACTTATTAAACTCTAGGATTACAAGTACCTCTGAGCAGGAGAGGCAGTCACATTGTGTGGTAGAGGTGAGGAATAGTCATAGTTGCCTTTTAAAGGCTCTTAGCATCGTAGTTGCAAGTGTTTCTTTGTTAAGGGTATTGAACCACTGTGAAGTCCTGTACATGAAAGACCTCTGACCCAAAGAGGTCCGGTGCCTGGGGACCTGGAAGGTCTGGTATTGAGCACTGCGTGTTGGCTGTGTGCTGCTGTTGGCAGTAAGGAGTTTAACCACTCCTGATGGCATGAGTCCCAGGAGAACTTTTTTGGTTATCAGACAGGTCTGGTATTGTATTCTACTGAGGAGTGGTAGCAATACAGCCTGGGCTTACAAGTCACAGGTGTGCGTTAGGTGGGTGACCCCGTAAGAAGTCTACAAGCCTTGTTAAGTGTCACAGACATCCTCTGAAGGGCAGTAGGGGAGGCAGAGCCATAGATGACTAGACCGTAGTCGACGATGGAGGTGACAGAGCTGTAGATGGCCAGCCTAAGGGCATCAGAGGTCATGCAGTGTTTGTGCTTATGGAGCAGGCCAAGCCGTATGTTGGCGGACTTAGCTACATTACCAATGTGATGCGAGTATGAGAGTGAGCTGTCCAGAGTGATACTGAGGTATTTGAACTCATGAACTTGGTCAAGTGAAGCCCCTCCTTGGTTCTTGATAGTGAGGGACAGAGGTTTATACTTGCTCTGTGCATTGCAGAATGACATGACCTTAGTTTTGCCATAATTCATAACAAGTTTGTGTGAGCTGAACCATTCTTCAACAAGCTTGAAATCACATTGCAATTGACTCTCAAGTAGATTAAAATCTCAGTTGCTAGAAAACAGGACTGCATCGTCCGCATAGAGTAGTATTCTCTGTTGGCAGATGAAAGGGAGACTATTGAGGAAGAGAGAAAAGAGTAATGGTCCTAGTATAGACCCCTGAGGGACACCTGAGAGGACTGTTTTTTCATCCGAGGTGACTCCAGCATTCCTAACATGTTGTACCCTTTCCCCTAGGTAGCTAGAAAACCAGGTCAGTGCATCATTGGAGAGCCAAAGAGTGGTCAGTTGCCTGAGTAAGAGTAGGTGGTTGACTGTATCAAAGGCCTTTGTCAGGTCAATGAATATTGCCCCCCACAGAGACCTTGGTCCAGGGCATTGTGGATGAAACCAGTGAATTCCAACAGTGCCATTGTGGTACTATGCCCTTTATGGAAGCCGTGCTGCTCCAGGCACTGGATATTATATTTGTCCAGGAACTCTACAAGCTGGTCAGAGGCTATTTGTTCCAGAGCTTTGGATAATGGGGGGAGGATGGAGATGGGCCTATAATTGGTGTGCAGTGCCTTGTCACCATTTTTAAGCACAGGTGTGATGGTAGCCTTTTTCCAGAGTGAAGGGAATTGATGCAGTCTTAGGGATAGGTTGAAGATCTTTGTCAGGGGTTCAAGGATCTCATCTAGGACTAGTGCCAGCAGCTTCAGGTTGAGTGAGTCATCACTATAGCCAGTTTTGCTGATTGCTTTGCATATATAGGTTCTGGCTAAATGCAATGGGATGTCTTTGAAGAACAACTGCGGAGCTGCATGTGTTTGAGATGTTGCAGCATAGGTGGGGTTGGTGGTGGAAGCATTGAAAAAGTCAGGAGGAAGGACACTGCTCAGGTTGGAGAATGCATTGATGAATGTATTGGAGATGGTAACTAGGTCCAGCGTTGGTGTGCCACCAATGTTGAGCATGGTGAGTGGTGTCTTAGTATCATTGCCTGTGAGGTCCTTCAGGTTGTTCCAAAATTTTTTCCCATCACCCCAGGAGTTGGAGAATGCCTCCCTAAAGTATTTGCTTTTAGCCATCTGAATAGCTCAGGTGCAGCTAATTCTTGCATTTTTATATTTATGAATGTCCGCTTGGGCAGCTGTGGCTTTAGCACAGTGCCAGAGGTGGTCCCTTTGTTTGAGCCGTGTAATAAGCTAGGTGTTTGCCCATGGGTTAGAACTAACTTTGACCTTCATTTTTTTTAGTGGTGCCTGGATGTCGCAGGCAGCAGTGAAGCGGCTGATGAACAGTTCTAAGGCATTGTTTACGTCCTTGAGTGAGTCCATTTTTGACCAGTCAAGCCTTCTGAGATGGGATTTTAGTAGCTGTACGTGCCACTGCTTGAGTACCCTGGTGTGTATTATTTTAGAAGGGGCTTGGTGAAGTTGTTAACCCAAAAGCAGATAATAGGTGAGTGATCACTTAAGGTGTCAGGGAGAACAGACACCTTAGTGATTCCTTCGGGGTGGTTGGACAGTATCAAGTCAATGAGGGTGTAGGTCCCTGTCCTATTGTTGCACCTGGTAGGAGTGAGGACCAGCTGTGTGAGGTGTTGTGCTGTGACTGTATCCTTGTAGGTGCAGGCCTCCGGTGAAAACCAGTTGATGTTAAAATCTCCCAGGATTATGGTCTCTGAGTTATGGCATAGCCCCATAAGACATTCTATGACACTATTGAAGCCACTATCCAGGTCCTTTGAGGGAATGTAGATGGAGACTACAGTAAGGTTTCTGTTATGGGCCCCATGGAGAACTTTGATAGCGAGGACCTGAGATAGGGATCCAGGGCTAGAAAGAGGGATAGCGTGTCCCATGAGAGTATCCCTCAGGTAGATGGCACAGCTACCTCCCCAATTAGAGATCCTGTCCTGCCTGAAGATTGAGTATCTGGAAATTGCAACCGCTGTGTCAGGGATCTTCAGGTTTAGCCATGTTTCAATGACAGAGAGGATGTCAGGATTGTGTTGTTGAATCCAGGTTTGGAGGTTATTGAGTTTACTGAGGAGGCTGCAGATGTTGATTGATGCCAAAGTGAGAGATCCCACCTTCCTGTTCTGGGGGTAGGCAGACGGACCAGGTGGACCTGGGTTAGGGTGAATGTTTCTGGAGAGGAGCAGTAGCATTAAGAGAAATCTCAGGAGAGAGGTTTGAAGAATTTTGAAGGCTTGCTTGTTTGAAATGCATCTGCGCACCTTGGTGCTATGGTAGTGGGGTTGACCTGCCTTATTGCAAAGAGCTGCTAATACATGTAGGTTTCCCAGAGGGATAGACCCTTGATGCTTCAGAAGATAGCAAGTGTGCCATAATGGGGAGCAGAATGGCATGAGTTATTATAATGGATCCCCGTGGTCATACCCAGTGTGTAGTGGGGAGCGGAGGCTGGTATTAGTTGGCAGAGAGAATGAGGGTGATAACTTCATGAGAGGTGAGACAGTGCAGCACAATCATCACCAGTAATAACAATGTGGGATGCAGGTTTAAGGAAGCCATGGTGAGGATTAGGAGGGAGACACAGTTTGTCTGAGAGAGGGCACCGTTGGAGGTAAAAAAAATAGCAGCAAGTTAGGAGAACCAGCAAAGACAAGTAGGATTGGATGAGCTTGTGAGTGCTGCTTCTAATAGGTGAGGCAGCCTTAGATGGGAGTGGTGACAGTGTATTTAAAGGAGGCCAGGGAGGGGGTGGTGGTGGTGGGAGAAAAAAACAGTTCTCTAAAGAGCCCCGAGTAGCACAAGTACCCCGAGAGGCAGTTTAGGCAGCAGACCGTGGGTGCACCAATAACTGGAGAGCAAGAGCTGTCTTGTCCAATCACGGACCACTGCCAGCAGCACCACACCAATCAGGAAGCAGCCACAGAGTATGGCGCTCATACAGAGTTTGGCCCTAGTACCTGGTTGCAGGATCCGAGGCAGAGTTCCAGGGAGGTGGGCAGAGTCGAGATTGAGGAGTCGGCACGGTGGACATTGAGCGCCGCTTTCAGCAGTGGCGCCAAAGATTTCTCTGGGATCCCTACTGGGGCAAGAAAGAAGAAGCAGGTTAATTAAATGTGGCAACAATGGGTGGGGGGCTGGTGGCAGTTCGTCAGTGGGGGCAGGGCTGCAGGAAAAAATTAAATATGAATAGAAAGGAACTGCTAAGGGTGTGGTGGAAAGACAAAGGGAGTAATGGGCGCAATTAAGTGAGAGAAAGGAGTGAGATAAAGATCAGGGAAGGGGAGAGGTGGTGAGTGCTCAGGGGAAAATTAGGATTCAGATTGAGTGAATATGTAGAGGAAAGGTTTGAGAGCCAGGAGTTTGGGGTATGCAGGAATACCAGCTGTTCAGACTGGAAGTAGGGTTTCAGGAGAGGTTTGGTACAGATCAGGGGAGGATTACAGGGAGAGAGAGAGAGAGAGAACAGGGAGAAACTCAGAATTAAGCATACATGTTACAGAAGGCTAACAGCGGCTTTAAAAACAATTAAAATAGAATGGCTAGCACTTTAACTTAAAATAATGCTGCTATGGACATTCATAGGCTTAGGCTCAGCAGTAAGCGATAAAAACTCAACATTTAACTGGCTAGTAAAAACAATACTCTGAGAAAAAAAACAGTTCTCTAAAGAGCCCCGAGTAGCACAAGTGCCCAGAGAAGCAGTTTAGGCAGCAGTCCATGGGTGTACCAATAACTGGAGATCAAGAGCTGTCCTGTCCAATCACGGACCACTGGCAGCAGCGCCGCACCAATCAGGAAGCAGCCACAGAGTATGGAGCTTGTACAGAGTTTGGCACTAGTACCTGGTTGCACGATCCAAGGCAGAGTTCCAGGGAGGTGGGCAGAGTCGAGATTGAGGAGTTGGCGTGACAGCCATTGAGCGCCACTTTTGGCAGTGGTGCTGAAGATTTCCCCAGGATCCCTGGTTGCAGGATCTGAGGCAGAGTTCCAGGGAGGTGGGCAGAGTCGAGATTGAGGAGTCGGCGTGACGGCCGTTGAGCGGCTGTATTACAGCAATCATAACAGTATAGGTCAGTACTTAGCTCAGTTAGAGAAAGAAACAGAAGAAGTAAATTTGTGTTATTACAGCAATCCTAAAGTATCCAATCATTGCTTTGTCTCCACTCCAGAGACCCTGCTGTAACAGAGGACCACAGATGACCCTGGGCGGGAGGCTGGGCAACTGTAAAGTCCCAGCAGAGCTCCACTGAGCTCGCTGTCTTCCCCTCTCTCACTCGCTCATTCTATTTCTCCCAAAGCTGCAGGCTACCATTTTGTACTGGGCTCCTGCTTGTATTGATGCCTTTTTCTGCCCACAAAGAAATCTGCAGCAGTCCCAACAGAGCTCCATTGAGCTCACTCACTCCCCCTCTCTCACTCACTCACTCACTCATTCTGTTTCTCCCGGCGCTGCAGGCTGACCTGTTGCACTGGGCTCCTGCCTGCGTTAGCACCTTTTTCTGCCCACAAAGAAGTTCACAGATGTCCCGACAGAGCTCCATCAAGGTCACTCACTCCCCCTCTCTCACTTGCTCATTCTGTTTCTCCTGGCGCTGCAGGCTGCCCTTTTGTACTGGGCTCCTGCCTCCGTTGGTGCCTTTTTATGCCCACAAAGAAATCGGTAGCACTCCTGACAGAGCTCTGTTGAGCTTGCTCACTCCCCCTCTCTCAGTCGCATTTCTGTTTCTACCACCGCTGCATGCTGGCCTTTTTGTACTGGGCCCCTGCCTGCATTGATGCCTTTTTCTGCCCACAAAGAAATCCACAGTAGTCCAAACAGAGCTCTGTTGAGCTCACTCACTCCAACTCCCTCACTTGCTCATTCTGTATCTCCCGGTGCTGCAGGCAGCCCTTTTGTACTGGGCTCCAGCCTGCATTGGAGCCTTTTTCTCCTCACAAAGAAATCTTCAGCAGTCCCAACACAGTTCCATTGTACTCGCTCACTCTCCCTCTCTCACTTGCTTGCTCCATTTCTCCCAGCGCTGCAGGCTGCCCTTTTGTACTGGGCTCCAGCCTGCATTGGAGCCTTTTTCTGCCCACAAAGAAATCTGCAGCAGTCCTAATAGAGCTCCATTGAGCTCGCTCAGTCCCCCTGTCTCACTCACTCGTACTGTTTCTCCCACTGCTGCAGGCTGCCCTTTTGTACTGGACCCCTGCCTGCATTGACACCGTTGTCTGCCCACAAAGAAATCCACAGCAGTCCCGATAGAGCTCGGTTGAGTTTGCTCACTTCCCCTCCCCCACTCATGCTCTCATTCTGTTTCTCCCAGCACTGCAGGCTGCCCTTTTGTACTGGGCTCCTGCCTGCTTTGGATTCTTTTTCTGCCCACAAAGAAATCTGCAGCAGTCTCGACAGAGCTCAGTTGAGCTCGGTCTCTCCCCCCTCTCACTCGCTCGATCTTAATCTATCCCAAACACTGATTTCCCACAATGACCATGCTATTTTGAGGCAGGAGTACAAAAATATATTTTGGCCCAGATGTGAAAAATGACAACTATACTGTTTATAAGGAAGTGTGAAAAAATGCCAGTGTTGAAAATCTGGTGTGACAATATTACAAATCTGCGGAGTTACAAGGGTGCGTGGAAACTGCTCAATGCACACTTGTAACAGAGTCATTTGAGGGGCTATTGTCACCAGATTTTCAATATAGGCATTTTAGGACCTCTGCTCGTGAATAGTGTCACTGTCATTGTCCTAAACACTAATTTCCCATAGCAACCGCACTATTCTGCGCCGGAAGTGTGGAAACACATTTCAGCCAGGATGGGGAAAATGACAGCTGTACTGTTTATAAGGAGGTATGGGAAAATGGCAATACTGAAAATCTGGAGTGAAAATATTATAAATTCAAGAAGTTAAGAGCGTGCCTGGAAACTGCTCAACTCACACTTGTAACACAATCATTTTATGGACTATCGTCACCAAATTTTCAACATAGGCATTTCAGGACCTGTGCTCATGAACAGTGTCACTGCCATTTTCTTAATCTGTCCTGAACACTGATTTCCCACAGTGACTGAGCTATTCTGCGCCAGAAGTGCAAAAACACATTTTGGACAGGATGTGAAAAATGACAGCTGTACTGTCCACAAGGAGGTGTGAAAAAATGCCAATGTTGAAAATCTGGCATGAAAATATTGCTAATTCGAGAAGTTACGAGTGTGTGTAGCAACTGCGCAATGCACGCTTGTAAAACAGTCATCATTTGGATTTTTCCCACCAAATTTGCAGCATAGGCTTTTTGAGAGTCCACCTCATGAACACTGGCACTGTCATTTCATTAATCAGTCCCGAAAGGTGATTCCGTGCAGTGACCTCAAAATCACCTGTCAGGACCAAATAACGCCATGACAGTGGCTGAATTCATGAGAAGGGGTCCCAAAAACCACATGTTGATAATTTGGTGACAAAATTCCCAAAAATACCTGAGATATGCACCAAAGTTGAAAAAACCCTCTTTATGCCATTATACAGCTTATCGGCATTTTCTCAGTTTGCAGTCAGCTTTGAAGAGTGCAAATGTGTTCCTGGTCCACCGAAGACTGTCACGCCGGACTCTGCAGGTAAGTGTAGGGTGAAGGGTGTGGTGAGGTGGGTATGCAGTGGGAGGGTGGGTTGGGGCAGACAGCGAGGGACCGCTTTCATTCTTACAGGGTTTAAAAAAAACACGTTGCAGGACACTTTTCCTTTCAACAGGTACTTGGCATGCTGGGGTGGGCCCCAGCATGCAACCTGTGTGTTTTGGGGTGGGGATATTGGAGCCGAGGGGACTGGGCACCCCCTCGGCACACAAGAAATGGGGCATGCCGACGGGGATTGGGAACTCCTGTCAGCAAAGAAAAGAGGGGGGGACATGATGCTGAGGGGGATTGGGCACCCCCTCGGCAGACAACAAATGGGGCAATGCAAGGGACTGCCCTGCAATGAAGGGTCGCTCCCTCATTGCAGCGGATGACACTGCAATGACGAGGCGGCTCCTGATTGCAGGGGTTGAAACTTTTCAAGGTTGTGGATATACTGGCTGAACAAGTGTCAGCAGCAGCATGCCACCCCGTTGGGGACAGCGGGCAAAGCCTCAAAAGGCAGTGAGGGCATTGGCCACAACAGTGCCACGCCTCTACAGCCTACTTCTGCAGCAAGCTGCCGCAACATGTTTCTTGCACATGCTTGCAATTAACATAAAAATGGATATAAGCAGGACCCTCCGAAATCAGATGTTGCATCTCAGCTGGATAATATGTGGGAAATACATTGTTAAAATGGGTAAAAGCAGAACCCAACTGAAATTAAATGTTTCTACATTATAAGAATGGGTAAAAGGAGTACCTCACCAAAAATGAAACATTGATGTTGTAAATAAGGTGTTGCATCTTTGCTTAGCAACTCTGAATACATTCATTGTACTATAAACTGTCAACCAGTGTTCAAATGTAAAGAGAGAAATGATTTAGTATACAGAACATTTTAAACATCTTGGAACATTTATTCCACTTCAGTATTCAGGAGGACTGTAAGATTTTACTTTTTCAAAAAAATAAACTGGTAACCCCACCCCCACCCCAAACACATATCCCGATAAATGCATCTGTTTCTAAGGACATCTTAAAGGGACAATACTGGATATGCTCTAAGCCTGGTGATCCCTAAATAGACACACTGTATTTTTAAGTTTTGACATTTTCAAAATGTAAATTTTAAAGCAAGACTTCAAAGTTGGGAGGAGATTCTACTCCCTCTTACAAATGAACATACAAATAATGCCAGCATATACTGGCCTGATGGTCTGTCTAGTCTGCTTGAGCGTGCAGTTAACAGTCTGTTACACTGCAGCTGCTCCCCCTCTCCTACCCGCATACACAATTTCATGCCCGTACTAGTTGTTACCCCTTCCCTAGTGCCTCATTGGTGACCTTCCCCCTGACTTTGTAGCATCCCCTTCTTAAAAGTGCCCATCATCTACATGGATACCACCTCCTCAGGCAGTGCATTCCACCCTGGCACCACTCTCTCTGTGAAATAGTACTTTCTCATTTTCCATCTGAATCTACCACCTTCCAGCTTTAGATTGTGCCTCATAGTGTCCTGCACCATCTTTATTTATGCCTTCATATATTTGAAGGTTTCTATCATGTTACCTCTATCCCTCCATTCCTCCAGGAATTGCATGTTGAGTTCCCTCAGTCTCTTCACAGATTGTTTGTCCTTTATACTGAGAAACATCCTGGTTGCTTTGTGTTGGACTACCTCCAGCAATTTAACATATTCCAGGGGTGGCAGAACTCCAGAACTGCACACAGTACTCCAGGTGAAGCCTCACTAATGAACTGTACAATGGTAGGATGACCTCCCCTCTCCTGGCTGTGATTCCTCTGGCAATACACCCCAGCATCTTATTAGTCTTAGCTACTGCTTTTCTGCACCATTCTGAATGGTTCATTTGCCATGTTATTATCAGCCTAAGATCTTTTTCCTCCTCTGTAGGGGATAACTGTACCCCTCCAGTGAGTAATGATTTCTTGAGTTTCTTGTTCCCATGGCTTTGCACTTCTTTACATTGAACACCAACTGCCATGTTTCTGACCAGTGCTCGAGTCTAATAATAAAATAACGAAGAATAATATTTACAGTAAATCAGTTTGAGGGTGGTATCTGTCTGTTTGTTCCACTTCACTGGCCTGGAGGGGAAATGTATATAGTGGGTTTATTTCTTATGTAAGAGGACTAAACCTCGCTTTCAGGTTCTTGGCAATATTGGGAATGCAAGTAATCACAGACAAGTTGCATTCGAGTAATAAACAAATTTATTATTACAAAAGGGATAAATCACAGTTGCACTAAGCAGTTCTTACCAATACGAACCGGGAGCCAATGCTAAGCGTTCCCTACACCTCGAGGTTTCTCTGTAGTCTCTTGGGATCTCTTGGGTCTCTGAGGTGTAAAGCCTGTGCATAACATTATATACCTATGATAATTACTATAGTTACCAAAAGATAGAAACATTTCTAGTTACAGAGATGAGCCCTATTGGCTAAATTAGAGGTGGCTCCACGGTCCAAGATAACATTATATAATTCTGTAAAGTCATCAGTTTTAGAACAAAGACGTTTTTATACAAAGTCTTACAACAAGGTGTAGTGGTGACATCACCAAAGGATGGCAATGTTGCCTTACATATCATAATTACTTCAAGGACAGGTGTCTTGGCATCTGACAAGTAAGAAACAGACAGAAAATACATGGTATAATATGTGTGCTTTAGCAAGCAAAGTGGATTACAACAATATGCATTATATACTGACATCTACTCTTATACGGTAGACGCCCTTAGCTCTATGTATTAGTATAGCCTATGGCTAAACATTAGCTGTCTACGGTGTACCCCTGAGGGTATCAATTAGGGTGCAGGGACCTCGTGTAACACTTAACAAAACAATCTGATGTCTCCCACTAACTGCCCTACACACAGACACACAGACACACACACACACACACACACACGTTCATAAAAATCTTAAAATGGTACCCAGTACTGCATATCAAGAAAAGTAGATGGGGGGGCCTACATTCAAGATAGAATCACAGGTTTTCTATAGATTTATCACTAAGCTACTACAAGGCAAAAATGATTGAGGATTAGAATATTGGAATGATTAGATGTGGTATGCAATAGCCTGACTCAATATTTTCAATGTATCTTCATGTGGAAGGGAGCAGGACCATAACTTACAAGTGGCGAAAGTCTTGCCCCTTCACAAGGGACAATTAATTGCATATTTAAGTTACCACTTTTGTGGTTTCAATTTATGCAGCATCAGCATATTAAAAGGGTAGTGGTACAGTTTGCTAATATGAGCTAAAAGAAACAGCACCCTGGAATCATACTAGCAATGTTACGTGACAAAATGTCTCAAATGTATGCTCCCCATTCTGCAGTTATTAATACATAAGCAGTTGTTATAACTCATATCATATCATATCATATCATATCGTATCGTATCGTATCATATCATATCATATCAATCATATCGTATCACATCAACTTTATATAAAAATGCTAGTCCAAAAAGATCAAAGTGCTGTACAATCAGCAGTAAAACCATATAAACTGTACTAAATAAAAATTAACGTCAAGTAGTTAAAACAATCAGATATAAAATAGCAGAAAGCTAACTGTCATCAGAGTTAGGAAAACCTAAATGAAACAATTAAGTTTTCAAGGCAGTTTTGAAACTCTTGGTGGTCAAGCAATCGCTAACCTGGCAAGGTAGAGAATTCCACAGGGTAGGGGCCATAAAAGCAAAAGAGCAAGCCCCAGAGGTCTTCAATTGAACCTTGGGAACCTCTAGCAATCTCTTGCTGAAGGATCAGAGGGAGCGGAGGGGGTGGTAGAAGAGAAGATCTTGCAAGTAGTGTGGACCTAGTCTGTGCAGGCCTTTATAGGACAGTAACACAACCTTGAAGGTGATCCGTAAATATACAGGCAGCCAGAGTGGGCCACGGAGCACAGTGGTGACATTGCAATATCTCAACAGCCAGTCTACGACTTGGTTGCCACATTCTGCACTAGCTGCAATTGAATGATTTCAACCTCTGATAGCCCTAAGTATAGGACATTGCAGTAGTCCTGGTATGAGGTAACAAAGGTGTGGACCAATGTTGGAAGACAGCCAGGCGGGACCAGGAGCTTGATCCGGGTGATATTCTAAAGATGGAAAAAAGAGGTCTTAATGACAGCAGACACCTTCGATTTTAATGTCAGAATGCTATGGAACACAATGCAGAGATTTCATGCCCAGTCAGAGAAGAGCAGCTGGCCACTCCCGAGCCAAAGCCCAGATGGTTGACCTGCCAGTAGCCCCAAACCATGGTGATCTGGCTCCATCACCAACACCTCAGTCTTGTCTGAGTTTAACTTCAGCCAACTGGCACTCATCTAGCCATGGATATTAGACAGGTAGCTGCTAAATACAGAGATCATTCCACTCTGCTCAGGTTGAAAGGACATGTAGAGCTGAGTGTCATCTGCATATCAGTGAAAACTCAGCCCATACTACCTTGTAATGTCTCCCAAAGACAGCATGTTCACTACAAATAACATAGGGGAATAGCACGGAGCCCTGGGGAACCCCACAAGACAGGGGGAGGTGGGCCGAGGAATAAATCCCCGACACCACCCTATGGGTCCTGCCAGTAAGGAAAGATCAAAATCACCTCAGAACTGTGGCAGACAGTCCACAGAGAACCTGCAGCAACTCTAGCAGCACCCCATGATCTATAATGTTGAATGTTGCAGAGAGAGATCAAGAAGAACCAAAATGGACTGTCCCCCCCGATCTCTCACTATCAGGAAATCATTAAATACCCGAAAAAGGGCAGTCTTGGTACTATGCCTCTTCATAAACCTGGACCAGAGAGGACTGTAGACATCATAGGCTGTTAAGTGGTCATCCAGCTACACCGCAGCCACCTTCACAATAACCTTGCCCACAAAGGGCAGGTTAGAGACTGGTCTGTAGTTCACTAAGCAGTCAGGTTTGAGGGAATATTTCTTCAGGAGGGGTACCACTACCATTTCCTTTAGGGAGTCTGGAAAACCCCTGTCTCAAACGAGCATCAAACTATCTCAGCAAGCACCAGGCTGATGACTTCAATGCACCCCATTAAAAGGCGCATTGGGCCCAGATCCAAACTACAGTAGGTTGGGTGCATATTCTGGACAACCCACACAATGTCTTCAATCAACAGCTGGCTAAAATTGGACCAGACAGACTGGATCCTTGCCACCTCATGCTGATCCCCGCAATGCCCATTTGAGGGCACGGAGTAGATCACCGACCAGATGGCAGCAATCTTATTGGCAAAGAAGTGAGCAAACTCATCACACTTAGCTTGTGAAAATGCTCCCTGCGGCTGAATACAGGTTGGATTGCACAACCTTTCGACAGTCCAGAAAAGCTGAGCAGGTCGATTCCTTGCCGCAGCAATCTCATTGGACAGGATTTTTGCCTTCTTACAGGAGATTGCCAATTGATAGTTTTCATAATGGGCTATCAATCTAAGTTTGTCAACCACCAGGCCATATTTCCACCTTCGTCACTCCAACATTCGACCCCCTCACCTCAACTCCTGCAAAGACCCATCTAACCAAGGGGATTTGGGGTGACAAGTGAGGGAGCGAACACCGACAGGAGCTAGAGAGTTAAGGGCACCGGTCATTTTCCTCATTATAGGCAAGTAGTTTCCCTTGCTCTCTGCATACACTCGACACATCTGATAGGTCCAGCAGCACCATAACAGCATCAGGGGTCAAACCCCTTAAAGAGCGGAACCGGATCATCTCCGTAGGGACAGGTCTATTGGGGGGAGCCTTGAATCTGAACCTTATAGTGTGATGGTCCAATCAGCCGACAATTTCCACCACCAAATTGGTGATCTTCATCTCCAGAAGGAAGACCAGGTAAAATGAATGACCGTGAATATGAGTAGCAGAGATAACTAACTGTATAAGGCCCAATGATTTCATCAACTGGAGGAAGTCCTACCCAAACTGCATGAGTTCATCATCAACCCAAGGGTTGAAATTCACCAGAATTACCCATCTGGGGAATTCCAGCCCTAGGTCGACAATGAAGTCCGCGACCTCCTGCAGGAATTCCTTCTCACCCCTAGGTGGATGGTAGATGAGAAGTATCCTGCAACCTACATCTGCTCCAGCTATGAATTCAAAGGATTTGGTCACTCCCACTGGGGTGTCTACAAGGCCCAAATTTGATGTAAAACAAATGGCTATTCCCCAACCCCATGATCCTCTTGTGGGCAGTGTATCACCGTTAGTGGTAGGTGAAGTGGGCGGAATTCGTTTGGTGGAGAAATCTGCAAAATTCTGCCCATTTCGCATAGCGAAATGCAAAAATTTGCCTCGTGGAATGGTGAAATTTTGCCTTCTGCAGTGAAATTTCGCCTTGCATGGCGAACTTTCGCCTTCCATCCACAGGCAGAATTCCACCTACTCTTTACCAAGTGCTGTCACAAACGCATTCTGCAGGTAAGGCCCTCTGCTCCTACAGTGCCAACCTCAGAGCATAATAATGTGAACAGGTAACAGATAGGGTAACCCTCCTGTCTGCTTTTGGGTCTGAATCACCTTTAGTCTCAAGTTCTAGGGGGATTTAAACTGTGAACCTTACGCTAATGTATGCATCCAATGTACAGGCTCGGATACATACCCTCTTCAGGGGAATGTGGTACAATCTTTCACCAAAGGCACCAAGCCAGGCTTCCAAAATGTACCCTTTAAACTCTATACAAGACCTTAGGTATATTCTTACCTTTTCCCAGTTTAATAACACCATCAAGCTTTTGAACAGGTTTTGTCAGTCTTAACCCTCTATACTTCACATGACAATAAGAACTGGCAGACCCAGGCAGTATCTTTCAAATCAAGATTTTACTAAAGATGATAAAAATATGAAAAATGTAAACACAGAACAATATATCAAAGAGGATACAATCACTTAAAAGAACAAGGGCAAAGTACAAAACAAAACTTCTAGCAACATACAGTTAGACTTTTCCTATCTAATCTATTACTTCTAAGTGCTTATAGTTATATCAGAGATCTGTATTTGTTGAGTCCCAAAATTATATGTCATATTCCCCACTTACAAGGATACATTTCAACTCCATCTCCCCACCCCCTTGGTGAGTCATCTAGCGTCTCCTTTTAGAATATAAAATTACTAAAAAAATATTTCCTGTCAGGAGATATATTAATGTGACATCAGCAAAAACTAATTTCCAAAATTATGAGTCTTTGATCAGCCAGTTCCTTTGAAGACTTACAAACCTGCAATCCCTCACCTAGGTGCAAGATATCTGGCATGAATCAGATTAATGATGTTCTGTTTCTGAAGTCATAAAATGCTTATTTTTAGTTTCCCAGCTTCAGAGCACCAACAGGTCATAAAACAGCCATAAAATACAATGTCTCAAGGAAGTTAATTACATTACAGAGATTTCCTGGTCAGTTATACATCCTGTAGTTTTCAATGAAACCTGGAGGGGGGGCACCAATAGAGCACAGGCTGTCTTATGTGAGACAATCACCTGCTATATTTTAATATTACAAATATATTACAACAATCATAACCAGCTGGCCAAGAGTCACAATCCTCCCCACCTAGACTGAATTTTGGGGTTATATCACCTGCATGGGATGAGCTCCCTAAGCCAGTTCACTCCTCATATAGACTTGATAAGCCATCTGCATTCTGATTGGTTGCTCCAGCCCTATGTAAGATCGTCATGTCATACCATTGCAAGGCAAGACTCCATCTTAATAGTCCACCATTACTTTTTTCCATTTGAGTCAGCCAAAGCAGGGAGTTGAGGTCAGTCTGTACCTAAAAATGCTGACCATATAAGTATGGCTCTAACTTCTTTAGGGTCCACACTATGGCAAGACACTCTTTTTCCACAGCAGAGTAAGCCTGCTCCCTGGCAAGTAACTTTATACTCAGGTACATTACAGGGTGGTCTTTCCCTTGGTTGGATGTCTGACTCAGTACTACCCCAATACCCACGTCCGAGGTGTCAGTCTGGACTATAAAGGGTCTGTTATAGTCAGGACTTGTCAATACAGGAGCACTGCACAGTGCCTCCTTCAGTCTGCTAAAGGCTTTTTCATAGACTAGTTCTCAGTTAATTTTCTTGGGCATCTTTTTCTTTATCAGGTTAGATAGGGGAGCAGCGAGGGCACTGTAATTGGGTATAAATTTCTTATAGTACCCTGCTGTCCCCAGAAAAGTCCTGACCTGCTTCTGCATTTCTGGCCTGGGCCATGCTTTAATCACCTCTATTTTTACTTGGTTAGGATGAAGCTCTCCCTGGCCTACAACATGCCCGAGGTATGCCACTTCAGCCATGGCCACTGGCACATCTCAGCTTTGGCAGTGAGCCTGGCCCTCTGTATCCTGCAGAGCACTTCCATAACATGGGACAGGTGTTCCTCCCAGCTGGCACTAAAGATGGCAATGTCATCCAGGTATGCCACGGCATACTCCTCAGCACCATTTAACACCTGGTTCACCAACCTTTGGAAAGTGACTGGGGTGTTCTTCATTCTGAAAGGCATTACTTTAAATTCAAATAAGCCTATTGGAGTGATGAAGGCCGACCACTCCCTAGCTCTGTCAGTTAACTCTACCTGCCAATACCTCTTTGTCAGGCCAATAGTCATAAGGTATGTTGCCCCTTCCAACTTGTCCAGGAGTTCAACCATCCATGGCATTGGGTGGGCGTCTGACTTTGTGACTGCATTCAGTCCATGATAGTCCACACAGAAATGAGTAGCACCATTTGGCTTGGGCACAAGGACTAAGGGTGAGGCCCAGGGGCTGTAGGATCTCTGGATTACCCCTAAATCCAGCATTTCCTCCTCCTCCCTCCTAATGTCCTTTTGGACAGCCTCTGACACCTGATATGCTGTCTGCCGTATGGGTGTCTGTGTCCCTGTCTCTACATCATGCGTTGCTATGGGAGTTAGTCCAGGCTAGGTGCTAAACAGTGGAGCACAGTCTGCTAGAACCTCCCTTACTTCCTGGATCGTGTCCGTGGCCAGCTGTGGTAACAATTTAACTGCCTTCACAGAGGACTCCCACTTGCTTTCTTCCAGCAAGTTCAGAAGGGGTTCCCCTTTGTCCATCCCCTCCCCAGGACTACATACTGCAAACATCATGTCAGCCCTATTAGCATATGGCTTTATCATGTTGACATGGTACATTTTTTCTGTCCATCTTCTGTTAGGTAACTCTATGATATAGCTCACATAATTTACCTTTCTAATTACTTTGTATGATCCTGCCCACTCAGCCTGCAGCTTGTTTTTCTGGACCAGAATAAGGACCATGACTTCCTGGCCCACCCTGAACGAGTGAGCTCTGGCTCTGCTGTCGTACCACACTTTTTGTTTCTGTTGGGCAGCTGCCAGGTTGCTCTGGGCTGTCCCCATAAGCTCCTTCAGCCTTTCCCTAGACCTAAGGACATAATCCACTATGGGAGTTCCCTGGGTGGCATGTTTGCCCTCCCAGTCCTCCCAGATCAAGTCTAGGGGTCCATGTACCAGGCATCCATATAAGAGCTCAAAGGGGGAAAATCCTGTCGACTCTTGGGGCATCTCCCTGTATGCAAACAACAGGTGGGGAAGGTATTTCTCTCAGTGCCTCCCATATTGTTCAGCAAACGCTTGGAGCATTGACTTCAGGGTACTGTTAAATCTTTCCACAAGCCCATTGACTTGTGGGTGATAAGGTGTTGTGCACCTCTGTACCACCTCACACTTCTCCCACAAACATTTCATCAGGTCCAACATGATGGAACCCCCTCGATTGGTGATAACCTCCTGCGGAAACCCAACACAGGAGAAAATCCCAAGTATGGGTGTCTGTGTCCCTGTCTCTACATCATGCATTGCTATGGGAGCTAGTCCAGGCTAGGTGCTAAACAGTGGAACACAGTCTGCTAGAACCTCCCTTACTTCCTGGATCGTGTCCGTGGCCAGCTGTGGTAACAATTTAACTGCCTTCACAGAGGACTCCCACTTGCTTTCTTCCAGCAAGTTCAGAAGGGGTTCCCCTTTGTCCATCCCCTCCCCAGGACTACATACTGCAAACATCATGTCAGCCCTATTAGCATATGGCTTTATCATGTTGACATGGTACATTTTTTCTGTCCATCTTCTGTTAGGTAACTCTATGATATAATTCACATAATTTACCTTTCTAATTAATTTCTAAGGCATCTGCCACTTTGTCCTCAGTCAGGATAGGGCTACTGCCCCTGGATACCGGGTGGCATGATCCACCACAGTCAGGATGAACCTCTTCCCAGAGGAGCTGGGGGTATTTAAAGGCCCCACAATATCCATTCCCACCCTCTGGAATGGCTCCTCTATTATGGGAAATGGAATTAGGGTGGCTTGGGTTTTCTTACCTGCTTCCCCTATTTCTTGACACCGGTGACAAGACCTGCAATACTCCTTCACCTGCTGGGTGAATTTGGGCCAATAAATATTCTGAGCCAACGACTGTTAGCGTGCATGATTCCCAGATGACCAGACAAGGGAATACCATGTGCATTCTTGAGCAACTGCTCACGGTATCCCTGGGGAATGACAAGCTACCTGCCTATCACCCCTCCCTCTGTCTTAGCACCCTGAGTATACATCAGTCCATTTTCCCAATAAACCTTATGTTTACCATTACGTCCCTGTGCTCCATCAGAGTCTGCCCAGGCTCTCAGCTTCTCTAGACTAGGGTCACTTTTCTGAGCAGCTGTAAACTCCTTATACATTCCCAAGGCATGGGACAGGTCTCCTTCAGTCTCTAAACTAGGATCCCTAGCACTAGCATCAGGGCACTCAGGATCACTATCATCCCTAACCCTCTGACAATATGTCACCCCTCCCTCTTCAGAGTAACCCTCTGTAGCTGCATGGTTAACTGCTACTGGGGAAATTTCTACCCCCTTTTCATTAGTCTCCCTATCAGGAGACACAGGCTGGGGAACCAGCTTCCGAGTGGTTTCCACAATGGCATCTGCGGGGTCCAAGGAACTATAATTGTCCCTTGATGCTTGGCTACAGGTAACTGCACACACCATCCCCTGTTTGAGATTGTTGCCAAGGATGACATCAACTGCTAATGTTTTGGCTACAGCTACCTTTTGCACTGTTCCCCCAGTTTCACCCCAGTCTAGGAGAACACTAGCGAGTGGCAATGTTTTCTCCTCACCAGTGATGTCTTGTACAGTTACAAATTCACTGGGTGTAAGCTGACCAGGCTCTATCAGATCCCCTTTTACCAATGTCAGGGATGCTCCTGTGTCCCTTAAACCTTGTGTCTGTATGCCATTCACCATGACTGGGTGCATGTGTTCCCTCATGTTCACAGGCATGCTTCCAGGGACACACAAACAACCCACTTCTTTCTTAGCCCCATGTTGCACATTGCTCGTCCTTTTGGGACACTGTCTGGCAATATGCAGTTTCTTTACAAACCCAACATTTGTTTCTTTTCTCAGAGAAATCTTTTCTTTGAAACCTGGGGCTTACTAGTTTTGGTGGAGGCAGTGAGGGTTTTAGCTGCCCTGAAGGTGTGTGTTTCCATTTCTGCACTCCCATGCCCACCCCATTCACTTTCAGAGCAGATCTGCTCTCGGCATAGCGGTCCAAGAGTTCAGCAGCCTCTTGCACTGTTTTGGGATCTCGGTCCTCCAGCCAGGTTTTCAGCTCTACTGGGCATGCCCAAAAAAACTGTTCTAACAATATAGCATTTTCAATTTTATTTACAGAGTTTTCCTTAATTCCTTCCCACCAATGTTTTAACTGCTGACGTTGTTTTGTGGCTAGCTCCTCGTAGCTCATATCAGAGCTTCTCCTGAGCTTACACAATTTAGCTCTGTACGCTTCTACAGTTAAATTAAACTTTTTTAAAAGTGCAGCTTTAAGTTTGCTGTAATCATTACTGTTCTCATTGTCCATTTGACCCAATGCATCCTGAGCTTTCCCGGTAAGTAGCGGGGATAGCTGGAAGCTCCAGGACCCTCTAGGAATTTTTGTCTGAATACAAACTTTTTCAAAGGAATTTATAAATGCATCCATATCCTCCCCCTCTTTAAATTCAACTATCAATTTGGAATTCAATTTGTAACTCAGTCCTAAACCCAAGCCACTTACCTGCTCTGGTGATGGTGGTTGGAGTCATGACTTCTCCAGTTTATGTCACTTCTGGCACTCACACTCCTCACTGTCCCCTCCTCTTGCTGTTCTCACTCCATCTTCTCCTCTGCAGCTCGCTGCTCTTGCTGCTCTTCTCTCTGGAACTCCAGCTCCATTATGCACAACTCAATCTGCAGCTTGATTGCTTCTAGCTCCAGAATGCTGGTGACCTTCCTCTGCTGCTGGGCCCTGTGCTTGCACTGGCCCTGCTGCCCTCCTCACTGGATCTGGACACTGCATTGGCCGATGGCCCCTCCACACCCAAGGCTTGGTCCTTTACAGTCACAGTCTGTGACTGGATGCTCTGGGCATCTGCTGCCATCAGGGCATCCACAAGGTTCTGTTTGGTGGCTCTCACCTCATGCAGGACTCCTCTGACCTGGCACAACTGCCTCAAGTAGTCTGTAGTGTAACCACTGTAGTTGGAAGCCATCTTCTTCCCTAACTACGGCTACTCTAACTTGTACTTTAGAAAACAAAATAAAACAGGTAGGAACTTGACTGTAAGCAAAATTATATAGTTCTGTTTCCTTTTTTAAAAATAAATCACTGCCTTATTTTGCAAGTGAGCTGTACAGTATTAATATCAATATCTTAGTTAGAAGATTGCTTGTTTGGTTCCACCAGAATCCAATTTTAGGGCATCCCCCTAAACAACAGAATAAGTTGCCCTTTTAACCACATAGATGCCAGCAACTTTGATTGCTCTTATTAATACATTTTCCCAGTACTTCGGTTACGAAGGTATAAGTTATAATAACAAGATCCCTGGTGGCTAGCGGTCCCTCCCCCCACCTGTCCCACATGTATATAATTAAATTATCCATGGTGGCTCATGGTCCCTCCCCTCCATGTGGTAATATCCCACCCACTATGGAAATGTACAGTAATCATCCCACCCACATCCCTCCACTCTGTATCTCCTCCTTATCCTGTTAAAAAAAAATCTCTTATGGTCTAGTGTGGTTTCTGTAAATTTTAAACCCCTGAAAAATCAGTAACTGCAAAGTGGGCCAACCTCAAATAGCCATAACTCTGGAACGGAACAAAATGCTTTCACCAAACAAAAACTGGCATCTTCCTTGAACAAAGGTCGTTCGACCTGCCAAGTTTCAGACCAATCAACCACACACTGGCTGTGCTATGTATCACGGAAATGCAGAAAAATAGCGAAAACATAATGTTTTGTACTGCACTACGCAAACGAAAAAACACAAACAGTAATGTTAATGCAAACGGTGATGGAAACAGTGAGGTAAAATAAAATAGTAACACTTACAGTAATGCAAAAACAAGTGCAAATGGTAACCCACATGGTGATGCAAACATTAATGATAACACAAATGGTAAGAAAAACGCAAGCGCAAATGTTAATGAAAACAGAAATGATAACACAAACAGTAACACAAACACTAACAGCAACAAAAATGCAAACATTAACAAAAACAGTAACGCAAATGCTAATGCCAATGGAAATGCAAGCGGTAACAAAAATGCAAATGGTAACACAAACAGAAATGTAAATGGCAATGGTGACACAGAAGGAAATGGAGACACAGGAGGAAACAGTAACGCACTGGACAATGGAAATGCTACTAAAAATGCAAATGCTAAGGCCAACAGAAACACAAACACAAACAGTGATGCACATGCAAACAGTAATGGTAACGCAATTGGAAACGCAAACAGTTACGGTAACACCAACGATGATGCCAAAGAGAACACTAATAAAAACAGAAACACAAATGCAAGCGCGTATGCAAATGCAAATGGTAACACACATGGTGATGCAAAAGGAAACGCAAACAAAAACAGTAATGGAAACGCAAATGGTTATGGTAACACCAACGATGATGCCAAAGGAAACACAAACGCAAATGGAAATGCAAATGGAAGCACGTACGCAAACGCAAATGGTAATGCACATGGTGATGCAAAAGGAAATGCAAACAAAAACAGTAATGGAAATGCAAATGGTAACAGTAAAGCAGACGCAAGCACAAACGCAAATGGTAATGCACACGGTGACGTAAACGGAAACAATAATGCAAACAGTTACGGAAACACAGGCGGAAATGCTAACTGTAACAGTAACGCAAATGCACACACTTTTTTTCCCCAAAAGGTGCATTCAGAGGCACAGTGAATACAAATAATGTATGCATAATAATGGCCGTCGGAGCAGAAAATGAACACTTGCAATACTAAATTTCTTATATCTCAGGAACCGTACGATGTAGAAAAAAATGTAAAAACTCGTATTATTTATAACTTTCCTGGCTAGATTTGTGCTTAGCCCCTAGTTGGGGGATAAGTATTCTTCCAACAAAAAGTCAGTATCTCGAAGCGTTTTCGAGATACGGGCTCCGAAATGCGCAGTGGACGCTGTAATGTTAGCCTATGGGAAAAATCGTAAACTTCAGAGTGCCGTAACTTTGCAGCCCTCTAATATTTTGTCACCAAACCACCAAAAGGCACATCTGTGGGATCTTGGCTTTCTTCCCTCCAAATTACAGCCCAAAAGACTAAACTGTTCTTTTGCAGCAGAGTGCCAAAGATTCCTTATTGTTTTGGGCATAGTGTCGCAAATCACGACACTTTCTCAAAAAAAAATTGCAAAAGTGTTGAATGTGCAACACTACTTTGCGACTCTACTTTTTACAAAAATTTTAAAAACATATTTCTGGGGTGTTTAACCCCTCCTAAAAAAGACATGGCTAGCATCCTCAGGACTCGACTAGGTGAATGCAGCAAGAACTGTGTCCCTAAAGGGTCCCAAATATAAATGGCAAGCATTTCTGTGACCAGCAACTGAAAACAAGATGGCGGATTTACAAGACTACAAGGGTAATCTGTGACACTAAAAACTGCATTTGTGACACTTTCGCATATTTGTTAACTTTTCCCATTGACTGTAATGGGGAAATTGTTTTTTGAATAACTTTTGAACCGTTTAATATTTTTTCACAAAATCTTTCAAAGGCACATTGGGGACCCCAGCTTTATGTTCCTTGAGGGTTTTCAACTGGTCACACAAACCATGCGACCTGTAGGCACAAGCAAAGAATACACAAAAATGCATAATTTGTGCATTGTTCAGCGCTCTGTAGCTCCACAACTGTAGATCCAATCATTGCAAATCTTGGCCGATCCAGAGATCTATGGTACCAGACCATGCATTCCAACTTTCAGTTGAATCCATCTTATGGTGCCAAAGTTATTAGGCTGACAAACTTCAGATTTAATCTTAAAATGTGGTACTCAACCCTAAGTATAGTGGCACTACTGTGCACTATAATATTATATATATTCACTGCAAAAAGCTACGTTAATGCACTAGTTAGGGTTCAAGCTAAAGCCACAAAAGTAGAGAAATGTAGTGATGTGGCATTAGGGTTTCCAACCCTAACTCCCCAGCCCCAAGACAGCAAAAGGAGGCAGTATGGTGCAGTGGGTTAAGACTCTAAGCTGCAAATCTGGAGACCTGGGTTTGAATCCCACAGCCCCCCACTTGCATACTGTGTGACCTTGAGCAAGTCACTTAACTTCCTTGTGCTCCCAGATTGCACCTAGAAACAAGCTTTCAGCTTAGTGTGTCTCCTCTGGTTATATAATTGAAAAAAAAAAAGAAGAACAAGCCCTCAGAAGCAACCACAGACAGCCATAATCAGGTAAGACAGACAACATACAACTGTTTCCAGATAACACAAATGCAGCAGCACTGATGTGCCACTTTCATGGATTAGTATCTGTGGCATGCACACAGCAAGATGGACACGGTCACTTGTCAGTGCAGACAGAAATCCAGGATACTCAAATCACAACACTGCTTCTGTGTGTAGAATAGGAGGCCCCTGCAACCACAGATACAAATTCACAATACCCAAATTGCAAGAGTTTTTTTGTCTGAAGAAGTGCAGACCCATAATGGACCAGCACTTCTGTAGCCTCAGGTGCTCATTCAGACTATAAGACAAGTATTCACTTGATGGCACTAAACAGCTTCAATGTAAATACAGTATCTTCAGTGCTGCACTCACCCCAGCAAAAGGACACCACAAATATTCAATTCAAAGTCAAATTAACATTTTTATTCATCCATCAAGTACAGAGTGCTGTAACCAGTGTAGCAGGTTGTTCTTTACATATAACCCAAAGGCTTCTTCAGAGAATAACAGTATGTCAGGTATCTACCTGTTTCATACTCATCATTTAATTAGTGCACCAATCATACATTATGCTCCTACATGTAATGATGAATAATATAAGCATAAGACAACAGATACAAATCCCTCCGTGGCATCAAGGCAAAAAATATATAATATAACAACACACTGTAAGTATCCTGTAAAGTTATTTATCTTTTCAATTAGTACAAATCACGGACTGGCATGGCTTCCACTGTCTCATCTGTGAAGGAACAAAATATAAATACAGACATCTTTCAAAAGCAGTCTTGGAAGGTTTTACAAATGGTATTATTTATACAAATGAACTATATCACTTGTCAGTCGAACATCCTAGAAAACCAGCTATATATACAGTACCCAAGGTGCACAAGGATCCTGTGTCACCACCAGCCAGACCCATTATCTCAGGGATTGGCTGAATTATTGAGCCTTTGTCACGATATGTGGACAGTTTTATCAGTGCCCTTGTGACAAAGTTATGCAGTCACCTTAGAGATACTGGCCACTTGTTGACCTATTTAAATGAAATACAGGTCCAAAAGGGGTGGCTACTAGTCCCCTTAGATGTCGACTCATTTTATACAAACATACCCCATGAAGGGGGTATGTCAGCAATAGAACATTTCTTGCTTAAATGTACAGAACTTCCCCAAAGCAAAATTAATTTCATACTGAATGTGATAGAAATTGTACTTTAAAACAACGTATTTATGTTTGACGGCAAGAATTATATGCAATTGAGCGGAACAGCAATGGGTGCCACTTTGGCCCCAAGTCTGACAAATTTAAACATGGCCAATGGGAAAATGAATATATTTTTGATGCAGACAAGAACCAATTTTTTGATAAAATCAACTTCTTTATGAGGTTTTTTGATGACCTAATATTTATCTGGAAAGGAACACTGGATGAACTAATAGATTTTGTTACATTTCTAGAAAAAACAAATGTGCATTTGAGGTTTAAAGTTAATGTACAGACAATGTGTATTAATTTTTTGGAAATTATGATACATAAACAGGATAATGGTACTCTGCTTACAGACCTACATAGGAAACCTCCTGATCGCAACAGTGTGTTATTAGCATCTAGCTGACACCCTACCCATGTAACATGTAACTTACCTTAGGAACAATATAGAAGGGTGAGAAAAAATTGTGGTACTGAAGAGTGATATAGAGACAGAGCAGCACAACTGACCACCAGATTAAGGGAAAGGGGCCACAGGGACAGAAACCTCTAACAAACAGCAGCAGAAATACATGAAATCAACAGAGAAAGACTGCTGCATCCAAAACATACTAGGAACAAGCATTTGTCAATGCTGAATGTTGATTGCGTTGGCCTGTTGAGCACGCTCACTCCCCCTCTCTCAGTCGCTCATTCTGTTTCTCCTGGCACTACAGGCTGCCCTTATGTACTGGGCTCCTGCCTCTGTTGGTGGCTTTTTCTGCCCACAAAAAAATCTGCAGCAGTCCCCCATTTCAGAGGAAGAGATTCTTGCAACAATAAACTCGCTTACTCTTGATAAGGCTCTGGGACCAGATGGATTCTCTCCCAATTTTTATAAATGCTTTGCTGTGCAGTTAGTCCCCAGCTTAAAAAGATTATTTCACTGTATTCTGACTTCGGAAAAAGTGGATAAACATCTTTTTTCAGCCCTTATTGTGGTTATTCCCAAGAGTGGCAAGGATCCAGATAAGGTTACCAGTTACAGGCCCATCTCACTCTTAAATTATAATGTTAAAATCCTAGCAAGGAAGGGGGTTTCTCATTGTTTTCCAGAATCAGAGATTCCTGCAGAATTCCGCATATCTTTACACTGTAGCTATTAAGTATTTAATGTCATCTGTCATGGTGTGTAATCCCTGTATTACTTGCTTATACTTCACATCTTTGAAATATAATTTCAAAAGAAAATACTTGCAAAAATTTTGGCCAACCTGTTAGCCAAAGTAATGCCGCTGCTTATGCACAATGACCAGGTAGGCTTTATGGCCGGTAGGTCGGCTGTGGACCACTTACGTAAATTGGCTATCATATTTTCTGCATCTAGAGACTGCTGTTTCCCATCTGGGTTGGTGTCAATAGACACAGAAAAAGCATTTGACAGGGTTGAATGGCAGTTCTTACATTTGACAATGATAAAATTTGGACTTCCCCCTTCTTTTGTGAGGAATGTTTTCTCTCTGTACAGTCAACCGAGTACGCAGATTTATTGCAATGGTTTTTTTTCTTCAATATTCCCTCTGGGTGCTGGAGCCCGACAGAGATGTCCTCTCTCACCCCTTATTTTCAATCTCTACCTCGAACCCTTTCTTGCAAAAATAAGATCGGATCCTAGAGTCACTGGAATAAAAATAGGCTTCTATGAATTTAAGCTTTCTGCATATGCAGACAATGTCCTTTTTCATTTAGCTCACCCCAGTACTACTATACCAGTGGTTATGGAGCTTATAGAGGAGTTCAGCGAGTTTTCTAACTATAAAATCAATAGAGAAAAAACCTTAGTTTTTCCGCTGAACTCCAGGGTGCTTAAGTCTGAGGTGACAGCACTTGGTTTGCAGTGGAGAACGTCCAAGCTTACTTATTATGGGGTCGTTTTGGCCCGTAGTGATTCTAAGATGGTACAGCTAAATTTAGACCCGATAAGGAATACCATTCAATCAGACCTCGCTAGATGGAATTAACTCCCGTTATCCTTATGGGGTAGGGTTAGTCTGACGAAAATGAATATTTTGCCTAGGGTATTGTAACCATTAATCATGCTGAACTTGTGGTTGCTGTTCAGCTGGTTTAAGAATATGCATGCAATCATTTCAGAGTTTATTTGGCAGGGGAAAACTCCACGCAGAGCTTATAATAAGATGGTTGCTACTAAGGAGAAGGCAGGGTTAAACTTACTCCATTTGGCTTTATATTATTGGGCAGGCAGTGTAAGTAAGTATTTAAGATGGCTCCTAGTTCCCACTGAGCACTCCCCAGCTGTTTATGTCCCCACATGGGTTAAGCTAGAGGTGGAACTAATAAAGGAGGCAGGGTTTGATCTTACCTCACTTCTTTATGCTTCATCGAAGTCCTTATCTGGGGAACCTTTTCCCACTCCGATTAAAATGTCTTTAAGAACACATGCACAATTGTGTTCATTTTTAAGCTATTCCCCCAGTAAAGACAAAAATCAACCTTTGTGCTGAAACTTGAATTTAAAAATTGGAGGTAAAATGATTCAGAGCTCCTGGCTTCCTGAGATGAGGGACCTGAGGATTTCAGATCTTTTTCAGGAGGTGGAGTGTCTCCTGGTACAGACTTTAATTAACAAGTTCCGTATTGCCCCATGGCACTTCTTTAGAGTTTACCAGCTTAGACATTTGCTGGTACAATCTTTTAGGAAACAAGTCGGGTCTCAGCCATCCGAGGGCCTATTTGAGGCTCTTGCTAGAACTATTTGGGAGCCGCACGTAGTTTCCAGATTCTATAAATGCTTACTTGAGTGGGCATTTCAGCAGTTTGATGGTACCTCCCACTATTGGAACACCGCTTTTGGGGACCCGGGGAGGGATTTGACCGTAATCTGGTGGCATTCTTACAAGTATATATCTCAGGACAGGCTGAGAGTTATGCAGTTTCAGTTTCTGAATAATATGTTCTGGACTCCACAAAAGTTGTATAAAATTGGCCGTATTGCAGATTCAAAATGCAATTTTTGCTTTCAGCAGGATGGAACATTACTTCATATTTTCTGGGAATGTTCCAGGGCCAAAGTACTGTGGGAGCAGATTAAGGAATGGGTGGATCCGCTGTTGGGGCTTGATCACCTATTTAGTCCTGAGGTTTGTTTACTGGGGGATTACTCTAGAATTAAGGTTGAAGCTAGACGGTATTATATGGCCATCATTTCAGCGGTACTCAAGAAGGTGGTTTTGAAACATTGGACGGATGGAGATTTAATTACTTGCACAGAATGGTTACAGGAGTTGCTTTTTAACCTGAATATGGAAAAATTTAGTGCGATTCGTAAGAATGGTTTGTTAAAGTATGGTAGGATTTTGGGAAGGTTACACGAGTTGTATTTACTTCAGACGGGTGCAAATTCCCCTTAATTTCCTAATATTAGATGAAAAATGTTTAATGATATGGTACATCACCTTTTAATTCTGTCTGCTGTGGGAGGGGGGAAGGAACAGGGGAAGGGAGGGAGGGCAAGGTGCTCCTGTTAACGTACCTGGAAATCTTTACATTGTCACATGTGGGTATTGATGTTTGGATTATTCTGTATTGGTGCATCTTGCTCTGTATTGGGAGAAAACCTTAATAAACTTGAATTTAAAAAAAAAAAATAAAAAATCTGCAGCAGTCCTGACACAGGTCTGTTGAGCCTGCTGATTCCCCCTCTCTCACTCACTCGTTCCGTTTCTGCTGGCACTGCAGACTGGCCTTTTGTACTGGGCTCCTGCCTGCGTTGCCACCTTTTTCTGCCAACAAAGAAATCTGCAGCAGTCACGTATAGAGCTCCATTGAGCTCACTCACTCCCCTCTCTCACCTCGCCACAGTGTTTCTCTATCTTGCAGGCTGCCCTTTGTACTGGACTCCTGCCTGCATTGGCACCTTTTTTCTGCCCACAAAGAAATCCACAGCTGTTCCGACAGAGCTCCGTGAGGTTGCTCACTCCCCCTGTGTCACTCACTCATTCTGTTTCTCCTGGCGCTGCAGGCTGTCCTTTTGCACTGGACTCCTGCCTCTGTTGGTGCCTTTGTCTGCCCACAAAGAAATCTGCAGCAGTCCTGACAAAGCTCCGTTGAGCTTGCTCACTCCCCTTCTCTCACTCGCTCATTCCGTTTCTGCCGGCGCTGCAGACTGCCCTTTTCTATTGGGCTCCTGCCTGAGTTGCTGCCTTCTTCTGCCCACAAAGAAATTTGCAGCAGTTACAATAGAGCTCCGTTGAGCTCTCTCACTCCCACTCTCTAACTCGCTCATTCTGGTTTCCCCTGACACTGCAGGCTGCCCATTTGTACTGGGCCCCTGTGTGCAGCACTGGCTTTTTCTGCTCACAAACAAATCTGCAGCAATCCCAACAGAGCTCCGTTGAGCTCACTCACTCCCCCTGCCTTACTTGATTGTTCTGTGTCTCCTCCCACTGCAGGCTGCCCTTTTGTACTGGGCTCCTGCCTGCATTGGTGGCTTGTTCTGGCCAGAAAGAAATCTGAAGCAGTCCCGACACAGCTCCATTGAGCTCTCTCATGCACTCATTCTGTTTTGGCCAGCGCTGCAAGCTGGCCTTTTGTACTGGGCTCCTGCCTGCTTTGCTGCATTTTCTGCCCACAAAGAAATCTGCAGCAGTCACAATAGAGCTCCGTTGAGCTCGCTTACTACCGTCACTCGATTGTTCCGTTTCTCTTGGCGCTACAGGCTGCGCTTGTGTACGGGGCTCCTGGCTGCGTTGGCACCTTTGTCTGTCCACAAAGAAATCTGTAGCTGTCCCGACAGAGCTCCGTTGAGGTCGCTCAGTCTCCCTCTCTCAAGTGCTCATTCTGTTTGTCCTGGTGTTGCAAGCGGCCCTTTTTGTATGGGGCTCCTGCCTGCATTGCCTCCTTTTTCTGCCCACAAAGAAATCTGCAGCAGTCCTGATAGAGCTCGGTTGAGCTTACTCAGTCCCCCTGTCTCACTTACTTGTACTGTTTCTCCCACCACTGCAGGCTGGCCTTTTGTACTGGGCCCCTGCCTGCAATGATGCCTTTTTTCTGCCCACAGAGAAATCCACAGCAGTCCTGACAGTACTCCGGTAAGTTTGCACACTCCCCCTGTCACTTGCTCTCTCATTCTGTTTCTTCCAGTGCTGCAGGCTGCCCTTTTGTACTGGGCTCTTGTGTTGGGGACTTTTTCTGCCCACCAACAAATCTGCAGCAGTCCTGACAGAGCTCAGTTGAGCTCGGTCACTCCCCCGTCTCAGTTGTTCAGTCTTAATCTGTCTCAAACAGTGATTTCCCACAGTGACCATGCTATTCTCTGGCAGGAGTGCAAAAACATATTTTAGCCAGGTTGTGAAAAATGGCAGCTGTACTGTTCATAAGGAGGTGTGGAAAAATGCCACTGTTGAAAATGTGGCGTGAAAATATTACAAAATTGCGAAGTTACAAGGGTGCATGGAAACAGTTCAACGCACGCTTATAACACACTCATGTTATGGAGTTTCGTCACCAAATTTCAACATAGGCATTTTAGGACCTCTGCTCGTGAACAGTGCCACTGTCATTTTCTTAATCTGTCCTGAACAGTGTTTTCCCACATCGACTGCGTTATTCTGCGCCGGAAATGTGAAAACACATTTCGGTCAGGATGTGAAAAATGACAGCTGTACTGCTAATAAGGAGGTGTGAAAAAATGCCACTGTTGAAAATGTGTCGTGAAAATATTACAAAATTACGAAGTTACAAGGATGCGTGAAAACAGTTCAACACAAGCTTGTAACACAGTCATATTATTGAGTTTCATCACCAGATTTTCAACATAGGCATTTTAGGACCTCTGCTCATGAACAGTATCACTGTCATTTTCTTAATCTGTCCCGGACAGTGATTTCCCATAGCAACCGGTCTATTCTGCGCTGGAAATGTGAAAACACATTTCGGCTTGGATGGGAAAAATGACAGCTGTACTGCTTATAAGGAGGTGTGAAAAAATGCCACTGCTGAAAATGTGGCGTGAAAATATTACAAAATTGTGAAGTTACAAGGGTGCATGAAAACAGTTCAACACAAGCTTGTAACACAGTCATATTATTGAGTTTCATCACCAAATTTTCAACATAGGCATTTTAGGACCTCTACTCATTAACAATGTCACTGTCATTTTCTTAATCCATCCTGAACACTGATTTCCCACAGCAACTGCACTATTCTGTGCCAGTAGTGCGAAAACACATTTCTGCCAGGAAGTGAACAATGACAGCTGTACTGTTCACAAGGAGGTGTGAAAAGATGTTAATGTTGAAAATCTGGCATGAAAATACTGCAAATTCGCAAATTTACGAGCGTGCATAGCAACTGCTCAATGCACGCTCGTAAAACAGTCATTTTTTTTTATTTTTTCCACTAAATTTGCAACATAGACTTTTTGAGAGTCCACCTCATGAACACTGGCACTGTTGTTTCATTAATCAGCAGCAAAAGGAGATTCCATGCAGTGACCGCAAAATCACCTTTTGGGGCTGATTAATGCTATGACAGTTCGAGAAGTCATGGGAAGGGGTCCCAAAAACCCCATGTTGAAAATTTGGTGCCAAAATTCCAAAAAATTACTGAGATATGCAGCAAAGTTGAAAAAACCCTATTTCTACCATTATACAGCTTACCTGCATTTCCTCAGTTAGCGGTTGGCTTTAAAGAGTGCAGACGTGTTCCCGGTCCAGCGAAGATTGTCGCGCCAGACTCCGGAGGTAATTATTGGGTGAGGGGGTGTGTGGGGAGGCAGGGTGCACTTTCAGTGGGTGCAGATGGTGGGAGGGGGGCCAGGGAGACCGCGAGGGATAGTTTTCTGATTTCACAGGTTTAAAAAAAACAAACATTGTGGGACAGTTTTTTTCTTCACAGGGGCATTGGGCATGCATGCCACCCGACTGCTTCTTTTTGGGGGGCCAGTAGCCGACGGGAGATTGGACACCCCCATCGGCACATAACTGAAGGGGAGGTTCACATTATGCCGATGGGGACCGGGGCACCCAGTCGGCACACAATAACATGGGGGTGGGGTTTGACATAATGCCAATGGGGAGGGGGCTCCCCCATCACAATCAACATTGGGCCACTGAAGCCGATGGGGATTGGGGCCCCTTTGGCAACTAAACAGTGGGAAGATATGTTTAGAACACGGTGGCAAGCCACCACCATGTTCACAAACAATATCACATTTTTTTACATCCCACCCTGCAATGATGGGTCGCTCCCTCATTGCAGCGGATGGCTGACACTGCAATGACGAGGCGGCCCCTGATTGCAGCTGCTACTTTTTTAGAAGATTGTGTCATGCTGGCTGAACTATTGTCAGCAGCAGTGTGCCACGGCATTGGGGGAAGCGGGACAAGCCTTTGCAGGCTGTGGGAGCTTTGGCCACAACAGTGCCCTGCCTCCACAACCTGCTTGTGGAGAAAGCTGCCGCAACATGTTTCTTGTGCATGCGAGCAATCAACATTAAAAAGAAGATGAGTGACCAACTCACTTTTGTGACCACATATGAAGGGGGTACTAAGGAAGTGATTGAGATAGTAAAGAAAAATATCTCCATCCTTAGGGGGACTGTCCAGAACTAAAACACTGGATGCAGAAACCCCTTAGGATTTCTTATAGAAGGGAACAAAATATCAGAGACTCAGTGGTAAATAGTTACCAATCCAGAAGCATTCCTATCCAAAAACAGACTCCTAAGTTGGCCACTAAACCTTGTGGTGACTGCAGGATGTGTAAATATATTGATAGATGTAAGCAGTTTATTAACCCCCAGACAGGAGAAATGGCTAATGTTGTGGGAAAGATCCACTGTGGCACTGAATATGTGATTTATCTGTTAAAGTGCAGCTGTGGGAGCTACTATGTGGGTAGAATCTAAAGAAAATTTAGACAACGCCTTAATGAACATGTTTTGGCAATTAGAAACAACAACCCCAAGTATGCCTTAGCAGCACATGTAAATGCACAGACAGACAAATCACAACACACGATGAGAACTACTGGCATAGAAGTTGTTCCCATAGACATTAGCGGAAGAGATATAGGTAACTTCTTTGATAAAAAAGAGCAAAAATGGATTTATGGTCTGGGGGCACTCAAACCACCTGGCCTTAATGGCAAATTTGAATTAAGACTCTTCTTAAAGAAAAGAAAGTAATGCTATAACAATGAAATGATTAAATAAATGCTTCCCTCACCCTTTTCACTCCTTCCTTCTCTCCCCCTTCTTATATAGCTGCTTTTTAAAGTAGAAACACAGCTCCCATTTGAGATATACTGATATGTCTAAACTGCTTTTTAAAGATGTTTGTATTTATATTTATATTTTGTTCCTTCACAGATGAGACAGTGGAAGCCATGACAGATCGAGATTTGCACTAATTGAAAAGATAAATAACTTTATAGGATACATAGTGTGTGTTATTTATTATATATTTTTTGCCTTGATGCCACTGAGGCATTTGTTTCTGTTGTCATGTGCTTATTTTATTAGTCATTATGCGTAGGAGCATATGGCTGGTGCACTAATTAAATGATGTTTATAAAACAGGTAGGTACCTGACATACTGTTATTTTCGGAAGAAGCCTTTGGGCGATACGTAAAGAACTACCTGCTACACTGGTTACAGCACTCTGTACTTGATAGATGAAGGAAAACATTCATTTGACTGTGAACTGAATATTCGTGGTGTCCTTTTGCTGGGGTGAGTGCAGCACTGAAGATATATACACTTGACGGGCCTGCACTTCTGCAGCAGCAGATGTAAGACATATACAATGACCTCTGACTGCAGAAGCATGGGAGCCACAAAATCCATGACAGCAAAACCACAATAGTATTTCTGTTTGCTGAAGTTCAAGCACCTCTGGGGCCTGCATGTCTTCAGCCACAGGTATTAGATATACACTCCAACTTCTGCCTTTAGATGGGCAGGCACCTATTACAGAGGTGGGAGTACTTTTGCAATGAGGGTATCATAGTTACTGCAACGTATCTCAAATTGTTAAAGGGGTAGCAGGTTTTCAGATACAAAAATTGCAATAGTATGTCTGTGTGCATCAGTGCAGGCCCCTAAGGGGGCTCCTCAGTAAGACATGTACACCGACTTCTCACTGCAGACGTAAGGCAAGTGTGGGACTTGCCAATACACAGATGGAAATAACTGTTGCAATGCGTGTATCATGGCTTCAGCAGCAGATATAGAAATTGTTTAAGGGGATAGCATGTTTTTAGTTACGCATATAGAATACCATACAGTAGCATATCATGCAACCTAGTGAGGTACCTCATACAGTGTGCATGAGTACCTTTGTGAGCAGAGATGCAGGACCCATGGGGATTTCTGTCTGCAGAACACATTGGACAACATATAAACACAGATGTGACTGCAGATGCAAATCCAGAAAGGTAGCACATGAGTGCTGCTTCATTTGTGTCATCTGGAAACAGTTGTCTCACCTGGTGATAGCTGTCTGTGGTTGCTTGTGTGGGCTTGTTCTTTTGTTGCTTGGGGGGATAGGGAGTTAGGGTTAGAAACCCTAATGCCACATGTCACTATTTTTGTGGCATTAACTTGAATCCTAACTGTAGCACTAACAGTTTTTTGCAATGCATTTCCTTTCTTTTTGAGATAGTAGAATTGTATCCTCATTCACACAGGTCCCTTTGAGAACTGCATAAACACAATCATTTGTGCCAAAGGATAACAGGGATTGCTTACAAATAGGTCCACTGGTCACCAGGAAAAGAGCTTGGAGGCTGCCACTGGAGATCAGGGAATAGAGGCAGTTTTTTGGGGGACAGGCACCTGCTAAACGTTACAGTAACAATTATTCAGTTCCATGATATCACAGAACCCCCTGGATCCTGTTCCAAAGCTTTATTAATAGAAAAACACACAATTATTTTCACTCATCCACCGGATGCAGTTGAAAAGATTAAGAGCCTGTGGAGGGGTTGTGGGATAATGGATCACACAGAACTTCAGGTTCAACTCACAATCTCTGTGTGATGTTTGTTTTAAAACACAAGTGATAACCTTAAGTAATGGTGTATCCATTTTTCAATACATCAGTCTGCAGCAACAGACTATGCATTTTCTTCATCTGCACGTAGTCAGCACCTACTGACCCACTTATCTTACCGATCTATCTCTTTAGTGAAAGTTATTTAATTCCCTATGTTGGTCTTGTGTGTTTGGGTGATGGGGAGCTCAAAAAATAAAACCCCCAAACAAGCTAAAGACAACGAACCTTAGTGCAGAAGCACTTATGCAAGGGTTACCCCAAAGGTCATTGGCAATAAAGCCAAGTTTCAAAGAAACACATCATCACACATATCCCCATAATATAAAGCATCATGGGATGTATATGCAAATCATCATGACATTTTAGTCTGGTTCATTTTAAAGTAGGAACGCATGGTGCCAAAGGGCCTCTCAATCTGTAATTTACATACATTTTTAAATAACACAATGGGGGTTTTCTGATATCTCTACCACAGTAACTTAATTTTTATAATACAGTCCCCTAGTAACTTTTTACCTGTATTAAAAACACCTAGTGCCCTGGTATTTTCAATATATACAGGTTTCATACACATAAGGCATATACATCAAGGTATTTTATGACATAGTGCTACTGCATACTAACTCCAACAATGAGGAACACAGCCTGTTGTTTTACATCAGCTCGGAGGTCACCATAATAACCTCCCTGTATGAGGACCTGACAGGGAAAAAGGAAAAATTAAAGCAGACACTATAGCGTATACAAGAAAGGGGAGAGGCACCAATAGGTGGCCAACATTATGGACTAGAAATTGTAAAGGATAGATTAAGCTAAGAAATAGAAGAACTGTTGCAACAGATTTAAGAAAAGGTCAGCCCTCAAGAGTGGCAGGATCTTCCTGTCACACAGCCTCATGCCTCATTACACCTCTGACCATGGGGGAACCTAGTACCACCTTGCTTCATTGTGCCTTATTGCTTTAGCAATTGTGTTACTTGTTGTTAACCTTTGTCTCAATAATCTCTTCTTGCAATGAATAGTTGATTGCTATAGTTTACTATTCCTTGTTGTAACAGAATCTGAACCAAGAGTTTAACTATCTGTGACATATCTTAATCAATATAAGGTAGCTTTCTGTTGATGATAAAAATTCAGATTTGGCCTTGAATGTTTGGATGGGGTAAGTTTGCTGCTAGTGGATCATAGTAACTGGAGACACCCTACTGACAGGCTCCATCTGGTGACATCTGACATCATGTTGATTTATGTATTTTTAGAAAATGGGCTTTTTATTTCCTGGCATCTGATTGGCTAGTACCCTAGTCAAGGGGGTACATTAACTTTCAATAGATGCCCAGGAAATAAAATGTACCAGCCCAAACTACCCCTTTATGCACTAAGTATCCTAGTGCCCACCCTGTTTCCTAATTGGCTAAGACACCTAATTTGCATTTCAAATCGCTGCCATTTTTTCCCCTCACTTAGCAAGAGAAACTGTCCCCACACACTGTCTAAACTCCATATTTGCTTGAATTCTTTGTTTTTCTTGAAGTTTAACAAAAAAAAGCAGTTCTTCATAGTCCTACACAGAGGCATGCACAGACTGTCATCAACTGCACTCCACTCCCATTTTCTCACAAAAACTAACCAATCTGCTTTGTAAAAAAACAAATGCCAAGTTAAAAGCTCATTCTTCATAGTTCTTCACACAGAAACCCTGTCACCAACTGAGCTCCACTCCCCTTTCCTCAGAAAAAACAACTCACGCCTATTTAAAAAAAAAACTGCAAGTTTGAAGCAGCTCTTCTAGGCTATGGCAACTGACACTATTCCCCCATTTCAGCCACACTGCTTTTCAGTCTCTCGTCCTACACAGACCACTGCATTTCTGCCTGCCAAGTCCCAGATGACTCTGGAGTGACACAATTTTTTTTTTCTTTATCCCGGTACTGTGACAACTTCCAGCAGAATTCAGTATAGGTAAAAACAATGCTTGCTCTTATCTACTCGCGGGTCACCACTTTTATATAAAACCGGGCGGCAGCTCATTTTCTGTTCCAGTAGACTGTGAATATGTGTGTAACTACCCTGCAGGAGAGGAGCCGTATTTTGTTCTTTTTCCTTACCACAGATGTATGCCCATCTGCAGCACGGAAAACGAACAAAATGCTGCTCCCATTGTGCTCTTCTGAACTGCACAAAATAAAAAATACTTTAAAATGCAGCAGTTTCTAAATATCCATACAAGGGAAATTATGTCAAATTCACTTCTCCTGAAGTGAAGACCTGTTGCACTGTCTCAAACCATGTCTTTTTTCCCCAATGGCAACAGCTATCTTCCCAGTATAAAAAAAACAAAGAACAAAAGGCAGTCTTGTAAATGAAAATGAAACAAAGGGAAAGAAAACTATTACATAACAACACGGGGTGGGGAGCTTAAGAAACAAACTCTGCTGTTGGGGCACCAACAACATTTAACCAGCTCTTTGTTTTCTTTTCCTCAACTACAGCATCCTCATTAGGACAAAAGTCCTCTATTGCAGAACAGGAGGAGGAACTATTTAATCACAAAACAATAATGCAAATTAATGTTTTTATTACCAATCTTTTTCTCAAATATATATTTTTTTTTTTTTTACTGTGCCAATTTTCTAAGTGCAATAATACCCTCCATGGTGGGCTTTATTGGGAAATACCAGACCTTCCAGGGGTTATATGGCCCTTTGCCTGCGGCATCAGGCCTCATTACGCCCCTGGGCGGTCCGGTATTTCCCAATATAGCCCACCCTGTTGGGTATTATTGCTTACTTATTCCAGTTCCACTGTAACGTGTCTCATTTGGGTTCATAATCATTATTCATCATAGTTTCAAACATTCAGCCAATTGCCTCTGCTGTGAAAGTTTTTTTTTCTTTCTGTGCACATCTCACTATATACCTTTCACACATTACCTCCATACACACACATAGTGAATCTTTACTTTTCAGAAATGTTCATAATACTGTCTCACAAACCGTATTTTGTATATTTTTTTTTTTTTTCGTTGTTTAACCAGGTATAGCACACTAAGCTGAAAGCTTTGTTACAGGAGCGACCTGGGAGCACAAGGAGATTAAGTGACTTGCTCAGGGTCACACAGTATGCAAGTGGAAGCTGTGGGATTCAAACCCAGGTCTGGTCTGCTGGATGTTACCAGATTTGCAGCTCAGAGCCTTAGACCACTGCGCTATACTGCCTTCTATATTATATTATATTATATTATAGATATATATATATATATATTTATATATATATATTATTACTATACTATATTATTTATCATATGTTCAGATATTTACACCATTAGATGAGAGACAGCTAAGAGGACAAATAGTGTGACAGGGTTGTAAAGAGCTGCAGTTCTTGTGTGCTAGACATCTGATAAAATGTATTTAAATGTGCAGCTCCTGTATAAAGGATGAACTAAATTTATTTATCAGAAAGTTTAAATTATATCAACTGAATTCAAAACATTGAAGAAAAAATAATCTCTGGGATTATCCCAGGCTCTTTAACCCACAGCAGTGCTGGGTCTTTTGACATTTCCATGCTTTCACAATCTTGGGGTCTTCCTCAATTTATACTGTTTGATCCCAGTGAAAGCCACCGGTGTAGATCGGATACAGTCCAAGAACAAGCATTTGTCAATGCCGAGTGTTGATTGCGTTGTTCTGTTGAGCTCTCGCAGTGGGCATCTGTCAGTGGCTCAGTCTGTTAATCCCAGTGCTGCAGGCTGCTCTTTTGTACTGGGCTGGTGAGTGCATTGGCACCTTGTTCTGCTGAGGAAGGAATACGCAGCTCTCCCGAGAGAGCTCCATTGAGGTGGCTCACTCCCCCTGTGTCACTCACTCATTTCGGGTCTCCTGTCACTGCAGGCTGCCTTTTTGTACTGGGCTCCTGCCTGTGTTGGTGGCTTTTTCTACCCATGAAGAAATCCACAGCTGTCCCGGCAGAAGTCCATTGAGGTCGCTCAGTCCGCCTGTCTCACTCACTCATTCCGGTTCTCCTGGCGTTGCAGGCTGCCCTTTTGTACTGGGCTCCTGTCTCTGTTGGTGCCTTTTTCTGCCCACAACTAAATCTGCAGCAGTCCTGACAAAGCTCCATTGAGCTTGCTCACTCCCCTTCTCTCAATCTCTCACTCTCTCACTCTGTTCTGCTGGAACTGCAGGCTGCCCTTTTGTACTGGGCTCCTGCCTGCAGTGGCGGCTTTTTCTGGCCAGAAAGAAATCTGAAACAGTCCTGACACAGCTCCACTGAGCTCGCTCACTGTCCGTCTGTCACTCTTGCATTCCGTTTCTGCCGGCGCTGCAAGCTGGCCTTTTGTACTGGGCTCCTGTCTGCATTGCAGCATTTTCTGCCCACAAAGAAATCTGCAGCAGTCACACTACAGCTCCATTGAGCTCGCTCAGTACCGCTGTCACTCGCTCGTTCTGACTGTGCTTTTGTATGGGGCTCCTGGCTGCATTGACACCTTTGTCTGTCCACAAAGAAATCTGCAGCTGTCCTGACAGAGCTGTGTTGAGGTCGCTCAGTCTCCCTCTCTCATTGCTCATTCTGTTTGTCCCACTGCTGCAGGCTGCCCTTTTGTACTGGGCCCCTGTCTGTATTGATGCCTTTTTCTGCCCACAAAGAAATCTGCAGCAATCCTGACAGCGCTTTGGTGAGTTCGCTCACTCCCCCTCCCTCACTTGCTCTCTCGTTCTGTTTCTTCCAGTGCTGCAGGCTGCCCTTTTGTACTGGACTCTTGTGTTGGGGCCTCTGTCTGCCCACAAACAAATCCACAGCAGTCCCGACAGAGCTCAGTTGAACTCGGCCACTCCCCCCTCTCACTCGATTGATCTTAATCTGTCCCAAACACTGATTTCCCACAGTGACCATGCTATTGTGCGGCAGGATTGCAGAAACATATTTTAGCCAGGATGTGCAAAATGACAGCTGTAGTGTTCATAAGAAGTTGTGAAAAAATGCCAGTGTTGAAAATGTGGCGTGACAGTATTACAAATTTGCGAAATTGGAAGGGTGCATGGAAACAGCTCAACGCACGCTTGTAACACAGTCATGTTATGGCAGTCCCAACAGAGTTCCCTTGAGCTCGCTCACTCCACTTCTCTCACTCGCTCATTCTGTTGTGCCGGCACTGCAGGCTGCCCTTTTCTACTGGGCTCCTGCCTGCGTTGCTGCCTTCTTATGCCCACAAAGAACTTTGCAGCAGTTACAATACAGCCCTGTTGAGCTCACTCACTCGTTCATTGTGGTTTTCCTGCCACTGCAGGCTGCCCTTCTGTACTGGGCCCCTGCATGCATTGCTGCCTTTTCCTACCCACAAACAAATATGCAGCAGTCCCAACAAAGCCCTGTTGAGCTCACCGACCCCCCCTCCCTCACGTGGTCATTCTGTGTCTCTTGGCACTGCAGGCTACCCTTTTGTACTGGGCTCCTGCCTGCATTGGTGGCTTTTTCTGGCCAGAAGGAAATCTGAAGCAGTCCCGACACAGCTCCACTGAGCTCGCTCACTCCCCCTCTGTCACTCTCGCATTCCGTTTCTGCCGGCACTGCAAGCTGGCCTTTTGTACTGGGCTTCTGCCTGCATTGCCGTATTTTCTGCCTACAAAGAAATCTGCAGCAGTCACACTAGAGCCCTGTTGAGCTCACTCACAACTGCTCTGTCACTCGCTCATTCTGTTTCTCTTGGCGCCACAGACTGCACTTTTGCATGGAGTTCCTGGCTGTGTTGGCAACTTTGTCTGTCCACAAAGAAATCCGCAGCTGTCCTGACAGAGCTCTCATCTCTCATTCTGTTTGTACTAGTGCTGCAAGCTGCCCTTTTATATGGGGCTTCTGCCTGCATTGGCGCCTTTTTCTGCCCACATAGAAATCCCAGCAGCTCTGACAGAGCTCCGTTGAGCTCACTAAGTCCCCTTGTCTCACTCGCTCATACTGTTTCTCCCACTGCTGCAGGCTGGCTTTTTGTACTGGGACCCTATGCCTGTATCGATGCCTTTTTCTGCCCACAAAGAAACCTGCAGCAGTCCTGACAGCGCTTCGGTGAGTTCGATCACTCCACCTCCCTCACTCGCTCTCTCGTTCTGTTTCTCCCAGTGCTGCAGGCTGCCCTTTTGTTCTGGGCTCTTGTCGTGTGGCCTTTGTCTGCCACAAACAAATCTGCAGCAATCCTGACAGAGCTCAGTTGTGCTCGGTCACTCTCCCTTCTCACTCGGTCAATCTTAATCTGTCCCAAACACTGATTTCCCACAGTGACCGTACTATTGTCCGCAGAAGTATAAAACATATTGTAGCCAGGATGTGAAAAATGACAGATGCTGTGTTCATAAGGAGTTGAAAAATGCCACTGTTGAAAATGTGGCGACAGTTTTACAATTATGGTTAAGGCGGGTGCGTGGAAACAGTTCAACGCACGCTTGTAACACAGTCATGTTATGGAGTTTCGCCACCAAATTTTCAACATAGGGATTTTTGACCTCTGCTCATGAACAGTGCCACTGTCATTTTCTTAATCTGTCCCTAACACTGATTTCCTACAGTGACCATGTTATTCTGCGCCGGAACTGCGAAAACACATTTCGGTCAGGATGTGAAAAATGACAGCTGTACTGCTTATAAGGAGGTGTGAAAAAATGGCACTGTTGGAAATGTGATGTGACAATATTACAAATTCGAGGTTATTACAGGCGTGAAAGTGCGTGAAAGACACTTGTAACAGTCCAATTGATGGGCTATCATCACCAAATTTTCAACATAGCCATTTAGGACCTCTGCTCATGAACAGTACCATTGTCATTTTCTTAATCTGTCCCGAACAGTGATTTCCCACAGTGACAGCTCTATTCTGCTCCGGAAGTGCAACAACACATTTTGGCCAGGATGGGAAAAATGGCAGCTATACTGTTCATAAGAAGGTCTGGGAAAATAGCAATGTTGCAAATCTGGAGAGAAAATATTAGAAATTCGTGAAGTTACGAGCGTGCGTGCCAACTGAGCAATGCACGCTCGTAACATAGTCATTTTATGGAGTATCGTTACCAAATTTTCAACATAGGCATTTTAGGACCTCTACTCATGAACAGTGTCACTGTCATTTTCTTAATCTGTCCTGAACACTAATTTCCCACAGCGACCGCGCTATTCTGCGCTGGAAGTGCGAAAACACATTTTGGCCAGGATGTGAACAATGACAGCTATACTGCTCACAAGGAGGGTGACAAAATGCCAATGTTGAAAAGTGGCATGAAAATATTGTACATTGGCGAAGTTATGGCGTACATAGCATAACTCATAGCATGCGCTCATAAAACAGTCATTTTTTTGATTTTCCGCAAATTTGCAACATAGGCTTTTGAGCCACCTCATGAACACTGGCACTGTCGCTTGCTAATCAAGCCCCGGGAAGGGTGATTCCGCGACAGTGACCGCGAAACCACCTTTTGGGGCTGATTAACGCCATGACAGTTCAAGAATTCATGCAGAGGGATCCTAAAAACCCCATGTTGAAAATTTGGTGAAAAAATTCCCAAAAATGCCCGAGATATGCACTAAAGTTGAAAAAACCCTATTCATTACATTATACAGCTTACCCGCATTTCCTCAGTTTGTGGTCGGCTTTGAAGAGTGCAGACGTGTTCCGGGTCCAGCGAAGATCGTCTCGCCGTGCTCCGGAGGTAAGTATGAGGTAAGGGGTGTGTGTGGAGAGGCTGGGTGCACAGTGGGTGGGTGCGGGTTGTGGGGGGGTGCAGGGAGACTACGAGGGACCATTTCCTTTCTTTCAGGTACAAGAAAATGTCGCGGGACGCTTTCCACATTTCAGGGCCATGGGGCACGCTGGGGTGGGCTCCCAGTGTGCCACCAGAGTCAGTGGGGACAGCTGTAGCCAATGGGGATTGGGAACCACCATCAGCAAACAACAAAGGGGATTATTTCTGCCGACGGGATTGGGAAACCCATCGGCAAACAACAAAGGGGATTCTTTCTGCCGATGGGGATTGGGCACCTCATCGGTAAACAATAAAAGGGGGGTTTATTTCTGCCAACAGGGACTGGGCACCCTCCGTCAGCAAACAACAAAGGGGGGGGGATTCCTTTCTGCCAACAGGGAGTGGGCTCCCCTGTCGGCAAATAAACATTGGGGGGTACATATTGTTTGTGAATACAGCGGCAAGCCACCGCCATGTTCACAAACAATACCACAGATGCTACATCCCGCCTGCAATGACGGGTCGCTCCTTCATTGCAGCGGATGGCTGACGCTGCAATGACGAAGGGGCCCCTGATTGCAGCGGCTAATTTGTTTGAAAGTTGTGGCACGCTGGCTGAACTAGTGTCAGCAGCAGCATGCCACAGCATTGGGGGACGGGGGACCAGCCTTTGTAGGCTGTGGGGGCATTGGGCACAACAGTGCCACGCCTCCACAACCTGCTTCTGCAGAAACCTGCCGCAACATGCTTCTTGCGCATGCGCGCAATCAACATAAAAACTATATATACAAACTGTATCAGGCAAAACGTTTTTAACAGGACAAATTATGTCTTCCAATTGTTAACATACTATGTCAGCTGAGCAATGTATCTACTCTTTTGCAAATTAACTTCAGATAGGAAAAGACCCCCAAATCATTGTATGACAAGAAAAAATCACAGTAATGCCCTAGCCCCACATAACTATTTCTCCACCCTTTTCCATTCAGCTTCACTTAACCATCCTACCCCTTAAAAAGTTAAAAGGCCAGCTATAAAGAATGTTACTGCATGTAGAATATGTTTGCAGTCCCCCCAACTACATTCAATTACAGAATGATCAGAAGTGCCATATGAATTTATTTTTGTGATTGGGTTCTAAGGGCGGACAATAAGTGAGACTGAAAAAGCAATATTATGAGTGAGGGGGAGACTTTTGAAATGTGTGTGATCCTGGATTAAGGAAAGGGGTATTGTAAAGAGCTCTGAGATGCCTGTAGTTTATAAAATTCCATGCAGGGATTTAAGGGCCATCAGTAGCTTAGGTGTCCAAGGAGTCCAACCACCAACCACCTTTTGTTTTATTACTGAAGGGGTTTGGTAAGAACAGCCAGGTGTGAATCTTTGTGATGCATTCCAACAGCTGGGAAAAGTTGCGATCAGAGCCAGACGGCTCTACTGTCAGCAATGTGACTTGGAGGGTACCAGCAAGTAGAGACTGAGACTGTCGGTCTCTACTTAGATGTAGTCTGAAAAAGAGAGAAATCCTTCAGCCATTACCAACCTGAGTGCTGACAAATCTGCATACTGTCTTTCACTGCCTAAAACTGTTGCGGTCACACCACCAAGCTAGCTGGCCCCAGGTTAGTTTCTATTGCATTCACCAGACTCACCCACACAGCTGCTGTTTTAAATTTAATTTTTGAATGAGAAACGGTTGACATATGGGTGCTGGGTACTAGGGAGAATCCAACTAGTAATGCTGACACAGCAGGCAGCAGTGTGGCATCATTGCCATTGTCAGTGCTGAGGGAGGGATATTGAGTCATGTGCTGCTGATGGTCCAGTGTCCAAAGAGACTCAAGACACAGCATTTCATTATTTTACAGTCCCTCTGGTTCTGAGATTAGGCATATTAAGCAATTAAAGAAGCCCGTTCTGTGCTGGGACCCAATCCATACTTTTTATTTCAAAATGTGTGTGACCCCCCCCCCTTAAAACTTAAAAAAAGCCAACAGTATTACATTGCCTTTTCGATCAGAAGATGTACATTCAACGTTAATGATTTGATTTAAGTATTTAAGTAACTGGCTTCTGCTGGAGTACAGTAAGTGAGAATGCAGAAGCAATGTTATGAGGGAGAGGAGAGACTTCTGAAATTGTGTGGGTGTGTGTGTGTGTGTGTGTGATATCCTGGACGACAGAACTGGGTATTGAATTGGGCTCTGGGATTTAAGGGCGGTCAGAACTACTGTAGGTAGTGTGTCCGAAGATGACATCCACCCACCGCCTTTTTTTTCTTTTTTTTTTTTAAGTAGGGTTTTGGAAATTGAAAAGAACAGCCAGGTGGGAATCTCTGTAAAGCATTCCAAAAGCAGGTAAAACTTGAGAGGAGACTGAGTCTCTCAGTCTCTACTAGCAGGTAGCATCCAAAAGTTGTAAATCATTTAGGTGAGATAGGCTGTCATTGCCAACATGAGTAGTGCTAACAAAACCTCATTCTGTCTCTAGCTTCTGAAAAGTTTCGCAGTCACACAACCAATCCAGTTGACCCTGGATTAAGTTCTTTTGCAATCTCCAGACTCACTCACTCAAGTGCTGCTTTAAAACTTAATTTTGGAATGAAAAGTAGTTGATGTACTGGGGCTAACTACTAGGGAGAATTCAGATAATAATGTTGACACAAGCAGCAGTGTGGTAGTATCATTGCTAATGTCTGTGCTAAGGAAGGGTGGGGGGGTTGAATGCTACTTCTCGTATGGTATCCATATACAAAGAGGCTCAGGGTAGAGCCTTTCATTTTTTTGCAGTCCCTCCGGTCCTTGGATTGGGCATATGAAATAGTTAAAGAAGCTTTTACATCATGTACTTTATAATGTTGTTCCTTCATTTTTAATTGAATAAAGATCTGTAAATACATGGGGCCCAATTCCAGAATGCAGTACACCTGGTGCAAGGTGATTTACGCCAGACCCTATGGCATAAATCGCACCTTGCGCCACACGTACTGCAAGTCACAATTGCAAGAGGTGACTTGAACCATGCAGTATGTGGGTTGCGCCAATGATGGGCTATGCCACCCATTATGCTTGCAACTCACAGTGACATGGCACAAGGGTGGTTTATGGCAGCAACTGCACCATATTCCGGAAGGGTGGGTGCCATAACCACTTATGCCATTCCAGGACCCGGTATGACTTAGTGGGGTTAGACCAGCTAGGAGGTGGTCTAATGGGCATCCATCCTAGCACAGTGACAGGTGCCCCCCCCACAGCACCGCAGAAATTACATGGATGTGCTCCCTGTGAACCCCACTGTGTCATGTCCCACACCCCCAAACTTTGGGGACCACCGGGTCCATTTTCAGACATGCCCCCCCCAACTGCTTGTGCCAACCGGACAGGCCTCCCAAAGCCCCTAGGTGTGTGCGGGTGCATTTTGGGGCAGGGGGCTCTGGGGGGGGCAGTAGATCGCATGCTGCAACTTGTGGCACCCAGGTCCAGTGTGCCATTCTTTTGGCGCTGGCCTGTGGCTGCCACAAGTCACAGGAATAGGTGCTGGGGACCCTGCTTGTCCTGGAATATGGTGCAGGGTCCACAGCATAGTGCTGCATGGCACAACTCACGCACACCCACAAGCTGCGCCATGCATCTTGTAATTGAGCCCATGTTTTTTTTTCAGAGATGAAAAGAGGCTGACTCCTGTAGTTTGCAAGCACTTGATCTGTAATCCTGTTAGAAGAGTGTTACGGAGGAGTGCTGCCTCACATCTCATTTAAGACCTGTCATAATCTAAGCAACTTTTTTTTTTGTAAATACTTTTATCAGTTTAATTAAGTTAGACATTTTGGGTACATTTTTGTTTCTTGTAAAACTGTACATAAAGTAAAGGAGTTTACACAGATGCACAGATACAACCAGTATTAGTACATCTGTGCCATTAATGATATGGTAGATTGGTCACAGGCTGACAGTTTTCCAGCAGCTAGCAACCAATGATAGGTAATCTAATGTATGAAACAACAGGGTCACCTAAGGGAAATGGGTGTGCATTAGGTTAAAAACTAACACAGAACACTAAACAAGCCTTGTACTCCCTTGCACAACTTTTGTACTATATTTCCTTTGTCCCTGACCTCCTTAGCCAGGTTGGGGGGGTGGGCAGAGGGTGGTGTGAGGTCTGTTTTGTTTGCTGCAATCTAATGTAAACAGGCAACACAAGATACACAGCACAGTACATTTATCAAGAATACCTTTTATAGTGAAAGTTGAAGGGATTCCTACTCGAAAGGATATTTATTTTTTATTCAAATTATTCATGTTGTCATAATTTTGTTGTCTATTTCATTAAAGTTTTTCTTTTGTTTCCATGTTTTGCTAAAACATTCATATCCACTAAGTACATATTTAGTGCTCCAATTGTCTGGGTAGTGAAGAGGTCAGCATAATCATTTTCTGGTATTGAGTTATACATGACTCCCACCAGAAACATTCGTACAGGTTGATCACACCCGATTCATATTGTAATTTGTCTTTCATTCAAAAAAATATTACGTAAAACAACACAAGGTGTAATAGAACATGTCTTGCTGAAAACAAGTGCTCAGTCAAAAAAATTAATGTTGTAAGGCATGGCAAAAAGCAGCAGTATTTGTTGGTTGCAGAAAACATAATCTTGTACCGTATCATATTTCTTTTTTAAGTAAAAATGAGTTCTAAAAAACACAACTAGACACAAGAAACAGCAGTGATCTAGGATTCAGAAAAACTGTTAAAAAGCTATGCCTAATAAAGTTCAGTATTCATATATGAAACCTCCAAGTATGTTATTAATGTTACGTCTTTGAATTTGTTGAGTTTTATCATGTTTTTCTTTTGCCCATTACTGGCAGTGTTGTGAGTGGCAGTCCATGTTGTTAACATAGTTCACTGATGGTACAGTGACATCTGCATATGCATAAATTCTTTTTTTATTCCTATTACAGTAATTGTATATTCGGACTACACATCCGTGATCTCATCACACAAAACTCAGATCAGATTATAGCACATCTGCTGTATCCATAGTACTACTATAGAGGCTATGAAGACTGGTTTCAAAGAAAGAACACAAAATAAACCTGTCACTAAAGAGCAGATGGTGCAGTTTTGGGAAACATATTGCCTAACAATGTGTAAACTGAAATGCAAAAACAGGCAATCAATAAACTGCAGCCTGCAACAGGCATTCCACTGCTGCTACCCACTACCACAGGTGCCATTATTGTCACTGCTGCTACCCACAATCACAGCTGCCATTACTGCCACTGCTACTACCCAGTAATGCAGCTGCCATTACTGTCACTGCTGCCTCACAGTACCACAGCTGCCATTACCACTACTGCTGCTACCCCCTACCAAAACTACAATTACTGCAGCTGCTCCTACATACTACTAAAGCAGCTATTAGTGCCACAGATCCTACCCGTTTCCACAGATGCCATTACTTTCACTGCTGCTACCCAGACCACAGCTGCCATTACTACCACTGCTGCTACCAACTACAGCAGGTGCCATTACTACCACTGCTGCTACTCACAATCACAGCTGCCGTTACTGCCACTGCTGCTACCCACTACCCCAGCTATCATTACTGTCACTGCTGCTATCAACAGTCACAGCTGCCATTACTGCCACAGCTGCTACCAACAACCCCAGCTGCAATTACTGCTACTGCTGCTACCCACTACCACAGCTGCCATTACTGTCACTGAAGCTACCCACCACCATAGCTGTTATAACTGCCACTGCTGCTACCTATTAACCACAGCTACCATTAATGCCACCACAGCTTCCCACTACCACAGTGACCATTACTGCCACAATTGCTACCCACCACCACAGCTGCCATTGCTGTCACTGCTGCTACCCACTACTACAGCTACTATTACTGCCACTGTTGCTACAAACCACCACAGCTGCCACATTCTGCCACTGTATACACCACCACACAGCTGCCATTACTGTCACTGCTGCTACCAACCACCACCAGCTGCCACTGCTCCACTGCTACCCACCACCACTGATGCCATTGCTGCCACTGCTTCCACCCACTACACCAGCTGCCATTACTGCCACTGCTGCTCCCACTACCACAGCTGACATTACTGCTGCAGCTGCTATGCACTACCATGGCTGCCATTACTGCCACTGCTGCTGCCCACCACCACAGTTGCCATTAGTGCCACTGCTGCTATCAACAGCCACAGCTGCCATTACGGCCACGGCTGCTACCAACAACCCCAGCTGCAATCACTGCTACTGCTTCTACCCACTACCACAGCTGCCATTACTGTCACTGAAGCTACCCACCACCATAGCTGTTATTACTGCCACTGCTGCTACCCATTACACAGCTACCATTAATGCCACCACAGCTTCCCACTACCACAGTGACCATTACTGCCACAATTGCTACCACCACCACCACAGCTGCCATTGCTGTCACTGCTGCTACCCACTACTACAGCTACTATTACTGCCACTGTTGCTACAAACTACCACAGCTGCCATTACTGCCACTGTGGCTACCCACTACCACAGCTGCCATTACTGTCACTGCTGCTACCAACTACCACAGCTGCCACTGCTCCCACTGCTGCTACCCACCACCACTGATGCCATTGCTGCCACTGCTTCTACCCACTACACCAGCTGCCATTACTGCCACTGCTGTTTCCCACTACCACAGCTGACATAACTGCTGCAGCTGCTATGCACTACCATGACTGCCATTACTGCCACTGCTGCTGCCCACCACCACAGTTGCCATTACTGCCACTGCTACTACCCAGTCCTGCAGCTTCCATTACTGCCACTGCTGCTACCAAACACCACAGCTGCTGTTACTGCCACTGTTGCTACCCACTACCACAGATGCCATTACTGCCACTGCGGCTACCCATGACTATAGCTGCCATGACTGTCACTGCTGCTACAAACTACCACAGCAACCACTACTGCCAATGCTGCTACCAAACAACCACAGCTGCCATTACAGTCACTGCTGCTACCCACAACCAGAGCTGCAATTACTGTTACTGCTCCTACCCACTACCAGAGATGCCATTACTGACACTGAGGCAACCCACTGCTGTAGCTGCCATTACTGCCACTGTTGCTACCCTCCACCACAGCTGTCATTACTGCACTGCTGCAACCCATTACCACAACTAGCATTACTGCCATTGCCACCACCCACTACTACAGCTGCCCTTGTTGCCACTGCTGCTACCCACCACCTCAGCTGCCATCACTTCTACAAATGCTACCCACTACCACATCTGCAATTACTGTTACTGCTGCTACCCTCAACCACAGCTTCAATTACTGCCACTGCTGCGACCCACAGCCATAGCTGCAATTACTGCCACTGTTGCTACCCACCACCACAGTTGCCATTACTGCCACTGCTGCTACACACTACCACAACTGCCAATACTGACACTGCTGCTACCCACCACCAGAGCTGCCATTATTGCCACTGCTGCTACAAACTACCACAGCTGCCATTACTGACACTGCTGCTACCCACTACCACAGCTGCTATTACTGCCACTGCTGCTACCCAGTACCACAGCTGCCATTAATTCCACTACTTCTACCCACTACCGCAGCTATTATTACTGCCACTGCTGTTACCCACTACCACAGCTGACATTACTGCCACTGTTGCTACACACTACCACAGCTGCTACCCAGTACCACAGCTGCCATTACTGCCACTGCTACTATGCACTACCTCAGCTGTCATTACTGCCACTGCTGCTATGCACTGCCAAAGCTGCCATTACTGCCACTGCTGCTACCCACTACCACAGGTGATATTACTGCCACTGCTGCTACCCAGTACCACAGCTGTCATTACTGCACTGCTGCTGCCCAGACCTGCAGCTGCCATTACTGCCAAAGCTGCTACCCACTAACACAGCTGCTATTACTGTCACTGCTTCTAACCACTACCTTAGTTGAAGTTACTGCCACTACTCCTACCCACAACCGCAACCACTACAGCAGCTGCATTTACTGCAACTGCTGCTATCCACCATCAGAGCTGCCATTACTGCCACTGCTGCTACCCACTACCACAGCTGACATTACTGCTACTGCTGTGACCCAATGCCACAGCTGCCAATACTGCCAGTGTTGCTACCCACAATTACAGCTGCCATTACTGAAACTGCTTCTACCAATGACCGCAGCTGCCATTACTGCCACTGCCGTTACCACAACTACAGTTTCCATTACTGCCACTGTTCCTACCAACTACAACAGTGGTAATTACTGCCACGTCTGTTGTCTACTACCACAGCTGGCAATACTGCCACTGCTGTTACCCATTACCACAGCTGCTATCACTACCACTGCTGCTACCATGAACGCAACTGCCATTACTGAAATTGCTGCTACCCACTACCACTGTTGCCATTACTGCCACTGCTGCTACCCAGTACCACAGCTGATATTACTGCACTGCTGCTACCCAGACCTGCAGCTGCTATTACTGCCATGGCTGCTACCAATTAAAACAGCTGCCATTATTGCCACTGCTCCTAACCACTACCACAGCTGACATTACTGCCACTGCTGCTACCCAGTACTGCAGCTGCCATTATTTCCAGCACTCCAACCCACTACCACTGTTGCCATTACTGCCACTGCTGCTACCCATTACCACAGCTGATATTACTGCACTGCTGCTACCCAGACCCGCAGCTGCTATTACTGCCATGGCTGCTACCAACTAAAACAGCTGCCATTATTGCCACTGCTCCTAACCACTACCACAGCTGACATTACTGCCACTGTTTCTACCCACTACCACAGCTGCAATTACTGCCACTGCAACTACCCACTACCACAACTGCCATTACTGCAACTGCTGCTACCACTACAGCAGCTGAAATTACTGCAACTACTGCCATCCACCACCACAGCTGCATATACCACAGCTGTCATTACTGCTACTCCTGCTAACAACTGCAGCTGCCATTACTGCAACTGCTGCTACCACTACAGCAGCTGCCATTACTGCAACTGCTGCTGTCCACCACCACAGCTACATTACTGCCAATGCTGTTACTCACTACCACAGCTGCCATTACTGTCTCTGATGTTATCCACCATCACAGGTGCCATTACATACACTGCTGCTACCCACTACCACAGCTGCCATTACTGCCACTGCTGCTACCCAGTACTGCAGTTGCCATTATTTACAGTGCTCCAACCAACTATCTCAGCTGCCATTACTGCCACTTTTGCTACCCACTAGCCCAGCAGCCATTACTGATACTGCAGCTACCCACAACCACAGCTGCCATTATTGCCACTACTGCTACCCACTATCCCAGTAGCCGTTACTGCCACTGCAGCTACATACAATCACAGCTGCCATTACTGCCTCTGCTGCTACCCACTACCACAGCTGTAATTACTCTCACTGCTGCTACACACTACCACAACTGCCATTACTGGCACTGCTACTGCGCACAACCACAGCTGCCACTACTGCCACTGCTGCAACTCTCAATCACAACTGCTGTTACTGCCACTGGTGCCACACACTACCATAGCTGCCATTACTGCCACTGCTGCTACTCATTAACACAGCTGCTATTAATGCCACAGCTGCTACTCACTACCGCAGCTGCCATTACTGAAACTGCCGTGACCCATTTCCACAGCTGCCATTACTGCCACTGCTGCTATGCACTACCGCAGCTGCCATTACTGCCACTGCTGCTACCCAGCACCAAAGCTGCCATTACTGCCACTGCTGCTACTAATTACAGCAGCTGCCATTACTGCCACTGCTGTACTCACAACCACAGCTGCCATTAAGGCCACTACTACTACCCACAACCTCAGTGACCATTGCTGCAACTGCTGCTACCCACTACCACAGCAGCCATTACTGCCACTTATGCTACCCAGAACCTCAGCTGCCATTACTGTCACTTTTGCTACCCACTAACCCAGCAGCCATTACTGCCACTACAGCTACCCACTATCCCAGTAGCCATTATTGCCACTACAGCTACACACAATCACAGCTGCCATTACTGCCACTGCTGCAACTCACGATCACAACTGCTATTACTGCCACAGCTGCTGCTCAGTACCGCAGCTGCCATTACTGCTACTGCTGCTACCTAGTAGCACAGCTGATGTTACTGCAACTGCTGCTACACACTACCACAACCACCATTACTGCCACTGCTCCTACGCACTAGCAGAGCTGCCATTACTACTACTGCTCCTACCCCCTAACAACAGCTACCATTACTAAAACTGCTACTACCCGCCACCGCAGCTGCCATTGCTGCCACTGATAGTACCCACTACAACAGCTGCCTCTGCTGCTACTCACCACCACAGCTGCCATTACTGCCACTGCTGCTTACCCAGTACCACAGCTGCCATTACTTCCACTGCTGCTTCCCACTGCTACAGCTGCCATTACTGCCACTGAACCTACCCACTATGACAACTGCCATTATTGCCACTGCTACTACCCCATACCACAGCTGCCATTACTGTCACTGCTACTGCACAGTACCATTGCTGCCATTTCTGCCACTGCCGCTACCCACTTCCAAAACTACCATTACTGCCACTGCTCCTACACACTACCAAAGGAGCCATTAGTGCCACAGCTCCTACACCTTTCCACAGCTTCCATTACTGCCACTGCTGCTTCCCAGTCCACAGCTGCCATTACTGCCACTGCTAACAACAATCACAGCTGCTATTACTGCTACTGTTGCTATCCACTACCACAGCTGCCATTACTGCCACTGCAGATACCCAGTACCACAGCTGTCATTACTGCCACTGCTTCTACACACTACCAGAGATGCAATTACTGACACTGACACTACCCACCACCACCACTGCTGCCTTTACTGCCACTGCTGCTACCCAGTACCACAGCTACCATTACTGCCATTGTTGCTTCCTAGCTCATCAGCTGTCATTACTGACACTGTGTTTACCCACTACCACAGCTGTCAATACCACTACTGCTGCTATCCACAATCAGAGCTGCCATTACTGCCACTGCTGCTACTCACTACCACAGCTGCCATTATTGCAACTACTGCAGCAGCCATTACTACCGCTGCTGCCACCCACTGCCACAGCTGCCATTACAGCCACTGCCACCACCCACTATCGCAGCTGCTATTACTGCCACTGCTGCTACCCATTAATACAGCTACCATTACTGTTACCACTGCTACCATCTACTGCAGCTACCACTACTGCCACTGCTATGACCCATTACCACAGCCGCCATTACTACCACTGCTTCAATTCACTACTTCAGATGCCTTTACTGCACTGCTGCTACCCAGCACCACCAATGCCATTACTGCCACTGCTACTACCAACTACAGCAGCTGCTATTATGGCCACTGATGCTACTCACAACCACAGCTGCCGTTAAGGCCACTACTACTATCCACAACCACAGTATCCATTTCTGCAACTGCTGCTACCCAGTACCACAGCTGCCATTACTGCCACTGCTGCTACCCACCACCACAGCTGCAATTACTGAAACTGCTGCTACCCACAACCACAGCTTCCATTATTGCCACTGCTGCTACCCAGCACCACAGCAGTCATTGCTGCCACAGCTGGTACTTCCTACCTCAGCTACCAATACTGCCACTGCTGCTACCCACTACTACAGCTCAGTTTACTGCCACTGCTGCAACCCAGCATCACAGTTGCCATTACTGCCAGTGTTGCTACAAACTACAGCAGCTGCTAATACTGCCACTGTTGCTATTCACAACCACAGCTGCCATTAAGGCCACTACTACTACTACCCACAACCACAGTGGCCATTTCTGCAACTGCTTCTACACACTACCACAGCTGCTATTGCTGCCACTGCTGCTACCCACCACCAGAGCTGCCATTATTGCCACTGCTGCTACAAACTACCACAGCTGTCATTACTGCCACTACTGCTACCCACCAGCACAACTGCCATTACTGCTACTGCTGCTACTCAGTACTACAGCTGCCATTACTGACACTGCCGCTACCCACAACCACAGCTGCCATTACTTGCACTGCTGCTACCCACCACCACCACAGCTGCCATTCCTGCCACTGCTGTAACCAACAATCACAGCTGCTATTACTGCCACTCCTGCTACCCACTATCACAGCTGCCATTACTGCCACTGCTCCTACCCACTACCACAGCTGTCATTGCTGCCACTGCTGTTACCCATAACCACAGCTGCCTTCACTGTCACTGCTGCTACCCACTTTCACAGCTGCAATTACTGCCACTGCTGCTACCCACCAACACAGCTGCCATTACTGCCTATGCCACTACCCAAAACCACAGCTGCAATGGCTGCCACTACTGCTACACTCTACCTCAACTGCCATTATTATGGCTGCTGCAACCCACAACCGCAGCTGCCAGTACCACCACTGCTGCTACCCCATACCACAGCTGCCATTTCTGTGACCACTGCTACCCACAAACACAGTTGCAATTACTGCCACTACTGCTACCCACCACAACAGCTGCTGTTACTGACACTGTTGCTACCCACTACCACAGCTGCCATTATTGCCACTGCTGCTACCCAGCACCACAGCAGTCATTGCTGCCACAGCTGGTACTTACTACCTCAGCTACCAACACTGCCACTGCTGCTACCCACTACTGCAGCTCAGTTTACTGCCACTGCTGCAACCCAGCATCACAGTTGCCATTACTGCCAGTGCTGCTACAAACTATAGCAGGTGCAAATATTGCCAATGTTGCTACTCACAACCTCAGCTGCCATTAAGGCCACTACTACTACCCACAACCACAGTGGCCATTTCTGCAACTGCTTCTACTGACTACCACAGCTGCTATTGCTGCCACTGCTGCTACCCACCACCAGAGCTGCCATTATTGTCACTGCTGCTACAAACTACCACAGCTGTCATTACTGCCACTGCTGCTACCCACCAGCACAACTGCCATTACTGCTACTGCTGCTACCCAGTACTACAGCTGCCATTACTGACACTGCTGCTACCCACTACCACAGCTGGTAATACTGCCACTGCCACTACCCAGAACCACAGCTGCCATTACTTGCACTGCTGCTACCCACCACCACCACAGCTGCCATTACTGCCACTGCTGTAACCAACAATCACAGCTGCTATTACTGCCACTCCTGCTACCCACTATCACAGCTGCCATTACTGCCACTGCTCCTATCCACTACCACAGCTGTCATTGCTGCCACTGCTGTTACCCATAACCACAGCTACCTTCACTGTCACTGCTGCTACCCACTTTCACAGCTGCAATTGCTGCCACTGCTGCTACCCACCAACACAGCTGCCATTACTGCCTCTGCCACTACCCAAAACCACAGCTGCAATGGCTGCCACTACTGCTACACACTACCACAACTGCCATTATTGTGGCTGCTGCTACCCACAACCGCAGCTGCCAGTACCACCACTGCTGCTACCCCATACCACAGCTGCCATTTCTGTGACTGCTGCTACCCATAAACACAGTTGCAATTACTGCCACTACTGCTACCCACCACAACAGCTGCTATTACTGACACTGTTGCTACCCACTACCATAGCTGCCATTATTGCCACTAGTGCTTCACACTACCACAGCTGCCATTACTGTCACTGCTGCTGCACAGTATCATACCTGCCTTTACTGCCACTGTTCCTACCCACTACCAAAACTGCCATTACTGTCACTGCTCCTACACAATACCAAAGCAGCCATTACTGACACATGTCCTACCCCCAACCACAGCTGCCATTACTGCCAATGCTGCTTCAGAGCATGTCAACTGACATTACTCACACTGCTACTACCAACTACAGTAGGTGCAATTACTGCCACTTCTGCTACCCACTATCACAGCTGCCATTACTGCCACTGCTCCTACCCACTACCACAGCTGTCATTACTGCCACTACTATTAACCATAACCACAGCTGCCTTCACTGTCACTGCTGATACCCACTATCACAGTTGCAGTTATTTCCACTGCTGCTACCCACTACCACAGCTGCAATTGCTGCCACTGCTGCTACCCACCAACACAGCTGCCATTACTGCCACTGCCACTACCCAACACCACAGCTGCCATTGCTGCCACTGCTGCTACACACTACCACAGCTGCCATTATTGTGGCTGCTGCTACCCACAACCACAGCTGCCAGTACTGCCACTGCTGCTGCCCCATACCACAGCTGCCATTACTGTGACTGCTGCTACCCACAAACACAGCTGCAATTACCGCCACTGCTGCTACTCACCACAACAGCTGCTATTACAGCCACTGTTGCTACCCACTTCCACTGCTGCCATTACTGCCACTGCTGCTGCACAGTACCATACCTGCTTTTACTGCTACTACCCATTACCAACACTGCCATTACTGGCACTGCTCCTACACAATACAAAAGCAGCCATTACTGACACATCTCCTACCCACTACCACAGCTGCCATTACTGCCATTGCTGCTTCAGAGCGCATCAGCTCCCATTACTCACACTGCTACTACCAACTACAGTAGGCGCCATTACTGCCACTGCTGTGACTCACAATCATAGCTGCCATTAAGGCCACCACTGCTACCCACAACCAGAGTGGCCATGTCTGCCACTGATGCTACTCACTACCACGGCTGCCATTACTGTCACTGCTGCTACCCAGTACCACAGGTGCCATTACTGCCACTGCTGCTACCCACCACCACAGCAGCCATTACTGCCACTGCTGTTACCCACATCCACAACTGCCATTGCTTGATGCTCTCGTTTTTTACTCCTGGCTATTTGGTTCCTAATGTAAATGTTTATCCCTGTGGGAGGTTAAACTATATTTATTCTTTTATTCACTTTAAAAAAGTTGAGCGAAAGAGAGATTAGGATTGTGATTGCTCTCTTTCCTTTTTTTCCCCTTGTCTAGTGATAAGAATACCATCTAAATTGAATTTACAATATTGGAAAAGGCCTGAAAAACAAGCCATGCACCTATGATCAAGAACTTCTTGAAATATCTGGTTATTTAATTAGTTTTTACCAACCCTGTGTACGGTTGCTCTGGTTTTGGTCTTATTCGGCCATTAAATTAATATGACAGTATTAAAAGCTTATAAAGCTATGAAGCTTTGAAATGAAAACAAAAAGTTGTTATGGGTAGAAAGCCAAAGAAAACTAAAGCTACAAAAAATTACTGACTTCTTTAATGTGTTAGAAAATGTGCTTACAACTTCTTCTCCTAAACAGAAAATATCTGTAATAAAAGATGGCCATTCTGGTGATTATTTGATGGAAACTGTTAGGGAACTAGAATCCCAAAAAGTCAATTTAATTGAAAATGTGTTTTTTGCAAACTCAATAGAAGAAGAAAATGACCTTATAATAGCTAATAATATTAGGGATGACTATCTAGCAGATTATGAACATGTTTTAACCCCATTTTTAAATAAAGGGAATAATGGACTAGAGGAAAAGCCACCATTCAGACTACCGCACAGGCCAGTATTCATATAAGTGAAGGGAGTAAGGCTAGGAATAGTTATAATTACCCTAATAGTTTTAACTGTGACCCTCATACAAATTGCAATACACAAACCATTATTCTGCTAAGTAAACAGCTTTCAGAAATTAAAACTGTTCTGGTCTGTACTAACCAAACCTTAGGTTCAGCAATGAAGCAATATGAAGAACAAGAAGAACAGTTAAAAGAAGTTGGAGTTTTAATCAAAACCTTGGTTAGGAAGATGGATGAGGGAAATTTGCATGAGAAAAACAAACAAAAAAAAAATAAAATAAATTACAGAGGAGATTTCAGAAAGAGAACATGAGGAGATCCATGCACTACAGGAGCAAAGACAAAACAAGCATTTGTCAATGCTGAATGTTGTCTTGCTGGCATTGGCATTGGTAGTGCAGGAGTTAGCGATGCATAATAGGAATGGCAGTGAAGTATGGAACTGATGCCAACCCCACCACCACCCTGCAGAGACTGACAGGTGCCAGGGTGTGCCTTTGGGGTGTCAGCTATAACGTTCATACCATTTTACCTCACCCTACCCTGTAGACACTGACAAGTGTCATGGAGTGCTTTGGGGTCTTTGTGGGCCTTATACTTGCCCCATTCCATAAGGACATACGCTGAGATGGGTGCAGTATAAGAGAATGGGGTGAGCATTAGGGCTGAACGCTGCAAGGCACACCTCAATGTCTGTCACTGGCTGCAGGGTGGGGGTGGAATGGCATGAGCATTACAGTCAATGATCCCAATTCACACCCCGATGCCTGGCAGTCTCTACAGGATGGGGTGTTACAGTTGTAAACCCTAACGTTGTAGGAGTTTGTTGGTATTTTCACTCCAAATTTCAACATAGACTTTTTGTGACCCTACCTCATGAAGAAAGGCAGAAATTAGCTGAAAGGTGATTTTGCACAGCGGTTATGCCATTTGGAGACACAGGGATGAAAACACATTTTGAGCAGGATGTGGAAAATGACAACTGTATTGTTCATGAGGAGGTGTACAAAAATGGCAACTTTGAAAATCCGGAGTGAAAATATGAAAAGTTGGTGAAGTCATGAGCATGCATAGAAACTGTGCAACACACATCCATAACCCAATTATTTTTGGGAGTTTTTTAGCTACATTTTCAACATAGGCATTTTGAGACCTCCCCTCATGAACAGTGGCACTGTGATTTTGCTATTCTGTCCCAAAAGTTGATTTCCCACATTGCGCCATTGTGCACCACAGGTGCGGAAACACACTTTGGGCAGGCTGTGAACAATGGCAGCTGTACTGTTGATAAGGAGGTGTGAAAATATGCCAGTGCTGAAAATCTGGCATGAAAATATTGCAAATTTGCGGAGTTACAAGGGCGCATGAAAACTACGCAACACACGCTTGTAAGACAGCCATTTTAAGGATGTTCGGCACCAAATTTTCAACATAGGCATTTTAGGACCTCTGCTCATGAACAGTGTCACCGTCATTTTCTCAAACTGTCCCAAAAACTGATTTTGCACAGTGACCGCACAATTCTGCGCTGGATGTGCAAAAATACATTTCAGCCAGGATATGTAAAATGACAGCTGTACTGTTCATAAGAAGGTGTGGAAAAATGCCAATTTTGAAACTCTGGAGTGAAAATATTACAAAATCATGAAGTTACGAGCGTGCATGGAAACAGCTCAACGAATGCTAGTAAAACAGCCATTTTGGGGATTTTGTTCACCAAATTTGCAACATAGGCTTTTTGAGAGCCCCCCCACCCATGAATAGTGGCACTGCCATTTCATTACTCGGTTCCGAAAGGTTATTCCACCCAGTGACCAAAAAATCACCTTTCGGGACTGAATAACGCCATGACAGTGACTGAATTCATGAGGAAGGGTCCCAATAGCCCCATGTTGAAAATTTGGTGCAAAGATTCCAAAAAATGCCTGACATATGCACCAAAGTTGAAAAAACCCTATTTATACCATTATACAGCTTAGTGGCATTTCTTCAGTTCGCGGTCGGCTTTGAAGAGTGCAGATGTGTTCCCAGTCCAAGGGAGATCATCATGCCAGACTCTAGAGGTAAGTATGGGGTGAGGGTGTGTGTGGGGAAGCAGGGTGCATAGAGGGTGGGTGTGGGTTGTGGGAAGGGGCAGGGAGATTGCGAGGGACTGCTTTCTTCTTTCACAGTATAAAAAAACACCACAGGATGATTTTTCCTTTTCAGGGGAATTGGCATGCTGGGGTGGGCTCCCAGCATGCCACCTAAGTGTTTTGGGGGGATGCTGTAGCCGACAGGGAATTGGGCACCCTCATCAGCACACAACAAAAGTGGGGGCGCAAAAAAAACAACATTGTGGGACAGTTTTTCATTTTCAGGAGATTTGGCATGCTGGGGTGGGCTCCCAGCATGCCACCTAAGTGTTTTGGGGATGCTGTAGCCAACAATGGATTGGGAACCCCCGTTGGCACACAATGAAAGTGAGGGGGCAAAAGCCAAGGGGGATTAGGCACCCCCCTTGGCACATAACAAATGGGGGGTGCATTATGCCAACAGGGAGTGGACTCCCCCATTGACACATACATTGGGTCAGGGCATGCCAACAGGGGTATTGGCCACCCCAGAAGTCGGCATTATGACAGTTAGAGAGCCGCCATTAATCTAAATTTTTCACCAGGGAAAGCACGTTGAGAGGAGCCACTGCATATGACAAGCTTTGCTCGCATTGCAGTGGACCTGTCCTTAGATGTACTCACCACATTATGTATTCATGGTGTTGCACCAGCATGCAGGCTGATTGCGGAATGAGGGATACACCTACCGATGTGTGTCCTGCATTCGCCCAACAGTGACTGCACCTCCAGATCTGCTACTAGTGCAATATGTTGGCTGCACAAGAGTGAGACAACATAAAAATGAGTCTTTTTACAAGAAGACTAGTAAAAAAGCAAGGGAAAAGAAAAGTCAGAAAAAACATAAAGAAAAAAGAGTTCAGACAATGCCCCAGAAGGACGTAAAGGGGAGTCTCTTTAATAGAAAAAACAATACAGAAATGATGATGAATCAGTTGAATAAATCACAAAGTGAGAAATTACTGACAATCTATCTTAAAGGGATCACACAATCTAGAAGGGAAACCCCATTCTCACTCAAAGTAGCAGTGTATAATATTATTAAGAGTGCTCTGAGGTCCAAATTCATATGGGAAGATCTTTCTTCTGGGTGGATATGTATATCACTTCCAGGAATCTGGCAATGAACATGAATTTGAATTAAATAGATGGTAAAGGCCAAAAAGATGAAAACAGTACAGAAAAAGGGAAGGAATCTGCTACAACAACCAACTATAATACAATATTTAGGGAAACTGCAGGTCATAGAATATGAACTAAAGGCCTCTCCAGGGTATACTATTATTAGAGGGAGGAAACAACAGAGACAAAGAATAAATATTAGTATTGTGCTAGAGGACACTACTGAATATAAAGAGGAAGGGTCATTATTGGGAAATATGAACTACACTACTGTGATGTGCTGTAAAAAGGTGAATTCCCTCTCTTCAGTTTCTGATGATACAACATTAGCTCTTTCAGATTGAGTTGGAGATACTATCAGGCCATCTAAGAAATGGACCATACTACATACCCCATCTATTAAATTCTTATACTGGAATATTACATGTGTGAATGGGAAAACGGACAATGGGACTTGGTTAGACATAATTAAAAAATATGATATATTCCTCCAGGAAACCTGGCTAGAAGCCAATAAAGAGGTATTAATTACAGGTTTTAATAAAATTTTGATTCTGATGGTTCTTATTAATACACACACACAAAAAATACACATTGTGAAATCCAAAGTTTCTCCCTATTATACCTGGATTGTACTGGAAGTAACTGATGGAGAGTCTGAGACCTATGATTTGTTTAATGTCTATCTTTCTCCCTCATTATCTAGCTTAGAATATAAGTGGCACTTGGATGTATTATCTAAATGTTTAAATGAAGATTGTTTTAGTATGCATCATAAGCACTTTATTCTAGTAGGTGATTAGAATGCACATATTGGAAGTTGTAATGAATTAGATTTCTTTGTGAATTTAGAAGATATAGGCTATTATGGGGACTTACCAGTAAGGCAGTCTAAGAATGGGAAGGTTGATATTAAGGGCAAATTATTATTAGAATTTATTGTGGAAAGTAATTTATGTATTTTAAAAGGATGCACTAAGGATGACTATCTAGATGAAATCACTTTTCCAACCAAGAGTGGTGGTTCCATTTTGGACCCTGCACTGGTTGATGCTGCCTCTTATTTTGTCAAAATTTTTGATTTTGAGGTCCTTACTGAACATTTCTTTTGACCATTTTCCTCTGTTAGTTAAAATAGAATATGGAAATATAAAAAAAAATAAGTTATGATAAATCAAATGTGATAGAATTAGGTAACCATATGCAACTCATTAAAAAGAGAATAAAGTGGGACCCTCTGATAAAAAAATAATATTGATATTTTACAAAGGGATATGGTGACTTTAAAATTAAAAGAGGCAATTACATGTGCTACAGGTGATGAGATTATTAAACACTTTGAAAAAGTAATGTGTTTAGCAATAATACAAAAACCAAAAATCAGATTTATAGGGTAGAAGATAGTACATTGAGAAAGAATTTTTGGTATAATTATGAATGTAGGAAATATAAAAGGTTTTTGAATAAAGTGGCAAGGCTATTTAGGAAGAATACAGAATTTATTTATAATCAGGCATTATCTTTTTTGAGAGGGGAGTTTAGAACACTTATTAAACAAAGGAAAGTTGATCATAATGCTAAAATATGGACCTTGATGCAATCTGCAATTGATGGAAAAAATTCACAAGATGTGTGGAAGATAATTACATATGCTGAACGAGGCCCTTTTAGGAATATAGAGGCTGTTATCCCTGAAGATGAGTGGGTTATGTATTTTACTAATCTATATAGTAATAACAGTATTGATACCTCTAATAAGAGGGACTTTAAACCAAGGATTGATGAAAATGAATGATATGAATTGTATAGTTTTACAAAGCTTGAAATTAATAATGCCATCCTTGCACAAAATAGAAATAAGACACCAGGCTTGGATGGCATTCCAGCAGAGCTATATCAGAATGATGTAACATGGTGGTTGGGTATCTTTAAACATTTATTTGATGATGTAAAAAAATCTTAAAGAATCCCAAAATCTTGGAAAGAAGCTGAAATAGTTCCAATCCATAAAAAGGGGATACGCGTTCCCTCAAAAATTATCATCCTATTACTCTCCAGAATATTTCAGCAAAAATTTTCTGTAGAACTTTATTGTATTAGCTTAATCAATGGATAAAAAAAATATTCTAAGTAATTGACAGCTTGGATTTAGAGAAGGTCTATCAACTATTGACTGCATTTATATCTTGGACCACCTGATCAGGAAATGTAGGAAAGACAATCAACTCCTATTTCTGGCATTTCTTGACTTGACTTGCATTTGATAATGTAAACAGATTGACCCTATGGGAGATCATCTTAAGTTTGGGTATAAATAAGAAGCTTCTGGCACTGATTTAACAATTGTATATAAATACAGCTATACAGATTAGGTATTCTACAGATGGTAAATTATCATCTCCCATCCTAGTAGATAGAGGAGTAAAACAGGGGTGCTTATTTGCCCCTGTTTTGTTTAATTTATATATTGATCAGGTGGTTCAAGATCTTGACATTCATGATATAGATGCACCAAAGACATTACATTTTAAGGTTAATGTTATCCTTTATACAGATGACATTCTTCTCCTTTCTAAGTCCACTGTAGGACTGCAAAAAGCCTCATCTTGTTTGGCTATTACTCTTCGAAGTTTCGATTTAAATATAAATATAGAAAAGTCAAAGATATTGGTTATAAATAAACCTAAGAAGTTGAATTATAAATGGTCTATAAATAACATGATTCTGGAAGAAGTATATAGCTATCTTTACTTGGGCATTTTATTACAGTTTACTGATATCAGGAAAATGCATATTAAAGAAAATAAAAGATGAGGTAGACAGATTATTTGGGGTATTAATAAATTTAGTAAGCAATACATAAATAATTCTGGTATTGCACTGCTTGATATCTATAGAGCTAAAGTTGATTCTTCTATTTTATATGGAGCTGAAGTTTGGGGGAAAGATTGTAGGGCTCCCATTTTAGAACCAATACAAAATCTGTACATTAGACTGATACTAAATTTATCACAACTTGTCCCAGCTGAGTTTATAACAGCTGAAACTGGTTTTATTTCTGTGAATCAAAATTCTTAGTGAGACAGGTGAAATATCTTGTGAAGTTAAATAACAATAGAAATCTAAATTTACTCTTGAACTTAGGCTGGAAGAAGAGTGGTATGTTTAAAAATGCACAGAAAGATGGATATTGAAGGTGAACTTGATAGGGAGCTGAGAGAAATTGGACTGGTTGGTCTAATAAATATGATTAAGTATCAAGGATCAAACTTAATTAGGAGTTATAGTGAAGGTATAGAAACAATGTATGACGTCTCCAAACAAAATAATTTAGAAAGAATCTCACTTCCTCAAAAGTTTAAGAATTATAATATGTTGAAAGACACACATAAAAGAGAAGACTATATGTATATTTGCCAAACAAACTTTCATGATGAGAGTATTGCTAATATAAGATTTGATATAAATGCTGCATGCTCTTCAGGTTTTGTTAAATGGGAATCCTATATAAATGGTTTAGAGTGTAAGGGCAATTGCCCAGGTATGTGAGATTCAGTACACATTTTATTGGATTGCCCAAATTTAAAATGTTTACGTAAAAAGTGGTTAGATTAATACCTTGAAGAATTACATAATGAAAGCATGGAAAAAAATTAAGTTCCTTTTAAATTCAAATAATATTGCTATTCTGTATAGTGTTGCACAATTTACAATAGCCTCTATTAGATTAAAGACCTCATGATTTATAAATAAAATGACGAGCCATATGAATTATATCTGATGTATTCTTGTTCAGTTAGAACTGATGGTGTGTGATTTATGCATTATATTTAATGCACTTTGGACTGCCTTGTCATTTTATGATGTCATTTTATGATGTGGAATTCATGCTTTATGTGTTATACTTTATTGTCATACACTTTTTAAACAAATAAACTGAAACTGAACTGAAACTAATTATTGGTCTCATTCTCCTTGTCTTCACCAGACCCTTCATCTTCATCTGAATCTGAGATCTTGTTATTATTTGCCTGACCTGTGTCTGAAGGGCTAGCCTCATCCTGGTCCTCCTCCTGCTGCTCAGCAGGCCCAACAGATTATTTGGGAGGTGGTTCAGTGGAACTTGCACCAGTAGCGGTACTAGGCTATACTACAGGAGAAACAGGGAAAGGCCATTCAGGGCATGACTATAGAACCCAAGAGTCGGATAACTGTAATAGTTCAGGAATACTTGAAGGGCCAGCCTGCTCAATCACCTGTGAGACAGGAGCAGTTTTAGAACATATTTTTTCCTGACCAGATGGCCAGTCTGCCAACCACTGAAACCCGTCTGGAGACAGTAGCCACCCAGGATTAAGTAGGGCTTCTTCAATATGAGGTGAAGTATCCTTTGCAGATCTTGGAATCTGGGAAGCATTAACACTGCAATTCCCAACAGTATCTTCCACAAGCATGGCCATTTCAGAAAGAACCCCCCCCCCCCATCAGTTTGCTCTTACAAACAGTCATGGTTTCCCTTCTTTTGATGCTTAGTTGCACAGACACCATCCCAGGCAAGTTCATTGACTGAGTCTGGTACATCTTGATGAACAGCTTCCCTGTCTCTGTGGTCTGATGCTGAAACCACAATGTATTTTTTCCCAATGTAAAACATGGCTCCTGAAGAGTCCAAGCCAAACTAGCATGTCTACTCAAATTTCCAGTATTTCTCTCACTGGTTTATTTCTTTGGAGGTTTATTCATTTGGCTTTACAGAGGAGGGTCCTGCAAGGGTGCCGCCAGTTTCAGCAGCCACCATTACCGGCAGTGGCATACACTTTGAATTGGCAACATCATTTTCTATTGATTTAATTGGCTTTCTTACCAGACTTACACAACCCATCAGCTTTTGCAGAGGAACAGAACATTTGTCTGCTATAGGAGGATGCTGTCCCACAGACAGCACTTGAGCTTCACTGGCCACAGCAGAAAGCTGACCATCATATCTTGATTTGACAGCTATCATTTCATTTGTCATGTTCTGCTGAGCCTGGTGATGTGACTACATCTAGATTATTCTTTGGCACACTTCTTTTCCTCCTCAGCTATGAGGGCCAGCAGGAATGCTTTCTCCTCCTCTATCTCTCTCTTTCCAGAAGCTCTTCCTCAATCAGTACAGGGGCAGCAGTCCATGGAGGAGCCATCACAGGTGTTTCAGGTATTACTTTGATCTCCATACTTTCCACAACTTTATCCATAGCTTTTTGATGTTTACTCCATCAGTACACCAGATGGTTAGGGGGTATGCTGCTCTGCCTGGGCCACATCATCCACATCCTTCATCCAGGGATCCATTCTCCTAAAGGAGGTGAAGAACACCCTCTACCACAGGAGAGCAGGGAAATTTTTAGTAATGAAAAAATCAAAAACGAAATATACATACCAGTTACAGTATATGAAAGGAAAAAGATACCTATACAAGGAACTCTGATGCAAATTATACACTCCTGGTACTTATTCCAAATTAAAACTTAAATTGTGACAACAAATTGACAGAAGTGAGCCTGATAAAATATCCTGCTCTGTCTTTCTAATATCCAAGAACTCAGTTTCTATTCATACTACAAGGTCTAGCAAAGGAATATCTTTTTATTTTTTTGTTGCAGTACAAACTGGCAGCAGCACTGCTACAAATCCACCATTTAATGAATGCAAACATGAATGTGCTGGCATTCTAGGTATGCCAAGGTGAATCTCTCCTCCACAAAGTAACGGTGTTATAGTTACCATTCGGCAAGTCAAGCATATTCAATCTATTTGCAAAAGCTTCAGAAATATCTTACTATAGTTACGTATAAAAAGTAGGTGGTTCATGCTCTTTTTCCGAGATGTACACCCCAGATTAGTACAAAATATTTCTGAAACCTGCTTGTGCTTGGCATTGCCTATAACATTTAATCTTTCGTGGGTACACAGCCATACAACATCCCATATTTTTTTAGCATGTGGTCATCTTTTAATTGTGAGGTTATCACTGCAACTGGAAAACCATGTAGAGGTAAAAAAAAGTGTAAGAAAAAAATTATTACATTGTACTCGTTGATACAATATTTTTCCCTGTAATGTTTCAAATCAGTAATTTTTGTGCCTTCAAGCATTTCTATTTAAGAAAGCACTCTAGTACATAATTAGGTTATGTTGTTCCACTCCCTTTAATGTCCTGAAGTTTATCCTCCTTCCATAAGGTCAGCAAGGCAGAACATTATCCTGCTAATAAAATAAGGCCTATAAAGAATGTACCTGTAATTGTGGGTCTCAAATTATAGCTGAAAAAGACACAGGAAAAAAAGGCAATGGGATTTATCATGGTCAACCTTCCCTAAGTAAGTATGTATGGTCCCATTTGACTGGTTTTAATCTACCACACCACAATAATCTAAAAAAAACAACCACTGTGCAATTTTGCCTCTAAACAAGCCACGGGTGGGGTGGGGTGGGGTGACAACGATTAAGTATAAAAATATGGGTACTAAGAAGATTTTGACTAAGTAAACCCTTTTTATCTTAGAAAGGGGCCAAATACACCATCTTGTTAGCATTGCTTCTGGCAGATCTAATTTCTTTTGCCAGTTGAATTCAGCCTCATTTCCATACCCAAACCATGTTCCCAGGATTTTGACAGGTTCAGAGATAAACTAAACTCCTACTATGTCCAGAAAATGAGGTATCTTCTCCTGTCCCCAAAACACTCCTGTGCTTTTATCAATGTTTAAACAGGATACAGAAATAGACCTGAATCATACAAAAAGATCTACCGCCTGCTGGCCAGATTTATTATCTTCTTAATGTAGGCAAATATCATCAGTATAGGCTAGCACTTTATTTTGAACAGTGGCACCCTCAATCTGAAGTGGGGTAATTGACTGTTCAACCTCTCTTTTCCTTAGAATGAGATCAATACAAAAAGTGTACAAAATGGGACTGAGTGGACAACCTTGTTTCAACCCTCCTGTTAGATTGCACAGTATACAATGTACAGAAATTCCCAGGGCAGCTAATATCACTGACATATATAACATGTTACTGGAATATATGAACCTCATTGGTATCCCATAATGTTGCAAAAGATAATACATGAAGTCATGCTGAATCCTATCAAATGCCAAATGTGCAATATATAACATATAAAGTAATGTTAAACCCTGTCAAATGCCTTCTCTTGGTCTAATGCCAAGAGAAGACATTCAACAGCCCCCCCCCCCAACTAATATCAAAGACTTCCTTCAGCATAAACAGACTATCCTGTATTTTCCTGTTTGGTATGGCACATGTTTGAGAATCATGAATAATCAGGGATACAGCAGGTGATAGGTGCTAACTGAAGATTTTAGCTCAAATGTTTATATCTGTATTCAGGAGAGTTAAAGGTCCTCAAATCCTGATATCTGACAGATCACTCTTTTAAAATACAGAATACAATCCCTTTTAAGAAGACAGATGTTTCCTGTTCTTCTGTTAGAAAGGAATTCCATACTTTTCCCCAGCTCATGCATGTACAATTTGAAAAACTCTCCAGGTATTCCATTTTCTGCTGGTGACACCACATTATTTAAGGATTTAATGACCTCTAAAATGTCCTGTATTGAAAAGGGGGACTCTACGGTTTGTAGGATTTCATGAGACAGCTAGAGAATCTGCAGACCTTGAAAAAAATGGTGTCATATCTGTTACAGTGAATGTTGTTGTGCCAAACATGTTATATACATACTTTTCTGCTATTTCCAATGTTTTTGTAAGTCAGTATACATAATACCCTGTTCATCACAAAGCTGAGCCTAAACTCTATGTTTAACCCTGTCAGAGCTAGTATTAAAAGGATGTACATCATTTTTCCCTGTATTCCAAACCTCTGCTCTTGAATATGTGATGACATTCTCTAATATTGATATTTAAACATCTCTGATTTTAATAAATCAATTTGAGACCATAATTATGTGAGGAACCTTTTGCTGGTGTTAATAACTTTTGTAACTCATGCTGTAACTCTAGATACTTAAAATAATTGTGCTGCTTCTTTTTCTTTACTAGGAAACATAATAGAATTGTAAGTTCCCTTTTAAAGTCTTTACACCATCTAAGAGGGGTCTCATAGATCTCAAGCAGAATTAGTTTGTCATTATGAACTGCGATACTTGTTCCATCACCTGTACATTTTTTAAAAGGTATGCATTGAGTTTCCACCAGCTCTGGTTAACCCATGGCTTAGAGGATCCCCCACCTGTAAGGCCCTGTGATCTGTTGTTTCTACTGGAAGAAGGTGGGCTGACCTGGTCTCCACTGAGGATGATACAAAGATATAATCAGTTCTGATTGATAATGGCCCTTTATAAAAGGTGCCATCTGTAACCCCATGTCTACTTGCAGTTGCATCTACCAAAAGAGCAGAAGCTATCATTTGAGAGCAATAATTAGAATCACAGTACTGCTTCTTCTTGTTTGTTCTTTGATCATTATACACATATCCACAATTGAAATCTCCACCAAAAGTAATTCCTTTGGATGTCTACAGATAGGGTTGAATAAGTTTGAATAACTTGAGCCTACTAGTTTTTTTAATATCATAGTTTTCTGCTCCACAGCTCAGTTGGGAATCCTCTGGCCACCAGCCTCCTGCACCCCACCAAGCCCCTGTCAGGTCTACAATACTCTGGCTAGCACATAGTACCCATGGGGCCCCCTTCCTCCCCACTGGGTCTAGATCTAATACCAGAGTGCAGCTTCTCAGGGTCCATGGGCACAGAGGCACAGCCATCAAGCTTCCATGACTGACAGCCTCTTTCCTCCATTTCCTCCCCTCTGGAGTATGGACATGCAATGACTCCAAGGCACTTTGTGCCGACATCCACTGTACTCTACCCTCTACATGCACCGCATCTGTAGTGCTCCTGAATCACCATCGTGGGCTGCTGCAGAGCAGTGTGAGCCCTCCTCATGGAGATAAGAGCAGTCAATCAGACGTTCGATCCTCTTCCTCTCTGATCGACTCTCAACAGCCCGGGCTTGTTCCCAAACCTGGGTTGCTGGCATGGTGTGAGGTGTGGTGTCCTGTGCTTCAACCCTCAGCACCACCAAGCCAGCTTGAGCCTACTAGTTTTAGCTTGTGGAGCGTATATGCTTATCAGCCTAAGATCAAGGCTGTAAATCTTAATGTCTAGCAATAAGACTCTTCCAGAAATTAAATCTATTAAAGATTTAACCATGATATCATAGTTAGAGAACAAGATCCCTAACCCAGAACAGAGTTCTTCTCCCAAAGACCAAAAAGAGCACCTTTTCTGCCATAATCTCTTGCTAGACAAAATTCCATTTAGTTTATTAATCTAGTGTTTCAAGTCTGTGTTTCAGCGTTATCTTCAGCAGGCTGAACCTTGTACTTGTTTTGACCCGCTCTAACTGATTTGTAGGCTCCCCTACCTCACTGCCCCTTGCTCCTCTGCCTCTGGCATGTGTCTCAACCCCACCTAATGGATCCTGCTTGTTCGTATCACCACAAATGCCCAGACTGCTCCTCTTACCTTCCTATAAATTCTAACTGCAGCTGTATAGTTGCTACCTGTATCTCCCATTACTGTACTGTGCTTGTAATATTGTATGATTTAATTATATAACTTATTTTGCTAGTTGTGTTTTGTCTACTGCTATGTCTTCAGTTGCTCCATATGCTGTACAATTGGTAAGCTGTCAATACCCTGTAAAGTGTAATGCTGCACTGTGCTTTTCTGCTATGATTGTTTTACCATCTAACTCTCTGCAGCAATGTACAATGCTTTGCCTACTAAAAATGTTATGTTTGTTTCTCATTCTGTTTGAAATGTTCTGTACCTATTTTCACCATGTTATGTACTCTCCCAGATCGTGCCTGAAAATAGTCATATTGTTGGCTAGTGCACCTACCTGGTAAACAAAAACTAAATAAATAAAAATAAAGTGTCCTGCAGAAAGATAATATTAGAATCTAAGTACTGTAGGTTCACAAAAAAATCACGAAGTACCGTGCAAATGTTTGTACTGTGCTTTATGATTGTGCAGGTGGCAAAGGTTGCTATTCACAGTCGAATAACACACCACACTATCCTACTGTGAATAGGGCCAGAATGAGACAGTGCTAACCCAGTACTACTACTGCTAACCCCACCAGCACTGCACCCACATACAGCCAGGAGTATGGCTCTGCAATGCATGTCACTAGTGCGCTATTTGGAATTCAGAAGTGCAGCTATGTAAATGAGCCCATTGGGCATTCAACGTGCTATGTGGCCATCTGCATACATGTTATAGACCCATTTACGTAGGCTGCACTAGAGTTTAGCAACCTCCCAGCCCCTGCCTCTGAAGCAGCCCTATGACCCTGGTGCCAAGTGTTCCTCCTGCCCCAGTATAGTAAAGTTATTTTTCTGGTGCTATTGGTCCACCGCCCCATGATCGCCAATTGCTGGCCACTGTGTTGAAAGAAAATATCCCTGGTAGCTAGTGCTTCCTCCCTTCCATGTTTGCCTATCCTGGTGGCTAGTGTTCCCCCCCTTCTGTGACTGCCGGGCCAAATAAAAAAAGGTTGCCCTGGTGGTCCGTGATCCCTACATTCATAGATACAATATTCCCTGTTGGCTAGCAGTCCCTCTCCCCATCCAATGGCAGACTGAGCATACATGTAGGTTTTCCTTGGTGTCTAGTGGTCCCTCCCCCCACCAGATCCAAGTCCCAAGTGTGACATTGCCCCCCTAACCCAATCTCCTGTATAGTAAACTACATTTCCATGGTGGTCTAGTGGACTACCCTATCCCTGATTTCATGTATAGTGACACAAAACCTGACCCTGGTATCTAGTGAACTCCATCCCCCCAACCTGGCAGGTAGTGTCCTGCCACCCCACCCCACTCCTCCCATCCCAACTCCCAGCAGGTGACCAGCACAGCCCTATGCTCTCACCATGGCTGACTGCCAACTGAGATGTCAATGAGCACATACTATATACAGGGGAGGGCCAGCAATTGGCAATCACAAGGGTGGGTGAACTTTAGCACCAGGGAATTAAATTTACTGTACTGGGGCTGGTGATTGGCAATCACAGGGGGAAGGTATCACTAGCCATCATGGATATTTCCTTTCTGTACTGGGGCAGGCAATCAGCAATAATGGAGGGGAGGGGCAGTACCTCCACCAACCACTAGGGATGCATGGGATTAAAGCAAGGTGTCAGTCAGCGGTATTTGCTCTGCACAAGGGAACTCTACAAAATGCCCTTGTGTAAAGCAAATGCTCTGTGTATCGGACTGCACTGAGAGCAAGTCCCCTCCACTTCATTTGAATTGCAGCCCCCTCCACACTTTGCCCTGGTGCAAATCCTATTTGAGTGCACAGACTGGGCTTTTGTGAATACCAACTCGACGCAAAGCCCGGTTTGTTTGTGCAAAGACAGGTTTGTGCTGGGGCAAATTTTCGAGAACCTAGTCCCAGATCTCTTAAAAAAGATAAAGTTGCAAGCTTATTCTTGATGTTACAGATACTATTTACATTTATGTATGTATGTATGTATGTATGTATGTATGTATGTATTTATTTATTTATTTATTTTTGGTAACTGGGTAGGTGTGCTAGACATAGAAATGCCTACTTTCAGTCACAACCTGAAAGGTTACAATATGGCAATACAAGACAAAATCATGAGTACAATACAATGCTCAAGTTGTGGAATACAATACAGTAATGGCTTACAGTCAGTACAAGTTTACTTCAGTACAGCAGAGGGTAGATAGTACATGGTGTTTTAAGGAAAGATATAGAAAATAGCAAGTGCTATTACACCAAGAACATTAATTGCATTCAATGTAATTATCTGAAAATCCAGTATATGAATAAAGGTCATAGTGCCAAGTGAAAGAAACAAAAACAGATGGCTAAATGTCATTATTTGGTTTTCTTCCCTCCCCAAACTCCTCACTCTGCTAAAAGTTTTGTACTTTTGAGTTAGTGCAGTTGAGTCCATATCTGTCACTGAATCTTCTGTGACTACTTCTGTAGATGGATCCTGCTGTGAGGATGGAGCTGAAGAGATATTTGAATCTTATCCCACATCACCCCAGTCTTTATTAGATGCCAGAACTTCAAACGAGCAGTGTAAGTCCAGTGGGTTTGTCCTGGACTTTTGGATTTAGGTCACCTTGTCTTTTCTTTTGCTTCAGTTTCTGGAGTGGTAGGGTGTGGCATGTGTGAAATTTTGGGTCTGATAATGCCAGACTCTTGAGGGTCTTCAGGGCCTTGCAAATCTGGGGGGTTTCTTGCACAATCATGGAGTCCAAAGTAAATCAAATCAAATTTTATTATAAGTGTTGTTCCAAATTGATCACAGCAATGCACAATAGATCAATAAAATTCATAAACAACAAAATTAAAAACACAGTTTAAAATCAACTAATGAATATTACTGGTGGCACTATGCTAGACTACATCTGGAAATACTGGACTGAATAAATGTGTTTTTTAGGGTGTTTTTAAAAGTCTCGATGGACAGGCACTCTCTTACCCAGCGAGATAGAGAATTCCGCAGGGTAGGGGCCACAAAAGCAAAAGAATGGGCCCTAGAGGTCTTCAATCGAACCCAGGGAATCTCAGGCAATCCCTTGTTGGAGGAACAGACAGAGCATAGGGGACAATAAGGACGGAGAAGATCTTGCAAATAGTCAGGCCCCAGTCTGTGTAGGGCTTTGTACAGTAGGTCAGCAACCTGAACATGAAGGTGATTCACCAATAAAAAGGCAGCCAATACAGGCCACGGAGAACAGGAGTAACATGGCAAGATCTCAGTAAGCCAGTCAACAACCTGTCTGCCGCATTCTGCATTAGCTGCAATCAGTGAATATCAACCCCTGGTAGCCCTAGGTATAGGGCATTGCAGTAATCAAGGCATGCGGTTACAATGGTGTAGACCAACAATGAAAGATCACCAGGTGGGACTAGGTGTTTAATCTGGGTGATGTTCCTCAGGGTGTATCGACGCAAGGGCGAAACCCCATTGGTGAAATACACCACAGTGACAGTTTTGACAAGAATTGCAACTGTCGCTGTGGGGGACCCGCCTGCAAAATGTCACCCTTTTGATGACTTTCTCCCCCCTTTGCATTAACTCTGACTGGAGTTAGCAATACCATAGAATGGGGGGCATGGGGGTGCAGCCCCACACATGGAATGTTTGGGCGGTGCAGCCCACTGATAGAAAAATGGACCGATGTCTGACAGGCAAAATTTCACCTGTCGACATCGGGGAATGTCTCTATGCCAAATGTCGACAACATTGTTGTTGTGTCGGCATAGGTAAATCATTCCTCAGAGGGTAAAAAGAGGTTTTCACAACAGCAGATACCTGAAATTTTAATGTTAGGCTACTATCGGATACAACGCCCATATTGTGCACCTGATGTGAGATGAGCAACTGGTCCTACCCAATCCAAAGCCCATATGGTTGACTGGCCAGCAACCCCAGACCTAGGTGACCCAGCTCCACCACCAACACCTCAGTTTTGTCCGAGTTCAACTTCAGCCAACTGGCACTCATCCAGCCCTGGATCTCGGAGAAGCAGCTGTTCAAAACTGAGACCGTTCCAGCCTGCTCAGGTACAAAGGACATGTAGAGCTGAGTATTGTCGAAACTCCATGACCTTCTCTGGGATGCTGCCTATCCACAGCAAGGAGGAGGTTAGGAACCTCTGCAACAAAGAATTCAACACTTGGCTGGAGAGCTGGTACAGAGAGAAAGGTCTTGGCTTCATTGGGACCAGGGGACCCACCTGGAGGAATGCAACCTGTACCAGGGGGATGGCCTACACCTGTCCAGTGAGGGGACCGCTGTCATCAGTGAAGAGTTTAAATGCTTCATTGACAAGCAATTAAACTAGCAAGGGGGTGGCAGAGGGATGCAAGACAAAGCAAACTGCTCATCTCCACAGGATAGGGAAGTCAACATGGAGGACCATAACATTATGGTATCACCAGAGGAAATGGAACCCATAGAAGAGGGAATAGCAGAGGACAGGTAAAAGGGGGTTGAATACAGAAAGGACAAACAGAAGAGGCAAAAAGAAAGTGGGGGGGTGATAAAAGGATAAATGGCAGAACATAGAAAGCCATGTATACCAATGCCTGCAGCCTAGGGAAGAAAATCCCAGACCTGGTGTCCTTGATAACGGAGGCTTACCTGGACATTGTAGCTATTACTGAAACATGATATTCTGGAAACCATGACTGGGATGTAGCAATACCAGGTTATACTCTGTTTAGAAGAGATCGGGGGGTGTAAAAAGGGAGGGGGTCACTCTTTACATAAGGCAGAGTATTAGAGTGACTGCAGTACAGGGAATGAAGGGGAAAGCTGAGGTACTTTGGGTCATCCTTGAGATGGGCAATGGCACTGCTATTTGCACAGCCATGATATACAGGCCTCCAGCATGGGGGGAGGAGGAGGTGAACAAGGTTATAGTGGATTCCATTCACATGATGGAAGCTAAAGAGGAGGTGCTGCTGGTATGTGATTTCAATCTGCCAGATGTGGATTGGAGCATCCCAGCTGCTGCCTCAGCCAGGAGCAAGGACATCCTGTACTCTGTTCGAGGGCAAGGCCTCAGGTGGCTGATGCTAGAGCCCACCAGTGAGGGTGCAATTTTTTGACCTGTTACTCACCAGTGTCAACAGAATTGAGAAATTCAGGTTGGGTGAACACCTGGGATCCAGTGATCATCACACAGTGTGGTTCAACATGAGGACAGTGGCAGAGTCAAGCCAAACAAAGGCGAGGGTGCTGGATTTCAGGAAGGCAGATTTTACTAGGATGGGAATATGTCTTAAGCATGCTCTTGCAGGGAGGGACAAAGTGTGGGGGGAGAGGAGGAGCAGTGGGCCCATCTGAAAGGAGCCATAGCGGAGGCAACAAACCTTTGCATTAGGCAAGTAAACAAGGGCAACAGAAAGCCACTATGGTTCTCAAAGGTAGTGGGTGGGAAGGTAAGGGAGAAAAAGTTAGCTTTCAGGAAATACAAGGAAACACAGCTGGAGGAGGACAGGGAGATGTATCTGGATAAACAGAAGGAAGCAGGGAACGCAGTCAGGACCACACAGGCACAAACAGAGGAAAAAATAGCACAGGAGATAAAGAAAGGAGATAAGACTTTTTATAGGTACATTAGTGAAAGGAGAACAACCAGAAGTGGGATAGTAAGGCTTAAAGGGGAAGGAGAGTGTGTGTGTGGAAGGGGACCTGGAAAAAGCATCAATACTGAACAAATATTTTTGTTCTGTATTCACAGAAGAAGAATGTGAGGGAACCACAGTTAGGCAACATGAATAAATATGAGAGGGAAATGGACACCAGTCCACTTACAGAAGAGAGAGTCCTAAAGGAACTCACAAAACTGAAATTGGACAAGGCAATGGGACTGGATGTGATACATCTTAGAATATTAAGGGGACTATGGGAGGTGCTGGTGCCACCACTGGCAGCTCTGTTCAACAAGTCACTTGAAACAGAAGTGGTTCTGGAGGACTGGAGGAAGGCAGATGTAGTCCCTCTTCACAAAAGTGGCAGTAGGGAGGAGGCTGAAAACTATAGGCCAGTCAGCTCACCTCAATAATGGAGAAGACAATGGAATCACTACTTAAACAAAGGATTGTGGAACATCTTGAAGCCAGAGGAGCACAGGATCCAAGACAGCAAGGATTCACACTGGGAAGGTCATGTCAAAAAAATCTAATTTATTTCTTTGACTTGGTGACTAAGGTCATGGATCGGGGGGAGTGGTGGATGTTGCCTACCTGGATTTCAGTAAGGTCTTCAATACCATTCCACATAGAAGAATTGTGAACAAGCAGAGCAGCCTGGGAGTGTGTCACAAGGTGGTAAACTGGGTTAGAAACTGACTGAGAGATAGAAGATAGAGAGTTGTGTTAAACAGTGCTCAATCTGAGGACAGGAGGGTGACCAGTGGGGTGCCACAGGGATCAATCCTTGGCCCAGTCCTGTTTAATGCCTTCATAAGTGACATTGTGAAGGGGATGGAGGGGAAGGTGTGCCTATTTGCAGATGACACTAAGATCTGCACAGAGTGAGCACTCCGGAAGGGGTAGGTTTGCTAGTAGGGACCTAGATAAACTAGAGGAATTGTCCAGAGTGTGGCAGCTGAGATTCAATGCAAAAAAGTGCAAAATAATGTATTTTGGGTGCAAGAACGCAGGGGAGGATTACATGTTGATGGGGGGGGGGAGAAATTGATGATCACCAAACAGGAAAGGGATTTGGGAGTAATTATATCTGATGACCTAAAGGTGGCCAAACAATGTGCCAAGGCTGTGGGGAGAGCCTGCGTGGTGCTGGGGTGTATATGGAGGGGATATCACCAGCAGTAGGGAAGAAGGTGGTGATGCCAGTGTACAGATCATTAGTGAGGTCTCATTTGGAATATTGTGTCCAGTTCTGTAGGCCACATCTCCATAAGGACGTAGACAGGATGGAGGCAGTTCAAAGAAGGGCAACAAAAATGGTGCAGGGCCTGCACCAAAAGTGATATGAGGAGACTCTGGGATACCTCACTGTGTATACTATGGAGGAGAGAAGAGACAGGGGAGATATGATAGAAATCTACAAATACAGTATCTAAAGGCATAAATAAGGTAACAGAGAGTAGCATCTTTCAGAAAAGGAGATGTCCAGGAACAAGGGGGCTTAACATGAGGTTTGAAGGGGTAGACAAATGGGTAGTGTGGGGCAAACACAGTAGGGGGATTCAAGCATGCATGGAACAGGCATAGGGGAACCCTAGCAGAGGGAATGAGGAGGTAAAGTCAGAGTTCAAGTAGAGTCTGTGGTTTTTACAGAAGGCAGGGAAAAGGAGCAGACTAGATGGGCCTAGCTGTCCTTATCTGCTGTCAGTTTCTATGTTTCTATGTTGGCATAGCAGTGAAAACTCAGCCCATACCTCTTATAATGTATCCTAATGGCAGCATGTACACTGCAAACAACATGGGAGGCAGTATGGAGGCCTACGTAACTCCACAAGACGGGGGAGAGAAGCCTAGGAATAAATCCCAACCACCACTTTCTGAATTCTGCCCATGAGGAATGATCAAAATCATCTGAGGACTGTACCAGACAATCCACAGAAAATCTGCAAGCGCTCCAACAACACACCGTGGTCTACAGTGCCAAATGCTGTAGAGAGATCAAGAAGAAATAAGATGGAACAGTTTGTCCAAATCCTTGCTTTCAGGAGATTATTAAGCACCCTAACAAGGGCAGTCTCGGTACAATGCCTCTTCCTAAACCTGGATTGGAGAGGATCATAGACATGGTGAGTTGTTAGATGTCATCCAGCTGCGCTGCAGCCACCTTCTCAATAACCTTGAACATAAAGGACAGGTTAGAGATCAATTTAAAGTTTGTTAGGCAGTCCTGGTCAAGAGATGTTCTTTTCAGGAGAGGTACCACTACTGCCTCCTTCTGGAGGACTGGAAACACCCGTCTCCAGCAAACACTGAACTATCCTATCAAGGACTGGGATGATCACTTCACGCAACCCACTAAGAGGTGCGTTGGGCCAGGGTCCAAACTACAGCAGGTCAGATTCATATCCTAGATGACCTGCACAATGTCCCCAGTCACCAACTGACCAAAGTTGGACCAGACAGATCGGGTGCTTGCAACCTCATGCCAATCTCTACAATACCCATTACAGGGAGCTAAGTGTAACTCCAACCTGATGGTGGCAATCTTTTCGGCAACAAAAATAAAGAAGCTCATCACTCCTAGCTTGTGAAAATGCTCCCCATAACTGAAGGCAGGTTTGATAGCATGACCTGTCAGCAGTCCAGAAGAGCTGAGCTGGTCAATTCCTTGATGCAGCATTCTCCTTGAACAGGAATTCTGTCTTCTTACAGGAGATTGCTGATTGATAGTCTTTGTAATGAGCTATCAATCTAAGTTTGTCATCCACCAGACCAGATTGCTACCAGTGCCGCTCCAACCTTCAACCCCTTGTCTCAACTCCTTCAAAGTCCCATCAAACCAAGGGGACTTCAGGTGAAGAGTGAGGGGACAAACATGGACATGTTCAAGGGAATCGAGGGCCCCTGTCTCCGCCTTGTTATAGGCAAGTACAAGTTCCCCAGGCTCCCTGCATACATTCAACACACCTGATAGGTCAAGCACTGCTATAAGACTGTCTGAGGCATGCCCCTAAAAGGGCGGTACTTGACCGTCTCTCTAGGAGCAGGTCTACTGGGGGTGCCTCGAATCTGAACCTTATAGTATGATGGTCTGACCATCTGACTGGTTCCAACACCAGATCAGTGATCTCCATTCCCAGCTGGAAGACCAAGTCCAATGAATGACCATGAATGTGGGTAGCAGAGGTGTAAGGCCCAATGAATTCATCAATTGGCAGAAGTCCTGCCTAAACTGTGAGAGTTCATCATCAACCCAGGCATTAAAATCCCCCAGAATTAATCATCTGGGGGATCCCAACACCATGTTGATGATGAAGTCTGCAACTTCTTGCAGGAATTCCTTCTCACCACCTGGTGGGTGGTAGATGAGAAGTACCCTGCAACTACACCTACTCCCACTACACATTCAAAGGATCTGGTCTCTCCAGCTGGGGTGTCTACAAGGCCCAGATCTGATTTAAAGCAAATGGCAACTCCCCCGCACCTACGATCCTCTCTTGGGTGATGTATCACTGAGTGCCTGTTGGACTCACTGATTTCAACACAGGGCCAGCATTGTCATCCAGTCACATCTCAGTGATGCAAGCCAGGTCAGCTGTATCAAAAAGAGCAGCAATAACCATCTTGTCTTTCAGTGACCTGGCATTGCACAACTCCGCCCAAGTAGGATAGGTTGACGTGGTAGACTGGGCAGCTTGCTCACTCAAAGTGGAGCCTTTGGGTATGGGAACCAGGTAAGGAGGATCCCTCTCCTGGACCCATTTTGTCCCAGGGCATCTTCTCACCACTACCACTCCAATCCATCCACCCCACTCAACTACCCCACCAGACCCGAGTAGCTACCTTATTCCTACCTCTTCTGGCTATCCCCATTGCCTGATAATGCCCATGCACCTCTACCAGCAGAGAGGGACAATTAAAAGGACTGAGGTCCCAGAGCCTGGTGGGATCTTTTTCAGGAGGTGTAGCAGTGTCAGGTTGCACTTCCATTATCCAGTGTATAGTGACTCCTTGTTCTGCACAGAAATCAGTTGCAGTCAAAATGTTGTTGTACCACAGTTCAAAGTTCATGGAATGTAGTAATACCACACTGTGATACATCTTTGCTGTTTTTGAGAGGGCATGAGCCAGCAGTTGAATTAAAGGAAAAACAGCTGTGTGCACATCTTAAAATTCCAACAGTAAATTGTCTGACAGGATGATGGCGGTGGTTTTTCATAAAGTGGCTCCTAAAGGAGTGCATGAATTTCTGACAACAGGAAACTGTCTCTTGAAATCTTTTAAAGTTTTTATTTTATTTTATTTTTTTAGAACAGGGGTCACTATACACTATAAAAATTATTGACTGGGCAACTGTGCCCAACCAGTCAGCACTGCCACCTCGGGGTTCTGATTCCGTGTGACATCTCAAGCTTCAGTCTTGAGGTCTAACAGAATCAGAACCCCTCAGTGGTAGCACAGGCTTGTAGTGCACAGTTGCACAGCTAGTATTCTCTATGTAGTCTCCTCTACCAGTGTGGCCATTTTTGTGGGGTGAAGGCATACAGGAACATCCGACACAGAACTAGTGTTAGGTAATTCAGTTGAAGCATCGTTCTGACCAAGTGAAGGCTGAGTAGAAGGGCCAGGAGTTTGTTATGTGGTTGAAGGGGGTTATTTTGCCCTAGGCCAAGATTTTTGCACTGTATTAACATAGAAATCTTGTTCAGCAAGATCCACCTCATCGCCTCTATTGTGGGATGCCCATGGACAGGATCAGAAAAAGTGACCATCTTCCTCACACAGGTTACATCAAATAGAATTTTTACAAGATTTGTTGGTGTGGCCTGTTTCCATGCACAGCCCACATTTTACAGAATTACAAGCACTATTCAGATGTGATTTTAAGTCACATTTCCCCAAAAAGAAACAATTGTGAAGGTGTTTTCCTTCTGCTTTAGTATGCGGCAACTTAACTCTGATTCGCCATCCCCCAGTCCAAATATTTTCAGAATTCGTGACTGGCTGTGGTGAACCAACTGTTGTACATCTCTGTTTTGGTCATTGTAAGATATCCACTATGCTCCCTTCTTCATTTTTAAAGAAAATTGTCAGTTTTTATCTAATAATTTATGAGGGGAATAGCAAACAAGCATTTGACAATGCTGGACATTCACTTGCAGGTATTTGCAGTGGTGTTTAGCATTTATGCAGCCCCCCTTAGTTGTATCCATGTCCCTTCAGCACCCATGTCCCAACAGAGTACCTCTCTGCAACTACTCTTGCATCTGATTTACATTTCAGCCTCATACTTCTTAACTGTCTGTCTTAGAAACCCTAACGCCTGGTTGTTCTCAAGGTTACAAGCCTGCATGGAAGCTGTGCAACGCACGCTCGTAACATAGCCATTTTGTGTAATTTTCTCACCATATTTTCAACATAGGCATTTTGGAACCTCCGCTCATGAACAATGTCACTGATTTTCTTAATCTGTCCTGAACATTGATTTCCCACAGTGACTGTGCCATTGTACGCCAGATGTGTGGAAACACATTTTGGCCGGTGCATGAAAAATGACAGCTGTACTGTTCATACGGAGGTATGAAAAAATGCCAATGTCGAAAATCTGGAGTGAAACTATTATAAATTCCCGAAGTTACAAGTGTGTTTGGAAACTGCACAATGCACGTTTGTAACACTGTAAATTTTTTGAATTTTTGCACCAAATTTTCAACATAGGCATTTTGTGACCTCCACTCATGAACAGTGTCACTATGTTTTTCATAATCTGTCCCAAATATTGATTTTCCACATCAACCGTGCCATTGTGCTCCGGATGTGTGAAAACACATTTTGGGCAGAATGTGAAAAATGACAGCTGTACTGTTCATAAGGAGGTCTGAAAAATGCCAGTGTTGAAAATCTGGAGTAAAAATATTACAAATTTAAGAAGTTACAAGTGTGTGTGTAAACTGCACAATGCACGCTCGTAACACAGTCATTTTTTTGTCATTTTTTTCACCAAATTTGCAACATAGGCTTTTTGGGAGCCCACCTCATGAACAGTGACACTGTTATTTTGGTAACTGGACCCGAAAGGTGATTCCATGCAGTGACTGAAAAATCACCTTTCAGGACTGAATAATGACATGTCAGTGACTGAATTCATGAGGTGAGGTCCCAAGAACCCCATGTTGAAAATTTGATGTCAGAATTCGCAAAAATGGCCGAGATAACCACCTAAGTTGAAAAAAAAACATTTATGCCATTATACAGCTTATCGGCATTTCTTCAGTTCGTGGTTGGTTTTGAAGAGTGTAGACATGTTTCTGGTCCACCAAAGATTGTCACGCTAGTCTCCAGATGTAAGTATGGGGTGGGAGTGTGTGGAGAGGTGGCATGTGCAGAGGGCAGGCACGGGTTGGGGGAGCGGGCACCAAACTCAATGAAGGACCATTTTCTGTTTTTACAGGTAAAAAAAAAACTCTGCAGAAAGTTTTTGGCACACTGGGGTGAGCTCCCAGCATGCCACCACCTGGGTGTTTTTTGGAGGGGCTGGAGCAGATTGGGATTGGGTACCCCCATTGGCCATACAATGTGCTTTGTGGGGGTGCATGAGCATGCTGGGGTGGGCTTCCAGCATGCCACCTGGGTGTTTGTTGGGTGAGGGGCTGGAACCAACGGGGATTGGGCACCCCAGTTGGCCATACAGTGTGCTTGGGAAGGGCGCATGAGCCGAGTGGGATTGGGCACCACCCTCAGTACACAACATGGGGGGAGAGGACAGTAACAAGGGAGTGGGGAGGACAGCAGCAGAGAGAGGAAGCAGGAGGGATTTCCAGCAGCCAAGTGTGACTTCAATATGCTAAATACACACATTACCAATGCTGATTGCAGCAGTAGTTTTCTTTCAAGTGAAGACCACTGCAGCCAAACTGCTGTCATAGACAGCTCGGCATCTATTGGTAGGGTAGTATCATGCCTGCTACATTGAGCACTGCATTGGATTGGAGGGTCACACACCTCCAAAAAATCATACTATGACGAGACGTTCCTTGCGCAAGTGCTCAAGTGAATGCAAAAATGGGGTCCACAATGTAGTATTTTTTTAACTGATCATATTTAGCACAAAAATGCTCAAGGCTTTCAATTTTCTTAAAACTGATATCAAATGTAGAGTCTTCTGGGGTATGAACCAGAGCATAAAGCTTGGTGGTAAAAAAAGTGTGTACTATCCTTCAGGAAAGTTCTGGCCACATATATGTAATCCGGATGGTCTGGTAAACCTCCTTTACGTTTAGAGTGGACTGCATTCTACTTTCTAGTAGGTTCTGTGTTGTTCTTCCTAAAAAAAAAAATCTGAGTATCTTTTTCTAGGGGGGGGGTCCAGGATCTGCCTGTCATCTAGCTAGATTCTCATGTTTTTCAAAGGAAGAACGGTGCACTCGGTTCTGGTTGCCTAAAGTTTAAATATTTTTCTTGGGCTACTGTTTCAGCAATTTTCTATTCTCCATTACATTGTCTGTAGTATCCATTTAAATTTTCTAAACTATACTGTAGCTCATCCAGTATCCCAAACACCCCAAAATCTAATCAATCTCACCTGAGGCTTATCCCACTTCATGCAACAAACCTATCTCTCAAGTTGCAGACTCCTTCCTTTTAATCTGCCTGCCTTCACTCTACTCAGACATTTGCCTGCCCAAGAAGTTCACAGCCCTGATTAAACGTCACCTTGTCTGGCACCCTCCTAATGGCCAATACACCCGTCACTCTCCTTTATCCCATTACCTCCTGCCTGCCGGGATGGTGTACACAGGACTTTGCTTAGGTCTCCTATACTGCTTGTTATTTCTCACTCTGGACACTGCTCTTTGAAAATCTGCTGCTCTAAGTACACATGATCTCAAGAATAATGCTAGCTATAACATTTCCCAACACCTCTTCAATTTCCCAGTGGCCAGACTAATTTCTAAGACACATATACGCCCTTGGATTTTACTCTTCCTTCTACATACATTCAGTCTTGTAACAGCCACAGCATTGTTAAACCCAATAACATACCTTCTTGTCTTACTTTCTGGGGATGTAGAAACAAACTCTGTCTAACTATTTACTATCCCCATAATCCCTCACATCTGGGAACACCCAAAAGGAATTCAAATCATCCACTTAAACACCCAAAGTATGGCTTAGAAAATGCATAAATTAGAGGTGTTTGCCTCATTATGCAAACCCCATATTCTTGCAGTCTCAAAGACTTGGCTCTCCCCATTCAGTTAATACAGAAATCTCCCTTCCTAACTACGCAATCCTATGAAGGACCAATCCTTAGAGGTGGAGTAATGTTCTACACTCACTATGACCTAGAGGCTAAAATTCTTGAACCTCTCTGCTGCCCGGTGTCACAGTGTGAATGGCTGCTCATCAACATCTCAATGGGCCCCAAGAATTTAAAAATCTGCTGTGTCTGCAACCCTCCAAAGCAGGACAGAATAACCTTTCTTTTCTCTTATGCTGAAGCATCTCATCCATCTGAAGTCTCTCCTAAAAATGTCCCAGCTGCATCAAATCCTAAGAACCCCTACCAGACTCAGTCTCAAATTTGGCAATCACTTCATGATTGCCTGGATTTTGGTAAAAAAGTCAGAAATGATTATTATCTCTGGCACTTAAAACAACTCAGTCAGTGACCACCTGGCTATGTATTGCCAGTGGCAAAACTGTGCCCCCCAAAACCTTTACTCAGGCTTATCTCTTATAGAAGCTGCTCTAACTTTGAGTCCTACTCCTTTCTAAATGACTTGGCTCTTAGCAGCTGGTCTTTCCTGGATAATGCTCCTGATGTCAACACCAGACTAGGTTTCTTTATCACTTCCTTCACTTCTTCTCTCAACAAACATGCCCCTATGTGAACATGTAGAGTCAAACTAAAGAAATCCCTTTGGCTTACCAGCAACATCTTTGCACTCATGCGGAAAAGGGATACCCTCTGGACCAAGTACAAGAAGTCTCAACTCGCATCAGACTGGCAGGACTACAAGACCCTGAGAAATGCATGCAAAAATGAAAATTCTTAGTGCCAAACCCAAGTACCTAAAAAACAAACAGCTCACTAATTTGGATAACCTCAAAAAGTGTTGGCAATCAGTAAACTCCACAATCAGCTATCGCTCCCAATCATCACTCCCCCCCACCACCATCGACCTTGATGGTTCCAGATACACTGACCCTAACACTTTACAATGATGTTTGATAACTTTTTCTGTGACCTGTCCACATATAGATCCAAGGGCCCTCCAGCTCATAACCCAGACACTGACAAAATCAACCCCCTCAACCCCCAATTTTATCTAAGAAGAGTAACAGCTTGAGAAGTTCTTAAACTTCTTGCTGTGCTTAAACTGGACAAATCTGCTGGCCCTGATGGTCTGTTACCTAAATTTCTCAAACTAGCAGTTCCACAAATCATGTCCCCTATCACTAAACTCCTCAACATGTCCTTCTTGTCTGGGACAGTGATTACACTATGGAAATTCTCAATTGTTATCCCACTTCATAAAAAGGTAATAAAACATCTCTTGATAACTATCGCCCGATCTCACTTCTTTCTGCTCTTTCAAAGCTACAAGAAAAAATAGTGCATCGGAAGTTAGTGGACCACTTGCAGCAATATGACTTTATCTGTGCTGAATAGCATTGTATTCACAAAGGGCACAGCACCAATACAGTTCTAATAGAATTCAATGATGCTATTTAACATGCCATGGACAGAGGCCTCTTAAAAGATGTAGTGTTTGTGGACCTGACCAAGGCCTTTCATCTTGTTGACCACAAGAAACTAATAAATCGGCTTGATGCTGTTGACCTAGGGCCACCAATACTTGCCTGGTTCACAGACTACTTGATTGACAGAATTCAGGCTGTCAGGATTGAAAACACACTTTCAGGAATTAATAACATCACAAGTGGCATACAGCTAGGTTCTATTCTCGTCCCTCTCTTGTTTACCCTTTTTATAAATAATTTGCCTGCAGTCTGTTAACCTGTACATACCCTTCTATATGTGAATGATGCAGTACTCTTTACACATAGTAACAACATTAATGCCATTAACCTTTCACTCAGTTCCTGCCTAGCCAGGCTTCAAAATTGGCTTATAATGGAAAATATGGCGATTATCCTTCCAAAGACACAGTCAATGTTATTTGGGTTAGGCACAGAATAAACAAGGTACCTTCCAGTTTCTGTGTCCTTACCAGAAATGGTACACCACTAGCTTAGACACTGTCTTTTAAGTACCCCAGGGTTCATCTTGACCCTACGTTATTCTTTGAATCCCATCTCCAACACACCACCTCTCAGTTACATCAGAAGCTAAGTGCTCTCTACCATGTTCAACATTTCTTAACTCCTGAGGCTAGAACTGTATTGCACTTTACAAACCTAGGCCCATCATTAGATTATGGTTTGGTTGTATTTGATACTGCCAGTAAATCCACGCTATAGCAAAAACACACTCTATACTACAAAATATGTAAATTTTCCTTTGGTTAAAGGTCCAATGTTCACCACCATATGGCTCTCAGATCCCTTAATTGGTTTCCCTCGACATCAACTCCAATCTAGCTATTGCAACATGAGTAAAGAAATCTATGCATACTGTGACACCTGCCTACCTCAGTACCCAAATCTCTTTCGTCAACCTTCCTTCCTCCTGCTGTGCAACCAACAATATAATAATTCATAAGTTTCGTACAAATATGGGTTAGTGCTCTTAGTTATTGTGCAGCTTCAGTTTGAAACTCCCTTCCTCCTTCTGACAAACATATTCCTCTCCCTATGCCTTTGCCAAGCTCCTAAAGTCACACTACTCCTCAACCCAAGCCAACTCTTGCTTCTGATTACCTTCCCCTGTCAAGACTTCCCATCTTATACTAGCTAATCATACCCACTGACTAATCTCGGTCACATTTTTTATTCTCCTTCTCCAGCTTCCTCCTTCTTTCTCTATCCTCAGTTCTACCTTTGTTTATTACATTACAAGCACTTTTGTATATTACATTGTATATCACATTGTATATTTACAAGTATTACTGTAGCACCATATGTGCTCATGTTTGCCTACATCTTGCTGTAAATCCGTATGCATTTACTGTAATCTGTTTTCCTGATTGTCTGTGCTTCTGCACTCAGGTCATGCCTAAAAAAAGTATTTGTTACCTAAACAAAGTTAAATAAATAAATAAAGCACTAGATTCACCTTCCATAGTTAGGACTGCACAACACTGTGTTCTTGATCCACCTGAATTTCCACTTACCAGGAGAAATTCATTCAATTGAACATCTATGTCAGGGTTTTGAAATTATTCTGCTGGTGTTTCTACCTACACATTTCCATCACTATCCAAAGCTGATACATGGGCCTTTTTAACAGTGCTGGCAGGGTTTGTCACTGATTCTACTGGCTTATCTAGGTGGGGACCTCTAAGAATGATATATTGCCAGTGGGTAGTCTTTTAAATAACTGGGGATCTATCATTTTTGAAAATTCAGTACTTGCTGGGAGGTCAAAGTTAAAAAGCACATTTGCATCTCTCCCCTTTATAATCACTGTCTCCTGTACCCGCTTGAAGTTGCTGTCTCCTGTTGTCCTCATTTTTCTCAATAATATTCCTTCCTTATTACCTTGGGTTTGGCTGGAATTAACAATAGAGAACTGACCTGCTTGTTGAAGAGATTGAGACATTATGTTTACTGCACTGACTGGCCATGGAGAAGCCCAGCCTTTCCCATCTTCTGCTCATACCCAACCTGCTTTTTCAAGAGCTGCTTTGGTTCTTTGACCATTCAGGTCTAATGAGGACAACAGCTTGCATTTTGTAGTTTTCTCTACATGTCCTGCTGGAATTGTGGATCTGTTCCTGACCAGTGGCTCTGTCACAGACTGCTGTGAGTGAAAATGATAAGCTGTCAGACTTCCCAGCTGAGGGGTTCCATGTCATAATAGCAATTGCAAAACAGTGATCGCTATTATAGAGAGTGTATATCGCCAAAAAGCGATATACACTTCAAGGTGACCCAACATCCAGAATATTAAAAAGTGTTTTTGCAGGGGAGACTATGCCCCCCCGTCCCCCCACCATGGGGGTCTTTGCCCCCAACCCTCTAAATTTTATTTATTTATTTATTTATTTATTCAACCTCAGATTACAAGTACCTTTGAGAGCAAGGCAGCTCATTTACGAAGGTTCCATGTCAATGAGGAATGGGTTACAGTTAGACAGGGAGTACAATAAGATGATATAAAAAAATACAGTACAGTATGTATGGCACACCTTTAAATGAGAATGATTACTAGAGCAATTACATAGCGAATAAACAGTAAGGAGAGCCAGCATGGAGAGCTGGCAATTATGCTGTAACAAACAGTAAGTGAATACATTTAAAGCATACAGTGACAGATTATGCAATGGGGGCAGTAAGGAGTTAAGATACTTGAGTAGATGAGGGTGGTGGCATTGCGATGATTGATCAGAGCATAGGGTAGCAGCCAGTGGCTTTGTCAAATGTAGTAGGGAGGTAGAACGGGGTAGTGAACAGAGGGATGGCAAGGTGAGAGGGTGATGTGGACAATCAGTGCCATGTAAGTGCTGAAATATGAGTGCCAGAGGGTGAGGACAGAGTGCCACAGAACACGGTTGGGGTTGACAGACAGGAACTAGGATTGGGTGGTACAATCACATGTGCTTTCAGTTATAAGATGCTGCCAGAGCAAATGTTTAAACTGTGCAAGCTTGATTAGTTCGGTCAGTTCACTACACAGGCCATTGAACCAAAGTGGGGCTCTGTACAAGAAGGATCTTTGGTACTGTGCAGTCCGACACTGTGGGATGAAGAGGTGTTTAGATTCAGAGGTACAGGTGTTCTGGGTCTTAAGGGATTTATTTAACAGGTATCCAACTCCTAGAGGCAAGAGCCCAAGAAGTGTTTTTTTAGTTAGCAGCATGTTTGGTACTTCATTCTACCAGTTAGTTGAAGCCACTCAGTTTTGGCATATAGATCACACGTGTGGGTAAGATGGGCAGCACCTGTGATTATCCTACTTGCTTTGTTCAGAGCAACAGTTAGCCATTTGAGTGATGTGGTAGTGGCAGCTCCATATATTACTAAGCCATAGTCAATGACCGATAGAACCGAGCTGTGGATTGCAAGCTTCAGAGCTTCTGGAGTCAGACACCATCTATATCTATAGAGGAGCCCAATACTGGTGTTAACATTACTAGTGACATTCTCTATGTGAGGTACATAGGCGAGGTGACTGTCCAAGGTTACACCAAGGTACTTAAAGTATTGTAGTTGCTCTAGAGGGGCTCCTTGGTTGTTTAGAACAGTGAGAGTATGGGCCTCGTACTTATGGCGAGAAGATGAAAACAGCAACACTTTTGTCTTTTTGTAGTTTAGCACCAATTTGTAGGTATTAAACCAGTTCTCAACCTCTGTGAATCCTAGTTGTAGGTTGGATTGAAGTGTGTTTGGGTCGGGGTGGCTTGCGAAGATGACAGTGTCATCTGCATATAGGAGTGTCCATTGATGACAAGCAGATGGCAAGTTGTTCAGGAAAATACTGAACAGGAGAGGACCCAGGATTGATCCTTGTGGTACACCAGACCGGACAGCTTTCTTTTCTGAGGTGACATTAGCTATCTTCACCCTTTGCAATCTATCTCCTAGGTAGCTTGTGAACCATTTCAGTGTTTGTGGTGAAAGACCAGTTTTTGTGAGCTGACTGAGTAGGAGTGGGTGATTCACAGTATCAAAATCCTTAGTTAAGTCAATAAAGGCCGCTCCTACAAGATTGCCTTGGTCAATGTATTGTTGAATGTAGCTGGTGAATTCTAGCAGTGCTGTGGTGGTACTGTGTCCTTTTCTAAAACCATGTTATTGCATGTTAAATTAAGATTCTCAACTCGGGGGGGGGTGCATGTCAGGAAGGGAGCAAAATCTGAATTTTGCAAAAAATTAAGTCCCACAGTCGCTGGCAGCAGCAAAATTTACTCATTCCCGGTCCCAGTCCCAATCCCAGTACCTGCAGTGCTTGGCACAATCCCTTGCTAAAGGCACATTTTCTTATACTGGCATTTTTATCCACCTCCAAAATTAATTTTAGGAGTGCTATCTTTTTCTGCTTTAAAGCTTGGTCCAGTCTCATCTCTTCCTCTGGTATGGATGATCATGGATCCATTCACTGGCTAAGGAGACTATCAAAGTCATCTGTATCAGCATTCAATCCTTATGCTTTTTCAAAATCACCAGCAGTAAGTACCTTTTGCCTGCCTTGTTCTTCCATATCCAAATGTGAGGTGTCACAGTGTCCCATGGCACCATCCTTACTTGAAATTTCAATGGCTGTGCCCTGCTCAATAGCAGGTAATAAAGCTTCCAAATTACCCAACTTTGGAAATGGGAGAAATCTTCTCTATCTGTGCAACCATCTATACCTCCTATCCAGGATCCTCCATCCCTGTCTCAGGAAGCGAACAGCACCCCTTGCAAGAGTAGGAGAGTTTCCTCAGTGTTATGGCCAAATATTTCCCTATCAGTGTATAACTCACCCTTCAGGACGTACCTGGAAGCAGGGTGTCACAGCTTAGTTTGCCTGTCCTGGCCTACAACTGAAAATAAATAATAAATATGCCAGCCTATGTTAAAGACCCCTCTCCCAGTGACTTGGCCTTCACCATGTCCTCAGGCAGTCTGTTCCACTTATCCACCACTCTTTGGGTGAAAACACACTTGCATACATCCCTCCTGACTTTACTCCCTCAATGACTTTTCCTGTGTACCTGTATCCATGTTTAAGATGAATGTCTTTGAAAACCATGTTGTTAGCCCTGTGCAGGTATATGTATGTTTCTTTCATGCCCCCTTCTCCCTTCTTGTCTCCATTGAGTACATGTTGAGGTCTGCAGCATCTCCTCATGTCTCTTTTCCCAATACCTGTCTCTTTTAGCGGCACTATGCTGCATCACTTGCACCCTCTCATACTTCAGGCATGATCTGCAGTCCTCTAGCAGAGGGGAAGGATTTAGATAAGACACTGGTTGAAGCCTTGGCAAGGTGGCAGAAAAGGGGAGGTGCTGCTGGTGGGGGACTTCAGTTTGTTTGATTTAGATTCGAGCATCCCAGCTGCAGTTTCAGCTAGGAGCAGAGACATCCTGTACTCCATGCAGGGGGTGCTCCTCAGGCAACTAGTCAGGGAGCCTACTGGTGATGGAGCAATACTGCACTGGGTACTCATTAAAATTAACAGTGTTGCAGACATCAAAATGGGGATGGACCTGGGGATCAGTGATTACTGTAGAGTGTGGTTCAACATATGGATGGCTGTGGAATCAAACCACACAAAGGCAAAGGACCTGAACTTCTGGGGAGCAGATTTTAAAATGATAGGTGAATGCCTCAGGGATATCCTAGTGGGGGGGGGCATGAGCTGGGTGGAGTGGAAGAACAGATGGTAAAGCTAAAAGATGGAATAGTGAAGGCAATAAACCACAGCACCAAGCAGGTGAGCAAAAGCAAGAGGAAAAAGGGACCTCTACTGGTTTTGAAAGAAGTGGTTGAAAAGGACAAGTGTAAAAGGGTAGCATTCAGAAGGTATAAGGAGATGCAGAGGGAGGAGGATAGAGTGGTATATCAGGGGAAACACAAGGAAGCAGGGAAACCAGTAAGGAGTGCAAAGGCACAAACTGAAGAGAAATGGCCCAGGTGGTAACAAAAGGGGACAAGATATTTTCAGCTATGTAAGTGAAAAGAGGAAAATCAGGGAGTTACTGTTTGCACCTTTTAATTTAGCAGTTCACAGGAGTAGTTCTCAAGGAATGGAAGAGGGCAGATATAGTCCTACTTCAAAAAGTGGTAGCAGGGAGTGGGAACTATAGGCCAATCAGTCTGACATCAGTGGTGGTCAAGTTACAAGGAAATCACTGTTGAAGGTAAGGATTTTGGAATAACTTGAATCCAGTGGGTTATAAGATCTGGTGCAGAATGGATTCATGGGGGAGAGAAGGTGTCATGTCAAACAAATCTGATAGATTACTTTCACTGGGTGACAATGGAATTCAATCAAAGTGGAACGATGGACATGACTTATTTAGATTTCAGTAAAATGTTTGACACCATTCCACACAGAAGACTCATAAGGAACCTAGGGAACTTGGCGGGGGTCCAAATGTGGTAATCTGAGTAAGAGACTGGTTAAGAGATAGGCATCACTAAAAATGCCACCAACAGCTTAATCTGGTTCGGTTCCAGTTGGTTACCCTCGGTATCCTCTCCCCCCAGGTCACCCCTGAAAAAGGGACTTTTAGTCTCAGTGGGCCTACCCGGTCAACAAAATTCAATATATAACAAAAAATAAATAAATGCATGAATGATTAATAAACAGAAGATGAAATGGAGTTCACTCTGGAGAAGGAGGGTGAACAGTGGGGTGCCTCAGGGATGAATGTGGGACATGTATTCTTTAATGCCTTTAAAAGTGACATTGCAGAGGAACTGGAAGGGAAGGTCTGCCTCTTTGCAGATGAAACCAAAATCTGCAATAGGGTGGACACTCTGTGCAAGGTGGAAAAAATGAGCAGGGACTTGAGAAAACTCAAAGAGTGGTCAAGGGCATGGCAGCTGTGTTTGATTATGAAACAAGCATTTGTCAATGCCAAATGTTTGCTTGCTGTCATTAGCATTGGAAGTTCAGGAGTTAGACAGATGCAGTATAGGAATGGCAGTGAAGTACTGAACTAACGCCAACTCCACCCCCACCCTGCTGTGATGGACAGGCATTGGGATGTGCCTTTGGGTCATCACCCATGGCAGTCAAGACATTTCACCTCACCCTACCCTGCAGACACTGACAAGTGTCGAGGTGTACCTTGGGGTGTTTTGGCTTTACATTCACCTCATTCCATAAGGAAGCATGCTGAAATGGGTACAGTATAGGAGAATGGGGTGAACTCTGTGGCCAAAGGGTCCATGGCACACCTTGATGTCTGTCACTGGCTGCAGGGTGGGGTTGGGGGTGGAATGGCATGTTCATTACTGTCGACAATCTCAAGTCACACCCCTGACGCGTGTCAGTCCCTACAGGGTTGGGCACTATGGTCAAAAACCCTAACACCCTGGGTGTTTATTGGTATTTTTACTCAAAGTTTTAAACATGGGCTTTTTGTGACCCCACCGCATGAACAGTGACACTATCAGTTCGTTAGCTGAAAGGTAATTTTGCACAGCAACTGTACCATTTGGCACCACAGGTGTGAAAACATATTTCAAACAGGATGTGAAAAATGACAGCTGTACTGTTCATGAGGAGGTATAAAAATGGCAATATTGAAAATCTGCAGTGAAAATACAAAAAAAACTGGTGAAGGCACTAGCGCGTATAGAAACTGTGCAACGCACATCTGTAATGTAATTCGTTTGAGGATTTTTTACAGCAGATTTTCAACACAGGCATTTTGGGACCTCCGCTCATGAACAGTGTCACTGTGATTTTCGTAATGTGTCCCGAACACTGATTTCCCACAGCGACCTCGCTATTCTGGCGCCAGAAGTGTGAAAACATATTTCAGCCAGGGTGTGAAAAATGACAACTGTACTGCTCATAAGAAGGTGTAGAAAAATGCCAATGTTGAAAATCTGGACTGAAAATATTACAAATTCGTGAACTTATGAGGGTGCGTGGAAACTGCACAATGCACACTCTTAACACAGTAATTTTACGGACTTTTGTCACCAAATTTTTAACATAGCCATTTTAAGACCTCTGCTCATGAACAGTGTCACTGTGATTTTCTTAATCTGTCCTGAACATTGATTTCACTCACTGACTGCGCCATTGTGCGCTATGTGTGTGGAAACACATTCTGCGTGAGATGTGAACAGTGACTGCTATACTGTTCATAAGGAGGTATGGTAAAATGGCAATGTTGAAAATCTTGAACGAAAATATTAAAAATTCTTGAAGTTACAAGTGTGCATAGGAACTGCACAATGCACGCTCATAAAACAGTCATTTTTGGAAATTATTTCACCAAATTTTCAACATAGGGTTTTTGGAGGCCTACCTCATGAACTGTGAATGAACTGTCTTTTCATTAATCAGCCCCGAAAGGTGGTTCTGTGCAGTGACCTAGAAATCACCTTTCAGGACTGAATAACCAGATGACAGTGACTGAATTCATAAGATGGGATCCCAAGAACCCCATGTTGAAAATTTGGTGCAAATCTTCGAAAAAATTACCAAGATATGAACCAAAGTTGAAAAAACTCTATTTATGCCATTATACAGCTTATCGGCATTTCTTCAGTTCTCGGTCGTCTTTGAAGGGTGCAGACGTGTTCTCAGGCCACCGAAGATCATTGTGCTGGGCTCTGGAGGTAAGTATGAGTTGGGGGGTGTGGGGAGGTGGGGTGTGCAGAGGGTGGGCATGGGTTGGCATGCAAGAGAGTCAACAAGGGACAGTTTTCTTTTGTTACTTTTTTTTTCTAAAGACAAAGCGGGACTTTTGCTGCACTGGGGTGGGCTTCCAGCGTGGCACCTGGAAGTTTGTTTGGGGGGCAGTGGAGCCAATGGGGGATTGGGCACCCCCACTGGCCATACAGTGTGCAGGGGAGCACATGACAACTCGGGACTTATGCCATTCTGTGGTGGGCTCCCAGTGTGATACTTGAAGTTTGCTTTTTGGGAGGGCACTGGAGCTGATGGGGATTGGGCACCCTGTCAGTCATACAGTATGCTTGGGGGGGAGTGAGCATGTGCCGAGGGGGATTGGGCACCCCCTCAGCACACAACAAATGGGGGGGTGCATCATGCTGGGAGATGCAGTGGCGTGCAGCTGAAAGAGAATGACTGCTAAGGTGGTGACGTGTAGGCGGTTTTCATACTGCTAACAGCACAGCAGAATGCAAATTGCCTACACATTACCACTGCTGATTGTAGCAGTCTTTCTCTTTCAACTGTATGCCACTGCATCTGAACTGCTGTCATAGGCAGCTCAGACATTCATTGGTGCCCTGCTGCTGCTCCTGCAAAAATGATCAGGGCATTAGAAATGGAGGTGCCACACCTACAAAAACTTGTATGGTGGCACTATGTTTCTTGCACACGCATGCAAGCAAACATAAAATGTAAAATCATGCACTTAAGGCACAGAAACCAAAGGGAAGAATACAAAATGAATGGAGAGGTAGTGACAACCATCAAACACAAAAGAAACCTATTAGTAATCATATCCGATGTCCTAAAAATGGTCAGACAGTGAGACAAGACAGTTGGGAGGGCTAATAGGATACTGGGGGGTAGCCCATGACAATGGTGACACAGCTGAGTGCTTTCAAAAAGGGTGACTCAATCACGGCACCTGTCTACAGGGATATCAGGCAGGGAGGGCAACCGGATGGGGGCAATCCATAAATATAGTGACAGGATGTCACTGTATGTATATGGGCATGGGGGGGAGCAAGCATGCCCCATGATGGACGGAAGGGAAGGGAGGGAGGGTTTGTAAGGCATAGTGTGGCAGAGGGCTGCTAAGCTGGCCCCATGGCATGGTGGGTAGGTGGCAGGTTATGGTTACAAGGGTGTCGGGTTCGGGTCCGGGCACATGTTCATTTTGTTGCATCCAACCGTGAAGTTTTTTTTTTTCCAGTTTTGCACCCCCCCCGATATGTACCCTGCTGGAGATGAGAATTCTTTAGAAGGGGGTGTGGGGGCAACCCCCACATAAAAAGAAAAAAACAAGTCTCTGGCACCCTTTTGCTCTGCGCCAGAAATGTACATTGCCAAAATTGATTTTTGGCACTGTACACTTGCCCTAACGGAGATCACCTTTTCGCTATCACCGTCATCACATGGAACCATATTGGGGTGCATAGAGAGAATATCACAAGCAGGAAGAGTGATATGGTGTAGCCTCTGTATAGATCACTGTTAAGACCCAACCTAGAATACTGTGTCCAGTTCTGGAGAACACAGCTCTGGAAGAAGACAGAGTGGAGGCTGTCCTGAGGAGGGCAACTAAAATGGTGGAGGATCTGCATCAGAAGTACTAGAAGGAGCGACTAAAGGATCTCAAATGTATAACTTGGAAGAGAAGAGGAAGGGGGGATATGACAGAGATCTTTAAATACCTCAAGTTAGTAAATAGGGTACAGCACTAAAGAAGGGGAGTATTTTCAGAAAAAAGATGCTCAAGAATAAGGGGACATGTAATGAAGCTGGAGTGGGGAAGATTCAGGGGGATCTGAGTACTTCTTCTCCTAAAGAGTGGTGGATACTTGGAACACTATTGCAGCAACAGAGGTGGGGGCAAAAACAGTGGTGATGTTCAAGAATTGGTAGGCACAAGGAAATCTTAGTGGAAAGGAAGGGGGGCAGAGATCAAGCAGGGTCTGCAGTTACACTGTAGGCAGGGAGAAATGAGCAGATTGGATGTGTCAAACAATCTCTGCTGTGAAATTCTATGTTTCTACCTTGGACCAGTTAAGTTGTACATCACATGCATCCTCTCACAGTCCTTATGATGGTATGGAGTCCAGAACCTTGTATAGTACTCCAGGTTGGTCACAACTAGAGTTATGCAGAATAAGAAAATTCTGATTTTGTGGATTCCAGTCAGAATTCTATGAAATTCTGTGGAATTTCATCAGAATTTCATGGAATTTTTGACATGTATTAATTTGGTCATAACTCGGCTACTTATTGAACTAAAATTCTCATGTTGGGCAGGATTATGTGATGATAGGAGTTCTAATTGTGTGCCAGATATCATGACATTAAGATACATCATTTCAAAATTACAGGTGTTCAAAATATGTCATTTTATTTATTTATTTTTGTGTGGGAAATTTCATGAACATTTTTATCTGCATATAACTCAGGCACCTTTGGAGCTAGAAATGTGAGACTTGGTGCACATACACATGTGCTTATAACTTGCATGCCTACAAAATTGCATCAACACTTTCAACATTATACTAAAATAATGAAAATCTAAATTTCTAAATTTTGGCAAAATGTTTGGCTACCTATAGCATAACCCTCCTTAAAGTTTGAGAAGTAAAAATTGGTGCCCACAGCCATGGTATACATTTTTCTAAATTCTGGAAATGGGAGACATTTGGATAAGAAATTTTAAAATTAGATGGAAATAATTGAAAATTACATTTTGATTAAATGTTTGGTCACCCACAAATCAGACTCCTTTCAATCTGGTACTCTAATATGGAATGGTTATGAAAGCCATTAGTACTTGTATACCTACCAAATCTGTATCAGTTGGATACACACTTTGAAAACTAGACAAAAATAACTGAAATGTAAAATTTGGCAACTTTTTGTGGAATTTTTGAAATATAGTAATGTGATCATAGCTCAGCCATCTATTGAGCTAGAGATCTGAGATTTGGCATGATTACTTGCTGATAGGTGTTACAGTGGTCTGCCATATATAAATATGACATTAGGACACACTGTCTCAAAACTACAGGTACTCAAAATCTGTTATTTTATCTCCATATACCTCAAGCACCTTTGGAGCTAAAAATCTGAAACTAGGTACATTATTTTTTTAACTCAATCTTTATTCAAGTTATAATGAATGCATACATAGGTAATGCAAGTACAATTCCATCGATATGAAAATCCAAAAACCCAATTATTATATAAATATATAAATGCTGTAATAACCCACACATCTGCAAAATGTTATAACATTTTGATCAATATTTTCAAAACTATACTAAACTAGTGAAAATCTAAATTTTGACAAAATATTTGCCTACTGTACCACAGTCTCTTTTAAAGCTTGAGAGTTAAAACTTGGTGCACATACCCATGCTACATGTTTCACCAAATCCTGAAGCTGTGGCGAAATTTGTCTAAGAAATTTGAAAATTAAATGGAAATAACTGAAAATGTAAATCTTTTTTGAGTTTACCTCTTTCATCAGGCCACACCTATGGAACTATAGTCTCCAGGCACTAGAACCACAGGGAAACTTTTTGCAAGCAGTCCACTAGGGGCCACCCATAACTATGTCCTATGTCAGCACCTCCCATATAAATATTGGTAGCCCCTTCCTTCCCCAGTTCTTTTCCCACCATTGACAATACTCATCAGACCCAACATGAAACACTGCCATTATAGTCAACCACTTTCTCACATTTCTCACCTTAAATAACTATCACTTTTTATAAAGTGATTTTCAATAACATTTATGTTGACTAAAGAGCTATCAAAACTTAAAATGCTGTGAGTATGCTGAAAGAGTATATCCAGGTAACTTGCATAATACTGCATGTGCTGCCTCAGTTTGGCCCATAATGTGAAGGCCTGCAAGATATACAGAAAATTTAACCTTGCTACCTAGTGACACCAAGAGAAGGTGTTAAAGACACACCATCTGAAGCAGCAGGAAGTTAGAATGGAGAAAGAGCTCCAGAAGAAGAGCTAAACCACATCGACAGCTCTCTCCTCAGGCTGTCATTCATCCAAGTCCCAGGAGATGACTTGAGAGCAGCATAAATACAAGCACCAGGAGAGGGAGTGCAGCGAGGACAAGGCCTCTCTGGTTTGCTCACGATCACCCCTCCATTCCAGTGTGACTACTTCAGTGCCATCCACTGCTCCAGTAGTAGTGCTGCTAGCTGCCCAGAGTGTTGACCCTCCCAGGTTCATGCAGGCGGTGAGCACCACTAGGTCTTTTATGGCTGGTGAGTCACCATCAATGTTGAGGACTGCACCTCCCCCATTGACACCATCCGGAATACCCATCGACCGCATGGGCACCAACATGCAGGCAGTAATCATCCTTCACAGACCTACTTAAACACCTGCTACATCCTCTTTCAATACCAAGAGATACATGGATGAGGTCTTCATGACAAACCCCAGCATCGACACCTACTAAGTCGACATGCCTGCTCCCATCTCGAGCATCAATGGCTTCACCTGCTCCCTTCCTGCATACTATCAAACACATCATTGAGGACCAGAAGTATAATCCTGACCTCATTATGCAACATGAAGGGGAGGAGGAAGAGGATTATGTGGACTCCTATTTCAGGACCAGTTCTACTGCATCCATAGGGAGTGAGGGCTCTATAGTATATACACCCAGGTCCCCCTGAAGATCCCTCATTTATCACCATGATGCAGGAACTACAGACTGCCATGGGGTTTGATTTTGAGGAACAGGATGTTAGTAAGAAAAACCTGGTGGAATTCTTAAAATTGCCTGATTCCCCAGCCATCATCATCACTCACCTCCTATCTGCGGTGGAGGATGTCACCATTGCTGCCTGGCATAGACCCAACATGATACCTGTAATACCTAAGAAGGCAGACAAAAAGTATCAGACTCCCTCAGGCAAACCCTTTTTCTTAGGCCAACTTGACGGCGATTCTGTGATCATAAATGCTGCGCATGACGGATCTAAGGCACCAAAACACCTTAGTTCTCCCCCTCCTGACAAGGAGCCCAGCAGGCTTGATGTCCTAAGCAAAATAACCTTTGCCTCTGGCTTCTCTGAGCCTGAGAATGGCAAATTACCAGGTCCTTATGGTTAAAAACCAAAGTACCCTCTGACCGAAGGCCAAAGCAGCTGCCAAGCCTTCCCCGAAGGTACAGCTAAGCAGGAGCTGCTGAAGGCTCTCACAGCAGGGCAAACATAGGCAAACATCTCCTATGTCACACATAAGATATTTCGGATACTTCTGCCAGGGCAGCAGCCTCTGGAGTTTGCCTCAGGAGGTGTTCCTGGCTCAGGGTGGCTGGTTTTGCAAATGATGTTCAGTGATGCATTTTCAATTCCCCATTAAGAATATAAACTGTATGGTGCAGATGTGTAAAATATCTCTAATTTACAGGCCTCATGCAGAACTCTGAAATCAGTGTATTCCCTCTACCGTACCCAGCCAAGGAGTAGACAGGTGGTACCTTTTCATCCAGCCAGTAAAATACACCACTCCACTGCCAGGCAACAGGGTAAGAGTAGAGGAACAACAGCCCTGCCTACACATGAACCACCCCAGGTGCCCACTCAAAGTTCCTAGATGTGGCACTGTGGTGGTAGTCACAGCACCCAGCTCTGCCAGACTCCTTATTCAACCCCCAGCCACCAATACCTCCAGCGGTGATTGTTGGGTGCAGCCTCTCCCTCTGCCTGGGCAAGTGGAGGATGGTGACATCATATGCTTGGGTCCTGCAGATAACAGCATAAGGCCAAACACTGGAACTTCTGGAATTACCTACAGACCATCCTCCAGTGCCTTCCCATTACCTACAAATCCAAAACAGATGGCACTCAAGAAAGCAATTTAAATTATAGCAGTCATGAGTCACTTGAAATTATTCTTGCTTTGTTAAACTAAACTATCATTAGTGCTCACCATGGACTACCTGAGCTGCTGCCACTTCACATTACCTTCCAAAGCTCATAACATTTCTTCTGGATGAAATTCAAACCTTGCTTCAGAAAACAGCTATAGAACCTGTTCTCTGGGATCAAAGGAACACAGATTTCTGTTCTTGGTAATTCCTGGTCCCAAAATGGACAGGAGGTCTGGAGCCCATTCTAGATTTCAGACACCTGAACTTTTTCATTGCATACAAAAAGTTCAGAATGTAATTTTACAAGGCCTACTCCCTCTACCACAAATAGGGGACTGCATTTATTCCCTGGATATGCAGGATGCCTACCTGCATATTAAGATCTTCCCCTCTCAGAGGAAATATCTAATGTTTCTGTTTTATGGGGAACACTACCAGTTCAGGGTTTTGCACTTTGGCTTATCATCTGAACCACTGATCTGGCTTCTCAAAGCTCAGTCCATGGAGCAGCTTTTTCACACCCTAGCATGCACAAGACATCTACTCGATGCTCTAGGGATTACTGTCAATGTACTGAAGTCAGTCTTGACCCCTTGTCAGCATCAACAGTACAAAGGAGCAGTCCTGGATACAGCCCAAGGCTTAGCCTTCCTGTCACAAGTCAGGGCTGAGTGTCTGATTGTACAGGCCCAGATGGTCTACAACAACAGGTATGTCACAGCCAGAATATTCTATGGCAGTAGCCATTGTGGCAGTGCCACTGACCAGACTGTATATAAGAATCCTGCAATAGACACCAAGAGTCCAGTGAGTCCAATGTACACATGACCTAGAACAGAAGGTTACAGTAACCTCCCTGTCTGAAAGGTACTTCAAAGGCGGATGGAACCAAACTACTGACTGAAGGGGGTTCCCTTGCAGATTCCCTCCCCTCACCAGAGTGTCACTACTACAGATGCCTCAGGGATGGACTGGGAGGCACATCTAGGTACTCATCAGACACTGGGTGCATGGACCACAGAGGAGACCAACCTCCACATAAACGTTTTAAAAATGAGAGCTGTTCTGTACAGCCTGCAAGCCTTCCAGACCCATCTATCCCCGGGACCTCTGTTAATACAAATGGACAACATACAGCAGGTGTGGTGCACTATATCAGCAAACATAGGGGAATTCATTCCTTCCCCATGCAGGGAGTAGTGTTGTGAGAAACTGCAGAATTTTTCCAGGCAAAATATTTCTTGAAATTCACTCACTTTGTGAAATATTTTGCAGGGGCAAAATGCAAAATTCCGCTGGGGAAATGTGCAATTTCCCCTCTTGTGGGCAAAATTCCACTGCTTGCAGATGAAATTCTGTATTTCGCACCTGTGAAATATTTTGCAGAATGTGCAGAATTTTGCAAAATGTTTTGCCAAGCAAAATTTGCGATTTCTCTGGTGAAATAAAATTTCACTGCATCTCTAGTAGGGAGGCAATGAGAGTTTGGTACTGGGCTCTGGAACACAGTCTAGAACTGTCAGCAGTACACGTGACAGGTACCAAAAATGTCTTGGTAGACAGGCTAAGCAGGTCACAGTCCAGGATGCATGAGTGTGAGCTGCTGACCTCTGCTGCAGAAGACATGTTTGAAAGGTGAGGTCATCCAAAGTTGGACCTTTTGTGTACACAACGCAAAACTGCAGCTTTTCTGCTTGCTCATTCCAGGGTCTGGAGTTTTCTGGCAAGATGTTGTCCCTCTCTTGGAAGGAGAGGTTCCTGTATGTCTTTCTTTTCTTCCTTCTAATTTGGAAAGTGCTACGCAAGCTCCAAATGAAGGGTGTAACTCTGATACTCATTGCCCCCTTGTCACTGCTTCAGATTTGGCTTCCCTTACTGCAGCAATTGGCAGTGAAACCACCAGTACCTCTGCCATTATGCCAGGTCCTACTGTCACAGGAACAAGGAACCCTGGTCCACCCAGACCTCAAGTCATTCCACCTTCATGCAATCCTCCTGAAGACATAGCCATTGTTTGGTATGGTGTGTCACAAAAAGGTGACTGATGTCTTGGTGGCTGCCAGAAACTTCCACTATAGCCACTTATTCCATGGAGTGGAAGTGGTTTGCTTTATGGGCCACTTCTCAACAGCTGGTTCATTTTACCTGTCTGGTAAATCTGGTTCTGGAGTATTTGCTGTCATTGTCAGATGCAGGCCTTCAGTTCTCTTATAACAAAGTGCACTTGGCTGCCATTTCAGCTTTTCATGTGCCTATGATGGTCATATGGTTGCTCAGCTGGAGGTGACTTGTACATTTTTGAGGGGCAATCTCCACTTGAGGCCTTATATCCACAATCCAGTCCTGGCATGGGACCTGCATTTTGTGTTGGAAAAGCTTACTTTGACTCCTTTTGAGGTTGCTGTGACTTGTGGCCTATGCTTCCTTTCTTGGAAAGTGTTATATTTAGTTGCTATTACTTCTACTCTAAGAATTTCAGAGCTTCAGGATCTAATGTGTGAGTGTCCATATTTGATTTTTTCACAAAGACAGTACATTTTTGCATACCAACCCTAAGTTTCTACTAAAGGTGGTGTCTGAGTTTACTTTGAAAGAAGCCATCCACCTGCCAGTTTATTTTCCTAAGCATGCCAATCCAGGGGAAGCATTGCTCCATACTTTAGATGCACATAGAATACTCAGGTACTATATACACTGTATTAAGGACTGCAGGAAGTCCTCTCAGCTTTTTATTTAATTTGCCCATTTGAAACAGGGCACTTCAGTTTTTAAACTGTGCCTGTCCAAATGGCTTGCTAACTGTATTACTGTCTGTTACAGGAAAAATGGTAAGGAACTTTCTGGGGTTGTTCGTGGCTATTCAGCTAGAGACAATGCCAGTTCTGTTGCCTGTTTTAAGAATGTATCTGCTGCAGAAATCTGTGCAGCTGCTACCTGGAGTATTGTCCACATCTTCACTAAAGGATATTGCCTCCCGAAAAAGGGCAGGCTTTAGTCTAGCTGTACTTCAAGGCCTCCTTTCCTGGGCCTTTGGGTTCCAGCCACCCAGACTGCCTTATTGTCAGAACTGCTTTGTACTCATTCCGTAGGTGCAGCCTGATGAAAGAGATATCCTCAAAGAAAATAGAACAGTTACTTACTTACCATAACAGTAGATCTTCAAGAGAATCTCTTTCATCAGGCCATGCCATCCCACCCTCCATTCCCCTTGAGAATGTGGAGCTCTGTAACTCCTGTCTCTTCCTCTAGGAAGGTTTACATGCTGCTCCTTGCTTCACCTGGAAGACAGAACCTTAGATTTTCTCCTGGTTCCTTGGATGGAGGTCCACTGAGCATGATCTCTGGTGGGGAAGGGACTGAGGAAGGAAGGGGCTACATTTTTTTTTTTTTTTAAACCAGGAGAGACACTAAGCTGAAGCTTGTTTACAGGTCTGACCTGGGAGCATAAGGAACTTAAGTTACATGCTCAGGGTCACACAGTATGCATATGGGGGCTGTGGGATTCAAACACAGGTCTCCAGGTTTACAGCTCAGATCCTTAAACTACTGTGCTATACTGCCTCCTATAGGCATGGATATTGGATGTGCTGATGTAGGACATCATCATGAGCAGCCCCTAGTGCACTGCTTGCAAAATGTTTCTGTGTGGTCCTAGTGGGTATATCTCCCCGATGGCAAGACCAATACAGCGACCTACCTCAATGCCAACAGACTCGACAGTTCATCGACAGGTCACTGTATTTGTGTGCCAGAAACAGGGGCATACCATCTCCCAGTCCTACACTCCCTCCCCGAATCAACTTCGACTCAGAGTTGATTATAATTAGTATGGGGTGCATGGATGGCAGAGCCCCCCACATGTGGGGTTTGTGGGTCGAAGCCCACCGATAGAAAATGGACCAGGAGTCCATCAGAATTTATTCCAATCACAACTTGTGGTTGACCTAAATTCCATTGCTGTGATGCCAGTCGACAAAATTGTTGTCAAACAGGCATCACAGAACCATCCTAGTGCCTGGTGGCTATAGTCCCATAGGTGTGGCCTGATGAAAAGTTTCAAGATTCTCTCAAAGATCTACTGCTATGGTAAGTATGTAACTGATCCTTTTTGATTAAATGTTTGGCCACCAATAACTCAGCTCCCTTTCAGTCTAGGACTGTGAAATGTACACTAATGAAAGCCATTTGTACCTGTATACCTGCCGAACTTGGTTTCATTTGGACACCTACTTTGAAAACTATACCAAAATAAATTAAAGTTAACATCTGGCGAAATTCTGTGGAATTTTCTTGCAAAGTCCATGAAATTCTGTGAAATCAGAATGGTAATTCCACAGGCTTTCCACCTGCAGAATTTTATATTCTGCACAGATCTAGTCATGCCAATGATCTGCATAGTGAATTCATCCTCTTTCAGCTTCCTCTGCTGCAATAGTTCCCCTTCCTATGCACCCCTTCATCCTATTTGCTTTCACCACTGCCTTGCTGTACTGTGATGAGGCTTTAAGATTTTCTAAAATTATTATCCCAAGATCTTTTTGTTCTGTAAGCTTTCTGGTACCCCATCATGACTTGCAGTCTCAGGTTCTTTTATTTCAGTGAGTATTATTAGATCTTAGAACTATTTTGCCATCCTACCCAGATCCTTCTTTAATGCCCCAATCCCATCCTCACCATCTACCTTTGGCAGATCTTAGTGCCATCCACAAAATGGAAGATCTTGCCCTATACTCCTACCCCTATGTCGCATATGAATATGTTAAAAAAGACTAAATCTCTTTAACATCCAAGAATTCACCATTTACCACTACTCTCTATGTCCTGCCTGTAGCCATGTTTCTACCCGTGTTGTGAAATGTTTGTTCACCCCCGGCCAGGTCCCTCAGTCTGCTCTTAAACTCATATTTTATTGACTTTTCAGTTTTCACAAGTACACACAAATGTAAGTGTAAACCTGTTCCTTGCATTATGCGACCCTTAATATTAACAACCAGTAACATTCTGGTTTGTACAACCCACAACACTTGGGTATAGCCATGTGGTAGATGGGATGGCCTGTTGGGCAATAGGCAGAACCCATAGTTCAGCATCCAAAAAATGTATTTGGGCCCATTCAGGGTGAGATGCATGTCTTACTACACTAAGCAACATAGGAATATACTTGTATACAAGTATAATCTTACTAAGTATTCCTTCCTTAGACCCAACTGTTCAGTTGGTGGCAATTTTCCTGCTACTAATGCTCCTGATAACCTGACTGCCTAATTCCTCACTATTAAATAATCCTATAGGTCACTTTATTTTTGCTGGGTCCATATACTGAGGTAATCTGATAAGTGGTGTCTTGACACTCCAGTGTCTTTTTCCTAGAACACTGTCCAAGTGTTTGTTCCACAGACTGAATCTAGTTTACTCAACAGTGGTTATTAAGACATCCAGAGTGGGCCATATTTCCTAATGTATGCTTTGTCCATGTTTCTCAAACCATGGGACAGTTATTCTAGTCTGAGACCTTCCGTATTACTAATTTGCTACTTTTCTATCTACCAGAGATGTAGGATTTGTTTTTTTGGCCTTATTTACAATTAAATGTATCATGTGTCTTTTGCTGACCATGACACCAGAGTTGCACACATTCTCAGCCTCACATATCTCTGGTGTAAAGAGGCTCTCCTTGCCTAGGAATGAGTTGAACTTGGTGTTAATGTCACACAAAAACTGTTGTGTCAAGGGACATTCCCATATCAGATGCAAAATAGTTCTTTTGGGAGTGTGAGCATTTATAATAACACTGGGCATTTAGAATGTTGTCCACTTTGTACAAATTATTGAGAGTATAGTACAGATTGTTGGGAATCTTGAACCGCTGGATTTCAGTCCCTCTGTTTTGTGCCCAGTCTCCTGTGGGACACCAAGTTAAAGGCCTTACTGAAGGGCTGGTAGCTTGTTTGCTGTCTGACCTTTGTTGGCCACCCTAGTCACTCAGACAAAGAACTCTATCAGGTTAGTTGGTCTTGACCTCCTTTTAGTGAAGCCATGCTGCCTATCATCCTGCAATCCATTTACTTCAAGAATGTAGGGTACAGTAGCCCTACAGGAGGACCTGAAGACTCTGGGGAGGTGGTCATGCACCTGGAAACTGAAATTTAATGCAGAGATATGCACGGTTCTCCACCTGGGGATTAGGAACCTGGCTCATGTGTACACCCTAGGAGGGGAAACACTACAGGCTTTGAGTGGGCAGAGGGACCTTGGGGTGGTGATGGATTCCAAAATGAATAATTCTGAGCATTGTAGGAAGGCTGTGGCCAAAACAAATAAATGCTGTGGTGCATCACCAGGGGGGATAACTTCAAGAAGCCGGGATGTGCTTCTCCCTCTGTATAACTGCCTGGTTAGACCAGACCTTAAATACTGGATGCAGTTTTGGTGTCTGCACTTAAAAAGGACATTGCACTCCTGGAGAGGGTCCAAAGGAAGGTGAACAGAATGATACAGGGCCTGGGAGGAATGTCCTATGGGATGAGACTTGAGGAGCTCAACCTGTACTCCTTGGAGGAGAGGAGGAACAGAGGGGATATGATCAAGGTCTTCAAGGACCTAAAGGGGGTAAATAAGGTAAGCCTAGATAGGGTGCTCCAGCAGAGAGTAAATGGGGGAGGAGGGAAGGCACTGTGGGTGACCCTGGAGACAGGTAGTGGCACCACAATCCGCAAAGGTGTTGTGCACAAGCCCCCATCTCAGGGGGAGATAATGGACAAGGAAATGATAGAAGATATCCTCAGAATGGCAGAAAAAGGGGAGATATTGTTAATGGGGGACCTGAATATGCCAGATGTTAACTGGAGCACATTTACTGCAACCGCATCCAAGAGTAAGGTCATCCTTGATTCCCTACATGGGGCATTCCTCAGACAGCTAGTGTTTGAACCCACTAAAGAGAGAGCAATCTTGGACCTGGTACTCTCAAATGGGGATGGAGAGAGGATCACAGATTTGGACGTGGGTAACCATATGGGAACAAGTGATCACCACACAGTGTTGTTCGCGATAAACACAACCATGGAGTCAAGACATACAAAAGCGAGGGTACTTGACTTTGGAAGGACTGACTTTGGCAAAATGGGGGAATGCCTAAGGAATGCATTAGTAAATGGGTAGGAAGGAGGGTTGGAAGAACAATGGGGAAAAATCAAAACTGCCATCATAAAGGCAAAAAGCCTTTGTGTGAAACAAATAAAGAGAACAAAATGAAGTAGAAAACCACTATGGTTCTCAAAAGAGGTGGCAAGGAAGGTTAGGAATAAAAATATAGCATTCAGGAAGTATAAGGAATCACAGAAGGAGTAGGACAGAGACCTGTATCAGTTAATGTAGAGGGAAGCAGGGAAGGCTCATCAGGAGAGCAAAATCCCCAAAAGAGAAAAAGTTAGCCAGATCAGTTAAGAGAGGGGAAAAGACCTTTTATAGATACATTAGGGAGTGAAGAAAGACCAAGGGAGGGATAGTAAGGCTTAATAAAGGGGAGGAGGGGTGGATAGAGAGCGATAGTGATAAAGCAGAGATACTGAATGAATACTTCTGCTCAGTATTCACTAAAGAAGAAGAAAGGGCGGTAGCTAAACCAAAAAAGAGAAGCACTCTGGGTAGGGGGTTGATACCAGTCCATTCACAGAAGAAAGGGTACTGAATGAACTCTCAAAACTTAAAGTGGATGTGGCAATGGGACCTGATGGGACTCACTCCAGAATTCTAAAAGAACTAAGGGGAGACCGAGTGGCACCACTGACTACCCTTTTTAACAAATCATGGGAGGATGGTGTGGTACCCGAGGACTGAAGGAAGGTGGATGTGATCCTCCTTCACAAGAGTGGGAGTAAGGCAGAGGCTGGAAACTACAGACTTATTAGTTTGACCTCAGTTGTAGGGAAAATGATGGAATCACTTCTGAAAGAAAGAATTGTCGAGTACCTAGATGCCAGCGGGGCACAGGACCCAAGGCAGCATGGATTCACAATGGGAAAGATCGTGTCAGACAAATCTAATCAATATCTTTGACTGGGTGACCAAAGTAGCAGTAGACTATGGAGGGGCTATAGATATGACCTACTTAGACTTCAGCGAGGCATTTGACACCGTACCACACAAAAGATTAATAAACAAGTTAGCTAGCCTGAGAGTGGGTCCCAGGGTGGTAGCCTGGGTAAAAATTGGCTGGATAACAGGACACAGCAGGTAATGGTAAATAGAACACACTCAGGAGAAAGAGGAGTCACTAGTGGGGTACCGCAGGGTTCAATACTGGGACCAGCACTCTTTAGTGTCTATCAGATATATTGCAGAAGGTCTGGAAGAAAAGGTATGCCTCTTTGCAGAGAACACAAAGATCTGCCACAGGGTTGATACACAAGGGAGGGGTGGAAAGGATGAGAAGGGACTTGGTAAGGTTGGAGCAATGGTCAAGAGTATGACAGCTTAGTTTCAATACAAAAAAGTGCAACGTAATGCACCTGGGAAACAAAAACCCAGGGGAAAAGTACACAATTGGGGGGAGGTACTAACAACAAAAGTGGAAAAAGGCCTGGGGGTACTCATATCAGACAACCTTAAGGTAGCAAGCAACGTGAGAAAGCTGTGAGAAGGAGGACATCACCAGTAGAAAGTGAGAAGTTGTTATCCCTCTTTACAGACAATTGGTGAGACCCCATCTAGAGTACTACATGCAGTTCTGGAGACCCCATCTCCGCAAGGACACAGACAGGATGGAGGCAGTACAGGGGATGGCAACCAAAATGGGGCAGGGTCTGCACCAGAAGACATATGAAGAGAGGCCGGAGGAGCTTAATATGTATACACTTGAGGAAAGCAGGGAGAGGGGGGACATGATAGAAACTTTCAAGTGCCTCAAGGGAATCAACAAATTCCAATAGGGTAGCATATTTCAGAGAAAGAGATGCACAAGAACAAGGGGGCACAATTTGAAGATAGAGGGGGGCAGTTCAGGGGCAACGTAAGAAAGTATTTTTTCTTGGAGAGGGAGGTGGATGCATGGAACAGCCTTCCTGAGGAGGTTGTGGGATCAAAAACAATGGGGGAATTCAAGAATGCACGGGGAAAAACATAAGGCAATTAGAGTGGGGGTAGGAGGAAGTAGGCTGCTAGTCATCTAGAATCTGTAGCTTATCCAATAGGTAAGAAAATGGGAAGACTAGGCAGGCAAAGCAGTCCTTATCAGCTGACAAAGTCTGTTTCTATGTTTCTATGTAGGGAGGTGGGGGCCACCGGGAGCACAAATTGAAGCTAGTTGATGGGAGACTCAGGGGAAAGGCAAGGAGGTGTTACTTCACTGAGAGGGTGGTGGAACCCTGGAATGCACTGCTTGCAGAACTGGTGGATGTGGATACTGTGGAGGGGTTCAAGCAAGGCTAGAACAGGTATAGGGGAAGGGTGAAACTGAGTAATGCCAAAACTGGAGGAGAACATCAGTCGGGGGTGGTGGGCTCCATGGGGGAGTCAGAGAAGGCAGCAATGGTGCCGCAAATGAGTGTTGATTCTCCAGCAGACTTGATAGACCATGGGGCCTACTCTTCTGGCATTTTAGTAGGTTAGTATGTTTGCTAGTCTTTCCCTCATTATGGTCTCAGGTATCTTCTCCACTATAAACATCAGTCTGGCTGGCCTATGGTTTCATGGCTCATCCTTCCTGATACTTTCATGCAGAGGAACCATGTTGGCAGTTCTCCAATCCTTGAGGACTACTCATGTGTCAGTAAGCAATTGAGAATATGCCAGTGAAGCTGGTACTGCAGCTTCTGCTTCCTTTAGTATTCTAGGATACAACCCATCTGGCCCAACTGATTCCTCTTCCCATAGCCCCCTCAGTCCTTCTAGCACTCTTTCATCCATGATATGACTCTGACCAACAGAGCTCCCCTCCTTCTACTTCCTTTTTAGCCCACCCCACCACTCTAGTAATGGACCCTCCTCTTCCTCCTTGGTAAGTACTGAGCAAAGTACTGGTTCAGTAACTTGGCCTTGCCTCTGCCCCACCCCCATTCTTAACTTTACTCTTTTTTAAGCCACACAATTCCCTCCTTGGCTTTGTGTTTCTCCTGAATGTAGCTGAGAACACCTTATCTCCCAGGTTGCCCCCCCCCCTTGCTATTCTAAGCCCTGTCTTTGTTTTAGCATTTCTGACGTCCTATTGGACTCCCTAGTTGTCCCTAGGTAAGCCTTCCAGGTTTCCCTTCTCTGATATCTCACACCTTCACTATGCTGTTCCCCTTGCTGGCTTCTATTTGGCCCTCCATTGACATTGTTTTATGATCACTTGACCACAATGGCTCCCAGACTTCTGCATTAAGCAACCGCTCACTGTTTTTGAGTGTCAGGTGGGTCCAGCAGCACTCCCTCCCATGTAGGGTCCTGAACCAATTGTGCTAGGAACACTTTCTGGCATGCTTTCACTAGGAGCTGGTTCATTGCACTCTCTGAGAAAGGAATGCTCCATTCTATGTCTGGTATCTTAAAGTCCCCTACTACTAGTATCACCCCTAGAACTTTCTGAGAATTACACAGTCCATTCTACGTCTGGCATTTTGACATCTCCTACTACTAGTACCTCCCCTAGAACTCTCTGAGAATGGGACAGTCCATTCCAGGTGTTGATGTCCTCTACTACTAGTACCTCCTCCACTAGCACTCTCTGAGAGTAGGATTCTCCATTCCATGTCTGGCATCTTGATGTCCCCTACTGTTAGTATCTCTTCTGGCACTCTCTGAGAGTAGGATGCTTCATTCCACGTATGGTATCTTGATGTTCCCTACTATTAGAGCTTTCCCCCTTGCACTCTCTGAGAATGGGACACTTCATTCTTTATCTGGCATCTTGAAGTTCTCTACTACTATTACATCCCCCAGCACTCTAATATTGGAACCCTCAATTCCATGTTTGTCATCTTGAAGTTCCCTGCTACTAGTATCCCCCCAGAACTCTATAGGAGTGGGATGGTTCATTTCATATCTGGCACCATCAAGTCCCCTGCTACTAGTACCTCCCTGACCCTGTTGCCCTCTTATGAATATCTGCTAGCTCCCTGTCCACACCAGACCTTGTTATGGTGGGGGGTTATAAACTACCCCAACTTTGATTTGTTTTCCCTTTCCATTTACTAATTGTACCCACAGTGTCTATAAACCTCCCATTACCTTCTTGGTTGTTTAGCTTTACAACATTTGATGTGTTACACAAGAAAAGCCACTTGCAGAAGCATGGTGCCAGTAAAACATTGCTTACATTGGTCACAAAAAATGACAGCACTCACTGCCATTCCAACAGTCAGCATGTTTCTTCTACCCTCCAGGCTCACACATTTGATCCACTTGTGAACCAACAGCAATGTCCCTGAGTCATGTACTCATTAGCAATGAGTTAGTAAAATATTTCTTCCTGATTGGAGGATAAGATTTTTTTCCTTTTTTGGTATAATTTCTTTTATCCCCTTCATGCCCTGTGACTCATCACTCTTTCTTGGTCCCCGTCACTCTGCCTGTCCCTTCCTGAGCCCTCCAGCCTCATATCGCAGCCGCCCCTAGTGTAACCCGGATGTAGTTCTTTGCTGGGTGGGTCCCTCTCCTCCGAGGGGGAAGGCACGGGGGAAGGGGGGGACAACCAGCACATACTTGGCCCTAGGGTGCTGCTGAGGTGGAGGGACTCCTTCAGGGCATCAGCGGCAGTGGTGGACCAGCAGCTGTCATCCGGTTAGTGGCGAAGTGGATTTCCACTTTTCTGTACTGTTCCCTCCTGCATGCATCTGCAGTGCTCCTGGTCTCCACCAGAGGCCACTGCAGCCCGATGTTGGCCCACTACCCACCTCAGGACAGGAGAGCAGTCCTACAGATGCTCAATCCTCACCTTCCCCTGCCAGCCCCTGGTGTCCCAAGTCCATTCCTGAACCCGGGTCACCCGTGTGGTTTGAGGTAAGGCACCAGCGCCTCAACCCTCTTTGTCACCAGGCCGGCCAGTGGATAAGACTTTTAATTGCATATGTTTATGTTTCAACACTGACTGCCAAGAAATGGACCCAGTGCCAGCCTTATCCCTTTACCAATAAGATCCCTCAGCTTTTTTTTTTTTAATTTTACCTTTTAAGATAGCCATACTCTTACAACAATGGTTCTTGTTTGTCTTTCACCTATCAGCTAAAACCAACCCTTTCTTCCATCCTTCCCTAATCTGTAAACACACACAATTGTAACAAAATCCTGCAGCTGCACAAAGTAAATTACATTCTTGGTTGTCTCTTTAATTTCCTGAACCCCTGAGCCCTGCTAATATCAGTGTCACTGCATTCCTCAGCTGTGCTGTCACTCTCATTGCATGTCAACAAATAATAAAATCATAACATATAGAAAAATGTCAACCTATAACACAAAGCAAAAAACACATACAGTATAAAGAAATCCTAATAAGCAGTTTCCTACACAGAACCACCAGGCCTCAACAGCTCTGACAGTCAGATTTATGAGAAAAAACACAAGCATTAACACTAGCACCATCTAGTGACAACCTAACAATAGAAGGACTGTTTTCACATATGTTTAATCTTTTATTAACAAGCGTGTGGGGAAAACCATTTTCAAAGTGAAGTAAGATCCTCCAAGGTGGGGAGTGTTGAGGGATACCTGCACATTCAGGGGCTGTAAAGACCTTTGCCTGTTGCATTAGACCTCTCTATGTCCATGGACATGGTGGTATCCTCAGCACCCTACACCCTGTCAAGTATTATTGCTTAGTTGATGTCCCTGGAAGTCCAGTTGCCAACCCCCCCAAAAAAAACAGTAGTTCCTTAGAGCCCCCCTCACTAACCCCATTCTTCTGTATGCATTCTCTATTGTGGGGGCTCTTTCCACAAATGCAGACATCCCTGCAGAGCAGGTGCAATGCTTCAACAGCCTTACTGCCTAAAATAAAAAATACATAGTCATGTGCATGTGTCCTGTCATTCATAAGGCAGCCACACAAGGAGACAACTGGAGAGGCGAGCCAGTTCCTTTCCCTGATGCTGAGTAGCTGAAACAGTGTGTGGAGGAAAGGGTGGGTATGGGGTGGAGTGTCCTGAGTGAGTGGACAAGAGGGGGACAGTTGGGCATTTAAGGGTTGGAGGGGTGCTTTGACTACCAATATGGCTATTTACAACATACAGGTCACCAAGGGCAGTGATCAGTGAGGGTGGGAGTACACTGTCCATTCATGGATGTGTTTGCTATTTACAGACTGCCAGGAGTGGCAATCAAGTTGGGTGATGATGCCCAAATCAGTTCTCTGCTCAGCACTTGACTGGTGTAGGGGGTTTGTGCATCACTGTATGCAGAGATAAGTGAAGGGCTGCAACAGCATTAAACAGCAGCATTGTGACAGAGGCTGGTTATCACTGCAAAAACCATTAAATACATTGCTAATCCCTGTATTCAAGGGGGATCCCTCATTTGCATGAGTGCAGTGGTATATTCTACATAATTATTTTGTCCATTCAGCACCATGCAACATGAACCTCTGAACACGCCCCCTGCCTCATCAGATCATACTATTCTTGGTTAGTGCAGCACTACCACAGTTTAGCATTGCACTAGCCATTTGAATATTGGGGCTCATAAGTCACAGATGTGGTATTAAATTACTAAGAGATGGATTTCAAAGGGTTGGACATTGACGAAAAAGCATGCTGCACCTTTTTCTGCATCTGTCAAGTTAAGTTCGAGCAGCCTTGTAAACAGATGTATCTGTTTATGCCAAAAAGCCATGATTTGCAGTAGCAAAACAAAATTGGTACAAATGCAATTTGTGTAATTTTTTGTCTTTAATTGCTTTTCTTTCCCAGCCATGATATACGGACACAGTTACACCAGCTAATAGATGTTCTAAAACATTGGTTCTGTCTCCCTTTAGGAAATAGTGGCAAGTGAACCTCAGGTAGATCCTTATGAAAATCCTGCCCTACATCGGGGACTGGTGGAAAATTATGTGACTGTATGGAAAATGCAGATTTATCTTTTTTTTCTGAAGGATGCAGATGGCAATTTAGTCAAAATACACTTACACATTTTAACATAATTAATGATAAATGTTTAATTGATGTTACAACACTATTTCCTAGGGCACAAAGACATAAGAATTGTTGAAGGAGACAGATCCTGTTCAGCTCAAGTTGAAGTGAAGCACCTTGAATCCTGGATCCCTGTATATAAGAAGCTCACCACAAACGTTGCAAAGGTGGTGTGTCACATGTTAGAATGCAGTGACCCTAAATCAATACTGAAAACACCTCACCATGGACAGACACTGGGGAAAGTCTTCACTGGTGATATAAAGTGAAATGGTACAGAGTCACATCTGATCTTTTGTGCCCTGCCAACAATGAATGATCATTCCTTCAGAGATGGACACATTGGCATGGTCACTTGTTTTGGTGAGTATGAATCTATGACTAATGGTTTTAAAGAGAGCCTCTGGTCAGCAGTAAATAAATCACATCAGGTATCAGCAGAGCTCCGTTACATAATGTCCTGGAAAATGTGGGGACTGGAGACATCCTGTTCTTTATTAACCTCTTAAGTGCCTATGGACATGCACTCTATGTCCTGAATGTTATTTCTACATTACTGATTTATTTTGGCTACTTTTGTATCAGTCAGTAAACGGTGTTACAGTATTTACATTGTTATGTTTTGATCAGAGGTTTATGCATTGGGAGCCCTTTGTATCATTCAATAAACAATGTTATTTACATTGTTATTTTTTTATCAGAGGTTTCTTTTTCTCAAGTGCACAACACCTTCTTTTTGTGTGCTTATTTGGAATTGCTGCCCTGTGATGCACCAAGCATACTTTGAGTTTATGCCTGCTTTTTTGAATCTCTGCATCCTCTGGCACTTTTCTTCTGAGGTTTTTCTTCTCACGTTTTTTCTCTTGTCTCCTATCTTCACTGTGGCCCAGTTGCTTACTATCCTGTGAATCTAGGGAGGAGGCATGGACCCATGCATCCAAAGCCCTCCTTCTTGACTCACAGGTTTGCTGCAGCAGAAAAACAGTGGCACCACTCATGCTGAATCAGACAGTGTTACCCATGGTGGCAGACCCAGTTCTTAGCTGCAGGACAATTGGGGAGCTGGGCACATTTCTGAACCTCAGGTACTATCATGATAGTATAATGCATCTCAGCTGGGCCATCCCGACCACCCACTCTGCCTACTTTCTGAAAGAGCAGTTCTGTGCTTCAGTATGTACATTCATAAAATTAATGTTTCAACTATTGCAATTCATAAGAGAATACCAGTTTTAATTTTTAGTTCTTCTACTGGTCTGGTACCACATCTCAGGAGCCTGTCCAAGAAGTCTGGATAGAAATCATTTGACTGTCCCCAATAGACTGCAGAGTGCCTTTGTATACTACTACATCATAGTGCTTACCATAACAGCAGGCTGTGATATCACTGACAGCAATTGTGTGGTTGTTTGGGAACTGAGTATTTTTGAAAAGCATACTGAAATAACTACTGCATTATCTGAAATACTAAGTAGATGAATTAGAGCAGAAAGTAACACAAATGCTAAAGTGAACAGAAATTAAACAAAATTGTTGGCATAGATTTAACCTTTTACATTAGTAGTAATGATGTCTTTCATGAACAGATGCGCATATTTAAATATCACGCAAACCTTAACTGGTATTTCCACCCCCTTTGTTTAGGTTCCAAAGGCTTCAGACTGGTTAATGGAAGCAATACATGTTCTGGTAGAGTGGAGATCCAATTTGGCGATATGTGGGGGGCTGTGTGCAGTCGGGAGTGGGATGTGCTGGATGCCAATGTCCTGTGTCACCAAATCAACTATGGCTATGCGGTGGACATCCTTGCAGGAGGGCATTTTGGGGATGGAGGTGGTAATATTTGGAAGGATTCCTTTCACTGCAGAGGTACTGAGTCACACCTGTCAGCCTGTCCTGTTTCCAACTTGGGTATCCCTGAGTGCCTTCCTGGCCAAGAAGCATCAGTCATCTGTTCAGGAAAGCTCTGATTCTCATGAAAGTTGGTCTGTTGTACTTTTTCCATATTTACACAACAAAAAGGTTTTAACTTTTTTAAGTAAAACCAAATAACATATGGGCGTATTCATGGGAGGTTTAAATGATATTTGGATGAGCATTTAAACTAGCTGGTGGGGAGGTGGTATATAGAAAGGAGGCAGCAATTTCCTCCAATGGTAAAATGTCAGGGAGGAAGGGCCTGAGGGGAGAAAACTCCTCTAGGGCAGAGGCGCAGAAAGGAAGGGAATGGGACAAGACAGAAGAATAGAGGATATAATTTAGGTAGGGGAGAACAGAGGATTGGAGGAGACCAGGAAAGGTAAAATCAAAAAGGGAAGAGGTGAGTCAGAGGGGAGCCTCGGATAACAACACATGTAGGAATGAAGGGAGAAGCAGGACAGCAGGCAGGGGGAAACAAGGTATGGAGAGCCATGTGGGCTATTGCAAGGAGCCTTTGAAACAAAATTCCAGAACTGGATGCCATCATAATGGAGATTAACCTGGATTTAGTGGTTGTAACAGAGTCACAGTACTCTGAGCATCACAACTGGGACATGGCCACAACAGGTTATTCTCTGTTCAGGACAGACAGGGTGGGAAAGAGAGGATTAGGGGAGGAGGGGGTTGTATTATATGTGAAGTACGTAAATATGGTCACAGAGGTACAGGGGCACTTACAGGAAAAGGAGGAGCTGGAAGTACTGCTGATCATCTTAGAGACAGGCTCTGGGACCACTATCAGTACTGGGCTAGTGTACAGACCTCCAGTACAGGCTGAGGAAATGGATAACATACTTAGGAAGCCATCATACACATGGCAAGTAAGGAGGTGGTGCTGCTAGTTGGCAACTTCAGTCTGTCAGATGTAGAGTGGAGCCTTCTGACTATGGCTTCAGCAAAGAGCAGGGTCATCCTTGCCTCCCTACAAGGTACTTTTCTCAGGCAGCTAGTGAAAAAACCCACTAGGGACAGGGCAGTGCTGAATCTTTGTTTACAAAAAGGGACAGGATTGCAAACATCACAGTGGGCAGTCTCCTGGGTACCAGTGATCACCGTACAGTGTGGTTCAGCATAAGAACAGGAGCAAAACTGAGCCACAGTATTATAAGGGTCCTGGACTACAGGACAGCAGATTTTAAAAAAATGGGAGACTACATCAGAAATTGTCTCAAAGTGAGTGACTGCCAGTGAGGTGTAAAGGCACCATGAGGAAAAATAAGGGAAAGCATCATTTTGTTTCTTACTCTGCTTTTATTCTCCTCCACCCACAGTCGTACCCATCAGTGCCATACAGGCAACCTCCCACCTCCATCCATGCCATGTCTGCCACTTAAACCAACTTCTCTCACCTCAAATTTCCCCTTCCAAGGTGGGGGGACTTGTCCAAGCTCCCCCCAAACAAGGCAGTTGCTGGAGGTGTGGAGGCTGTCAGCACAGAAGGACTCTAAAATGCCAGAGCACTTCACCCTGCTACTGTGGCTATTTCCTGTTTCTACTCCCTCCACTAAGACACCTGGCTGGGCTCATTAATAGGCACATGCATTCAAGACATGGCAATGTCTTGCCAAGTCAAAGGGCATCTCACCCTTCCTGTTCTACTCTTTCATCTGCACTTCAACCTGGGATCAGCCAGGGGTGGTCACACAATGGGAGAGGCTGCCCTCCCTAGCTTGAGGAAGCAAGCATTCACTGAGACACTCAACCTCTTTTCCCCCAGCTAGCCCTGCAATGACTTAAGCTTGTTCTGGAAGCTGGGTCACCAGCATCACAAGCAGTAGCATGACCGCTGTGCCAAAGAGATAGTGTATTGCAAGGCATAATTAAAGCAACCAACCTTTGCATGAAGAAAATAAGGAAAAGCTGAAGGAAATGGAGATGATTATTGTTCTTCAAGGAAGTCACGAGGGTTGTGCAAGAGAAAAGGGTGGCATACAAGCAGTATATGAAAATGCAGAAGAAGGAAGACTGGGCGGTATATCAGGCAAAGCAGAAGGAAGCAGCCAAGGTGGTTAGGGGAGCAAAGGAGGAGGCAGAAACAATATCCTATCATCAGAAAATTTGTTTTAGCAGTAGTTGTTTAAGGATGGAATGGAAATCATTAGCAGGGTTCAGAGGGTATAGCAACTGTAACCCAGATGCCATGTCCCAATGGGCTATGACTCCTGCCTTGCTGGCCAGACCAAGGTTGAGGGGCATGGGTTCCTATTTGGATTTTCAGGAGATTCTTTCCCAAGGTAACATTTTTGGTGCAGTGTTTCTACCCAGAGCATAATTTCAAGTGGGGCTGATATCTAGCAAGTACAACCCCCTGGGATGCTGTACAATCCCACATTTCATGCAGTCACCCCACATATAGATTAGCATTACCAAAGCCCCAAATACCATTTTGCTGAATTAGTGATTCACTCTAATAATATGCTCATGACTCAGGTTTATAAAAAATGGTTAGCCAACAATCTATTTACAAGGGGTGTCGGGTTAGGAAAGGGTAGATGGAAACAGAGGTCAAACAACATTTTACATTAGCATTCTTGGCACTGCATCAAACAATAGTTCTGTATTTTGAATTGAAACAATTTTAATGCTGGCCACCCACCAAACTTTTAATAGAGTAACAATAACCCTTCTAGCTATCTGGCTGTTTTACAGAAGGGACTTGGCAAGGTTAAAGGAATGGTCAAATGTATGGCAGCTTAGATTCAATGCTAAGAAGTGCAAGATAATGCACCTGGGAAACAAAAACCCAGGGGAAGAGTACACAATGGGGGTTGAGATACTAACAACAACAAAAATGGAAAGGGACCTGGGGGTAGTCATATCAGATGACCTAAAGGTGGGCAAGCAATGTGAGAGGGCAGCAAGGAGGGCTGGGGGGATACTGGGATGCATAGGGAGAGGCATCACCAGCAGAAAACAAGAAGTTATTATCCCTCTGTACAGACAGCTGGTGAGACCACATCTGGAGTACTGCGTGCAGTTCTGGAGATCCAATCTCCGCAAAGACATAGACAGGATGGAAGCTGTCCAGAGGAGGGCAACTAAAATGGTGCAGGGTCTGCACCGGAAGACATATGAAGTGAGACTTAAGGAGCTTAATATGTATAGCCTCGAGGAAAGGAGGGAGAGGGGGGACATGATAGAAACTTTCAAGTACCTCAAGGGAATCAACAAAGTCCAAGAGGGTAGCATCTTTCAAAAAAAGAGGTGTGCAAGAACAAGGGGGCATAATTTGAAGATAGAAGGGGGGACGGCTCAGAGGTAATTTAAGGGAAGTATTTTTTCACAGAGAGGGTTGTGGATGCATGGAACAGCCTTCCAGAGGGGGTTGTGGAGTCAAAAAAAGTGGTGGAATTTAAGCATGCATGGGACAGTCATAAGGCAATTCTAGGGGTTGGGGGTAGGAAGAAGTAGGCTGCTGGTTAACTAGGATCTGCAGCTTATCCATCAGGTAGGGAAATGGGCAGACTGGGTGGGCCAAGTGGTCCTTATCTGCTATCAAATTCTATGTTTCTATGTTTCTATGTTTAGATCGCAAAACATTAACACCCCATGTTTCGAGTCCCCAGTCCAGAACAGAACACCACAATTCTATATTTCTGGGTACCCAGTATTAAATGTTGCAGGCCTGTTAGGATGCAGCTGGCTGGCTGGCATTGGAGCTCTTAAAGGAATTAGAATTGAAACCTTTCTTTTGGTTACTTCAACATTCTGGCTGAACTCAATTCTGTAGATAGGAAGGAAAACTTTAAACTTTAGAACTTTCAGTATTTTACTGCTGTACTTAGCTGAAATTTGATTACAACTATTTACAGTCCCTCGAAATGCAGATCTAACTCTGCTTACTCATGGCTCTGTAGTGAGACATTTGCAGATGCAGCAAGGATTCTTGCAGGCAGATATGAGGTAGACACATTGTGATTTGTAGGGCTTGAACCTTAGCTGAGATGAATGACAAGGGCTCATGTGGATTCCCAATTACACAGCTGGCTCTTGAAATCTTTGCAGACTGGAACTTCTCTCACCTTTCTAGCAAATGCCTATTTTCTTATTCTGAAGTCGTAATGGGAAAACAAAAGCACTGGGAGCAGGGCTGGCATGCCTTAAACCCCGTGTATAGGCGTGACCCCTCAGTGGATGTACAATGGCAGTGTCTGACTGGCACACTACCAGACTGACTCCCAAAGCTGATATTAAACACAGTCTGTTTTTCTTTCTCTCTCAGACAGTTAGGCACATTTCAGTAGGTTGGCTTTTAAACCACACTGCCAGCATAAGAGCTGTGGCCTTTTGTGGTTAGGCACAGTCTCAGAAAGAATTAAGCACATTCACTAAATATACTTGAACAGTCCCATTTTAGTAAACAAAGTCTCTTTTCCTCACTCTGGGAGGCAGATACTGGAGCTTAAAGAAAGTTGCCTGGCCAAAATAAGCACATTTCGAATTGTAGTAAATTCACTTTTCACTTAAGCGTCTCACAAGCTGAATCTCAAGAAAACAGTTCCTTTAGGCAAGCATGGCTTTTTGCAGCTCCAAGCAGAACTTTAACCTCCTCACAGACATCGCTGGTGAATTTTCTTTCTCCAGTGAGAAGAAGAATCGGCATTTATATAGCACGTTTCATACATCCAAAGCACTTTACAAGCAATGCTAGACTGGTAGTGAAGTGACTGAATGTGTGGTGGTGGCCATATCGCACATCATCACCCAATCACAGCCTGGATAATTGCATGAACCGGTTTACGGGAAGGGGAATGTTGGCCAGGACACCGGGAATGTTCCTTACTCTTTGCGAAGAGTGCCCTGGGTTCTTTTACTTCCACCTGGACACCCACCAGAACAACACCAGGATGGGCAGAAGGGACCTCGGTTTAACATCTCATCTGAAGGATGGCACACCCCAGCAGTGCAGCACCCTCCAATACTGCACTCAGATGCCAGTAATTTTTAGGTGCAAGTCCAATCCAGGTGTGGGATGAGAACCCACGACCTTCTGGTCCACAGGCAGATGTGCTAGGTCCAAGACGACCTTGTCGGAACTGGACTATCAAACATTCATCTTTCAAACTCATTTCAGGACCAACCATGGCCATTTTCTATACAGTTACCTACTGTACTCTAGATTGGTGCTGAGTGGATGAAGGGTACAGACAGACACCAGCACTTCTTGGATCTAGTGGTGTCTTGGCACCAAGCAGGTCTCCATCTCATTTGCACTTTAAAGGTGTTTTTTTACTCAGTCAGGGTTATTCATGTAGCTCTTTCATAGCTGCATTTACAGATTTTTACAGCACTCTCACCGCTGAGGTGGCAAAGTCTTGCAGCTTTCTCACAACTGCAGGCATGTTTCTTACAGCTGTCTCTCAGCTGAGGTCAACTCAGGATTTTGTAGCAAAATCTTCCCAAATGTAGAAAGGCAAATGCTGAATCTGGGGGACAAATAACTGGCAACCCTTAGGCCAGCCGGTCAAAATCCTAGCAGCCACATTCAGATAACAAGGGGCCAAAGCCCCCCCTCCCTGTGGAAGGGCTTCCATCCAACTGAGCCAAGAACAAAATGTCTCTGAGGTTTTGGGAGCTTCTAGCAGCTCTTGATTGGCTGGATCAATTGTCTTGCTAAAAAAAAATGAATATTCACCATGCTCCTTCAATGCCTGATAGGTTCCTTAAATGGGTTCCAAAACACTGTCCCTGCTTTTCTCCCCACAAAGCTTCTTCACAGTCCCACAAGTCTCTGCAATAATCCTGGTTCCCCAATTGACTGAAAGGAGGGTCAAAGGCTAAACATATGGCTGCTGACAAACACAGTTCTCAGGCAGTCCATACGGTGTCCCACTTAAAAGTCCTGGTGCAGCAATAATAATTATTTTCACTTCTCTCTTGCCACAAAGTCTCAAGGCAGTCTTTTGCCCTATTAAGCATTTGCTGAACTGAACATTTTCACTGAGCCCAATGCCTGTCACTGCTGCCGAAATACAAGGCATCAGGCAGGTTCTTTCATTAGTAATAATGCTGCCCTCATTAATAGTCATGGGCAGGATTTAGTGCTAATAGGCACTCTTTAATTAAAATATTCAGATGCTTCTCTTGGCACCTTATTCAGGTCTCCAGTCCCCATCTTGCCATAACCTTGAACCAAGACCAACCAAGAGGTTGCTGTTTTACTGCTATGGTGGCTGGAAAATGAAAGTGTGCTACTGCACATGTGCAGGCCATCTGCTCACCCGTTTGAGTGGAAAACAAGCAGTGGCTCTGCTACCTGCTTCTTCACCTCCCCACTCCAAACTGCAAAGTAAGCATTGGTTAGGCGGAGGCTTAAGGGCACAAACAGAACTCAGGACAGGCTGTGGTGCATGACTGGGGGAATGGGAGGCAAATAAGGTAATCCCCCAGAGGGGGTTACATTCTCCTCTGCCTTGGAAAACTTGGCATCAATGCCAAGTCTATGGCATGGCCTGTCACCTAATAAATGTCCTTCCAGCAATTTTTAATATTTAAACAGTTCTAGTCATATTGTTTCCTAGCTAGCATTGGTAACCACAATGTCTTAGTCTAAACAAATACACACTATCTATGCTATAATAAACACTGGCAATACAACTATGAGCATTAACAGGTGTTACATTCTCCCTAGGGACCCTTGGCATTACTAACTTTTAAATTGGCTCAAATGTTTGTTGCAGCTCTGCATTTCAGCCACTAGGGGACATGCACGACCCACTAATACTTCATTGACCAGTAATGAAAACAGCTTTAGGAAGAAATTGGCAAAAAAACTCTTTACCATTATTTTCCATAGAATTTAGCAATTCCAAAGGGCCACCATTATATTAGTGAGCAGGTAGGATCCATGCTGGGCATGACATGGCAGACAGGAGATCTCAGCGGTACCTCCAATTTCTGTAACACAGATGCTGTGTCCCAATGAGATACTACCCCTGCCTTGCTGGCCAGACCAAGGTTGAGGGGCCTGGGTTCCTATTTGGAGTTTCAAAAGGTTCTTTCCCAAGATATCATGTTTGCACAGTGCCTCCACCCAGAGTTTAATTTCAAGTGGGTCTGATATCTAGCTAGTACAACTCCCTGGGATCCTGTACAAACCCACATTTTATGCAGTCACCCCCACATACAGATTAGCATTACTGAAACCCCAAGTACCATTTTGCTGAATTAGTGACTTACTCTAACAATATGCTCATGACTCAGGTTTATAAAAAATGGTTAACCAACAATGTATTTACAAGGGGTGTGGGGTTAGGAAAGGGTAGATGGAAACAGAGGTCAAACAACATTTTAAATTGGCATTCTTGGCATTGCATCAAACATTGCTTTTGCATTTTCTTTCAGCAGGTCAGAACTAAAGACATCATCTCAACACTTCTCCCAGTCTGTTCGGGTGTACCACAAGTTTCCATCCTTGGCCCCCTACTCTTCAGCATCTTCATGAATGTCCTCCCTGCCACGTGCCATAACCAAATTCTACTCTATGCAGACAATGCAATCATCTTCTCAAGCCACTCCGACTCCCATCACCTCCAGTAACAGCTACAGACTAGTTTCTTTGAAGCTGAATCCTGGTTCAGATCACGCAAACTCAACCTAAACTACTCAAAAACCAAATCAGTGTTGTTTCATGGTACTCACAACAAACACAAACTCCAACAACTGCTAATCTACAATGGTGGTGGTACAGTGCTAAAACAGGTAGACCAGTTCAAATACCTAGGAGTGACTCTTGACTCCACTCTTTCATACTCCACGTATACAAATAACGTTGCTAAAGCTGTGAATACATGCATAGGCCTGCTATATAGGCATAGGTACTGTCTGACAGACGAAGCATTAAAACTTGCCACCCAGAGCTCAATCACCTCTTTAATTGACTATGGCCTCGTAGTTTATGGATCAGCTACTGACACTGCTTTCTGACACAGCCATAACCTTAAACAAGGCCTGCCAGCTCCTCGCCACAGCCTCTAGACTCCTACACACATGTGATCTCTATGAACAGGCTAACTGGCTACAACCTCAAGTCAGAATTAAGTATCAGACCTGCTTACTTGCAAAGAAGAATGTGCTAGGCCTACTTCCACCAGGGGTTCAGTCTATACTTCCCCTCACTGTGCCACCCACCTTACCAGGAGTTCTGGAACACTAGTCTTCACAGATACTCACTGCTGGACCACTCAAGGGCAGCAATCCTAACAAAGTTAGGGCCTCAAACTTGTTCAACACACTCCCAGAGGATATCACCAATGCACCAAATCTCAGCTCCTTTAAGCACAAACTATAACAGCACTTGGTGGCCAGTGCCTACTGTGACTGCTACACTTAAATTTCCTGCTTGCCCTCCTGGCCTGTCTATTACTTATGCACTCTCCCCACACCCCTCTCCCTCTATTAATTCATCCAATATCTCATAGCCACCTCCGCTCCTCCCTTGCCCCCCAGATTCCACCTCCTCTCCATTCCTCTCACATCCTAGTCCTTCCCCTCACCTGTTACCCCTTCACCTCCTAGATGTCATATTCTCTCTCTCCTTTCTCCCCAGCCTCCTTAACTCTCTTCTAGTTTTCATTTCTCTTTCTCCTTTCTGCTATTTCCTCCTTGCCCATCCTAACTCTTCTTTCCTCCCCAACCCATCCTGTTAGCCCAACTGACATCTCCCATCCCTTCTCCCCTCCCCTTCATCACCACCTACTCCTCTCCTTCACCACCTACCTTTTCCCTCCAATCCCCCACCCCTTTAGTTCTTGCCTGTCCCCTACTACCTTGTCCTCTCACTAACTACCACTGGCCCTCTCATGCACTTGTCAGATCACTATTTCAATTGTAACTGCCCCAGGCTCTCTTTGTATAATGTCTGGTGATAGTGCACCATTGTTTCCGTCCATGTTGATCCTGACAAAGCCTTTGGCAGCTCATACATTCTGTAATGTTTTACCTGTTATTAATTCTATTGTCTTGTCTTACCTGGGCAAAGCCACTGGCAGCTCATGTACTGTAATTGTATTAACTATTATCTATCTGCCTGTTCTTGTCTATACTTGTCCATTATCCAAAAGAGCACTGTTTGCTCAAAGGCGTTATCTGAAAGTGTCATAAATAAATAAAACATTTTTTTTAAATTTAAACATTTTTAATGCTGGCCACACACCAGCCTTCTGATGGATTCAGAACAACCCTTCTAGCTATTTAGCTGCTTTAGATCTCAAACCATTAACAGCCCAGCTGGTACCAGTCCCCAGTGCAGAATAGAACCCCGCAATTGTATATGTCTGGGTACCCAGTACTAAATGTTGCAGGCCTGTTAGGGTGCAGCAGGTTGGTCGGTGCTGGAGCTCTTAAAGGAATTAGAATTTAATGCTTTCTTTTGGTTACTGGCTGAACTCAATTCTGTAGATAGGCAGGAAAACTTTAAACTTTAGAACTTTCAGTATTTTGCTACTGTACTTGGTTGAAACTTGATTACAACTACACTATTTACAGTCCCTCCAAATGCAGAGCTAGCTCTGTTAATTCATGGTTCTGTAGTCAGACATTTGCAGATGCAGCAAGGATTCTTGCAAGCAGATATGAGGTAGCTATACTGTAATTTGCAGAGCTTGAACCTTAGCTGAGATAAATAGCAAGGTCATGTGTGGATCCCAATTACACAGCTGCCTCTCAAAATGTTTGCAGACTGAACTTCTCTCACCTTTCTAGCAGATGCCCATTTTCTTATTCTGAAGTCACACTGGGAAAACAAAAGCACTGGGAGCAGGGCTGGTATGTCTTAGATCCAATGTATAGGCTTGACCCCCTCAGGGGGAGGTGCAATGGCAGTGTCTGGTTGGCACACAACCAGCCTGACTCCCAAAGCTGATCTTAAACACAACCTCTTTTCCTTTTTCTCTCAGACAGGCACATTTCATTAGGTTGTCTTTTCAATCACGCTGCCAGCATAACAGCTGTGGCCTTTTATGGTTAGGCACAGTCTCAGAAAGAATTAGGCACATTCACTAAATGTACCTGATGTCCCATTTTGGAAGACAAAGCTGCTTTTCCTCACTCTGGGAGGCAGATACTGGAGCTTAAGGAATGTTTCCCGACCAAAATAAGCACATTTCAAACTGCAGTAAATTAACTTTTCACTTAAACTTCTCACAAACTGAATCTTAAGCAAACAGTTCCTCTTGGCAAACACGGCTTTTTGCAGCTGCAAGCAGAACATCAACCTTGTCACAGGCAACAATGGTGAATTTCCTTTCTTCAGGGAGACTCTCAGATGACCCTGGCAGAACTGGACTAGCCAACGTCCTTTTCTCAAACACATTTTGGGAACATCCACGTCCATTCATTATACAGCTGTCTACCCAGTCTTGGCCCTGAGTTGATGCAGGGTACAGACTGATACTGGGCACCTCTTGGGTCTAGTGGTGTGTTGGCCCCAAGCAGGCCTCTATCTCACTTGCACTTTAAAGTAGTTTTTACTCACTCAGGGTTATTCATGCAGCTCTCTCCCAGCTGTAGTTACAGATTTTTGCAGTGTTCTCTCTGGTGAGGTGGCAAATTCTTGCCACTGTCTCTCAACTGCAGGAAGGTACCTTACAGCTCTCTCACAGCTGAGGTCAAATCAGGATTTTGTAGAAAAATCTTCTCAAATGTGGAAAGGCAAATTCTGACACTGGGGGACAAGTAACTGGCAACCCCCAGGCCAGCCACTCCAAATCCTTGTAGCTATGTAGAGCCTACCTCCCTCCCTCCCTGTGGAGGGGATCTCACCAAACTGAGCCCAGAATAAAAAGTCTCTGAGGTTTTGGGAGCTTCAGGCAGCCCCTGATTGGCTGGATCAATTGTCTAGCTGAAAAACGAATATTCATCAGGCTCCTTCAATGCCTGATTAGTCCCTCAAATAGGTGCCAAACATTGTCCCTGCTTTTTCCCCCACAAAGCTTCTGCACAGTCCTACAAGACTCTGTGATATATCTGGCTCCCCAATTGGCTGTAATGAGGGTCAAAGGCTGAAAATACGGTTGCTGTCAAATGCAGTCTTCTGGCAATCCATACATTGTCCTGCTTAAAAGTTCTGGTGCAGTCAGAATAATTATTTTCACTTCTCTCCTGCTCCACAGTCTTATAGCAGTCTTTGTGGCCCATTAAATGTTTGCTGAACTGATCATTTTCATTTAGCCGTATGCCTGTCGCTGCTGCAGAAATACAGTGTCCCTAGGCAGCAGGCAGGCTCCCTCATCGATATTAATGCTCTTGTCATTAATAGTCATAAGCAGGATCCAGCGCTGATTGGAGCTCTTTAATTAAAATATTCAGAGGCATCTTTTGCACCTCATTCAGTTCTCTGGTCCCCATCTTGCCATAACCAGGAACCAGGATCAATCAAGGGGCTGCCGTTTTACCACTATGGCAGCAAGAATATGAAAGTGTGCTACTGCACATGCACTGGCCATCTGCTCACCCATTTATGTGAAAAATGAGTGGTGGCTCCCTGACTTGCTCCTCTAGCCCCCACTCTGAACTGCCAGGCAAGCAGGGGCCAGGTGACGGCTTAAGGGCACAAACAGGACTTGGGCCAGTCTATGGTGCATGACTGGGGAAACGGGGTAGAACAGGAGGCAACTAAGGTAAGACCCCACAGGGGGGGTTACACAACTACAACTTAGGGACTGAACATAGTAATCATGTAACATGAAGCATCAATAATCATAATAACAAGTTGAATAATCATACCACTAAAAAAGTAATTCACAATTCTAATATCAGAAAGTCATCATCGTTCTTACATCACTACTGTGAAATATGACTTTCTTGACAGTATAAAATACAATTCCCTGTAATACATGACAGCAGAGCGCAAAAGAAAATCTATTTGCAGAGTAGCTGCAGTGTCTTAACATGTCTAAATATTTCTAAGATATGGCAGTTTTATTGTTAATTAGTTCTAATTAATAAAGACAAGCTAATTTATACACACCCACTGTAGACTTGGAATTAAACCTTTTTAGTTCTGACTCAAAGGAGGTACTGTATTTTGTGACCAGTTACCTTAGAATGTGTAATATGATACACAGGCAAAAAACTATCAACAACTTCTACAATTACTACAGTACTGATAAAGGGTTTCTGTGTGCTGCTAGTGCATTATTAAATCTTCTTTATAAACCTTTATGTGAATTTTAACATTGTTAATATTTTTAAATGTTTGTAATGGCCTAAGCTGAACAAATAAAGAACTGAAGTAGTTCAACATACTATTCACCACTGTTTATGTTTGCTTGCGCGCATGCACAAGAAACATTATGTGGCAGCTTAGGAGAGAAGCAGGTTGTGGAGGTGCGGCACTGTGGCAGCCAACGCCAGCACTGCATTTGTGGGCTTGGCACTGTCAACCCAATGCAGGCCCAGTGTCCTGATGACACTGGTTCTGCATAAGTGACACCAACTTCAAATGATTTGGCCACTGTGCAATGAGGGTCTGTCTCATCATTGCAGTGTCAGCATTTCTGCTGCAATGATGGAGTGACCCATCATTGCAGAGCAGTACTCTGCCCGGTGTAACATTTCCCTAAACATGGTGGCAGCTTATGCCACCACCTCAGAGCCCCATGAAAGCTGACTGATGGAGGTGCCCAATCCCCCTGTTGGCATGCCCCCAACCCAGTTCATTTGCCAATGGGGGAGCCCACTCCCCATGGGCATAATGTCCCCCCCATTTGCTGTGTGCTGAGGGGGTGCCCAATCCCCTTCAGCTCTTGCCCCCCCAACACTCTGCATGTGCCAACAGGGGTGCCCAATCCCCATCGCCGAAAGCCCTCCCCCAAAAAAGCACTCAGGTGTCACGTTGGGAGCCCATCCCAGTGTGCCAAAAGATCCTGTAAAACCTTCCCATGATGTTATAAAAATGTTTATAAACCTGTAAAGTAGAAAACGGTCCCTCGTTGAGTCTCCCCCAACCCGCACCCACCCACTGTGCACCCCACCTCCCCACACCCCCCTTTCACTCCATACTTACCTCCAGAGTCCAGCAGAATGATCTTCAGTGGACCAGGAACACATCTGCACTCTTCAAAGCCAACAGCGAACTGAAGAAATACCGGTAAACTGTGTAGTGGCATAAATGGGGTTTCTTCAACTTATGTGGCTATCTCGGGCATTTTGGGACTTTTGGCACCAAATATTCAACATGGGGTTATTTGGACCCTTCCTGATGAATTCAGTCACTGCCATGGCATTATTTGGTCCCGAAAGGTGATTTCGCGTTCACTATGCAGAATCACTTTTCGGGACTGATTAATGAAATGACAGTGCTACTGTTCATGAGGTGGGCTCTTAAAAAGCCTATGTTGCAAATTTGGTGAAAACAAATCCAAAAATGACTGTTTCATGAACGTGCATTGCACAGTTTCCACGCACACTCATAACTTCTTAAATTTGTAATATTTTCAATCCAGATTTTCAACACTGACATTTTTACACACCTCCTTATGAACAGTGCAGCTGTAGTTTTACACATTCTATCCAAAATGTGATTTCGCACTTCCAGCACAGAATAGTGTGGTCGCTGTGGGAAATCAGTGTTCGGGATAGTTCAAGAAAATCACAGTGACACCGTTCATGCACAGAGGTCCTAAAATGCCTATGTTGAAAATTTGGTGATGAAAGTCCATAAAATGACTGTGTTACGAGCTTGCATTGTGCAGTTTCCACTCACCCTCATAACTTCCAAAATTTGTAATATTTTCACACCGGATTTTCAACATTGGCATTTTTTCACACCTTCTTATGATCAATGCAGCTGTCATTTTTCACATCCTGGCTGAAATGTGTTTTCACACTTCCAGTGCAGAATAGCCTGGTAGCTGTGGGAAATCAGTGTTTGAGACAGATTAAGAAAACCACAGTGACTCTGTTCATGAGCAGAGATCCTAAAATGCCTATGCTGAAAATCTGGTGACAGACATCCATAAAATGACTGTGTTACAAGCATGCATTTTGCAGTTTCCACGCACCCTCGTAACTTCGCACATCTGTACTATTTTCACTCCAGATTTTCAACATTGGATTTTTTCACACCTCCTTATGAACAGTACAGCTGTCATTTTTCACATCCTGGCCGAAATGTGTTTTTGCACTTCTGGCACACAATAGCGTGGTCAATGTGGGAAGTCGGTGTTCAGGATAGATTAAGAAAATCACAGTGACACTGTTCATGAGCAGAGGTGCTAAAATGCCTGTGTTAAAGTTTAGTGACTAAAGTCCATAAAATAACTGTGTTATGAGCATACGTTGAGCAGTTTCCATGCACCCTCTTAATTTTGCGCCTTAGTAATATTTTCGCTCCAGATTTTCAACATTGGCATTTTTTCACACCTCCTTATGAACACTACAGCGTTCAGTTTTCATATCCTGCCCAAAATATGTGTTTACACATCTAGCACAGAATAGCATGGTTGCTGTGGGAAGTCAATGTTCACGACAGATTAAGAAAATCATAGTGACAGTGTTCATGAGCAGAGGTCACAAAATGCCTATGTTGAAAATTTGGTGAAATAATTTCACTAAATGACTGTGTTACAGGCATGCATTGCACAGTTTCCATGTATGCTCGGAAGTTCGAGCATTTTTAATATTTTCATTACAGATTTTCAACATTGCCATCTCTTCACACCTCCCTATGAATGGTACAGCTGTCATTTTTCAAATCCTGCCCAATCTGTGTTTGCGCACATCTGGCACAATGGCACGGTCGCTGTGGGAACTCAAAGTTCGGGACACATTAACAAAATCACAGTGCCACTGTTCATGAGAAGAGGTCCCAAATGCTTTCATGAGGCGGGGGTCACAAAAAGGCCATGTTGAAAATTTGTAGTGCAAATACCAACAAATGCCTAGGGCATTAGGGTTTCTAACCATACTGTCCCAACCTGTACAGACTGACAAGCATCGGGGTGTGCCTTTGGATTGCCAACTGTAATGCTCATGTCATTCCACCCCAACCCCCCCTGCATCCAGTGACAAGCATTGAGGTGTCTTGGACTCCTCAGCCCCAGAGTTCACCCCATTCTCCTATACTGCACCTGTTTCAGCATATGTCCTTATGGAATGGGGTGACTGTAAAGCCGAACACCCCAAGGCACACCTCAACACTTGTCAGAGTCTGCAGGATAGGGTGAGGTGAAATGGCATGAATGTTATGGGCAACGACCCAAACACATACCCCAATGCCTAGCCATCTCTGCAGGGTGGAGGTGGGGTTGGCGTGAAGTTCGATACTTCACTGCCATTCCTAGTCTGCATCTGTCTAACTCCTGCATTTCCAGTGCTAATACCAGCAAGCCAATATTCGGCATTAACAAATAATTGTTAATCCTGGCATCCACATATTATAAAAATTAAAAAAGACATCGGTGAATGATGTTGGTAGAGATCCATGCTGTGGTCCGGCAGTTGTATTTCTGATCAATTTCTACCAGGTACTGATCTACCATCTGTGAATTCTTTAATCAGGCCAGGGCAGCACAGAGAACCCTTATTTACCCACAATGCTGGGATTCCCATACTTTTGTAATGAGAAATGAATGGACATAGTAAAATGAGCATGGTTTGTAGTTTTAGTTTACCCTTCAATACTATTCCCCTTTGGGTGATACCACTGACTCTGAGGGGTAATAATTCCGCTGGCCTGTAGCATTACATAATGCAGTACACTCCACTAATATCCAGGCTATCGCTCAGCACTTTTAAGACCCGGCTTCACCTATCACTCATCGGCTCCAACCTTTGTAACAGTGGTGGCTAAGCACATGGATTGGTTCAGTAGCTGAAGGTACAGTTTTGAATCCTCATCTCCTCCAGCCCCTTTCCAGCGCCTCCTTCAATCTGCACATTCATCCACTTGCCTTTGACAATGCCTCCTGGTGGCTCAACTTCTCCCCTTTCCCCCTTCCACCTCTCCCCCCTCTGCCCCCACTACCATCCCTCACTACTCTCGCCCTTTACACCCCTATTTTCCCTTTACCCCACCCATTTAAGTTACCCTGACTACCGCTGCTCCTTCTTTCCTTTTCCTCATTCCAGGTCACACAAATGCTGTTGACATATCTATATATTTTTCTTTATTTTTGATGATGTTAACTTTGCTCATGTTTGTCAATTTTGGTTTTTCTGTGAAGTGGAACCTTTGTAAAAGAGCCTTGGCTCAAAGGTATTACAATCCTAGATGCTAATAAAGAATAAGGAATATGCACATCGGATGCATGCACATTCTGGTTATATGAACAAAAACGTCATGTCTCAGTCCCAATCCTATGTATTTAATGACTAAAAAATGTGCTTGTGTTGGACTAAGATGGCCGCCGGGCTGGGTGTACTGCAAGCTCCCCTCTGTAGTTAGACTGTGATTTTAACTGATTCTTTTTATTTCTGCCTGTTTCTTCCCTGTTTGTTTGTTTTTTTCTGTTTGTCTTTCTCCGTTTGTTTTTTGCTTAGCTAGTCAGGGCACTGAGGCTGTTTGTTTGGTCCCGATATCGCCCCGACTGGGAAAAGAATTCAAGGGTTATAAATGGACTTATAGACATCTGGGCATTCTTTATAACTGAGATTTGATCTGCCGCTACTTTTCTGCCTTTGTTTTGGCTGCGACTGACGTAGTTGGGGATAGGAAGTTCGAACTGAAGAATCCAAGAAGAGGAGGTGGATTGCCGTAAGAAAAGGATTGGTGGCTATGGAGTAATATGTAAGAGGACTCTCCTGGGTTTTTCGATGGATTGGACTGCTATTTGGATAATCCTGGTCTGGTACTTCGAGCAGGCATTGGAGGCTGGACTGAGTTGGTGCAACAGGTGGACTTTGTCCTTTGGGGTAATTTATGGCTGAGGCTTGTGGCTGCTCTGGGGACTGGGCTGTGGTTCTGGCAGGGTAGCCAGCGAGGAAAGCTAATAGTTCCCTAGGCTCTTTGGGGGGCCGACCGGGGGGGGCTGTGGTGACAGCGGTGAGTATTTTCAACCACAGTCCCTTGGATGGCATTTTTCTGGTCCCCGTCACTGTGCTAAACTAATCTGAAGAAAGAATCTGTGCCACAAGTTTGCCTACATACGGTCAGACTTTTAAATTTCATTATTTCATAATTTACAGTGCAGCTTCCAATTTGGCAGTGACAGGGCCTGTACTTTTGTTAGATCCCCAGGGAGTGAGAAGACCTGGGGGTCTGAAGACATCTGTTACTCTGGATTTACCAGTTGTTTACACCTCAGTGAGATGAGATGCATTAAAGAACTTTTTTCTTTGTGCATACTCCGGTTTAATTTACAGTTTAAGAAGAGACTTTAATCTTTATGACTAGAATGTTTTAAGTGGTGGTGGGGAGTAAGGCCTACCTGGGGCCTGCCCAGCTTACTATAAACTGGTTACTGGTTTTAGAGGACTATCTATTAGTAATATCTAGCCACGTGAGAGGTGGTCTGGAAAGTCTTTAAAAGCTCCCCTTTTCCTGCTGTGGTGAGAGCACTGTGGGGTGGGGGTAGAGAAATAAAATCAAAGCCGTTAACTAAAGACTTGAAGAAACTTTATGGACATTACAGTATTATAAAGTTTCTTGATTGATAAGGGTTAATTTATTATATGTTTTTAAGTAAAGGGGGGAGGAAGTGTATTGGGTGTGTAGGGTTGTGAATGAAAATATTGGGTTGTCAGGAGTGTTTGAAATATGTGCTGGGGTATTAGGGATATGGTCAGGCAGTACTCCCCTTCAAGACTAAAGGATCTTTGTCCCTTTGAACATCCTTTGCTCCCTTTGGAAGTTTATAATAGATGTCGAGCTTTCAGCATCTTGAGACGAGGGAGCAAAATGAGTCAGGGATCCTGGAACTCTTGGGGGGGATGGAAAAGGAGTGAGCGGATAGAGACAGTGAGAACCAGGAGATGCCCTGGGGTGAAATGGACACAGGAGCGAGGTTATCCTTGCCTTGTGCCCATACCCAAGGGCTCTGACCTTGTCATGCAGGAAGTGGGGCCATCCTTGGATTCTTGTCCCTTTCAGGCAGTGTTAAGCAATGCCAGGTCAATTAGGAATAAGACCGCTGCGGTTGCGGATCTTGTTACTTCTGTTGATCTGACTTGCATCACTGAGACCTGGCTGGATGAAAGTGTGGGCCCTATTTTGGAGTCCGCAGTTCCAGCTGAGTTTTCAGTCATTCAACACCCGAGAGCGGACCATAGGGGCAGGGGGGTTGCAGTAAATTTTAGACAGGAACTGGATCTCAGGGAGGTGCCAGTTGGCTGCACCAACTCCTTTGAGTGTATAGTGGGTGCAGGTGCAGGCTACCATCTACCATCCACCAGGTGATGGGAGGGAGTTCCTGAAGGAAGTTGCAGACTTCATCGCAGAGATGGTATTGGTGTCTCCCAGATGGTTAATTCTGGGGGACTTCAATGCCTGAGTCGACAATGAACTCTCACCATTTAGATTAAACCACCTCCAATTGATGGATTCATTGGGCCTGACATGGGTTATTACTTCTGCAATTCATGAGGAGGGGCACACACTGGACTTGGTGTTCCATCTGGGGATGGAGATCTCCGATGTGGAGGTGGAGACAATCGGTTGGTCTGACCATCAGGCCCCGAGATTCAGTTTTGCAGCCCCCAAAATAGGACTACCCCTAAGGAGTTAGTGCAGTTCTGCCCTTTGAGAGGAGTTACCTCAGAAGGCCTAATAACGGAGCTGGACTTCTCGGTATTTCCAATGGATAGCACTGACCCAGGGCCCCTGGTGTTGGCCTATAATAGGGCTGTTGTGGGGGCCTTGGATATCATTGCTCTAACTCGTGTTCACCCCCTTACCCTTCACCCAGATGCCCCTGGTTTAATGGGGATATCCGCGAGATGAGGAGACAGGGGCAAAGACTGGAAAGACGCTGGCAGAAAACTCTCAAGGAGGTGGATAAGCTTAGATTATTGGAACATTATAAGATCTACCAATCAGCAATTTCCCATAGGAAGGCAGAGTTACTGTCCAGAGAAATTGCTACAGTGAAGAACAGGCCAGCCCAGCTGTTTCAGACTGTGGACAGACTGTAATCCAGCCTGTCTCCATGCCAGTTGAGCATTGTCACAAGTACAGTGTGATAAGTTTGCACAATTTATCACTGATAAGGTGTCCACCATCAGGAATGAGATCAGCCAGTGCATTCCCATTGGACCTTGCACTGATTAATCAGGTGGTACTGTCTTGGTTCACCTTTAGCCAACCGACAGTCATGGATATAGTGAGGATTGTCCAGACTTTGCGGCAAACCTAATGTAGTTTGGATCCGGACCCTACAAGCCTACTAGTGGGGTGTGTAGAGGTCATCAGCCCAGTACTTGCTGGGATAGTGGAGGTTTCATTGGAGAGAGGGATTTTTCCAGATACCTTAAAGGAGGCAGTAGTATGCCTCCTTCTGAAAAAAAACCTCCCTTGACCCCGACTGCCCAGCAAACTACAGACCAGTCTCGAACTTACCCCTTGTAGGGAAAGTTATTGAGAAGGTGGTCACTCTGCAGCTGGAGGGTCATTTGACCCACCACAATATCTATGACCCTCTCCAGTCTGGCTTCAGGAAGTGGCACAGCACCGAGACAACCCTGGTGCGGGTACTAAATGATCTCCTGATGGCGAGAAATCAGAGAACTTGCTCCATCTTGGTTCTTCTTGATCTCTCAGCAGCATTTGACACTGTGGATCATGGAGTGATGCTTGAGTGCCTGTGGTTTTTCTGTAGACTGAGGGGGGCAGTCCTCAGTTGGTTTTGATCTTTCCTTGAGGGCAGATCACAGAGAGTGGTGTCGAGGATTCATTCCTTGGCCCCTCACTGACTGCCCTGTGGGGTTCACCAGGGTTTGATGCTGTCCCCCATGCTATTCACAGTGTATATGCTTTCATTAGGGGACATTATAAGATGGTATGGGCTGAGTTTTCATTGCTATGATGATGACTCTCAGCTCTACATGTCTTTTGTGCCTTAACAGAAGTCTGATTCAATTACAGTGTTTAATAACTGCCTGCTGGAGATACAGAACTAGATGAGAAGTGGAAAGAAAGGATGTGGAGGTTAGCCAAGGAGGTGACCTCAGTGGGGAAAGCAGTGGACCCCAGAGGAGGAGGAAGCGAATCCTGGTGAGGGACTCCATCATAAGAGGGATCCAGCTAGGAACACAGGAGGGGGAGGAGAGGGAGGTGAGGTGCCTACCAGGTGCCACGGCATGGAGGGATGGAAGGAAGATCCTGGGGATCACTGGGAAGGCAAGACAGGAGGGTGATCTGGATGTCATTATCCACCTAGGTACTAATGACCTGGCAAATGGGGAGCCAAAGGAAGTTCAGGAAGAGTTTAGGAAATTGGGAAGGGGTCTCAAGCAAGTAGCTACTTCTGTCACTTTCTCAGAAGTACTACCTACGAGAGGCAAGGGAGAACATAGGAGTGCATGCACCAGGAACTTTAAGTCATGGTTGAAGAACTGGTGCTGTGAGGAAGGGTTTGGATTCATTGGTGACTGGGGACCCACCTGGAGGGATGGAGGTTTATTCAGGCCTGACGGCCTGCATCCATCCTGGAGGGGAATCCAACACCAATGATAAGTTTAAATGCTACATTGACAAGCATTTAAACTAGCAAAGGGGGGTGGCCAGCAGGGAGGGGTACCTACTTGCTCACCCCCACAGCTAGCAGTGGAACTAGTGAACCAGAGGAGTGGCTATCTCTGCAAAGCAGTGTGCAAAAGATGGAGATTAGTGCCCAAGAGGTGGATAGGCAGAAAAGGGGCAAAATTCAGCAGAAGGTAAGACAGCAAGGAGAACCAGGGATAAAGGACAACCAAGGAAGGGGCTTGAATAGAACAGCTAAACAGTCTAGGGAGGTCAAATCATGGAAAGCCATGTGTGCAAATGCCAGGAGCCTTAACGACAAGATGGAAGATCTGGAGGCTGTCATGGTGCAGTCAGACCTGGACATTGTGGCCATCACTGAAACCTGGTGTAATGATAACCATGACTGGGAGATGGCCATACCTGGCTACAATATATTCAGAAGAGACAGAGCATGCAGGAAGGGAGGAGGAGTGGCACTGTATGTGAAAAATGACATAAGGGCTACAGAGATCCAGGAGGAACAAAATGGGAGAGAGATACTGTGGGTTAAGCTGGAAAGGAAAATGGGGACAGCCATCTGCACAGGTGTGGTCTATAGACCATCATCCCAGGAGGAAGAAACAGATAGGAAGCTGATGCTAGCCATCCAAAGGATGGCAGACAAGGGTGAGGTAGTACTGGTTGGAGACTTCAATATTCCAGACGTGGACTGGAACATCCCAGCAGCAGCATCGACTAGGAACAGATTTATCCTGGACTCCCTTTAGGGTGCCTTCCTCAAGCAACTGGTCATGGAACCAACTCGGCAGAAGGCAATACTGGACCTTGTGCTCACAAACAGGGACAGTGTGATGGGGGTAACAGTGGGGAGCACCTGGGAACAGTGACCACCAGTCATTGTGGTTTGAAATCACAGAAAGAGCAGAACCAAACCACACAAAACACGTGTCCTGGATTTTAGGGGGGCAGACTTTGGGAAAATGGGGAGATACTTGAAAGAGGCATTAAGGGGAATGGGACAGGAATCAGGGGTTGAGGAACAGTGGGCAGTATTTAGAATTGGGATTACAAGAACAACAGAATTATGCATTAAGCAGGTTAGCAAGAGGAAAAGGAAGAGGAGATTATGGTTTTACAAAGAGGTAGCAAAGAAAGTGAAAGCCAAAAAGATTGCATTCAGGCAATACAAAAAGACACAGGCAGAAGGGGATAGGGAGAAGTACCAGGAGAAGCAAAAGGAGGCAGTGAGGTCAGTAAGGGAAGCCAAAGCTCAGACAGAAGAACACATTGCAAAATCAGTGGGTAGAGGGGACAAAACCTTTTACAGGTACATAAGTGAAAAAAGAAAGACAAAGGAGGATAGTGAGACTGAAGGGGGAGCATGGGGCTGCGTGGAGGATGACAACAAAGCTGACATATTGAACAGGTGTTTCTGCTCAGTCTTACTGAGGAAGAGGAGGGTAATGGGTCTGAAGGGAGTAAGGGTGAGAATGGTGCAGAAATGGACACAAGTCCCTTTACATGAGAAAGGGTCCTGAAGGAACTGGAAGTAATAAGAGTTGATAAAGCAATGGGGCCAGATGGGGTGCACCCCAGGGTCCTTAAAGAACTAAGAGAGGTGGTGGCTGAACCTCTGGCTATCCTGTTTAGCTGATCACTGGGAACAGGGGAGGTACCCAATGACTGGAGGACAGCAGATGTAGTCCCCTTATACAAAAGTGGGAACAAAGAGGAAGCAGGGAACTACAGACCAGTCAGCCTCACCTCAGTAGTGGGGAAGATCATGGAAGCACTACTGAAGGAGAGATTGGTGGAACATCTGCTGTCAATGGACTCAGGACCCAAGGCAGCATGGTTTCACCAGGGGAGGTCATGTCAGACCAACCTCATTGAATTTTTGACTGGGTGACTAGGGAGGTGGATCAGGGAGGGCAGTGGACATGGCCTATCTGGACTTCAGCAAGGCCTTTGACACTGTGCCACATAGAAGACTATTACACAAACTGGGGAATATGGGTGTGAGTAGGACAGTAGTGGTGGGCAGGTAACTGGCTGGGTAGCAGGACACAGAGGGTGGTGGTAAATGGCTGTCACTCCACAGAGGAAAGAGTGACCAGTGGGGTACCACAGGGATCAGTGCTGGGACCGTCCTATTCAACATCTTCATCAGTGACATTATGCGAGGACCTAGAAGGCAGAATTTCACTGTTCGCTGATGACACAAAGCTCTGTAACAGAGTAGATACACCAGAAGGTGTAGACAGAATGAGAAGGGACCTGCAGAAACTTGAAGAATGATCAGGGGTTTGGCAGTTGAAATTCAATGCAAAGAAGTGCAAGATAGTGCATATGGGGCACAAAAACCCTGGCACAATATATCAGTTGGGGGGTGAGGATATAGCATGCACCAAGCAGGAAAGGGATCTTGGGGTTATCATCTCTGATGACCTCAAGGTAGAAACAGTGTGACAAGGCAGCAGGTAAAGCAAATAGGATGCTGGGATGCATAGGCAGGGGCATCACCAGCAGGAAAAGGGAGGTCATGATTCTGCTATACAAGACACTAGTGAGGCCCCACCTGGAGTACAGTGTACAGTTCTGGAGACCATACCTACGTAAGGACATAGACAGGGTAGAGAAGGTTCAGAGGAGGGCAACAAAGATGGTGCATGGATTGCATCACAAGTCCTATGAAGACAAGTTGAAGGAACTGAACATGTACTCCCTGGAGGAGAGGAGGGAGAAAAGGGATATGATAGAGACATACAAGTATCTTACAGGGAGGAACAGGGTGCAGGAATACACAATTTTTAAGTGAAAAAGATGTTCCAGGACTAGAGGGCATGGGATGAAGTTGGAGGGAGGATGATTCAGAGGAAACATGAGGAAGAATTTCTTCACAGAACGTGGTGGACAAGTGGAACACCCTGCCAGAGGAAGTGGTGGGGGCTGAAACAATCATGGGATTTAAGAATGCATGGGATAGACATAAAGGAATTCTAGAGGTCAGAGGTAAGGGGCAACAGACTTCTAGGAAAACATAAACTGAACTTACAAGCTCAAATGGGCAGACTGGGTGGGCCATAGGCCCTTATCTGTTGACACTGTCTATGTATCTATGTATCTATGAATACTAGTTGGCTTTGGTTGAACTCGAGTGAAATAGAGGTATTGGTGGTGAACCATGGTTTTAGAATGACAGGGGCAAGGGTGGGGAAACCCTCAGGTTTATGCCTTGGGGGAACCCCGCTTATAGCCTCAGGCCAGGTATGTAACCTGGGTGTGGTATTTGATGATGGCCTGACCCTGAGGGCACAGGTGTTGGCTGTAGCCAAGTATTCCTTTTTCCATCTAAGGAATATAGTCCGGGGGAAGCAACTGGTCCCACCCAAAGATCTTCCTACCTTGGTCCACACCTTTGTCACCAGTCGTTTTGATTACTGCAATGCCCTCTATCTAGGGCTACCATAGGTCGATATCTGCCGCCTGCAGCTAGTGCAGAATGCGATGGCCAGTAAACTGTTGACTCTAGATCCAGTCATATAACACCTGTGCTGTGTGAACTGTACTGGCTGCCCATACAGTGGTGGATCACCTTCAAGGTCGCATTGCTGACCTATAAGGCCCTACATGAGTTGGGACCTCACTACTTGAAAGAGCCTTTGTTTTCTTACTGCCCCTCCCGCTCACTCCGATCCTCTGATGAGGGATTGCTAGATATTCCCAGGGTATCCCTGAAAACATCTGGAGGAAGTTATTTTGCCTGTATGGCACCTACCCTGTGGAATTCTCTACCTCACGAGATACGAGATAGCCTGACCTTGGAAGGATTTAAAACATCCTTAAAAATGCATTTGTTTAATCAGGCATTTTCAGAGACTTACTGAGTGGTTGTTATTGTTTTTGTCACCAGTTTTATTGATTTTAAATATATTGTTATTTTATGGAGTATTGTAAAGGTACCCTGAGCTAAGAAAGGGCGCCTTATACAAATACATTTTTACTTACTTACTTACTTACACCAAGAGGAAGCATACAGTTAAAGCAAATAGCTTAATTAGCTCTGAATATGCAACATTTGATGAACTGGAATGCTTTCAATGAGTTTATTAGACTCAGCAAAGGTAAAAGTCACTAGTAATTGAGAAAGTGCAGTTTTCTGAGTGTCTCTGTTAATTTCAGTACAATTTCAGCTGTATGTCACTTCAGGTTTATGCACAAAAATGGAATGTCCCAAGAATGTGCATACATCAGAAATTGACTGTATATGGTATAGTGGTACTTCCTCTGTAGAGATCACTGGTGAGGCTCTCTCTGGAGTTCTGTGTCCAGTGCTGAGGCCCACACCTGTGAAAAGACAGGGAAACTGTGCAGCAAAGAACCACAAGTATGATCATTGGCCAGCACTGATAGTGTATGAGGAGAGATTGAAACATCACAACAAAAAAGACAGTAGGGAGAGAGGAACTAGGACGGAGGCTCTCAAGTACATGAAAGGGTTTAACAGAGTTGACACAATAAGCTTGCTCAAACTGAGAACCAATTTATCCCACCAAGTGCATGTATTAAAGTTAGTGGGAGAGTTTTAAATAGGACAAGAAGAAGCATTATTTCACAGAAAGGGCAGTGGACAGCGGAACAAACCTCCTGACAAGGTTGTGGAACAAAGACAATAATGGGATTTACTGTAAAAGGCATGGGATGCATATAAAGGAGTTATCAGACAATAACGGGATTCACAAGGAATGGGATGCATATAAAGGAAAGGCAAACTGTGTCAGGGGCCTTTTGGCATCATGCATTTCTGCTTAAAGTTGAACCAGCATAATATTCTGTGGTGATTTGCATATACAGCCCATGATGCTCTGCATTATGGGGGCATGTGTGATTTTGAATTTCTTTGAAACTTGGCTTCCCGGCCAATGCCCTTTAGGGTAACCATTGCCTCAGTGCATGCGCACAGAGGTTCTTTTTCTTTGAACTTGTTTTTTGTTTTAATTTTGTTCAGCACAACATAACCCAGATAGACCATCTTAGGGTAGCTGGTTCATTCCACTGGGGTGTCAAACAAATGAGGCATACTGATGAGTCCTGGTAGGATGAAACATGTGTCTATGTCTTCTGTTGGCACCCTCTTCAAACTGTGTGAGAGGCCTTTCGGCACCATGCAATTCTGTTTAAAGTTGAACCAGCATAATATTCTGTGGTGATTTGCATATGCAGCCCATGATGCTCTGCATTATGGGGGCATGTGTGCTTTTGTATTTCTTTAAAATTTGGCTTCCTGACCAATGCCCTTTGGGGTAACCATTGCCTCAGTGCTTGCACACAGAGGTTCTTTGACTATAAAGGAGATATAGACAGTAATAGGGTTCACAAGGAATGGGATGCATATAAAGGACTTACAGACAATAATGGGATTCACAAGGACTGGGATGCATATAATGGAGTCATAGACAATAACAGAATTCACAAGGAATCGGATGCATATTAAGTAGTTATCAGACATACAAGGATAGGGGTGGTTTGGAGGCAAGGCAGACACTAGACTATCTCCTAATAGAGAATCATGGGACATGCAAGACGGACTGCTCATCTTCCTCTTATACCTGACACTTTTCTATGTTTCAGTTTTTCCAGGAAGGGAGAGGAACATTAGGGGACAGAGAGAAAGAAAAGGGTGTCGAAGAGTGGGAGAATTGATGTTATAGGAGGGAAAAAGAGGAAAGACAGAGAAATAAAGAAATAAAAGAGTTTGTGAGAGATGGGGCAAGAGGAGGAGAGAGAGAGATGTACTGTATAAGAGGAACTATTCACTTTTTATTTTCACTATATCGCTGGTTTCATATTAGCGTTAAAAAAGACAGTGGATATTAGGTGGAGCACTATACAATAGCAGCACTAATGTAAATAAACTGGAGTGTATATGTCTGGTGTGCTTGGATCACTGAACTTAATGGACATGAATTTAAAGTGTTATGTAGTAGTTAAGTGTAGTTTGGTTAGTGACAGCAAACAATTTTGAAGACAGTTATTTTACATACAAATTATCCTAAATCATTTAAGTATGACCCTTTTTAAAACAATTTACATATAACTCAGTTCGACCTAACAGATTTTTGTAAAGAGCTATTGTGTGGTGTCACAATAATCCTCTCATTTAATGGCAGATTAAGGCACCCTGTTTTGTGAAACAAGAGCATAGATGTCAATGTGATGAACTCAAGAACTGAAAATGTAATGCTCTATTAGCACAGAAAAAGCAGACAGAAAATGGTATTCATTTTTATGTTGATTGCGCGCATGCACAAGAAACTTGTTGCAGCAGCTTGCTGCAGAAGCAGGTTGTGGAGGTGCGGCAGTGTTGCAGCCAATGCCCCCACTGCTTTTTGAGGCTTGGCCTGCTTTTCCCAATGGGGTGGCACACTGCTGCAGACACTAGTTCAGCCAGTGTGCCACCATCATGAAACATTGCTGCTGTAATCAAGGGCTGCCTCGTCATTGCAGCATCAGCCTTTCACTGCAATGAGTGAGCGACCCATCATTGCAGGGCAATCCCCATGCCCCCGACCCAGTTTGCCGACGGGGATCCCAGTCCCCATTGGCATAATCTTCCCACCCCAATGTTTCTGCTGTATGCCAAGGGGGTGCCCAATCCCCCTTGGCATCATGCACCCCATATCTTTGTTTGCCAACGGGGTGCCCAATCCCCGCCGGCTTCAGTCCCCCTTTCCCAACTGAATTTGCCAATGGGGGATCCCACTCCCTGTTAGCATAATGTATACCCCCCACAATGTGTAGTCTGATGAGAGGGGTGCCCAATCCCCCATCGGCTACAGCCCCCCCAAAAAACACTCAGGTGGCACGCTGGGAGCCCACCCCAGCATGCCAAATGTTCCTGTAAAAGGAAAAAAAGTCCCACAATGTGTTTTTTTTACCTCTGTAAACAAGAAAACGGTCCCTCTTTGAGTTCAGTAGCCCTTCCCCCAAACCGCACCCACCCTCTGCGCATCCTGCCTCCCCACACCGCCTCACCCCATACTTACCTACGGAGTTTGGCGTGACGATCTTCGGTGGACTGGGAACACATCTACACTCTTCAAAGCCAACCGTGAACTGAGGAAATGCCAGTAAGCTGTATAATGGTATAAATAGGGTTTTTTCAACTTTGGTGCATATCTCTGCCATTTTTGGGAATTTTGGCACCAAATTTTCAACATGGGGCTTTTGGGACCCCTCCTCATGAATTCAGCCACTGTCGTTGCATTATTCCGTCCCAAAAGGTGATTTCACAGTCACTGTGTGGAATCACCTTTTGGGACTGATGAACGAAATGACAGTGCCAGTGTTCATGAGGTGGGCTCTCAAAAAGCCTATGTTGCAAATTTGGTGGAAAAATCTGAAAAATTACTGTTTTATGAGCGTGCGTTGTGCAATTGCTACGCACGCATGTAACTTCGCGAATTTGCAATATTTTCACTCCAGATTTTCAACATTGGCATTTTCCACACCTCTTTATGAACAGTACAGCTGTCATTTTTCACATCCTGGCCGAAATGTGTTTTTGCACTTCCGGCGCAGAATAGAGCGGTCGCTGTGGGAAATCTGTGTTCCGGACACATCAAGAAAATCACAGTGACCCTGTTCATGAGCAGAGGTCTTAGAATGCCTAAATTGAAAATTTTGTGATGACAATCCATAAAATGACTGTGTTACGACTGTGCATTGTGCAGTTTGTATGCATGCTCGTAACTTTGCAAATTTATCATATTTTTACTCCAGACTTTCAACATTGCTATTTTTTCACACCTACTTATGAATAATACAGCTGTCATTTTACACAACCTGGCCAATATGTGTTTTCTCACTTCCAGCTCTGAATAGCGTGGTCTCTGTGGGAAATCAGTTTTTGGGATAGACTGAGAAAATGACAGTGACACTGTTCATAAGCAGAGGTCTGAGTGTAATACAGAAGGCACCACCACCCGGTAAGAATAACGATGAGAAAGTGTGCGGACTACCGGGAGGAGGGACACAGGCCAAGGAGGAGAAGAGTGAGGAGAAGGAGGGTAGAGGTGGAAGGTGGTCTGACTAAATGGATAGAGAACTGGTTACAGGGAAGGGTGAAGAGGGTGGTGGTGGTGGGGAGCTCTCAGCATCCAGAGCAGTGACAAGCGGGGTGCCACAGGGATCAATGCTTGGCCCAGTGCTATTTGGGCTCTTTATCTCCGATATAGCACACAGAGTGGGGAGCAGGGTTAGTCTGTTCACACATTATACCAAATCAAAATCAAATAGTTATAGCAGAAGAGCCCCACCACTCACACACATACACACTCCCCGAAAAGCTGCTTAAAAGCCTGCAATTCATTCAAATCAATTCCATTTTCTTAATTACTTGGGGTTCAATGCCAACAAGTGTAAAATCATGTACCTAGGGCATAGGAACCCCGATGCTGGGTATAGGATGGGGAGAGGTATTGATACTGGCTGGGCTGGCAGTATAGCCTAGAGGTTAGAGGAACGAGGTGTGAATAAGCTTGCTACATCCAGCAGACCAGACCTGAGTTTGATTCTCACAGCCTGCACTTGCATACGGTGTGATTCTGAGCAAGTCACTTAACTGCCCAGTGCTCCCAGGTCGCCCCTGAAAACAGGCACTTGTGCCTAGTGGGCCTTACCCGGTTACCAAAGACTAAAATAAAAAAAAAAAGATACTCACTAGACATGAAAGTGTCCTTGAGGTTATTATATCAGAGGACCTCATGATGGTGTGACAAGGCTATGAACAGGGCAGATTGGATTCTGGGGTGCATAAGGAGTGGCATCTCCAGTAGGAGGAGAAGGGATGTTGTGCTGCCATTGTCTCACTCCCTGCTATACCCCCAGCTGGAGTACTGTGTCCACTTTTGGAGTCTGCACTTCAGAAAGGACATAAGGTGGAGGTTTTCCAAAGGAGGACAACTAAAATGGTTGAGAATTTTCACAGGAATCCCTACAAGGAAATGCCGAAGAATCTCAACATGAACACTCTGGAAGAGAGGAGGGCGCGAGGTGACATGATCAAGACCTACAAAGTACCTCGCAGGGGTACAGAGGGTTCAGTTGGGGAGTTTCCTTCAAATGAGGATGTGCACTCAATCTAAGGGAAATACAGTGAAGCTGGAGGGGGGCATTCGGGATAGATGTGAAGAAATATTTATTTACTGAAAGGGTGGTAGACGCCTTGAACAGACTGCCAGGAGAAGTGGTGGAAGCTAAAATGGTAGGGGATATGAAGCATGCATGGGATAACTATAGGGGTATATTACAAAAAGGGGAAGGAGGGGGTCAACGGAGATCAATAGGGCTATGGAAGTGGAGTAGGTTCAAGTTCATTGAAGGAAAAATCCATTAAGCAAGCTCATTCACAAGGAGGTCCTGATGGACGCAGGCAGAATAAGACATGCAGTAATATATACAGGCAGGAGTTACAAGTAGGTAGAGAACACTTGGGCAGAACAGGTGGGCTGAGCAGTTCTTTTCTGCTGACAAATTCTATGTTTCTATGGCACCATGTGTTAATTCAGGTGCAGTGTTTATTTAAAGTTGGGCCTATCATACATCCAGATGTAAGGTACAGTAAATTACCAATTCAGATACAACCCACTTACAGTACAATAAACAGAACCTCAGTGCTTTGAGAAGCCTTTACTTTTCATAAGGCTGCTTAAAGAGCTGGAATTCTGTTTGCAGTGTCCACACCTCTATGCTGATCTTAAAATCGATGCCGCATCTGAATGAGAACTTGGTTCTTGCTCACTCCATTTCTTCCCTACTTTGAAACCTGCTTGTCCTGAGTTAGTTTTAGCCTGGCAGTGCCTCACCTGTTTTGGAAGATGACCAATAAGCGGCACTGAAAGACGTCAGACTTCACAGACTGTGAAGGCAGCTGCTCACGGACAGACATAATGGAATTCTACTGGGGGGTAGGAAGAAGTAAGCTGTTAATAAACTAGAATCTGCAGCTTATCCATCAGGTAGGGAAATGGGCAGACAACGTGGGCCAAGCGGTCCTTATCTGCTGTCAAATTCTATGTTTCTCACCCACCATCTTGGCAAGAAGAAGGCTGCAGCTGTGGCCACTGATGACTGTTGGGGTGTGGGGATAGGGGGACCAAAGGGGACAGACATAAGGAGATAAAATCATAATAAAAATTGTGAGACCTTCACCAGCTTTCCAAAATGTTTACCAGTAAAAGAAAATGGCAACACAATCTGGTGAGCCCTCTGTCTGCCATCTGACACCACGCATCAACCAGCATAAAATTGCCTAAAGAAGGTAACGTGGTCATGTGGTTACTGAAATACTGGAGATTACAGATTTATAAGAACAAAAGAATATCACACAGAAGCTGGAACATATGCCTATAGCAGCTGTCTCCTGCTTGTCAGTACTTACTGTATATTTATACCCTTGAGGTACTTGAATGTTTCTATCATATCCCCTCTTTCCCTCCTCTCTTCCACTGAATACATATTGAGGTCCCTTAATTTCTCCTCATAAGTCTTGTGTTGCAAGCTTTTTACCATCTCATTCATCCTTCTCTGGACCATCTCCATCCTGTTAATATCCTTACGAAGGTGCGACCTCCAGAACTGCACACAGTACTCCATGTGAAGCCTGACCATGGTTTTATATACTGGCATCACTACCTCCCTCCTTATGCTGGTGATACCCCTGCCTATGTCCCCCAGCATGTCACTGGCCCTCCCAGATGCCTTACCACTTTGACATTTTCAGGTCATCTAAAATAAGAACCCCCAGGTCCCATTCCTTCATTGTGACTGGCAGCAACTCCCCCCCCCCATCCTGTACCTTTCCCCAGGGTTTCTGTGTCCCAGGTGCATAATTTTGCACTTTTTTGAATTAAACTTCAGTTGCCAGTCCTCACACTATTTCTCAAGCTTCCCCAGGTCCCTCCTCATTTTCTCCACCCCCTCTGGGGTATCTACTGTGTTGCACATCTTGGTGTCATCTGCAATCAGGCAGACCTTTCCTTCAGTCCTTCTGCAATGTCACTAATGAAGACATTGAACAGGACTGGCTCCAGGACCACTCCCTGCGGCACCCCACTAGTCACCTCCTCTCCCCAGACTGCACCCCATTTACCACCATTCTCTGCCTTCTGCCTGTTACCCACTTTCTAACCCATTTCACCACCCTTTCCCCCATGACCAGCTTACTCAGCTAGTTTATCAGCCTCCTATGTGGGACGGTGTCAAAGGCTTTGCTCACATCAAGGTAAGTGTTGTCCACTGCCCCTCCCTGATTTACTTCCTTTGTCACTCAGTCAAAGAGATCAACCAGATTTGTCTGACATGACCTCCCCACTGTGAATCCATGTTGCTTATGGTCCTGGGCTCTGATGGCTTCTAGATGCCCCACTATCCTTTCTTTAACCAATGTCTCCATGATCTTCCCCACGACGGAAGTGAGGCTGACTGGCCTATAGTTCCCCGCCTCCTCCCTACTACTGGATTTGCATAGAGGGACAACATGTGCTCTCCTCCAATTCTCTGGTACCACCCCTATGTTGAATGACTCAGTGAACATGGCTGCCAGAGGTACTGCTATTTCCCTTCACAGTTCTTTTAATATCCTTGGGTGTATGCCATCTGGTCCCATCGCTTTGTCTACCTTGAATTTACTTACCTTATGCAGGATTCTTCTGCCTGTGAATGGACTATTGTCCACTGCTTCACGCCTTTGCTACTGCTGTACTGCTGTGTTCCTTGCTCCTCCCCCTCTTCTGTGAATACTGAACAGAAAGACACAGTGGATGTCTTGGTGGGGGGGGTACATGGCACTTCTTAGGCATGGTACTTTCACTTCCAAATACCTAAACAGCACATATAAGGAATCGACATTCGGCATTGACAAATGCTTGATAAAAGTAGTCAGTTCTACGGTTTATTTCTGAAGTATTTCACTGTTTCTATTTGTTCATTAGAAGGTTTGCTACTCAGTTATGTTAGGTTTGCTACATAGAACAGTGCCTTACAGCACCTGACAGCTGACATATCAAGTTCTATTCCTCTTCATACCACATCAGCATTGTGAGCTCATATGCTGTGATGCTGCTAATAATCAGTCAGGCAGCTATTTAGTGGCTCATCCTGGGCAGTTGTGATGCCATTCCGTGAGACCATAATGGTTATGAGGTGTGAAGAGGAAAACTGATAGATATGCCACACTGAAGACAGAGTGATTTTCCGCACAGCACTTTTAGTACTGTCAAACAAAAAATCTAATTATCCTTAGGAAAATTTAAAAAAAAGCATAACAGATATAAAAAACAATAGTTGACTACTTATCAACATAGACATTAGTATTAATTTCAGGCACTGTACTAGCTCTTGAAGACCATTCTGCAAATGTGTTCTGAAATCTGTTTAAATCTAAATAATCTCCTGAGTTAGTGTTCAGTGAGCTTGTTGAAAAGACTTTATAAATCCGAAACACGTTACTGTTTTAAATATTATCCAACAAACATGCAATGAATGTTCCTCAGGCTAACAATCAACCAGAAACCTGCTACATTACATCTAATTAGAAGTCATCCAATAGACAGCCTGGTATAGACTCACTGCAATGTCTGAAACTGTATCCATACTGTACGTCTGAGTATGTTTTTATAATAACATGTCTATCCATTCATTTTATGATCTTTTTGAAGCTCAGAGTGGCTATCTAAGACTGCGGGGTGGAGAAAGTCACTGTGAAGGACAAGTAGAATTAAACAAAGAAGACATCTGGGGAAGGGTCCAAGATTCCATGTGGAACTATAAAGACAGTGCTGTAGTTTGTCAGCAGTTACACTGTGGATTCCCAGTTGAAATCTACTAATTCAGTACACATGGTGAAAGTGAGGGCCCTGTGTGAATAGATGAAGTAAACTGCAATGGAGATGAGGCCTCGCTGTGGAACTGTACCCGGTAACACCTTAACACAGCAGATAATTCCCAGTCCAACTCATCAGTTACAAGGAATGATGTAGGGGTTCTGTGCTCAGGTGGGATACATTCTGTGCATCATTTACAAGTAATTATGTAGGGGTTCTGTGCTCGGGTTACATTCTGTGTGTCAGTTACAAGTAATGATGTAGGGGTTCTGTGTTCGGGTGGGTAACATTCTGTGCATCAGTTACAAGTAATGATGTAGGGGTTCTGTGTTCGGGTGGGATAAATTCTGTGCATCAGTTACAAGTAACAAGGAAGGGGTTCTGTGTTCAGGTGGGTTACATTCTGTGCACCAGTTACAAATAATGATATAGTGTATGATAGAATGCTGTGGAGCATGGAAATCCATGCTCCCAACAGTGTTGTTATGCTGCACTAGCTAAGTCATCATAGCTGTTGTGCGGCACTAGCTACATAGCTAGTGCAGCATAACACTGAGAAGTTGGGTGTGCATGTGTGGCCAGCGATCCTCCGTGAATGGCTGCGGCAGTGAAACAGGCCAGAGGAGGGGAAAACGTACACAAAAATCAGCAGGAAAATAAGGGCATTCATTGTATGAGTTCCATATACAATAAAAGACTATGTATGACTGCTCATACGCAACAAGGGTATTTTTCAGCTCTCAGGGATTCCACAGTAATGAGACCTCTCGAGCGGCGCCCTCAAGGTCTCCAGTTACCATGGAAACCTCTCGAGTGAAAAACACCCTTGTTGTGCTTGAGCGATCATACACAAACCTTTACGTAAGTGTTCTGTGATCAGGTGGGTTACATTCTGAGCATCAGTTACAAGTAATGATGTAGGGGTACTGTGTTCAGGTGGGTTACATTCTGTGCATCAGTTACAAGTAATGATGTAGGGGTTCTGTGTTCAGGTGGGTTTTATTCTGTGCATCAGTTACAAGCAATGATGTAGGGGTTCTGTATTCGGGTGGGTTATATTGTGTGCATTGGTTACAAGTAATGATGTACGGGTTCTGTGTTTGGGTGGGATACATTCTGTGCATCAGTTACAAGTAATGATATAGGGGTTCTTTGTTCAGGTGGGTTACATTCTGTGCATCAGTTACAAGTGATGCAGGGGTTCAGTGTTCAGGTGGGTTACATTCTGTGCATCAGTTACAAGTAATGATGCAGGGGTTCAGTGTTCAGGTGGGCTACATTCTGTGCATCAGTTACAAGTAATGATGTAGGAGTTCTGTGTTCAGGTGGGTCACATTCTGTGCATTAGTTACAAGCAATGATGTAGGGGTTCTGTGTTCAGGTGTGTTTCATTCTGTGCATTAGTTACAAGCAACGATGTAGGGGTTCTGTGTTCAGGTGGGTCACATTTTGTTCATCGGTTACAAGTAATGATGTAGAGTTCTGTGTTCAGGTGGGCTACATTCTGTGCATCAGTTACAAGTAATGATGTAGGGGTTCTGAGTACAGGTGGGTCACATTCTGTGCATCTGTTACAAGTAATGATGTAGGGGTTCTGTGTACAGGTGGGTCACATTCTGTGCATCAGTTACAAGCAATGAAGTAGGGGTTCTGTATTCAGGTGGATTTTATTCTGTGCATCAGTTACAAGTAATGATGTAGGGGTTCTGTGTTCGGGTGGGTTACATTCTGTGCATCAGTTACAAGTAATGATGTAGGGGTTCTGTGTTCAGGTGGGTAACATTCTGTGCATCAGTTACAAGTAATGATGTAGGGGTTCTGTGTTCGGGTGGGAGAAATTCTGTGCATCAGTTATAAGTAACGATGAAGGGGTTCTGTGTTCAGGTGGGTTACATTCTGTGCATCAGTTACAAATAATGATATAGTGAATGATAGAATGCTGTTGAGCATGGAAATCCATGCTCCCAACAGTGTTGTTATGCTGCACTAGCTAAGTCATCATAGCTGTTGTGCAGCACTAGCTACATAGCTAGTGCAGCATAACACTGAGAAGTTGGGTGTGCATGTGTGACCAGCGATCCTCCGTGAATGGCTGCGGCAGTGAAACAGGCCAGAGGAGGGGAAAACGTACACAAAAATCAGCAGGAAAATAAGGGCATTCACTGTATGAGTTCCTGTTCTGCCAACTCAAACCAGGCAGCTATTTACTCACTCACACTCACGTACACACAATAACAATACAATAAGTACAGCAAGCCAAAGCTTTATTATAACAAAATATAATACAAAAGGTTATACATCACCGATTCAATAAAGCATCATCCAAGCCCTCTTCCAATGGCTGGGAAGCCCCCTTGTCAGCCTGGCTAGGAGTCTCTTGAACCGGGAACTGGCCCCACAGTGATGCGTCCACCCTGCAGGAGAGGCATCTAACCAGGCATTGAGAAAGCTACATTTATATCTTATTCTATGCTAAAAATAACCGTGCAGCCCTTATAGTGTTGTTTTACTATATTCTAGAAGCTGACCGGGCTCCCAGGATGCTGCAAATTCACACGAGAAGGACTGCTCAGAATTCCCTACACCTGCTAGGTCACTGTGCTCCAAACACTGGCCGGGTGCCTAGGACACTATGAGCTAAGCAGAAGTTTAAACAAAATTACAAAAACAGGTTGCCTGATAATATGCAACCTTCAAGTTAGCAAAATACACTGTCTGAAGCAAAACATAATAATGAGGCTATCTAAAGAGCAAAACACCAATTAAATGAAGCAGCATGTAAAATGGAGTCACACAATACAAAATGGAGTATAAAATGACATACATTACATGAAATAGCATACAAAATGGAGTAACAATAATCAACATATTATACTATCACTGCATTCGGTCCTTTGATTATTGTGAATATGATTTGTATGATATTGGTACCATAGCAAAATTACTACGAATATAACATGATAAGTAACAAGTCCAAATAAGCAAGATAATTGTCACTACAGCAATGATTATGATAGGATGTATCAGAATATTTAACACTTTTGTAGCTGATGGAGACCATCCTGTAAAAATATCCCACCAATAATGAGTAGTCTCTTGTTGAATCTTGGAACTTAAATCAATCATTTTATTTTTAACTATCGTAGTTTGCACCTGACTTTGCACTAATGATTTATTTCTTATTGCCAAATGAGCCTGCATTACATCTGTTTCCTGAATTATCTGTTTAATTTTATTTAATGAGATACTCAATCTTGATTGATCTAAAATATTGGCTGCAATACAAAATAAGCTTCTGCTCATTATCAGGGACAAAGGTGTAAGTAGTATTTTCCCACCACAAATGAGTCACATTTCTTAAACAACCTGAAAAGGAACGAGTTAAGTTATACATCCTAACAGTATTCTCCTGATTAGTTACTATACAAACATACTGGGGTCCTATTTCTGTAAACATGGTAAAGGTATGGGTAAAATTGTCCATTGACACAAATTTATCGAATGCTCCAGTAAACAAGGTTCATAAAGTCTGGAATGCTGTCCACAAGTATTCCATCAGCTGTTTTTGAACACAGACTTAAGTCATGGGTGGTGTTCTGACTATCTATATAATCTCCGTTAAAATGTAGTAACCAAAACTCAGGATCAAATAATGGGGACCAAAATTACAGGTAATATTACATATTTACATTATTTCAGGGTCACTAACATTATAATGTACCAATTACCCTGAACAATAGGTATCTGTGCATTTTACTGTGGTGGATGACATTACAATCCAATGATTACTAGGAATCCATGATTTGAACACGGTCCTCCACACATATTCATTATTACTCATTAAATCACTCTGGGCCTTATTTCTTGCATTATAGAATACATATGTCGATTGTGCATTCTGTCCAATCAATAAATCCAAAATATTTTCTGCTACTCTCATTCCCCATACCTGTGAAGCATTAAATAACTGCAAGAACTCAAAATCATAATTCAAAGTTAATCTTTGGGGTAAGAAAACAGTTGGCATCCATTGAGCTTGTAAGTTAATTAAGCTAAATACATCAATTCCTACTGCCTGAAGCCTGTTAGTCAGTGTTTCTATATCAACACTATTTAAAATTCCCATGCCTGCCCCTGCTCCACCTAATAGCGTATCATACCAAGCTCTTTTATATTTGCATTTTCTACTAAACATAAACGTTATGTTAAAATGGATTACATTTTTCTGATACCGCTGCGCTACTGATGTACATGTGGATGGAACCTTAACTATACTATCATTGCTAATTACAGGATGATTTTTCAACACTGTAATGTGATCTGCCCAAGTAGTTCTATTAGTTATTGCAGTAGCATTCATGCAGAATAACATGTCTATGTCAATCAAAGTAATACTTGCATTGAAAATGTCTGTTTGATTCATGCAGCAATCAAGTTTATGTTGTGCAGTCACCATGTAACTATTCGGTAAGTTGCAGCATCTAATAGCAGTCTGGTTCTGTAATTTAATCCAATTTGTGTCCTGCATAGGTTGGACATATAATCGTCCTGTCATTGTCTCAACTGGTTTCAAATGTTCACATCTGGTGAAAAGTAATGTTCACTATAGGACATCCTTGGTTTCAGGGCAAGTAAAGTTGTCTTGCACCGTAAGCTGGTGGAAGATTTCCAACCCCATTGTACAAGTGAGTCATCAAGCTTCAATATTCTTCCACCTGGGGTAATAGGCTTTACCAAATGGAGCGTGAGAGAGAGTGTTATTCCTTTTAGAATCCATTGAAGAACCTAGAAAATACACAGACTGATTATTCTCGAAGATAACATGTGTTCGCTGGTACATATTCCCATCTCTCTTTCCCTGACCTGATAATTAACGCTGTGTTGTCTCGTCTGGTGGCTATCACCTCAGCTGGTTCAGGAGGGCCATTTGGGTTTGTAACCCATATTTTGGCACTATTAGTTAAAACCTCCCTGTAGATCTAAAACCTTTATCCCCCTTGCTGTTAAGAGTGTGGGGGCTTGTCCCTTTATAGGGGTCACTTTGTTAACTGGAATAATTAACAATTGAGCCACTCTGTCATACTGTTGAATTAACAGATTTTGTTCTCTACTATTCAACAAAATTACTTTCACTTCTCCTTGGTAATCACAATCAATCACCCCTCCCAAAATTTGTATTCCCTTGAGGGCTAGTTCTGATTTAGGTGCTATCCAACCAAAATGTCTCGGTGGAATTTGTATTCCAATACCAGTTTCTATCACTTGAATGTTTCTGCTGTTTATTCTGTATTCTTGAAGGGCATGTAAATCAAGTCCAGCAGCTTCTGGGGTTGCCCTGCAAGGAGACAGAGCTCCTGGTGGTGTAATTTCCCAATATAACACTATTTCTGTAGTTGAGTAAGCCTGCACTTGCAAATTAGGAGTTATCATTCGCATTAAGGGGGTCTCAGATTCTCCAATTGGTCTATTATTTAAAATCTGTAATGCTTCATGCAAATTCTCTTTCCATTTTCGTAGGCTCCCCCCCCCCAATTGTCCTTTCACAATATGAGGGATTGGTCTTTGTTGCCCATGTTGGCATATAGGACACTGAGCAATAACAGTTTTAACCAAATCCAATGTTAGGGGTACACCCCCCTACTATATGCCCACCTGTAAGTGGCTTTCTCTCCCAAATGTCCACATTTCTGATGTGCCCATTTTGCCAGCCCTGATAACTGCTGACTTTGAATTTCTTCAATATCCACTGGAAGAATCTTAGCTTTTTCATCTGCAATAGAATTATACCATCGTTCTAGTGTATCTGAAGCACAATGAGCATCAACATGAAATACAGTGGTCTGAGTATTTTGCACCATAGTCCATATTTCCTGCCACAGTTCTTTTCCCATATTTCTTTAGATAAATTTTCCACTCATCCTTAGCCCAAGTGGGCAGCCAGGTTGTTAAACCATTGGCTACAGATCATGAATCAGTATAAATATGACATGTACCTTGCAACCTTTGTGGGTATTACACTGGAAGGGAGGAGGGTAGCTACCCCTCCTCCAAGCTCCTACTGGTGGAAGACACAGCTCGAGGTGCAAGAGACAGCTCGAATACTGTAGCAATAAAAGGTTAGCTGTGAAACACAGACAAACAACAAAAACAAACACACATCAGTTTAAAAATAAACAAGATTATTTCCATAGGATAAAAGAAGCCAAGCGTCCCTGGGTTCCCTTATCCTAAGCATGACAAAATGTCCAGATTGATGGTAATACCGTACGTCACGTATCTCTGTAGATGGTAAACTCTCAAAAACAGCTGTAATAGTCCTTTTTCAAAATTGTAAAGTTTGTTCCTCTTCACTTAGAATACTAGTTTTGCAATAAAAGTCAAATTACATGGCTCACTCTTAGTGTGCTTTCATGAAAACATACATTTTGTGTGAAAAGTTGTGCTTTAGGCATGGAATACACATCAAGTTTGAACTGGTAGTAACATAAAATGTTGAAACACAAGAAGGTCAAATAACGTGCAAAAGGTCACAGTGTGCATGCAAGGGTCGTTCAAACCCAGCCATTCCTGTAGTGTCCTTGAACACCACCAATATTAAAATATCTTTAAATAACAATAGAGTACACAATTAAACTGCTGGCCAAGACAATACACACATACACATACACATACACAAAAAGAAATACTTAACACAAAATAAGACTGACATTGTTTCACACCAATTTGCTGAGGTAATGCCCATAGTTCCATTAGAAAACTGTACGTGGTTTAGATATATGTGCTGCCTCCTGCCTGTCTTGTAACACTGACAATTTTTAAACCAACACATTTATACATACTGCCATGCCAAATCTTTTCAGAACAAAACACTGTTTAAACACATCATCTGTAAGTGAACACATCTCGTATAACATGATTACACCTTTTGGCACATAACTAAAATATGGCACTCTGCCATTTTGCAAAAAGTTTCTGGTTTTAACTAGAAGTATGATAAAGCCATTTATAGCTATTAACACATTACATTTTCACCTAGCAGTGGCTTGGCACGTTGCTTGCAAACTACAACTCTTTCTGCACATTGCAATCTATATGACATCATAACTCTTCACCATCAACACTACCTGCTCCACCAAACAAAAGTTCTTCACTGACCCTATCTAGGCAGCACAAATGTTCCATTAAAAATAAAGCCGATTAAAACAGTCAGCTATGAGGCAAAGAAGCTTCTTCTCTCTTTTTTGTTTTCACTGTAACATGTTGTGCACTGAAGGCAGTCAATCCTATCTCGCAACCTTGACAATAGAACATAATTACAGAACACAGATATAAGCTAGAAAATATGCATGAGAAAGATGGAACATTACCTTGTTTAGTATACGTATTACAGAAATAAAACAGACAGACATAAAACAACTTTGAATAAAAAAAATTCAGACTTACCCGGTGCCAAGGTATTTTTCTTCTTCTTTTCCGATACACTAGTCTAAGTAAGAAAACTGACTGCAGGACCTTCGTGATAATTTCCAAATGCTGCAGCTATTAACTCTTTCAAAGGTTTTAACCCTTTCAAAGGTTTTCTTTTGGCCATTTTAGTAACCTGCCAAACCAAGTCTTTTCCAGAGCTCTGGTTTGCAGTTTAAAACAAAACAAACAAAAATCTAACAGTACTAGGTTGAGATCCATCTGGTAGAGGTCCCCAGTACTTGGTTTAGGATCAAATGTTTCAGCCTCTATAGGAGGCAAGGGAACTTGAAATTGATACAGAAAACTTGAAACTACACAGATAGGCAACATGGGGGAGGATTTTCAAATCATCCGTCTTGTAGTCACCTACTGTGCGTACATCCACAGTAGTTTATTTTTCTTTCTCTAGATGTTGCTTATCTAACTTCACTTAATCAGCCGCTGCTTTTCTCCTAAAAGCAGCCTGAACTGTGAAAGCCATCATTGGCTCTAACAGTATATACTTGCAGCAAGCACAAATTACAAGTACAAAGGGCAGTTGCCCTTGCTTGTTTGAGCCTTAATACACCTTTAAACAAAAAGAACTCATCCTTTTTCCTAAAAATAGACATTTTATTTTGAATCCTGCGACTACGCCAAAATGTTCTGCCAACTCAAACCAGGCAGCTATTTACTCACTCACACTCACATACACACAATAACAATACAATAAGTACAGCAAGCCAAAGCTTTATTATAACAAAATATAATACAAAGGTTATACATCACCGATTCAATAAAGCATCATCCAAGCCCTCTTCCAATGGCTGGGAAGCCCCCTTGTCAGCCTGGCTAGGAGTCTCTTGAACCGGGAACTGGCCCCACAGCGATGCGTCCACCCTGCAGGAGAGGCTTCTAACCAGGCATTGAGAAAGCTACATTTATATCTTATTCAATGCTAAAAATAACCGTGCAGCCCTTATAGTGTTGTTTTACTACATTCTAGAAGCTAGCCGGGCTCCCAGGATGCTGCAAATTCACACGAGAAGGACTGCTCAGAATTCCCTACACCTGCTAGGTCACTGTGCTCCAAACACTGGCCGGGTGCCTAGAACACTATGAGCTAAGCAGAAGTTTAAACAAAATTACAAAAACAGGTTGCCTGATAATATGCAACCTTCAAGTTAGCAAAATACACTGTCTGAAGCAAAACATAATAATGAGGCTATCTAAAGAGCAAAACACCAATTAAATGAAGCAGCATGTAAAATGGAGTCACACAATACAAAATGGAGTATAAAATGACATACATTACATGAAATAGCATACAAAATGGAGTAACAATAATCAACATATTATACTATCACTACAGTTACATACACAATAAAAGACTGTGTATGACCGCTCATACGCAACAAGGGTATTTTTCAGCTCTCAGGGATTCCATGGTAATGAGACATCTCGAGCTGCGCCCTCAAGGTCTCCAGTTACTATGGAAAACTCTCGAGTGAAAAATACCCTTGTTGTGCATGAGCGATCATGCACACACCTTTATGTAAGTTTTCTGTGTTCAGGTGGGTTACATTCTGAGCATCAGTTACAAGTAATGATGTAGGGGTTCTTTGTTCAGGTGGGTTACGTTCTGTGCATCAGATACAAGTAATGATGTAGAGGTTCTGTGTTCAGGTGGGTTTTATTAGGTGCATCAGTAACAAATGTGATGAAGGGTTCTGTATTGAAGTGGGTTATATTGTATACATAGTTACAAGTAATGATGTACAGGTTCTGTGTTTGGGTGGGTTACATTCTTGCATCAGTTACAAGTAATGATGTAGGGTTCTTTGTTCAGGTGGGTTACATTCTGTGCATCAGTTACAAGTGATGCAGGGGATCAATGTTCAGTGGGTTACATTCTGTAATCAGTTGCAAGTAATGATGCAGGGTTCAGTGTTCAGGTGGGCAACATTCCAGCATCAGTTACAAGCAATGATGTAGGGTTCTGTGTTCAGTGGATTTCATTCTGTGCATCAGTTACAAGTAATGATGAAGGGGTTCTGTGTTCAGGTGGGTCACATTATGTGCATCGATTACAAGCAATGATGTAGGGGTTCTGTGTTCAGATGGGTCACATTCTGTTCATCGGTTACAAGTGATGATGTGGGGTTCTGTGTTCAGGTGGATCACATTCTGTGCATCAGATACAAGTAATGATGTAGAGGTTCTGTGTTCGGGTGAGTTACATTGTGTGCATTGGTTACAAGTAAAGATGTAGGGGTTCTGTGTTCTGGTGGGTTTCATTCTGTGCATCATTTACAAGTAATGATGTAGGGGTTCTGTGTTCAAGTGGGTCACATTCTGTGCCTCGGATACAAGCGATGATGAAGCGGTTCAGTGTTCTGGTGGGTCACATTCTGTGCATCAGTTACAAGTGATGATGTAGGGGCTCTGTGTTCAGGCGGGTCACATTCTGTGCATCGATTACAAGTAATGATGTAAGGTTTCTGTGTTCAGTTGGGTCACATTCTGTGCATCGGTTACAAGTAATGATGTAAGGGTTCTGTGTTCAGGTTGGTAACATTCTGTGCATCAGTTACAAGTAATGATGTAGGGGTTCTGTGTTCAGGTGGGTCACATTTTGTGCATCAGTTACAAGTAATGATGTAGGGGTTCATTGTTCAGGTGGTTTTCATTCTGTGCATCAGTTACAATTAATGATGTAAGGGTTCTGTGTTCAGGTGGGTTACATTCTGTGCATCAGTTACAAGTAATGATGTAGGGGTTCTGTGTTGAGGTGGGTTACATTTTGTGCATCAGTTACAAGTAATGATGTAGGGGTTCATTGTTCAGGTGGGATACATTCTGTGCATTAGTAACAAGTAATGATGTAGAGGTTCCGTGTTCAGGTGGGTAACATTCTGTGCATGAAGTAAAAGTAATGATGAAGGGGTTCTGTGTTCAGGTGGGTTACATTTTGTGCATCAGTTACAAGTAATGATGTAGGGGTTCTGTGTTCAAGTGGGTCACATTCTGTGCATCGGATACAAGCGATGATAAAGGGTTCAGTGTTCTGGTGGGTCACATTCTGTGCATCAGTTACAAATGATGACGTAGGGGTTCTGTGTTCAGGTGGGTTACATTCTGTGCATCAGTTACAAGTAATGATGTAGGGGTTCTGTGTTCAGATGGGTTATATTCTGTGCATCAGTTACAAGTAATGATGTAGGGGTTCTGTGTTCGGGTGGTTTCATTCTGTGCATCATTTACAAGTAATGATGTATTGGTTCTGTGTTCAGGTGGAATTCATTCTGTGCATCAGTTACAAGTAATGATGAAGGGGTTCTGTTTTCAGGTGGGTCACATTCTGTGCATCGATTACAAGCAATGATTTAGGGGTTCTGTGTTCAGATGGGTCACATTCTGTTCATCGGTTACAAGTGATGATGTAGGGGTTCTGTGTTCAGGTGGATCACATTCTGTGCATCAGATACAAGTAATGATGTAGGGGTTCTGTGTTCGGGTGAGTTATATTGAGTGCATTGGTTACAAGTTATGATGTAGGGGTTCTGTGTTTGGGTGGGTTTCATTCTGTGCATCATTTACAAGTAATGATGTTGGGGTTCTGTGTTCAAGTAGGTCACATTCTGTGCATCGGATACAAGCGATGATGAAGCGGTTCAGTGTTCTGGTGGGTCACATTCTGTTCATCGGTTACAAGTAATGATGAAGGGGTTCTGTGTTCAGGTGGGCTACATTCGGTGCATCACTTACAGGTAATGATTTAGGGGTTCTGAGTACAGGCGGATCACATTCTGTGCATCAGTTACAAGTAATGATATAGGGGTTCTGTGTACAGGTGGGTCACATTCTGTGCATCAGTTACAAGTAATGATTTAAGGGTTCTATGTTCAGGTGGGTTTCATTCTGTGCATCAGTAACAAGTAATGATGTAGGGGTTCTGTGTTCAGGTGGATTTTATTCTGTGCACCAGATACAAGTAATGATGTAGGGGTTCTGTATTCGGGTGAGTTATATTGTGTGCATTGGTTACAAGTAATGATGTAGGGGTTCTGTGTTTGGGTGGGTTTCATTCTGTGCATCATTTACAAGTAATGATGTAGGGGTTCTGTGTTCAGGTGGATTTCATTCTGTGCATCAGTTACAAGTAATGATGAAGGGGTTCTGTGTTCAGGTGGGTCACATTCTGTGCATCAATTACAAGCAATGATTTAGGGGTTCTGTGTTCAGATGGGTCACATTCTGTTCATCGGTTACAAGTGATGATGTAGGGGTTCTGTGTTCAGGTGGATCACATTCTGTGCATCAGATACAAGTAATGATGTAGGGTTTCTGTGTTCGGGTGAGTTATATTGCCTGCATTGGTTGCAAGTAATGATGTAGGGGTTCTGTGTTCGGGTGGGTTTCATTCTGTGCATCATTTACAAGTAATGATATAGGGGTTCTGTGTTCAGGTGGGTCACATTCTGTACATTAGTTACAAGTAATGATGTCGGGGTTCTGTGTTCAGGTGGGTCACATTCTGTGCATCGGTTACAAGTAATGATGTAAGGGTTCTGTGTTCAGGTTGGTAACATTCTGTGCATCAGTTACAAGTAATGATGTAGGGGTTCTGTGTTCCGGTGGGTCACATTCTGTACATTAGTTACAAGTAATGATGTAGGGGTTCTGTGTTCAGGTGGGTAACATTCTGTGCATCAGTTACAAGTAATGATGTAGGGGTTCTGTGTTCGGGTGGGAGAAATTCTGTGCATCAGTTACAAGTAACGATGAAGGGGTTCTGTGTTCAGGGGGGTTACATTCTACGCATCAGTTATAAATAATGATATAGTAAATGATAGAATGCTGTTGAGCATGTGTATGACCACTCATACGCAACAAGGGTATTTTTCAGCTCTCAGGGATTCCACAGTAATGAGACCTCTCGAGCTGCGCCCTCAAGGTCTCCAGTTACCATGGAAAACTCTCGAGTGAAAAATACCCTTGTTGTGCATTAGTGATCATGCACAAACCTTTATGTAAGTTTTCTGTTTTCAGGTAGATTACATTCTGTGCATCAGTTACAAGTAATGATGTAGTGGTTCTTTGTTCAGGTGGATTACATTCTGTGCATCAGATACAAGTAATGATGAAGAGGTTCTGTGTTCAGTTGGGTTTAATTCTGTGCATCAGTAACAAGTAAAGATGAAGGGGTTCTGTATTCGGGTGGGTTATATTGTGTGCATTGGTTACAAGTAATGATGTACGGGTTCTGTGTTCGGGTGGGTTACATTCTGTGCATCAGTTACAAGTAATGATGTAGGGGTTCTTTGTTCAGGTGGGTTACATTCTGTGCATCAGTTACAAGTGATGCAGGGGATTAGTGTTCAGGTGGGTTACATTCTGTGCATCAGTTGCAAGTAATGATGCAGGGGTTCAGTGTTCAGGTGGGCAACATTCTGTGCATCTGTTACAAGTAATGATGTAGGGGTTCTATGATCAGATGGATTTCATTCTGTGCATCAGTTACAAGTAATGATGTAGGGGTTCTGTGTTCAGGTGGGTCACATTCTGTGCAATGGTTACAAGCAATGATGTAGGGGTTCTGTGTTCAGGTGGGTCACATTCTGTTCATCGGTTACAAGTAATGATGAAGGGGTTCTGTGTTCAGGTGGGCTACATTCGGTGCATCACTTACAAGTAATGATTTAGGGGTTCTGAGTACAGGTGGATCACATTCTGTGCATCAGTTACAAGTAATGATATAGGGGTTCTGTGTACAGGTGGGTCACATTCTGTGCATCAGTTACAAGTAATGATTTAAGGGTTCTATGTTCAGGTGGGTTTCATTCTGTGCATCAGTAACAAGTAATGATGTAGGGGTTTTGTGTTCAGGTGGGCAACATTCTGTGCATCTGTTACAAGTATTGATGTAGGGGTTCTGTGTTCCGGTGGGTTTCATTCTGTGCATCATTTACAAGTAATGATGTAGGGGTTCTGTGTTCAAGTGGGTCACATTCTGTGCATCGGATACAAGCGATGATGAAGCGGTTCAGTGTTCTGGTGGGTCACATTCTGTTCATCGGTTACAAGTAATGATGAAGGGGTTCTGTGTTCAGGTGGGCTACATTCGGTGCATCACTTACAAGTAATGACTTAGGGGTTCTGAGTACAGGTGGATCACATTCTGTGCATCAGTTACAAGTAATGATATAGGGGTTCTGTGTACAGGTGGGTCACATTCTGTTCATCAGTTACAAGTAATTATTTAAGGGTTCTATGTTCAGGTGGGTTTCATTCTGTGCATCAGTAACAAGTAATGATGTAGGGGTTCTATTTCAGGTGGATTTTATTCTGTGCATCAGATACAAGTAATATATGTAGGGTTCTGTATTCGGGTGGGATTATATTATGTGCATTAGTTTAAATAATGATGTAGGGTTCTGTGTTCGGTGGGTTTCATTCTATGCATCATTTAAAGTAATGATGTAGGGGTTCTGTGTTCAGGTGGGTCACATTCTGTACATTAGTTACAAGTAATGATGTAGGGGTTCTGTGTTCAGGTGGGTCACATTCTGTGCATCGATTACAAGTAATGAAGAAAGGTCCTGTGTTCAGGTTAGTAACATTCTGTGCATCAGTTACAAGTAATGATGTAGGGTTCTAATAGTTCCGATGAGGTCACATTCTATACATTAGTTACAAATAATGATGTAGAGTTCTGTGTTCCAATTGGGTAACATTCTGTGCATCAGTTACAAGTAATGATGTAGGGTTCTGTGTGTGAGTGGGAGAAATTCTGCCATCAGTTACAAGCAACGATGAAGGGTTCTGTGTTCAGGGGTTACATTCTGCGCATCAGTTATAAATAATGATATAGTAAATGATCGAATGCTTGTTGAGCATGTGTATTGACCACTCATACATAACAAGGGTATTTTCAGCTCTCAGGGATTCCACAGTAATGAGATCTCTCGAGCTGCGCCCTCAAGGTCTCCAGTTACCATGGAAAACCTCGTGAGTGAAAACCCTTGTTGAGCATGAGTGTTCATGCACAAACCTTTATGTAAGTTTTCTTTGTTCAGGTAGATTACATTCTATTGCATCAGTTACAAAGTAATGATGTAGGGTTCTTTGTTCAGGTGGGTTACATTCTGTGCATCAGATACAAGTAATGATGTAGAGGGTTCTGTGTTCAGTTGGGTTTTATTCTGTGCATCAGTAACAAATGCAAAGATGAAGGGGTTCTGTATTCAAGTGGGTTATATTGTGTCATTGGTTACAAGTAATGATGTACGGGTTCTGTGTTCAGGTAGGTTACATTCTTGCATCAGTTACAAGTAATGATGTAAGGGTTCTTTGTTCAGGTGGGTTACATTCTGTGCATCAGTTACAAGTGATGCAGGAGATTATGTTCAGGTGGTTACATTCTGGCATCAGTTGCAAGTAATGATGCAGGGGTTCAGTGTTCAGGTGGGCAACATTCTGTGCATCTGTTACAAGTAATGATGTAGGGGTTCTGTGATCAGATGGATTTCATTCCGTGCATCAGTTACAAGTAATGATGTAGGGGTTCTGTGTTCAGGTGGGTCACATTCTGTTCATCGGTTACAAGTAATGATGAAGGGGTTCGGTGTTCAGGTGGGCTACATTCGGTGCATCACTTACAAGTAATGATTTAGGGGTTCTGAGTACAGGTGGATCACATTCTGTGCATCAGTTACAAGTAATGATATAGGGGTTCTGTGTACAGGTGGTTTCACATTCTGTGCATCACTTACAAATAATGATTTAAGGGTTCTATATTCGCGTGAGTTTCATTCTGTGCATCAGTAACAAGTAATGATGTAGGGGTTCTGTGTTCAGGTAGGCAACATTCGTGCATCTGTTACAAGTAATGATGTAGGGGTTCTGTGTTCAGGTGGGTTTCATTCTGTGCATCATTTACAAGTAATGATGTAGGGGTTCTGTGTTCAGGTGGGTCACATTCTGTGCATCGGTTACAAGTAATGATGTAGGAGTTCAGTGTTCAGGTGGGTTACATTCTGTGCATTAGTTACAAGTAATGATGTAGGGGTTCTGTGTTCAGGTGGATAACATTATGTGCATTATTTACAAGTAATGATTTAAGGGTTCTATGTTCAGGTGGTTTTCATTCTGTGCATCAGTTACAATTAATGATGTAATGGTTCTGTGTTCAGGTGGGTTACATTCTATGCATCAGTTACAAGTAATGATGTAGGGGTTCTGTGTTGAGGTGGATTTCATTCTGTGCATCAGTTACAAGTAATGATGAAGGGGTTCTGTTTTCAGGTGGGTCACATTCTGTGCATCGATTACAAGCAATGATTTAGGGGTTCTGTGTTCAGATGGGTCACATTCTGTTCATTGGTTACAAGTGATGATGTAGGGGTTCTGTGTTCAGGTGGATCACATTCTGTGCATCAGGATACAAGTAATGATGTAGGGGTTCTGTGTTCGGGTGAGTTATATTGTGTGCATTGGTTACAAGTAATGATGTAGGAGTTCTGTGTTAGGTGGGTTTCATTCCAGCATCATTTACAAATGATGTTGGGGTTCTGTGTTCAAGTAGGTCACATTCTGTGCATCGGATACAAGCGATGATGAAGCGGTTCAGGGTTCTGGTGGGTCACATTCTGTTCATCGGTTACAAGTAATGATGAAGGAGTTCTGTGTTCATGTGGGCTACATTCGGTGCATCACTTACAAGTAATGACTTAGGGGTTCTGAGTACAGGTGGATCACATTCTGTGCATCAGTTACAAGTAATGATATACGGGTTCTGTGTACAGGTGGGTCACATTCTGTGCATCAGTTACAAGTAATGATGTAGAGGTTCTGTGTTCAGTTGGGTTTTATTCTGTGCATCAGTAACAAGAAAAGATGAAGGGGTTCTGTATTCGGGTGGGTTATATTGTGTGCATTGGTTACAAGTAATGATGTACGGGTTCTGTGTTCGGGTGGGTTACATTCTGTGCATCAGTTACATGTAATGATGTAGGGGTTCTTTGTTCAGGTGGGTTACATTCTGTGCATCAGTTACAAGTGATGCAGGGGATTAGTGTTCAGGTGGGTTACATTCTGAGCATCAGTTGCAAGTAATGATGCAGGGGTTCAGTGTTCACGTGGGCAACATTCTGTGCATCTGTTACAAGTAATGATGTAGGGGTTCTGTGATCAGATGGATTTCATTCTGTGCATCAGTTACAAGTAATGATGTAGGGGTTCTGTGTTCAGGTGGATCACATTCTGTGCATCAGATACAAGTAATGATGTAGGGTTTCTGTGTTCGGGTGAGTTATATTGTGTGCATTGGTTACAAGTAATGATATAGGGGTTCTGTGTTCGGGTGGGTTTCATTCTGTGCATCATTTACAAGTAATGATGTAGGGGTTCTGTGTTCAGGTGGGTCACATTCTGTACATTAGTTACAAGTAATGATGTAGGGGTTCTGTGTTCAGGTGGATCACATTCTGGGCATCGGTTACAAGTAATGATGTAAGGGTTCTGTGTTCAGGTTGGTAACATTCTGTGCATCAGTTACAAGTAATGATGTAGGGGTTCTGTGTTCCGGTGGGTCACATTCTGTACATTAGTTACAAGTAATGATGTAGGGGTTCTGTGTTCAGGTGGGTAACATTCTGTGCATCAGTTACAAGTAATGATGTAGGGGTTCTGTGTTCGGGTGGGAGAAATTCTGTGCATCAGTTACAAGTAACGATGAAGGGGTTCTGTGTTCAGGGGGGTTACATTCTACGCATCAGTTATAAATAATGATATAGTAAATGATAGAATGCTGTTGAGCATGTGTATGACCACTCATACGCAACAAGGGTATTTTTCAGCTCTCAGGGATTCCACAGTAATGAGACCTCTCGAGCTGCTGGCCTCAAGGTCTCCAGTTACCATGGAAAACTCTAGAGTGAAAAATACCCTTGTTGTGCATGAGTGATCATGCACAAACCTTTATGTAAGTTTTCTGTGTTCAGGTAGATTACATTCTGTGCATCAGTTACAAGTAATGATGTAGGGGTTCTTTGTTCAGGTGGGTTACATTCTGTGCATCAGTTACAAGTAATGATGCAGGGGTTCAGTGTTCAGGTGGGCAACATTCTGTGCATCAGTTACAAGTAATGATGTAGGGGTTCTGTGTTCAGGTGGATTTCATTCTGTGCATCAGTTACAAGTAATTATGAAGGGGTTCTGTGTTCAGGTGGGTCACAGTCTGTGCATCGATTACAAGCAATGATGTAGGGGTTCTGTGTTCAGATGGGTCACATTCTGTTCATCGGTTACAAGTGATGATGTAGGGGTTCTGTGTTCAGGTGGATCACATTCTGTGCATCAGATACAAGTAATGATGTAGGGGTTCTGTGTTCGGGTGAGTTATATTGTGTGCATTGGTTACAAGTAATGATGTAGGGGTTCTGTGTTCTGGTGGGTTTCATTCTGTGCATCATTTACAAGTAATGATGTAGGGGTTCTGTGTTCAAGTGGGTCACATTCTGTGCATCGGATACAAGTGAAGATGAAGCGGTTCAGTGTTCTGGTGGGTCACATTCAGTGCATCAGTTACAAGAGATGATGTAGGGGCTCTGTGTTCAGGCGGGTCACATTCTGTGCATTGATTACAAGTAATGATGTAAGGGTTCTGTGTTCAGGTTGGTAACATTCTGTGCATCAGTTACAAGTAATGATGTAGGGGTTCTGTGTTCAGGTGGGTCACATTTTGTGCATCAGTTACAAGTAATGATGTAGGGGTTCATTGTTCAGGTGGTTTTCATTCTGTGCATCAGTTACAATTAATGATGTAATCGTTCTGTATTCAGGTGGGTTACATTCTGTGCATCAGTTACAAGTAATGATGTAGGGTTCTGAGTTGAGGTGGTTACATTTTGTGCATCAGTTACAAAGTAATGATGTAGGGTTCATTGTTCAGGTGGGATACATTCTGTGCATTAGTAACAAGTAATGATGTAGAGGTTCCGTGTTCAGGTGGGTAACATTCTGTGCATGAAGTAAAAGTAATGATGAAGGGGTTCTGTGTTCAGGTGGGTTACATTTTGTGCATCAGTTACAAGTAATGATGTAGGGGTTCTGTGTTCAAGTGGGTCACATTCTGTGCATCGGATACAAGCGATGATAAAGGGGTTCAGTGTTCTGGTGGGTCACATTCTGTGCATCAGTTACAAATGATGACGTAGGGGTTCTGTGTTCAGGTGGGTTACATTCTGTGCATCTGTTACAAGTAATGATGTAGGGGTTCTGTGTTCAGATGGGTTATATTCTGTGCATCAGTTACAAGTAATAATGTAGGGGTTCTGTGTTCGGGTGGATTTCATTCTGTGCATCATTTACAAGTAATGATGTATTGGTTCTGTGTTCAGGTGGATTTCATTCTGTGCATCAGTTACAAGTAATGATGAAGGGGTTCTGTTTTCAGGTGAGTCACATTCTGTGCATCGATTACAAGCAATGATTTAGGGGTTCTGTGTTCAGATGGGTCACATTCTGTTCATCGGTTACAAGTGATGATGTCAGGTTCTGTGTTCAGGTGGATCACATTCTGTGCATCAGATACAAGTAATGATGTAGGGGTTCTATGTTGGGTGAGTTATATTGTGTGCATTAGTTACAAGTAATGATGTAGGGTTCTGTGTTCGGGTGGGTTTCATTCTGTGCATCATTTACAAGTAATGATGTTGGGGTTCTGTGTTCAAGTAGGTCACATTCTGTGCATCGGATACAAGCGATGATGAAGCGGTTCAGTGTTCTGGTGGGTCACATTCTGTTCATCGGTTACAAGTAATGATGAAGGGGTTCTGTGTTCAGGTGGGCTACATTCGGTGCATCACTTACAAGTAATGACTTAGGGGTTCTGAGTACAGGTGGATCACATTCTGTGCATCAGTTACAAGTAATGATATAGGGGTTCTGTGTACAGGTGGGTCACATTCTGTGCATCAGTTACAAGTAATGATTTAAGGGTTCTATGTTCAGGTGGGTTTCATTCTGTGCATCAGTAACAAGTAATGATGTAGGGGTTCTGTGTTCAGGTGGATTTTATTCTGTGCATCAGATACAAGTAATGATGTAGGGGTTCTGTATTGGGTGAGTTATATTGTGTGCATTGGTTACAAGTAATGATGTAGGGGTTCTGTGTTCGGGTGGGTTTCATTCTGTGCATCATTTACAAGTAATGATGTAGGGGTTCTGTGTTCAGGTGGATTTCATTCTGTGCATCAGTTACAAGTAATGATGAAGGGGTTCTGTGTTCAGGTGGGTCACATTCTGTGCATCGATTACAAGCAATGATTTAGGGGTTCTGTGTTCAGATGGGTCACATTCTGTTCATCGGTTACAAGTGATGATGTAGGGGTTCTGTGTTCAGGTGGATCACATTCTGTGCATCAGATACAAGTAATGATGTAAGGTTTCTGTGTTCGGGTGAGTAATATTGTGTGCATTGGTTACAAGTAATGATTTAGGGGTTCTGTGTTCGGGTGGGTTTCATTCTGTGCATCATTTACAAGTAATGATGTAGGGGTTCTGTGTTCAGGTGGGTCACATTCTGTACATTAGTTACAAGTAATGATGTAGGGGTTCTGTGTTCAGGTGGGTCACATTCTGTGCATCAGTTACAAGTAATGATGTAAGGGTTCTGTGTTCAGGTTGGTAACATTCTGTGCATCAGTTACAAGTAATGATGTAGGGGTTCTGTGTTCCGTGGGTCACATTCTGTACATTAGTTACAAGTAATGATGTAGGGGTTCTGTGTTCAGGTGGGTAACATTCTGTGCATCAGTTACAAGTAACGATGAAGGGGTTCTGTGTTCAGGGGGGTTACATTCTGCGCATCAGTTATAAATAATGATATAGTAAATGATAGAATGCTGTTGAGCATGTGTATGACCACTCATACGCAACAAGGGTATTTTTCAGCTCTCAGGGATTCCACAGTAATGAGATCTCTCGAGCTGCGCCCTCAAGGTCTCCAGTTACCATGGAAAACTCTTGAGTGAAAAATACCCTTGTTGTGCATGAGTGTTCATGCACAAACCTTTATGTAAGTTTTCTTTGTTCAGGTAGATTACATTCTGTGCATCAGTTACAAGTAATGATGTAGGGGTTCTTTGTTCAGGTGGGTTACATTCTGTGCATCAGATACAAGTAATGATGTAGAGGTTCTGTGTTCAGTTGGGTTTTATTCTGTGCATCAGTAACAAGTAAAGATGAAGGGGTTCTGTATTCAGGTGGGTTATATTGTGTGCATTGGTTACAAGTAATGATGTACGGGTTCTGTGTTCGGGTGGGTTACATTCTGTGCATCAGTTACAAGTAATGATGTAGGGGTTCTTTGTTCAGGTGGGTTACATTCTGTGCATCAGTTACAAGTGATGCAGGGGATTAGTGTTCAGGTGGGTTACATTCTGAGCATCAGTTGCAAGTAATGATGCAGGGGTTCAGTGTTCAGGTGGGCAACATTCTGTGCATCTGTTACAAGTAATGATGTAGGGGTTCTGTGATCAGATGGATTTCATTCTGTGCATCAGTTACAAGTAATGATGTAGGGGTTCTGTGTTCAGGTGGGTCACATTCTGTGCAATGGTTACAAGCAATGATGTAGGGGTTCTGTGTTCAGGTGGGTCACATTCTGTTCATCGGTTACAAGTAATGATGAAGGGGTTCGTGTTCAGGTGGGCTACATTCGGTGCATCACTTACAAGTAATGATTTAGGGGTTCTGAGTACAGGTGGATCACATTCTGTGCATCAGTTACAAGTAATGATATAGGGGTTCTGTGTACAGGTGGTTCACATTCTGTGCATCAGTTACAAATAATGATTTAAGGGTTCTATGTTCAGGTGGGTTTCATTCTGTGCATCAGTAACAAGTAATGATGTAGGGGTTCTGTGTTCAGGTGGGCAACATTCTGTGCATCTGTTACAAGTAATGATGTAGGGTTCTGTGTTCAGGTGGGTTTCATTCTGTGCATCATTTACAAGTAATGATGTAGGGGTTCTGTGTTCAGGTGGGTCACATTCTGTGCATCGTTACAAGTAATGATGTAGGGGTTCTGTGTTCAGGTGGGTTACATTCTGTGCATTAGTTACAAGTAATGATGTAGGGGTTCTGTGTTCAGGTGGATAACATTATGTGCATTATTTACAAGTAATGATTTAAGGGTTCTATGTTCAGGTGGTTTTCATTCTGTGCATCAGTTACAATTAATGATGTAAGGGTTCTGTGTTCAGGTGGGTTACATTCTATGCATCAGTTACAAGTAATGATGTAGGGGTTCTGTGTTGAGGTGGGTTACATTTTGTGCATCAGTTACAAGTAATGATGTAGGGGTTCATTGTTCAGGTGGGATACATTCTGTGCATCAGTTACAAATAATGATGTAGGGGTTCTGTGTTCAGTTGGGTCACATTCTGTGCATTAGTAACTAGTAATGATGTAGAGGTTCCGTGTTCAGGTGGGTAACATTCTGTGCATGAAGTAAAAGTAATGATGAAGGGGTTCTGTGTTTAGGTGGGTTACATTTTGTGCATCAGTTACAAGTAATGATGTAGGGGTTCTGTGTTCAAGTGGGTCACATTTTGTGCCTCGGATACAAGCGATGATAAAGGGGTTCAGTGTTCTGGTGGGTCACATTCTGTGCATCAGTTACAAATGATGACGAAGGGGTTCTGTGTTCAGGTGGGTTACATTCTGTGCATAAGTTACAAGTAATGATGTCGGGGTTCTGTGTTCAGATGGGTTATATTCTGTGCATCAGTTACAAGTAATGATGTAGGGGTTCTGTGTTCAGGTGGGTTACATTCTGTGATTCAGTTACATGTAATGATGTAGGGGTTCTGTATTGAGGTGGGTTACATTCTGTGCATCAGTTACAAGTAATGATGTAGAGTTTATGTGTTCAGGTGGGTTACATTCTGTTCATCAGTTACAAGTGATGTAGGGGTTCAGTGTTCAGGTGGGTTACATTCTGTACATCAGTTACCAGAAATGATGTAGGGGTTCTGTGTTCAGGTGGGTCACATTCTGTGCATTAGTTACAAGTAAAGATGTCAGGGTTCTGTGCTCAGGTGGGTTACATTCTGTGCATTTTTTTTTTATTTAGTTGTTTAACCAGGTATAGCACACTAAGCTGAAAGCTTTTTTACAGGAGCGACCTAGGAGCATCAGTTACAAGTAATGATGTAGAGTTTCTGTGTTCAGGTGGGTTACATTCTGTTCATCAGTTACAAGTGATGGAGGGGGTTCAGTGTTCAGGTGGGTTACATTCTGTACATCAGTTACCAGAAATGATGTAGGGGTTCTGTGTTCAGGTGGGTCACATTATGTGCATTAGTTACAAGTAAATATGAAGGGGTTCTGGGCTCAGGTGGATTACATTCTGTGCATCTTTTTTTTATTTAGTTGTTTAACCAGGTATAGCACACTAAGCTGAAAGCTTTTTTACAGGAGCGACCTGGGAGCATCAGTTACAAGTAATGACGTAGGGGTTCTGTGTTCAGGTGGGTTGCATTCTGTGCATCAGTTACAAGCAATGATGTAGGGGTTCTTTGTTCAGGTGGGTTACATTCTGTTCATCAGTTACAAGTGATGCAGGGGGTTCAGTGTTCAGGTGGGTTACATTCTGTACATCAGTTACCAGAAATGATGTAGGGGTTCTGGGTTCAGGTGGGTCATATTCTGTGCATTATTTACAAGTAATGATGTAGGGGTGCTGTGCTCAGGTGGGTTACATTCTGTGCATCAGTTACAAGTAATGATGCAGGGGTTCAGTGTTATTCTGCATCAGTTATAAGCTAATGATGTGTGGGTTCTGAGTTCAGGTGGGTCACATTCTGTGCATTGGTTACAAGCACAATGTGGTTCAATGTTCAGGTGGGTTACATTCTGTAGATCACTTACAAGTATGATGTAGGGGTTCTGAGTTCAGGAGGATCACATTCTGTGCATCAGTTACAAGTAATGATTTAAGGGTTCTATGTTCAGGTGGGTTTCATTCTGTGCATCAGTTACAAGTAATGATGTAAGGGTTCTGTGTTCGTGGGTTACATTCTGTGCATTAGTTACAAGTAATGATGTAGAGGTTCTATGTTCAGTTGGTAACATTCTGCGCATCAATTGAAAGCAATGATGAAGGGTTCTATGTTCCTGTGGGTTTCATTCTGTGCATCAGTTACAAGTAATGATGTAGGGTTCTGTGTTCAAGTGATCACATTCTGCATCGATACAAGCGATGATGAAGGGGTTCACTGTTCTGCGTGGGTCACATTCTGTGCAACAGTTAAGGTGATGATGTAGGGTCTCTGTGTTCAGGCTGGTCACATTCTGCAGCATCGATTACAAGTAATGGTGTAGGGCTTCTGTGTTCAGTTGGTCATATTCTTGCGTTGCGGTTACAAGTAATGATGTTGAGGTTCAGTGTTCAGGTGGTTACATTCTGCATCAGTTACAAGTGATGATGTAGTGGTTCTGTGCCCAGGTGGATCACTTTCTGCATCAGTCATAGTAATGATTTAATGGTTCCATGTTCAGGTGGGTTTCATTCTGGTGCATCAGTTACAAGTAATGATGAAAGGGTTCTGTTTTCAGGTGGTTTCATTCTGTGCATCAGTTACAAGTAATGATGTGGAGTTCAGTGTTCAGTTAGGTTTATTCTGTGCATCAGTTAGGCGCATGATGTAGTGGTTCTGTGTTCAGGTTGGTCACATTCTGTGCATTAGTTACAAGTAATGATGTAGAGGTTCTATATTCAGGTGGGTAACATTCTCGCATCAAGTGAAAGTAATGTTGAAGGGTTCTATGTTCAGGTGGGTTACATTCTGTGTATCAATTACGTAATGATGTTGGGGTTCTGTGTTAAAGTGAGTCACATTCTGTGCATCGGATACAAGCGGTGATGAAGGGGATTTGTGTTCAGGCAGGTCAGCTTCTGTGCATCCAGTTCAAGTAATGATGTAGGGTTCTGCGTTCAGGTGGGTCACATTCTGTGCATCAGTTTCCGGTAATGATGTTGGAGTTCTGTGTTCAGGTGGGTTACATTCTGTGCATCAGGTTACAAGTAATGGCTTTGGGGTTCTGTGTTCAGGTAGGTTTTATTCTGTGCATCAGTTATAAATAATGATGTATGGTTCTGTGTTCAGTTGGTTTACATTCTGTGCATCAGTTACAAGTAATGATGTTGTTGTACTTTGTTGTGGTGGTTACATTTCTCTGCCATCAGTTAAAAGTAATGATGTAAGCGGTTCTGTGTTCAGTTGGTAACATTCTGCATCAGTTAGAAGTAATGATGTAAGGTTTTCGTTTTCAGGTGGGTCACATTCTGCGCATCAGTTGCGTAATGATATAGGGTTCTGTGCTCAGGTGGGTTACATTCTGTGCATCAGTTACAAGTAATGATGTAGGGGTTCAGTGTTCAGTTGGGTTACATTCTGTGCATCAGTTACAAGTAATGATGTAGGGTTCTGTGTTCATGTGTGTCACATTCTGTGCATTAGTTACAAGTAATGATGTAGAGGTTCTGTGTTCAGTTGGGTAACATTCTGTGCATGAAGTAAAAGTAATGATGAAGGGGTTCTGTGTTCAGGTGGTTACATTCTGTGCATCAGTTACAAGTAATGGTGTAGGGGTTCTGTGTTCAAGTGGGTCACATTCTGCATCGGATACAAGCTGGCGATGAAGCGTTCAGTGTTCTGGTGGGTCACATTCTGAGCATCAGTTACAAGTGATGATTTAGGGCTCTGTGTTCAGGCGGGTCACATTCTGTGCATCGACTACAAGTAATGATGTAGGGGTTTCTGTGTTCAGTTGGGTCATTCTTGCATCGGTTACATGTAATGATGTAAGGGTTCTGTGTTCAGGTGGGTAATATTCTGTGCATCAGTTGCAAGTAATGATGTAGGGTTCTGTGTTCGGGTGGGTTACATACGGTGCATCACTGTTACAAGTAATGGTTTAGGGTTCTGTGTTCAGGTGGGTTACATTTTGTGCATCAGTTACAAGTAATGATGTAGGGTTCTATGTTCAGGTGGGTTACATTCTGTGCATCAGTTACAAGTAATGATTTAGGGTTCTGTGTCATGTGTGTTACATTCTCAGCATCTGCTACAAGTAAAGATGTAGAGTTTCTTGTTCAGGTGGATTACATTCTGTGCACTGAGTTGCAAGCAATGATTTAGGTTTCTCTGTTTAGTGGGTTGCATTCTGTGCATCAGTTGCTGCAATGATGTAGGGATCTTGTTCAGGTGGGTTACACTCTGTTCAACAGTTACTAAGTGATGCAGGGTGTTCAGTGTTCAGGTGGGTTACATTGTGTACATCACTTACAAGAAATGATGTAGGTTCTGTGTTCAGGTGAGTCACAGTCTGTGCATTATTTAAGGCAATGATGTAGGGTTCTGTGCTCAGGTGGGTTACATTTTGTGCATCTGTTAGCAAGTAATGATGTAGGGTTCTGTGTTCAGGTGGGTTATATTCTGCACATCAGTTACAAGTATGATGTAGGGGTTCTGTGATCAGGTGTCACATTCTGCATAAGTTACAAGTAATGATGTAGGGTTCTGTTTTCAGGTGAGTAACATTCTGTGCATCAGTTACAAGTAATGATGTAGGGGTGTGTGTACAGGTTGGTCACATTCTGTGCATCTGTTACAAGTAATGATTTATGGGTTCTGTGTTTAGGTGGGTTACATTCTGCAATCATTCGAAGTAACGATGTAGGGTTCGGTTTTCAGGTGGGTCACATCCTGCCATCAGTTTCAGCAATGATGTTGAGTTCTGTGTTCAGGTGGGTTACATTCCCAGCACGTTACAAGTGCAGTGGTTTTGGGGTTCTGTGTTCAGGTGGTTACATTCTGTGCATCATTTACAAGTAATGATGTAGGTTCTATGTTCGGTGGGTTACATTCTGTGCACTGCTACAGCAATCGCGTAGTGTTTCTGTGTTCAGGTGGATTACATTCCTGCACGTTACAAAGCAATGATGTAGGTGTTCTGTTTTCAGGTGGGTTGCATTCTGCATCAGTTCACAAGAATGATGTAGGGTTCTTTGTTCCAGTGGCTTACATTCTGTTCATCATGCGTACAAGTGATGCAGGCGTTCAGTGTTCAGTGGGTTATATTCTGTACATCAGCACAGAAATGATGTAAGGGTTCTGTGTTCAGGTGGGTCACATCTTGTGCATTATTACAAGTAATGATGCAGGGTTTGTGCAGCACTGGTGTGGTTACATTTTGTGCATCAGTTACAAGTAATGATGTAGTTGTTCTGTGTTCAGGTGGGTTACATCTCTGCATCAGTTGCCAAGTAATGAAGTAGGGGTTCTTTTTTCAGGTGGGTTACACTCTGTACATCAGTTACAAGTAATGATGTAGGAGTTCTGTGTTCAGGTGTGCAACATTCTGTGCATCAAGTAAAGTAATGATGAAGGGGTTTGTGTTCAGGTGGGTTTATCTGCATCAGCTGCAAGCAATGATGCCAGGTTCTGTGTTCGGTGGGTCACATTCTGTGCATCTGATCCAAGCTTATGCAGGCAAACGCGTTCAGGCTGGTCACATTCTGTGCATCAGCCACAAGTGAGGATGCAGAGTTTCTGTTCATTTGGGTATCATTCTGTGCAACGTTACAAGTAATGTTGTAGGGTTCTGTTTTCAGGTGGGTTACGCCTGTGCATCGGTTACAAGTAACGATGTAGGGCTTTTTGTCCAGGTGGGTTACATTCTGTACATCAGTTACAAGTAATGATGTAAGGGTTCTGTTCAGGTGGGTCGACCTGCGTATCAGATACAAGCGGCGATGTAGGGGTTCAGTGTTCAGGTGGGTCACATTGTGCATCAGTTACAAGTGAGGATGTAGGGGTTCTGTGTTCAGGTATGTCACATTCTGTGCATCAATTACAAGCAATGATTTAGGATTTCTGTGTTCATTTGGGTCTCATTCTGTGCATCGTTACAAGTAATGATGTTGGGGTTCTGTTCAGATGGGTTACGTTCTGCATCAGTTGCTGGCAATTATTTAGGGTTCTGTGTTCACGCGGTTATATTCTGCATCAGTTACAAGTAATGATGTAGGGTTTCAGTTCAGGTGGATTACATTGTGTGCACTGGGAAGTTACAAGTAATGATGTTAGTTCCTATGTTCATGTGGGTTAACCTGTGCTCATTTACAAGTAATTATGTAACTTCATATCCAGATGGGTTACGTTCTGTGCATCAGTTACAAGTAATTATTTAGGGTTCTGTGTTCACGTGGGTTATATTCCTGTGCATCAGTTAAAGTAATGATGTAGGGTTTCTGTGTTCAGGTGGATTCATTGTGTGCATCAGTTACAAGTAATGATTTAAGGGTTCTATGTTCAGGTTGGTTTCATTCCCTGCATCAGCTACAGCACGATGGGCGGTTCTGTGTTCAGGGGTGGGTCACACTGGTGCATTAGTTATAAGTAATGATGTAGAGGTTTCATGTTCAGGTGGGTATCATTCGCATCAAGTGAAAGAACATGATGAAGGGTTCTATGTTCAGTTGGGTTTCATTCCACTGCATCAGTTATGAGTAATGATGTAGGGGTTCTGTGTTCAAGTGGATCTCATTCTGTGCATCGGATACAAGTGATGATGAAGGGTTCACTGTTCTAAGTAGGTCATTCTGTGCATCAGTTCAAGCGATGATGTAGGGCCTGTGTTCAGGCGGTCACATTCTGTACATCAGTTAAAGTAATGATGTAGGGGTTCAGTGTTCAGGTGGGTATATTCTGTGCATCAGTTACAAGTAATGATGTAGGGGGTTCTGTGTTCAGGTGGATCACATTCTGCATCATCAGTTTACAAGTAATGATTTAAGGGTTCTATGTTCAGGTGGGTTTATTCTGTGCATCAGTTACAAGTAATGATGGGCGGTCTGTGTTCAGTTAGGGTTACATTCTGTGCATCAGTTACAAGTAATGATGTAGGAGTTCTGTATTCAGTTGGGTACCTCTTTTCATCAGTTACAAGTGATGCAGGGGGTTCAGTGTTCTGGTGGGTTACATTCTGTACATCAGTTACCAGAAATGATGTAGGGGTTCTGTGTTCAGGTGGGTCACATTCTGTGCATTATTTACAAGTAATGATGTAGGGTTATGTGCTCAGGTGGGTTACATTTTGTGCATCAGTTACAAGTAATGATGAGGGGTCTGTGTTTAGGTGGGTTACATTCTGTACGGCAGTTACAAGTAATGATGTAGGGGTTCTGTTTTCAGGTGGGTCACATTCTGTGCATCAGTTACAAGTAATGATGTGGAGGTCTCTGTGTTCAGGTGGGTTACATTCTGTGCATCAGTTACAAGTAATGATGGAAGGATTCTGTGTTCAGGTGGGTTACATTCTGTATCAGCTACAAGTAATGATGTATGGTTCTGTGTTGAGGTGAGCTACATTGTGAATCATTACGAAGTAATGATGTGGGGTTGTGTCAGATTTGTCACATTCCGTGCATCAGTTAAGGCAATGATTTAAGGGTTCTGTGTTCAGGTAGTTCATCTCTGTGCACTGCAGTTATAAGTAATGATGTATGGGTTCTGAGTTCAAGTGGGTCACATTCTGTGCATTGGTTACAAGTAATATGAAGTTCAATGTTCAGGTGGGTTACATTCTGCAGATCACATACAAGTAATGATGTAGGGTTCTGTGTTTGGGTGGATCACATTCTGCATCAGTTACAAGTAATCTAAAGGTTCTAAGTGTTCAGGTGGTTTCATTCTGCATCAGTTACAAGTAATGATGTAAGGGTTCTGTGTTCGGTGGGTCACATTCTGTGCATTAGCGCGCAATTATGTAGAGAATTTGTTCAGGTGGGTAACATTCTAGTGCATCAATTAAGTAATGATAGAAGGTTTCATGTTCCTTTGGGTTTCATTCTGTGCATCAGTTACAAGTAATGATGTAGGGTTCTGTGTTCAAGTGGATCACATTCTGTGCATCGGATACAAGCGATGATGAAGGGTTCACTGTTCTGGTGGGTCACATTCTGTGCAACAGTTACAAGTGATGATGTAGGGGCTCTCTGTTCAGGCGGGTCACATTCTGTGCATCGATTACAAGTAATGATGTAGGGGCTTCGTGTTCAGTTGGGTCATATTCTCTGCATCGCGCAAGTAATGATGAAGAGGTTCAGTGTTCAGGTGGGTTACATCTGTGCATCACCTACAAGTGATGATGTAGTGGTTCTGTGCTCAGGTGGATCACTTTCGTGCATCAGTCACAAAGTAATGATTTAAGGGTTCTATGTTCAGTGGGTTTCATTCTGTGCATCAGTTACAAGTAATGATGAAAGGGTTCTGTTTTCAGGTGGGTTATATTCTGTACATCAGTTACAAGTAATGATGTAGGAGTTCATGTTCAGTTAAGTTACATTCTGTGCATCGGTTACAAGTAATGATGTAGGGTTCTGTGTTCAGTTGGTCACATTCTGCATTAGTTACAAGTAATGATGTAGAGGTTTCTATATTCAGGTGGGCAACATTCTCTGCATCAAGTGAAGTAATGTTGAACGGGTTCAATGTTCAGGTGGTTACATTCAATGTATCAATTACAAGTAATGATGTTGGGGTTCTGTGTTCAAGGAGTCACATTCTGCATCGGATCAAGCGATGATGAAGGGTTTTAGTGTTCAGGCAGGTCACATTCTGTGCATCCAGTACAAGTAATGATGTAGGGGGTTTGTGTTCAGGTGGGTCGTTATTCCGCATCAGTTTCAAGTAATGATGTTGGAGTTCTGTGTTCAGGTGGGTTACATTCTGCATCAGTTAAGACAATAGCTTTGGGGTTCTGTGTTCAGGTCAGGTTTCATTCTGTGCATCAGTTATAAATAATGATGTATGGGTTCTGTGTTCAGTTGGTTACATTCTGCATCAGTTACAAGTAATGATGTTGTTGTACTTTGTTCAGGTGGTTACATCTCCACATCAGTTAAAAGTAATGATGTAGCGTTCTGTGTTCAGGTGGGTAACATTCTGGCATCAGTTACCAAGTAATGATGTAAGGTTGCTGTTTTCAGGTGGGTCACATTCCGTGCATCAGTTACAAATACGATAGGGGGTTCTGTGCTCAGGTGGTTATTCTGTGCTTCAGATACGATAATGATGTAGGGTTCAGTGTTCAGTTGGGTTACATTCTGTGCATCAGTTACAAGTAATGATGTAGGGGTTCTGTGTTCAGGTGTGTCACATTCAGTGCATTAGTTACAAGTAATGATGTAGAGGTTCTGTGTTCAGTTGGGTAACATTCTGTGCATGAAGTAAAAGTAATGATGAAGGGGTTCTGTGTTCAGGTGGTTACATTCTGTGCATCAGTTACAAGTAATGGTGTAGGGGTTCTGTGTTCAAGTGGGTCACATTCCGTGCATCGGATACAAAAGATGATGAAGCTGGTTCAGTGTCTCCGTGGTCATATTGCACATCAGTTACAAGTGATGATTTAGCTCTAAGTTCAGGCGGTCACATTCTGTGCACCACTACAAGTAATGATGTAGGGTTCTGTGTTCAGTTGGGTCACATTCTGAACATCGGTTACATGTAATGATGTAAGGGTTCTGTGTTCAGGTGGCAATATTCTGTGCATCAGTTACAAGTAATGATGTAGGGTTCTGTGTTCAGGTGGGTTACATACGGTGCATCAGTTACAAGTAATGGTTTAGGGTTTGTGTTCAGGTGGGTTACATTTGTGCATCAGTTAAAGCAATGATGTAGGGTTCTAAGTGTTCAGGTGTTACACTCTGTGCATGAGTTACAAGTAATGATTTAGGGTTCTATTCATGTGCATGTTACACTGTGCATCAATTACAAGCAGAAAGATGTAGAGTTTCTTTGTTCAGGTGGATTACATTCTGCATCAGTTACAAGTAATGATTTAGGGGTCTCTGTTTAGGTGGGTTGCATTCTGTGCATCAGTTACAAACAATGCAGGGATCTTTTGTTCAGGTGGGTTACACTGTTCAACAGTTACTAGTGATGCAGGGTGTTCAGGTGTTCAGGTGGGTTACATTGTGTACATCACTACAAGAAATGATGAGGGTTCTGTGTTCAGGTGAGTCACATCTCTGCATTATTTACAAGTAATGATGTAGGGGTTTTGTAATCAGGTAGGTTACATTTTGCATCAGTTACAAGTAATGATGTGGGGTTCGAGTTCAGGGTTATATCTCTGCAACACCAGTTACAAGTAATGATGTAGGGTTCTGTGATCAGGTGTGTCCATTCTCTGCATAAGTTACAAGTAATGATGTAGGGTTCTGCTTTCAGGTGAGTAGTATTCTGTGCATCAGTTACAAGTAATGATGTAGAGGTTGTGTGTACAGGTTGGTCACATTCCAGCATCTGTTACAAGTAATGATTTAAGGGTTCTGTGTTTAGGTGGTTACAGTCTGCACATCAGCTTCAAGTAAAATGTAGGGGTTCTGTTTTCAGGTGGGTCACATTCTGCATCAGTTTCAAGCAATGATGTTGGAGTTCTCGTGTTCAGGTGGGTTACATTCTGTGCATCAGTTACAAGTAACGGTTTTGGGGTTCTGTGTTCAGGTGGGTTACATTCTGTGCATCATTTACAAGTAATGATGTAGTTCTATGTTCAGTGGCTACATTTCTGTGCACCAGTTACAAGTAATCATGTAGTGTTTCTGTGTTCAGGTGGATTACATTCTGTGCATCAGTTACAAGTAATGATGTAGGTGTTCTGTTTTCAGGTGGGTTGATATCTGCGCATCAGTTACAGAGTAATGATGTGGGGTTCTTTGTTCCAGTGGCTTACATTCTGTTCATCATGTACAAGGGATGCAGGATGTACAGTGTTCAGGTGGGTTATATTCTGTACATAAGTTACCAGAAATGATAAGGGTTCTGTGTTCAGGTGGGTCACATTCTGTGCATTAGTTACAAGTAATGATGCAGGGTTCTGTGCCTGGTGGGTTACATTTTGCATCAGTCACAAGTAATGATGTAGTTGTTCTGTGTTCAGGTGGGTTACATTCTCTGCATCAGTTACAAGGCAATGATGCGTAGGGTTCTTTTTTCAGGTGGGTTATACCCTGCGGCCACTGGGGTCAAGGCAATGATGTAGGAGTTCCAGTTGTGCAACATCTGGTGCATCAAGTAAAAGTAACACGAAGGGGTTCTGTGTTCAGGTGGGTTACATTCTGTGCATCTGCCGCAAGTAATGATGTTGAGTTCTGTGTTCAGGTGGGTCACATCTGTGCATCTGATTCAAGCTATGATGTGGGGTTCAGTGTTCAGGTTGGTCACATTCTGCATCAGTTACAAGTGAGGATGTAGGAGTTTGTGTTCATTTGGGTCTCATTCTAACGGGTTACAAGTAATGTTGTAGGGGTTCTGCTTTCAGGTGGTTACGTTCCTGCATCAGTTACAAGTAATGATGTAGGTTTTTTTGTTCAGGTGGGTTACATTCTGTACACTGCTTACAAGTAATGGCTGTAAGCGGTTCTGTGTTCAGGTGGGTCGGACTTCTGTGCATCAGACGCTACGATGTAGAGTTCAGTGTTCAGGTGGGTCACATTGCAGTGCATCAGTTATGCGCGGAGGATGTAGGGTTCGTGTTCAGTTGGTCACATTCTGCATCAGTTGAAGTAATGATTTAAGGGTTCTAAGGTTCAGGTTGGTTTCATTCTGCATCAAGTGAAAGTAATGATGAAGGGTTCTGGCGTCTGCTGGGTTTCATCTGTGCATCAGTTTATAAGTAATGCCGATGTAGGGTTCCAGTGTTCAAGTGGATCTCATTCTGTGCATCGGATACAAGTGATGATGAAGGGTTCACTGTTCTGGTGGGTCACATTCTGTGCATCAGTTGCTGCGATGATGTAGGGCTCGCGTTCAAGCCGGTCACATTCTGTGCATCGTTACAAGTAATGATGTAGGGTTCAGTGTTCTGGTGGGTTACATTCTGCATCAGTTATGCGTAATGATGAGGGGTTCTGTGTTCAGGTGGATCACATTCTGTGCATCAGTTACGGCAATGATTAAGGGTTCTATGTTCAGGTGGGTTTCATTATAGTGCACTGTTACAAGTAATGATGGGCGGTTCTGTGTTCAGTTGGTTACATTCGCATCAGTTACAAGTAATGATGTAGAGCCTGTGTTCGAAATAGTTACACTCTTCACTGAAGTTACAAGTGATGGTGTGTCCAGTGTTCTGGTGGTTACATTCACGTACATCAGTTACCAGAAATGATGTAGGGTTCTATACTCAGGTGGTTACATTTGTGCATCAGTTACAAGCAATGATGAGGGTCTGTGTTTAGTGGGTTACATCTGTATGGCAGTTACAAGTAATGATGTAGGGGTTCTGTTTTCAGGTGGGTCATATCCCCAGCATCAGTTACAAGTAATGATGTAGGGTTCTGTGTCAGGTGGGTTACATTCCTGCATCAGTTACATGTAATGATGGAAGGACTCTGTGTTCAGGTGGGTTACATTCTGTGTATCAGTTACAAGTAATGATGTAAGGGTTCTGTGTTGAGGTGAGCTACATTGTGCATCAGTTACAAGTAATGATGTAGGGGTAGTGTATGTGATTTGTCGCATTCCCTGCGGCATCGGAAGTTGCTGCTAATGACGGCGGTTCTGTGTTCAGGTAGGTTTGTCTTGCATCAGTTATAAGCAATGATGTGCGGTTCTGAGTTCAGGTGGGTCACATTCTGCATTAAAGGTTACAAGAATAATGTAGGGGTTCAATGTTCAGGTGGGTTACATTCTGTAGATCACTTACAAGTAATGATAGGGGTTCTGTGTTTAGGTGATCACATTCTGCCATCAGTTACAAGCAATGACTTAAGGGTTCTATGTTCAGTGGGTTTCATTCTGTGCATCAGTTACAAGTAATGATGTAAGGGTTCTGTGTTCGTGGGTCAACACTCCACAGCATTAGTTACAAGTAATGATGTAGAGGTTCTATGTTCAGTGGGTAACATTCGTGCATCAATTGAAAGTAATGATGAAGGGTTCTATGTTCCTGTGGGTTTCATTCTGGTGCATCAGTTACAAGCAATGACGTAGGGTTCAGTTCAAGTGATCACATTCTGCATCGATACAAGCGATGATGAAGGGGTTCACTGTTCTGTGGGTCACATTTCTGCAACAGTTACAAGTGATGATGTAGAAGGTCTCTGTGTTCAGGGCTGGTCACATTCTGCAGCATCGATTACAAGTAATGATGTAGGGCTTCTGTGTTCAGTTGGGTCATATTCTGCGCGACCGGTTACAAGTAATGATGTAGAGTTCAGTGTTCAGGTGGTTACATTTCTGCATCAGTTACAAGTGATGATGTAGTGGTTCTGTGCTCAGGTGGATCACTTTCAGCACTCAGTCAAAAGTAATGATTTAATGGTTCCATGTTCAGGTGGTTTCATTCTGTGCATCAGTTACAAGTAATGATGAAAGGGTTCTGTTTTCAGGTGGTTACATTCTGTGCATCAGTTACAAGGAACGATGTAGGAGTTCAGTGTTCAGTTGGGATTACATTCTGTGCATCAATTACAAGTAATGATGTAGTGGTTCTGTGTTCAGTTGGTACATCTCAGCATTAGTTACAAGTAATGATGTAGAGGTTCTATATTCAGGTGGGTAACATTCTCTGCATCAAGTGAAAGTAATGTTGAAGGGGTTCTATGTTCAGGTGGGTTACATTCTGTGTATCAATTACAAGTAATGATGTTGGGTTCTGTGTTAAAGTGAGTCACATTCTGCGCATCGGATACAAGCGATGATGAAGGGATTTGTGTTCAGGCAGGTCACATTCTGCATCCAGTTCAAGTAATGATGTAGGGGTTCTGTGTTCAGGTGGTCCACATTCCCTGCATCAGTTTCAAGTAATGATGTTGAGTTCTGTGTTCAGGTGGGTTACATTCTGTGCATCAGTTACAAGTAATGGTTTTGGGGTTCTGTGTTCAGGTAGGTTTCATTCTGTGCATCAGTTATAAATAATGATGGCGGGTTCTGTGTTCAGTTGGTTACATTCTGTGCATCAGTTACAAGTAATGATGTTGTTGTACTTTGTTCAGGTGGGTTACATCCTCTACATCAGTTAAAAGTAATGATGTAGCGGTTCTGTGTTCAAGTAGGTAACATTCATGCATCAGTTACAAGTAATGATGTAAGGTTTCTGTTTTCAGGTGGGTCACATTCTGCATCAGTTACAAGTAATGATATAGGGTTCTGTGCTCAGGTGGGTTACATTCTGTGCCTTCAGTGCAAGTAATGATGTAAGGGTTCAGTGTTCAGTTAGGTTACATTCTGTGCATCACCTACAGAAATGATGTAGGGTTCTGTGTTCAGGTGTGTCACATTCTGTGCATTAGTTACAAGTAATGATGTAGAGGTTCTGTGTTCAGTTGGGTAACATTCTTTTCATGAAGTAAAAGTAATGATACAGGGTTCTGTGTTCAGGTGGTTACATTCTGTCCATTGAAGCCATATCGAATGATGTAGGGGTTCTGTGTTCAAGTGGGTCACATTCTGTGCATCGGATACAAGCTGATGATGAAGCGGTTCAGTGTTCTGGTGGGTCACATTCTGCACATCAGTTACAAGTGATGATTTAGGGCTCTGTTCAGGCGAGTCACATTCTGTGCATCGACTACAAGAAATGATGTAGGGGTTTCTGTGTTCAGTTGGTCATACTCTGCATCGGTTACATGTAATGATGTAAGGGTTCTGTGTTCAGGTGGGTAACATTCTGTGCATCAGTTACAAGTAATGATGTAGGGTTCTTGTGTCTCGACGGGTTACATACCGGTGCATCAAAGTTACAAGTAATGGTTTAGGGGTTCTGTGTTCAGGTGGGTTACATTCTGTGCATCAGTTACAAGTAATGATGTAGGGGTTCTATGTTCAGGTGGGTTACATTCTGTGCATCAGTTACAAGTAATGATTTAGGGGTTCTGTGTTCATGTGTGTTACATTCTGTGCATCAGTTACAAGTAATGATGTAGAGTTTCTGTGTTCAGGTGGATTACATTCTGTGCATCAGTTACAAGTAATGATGTAGGGGTTCTCTGTTCAGGTGGGTTGCATTCTGTGCATCAGTTACAAGCAATGATGTAGGGGATCTTTGTTCAGGTGGGTTACACTCTGTTCATCAGTTACAAGTGATGCAGGGGGTTCAGTGTTCAGGTGGGTTACATTGTGTACCTCAGTTACCAGAAATGATGTAGGGGTTCTGTGTTCAGGTGGGTCACATTCTGTGCATTATTTACAAGTAATGATGTAGGGGTTCTGTGCTCAGGTGGGTTACATTTTGTGCATCAGTTACAAGTAATGATGTAGGGTTCTGTGTTCAGGTGGGTTACATTCTGTACATCAGTTACAAGTAATGATGTAGGGGTTCTGTGTTCAGGTGGGTCACATTCTGTGCATCAGTTACAAGTAATGATGTAGGGTTCTGTTTTCAGGTGAGTAACATTCTGTGCATCAGTTACAAGTAATGATGTAGGGGTGTGTGTACAGGTTGGTCAACATTCTGTGCATCTGTTACAAGTAATGATTTAAGGGTTCTGTGTTTAGGTGGGTTCACATTCTGTACATCAGCTTCAAGTAATGATGTAGGGGTTCTGTTTTCAGGTGGTCACATTCTGTGCATCAGTTTCAAGTAATGATGTTGGAGTTCTGTGTTCAGGTGGGTTACATTCTGTGCATCAGTTCAAGTAATGGTTTTTAGGGTTCTGTATTCAGGTGGGTTACATTCTGTGCATCATTTACAAGTAATGATGTAGGGGTTCATGTTCAGGTGGGTTACATTCTCTGCAGTCAGTTACAAGTAATCATGTAGTGTTTCTGTGTTCAGGTGGATTACATTCTGTGCATCAGTTACAAGTAATGATGTAGGTGTTCTGTTTTCAGGTGGGTTGCATTCTGCATCAGTTACAAGTAATGATGTAGGGTTCTTTGCTCCAGTGGCCATTCTGTTCATCATGTACAAGTGATGCAGGGTGTTCCAGTGTTCAGGTGGGTTATATTCTGTACATCAGCTACCAGAAATGATGTAGGGGTTCTGTGTTCAGGTGAGTCACATTCTGTGCATTAGTTACAAGTAATGATGTAGGGGTTATGTGCTCAGGTGGGTTACATTTTGTGCATCAGTTACAAGTAATGATGTAGTGGTTCTGTGTTCAGGTGGGTTACATTCTGTGCATCAGTTACAAGTAATGATGTAGGGGTTCTTTGTTCAGGTGGGTTACATTCTGTACATCAGTTACAAGTAATGATGTAGGAGTTCTGTGTTCAGGTGTGCAACATTCTGTGCATCAAGTAAAAGTAATGATGAAGGGTTCTGTGTTCAGGTGGGTTACATTCTGTGCATCAGTTACAAGTAATGATGTAGGGGTTCTGTGTTCAGGTGGGTCACATTCTGTGCATCAGTTACAAGTAATGATGTAGGGGTTCTGTGTTCAGGTTGGTCACATTCTGTGCATCAGTTACAAAGTGAGGATGTAGGGTTTCTGTGTTCATTTGGGTATCATTCTGTGCACGGTTACAAGTAATGTTGTAGGGGTTCTGTGTTCAGGTGGGTTACGTTCTGTGCATCAGTTACAAGTAATGATGTAGGGTTTTTTGTTCAGGTGGGTTACATTCTGTACATCAGTTACAAGTAATGATGTAAGGGTTCTGTGTTCAGGTGGAGTCAGTTCTGTGCATCAGATACAAGCGATGATGTAGGGTTCAGTGTTCAGGTGGGTCCATTGTGTCATCGTTTACAAGTGAGGATGTAGGGTTCTGTGTTCAGGTATGTCACATTCTGTGCATCAATTACAAGTAATGATTTAGGATTTCTGTGTTCATTTGGGTCTCATTCTTGCATCAGTCGCAAGCGTGATGTTGGGGTTCTGTGTTCAGATGGGTTACGTTCTGTTGCATCAGTTACAAGTAATTATTTAGGGGTTCTGTGTTCACGTGGGTTATATTCTGTGCATCAGTTACAAGTAATGATGTAGGGTTTCTGTGTTCAGGTGGATTACATTGTGTGCATCAGTTACAAGTAATGATGTTGGGGTTCTATGTTCATGTGGGTTAACTTCTGTGCTTCATTTACAAGTAATTATGCAGGGGTTCTGTGTTCAGATGGGTTACGTTCTGTGCATCAGTTACAAGTAATTATTTAGGGGTTCTGTGTTCACGTGGGTTATATTCTGTGCATCAGTTACAAGTAATGATGTAGGGTTTCTGTGTTCAGGTGGATTACATTGTGTGCATCAGTTACAAGTAATGATTTAAGGGTTCTATGTTCAGGTTGGTTTCATTCTGTGCATCAGTTACAAGTAATGATGTAAGGGTTCTGTGTTCAGGTGGGTCACATTCGGTGCATTAGTTACAAGTAATGATGTAGAGGTTCTATGTTCAGGTGGGTATCATTCTGTGCATCAAGTGAAAGTAATGATGAAGGGGTTCTATGTTCAGTTGGGTTTCATTCTGTGCATCAGTTATAAGTAATGATGTAGGGGTTCTGTGTTCAAGTGGATCTCATTCTGTGCATCGGATACAAGTGATGATGAAGGGGTTCACTGTTCTGGTGGGTCACATTCTGTGCATCAGTTACAAGTGATGATGTAGGGGCTCTGTGTTCAGGCGGGTCACATTCTGTGCATCGGTTACAAGTAATGATGTAGGGGTTCAGTGTTCTGGTGGGTTACATTCTGTGCATCAGTTACAAGTAATGATGTAGGGGTTCTGTGTTCAGGTGGATCACATTCTTTGCATCAGTTACAAGTAATGATTTAAGGGTTCTATGTTCAGGTGGGTTTCATTCTGTGCATCAGTTACAAGTAATGATGTAAGGGTTCTGTGTTCAGTTGGGTTACATTCTGTGCATCAGTTACAAGTAATGATGTAGGGTTCTGTGTTCAGTTGGGTTACACTCTTTTCATCAGTTACAAGTGATGCAGGGGGTTCAGTGTTCTGGTGGGTTACATTCTGTACATCAGTTACCAGAAATGATGTAGGGGTTCTGTGTTCAGGTGGGTCACATTCTGTGCATTATTTTCAGGTAATAATGTAGGAGTTCTGTGCTCAGGTGGGTTACATTTTGTGCATCAGTTACAAGTAATGATGAGGGGTCTGTGTTTAGGTGGGTTACATTCTGTACGGCAGTTACAAGTAATGATGTAGGGGTTCTGTTTTCAGGTGGGTCACATTCTGTGCATCAGTTACAAGTAATGATGTAGGGGTTCTGTGTTCAGGTGGGTTACATTCTGTGCATCAGTTACACGTAATGATGGAAGGATTCTGTGTTCAGGTGGGTTACATTCTGTGTATCAGTTACAAGTAATGATGTAAGGGTTCTGTGTTGAGGTGAGCTACATTGTGTGAATCAGTTACAAGTAATGATGTAGGGGTTGTGTGTACAGATTTGTCACATTCCGTGCATCAGTTACAAGTAATGATTTAAGGGTTCTGTGTTCAGGTAGGTTTCATTCTGTGCATCAGTTATAAGTAATGATGTATGGGTTCTGAGTTCAGGTGGGTCACATTCTGTGCATTGGTTACAAGTAATGATGTAGGGGTTCAATGTTCAGGTGGGTTACATTCTGTAGATCACTTACAAGTAATGATGTAGGGGTTCTGTGTTTAGGTGGATCACATTCTGTGCATCAGTTACAAGTAATGATTTAAGGGTTCTATGTTCAGGTGGGTTTCATTCTGTGCATCAGTTACAAGTAATGATGTAAGGGTTCTGTGTTCCGGTGGGTCACATTCTGTGCATTAGTTACAAGTAATTATGTAGAGGTTCTATGTTCAGGTGGGTAACATTCTGTGCATCAATTGAAAGTAATGATGAAGGGGTTCTATGTTCCTTTGGGTTTCATTCTGTGCATCAGTTACAAGTAATGATGTAGGGGTTCTGTGTTCAAGTGGATCACATTCTGTGCATCGGATACAAGCGATGATGAAGGGGTTCACTGTTCTGGTGGGTCACATTCTGTGCAACAGTTACAAGTGATGATGTAGGGTCTCTGTGTTCAGGCTGGTCACATTCTGTGCATCGATTACAAGTAATGATGTAGGGGCTTCTGTGTTCAGTTGGGTCATATTCTGTGCATCGGTTACAAGTAATGATGTAGAGGTTCAGTGTTCAGGTGGGTTACATTCTGTGCATCAGTTACAAGTGATGATGTAGTGGTTCTGTGCTCAGGTGGATCACTTTCTGTGCATCAGTCACAAGTAATGATTTAAGGGTTCTATGTTCAGGTGGGTTTCATTCTGTGCATCAGTTACAAGTAATGATGAAAGGGTTCTGTTTTCAGGTGGGTTACATTCTGTGCATCAGTTACAAGTAATGATGTAGGGGTTCAGTGTTCAGTTGGGTTACATTCTGTGCATCAGTTACAAGTAATGATGTAGGGGTTCTGTGTTCAGGTGGGTCACATTCTGTGCATTAGTTACAAGTAATGATGTAGAGGTTCTATATTCAGGTGGGTAACATTCTCTGCATCAAGTGAAAGTAATGTTGAAGGGGTTCAATGTTCAGGTGGGTTACATTCTGTGTATCAATTACAAGTAATGATGTTGGGGTTCTGTGTTCAAGTGAGTCACATTCTGTGCATCGGATACAAGCGATGATGAAGGGGTTTGTGTTCAGGCAGGTCACATTCTGTGCATCCAGTACAAGTAATGATGTAGGGTTCTGTGTTCAGGTGGGTCACATTCTGTGCATCAGTTACAAGTAATGATGTAGGGGTTCTGTGTTCAGGTGGGTTACATTCTGTGCATCAGTTACAAGTAATGGTTTAGGGGTTCTGTGTTCAGGTGGGTTTCATTCTGTGCATCAGTTATAAGTAATGATGTATGGGTTCTGTGTTCAGTTGGGTTACATTCTGTGCATCAGTTACAAGTAATGATGTTGTTGTACTTTGTTCAGGTGGGTTACATTCTCTACATCAGTTAAAAGTAATGATGTAGCGGTTCTGTGTTCAGGTGGGTAACATTCTGTGCATCAGTTACAAGTAATGATGTAAGGTTTCTGTTTTCAGGTGGGTCACATTCCGTGCATCAGTTACAAGTAATGATATAGGGGTTCTGTGCTCAGGTGGGTTACATTCTGTGCTTCAGTTACAAGTAATGATGTAGGGGTTCAGTGTTCAGTTGGGTTACATTCTGTGCATCAGTTACAAGTAATGATGTAGGGTTCTGTGTTCAGGTGTGTCACATTCTGTGCATTAGTTACAAGTAATGATGTAGAGGTTCTGTGTTCAGTTGGGTAACATTCTGTGCATGAAGTAAAAGTAATGATGAAGGGGTTCTGTGTTCAGGTGGTTACATTCTGTGCATCAGTTACAAGTAATGGTGTAGGGGTTCTGTGTTCAAGTGGGTCACATTCTGTGCATCGGATACAAGCGATGATGAAGCGGTTCAGTGTTCTGGTGGGTCACATTTTGTGCATCAGTTACAAGTGATGATGTAGGGGCTCTGTGTTCAGGCGGGTCACATTCTGTGCATCGATTACAAGTAATGATGTAGGGGTTTCTGTGTTCAGTTGGGTCACATTCTGTGCATCGGTTACAAGTAATGATGTAAGGGTTCTGTGTTCAGGTGGGTAACACTCTGTGCATCAGTTACAAGTATTGATGTAGGGGTTCTGTGTTCAGGTGGGTTACATACTGTGCATCAGTTACAAGTAATGGTTTAGGGGTTCTGTGTTCAGGTGGGTTACATTCTGTGCATCAGTTACAAGTAATGATGTAGGGGTTCTATGTTCAGGTGGGTTACATTCTGTGCATCAGTTACAAGTAATGATTTAGGGTTCTGTGTTCATGTGTGTTACATTCTGTGCATCAGTTACAAGTAATGATGTAGAGTTTCTGTGTTCAGGTGGATTACATTCTGTGCATCAGTTACAAGTAATGATGTAGGGGTTCTCTGTTTAGGTGGGTTGCATTCTGTGCATCAGTTAACAAGCAATGATGTAGGGATCTTTGTTCAGGTGGGTTACACTCTGTTCATCAGTTACAAGTGATGCAGGGGGTTCAGTGTTCAGGTGGGTTACATTGTGTACATCAGTTACAAGAAATGATGTAGGGGTTCTGTGTTCAGGTGAGTCACATTCTGTGCATTATTTACAAGTAATGATGTAGGGGTTCTGTGCTCAGGTGGGTTACATTTTGTGCATCAGTTACAAGTAATGATGTAGGGGTTCTGTGTTCAGGTGGGTTACATTCTGTACATCAGTTACAAGTAATGATGTAGGGGTTCTGTGTTCAGGTGTGTCACATTCTGTGCATAAGTTACAAGTAATGATGTAGGGGTTCTGTTTTCAGGTGAGTAACATTCTGTGCATCAGTTACAAGTAATGATGTAGGGGTTGTGTGTACAGGTTGGTCACATTCTGTGCATCTGTTACAAGTAATGATTTAAGGGTTCTGTGTTCAGGTGGGTTACATTCTGTACATCAGTTACAAGTAATGATGTAGGGGTTCTGTTTTCAGGTGGGTCACATTCTGTGCATCAGTTACAAGTAATGATGTAGGGGTTCTGTGTTCAGGTGGGTTACATTCTGTGCATCAGTTACAAGTAATGATTTAGGGGTTCTGTGTTCAGGTGGGTTACATTCTGTGCATCAGTTACAAGTAATGATGTAGGGGTTCTATGTTCAGGTGGGTTACATTCTGTGCATCAGTTACAAGTAATGATGTAGGGTTTCTGTGTTCAGGTGGATTACATTCTGTGCATCAGTTACAAGTAATGATGTAGGGGTTCTGTGTTCAGGTGGGTTGCATTCTGTGCATCAGTTACAAGTAATGATGTAGGGGTTCTTTGTTCATGTGGGACATTCTGTTCATCACGTACAAGTGATGCAGGGTGTACAGTGTTCAAGGTGGTTATATTCTGTACATCAGTTACCAGAAATGATGTAAGGTTCTGTGTTCAGGTGGGTCACATTCTGTGCATTAGTTACAAGTAATGATGTAGGGGTTATGTGCTCAGGTGGGTTACATTTTGTGCATCAGTTACAAGTAATGATGTAGGGGTTCTGTGTTCAGGTGGGTTACATTCTGTGCATCAGTTACAAGTAATGATGTAGGGGTTCTTTGTTCAGGTTGGTTACATTCTGTACATCAGTTACAAGTAATGATGTAGGAGTTCTGTGTTCAGGTGTGCAACATTCTGTGCATCAAGTAAAAGTAATGATGAAGGGTTCTGTGTTCAGGTGGGTTACATTCTGTGCATCAGTTGCAAGTAATGATGTTGGGGTTCTGTGTTCAGGTGGGTCACATTCTGTGCATCTGATTCAAGCTATGATGTAGGGGTTCAGTGTTCAGGTTGGTCACATTCTGTGCATCAGTTACAAGTGAGGATGTAGGAGTTTCTGTGTTCATTTGGGTCTCATTCTGTGCATCGGTTACAAGTAATGTTGTAGGGGTTCTGTTTTCAGGTGGGTTACGTTCTGTGCATCGGTTACAAGTAATGATGTAGGGTTTTTTTGTTCAGGTGGGTTACATTCTGTACATCAGTTACAAGTAATGATGTAAGGGTTCTGTGTTCAGGTGGGTCGGATTCTGTGCATCAGATACAAGCGATGATGTAGGGGTTCAGTGTTCAGGTGGGTCACATTGTGTGCAACAGTTACAAGTGAGGATGTAGGGTCTCTGTGTTCAGGCTGGTCACATTCTGTGCATCGATTACAAGTAATGATGTAGGGGCTTCTGTGTTCAGTTGGGTCATATTCTGTGCATCGGTTACAAGTAATGATGTAGGGTGTCAGTGTTCAGGTGGGTTACATTCTGTGCATCAGTACAAGTGATGATGTAGTGGTTCTGTGCTCAGGTGGATCACTTTCTGTGCATCAGTCACAAGTAATGATTTAAGGGTTCTATGTTCAGGTGGGTTTCATTCTGTGCATCAGTTACAAGTAATGATGAAAGGGTTCTGTTTTCAGGTGGGTTACATTCTGTGCATCAGTTACAAGTAATGATGTAGGAGTTCAGTGTTCAGTTGGGTTACATTCTGTGCATCGGTTACAAGTAATGATGTAGGGTTCTGTGTTCAGGTTGGTCACATTCTGTGCATTAGTTACAAGTAATGATGTAGAGGTTCTATATTCAGGTGGGTAACATTCTCTGCATCAAGTGAAAGTAATGTTGAAGGGGTTCAATGTTCAGGTGGGTTACATTCTGTGTATCAATTACAAGTAATGATGTTGGGGTTCTGTGTTCAAGTGAGTCACATTCTGTGCATCGGATACAAGCGATGATGAAGGGGTTTTGTGTTCAGGCAGGTCACATTCTGTGCATCCAGTACAAGTAATGATGTAGGGGTTCTGTGTTCAGGTGGGTCACATTCTGTGCATCAGTTTCAAGTAATGATGTTGGAGTTCTGTGTTCAGGTGGGTTACATTCTGTGCATCAGTTACAAGTAATGGTTTTGGGGTTCTGTGTTCAGGTAGGTTTCATTCTGTGCATCAGTTATAAATAATGATGTATGGGTTCTGTGTTCAGTTGGGTTACATTCTGTGCATCAGTTACAAGTAATGATGTTGTTGTACTTTGTTCAGGTGGGTTACATTCTCTACATCAGTTAAAAGTAATGATGTAGCGGTTCTGTGTTCAGGTGGGTAACATTCTGTGCATCAGTTACAAGTAATGATGTAAGGTTTCTGTTTTCAGGTGGGTCACATTCCGTGCATCAGTTACAAGTAATGATGTAGGGTTCTGTGTTCAGGTGGGTTACATTCTGTGCATCAGTTACAAGTAATGATGTAGGGGTTCAGTGTTCAGTTGGGTTACATTCTGTGCATCAGTTACAAGTAATGATGTAGGGGTTCTGTGTTCATGTGTGTCACATTCTGTGCATTAGTTACAAGTAATGATGTAGAGGTTCTGTGTTCAGTTGGGTAACATTCTGTGCATGAAGTAAAAGTAATGATGAAGGGGTTCTGTGTTCAGGTGGTTACATTCTGTGCATCAGTTACAAGTAATGGTGTAGGGGTTCTGTGTTCAAGTGGGTCACATTCTGTGCATCGGATACAAGCGATGATGAAGCGGTTCAGTGTTCTGGTGGGTCACATTTTGTGCATCAGTTACAAGTGATGATGTAGGGGCTCTGTGTTCAGGCGGGTCACATTCTGTGCATCGATTACAAGTAATGATGTAGGGGTTTCTGTGTTCAGTTGGGTCACATTCTGTGCATCGGTTACAAGTAATGATGTAAGGGTTCTGTGTTCAGGTGGGTAACATTCTGTGCATCAGTTACAAGTAATGATGTAGGGGTTCTGTGTTCAGGTGGGTTACATACTGTGCATCAGTTACAAGTAATGGTTTAGGGGTTCTGTGTTCAGGTGGGTTACATTCTGTGCATCAGTTACAAGTAATGATGTAGGGGTTCTATGTTCAGGTGGGTTACATTCTGTGCATCAGTTACAAGTAATGATTTAGGGTTCTGTGTTCATGTGTGTTACATTCTGTGCATCAGTTACAAGTAAAGATGTAGAGTTTCTTTGTTCAGGTGGATTACATTCTGTGCATCAGTTACAAGTAATGATTTAGGGGTTCTCTGTTTAGGTGGGTTGCATTCTGTGCATCAGTTACAAGCAATGATGTAGGGGATCTTTGTTCAGGTGGGTTACACTCTGTTCAACAGTTACAAGTGATGCAGGGTGTTCAGTGTTCAGGTGGGTTACATTGTGTACATCACTTACAAGAAATGATGTAGGGGTTCTGTGTTCAGGTGAGTCACATTCTGTGCATTATTTACAAGTAATGATGTAGGGTTTCTGTGCTCAGGTGGGTTACATTTTGTGCATCAGTTACAAGTAATGATGTAGGGTTCTGTGTTCAGGTGGGTTACATTCTGCACATCAGTTACAAGTAATGATGTAGGGGTTCTGTGATCAGGTGTGTCACATTCTGTGCATAAGTTACAAGTAATGATGTAGGGGTTCTGTTTTCAGGTGAGTAACATTCTGTGCATCAGTTACAAGTAATGATGTAGGGGTTGTGTGTACAGGTTGGTCACATTCTGTGCATCTGTTACAAGTAATGATTTAAGGGTTCTGTGTTTAGGTGGGTTACATTCTGTACATCAGCTTCAAGTAATGATGTAGGGGTTCTGTTTTCAGGTGGGTCACATTCTGTGCATCAGTTTCAAGTAATGATGTTGGAGTTCTGTGTTCAGGTGGGTTACATTCTGTGCATCAGTTACAAGTAATGGTTTTGGGGTTCTGTGTTCAGGTGGGTTACATTCTGTGCATCATTTACAAGTAATGATGTAGGGGTTCTATGTTCAGGTGGGTTACATTCTGTGCATCAGTTACAAGTAATCATGTAGTGTTTCTGTGTTCAGGTGGATTACATTCTGTGCATCAGTTACAAGTAATGATGTAGGTGTTCTGTTTTCAGGTGGGTTGCATTCTGTGCATCAGTTACAAGTAATGATGTAGGGGTTCTTTGTTCCAGTGGCTTACATTCTGTTCATCATGTACAAGTGATGCAGGGTGTACAGTGTTCAGGTGGGTTATATTCTGTACATCAGTTACCAGAAATGATGTAAGGGTTCTGTGTTCAGGTGGGTCACATTCTGTGCATTAGTTACAAGTAATGATGCAGGGGTTCTGTGCTCTGGTGGGTTACATTTTGTGCATCAGTTACAAGTAATGATGTAGTTGTTCTGTGTTCAGGTGGGTTACATTCTGTGCATCAGTTACAAGTAATGATGTAGGGGTTCTTTGTTCAGGTGGGTTACATTCTGTACATCAGTTACAAGTAATGATGTAGGAGTTCTGTGTTCAGGTGTGCAACATTCTGTGCATCAAGTAAAAGTAATGATGAAGGGGTTCTGTGTTCAGGTGGGTTACATTCTGTGCATCAGTTACAAGTAATGATGTAGGGGTTCTGTGTTCAGGTGGGTCACATTCTGTGCATCTGATTCAAGCTATGATGTAGGGGTTCAGTGTTCAGGTTGGTCACATTCTGTGCATCAGTTACAAGTGAGGATGTAGGAGTTTCTGTGTTCATTTGGGTCTCATTCTGTGCATCGGTTACAAGTAATGTTGTAGGGGTTCTGTTTTCAGGTGGGTTACGTTCTGTGCATCGGTTACAAGTAATGATGTAGGGTTTTTTTGTTCAGGTGGGTTACATTCTGTACATCAGTTACAAGTAATGATGTAAGGGTTCTGTGTTCAGGTGGGTCGGATTCTGTGCATCAGATACAAGCGATGATGTAGGGGTTCAGTGTTCAGGTGGGTCACATTGTGTGCATCAGTTACAAGTGAGGATGTAGGGGTTCTGTGTTCAGTTGGGTCACATTCTGTGCATCAATTACAAGTAATGATTTAGGGATTTCTGTGTTCATTTGGGTCTCATTCTGTGCATCGGTTACAAGTAATGATGTTGGGGTTCTGTGTTCAGATGGGTTACGTTCTGTGCATCAGTTACAAGTAATTATTTAGGGGTTCTGTGTTCACGTGGGTTATATTCTGTGCATCAGTTACAAGTAATGATGTCGGGTTTCTGTGTTCAGGTGGATTACATTGTGTGCATCAGTTACAAGTAATGATGTTGGGGTTCTATGTTCATGTGGGTTAACTTCTGTGCTTCATTTACAAGTAATTATGCAGGGGTTCTGTGTTCAGGTGGGTTACATTCTGTGCATCAGTCCTTTACTTCAATTTCACTCAGATGTACAAGATCATCAGTATTAATGTATTTTCTGTACTTTACAACAGAACAAAAGGAGCTCAGACTGGTTGGTGGAGGAGGAGAATGTGCTCGCAGGTTGAAAGTTTTTTACAATTGTACTTGGGGGACAGTATGTGATGGCAACTGGGACCTAGCTGACGCCAATGTGGTCTGCAACCAGCTCAAGTGTGTAGCAGCAATAAGTGCTAATGGTTCTGCTTCATATGGTGAAGGGGCTGGTCCAATTTGGTTGGATGATGTGAGGTGTTTGGGGAATGAATCCGTTCTTTAGGACTGTCCTTTCGGAGGCTGGGGAAAACATAACTGCCGACACAGGGAGGATGCAGGAGTTCTGTGTTCAGGTAGGTCCCTAACTCCTTAATTCATAAGGAAAAGTTTGTGATTTCATTAAGATTTTCATGAATGATTATCTTAGAAAAATTTTTTTTTTTATCAGGCAAAGTTTCTTCCTGTGTGGGAGGGGATGCTATTTGTCTCATTCACAAAAGGTCCTGACTGAACATTTCACTAAATTAAAATAGACTAATTTTCTGAAATGGGCATTTGAGAAATGTAAACTGGTTCAAAACCAGTGTATGTAAATACTATATGTTAATGAACATTACTAGTAATAACTGGTAATGATTTAAGCAATAAGGCATGACCAGGAGTTATGTTAATGGTAGCTAATCACCCTCTAGGGGTGTAATGTGGCATGAGGCATAGCCAAGTGCCACATGCCCCTAGAGGGTAATTAACAGGGAAACACCACTGGAGGTTGACAATGAATTTGCTGACCTCCCACACAATGACAGCATAGTACCAACACTGGTATTGTGCCATCCCAAAATGATATGGTTTTTGTGGGGGGCCATGCCCCAGCACCCTCCCATATGGAAAGCTCTGCCTCACGCACCCCCTGGATGTCTATATAATCAACTCCATATCTGAGTTGTTCCAGGAAGGGGGCAGAACAATGGGAGAAAGGCATCACCCAAAATCAGAACATTAATGTGACTTTCGCTGTAATGGTCTGTCTTCGGGATTCACTGATGGGGTGTCATGTTGGAGGGGGTAACCAATTAACAGACAATTAACATAACCCTGGGAGTGCCTTATTGCTGTTATAATAATGTTTTTTATGTTGTCTTGCTCCTGCACAAGAAACATGTTGAGGTAACTTTGGAATAGCAGGTTTTGGAGGCGCAGTCCTTTTGTGGCCTGTGGCGCCACTGCTTTTTGGGGCTGGGCTCCGTGGCAAGAATTAGATTGCACACTATCTATGACAGCAGTGCAAAAGCATGCCACCACCTTGAAAGGTTTTAGCTGCTGCAATGAGGGAGCTCCACCTCATTGCAGGGTGTGCCTTTCCCAGTGTAACAATTCAGTGTGACATGGTGGCGGCTGAGCCGTCCACCTCGCACAGTCCCCAGAAAAGCCGATGTAGGAGGGTGCCCTATCCCCCATCAGCATCATCATGCCCTCCTCCCCTGTTCATTTGCCAATGGAGGAGCCCCATCCCCATCAGCATCATCCCTCCAAAACACTCTTTTATTTGTTGACAGGGTGCGCAATCCCCATCGGCTCCAGTCCCCCCCAAAAAAACATGCTGGTGACACCCCCCATCCCCAGTTCATTTGCCGACAGAGGAGTTCAATCCCCATCTGCATCCTCTCCCAACACTCTTTTTTTTTTTGCCAATGGGGTGCCCAATCCCCGTCAGCTCCAGTCCCCCCCAAAAGAAGACTTGCAGGTGACATGCTGGGTGCCTACCTGAGTGTGTCAAATGAACCTGTATAAAAAAAAAAACCTTCCCAAGATTTCTTTTTTCGTCTAAAGTAGAAAACGGTCCCTCACAGTCTGCAGCCCCTTCCCCCAATCCGCGCCCACCGACTGCATGCCCCACCTCCCCACACCCCCTTTCACCCCATACTTGCCTCCGGAGCCTGGCACAATGATCTTCTGTGGACTGGGAACACGTCTGCACTCTTCAAAGCTGACTGAAAACTGAAGAAATGCTGTATATATATATATATATATATATAATGGCATAAATATTTTTTTTTTTTACTTTGATGCATATCTTGGGCATTTTGGGGAATTTTGCCACCAAATTTTCAACATGGGGTTATTGCGACCCCTCCTCATGAATTCTGTTACTGTCATGGCATTATTCAGTCCTAAAAGGTGATTTTGCAGTCACTGCATGGAATCACCCTTCGGGACCAGTTAACAAAATGACAGTGCCACTATTCATAAGGTGGCCTCTCAAAAAGCCTATGTTGCAAATTTGGTGAAAAAAATTTAAAAAAATCACTGTTGTACCAGCGTGCATTGCACTGTTTCCACGCAAGTTCATAACTTCACAAATCTGTATTATTTTCACTCCAGATTTTCAACATTGGCATTTTTCTACACCTCATTATGAACAGTACAGCTGTCATTTTTCACATCCTGGCCGAAATGTGTTTTCGCACTTCCGACGCAGAATAGCTTGGTCACTGTGGGAAATCAGTGTTTGGGACAGATTAAGAAAATAATAGTGACTCTGTTCATGAGCAGAGTTCTTAAAATGTTTATGTTGAAACTTAGGTGACAAACATCAATAAAATGACTGTTTTACAAGCGTGCATTGTGCAGTTTCCACGCACGCTCGTAACTTTGATCATTTTTGATATTTTTACTGCAGATTTTCACCATTGCCATTTTTTCACACCTCCTTGTGAAGAGTACAGCTTTCATTTTCCACATACTACCTGAACTGTGTTTTCACACATCCGGCGTACAGTGGCACAGTCATTGTAGGAAAACAATGTTCATAACAGAGTAAGAAAATCACAGTACCACTGTTCATTAGCAGAGGTCTCAAATTGGCTGTGTTGAAAATTTGGTGACAAAATCCCATAAAATTACTATATTACAAGCGTGCGTTATGCAGTGTCCATGCACAGTCATAAGTTCGAGAATTTGTAATATTTTCACTCCAGATTTTCAACATTGTCATTTTTGCACACCTTCTTATGAACAGTTCAGCTGTCACTTGTCACATACTGCCTGAAATGTAGTTTCGCATATCTGGCGCACAATCACACGGTTGCTGTGGGAAATCAATGTTTGGACACATTAAGATAATCATAGTGCCACTGTTCATGAGCAAAGATCTCAAAATGGCTATGTTAAAAATTTGGTGAAATAATTCCACTAAACAACTGTGTTACGAGTGTGCGATGTGCAGTTTTCACACACGCTAGTGACTTTGAGAACATTTAATTTTTTCACTCCAGATTTCCCACATTGCCATTTCTTCTCAACTCCTTATCAGTGGTGCAGCTGACATTTTCATGTGGTGCAGAATGGCACGGTCACTGTGGGAAATCAACGTTCGAGACAGATTAACAAAAATCACAGGGGCACTGTTCATGAACAGAGGTCCCAAATGCTTTCATGAGGTACGGTCACAAAAAGGCCATGTTTTAAAATTTGGAATGCAGTTACCAACACACAACAGGGCATTAGGCTTTCTAATCATTACATTTCACCCTGTACAGACCAACAGGCATCAGGGGTGTTATTTTGTATTGTCTGCTGTACTGCTCATGCCATTGGTCCTCCACCTCCACCCTGCAGCCACTGACAAGTATTGAGGTGTGCCTTGGACTCTTGAACCTCAAAGTTCAACCCATTCTCCTATGCTGCACCCATCTCAATGTACTTCCTTATGAAATGGGGTGAGTATAAGGCCAGATGACCCCAAGGCACAACACAACACTTGTCAGACTCTGCAGGGAAGGGTGAGGTGAAATAGCATGAGAGTTATGGCCAGTGACCTGAACGCACACACCAATGCCTGTCCTTCTCTGCAGGATGGGGTGGGGTTGATGTCAGTTCTGTACTTCACTGCTACAGTACTTCTGTTATGCGTCTTTCTAACTCCTGCATTACCAATGCCAAAACCAACAAGACAACATGCGGCATTAACAAATGCTTGTTTTATTTTATATTTATATATTTTTTTAATTTTATTCTTTGGTAACGAGGTAAGGCCCATTAGGCACAAGTGCCTGTTTTCAGGGGTGACCTGGGAGCACTGGGTAGTTAAGTGACTTGCTTAAAGTCACATAGTATGCAAGTGGAGGTTGTGAAAATCAAACTCAGGTCTGGTCTGCTGGATGTATCCAGCTCATTCAAACCTTGTTTCTCTAACCTCTAGGCTATACTGCCAGTGTTAAATCTTGCTCAGCAAATACTGTAGTTAAGTTGTACCTGAATGTAATAAAAGATTAACATAACGCTGTTAGGATGATTACAGCCAAACAGAAAGCTTCATTTTTCAAACCCTTTTTATAATTACATTTGTTTGAGAAGTGGAGTTTTCATCATGGTGTATGGTTCTTTTTTTTGTAAAGGTTAAAGTACCACATACAGCATACAATGTCTACAGGAGAACTTTGACAAATAAAATGCTTAGACACCATTAAGCTTATACTGTATTCCACAGTGAGGTGCTTTACAAGCGCTAATGCATGTAATCACCTTGCAGGCTCTGTCGGCAGCATAACATGAGCGGGTCATCTGGCAGCACTCCTGGAATGATTGCATTAGCTTATAAATCACTAAATTAATTCTGTATTTCTTCCCCAGCTATATATTACTGAGGCCATATACATAAAAACTGGATCTTTGTCCAGTAAAAATGCTTCCGCTCCTGTCGCTTATTTACCACCTGAGGTCATGAACCTTGCTTGTAACGTCACAGTCATTCCCATGGCAACAGGCTGTGACATTACAACAACCGAGAATTATGACTTCAAGTGAGGAATAAGCTGAAAGGGGAAAGATGTACACTAAGGGATAATGATCCTGGGCCTGGTTTTCAAATGTATCTGTCCAAATTCTGACCATTACTGTTTTCAATTGGCAAATCCAGCCATACTGTTAGACCATCTATTGGGCAAAACATTATGCAAGTCATATTTGCTTCCTTTCTTTACTGCAGATTGTTACTTTTCATGTCAGAGGGACACAGCTTTTGAAAATAGTGGGGAGGCTGTTTATACACATGGGGGATGTAGATATACAGTGTGTGTAGCATGTGCTACCATAAATATCAGACCCTTGTGGAACCTCTGCACCCCTCCATCAGGTTTCTACTGATTTCTTCAGTGTTAAACTAATAAGGAGGAGAGACATAGAGAATGTACATGAAATTCAAGCTGAATGGTGTCTCAGTATTATGTTTTTCAAATTTTCCCTGATATAGCCGCAGCTCGTTAAAGACAACTCTGTTTACTTTTTTTTATTTGTAGATCATTCCGGGAGAAGAGCTATTGGTCAAAACAGGGATTCTAACTTTCTTTTCTTTTTCAGGGTGAATTTAATTAAACTGTTTGGTTGCATTTATAGTCTGTAAATTGATGTAAGTCTTGGTTATTGAATTTTATACAACACTTAAAATGATTCACAACACAGTAAATGCAGTTTATTCCTGACACATTATTTAACACCTGATGTCTTGAGTATTTTTAATTTTTTATTTATGGAAATGTTTCACCAGGAAGGCACCCTGAACAACAAGTTGCTTATCTCCTGGTGTGACCTTTGGGGAAGGGAGCAAGGGGAAAGTACATACAACTTATAAAGAACAGAATAGAATATAGGAACAGACAAGCACATGTTGAAACATGTGACCAATACATGTGATACAGCAATGTCATCACATACAGGATTACAACAGTACAACAAGGTTTGGTGAAATGATAAATGAACAAAATGTAAGTGCAGGATTAATGTAACATACATGCTACTGCATAGATTATGGTGCAGTCATGACTGAGGTTATGACTCATGGTAGCAGGTGCAGTTAAGAGAGAGAAAATTATGCATGGAAGAGGAGAGGGAATGAGAGGAAGAGGAGTGGTGTATTTGCAGGGGAAGGGCATTCCAGATTTTTTGGGAAATGATGGATGACAGCAAACTGCCCGGCCAGTGTAGAACAGAGGGGGATTGAAAAGGTGCGTAAGTCTGAAGATCATAAGGAGTGAGAAGGAGGGGGAGAGGTAGACAGAAAAGAGGATAGGTATTAATCAATCAATCAATATTTTATTTGTATAAGGTGCCCTTCCTATGCTCATGGCACCTTTATAGTACAGAAAAAAAACACAAAATTTTACAATTTAAAACAGATAAAAACATATCAATATACACATTAATTGATTCCTGAGAATGCCTGGTTAAATAGATGGGTCTTCAACAGTTTTTTAAAACCCTCTGCAGTCTGGCTCTCTAGTATCTGGCAAGGTAAAGAATTCCACTGGGTAGGTGCCATAAAGGCAAAAGATCTTCCTCCTGATGTTTTTAGGGATACCCTGGGAATCTCTAGCAATCCCTTGCCAGAGGATTGGAGTGAATGGGTGGGGCAGTAAGGATATAAGAGTTCTTTCAGGTAGTGGGGTCCCTGCTCATGTAGGGCTATATAGGTCAACAACATGACCTTGAAGGTAATCCACCACTGTACTGGCAGCCAGTGCAGTTCACGCAGCACAGGTGTTATATGACTAGATCTAGAAGTTCCAGTCAACAGCCTGGCCATCACATTCTGCAGTAGCTGCAAGCAGTGGATAGCTATCCCTGGGAGCCCTAGGTAGACAGCATTGCAGTAATCAAAATGACTGGTGACAAAGGTGTGGACCAAGGTAGGAAGATCTTTGGGTGGGACTAGGTGCTTCACCCTGGCTATGTTTCTTAGATGGTAATAGGAGGATTTCACTACAGCCAAAACTGCACCATCAGGGTCAGACCTTCATCAAATACCATGCCCAGGTTTCACACTTGGCCTGAGGTAATGAGCGAGGTCCCCCCAAGATTTATTCCTGAGGGTTTCCCTTCCCATGCCCCTGTTGTCCTATAACCAGGGTCCACCACCAATATCTCTGTTTTTCCTGAGTTCAACTGAAGCCAGCTGGCACTCATCCAGTTCTGAATCTCTAGTAGGCAGTTATTAAACACCACAGCAGAATTTAATTCCTGTTCAGTCACAAAAGATATATACAGTTGAGAATCATCAGCATAGTAAAGAAAACTCAACCCGTACTGTCTTATAATGTCCCCTAATGGAAGCATGTACACCACAAATAACATGGGGACAGCACTGAGCACTGTGGAACCCCACAGGCTAGCCCCTGAGGGACTGAGGAATAAATCCCTGATACCACTCTCTGGGATCTACCCTCGAGAAAAGACCAAAACTAACTGAGGACTGCCCCTCTCAGTCCACAGAAGAACCACAGGTGCTCGAACAGCACCCCATGATCCACGGTGTCAAATGCTGCTAAGAGATCAAGGAGAACCAAGATGGAATGGGCTCTCTGATCTCTTGCCATCAGAAGGTCATTAAGTACCTGTGCCAGGGCTGTTTTGGTGCTATGCCTTTTTCTGAAGCCAGACTGGAGAGGGTTGTAGATATTGTGATTAGTTAAATGGTCTTCCAGCTGCAGAGCGACCACCTTCTCAATAACTTTCCCTACAAAGGGTAGGTTCGAGATTGGTCTGTAGTTAGCTGGACAGTCGGGGTCAAGGGAGGTTTTTTTTTAAAAGAGGGTGCACTACTGCCTCCTTTAAGGGATCTGGAAAGATCCCTCTCTCCAATGAAACCCCCACTATCTCAGCAAGGACTGAGCCGATAACTTCTACACACCCACTAGTATGTGTGTAGGGCCCAGATCCAAACTACAGTAGGTTTGTCGTAGAGTCTAGATGATCCTCACTACCACACAATTGATCAATGCATGGCTCAGTGGGAAGGCACTGTCTGATCTCATCCCTGATGGTAGACACCTTGTCAGCAAAGAACTGTGCAAACTCCTCACACTGCATTTGTGACAATGCTCGACAAGAATGAAAACAGGCTGGACTGCACAGTCTGTCCGCAGTCCATAAGAGCTGTGCTGGATTGTTCTTTGCCGTAGCAATTTCCCTGGACAAGAACTTTGCCTTCTTATGGGAAATTGGCGATGAAGTGTGCAACCTCCTTCAGGAACTCCCTCCCATCACCTGGTGGACGGTAAATGAGAAGGGTCCTGTAGCCTACACCTGCACCCACTATACACTCAAAGGACTTGGTCATTCCAACTGGCACCTCCCTGAGACCCAGTTCCTGGCTACAACAGACAGCAACCCCCCCGTGCCCGACAGTCCTCTCTCGGGCAGTGAATCACCGAGAAACCAGCTGGAATGGCAGCCTCCAAAATGGGGCCAGCACTTTCGTCTGACCAGGTCTCAGTGATACAAGCCAGGTCTCAGTGATACAAGCCAGGTCAGCAGATGCCATGGGATCTGCAACCACTGCAGTCTTATTTTTAATTGACCTGGCATTGCTTAATACCGGCAGAAAGGGACTGGTGTGCAGGGGTGGCCCCACTTCCTGCCTGACCAAGTCAGAACCCTTGGGTATGGGCACAAGGTAAAGGTAACATCATTCCTATATCCATTTTTCTCCACTGCACCTCCCAGTCTTCACTGTCCCAATCCATCCACTCCTTTCCCATTCCCCTCGAGAGTTCCAGGACCCCCCGTTCCTTCCACTCCCTCGTCTCCTCAAGATACCGAAGGCACGACATCTAGAGTAAACTTCAAATGAGAGTGGTGGATGAACAAATGGGCAGAGGTCCCTTAATCTCATGGGTGAGTACTGCCTGACTATATTCCCAACTCCCCAGCACATATTGCATTTACTCCGATACACCCCAGTATTAACTCAATCACTCTCCCACTCACTGACCCCCTCCCACCTAATCTAATTCTTCTTAAAACTCTTACAAATAAATACACCCCTGTTCTAAACTAAAATTAACCCTTATTACAGTCACTTTCTAACCCTTCACAGTGCTCTCACCATGGTGGGGTGAACTTTAGAACACCCCAGCCCCTCCCCAAGAGGCTGAAACTTTAAAGTCACAAGAAGTACTTGAAGCACTATAATCAGCTTATCAGACACCTTTGTTAAAAGTATATTTCATCAGCTCTGCATGTCCAGCAAGCAGTGAAGTCTAAATTTCAATTCCTGAACCAAAGGCTTCAATTAAATAAAAGCAGATAAACAGTGTTACATGACGTTTAGACCCCCATGTACTCTCACTACCTGGGGGATCCAAAATAAGCAAAGTGAGCATGGGCACTCTCACTGCCAAAAATAATAATCGCTTGAATGAAAAGAAATTTTGATACCTTACCATTTATTTATTTTTTTTCCAAACTTCCTGGTAGACAAATCCTCCGGATGACAATCCAATTTTCCAGATGATGTCAACAGCCAGGAGGCCCTCTTTATCCGGGTCACCACCGGAAATATCTGCACCCTACAACCTTGACTCCCCACAGGCACCAGCCCACCAGCCGATACCCATGCAGAGCCTAGGAGACTACGGATCTACTGGCTGGCTCCCTGGAAAGTCCGAGCTCAGTTCTCCCATGTAGGGGCAGACTCAGGTGGCTAAACCACAACACAGGGTCCTCCTGCTGTCCTTGCAGAGGTTCGATTTGGAATCCAACATCCAAACAGTTGTCAGAATCCAGGTTGTTTCGGCAGTGCCCCAAAATAATGACATCACCTCCAAAAATAAAGAAAAGTTCTCATGTCCCACAATGTAATCCTCTCCAAACAGGTCTCTCTCATCCAGAAACTCAGACAAAAAGCCAAACAGCCCCACAGTGTAATCCTCTCAGGACAGTACTCACACACAAGTCTCTCTCATCCAAAGACCCACTCTCTCCATCATGGTCTCTTCTCATGTGGCTTTTACAGCTATCTCTTAATTAGAACCCACAAAACTAGTGGAGGGGCAGCAGCAAATTATACAAACTCAGAAACATTCCTCCCATGATCAGAATGGTAAAGGGTGCGGTCAAACAGCTCAAGTGCACACTTCGAAGTCAGCTGAGTGTCTCCCAGTAACACTCTAAGGTTAGACTTCACTGAACACTAGTTCTGGTTTTACAATAAGATCAAAAACTTTAAAAATAAAAAGAAAACAATGGAGAATGAAACAAACGAGCAAGTAAAAATGAGTACAAACAAATGCAGTTCATCAGTTTGCTCGCAGCACATCCAGCACGGTGGCCATCATGACTCCATCATGGAGGTAAAGAGCCAAGCCAGTGTTTCTAAATTAGTTTTGCACAGTGGGAGAGGTGCCTATTAAGAAGAGAAGGGAAAGCCAATGATCAGTAGAGGTCACAGTGGTGAGTACGTACAGTTAGAGTCCAGAGCAAAGTGGCAGAAAGAGTTGAAAAGGGGGTCCAATGTGAATAAGGCAGAGATGGGAGTGGCACTGTAGACTACATCACAGTAGTCAAAAATAAGGAGAATCATCTTTTGGACAATCTCATGCCTGTCCGTAAGAGGAATGCAATTACGGTTCCTGTACAGGGCACCAAGATAGGGGCACAGCTTTTTCAGGATGGCATCAATATGCCCAGAGAAGGTGAGGTTTTGGTATAGCCAGACCCCAAAGAGTCTAAAAGAGGAGGTATACTCTAGCAGTATCCCATCGAGAGTGTGAAAAGTGGGTAGAATGGGAAGCCTAGCAAGTCTTTGCCAAGTGCCAAAGGCCATAGAGACTGTTTTATTGGTGTTTAGAAAGAGCTGATGTGTTGCAAGCCAGTGCTGGAGCTTATTAAAGTCAAGTTGTAGTCTGGATTCAACATCTGTGGGAGGCTGGCCAGAGGCGAACAACACAGTTTCATCAGCATACATGTGTATAGAGGTGGAGGAGAAGACTGACAGCAGGTCATTTAAAAAAATGGAGAAGGGTAGAGGGAGGAGCACAGAGCCCTGCGGTACTCCAGTGAGGATTTGGCGTGGGGGGGAAGGACTCTGCTGTTCTAACTGAGTGTGTCTGCCCTGTGAGAGAGTCCCTAAACCAATAAGTAGCAGAAGGTGATAGTCCTGCTGAGGAGAGTGATTGGAAAAGCAGGGTGTGGGAAACCGTGTTGAACGCTTTGGCGAGGTCGACAAAAATGGCAGAGGTAATCAGGCCCTTATCCATTCCTGAGAAGACTGAATCAGTAAGCATGAGTAAGGAGGTAGTGGTAGAATGATTTTTCTAAAATCCAGATTGGAAAGGGGTGAATAACTTTCATTCTGAGAGGAAGGGAAAGATTTGGGAAAGAACTAGATTTTATTGGGAGTTTAGCAAGGGTGAGTAGCAGGGAAAAAGGGCGATAGTAAAGGAGGTGAAGTCACCACCTTTGAGGAGAGGGAGGACAGCAGTATGTTTGAAGGACAAGGGGACCTGAGCTGTTGTAAAGGAGAGATTTAAAATTACTGAGAGAGAATGGGTAATAGCTGGGGCAGAGAGGGAGAGGAGTTTGTGGTCAAGTTCATCAGGAGAACTGCCTTTAGATGGGTTAATGGCCAGCAAGACAGTAAGGGTGTTGGCAGGTGAGACTGAGGAGAATGAGAACTTTTGGGAGTCTCAAGAATGGAAGTGGTTACTATTTTCAGTATTTGAGGGGGGATGGCACAGTTGGGTAGGTGGGGAGAAAGGCTAGTTGGGCCGTGGTATACGTTGTGAAGTAAGAACTGAATTCATCCGCCACCGAAGCATGATCATTTATTATGGAGTTATTTATTTTAAGGACAAGAGTGGGAGTGGGAGTGGGAGGGGGATGAGAAGAGGGCATGGACAACTTTCCAAAATTTGGATGAGCAGTTATGGTTTATGTGAAAGGTGGAGCTGAAATACTCAGCTTTGGCTAACCTAGTAGCTTTGGTGCAAACATTGTTGAGTTTACGGTATGTATTAAAGCCAATTGGTAGCTTTGTTGCATTGTGTTTTCTCCGTGCTTTGTCACGTTCTCTAAGGCAGGCCAGCAGCTTGGGGGTAACCCAAGGGACATGGTTGCCTCTCACTCTGATGTGCTTGTATGGGGCATAATGATTCCAAATGTCGAGGAATGCCTCTTTAAAGTATGTTAGGGTATCATCCACATGGGTAGTGCAGGTAATCGGAGCCCAGTCAGAGTTTACTAGGTCGTAGTGGAGTGGTGCTAAGTCGAGGGATTTGTACGAGTCAGTGAGTAGGATTTTATGGAGAAATTCAGGCCTGTGAACTTTCCAGACCAGGTATATCACATGATGGTTGCTAAGGGCATCTGGAAGGATACCTGATTTGACGATGCAATGTGGGTGGGAGGTGACGGCCCAGTCAAGCAATGTGTGATTTTGAGATTTAGCATTTAGGCGAGTTGGTTCTTGGATGAGTTATGTTGTTTTTTGCTGTATTTTGAGAGGATGACAGCTAGTTCAGATTGAAATCACCCATGATGAAAAGTTTACCTGATTGCAAGTGGGATACAATGGTGGTAGTGAGGTTGGTGGCCACAGAGGGGGGAAGGTTGGGGTGACAATAGATGCCCAAGTGTAATGGCCTGAAGTACAGTATAACACCACAGTAATATATACTAATGACCAACAAGTACATTCATATTAGAATCTCCCTACAATGCACATGACTTCACCAGTGATTTGACTAACATGTTCAAAGAAGACCTTAGTAATACATATGGCTGTTTTGTACTGTATTCTATGTATTGTACTGTGTTTAAATACCATTGTATTGTACTGCAGCTAAATAGCAGTGTAGTTTATTTAAGCAATAATGCATGACAGGGTGTGGGTTGTGCTGGGATAACCTCACACCTGGGAGGTTGGGCATGAGGCCGCAGGCCAGGTGCGTCCAATGTCCCAGAAGTGAGGTTATCCCAGCACAATCCACACCCTGGAGTGCATTATTGCTATTATACAACGGCTCATTGTTATATATAAAATAAAAAAATAATTTTAGAGGAGATGCAAAAAAAGAGAGCAGCCATAATGATATGAGCAACAGCCATAATGATGTGAGCAGCAGCCATAATGATGACAGTATACCCATGAGGTTGTGCTGGGATAACCTCACTGTGCCAAGGACATACTGACCAATCAGAGTCCAGGAAATTTTCTTGCCATTGTATAATTTTATATACTGTACGAAGTTTTATTGTACTGTACTGTACTGTACTGTATTGTATTGTACTGCACTGCATTGTATTCTGTGATATTGTATTGCATTGTTCTGCACTGTATTGCATTGCATTGTATTGTATTGTACTGTTTTGTATTGTATTGTATTGTATTGTGTTGTATTTTATCCTATCATATTGTATTGTATTGTATCGTATTGTATTATATTTTAATGCATTGTGTTCCACATCAAGTCAGCATAAATAAAATCACAACAGAGAAAAAAGCTGCCTGCAATGCAGTGAGGTGCAAATTCAGACAAGGAGACACAGCGATCATCGAAATGGCAATAGTGTGTTCCCCCCCCCCCATTGTGGGGGGCTTCTCTAACCACCACCCCCCACTTTAAATAACCAACTCTGGGGGAAGCACAACTTGGGAGGAGTTGAAAGTTGTAGGTCTCCTTTTCAGTGATCAGTGTGTTTCCACATCACTCTTTGTGCCTTGCTGTATTGTCGGCAGCCATTTTCCACATTGTATTTTTATTTTCACTGACTTGATGGGATACCATTGCATTGTGTTATATCACACTGTACTGTATTGTATTGCATTATACTGTATTGTGTTTTGTTGTATTGCAGCAATTGATAAATTATCTACTTGTTATTGCTAATCAGTTCTTCTTTGTTCAAGATCTGGAGTAGGGCAACTTGTGGCATTACTTTCACTTATACAGTGAGACATTACTAATCTTCTTAGGAAGAAATAAGATTACAAGTCATGTTTGCTTAAGTGCCCTGAATGTCTCAATGGAGTCTTACAGGTTCAGAGGTCTGGAGCAACTGTTTTAGTATATTAAAAATAAAACACTGTTATGTTTAAATAATTTTTCTGTTCCAGAATTCAAGATGTTGGTGCTGGATAGTGAAACCCATGACTGTGCAGGAACGCTGAAGGTGTATTACAATGGGACTTTGGGTGGTGTTTGCAATAACTATATGGATCATGTCACTATATCTGTTATATGTAAACATCTGGGATGTGGGGACAAAGGACATCTTGATTATGGACATGAATATTCATCTAGTTCTCCAGATGCTGGTCCAAACTGGATTGACCATATCAGATACAGAGGTCCCGAATCCCAGCTCTGGCAGTGTCCCTCCTCCCCTTGGAACCCAAATTCATGTCCTGACTCTGAAGTGGCTAAGCTTGTTTGTTCAGGTAAGGAAACAGGGCATGCTGCAGGCATTATCATAGGTATTATAGGAGGTAACAAGTCAAAAGCAGTTAGCCTTATTAGACTCAGCAATTTTACTTATTAAAAGTTTTCCCTATATATTCATCTATAGCTATTTTAAACAATTTCATGTTTGGACTGTTATCTATGGAATTTGATAATGAGTTCCATAAAGATACTATTCTTTAGTTGAACCAATTCCCTTTCTTAGTAGACTTATACAGTTCTCCTTTAAGTTGCTTATTATGACCTCTTAAATTTCTAACCATATTTTTAGCCTCAAACCTGAGCACTCCCACAGGTCATGATTTTCAAATACTCAAAAGACAAGACAGAGGTCACCTCGTAATTGTCTATACTCAAGCAGGAACAAGTCCAGCTCAGTTAGTGTTTGCTCATAATCCAAATGGGAAATATTATTAATTATTTTGGTAACTCTTTTAACTTTCTCCAATAGTATGACATCTTGTACTTTTTAGGGAGCCCAAAACTGCACACAGTACTCCAGGTGGGGTGGACCAAGGCTCCATACAATAGCATAATCACTTGTCTATCTTGACTTCTTATGTGTTTGAGTATACACTCCAAGATTTTGCTCCATCTAGTAGTCAGCTCTTTAGTGTGTTCAGAGAAAGATAGGGAGTTGGCAATGAACATACCTAGGTCTTTTTCTCTTTTGGTTGCTTCTAGCTGTATGCCATTGAAGAAATAAGTTGCCGTTTGATTATGTTTACCAAGGTGCTTAATCTTGCACTTGTCCTCATTAAAAATAACAACTTATGCTCAGTGGACCATATTGCTATATTATCTAGGTCTTCCCAGAATTTCTGACTGACTTCAACATTATCTACTACTGCCCCCCAGTTTTCTGTCACCCGTGAATTTATATATCCTTCTGCTAGGACCCACCACTGCTTTCTTCTCTCTTCTCTGAAGTTCCATCCCCTGCCCCACCAGCTTCTCCTTCACTCAGTCTCCCTGATTTCCAAATTCTGGTTAAACCTTCTCCCTTCCTACCTCTCTGAAAACCTCGCCCCCACTCCTGCCTCACCACACTCCTTTTGCTTTAGGGATTCCCACTGTTTCTCCCTTCCCAAACCGTCCTCTAATGTGGGTATGTTTGCCTCTCCTATCTGCTCCTTTCACTGTAGAACTCTTAACCTTATCTCATATTCCTCTGTTAGATCTCTGCTGTGCAACCTGCCCACCCCCGCATGTTCCCATTTTATTCTCATATTATGTACTGTTACTCAAGGTCCTCACTATTTATTATGTTAGGGTACTGCTTCCACTATCTAGTGTGTATTTTTCCCTGTATCTCAACTATCCTGCTATTGTACTGTACTACTGTATTGACTATGTCTGTAACCTCCCGGGTCATGCCTGAAAATAGTAATTTTAGGGCTAGTGCACCAACCTGGTAAATAAATAAAATATCTGTCAGCACTTGCATTTCTCTCTCATTATCAGCTGTGGATAAAGGTACAGACCTTTGCTATCCCATGCTGCTATCTCAAGTTATCATGCCATCTTTTTAGCACTTGTTGTGTTTTCTGTTTACTATGTTACCTGAGGATTAAGATACCCACTGCTGTTATCCCTTGAACCCCTTATCTTATGTATGATACTCATTTGTATATTTATGTATTGTTGTTTAGTATATTAAGGGTGTATCCTGTACACTGTTATCCTATTACCCTGTATTGTGGGCTGGCAGTATAGCCTGGAGGTTAGAGTAATGAGCTGTCAATGAGCATGGTACATCCAGCAGACCAGACCTTGGTTTGATTCCCACAACCTCCACTTGTATACTGTGTAACTCTAAGCAAGTCACTTAACTGCCCAGTGCTCCCAGCTCGCTCCTGAAAACAGGCGCTTGTGCCTAGTGGGCCTTACCCGGTTACCAAAGACTGAAAAAATAAAAAAATTCCCTGGGTCACACCTAAAAATGAGCCTTGGCTCAGCATCAGTCTTTTGGATGAGACGTTAAACCGAGGTCCCATCTGCCTGGATTGCTGGTAGTTCAGGTGGATGTTAAAGATCCCATGGCACTTATCGAAAAGAGTAGGGGAATTTCCCTGGTGTCCTGGCCAAATTTCCCTCCTTCACTAAAAAAAAAAAAAAATATCACCAACAGCTTAATCTGGTTCAAGGTCAGTTGGCATTCATTTGTATCCCCCTCCCCCGGGTCGTGCCTAAAAATAGGCAGGATTTGTCTAGTGCACTTACCCGGTCAACAAAAGCTAAATAAAAAATAAATGCCTTTCCTGGTTATTAATGCTTAAATAAATAAATAAATATCCAGGAGGATGTTTTCATTGTTGATATGTATATGTTAAAAAGCATTGGGCCCAATACTGAGCCCTGTGGCACCCCACTTGTAACAGTTCCCCAGTCAGAAAAATAGCCTCTAATTGCAACCCGTTGCTTTCTTCCATCCAGCAATGAATCTACACATTTGACAATATTACTACTGAAACCTAGTAAGGCTAGTTTTTCAACCAACTCTTTATGTGGAACTTTATTAAATGCTTTTGAATAATCTGAAAATTACAATGACAGGGAATCTTTCATCCAGGGCCTTACTTATTGCTTCAAAAATTGTTATATGTTTGCCTGGCATGATCTAAATGGTGTACACCCATGCTGTGTTACATCCACTATTGTTAACTCCTGTATTGCTTTTTCCATAATGTATTTTATAAATTGTTCTAGGATTTTGTCTGTAACAGAAGTTAGACTTATGAGTCTATAATTGTTGGTCTCATTTTTGGAGACTTTTTTGTGCACAGGTGTCACATTTGCTTCCTTCCACTCAGTGATTACGTGCCCACTAGCTAGAGAGCAGGTAAATAACAAAGATAAAGGTCTAGCTAGTTCCTTCGATAATTAAAAAAAAAATTGGGTATACATTATCTGGCCTCATGGAGTTATTTGTTTTGAGATCATTTAGTTTTAATCTCACGTTACTTTCATGAATTTTATATTTAGTTGGATCTCTGACAGTTTTGCTTTGGCTAAATGCCATTTAATATTTTGGTGATATACACTTAGAAAGTAGTCATTGAATACTGTAGCCATGTCTCTTTCATTGTCTACAACTGAATCAGCTATTTTAGGGGGTCTTACAGTATGTTACGATGTCCTCCGCATAGATTGTTTATATGCTGGTAAAAGGCCTTTCTATTATCCATCATTTTGGTAGCCAGCAATAGTTCCTCTTCATTTTTAGCCTTTTTTATTAGGTGTTTACATTTTCTTGCTAGATGACTTGGTCTCACTCAGTTTCCTGCCATTGGAGTTGCTTTATATTTTTTATAAGCTCTATTTTTCCTTCTAATTTCTCTCTTTATCTTATTAGAGAACCATTTTGGTATCTTGCCATTTTTGTTGTATGTAGCCCTTTCAGACACAAACTTTTTAATACAGTAGTTCAATATTGTTTTTATTTTATTCCACTTTTCATTTGAGGATTGTGTATCCAATTCACCTTTCCAGTCCCAGCTCCTCAAATGTTTTCTGATATCATTAAATTGTGCTTTATTAAAACACTTTACCCTTGTAGTACCCTTACTAATCTTCCAGTGCTGATTAACTACTAATTTCACCATATTATGATTACTATCTAGCAAAAGTTCTCTTACCTCATAATGAGTTGCATTAGTATCTAAGTTTCAGATCACAAGATCTAATGAATTGTTTCCCCTAGCATTTTGTGGTACAAGTTGTTCCATGTTATTGTCAATTACAACATTAATGAGGCTCTAACAGTCTGGGAATACCTTATTTTCTTATACCAATTGATTGTAGGTACAGTAGCTTGAAGTGCCCCATAATAATTGTTCTTTCCCCAGATCCCATATGGTCTAGTGTAGCCATGAACTGCTCATTTTGCACTAATGTAAGTGATGGTGATCTGTAGCATACACCTAACACAATATATTTAGACTGAGGTAAGTTTATTTTGACCAAAAGTTGTTCAACATTTGCATCATAGCTTTCAAAGTAAATCAAATTCATGGGCTGTAAGATGGTTGCTCACATATAAAGCCACTGCCTCACTACATTTGCCAGGTTTGTCCTTATGGAACAGTTGATAGCCAGAAATGTGCTTACCCCAAGATTCTGTGGTCTACCAGTCTTGGTGATCGTGCATAACTGAAAATTGACTTGTTTGAGTAGTAGTTTAAAGGCACCATTTTTTTATTTAAACTTTTAGCATTTATTATTAATAAATGCAGATCACGCTGGCCCGTTGGCGCAGTGGTTGGATTTCCACTTGCGACGCCGGCGACCCGGGTTCGGGAACGGACTAGGGTCGCTGGAGGGCCGGCTGAGGAGAGAAGGATGGAGCATCCTAGGGACTGCTCTCCTTCTCTGGGGGGAAGGTGGGGAAGTGCCCAGAGCATTGGCAACCCCTGGCGGAGGCTAGGAGTTGCATTGCTACCGGCGCTCGCACACTCAGGAGGCGGGGCAGACGCGGGCGTCATTGCACGACCCCACCTCCTTAAAAAGGAAAAAAAGCGGAAAATGGAGCTGCCGGCTGCCACTAATGAAGCTTGTCATAGCTGATTAGCTCCCCAGGCCTGTCCCTACCCTAGTCCGCGTGCGTGCGTAGCAGGGAGAAGTGCCGCAGCCCTGCCGTGGGGGACAAGCCACGGGTATCGGGGGGACTAATGGCTTATTCGGGGAGTGGAAGCTTGTGGCCCGTGACCGGGCCTAAATACATCAGGTGGATGGCAGCTCGACAGTAGGAGAAAAAAGGAAAATTAAAAAAAAAAAAATAAATAAATAAATAAATGCAGACCACGAGATGTTTGTTTTATATTTAAAGCATCATTTACATTGGCTTGGTTAGTACCATCTGCTGGTCCCCGTATCCCCAAATTATTTCATTTAAATATCCCTTCTGGTCTTCTTGGGCTAATATTTCTCCAAAGAGATAGCTTTCTTTTTTACTTAAGTGCAGTCCATCATGTGCAAAGTGGTCCCTCTGCCCATAAAAGCGCTCACAGGTCTTTAAGCTATGGATGTTATTTATCAGACACATCCTTCTTAAACTATTGTTAATCCTGAGTATATTCTGATTTTGATTATAGTTGTCTCTAGGGACTGGCAATATCTTTGAAAGAACTACTTCACAATTATTGTCATTTAATAATTTACTGTATATAGTATCTGAAAGTCAAGCAGTACTTCACTTTCTGATTTCCTTTTTATGTCATTGGTTCCTGCATGTACTGTACAATGACATTTTTCCCCTTGTATGGTTTTTAATATGTCTGGTGCCAGACAATGGATGTCTGGCAAGTCTGCAACTGGGAAACTGTTACTAATAACCAACTCCTTATTCACTTGTGTTTTGTGCTTGTCTGTGTACTTAGTGATTGAGTCTCCTAAGCTGATCACAGCTAATGGTGGTTTAGAAGTACTATCCTGGATAATCATGGGTTCGGGACCTGTGTCAGATTCTATGGCAGAGATATCTATATCTATAAGATTTTTTTTTCTGTTGTGTTGTGTTCTGGTGTTCTATTATGTCTTTCATTTAGTATGCCTAAAATGTCCCCTATGCCTCAATTGGTGTGTGTTCTGTGTTTCTATGTTTCCACCAGTTTGAGTGTCATGAATATTATTGTTGTCTAATATATTCATTAGAAAACCTGACTGATCCTCCACACTTTCAATTATTCCCATCAGAGAGGTGTATCTGTTTTCCAGTGGTAGATTAAAATCCATAGTCCTCATTCCCTTTTTTAACCTTGCTTGAATCAACATTTAGCCACCTTTCCTGTTCCTTATCCTCTCTAGACCTTTTATGATTGTCCACATTATTTTGTTCAGTCTTCTCAACTTGTGCAGTATCCTGTGTACAGTTTATTTGTAATTTAGGCCTTTTATTTTCAATTTCAAGACCAATGATTTAAATTCTTAAGTATTTAAGCTCACAACACTGTAGGCACACATATGTGCCAATGTCACATTATGGCACTATAATGAATTTATTGGAGGAATCACATTTAGTCCCTATTTCACCAGAGGTTAAATGCATCCTACTGCTGTCCATTTCTTGACTTGGGTTAGACATTTTCCATTGCTTGGTTTAAACAGTGCCACCACTTGGAGAACAAAAGTGATTTATGTATACTGACAGCTGCAGTTCAGTTATTTATGGTTACTCATTTTAGGGCAATATTAATCAAACTGTAGTTTCTAGGGCTGTTCCTATCCTACCCTAAGGGGTTAATTAATGATACTGTAAAGTTGTTTATAGGTTTCCCAATTGATAGTAGAGCAGCCACTGCCATATTGCCTTACCACTTATGCCAGTGAAGTCAAAGGTTAGAGCACAATTGTGCTATACTACATGGACACTTTAGGAGAGCTGACTTTGGCAAAATGGGGGAGTGCCTCAGAAAAGCACTAGCAAATGGGCAAGAAGGAGGGGTGGAGGAACAATGAGAAAAAATCAAAACTGCCATAACAGAGACAGCAAGTCTTTGTGTGAAGCAAACAACCAAAACAAAATGAAGGAAAAACACACTATGGTTCTCAAAAGAGGTGGCAGGGAAGTTTAGGGAGAACAAGATAGCATTTAGGAAATATAAGGAAACACAGAAGTAGCAGGACAGAGAACTGTACCAGTTAATGCAGAAGAAAGTGGGGGAGGCAATCAGAATAGCAAAGGCCCAAACTGAGGAAAAGATAGCCAACTCAGTTAAGAAAGGGGATAAAACCTTTAATAGGTACATTAGGGAGTGAAGAAAGACCAATGGAGAGATAGTGAAGCTTAATTAAGTGGGGGTGGGCAGAGGGTGACAGTGAAAAAGCAGGGATACTGAATGAATACTTCTGCTCAGTATTTATAAAAGAAGAGGAGGGGAGGTACCTAAACCAAACAATAGAAGCACTCTGGATAGGGGAGTCGATACCAGTCCATTCACAGAAGAAAGGATCCTGAAAAAAGTCTTAAAACTGAAGGTTTACAAAGCAATGTGGCCTAATGGGATTCACCGCAGAATTCTAAATGAACTAGTGACACCACTGAATACCCTTTTTAACAAATCATGGGAGGATGGTGTGGTACCTGAAGACAGAAAGAGGGCAGATGTGATTCCCCTTCACAAAAATAGGAGCAAGGTAGAGGCAGGAAACTACAGACCTGTTAGTTTGACCTCAGTGAAAGGGAAAATGATGGAATCACTTTTGAAAGAAGGAATTGTTGAGTACCAAGAGGCCACTGGGGTACGGCACCCAAGGCAGCATGGATTCACAGTGGGAAGGTCACATCAGATGAATCTAATAGATTTCATGACTGGGTGACCAAAATAATAGACAAGGAAGGGGTTGTGGACATGACCTACCTAAACTTTAGCAAGGTATTTGACACAGTCTCACACACAAGATTAATTAACAAGTTATCCAGCCTGGAAGTAAATCCCAGGGTGATAACCTGGGTAAAAAAAAAAAACCTCCTGGACAACATGACGCAGGTGGTAATAGTATACTGAGTCCACTCACAAAAAAGAGGGGGTTACTAGTAGGGTACCACAGGGTTCCGTTCCTCTTTAATGTCTTTAGAGGTGACATTGTGGAGGGACTGGAAGGAAAAGTATGCCTCTTTGCAGATGACACAAAGATCTGCAGCAGGGTTGATACACAAGTGGGGGTGGAAAGGATGAGAAGGGAATTGGCATGGTTGGAGGAATGGTCAGAAATATGTCAGCTTAGATTCAATGCAAAGAAGTGTAAAATAATGTACCTGGGAAACAAAAACCAAGGGGAAGAGTACACAATGGCGGGCGGTACTAACAACAACAAAAATGGAAAGGGACCTGGGGGTGGTCATATCAGATGACCTAAAGGTAGGCCAGCAATGTGAGAAGGCAATATGGAGGGCTGTTGGATACTGGGATGTATAGGGAGAGACATCACAAGTAAAAAACAGGAAATTGTTATTCTTCTGTACAGAGAGTTGGTGAGACTGGATCTGGAGTACTGTGTGCAGTTCTGGAGACCCCATCTCCTAAGGACATAGACAGGATGGAGGCAGTCCAGAGGAGGGCAACTAAAATGGTGCAGGGTCTGCACCAGAAGCCATATGAAGAAAAACTAAAAGAGCTTAATATGTATACCCTCGAGGAAAGGAGGAAGGGGGGGGGACATGACAGAAACTTGCAAGTACTTCAAATGAATCAACAAAGTGTACTGTGCCTTTTTGTCCTGCAGCATCATGTATTCTATGTTTCCTGTTGCTTATACCAGCATATTACTGTGTGCTAAATTTTCCCTTGTATTGCTGCTATATGTCAGATAATTCTTATATGCTCCATACTATATCCAATTTACTCCATGTGTTGTTGCTTTTAGTTTAATGCAATTGTATCCATATGCTGCTATTTGCCTCTGTTATTTGCTCAGTTGATAACCTGTGTGTTATCAAGTCCCCATAGTACCCCCTCCCCCCAGGTCGCCCTAGGAGATGAGCATCTTGTTGCTCAGTGTGCCTTTCCTGGTGAAACTATTTCAATAAATAAATAAACAAAGTCCAAGAGGGTAGCATATTTCAGAAAACGAGCAAGCGAGCAAGCAAACTTTATTTAGTAAATGCTATTCCAGTGAAGATCATAGCATTGTATATATAAGAGCAATAAAACCAAAGGATGTGCAAGAACAATTTGAAGATAGAAGTGGGATGGCTCAGGGGCATCAGAAGGAAGTATTTTTTCACAGAAAAGGTGGTCGACACATAAAACAGCCTTCCTGAGAAGGTTGCGGGGACAAAAACAATGGAGGAATTTAAGAATGCATGTGAGAGACATAAGGCAGTTCTAGTAGGGGGTTCTGTGTCATAACAGTGATGGCGGAATAGCGATCTCCTTTTTGGTGAGTGTACATAGCTGAAAATGAATTTTGGCAATGCACACAGGGCAAACGGCAAGAGGGCTCCTGAGAGCTACAGATTTCATTTTCAAAATAGGATGCTGCACCCCTGCACCCCTCATACTAAAGAATTCTCAACTCTAGAGGGGTACATGGGGGGGGTGAAATAATTAAAAAAAAAACAAGCTGCCTGCCGAAAAACAAAAATGTGCCATGCCGGACCCAAACCCTGCACCTCCCAATTGACCACCATCCCCACCGTGCTAGTGGACCAGCTTGGAAGCTGACTGCCACGCTCCCTTCTACATACCTTCCATCCCTTCCTCACCCCCCCACATGTATGTATGTGAGTATATGCATGTGCTTCCCATCGCCCTACCTCGCACACCCAGGTATCCAGTTGGTACCCTGCCAGGTAGCCCTGAACAAAGGTGCCATAATTCAGTCACCATTTTTGTAAGTGCTCAATTGCGGTCGCCTTGTTCACAGGATACCAGTGGGGGGCAGTAGGATGTAGGCTGTTGGTTATCTAGGATCTGCAGCTTATCCGATATGTAGGGAAATGGGTAGACTGGGTGGGCCAAGTGATCTTTATCTGCCATCCAAGTCTATGTTTCAATGTTTCTATGGGCAAGTAGCATAAATACATTCTATCATACTACTAGATGCTAACTGTAGATTATCTACTTCACAGGGGAGGTTTTCCCTTCCAGACTAAATAGGAATATGCTCTAATGTAATTGGGACATTAGCTTTTTGCATACTGCTGTCCTCCTTTACCTCCTGACATGCCAGACATGCCTGACACACGCAAAACACATGTGTCTTGGTGCACGTCTCCACAAGCAGGGCCGAGTGTGCTCCATCCGTGCTCATCCTGCTTGCTGAGGGGCGAGTTTAAATACTATCCATGTCCCAGAAGTCGTCCCAGGGTCACTGTGATCCCAACACTGATTTTACTTAAAATGTCCAAATTAAACTGCTTCAGAACTCCCTCATGGAGTCCAGAGATATTTCAGTGGGCTTATTTGCCTTAAAAGATTTAAAACAAAAGTCTTGTACATGCTTTGTAGTTCATGGGGGCTCAACCACAAACTACCAGTTTCCGCCCCTTCCTGTCTCAGCTTCCTGGAATTGCAGAGATGTCCCCACACAGAGAATAGTGCAATACACATTTATAAAATACTCATACAAGATGTACAATGTTGCTATCCTGTCTCACAGCTGGTCTGTCATCTCACAGGTCAGCAAAGTTTCTCCAACCCATTTATGCTTCACTTTTTTTTTTATAAAATGAAAGTATTAATTTTCAAATACTACACTACATAAACATCAAATACAAGGCAAATATATGTTCATACTAGTATTGTGGCCTCAGGTTATTCTGGCATTATGAATCAGCACATAATTGCTTTTACACCTCATAGTCCTAGGGGTGGGCATGAGGCTTGTTGGGGCTATGCTGTCCTCCCTTCCTCCCATTACTGTGAGGAGGAGAACAGTACTCATATATCAGATCAACCTTGGGTTTTGTACTCTCCCCTGTACCTGTGGACTTATGTTGGAACCCGCCTAGTCTCCCTCACTATTTTATGCAAAAACTAGAAGCCTTAAAAGCTTTTTAGTATTATAACAAACAAAGGAACTTTTAAAAGTGGTGGAAGTAAAATGAACTGAAAAATCTGCATTTTCAGAAAATCTTCTGAGTAGGAAAGTTGGACAGGGGACAGTGCTGGCTGACCTGGTATTCCACTAAAAAAGGAGGCCTGGGCCACCTGTGTCCATTGATTATGCAACCTCATGAGTAAACAACCAGATATTTATGGAAAGAAACTCTCTACTCATTCCATGATATAAAGGGTCCAGTGTGACCAGGTATCTTGAAAGTGCTGCTGTTGAAGGTTTTTTGGGAGGGTGATCTTTCCCATGGTGTATATGGTGAATACTAGTTCTCATCAGTCATTTTGGGTGGGGAGCACAATGGATAACCAATTTCTTGTAATAATTTTTTGCAGACTGCCAACAGGACCAACAGTAATTTTCTCTTCTTTTTTTGCTTTCAGGGACCGAGCTGCAACCCCTAAGGAGGTGTGACTGAGGTTTTCTTGTATATGCATGCCTAGTTCCTTTCCCACTTTCACTTAACATTGCCTCCATTAGTCCTTGATTCGGGGGCACTCTACATGATGTTTTTGTGGTTAGCTGTGTCTTCACCACATTCTCTCCAGCAGGAGCCAGATCAGTGAGATCAGTGTTGGGTAAGTTACTTTTTCTATTACTTTATATTACTTTTGGAAACTTGTTCCAGAAAGCTCTGTGCAGTCACTAGCAAGGATGGAGAAGTACTGGAAAAAGTAATACACTTTACAGTTACAATTTACTTATGTCTTTTTATTCAAAAGTAATACGTAACTGTAACTGATGACATTTATTTGAAAGTAACTAGAAACTAACCTATTACTTTCAAATATATGTCATCTGTTACAGTTTTTAATTATTGTTGTATTGTTTTGTATAAAAAGAAATAAGTAACTGTAACTGTCAGGTGTATTACTTTTTCTGGTATTTCTCCATCCTTGCTAGTGACTGCACAGAGCTTTCTGGATCAAGTTTCTAAAAGAAATAGAAAGGAAAGGAAAAGAAAAAGTAACTTACCCAACACTGAGTGAGCCACGCACTTAGACTGTGTGGCAGGCATGCAAAATAACTGAAGAAGGCATTTCTAAGTATCTTCTCACTAGCTGGACATACTACTTGTTTTATGCTATAGATAATACATGGTTTGTCATTAGTTGTCTGGGATTTGGATACCCATTCTTCATCCCATTTCTATTTGCTATCATTTGAATTCCAAGGGCTTAGATCTCCCACCTTGAGATAAGGTGATCACCTAGCATGACTTGTGCGGTGGAAATCAGAAGTCAAATGGCTCCCACTGGCTGTTGGTGGATCTGTTGCCAATCTTCAGCTGTGGTAAGATATACTCTAAGCTGTAGGTACCTACAGAAGTTGACACAGTTCAAGCTTAATTTGGCTCTTACCTCTTCAAATGATTTTATAATTGGTCCATTAAATATCTGAAGTGGGATTGCCAGCCCCCATGTGTCCCATCCATGGAAACCATCATCCAGTTTGGTGAGAAGAAATTAAAGATCTTTGGTGAAACTAAGCAACAGTTTGACATGTTGAGAAAATCTATACTTTATCCCAAGTCTTCCCCACAGGATAAGTTCACTTTTAGACCATTGTTCTCCACCCTGGGGGGCCAAGAAGTTCTAGTTTGTCATTAAAGAGGACCTCCAAAATTTGTGAATCCCTGACCAGAGCTAACTCATCCTTTTTCTACCATGCAGCATATTCTGGAGCACACCAATGTGCTAAAGTCCATAGATGGGCTGCCCAGTATTACCTGTCTAGCACTGGGAGAACCCACCCACCCCTTGTCTTTTGAGAAAGAAACAGCCTGTGTCTTATGCATGGGTGGGCATTATTACAGAGAAACTTAGCTATAAGACTGTTCCATTCCTAAATAGCTGAGTGAGGGATAGTGATTGGAAGATATTGGAACAGATACTGGAAAAAGGGCAGTAAGTTTATTTGAAATGCCTGTACTCTGTGAATGAGTCATATTGGAAGAGCAGACCATCTCTGGAAATCCTACTGGAGCTGGGACATGAGTTGGGCATAGTTCTCCTGGAAAAAAATTCATAACGTACTTTGTTATTTTGACCTACAGGTATTTCAGGGATTGCTTATCCCAAGGCAGGGTTCACTGATCTTTGAGATCCATAGATGGGGTGAAATTAGTTGCCATCACTTCTGTTTTCAGGGCTTTAATTTTATATCCCCAAAACTTACAGAACTTCTCTAAGACAGATAGAAATGGTTGCAGGGAGGCCTCTGAGTTGACAAGGGTAAACAAGGTATCATCGCTGAAGAGATGTATTTTGTGTTCTTGTCTTCTATCTGGATTCCCAAGATTTTGTCATTCTCTATAAAGGCCTCAGCCAGGGGTTCAAAATAGACTTGAGAAAAGAAATGGAGACAGGGGGCATCACTGTCTTATCCCTCAGCCCATGTGAATCAGGGGCCCATGTACCAATTTGTTTTACCATTTGTGGTAGATGTGGTTAATATCCCTTTAGATGTGGTGTATATCTCTTTAGATGTAGTGTATATCCCTTTAGATGAAGTTTATATCCCTTTAGATACAGTGTATAGCCCTTTAGATGTGGTGTATATCCCTTTAGATGTAGTGTATATCCCTTTAGATGAAGTTTATATCCCTCTAGATACAGTGTATAGCCCTTTAGATGTGGTGTATACCCCATTAGATATGTGTGTGTCCCTTTAGATGTGGTGTATATCCTTTAGATGCAATGTATATCCTTTTAAATACAGTGTATGTCTCTTTAGATGCTTTGTATTTCCTATTTTCTGTCATTAGTAAAGACTCTGGGAATCCCATCAGCTGCAGCACATGAAGAAGGTATCCCAACTCCATTCTGCCAAATGCTTTTTCTGCATTGACTATCTGCACTGATGTCAATATATTTACTGGTTGACCATCATTATCAACTGCTGGCAGTGGCTGGCAAACTCCATTACTCACAGGTGTGAATAATGAACAGTGAATAACAGAGTATGCCCACTATCAGCACTAATGTCAGTATTTTGGCTATGTTGACATGATTCAGCAGAGGGAATGCCCTTCTGATGTTGTCCTGGGTATATCTTCCTAGGATGAATCCTGTCTAGTCTAGGTGAATAATTATTGGTAGAATCCACTCCATTTTTCTGGCCAGCAGACTGGAACATATTTTGTAGTCAAGGTTGAGAACTGAAATAGCACCATAAGATTCTCAGAGTAAGGTGATCCTTTCCTTCTTTTGTGATGACTAAAATGAGTGTCTCACGGGGGGAGGGGGCATCTCTCAGACCTCCTTAAATGCTTTAAGTAGACAATATTGCAATGTTTCTCTAAAGGATTTACACTATTCACTGATGAAGCCATCTGGCACATGGCTTATTCTGAATTGAGGTCTGTGATTACTTTTGCTAACTCATCCACTGTAAAGGGGCTTTGGAGAAGCTGATTCCGTTCATCGGATAGGGTAGGGAGACTGAGTCAGTTTAGAAAGGCATCTCTGTCTTTAATACCTCCATCTGGCAGTGCTTCATAGAGGGATTTATAATAAAGTGTAAAAGCTTTCACAATAGCTTTAGTCTTTCCAACCTGTGTTCCAGTAACCTGGTGCTTTATCTGTGTGATTTGGAACTTCAGTTTTTGTTGCCTCAGCTGGTATACAAGATGATTGGTCACACAGACCCCATAACTCAGAATATTTCTGCTTCAGGTGATGGAGAGCCATCCCAGTGTGAGTCATCAAGTTATCTCTTCAAGATCTTAATACTTTCCAAAGCTTCCTTGCCTCCAGTGTCACGAGCATCCTGTGCCTTCTTCAATTTCTGCTCCAGTTCTAATCTCTTTTTCTGTCACTGCTTCTTGAGATGGGAGTTCATGCTGTTAAGTTTCCCTCTAGTTGTTGCTTTGGTGGTTTCCCACAGAATAGCTGCCAAGACACCTGGAGTGTCATTAAGTTGGATAATTTCCCAGCTAGTCATCCACTTCCTGTTTTTAAAGCTGGATAAAATATACTCGAGTTAAGTCTCCAGAGTTTGGTCAGTCACTTTGCCACAAAGTCCACTGCCATCTTTAGTGGAAAGTGGTCAGAGACATGACATGGCAGACATTCAGTAGAGTGGAGAGAAGGAGCTCCTCCTTCATAAATAGGAAGTCTATCCTTGAATATGTGTGATGAGGTCTGCAGAAAAAGTTATATTACTTTGCTCTTGGATATATTGCTCTTCTCACATCCTGATACCCCAAGTTTGAGAGTTGCTGTTTCATTCACCGGTATTCTACCAATAATCTAGAATGATGTGTACTAGTTGTGTCTATGTTACGGTTCAGGATCATGTTTGCCCCCCCCTCCCCTATATCACCATCCCCTCACCGTTAAGGGCCAGAAGATCAGAAAGTGTTTGGAAAAAGGGCTTTATAGGCTTTAGGAGGAGCATACTCATTTAACAGCATTATTTTCACCTAGCACTGTGCTACAGATCAGGATAAATCACCCTTCTTGTTTACTACAGATTTGATAGAGAAGAAAAGATACCCCCTTCCTTCATCTCCAAAACTTATGAATAGAGCGAAACCCCTGGAAGTAATCATATCTCTCCAACTTTACACTTTCTTCTTGATTCAAGTGAGTTTCTTGGAGGAATATTAGCCCCCTTTTTGTAGCATTGACATAATCTTGTGCCCTTTAACTGGGTTATATAACTCATGTACATTAAAAGAAAGGACTGTATATGGTTGGCATGTTATCTTCTGCACAGTTCACTGTGAGCAAATAGAATCAGTGACCTTTTAAATATCTCCCCCACTCCCCCTCACTCAAGTTTCTGTACATCTTTCACCATGAACAACAGGAACAATAAGAACAAGACAATATGTGAACATAGAAAGTAGAAAAGCAAAGAAGGAACACAGAAAACTTCACCTCCAAGGTAGGGTAGGTTCCAAGTAAAGGGTCCTCCTGACCAGTACTGGGCATATCTAAGAGCGTGTCCCCAATCCAGAAGGAAGTAGGATAACAGCTGCTGTCAGAGGCAGCTTCTTCAGCATCCAGTGGCATGCCTGACATCTTCCCCAGATGGGATATGGGGGGGGGTGGGGGGCTCTGATGTCTTTGAATACACATTACGATCACTCTACTGCATCTTCTTCCCTTCCCACAATGATGATGAACATAGTCTCCAGGTGGAGAACTGCCCTGATTCCAAGTTCAGATGCCTGTATATGGGAAAAGTGTAGTATGGCTGCCACCCAGGATGTTTTGAGATGCTGTCTGACCCCCTGCACCACTGATATGGAGAATGAATTATCAGCTCTCAAGAGGAAGACCCCTTTCCACTCCTCAGGCATAGAAACTACTTTCCCATCATCAGGATTAGGGCTAGGTGAAATTTATCTTCCACTAGCAAAATTTGGGCAAAATGTTGATTTTGCTTCTGCAAAAAGTCAAGAAATTTCCACAAAAATGTTGTGAAGTGTTGCAAGAATTGTGATTGCATTTATTTCCATCAAATTTCAAACATATTAGTCTGAACTGCAGCAGGTTTGAAGTTCAAAATGTAATAGTTTCCATGCAGATTTGTACTGAGTTTCAGAGCTCTACATAGAAAGGTGGTTGAGTTATATGCCTCCAAACCTTTGGACATTTTAAGATTACATGTTGCAATTAGGTAAACTGCAGAATTTTGAAATTATTAGTCCAAATTACACCACATTAATTATGTTGACTTTAACAAAGCCTGTACATACAGTATGTGCACCAATCCAAGTCTCAGACCTATCTAGGTCTTTAAACCTCTTCATAAATCTGGTTCCAAGGATCCAGTATCCAACTACCATCCCATTTCCCTCCTTGCCCCTCTCTCCAAAATTTTAGAGAAAGTGGCCCACGGTTAAACCTCGAAATTCCACTCCAAATACAACCTGCTCATAGAGGCCCAGCATTGTTTCTGTGCTCAACACAATACCAAAACTGCCCTCATCAAGCTCACCCAATCCATAGACAAAGCTAACAATGAGGGCCTCTACACGGTGCTGCATTCATAGACCTAACCAAATTCTTCAACCTTGTTGATCATGAAGTCCTCCTTCATACCCTGGCTGGCCTCCATTTGTCACCTGGGGTCTGTCTCTGGTTCAAGGATTACCTAACAGGCAGATCCCACTGCACCATTATTGGTGGTGTCTTCTCTGAATCCTACCCCATCAAATACGTCATCCCCCAAGGGTCCATCCTGGGCCCTCTTCTCTTCTCTCTGGTCATTAACTCCCTGCTTGACATTTGCACCACCTCAGAACTCATTCTGTATGCTGATGATGCAGCCCTTTTCTGTCAGGACAAAAATCCCAATGCTGTCATTAACAAACTCCAATTTGATTTCAGCAGACTTCACAGCTGGTTCATGTCCAAAGGTCTTGTACTCAACTCCAAGAAAACTAAATTCATGGTTTTCTCCAGCCCCGGGCAAACTGCCATAGTTTTGACCTCTCCTTCTATGATAACCTTGGTAATGCCATTGAAAGAGTCAGTGAATAAGTTCGATGCTCACACTAACCTCACAATCAAAATAGCCCACCAACGACTCGGTATCTTCCACAGAACCAAGCATTTCCTTAACAGGGAATCCAAATCCCAGTTAGTCTCCAGCTGCCTCCTTCCTGTCTTTGACTATGGTTCACTTGTCTCCCTCCTCCACCTCTCCATCAAAAATTTCTCCAGACTTCAAAGCTCCTACCACAATGCTATCCACTTTGCCTCTGTTCTCCCTACACTCACACACCACTGTGACCTTTATAAGCTCACCAGTTGGCCTTCACTTGAGGCCCACCTCAACTGCAAGATTGCCACCTTCTTCTTCAAACTCTCCTATGGACTGCTCCCTGATTGCCTCACTTCTCTCTTCCAGATAGCCGCCGCAACCAGGACCACTAGACTATCCTCCACTCTCTCTTTCACTGTTTCTTTCTGCTTGACCACTCAAGGTGAGAAAACATTCTCTTTTATGGGACCCAAGCTCTTCAACTCTCTCCCTCCAGAACTAAAACTCTTTCCCCCCACAAATGCCTTCAAACACAATATCAGGAGACATTTCTCTTCCACCTGCTCGCAGCCCTAATCTGGCCCCCATTCTGCATGTTTTCCCCTCATTCTCTGGTTATCCACCTCAGGCATTTACCCTCTTTTTCTAGCACTTGTAGTATTGTTTATCTACCTAGGCTAGTTTTTAGATTGCACTTACATTTTTTTATCTCTCACTGTTATATTATATTATAACTCTCACTAAATGCTTAATGTCACCTTATATTTGTTAATTCACCAAGGCTAGTTCATGGGGTAGCTTGTGATGTGGGTGACTGCAATTGAGTGACCCCCGAAAGGGTGACTCAATTGTGGTGTCTATCACAGGAGCTACCAGGGAAGGAGAGCAACTAGATGGGGGGGGGTGGCTAGCGACGAGAAATCACTAAACGTACATGTGCATGGGGGGAGTGAGCATGCATGGCATGGGGTGGGAGGGGATGTGAGGGGTGGTGGTGCTACAGTAGGTTGCTGAACTGGCCCGGCAGTGTAGCTGGTGAGACTGCATCCTCAGTGCCTAGGGTGCTAGGTTTGTGTCCGGACGCAGATTCCTTTTTGCTCTCCAGCCCGAATTTACATTTTTTATATGTTTCCCCCCACCCAACATGCACCCTCCTGGAGTTGAGAATCCTTAGTAGGGGTGTAAAAAAAAAAAACTAAGTCCCCAGTGCCATTTTGTTGTGCGCAAGAGAGTCAGAGCACCGAAATAGATTTTTGGCACTCAGACTTCACCATAATGGTGGTCGCCCTTTGATGGTCACCATTATGACATAGAACCATTCATGGTTTGCCCTTTAGCATATATTATCCTAAATTTATATACCATTTTACTAACCCTCGCTGTTAGTTAAATGTTTAAGCCTATGTCATGTCTCATGATTGTTGTATGTAACTAGACGGTTGTGTAAACAGGCAGCAATGCTTACATGCCTTTCCTGTATAATCAATAAAAATGAAAATGAAAAATGAAATGAAAAAGTGACTGAGTTATAAGCCTCCAAATGTTTGGAAATTTTAAAATTACATTTTACAATTATGTAAATTGTAACATAATTTACAGAACCAATTACTTCTCTATTTAGAAGTTTGTATGATTCTTACAAGAAAGTATACATATACATTTTCAAATACCTAGCTCCAAAGGTGGCTAAGTTGTAAGCATAAAAATATTTTCTAAAATGTTCACACAAATAATAAATCACCAGGTTTTGAACCCCTAAACCCCCCTCATGCAAATGTCATGTATCATTTCACCCTTTTAAGATATCACCTAAATAATATGTGTGCTGAATTGCAGATCCCTTGTTATAATACTGATCAACTTATGGCCAATTACATAATTTTGGAAAAATTCCCCAAAATGTCATGACATTTTACAAAATTTCACAGAATTTCTCAACAATTCCACGAAATCAAAATTTGCTAACTTGTCCAACCCTATTTAGTGTACAACACAAATAATAACAAAGTGCAAACAGGGATTCCTGAGAGAGTTAAGAGTTATGATCCTTCACACCTAATGGTGCATACTCAATGCAGCAACTGTGGCAAATGAAAAAAGCAGCATACAAATGCAAAGTTCATTTTCAAATATGCAAGTTTATCAAGAAGGCATCCAATAAGTTGATGTTTTATGGCATTTAATTGAGTCCATGAGGATTTTTACAAGCTGAGACACTGGATTAACTAGAGAGAGCATTATAGAGAAAGGTGAGTATTGCTGTATTTGAGGTTTGTATGCTGGCAGTTCTGCTGTAAGTAAAAGCAGAAACTCAATATAAAGTAGGTAGGGGGGTTTCCAGACCCTACTTACACTCATACAGACAGTGGTGCTCTATGGCTCTACAATGCCGGTTTGACAACACTTTTGTCGACTGGCATCACAGCGACGAGATTTATGTCGACTGCAAGTTGTGGTAGACACAAATCTCACAGGCTTCCTGGTCCTGCTTTTCTATCAGGAGGCTTCGCCCCGGAATCCTCCCCCTGTACTATGGTTCATAAACTCCAGTTGGAGTTGACTCAAGGAGGGGGTGCAGGACCAGGAGATGGTGTGCCCCTGTCTCGGGTGCACCAACACAGTGAGCTGTTGGCAAAGTGTTGATTTTGCCAACAGAGAGGTAGTTCACTATGTTGGTGTAGCCATCCGATCTGCATACCATGCTCTGTGAAAAAGCATATATTCTAGGGTTCAGGAAGTCAAGTACACCAGGTAAGGCATGTGATATTATGTGTCCAGAATGTGCACCAAGTGGGCATTTATCGCACTCTTCCAAGTTAATCTGATGAGAGGCCTCTAGTTTATACCCTCACCCCTGGCTTCCCCTTGGGGGAAACTCAAACCACAGTGCTTGATTAGGCCTTTGACAGTTGCCAGTGTACTACTCCTGAAACATCCAACTGGGGAGCTTTCAAATGTCTTGTGGAGACCTGCTTACCCCTTGGAAAAATACTGGACCTGGACCCTCCCATACAGGAGTGGAAGAAATCTCCAGAGTACCACCACCATGGCCCTGTTATTACCAGACAGTATGGTACATTATGATGTGGTTTAATGCACCAGTGAAAGGCTAAGTACATTAGGCATCTGTGTTAGAGATTAGGTGCTGTGCTGCCCACTGCTCCCCTCGATGATAAATCAGGCCTGATAAGAAAGTCCCAAGTGCCCTCCAGCACAGCCTAATAACAAGAATATGGAGTCTAAATTTGAACACTTATCTACATATTGCCCCTGGAATGGTTATTTCATTGCAGCAATCCCACCAGAGTCTTCTGTCAGTTGGCTGAGCTCATGGTGTGCGGTTCTTAAATGAGTTTAGCATATTTGTGATGTTGTCCCTCACTTGAGACCAAATGAGTGATTTCTTATTTGCTGCCATCTGTTATCTTGAGCTGTCTGGTCTGAATGGGGTTGGTTTCCCACAGCCTCAAATGGTGCTGTCACAGTCCCTAGCTTATGGAGATCAGTCATCACTTCCAGCAGGTTGTCATATGTCTGAGGTCTCAGTAGTAAAAGGACTCAAGGATGGGCTGGATAGGGAGTTTGGAATTTTATGTTCTGTTCTGTTAAGCCCTTTTAAGCCTATTATAAGTCTGGTGCTGCCCCAACACTTCTTGTGGATAATCATTGTCCAGAGAGAGAGAGAGAGAGATGGCAACCACTGAATATATGTCCTTCTGCTTCCATGCTCTATTTTAAAATACCTTGTTTTACCTTGTAACTGTTGAATTGCAGAATGACTGAAGAAAGCACCACATTGGATAACTGCCTATTGACTCTTTTGATATTAAGGGCCATGTCAGGGAGGAGTTTGAGTGCATCTGTCAGGGCCTGTTCAATATGGTCGACCATATTCTACATTTCTTGTCCCTCTTTAAGGCCATAGATCTGCATGTTTTTTCTTCTTGAGTGGCCCTTGTGATCTATGCATTTGGCCTTCAGTCTGGATTGTGTGTCGAGGAGGTGCATCAAAAGGTGTTGTGTACATGAATATGTGTCTTCCAAATCAGAGACCTTAAGTTCCAATATGTCTGCTTGGATTCAATTTTTTTCTGGTTGACTTTTGTTTCTTGCAGAGACGTTGAGTTTTCTTCCTGGAATGCTCAGAGCTCAGCAAGCACTGCCTGTAATTCATCAGACAGGCGGGGACGTGCTGCTTCTGTAGGCCCAGCCTGTTTCACTGTGTCCATGCTGTCAGAGTTAGATTCCTCTATTAATCTGGCTTCATCAGGTGTCAGTTTCTTTTGGAGAACCATCCCAAAGTAAGGTGTGCTGTTCCTCATCTGAGCAGATGAAATAATGCTATATGACAGGCTCTGAGGTAGTTAAGAGGTTATTTGGACATGAGTTGGAGAATGCTCTCAATCTTGCTGCCAACCATAATGGTGACATCACTGGAAGTTGGATGCATGCATTCCTGATGTACAGTATATTGTTTTCAAATAATTTCAATATATTAATTTTATTCCTGTAGGAAAAAAAAGGAAAGACAGTGTTGAAAAGCCCCACATATGTCCGGATGGACAGCTGAACTGCTCAGGTAACTTATGAAGTCCTCACTACTTCAAGTCATAGTTTAAACTTGTAAAGAAATAAGTTTAAATTTTTTTTAAGAATTATAAACATCTTGTTTTGTAGAACGAGACAAGCTGAAACTAGTGGGAGGAGTGGATGGGTGTTCTGGAAGAGAGGAGGTTTGGTGCAATGGATCCTGGGGAACAGTCTGTGATGACTCTTGGGACATGATGGATGCAGAGGTTGTCTGTAGACAGCTTGGCTGTGGAGTTGCTCTCCGTGCCAGTAGAGAGATTAACTCTGAAGAAGGAATGGGACCTATCTGGCTGGATGAAGTGAACTGCGCAGGGCATGAGCTGTTCCTGTGGTACTGTGCTGCAAACCATTGGGGGCAGAGTGACTGTCACCATAAAGAGGATGCTGGTGTGACATGTTCAGGTAAGGGAAGACATATCTGTGACTGGCCTATTAATGTTGTTGATTGGAATAATGAAATGTGATAATAGTTTCCCATATTGCAAATCTGAATCTTTCTCTATTGTTTTTCTTTTTAATGTACCCAACAATATCATCAGGAAATGTCATTTTAATAAACCTTCCTATTTTATTAAATGTGTTATGCTGAATATATATATATATATATATATATATATATATATATACACACACACACACACACACACACACACATATATATATAGTATCTTATTTATAATGTTGCCTCTTGATTCTTACAATACAGACATTTTGGTTACTCTTAATGCCTTATTCAGTGTAAGTAATCATTAATTACAAACAGCAAGGTAATTATATAGAGAATAAAGTATGGAGTGGTGTGTATAGTGAGATTTTACACAGACACATGCACACGCACACACACACACACACACACACACACAAGTTGTGGGATGCTGCATAAACCCCGAAGGCGAAGCCCGAGGTGTTTATGAGAGCATCTCACAATGAGGGTGTTTGTAAAATCAAGTTTTACACACCACCCAATATTTAATTTTATATAATTGCTGGGGAAGGTTTTCTCACCACAGCAACTATATAAAATAAAAATATTTCTGTGGAGCTGCGGACTGGTCCGGTTTCAGTGTGCTCGTGATAAAAACAATTGCTTGGGTATTTTTCATCCTCTTACCGAGCTGATGTAAAAAAAATGTTGCCCAGTGTTTTAAAAATAAACTGCTGACTCCGAGTACAGTGAAGTGTGAGCTGGGGAATGATGGATGGCATCAGGGAGTAACAGAGTGATGGCTGCGTATGCTCAATGCAAGAGAAACCCAGCGCGTATTCGCCCTTATAACCTGCAGGTTATAACCGCAAATTATAACCAGGTTTCTCTGTGGGAGAAAACACTCCCCAATTATTATGTTCTAGCTACATGTTTGTTGCATGCAACTATATTGCAACTGTACCACAGTTACAGTGTAATTACACTGTAACTACAGTGTAGTTAAATTCTGGCAAACATCTTGTACTGTCAGATGAATTGCATGCATCTTAAGAATGGTTCAGCACATGGACAGCCTGTAATGATATCTTTTGTCACAATATTCTTGCTGTCTTAACCCTTACAAGCTAACTGACTACAGCTGCCTCAACATCACAGTCAAAAGGTAAAGTATAAAAAGTGTACCCAAAATACGTAAACATAGTTTTAGAAGTACCAATCATATATTTATTTATTTGTTTATTAAGAATTTCAGAAAGTACCTTTGAGTCAGAGACTCCTTTACAAAGATTCCACATCACAGAAATTACATACAAAATAGACAAATGATTACATTATTGTTCAGCAGGATACAGTCTGTTTGTCACAAGGACCATTGTTAGGTTAGCAGTTAGATACTAGGAATAATTACTACATTCAATCGATACATATGATAGCTCAGATATAGAACTAAGTTAGGGGTATTTGGGTAAGGGACAGGTTAGGGGTGGAAGAAGCCAGCCAAATGGCCTTAGTCAGGATGGGGTGGGAGCTGATTCAGTGGCAGTTACAGTGGTTTGAGGACTGAAGGTGATTTCTAAGAGAGGTTTTAAATGGTCCAAGTCTGTGTTCACTGACAAGAGGGGTGGGAAGGCTGTTAACCCAGCATGGGGCACGGTAACTAAAGGACCTTTGGAATTGGGAGGTTCGACAGTGTGGGACAAAGAGGAGTTGCTTACCAGAGCTACGAGTCTGCTTAAGTGTCACAGCCATGGGGGTAGAGGCCTAGGTCTATTTTTTTGGCCATGAGGCAGGTGTGAAACCTAATTCTGTTATCGAGGTTAAGCCAGTTGGTATCATTATAAAGAGAGCAAGTGTGTGTTAGTCATACCTCTCAACCTCCCCTCATAAATCAGGGACAAGGCTTAAAAAAATCAACTAAGAAAGAACAAGTCTGTAACTTTTATGTTTGATATTATTTTGTACTTATAACCCCACTGTTTAGTCACAGAAACACAATTTTAGGAGGGCAGAGTAAAATTTTTAGACAAATCACGTCCCTGAAAATCAGGGACAGTTGAGAGGTATGGTGTTAGTCAGTCACAGTTCCGGGTGAGGTGACAGGCTTTGTTTAGGGAGAGTCGAAGTCTTTGTAGGGCTGAGGTGTTCGCCGCGCTATAGATTAGTAGGCCATAATCAAGCAGGGAGAGGACAGAGGAGGAAGAGACAGTGAGCCTCATGGCATTTGGAGTAAGACAATGTTTGAAATGATATAGTAGCCCAATCCAAACATTGAGGGCAGTAGACAGGAGGTGTATATGTTGGTGGAAGTTGAGTGCAGGATCTAGAGTAATGCCCAGGTATTTAAAAGAGTCCACTCGTCAAGATGGATCAGGTTGGCAGTTCGTACTTGGGGGCAGAGTTCCTTCCGGTAGTTTAGGGGGTGTGTAAAGAACATAATTTTAGTTTTGTTATAATTGAGGATTAGTTGATGTGTGTGGAACTACTTTTCAGCAGCACTAAAGGAGGATTGAAGGGAAAGGTAGAGTTGCATGGGGTCAGAGTTGGAGGAGTATAGGACAACATCGTCCGCATATAGTAGTAGGTTGCCAGAGCAGGACATAGGTAGTGAGTTAAAGAAGAAGCTAAACAGAAGTGGGCCAAGGACGGACCCCTGAGGGACTCCAGAGAGGACAGGTAGCCTATTGGATAGGGCGTTACCAATTTTGACCTGCTAATAACAGTTAGTCAGGTAGTCAGTGAACCATTCAAGGGCATCGTTTGAGAAACCGATATTGGTAAGTGTGGTTAGTAGGAGGGAGTGGTTGATAGTATCAAACACCTTAGTGAGATCAATAAAGACAGCCCCAGTAATATGACCTCTGTCGAGGGTGGAGTGGATGTGTGTGGTGAGTTCCAGGAGGGCAGTAGTAGTACTGTGCCCTTTCTGGAAGCCATGTTGCTGTTGCATAGTACGTTGTATTTGTTGAAGTGGTCAGTGAGTTGATCAGAGATTATCCTCTCAAGGGCCTTGGACAGGGGAGAGAGGGAGGATGGAAATAGGATGGTAGTTGTTAGTAAGGGTACGGTCCCCATTTTTAAATATTGGCGTAATGGAGGTGGATTTCCACAGGAAGGGGAATTTCCCCTGGAATAGGGAGCAGTTTAGTATATGGATGAGAGGGTAGAGCACCTCAGTGAGTGTGAGCCAAAGGAGTTTCAGGTCTAGGGAGTCACTACTATATCGGGAGTGGCTTAGGGCTATTCTGAGATATGGCTTCGCGTGCTTGGGTGTTATGTGGTGCAGGCGAAAAGGAGGGGCTATGGGGGGGAGTTCGGGGAGGTGGCTGGAGGTGGGTCAAAGAAGTTAGGGGGGAGAACTTGGTTGAGATTTGTGAAGGCATCATTGAAGGCTGTGGCTATATGGGTCGGGTCAGAAGTTAGGTACCCATCGGCCATGATCTGATTAGGGACAGGGTTATGGTCATTGCCACAGATATCCTTGACATTAGACCAGAACTTTCACCCTGAGCCCCAGGTAAAGGTTAGAGAGGCTTTGTAAAAGTCAGCTTTAGCTTTGCACAAGGACCATGTACATTTGTTCCGTGCCTCTCTGTACTTCTGTCTGTCTGAAGGCAGGCCAGTCTCATTAGATAGGTGCCATAAAGAGTCTCTGGACTGCATAAGGTCCAGAAGGTGGTCAGTGATCCAGGGGTCTGAGTTGCCTTTAACCACCCTTTTGATGACAGGAACAAATTTGTCACAAATGGAGTTAAAGGAGAAAATGAAGAGGTCAAGGGCTCTGTCAGGGTCAGGAGTGTTCTTTATGTAGGACCAGTCCATAGTAATGAGATAGGCTTTGAGTTGGGCAAGTTTGCCTGTGCCAAGGTATTGTTAGAGCACAGATAGAAACATACAGCAAGTACAATCAGTACTAAAGTACTAATAGTATACAGTATTGTTACAGTGCAGATACAAACATACAGCAAAGGTAGTCAGTACTAAAGTACGGGTAATATACAGTATTGTTACAGTGCACATACAAACACAGAGCAAGATCAATCAGTACTAAGGCACCAATAATATACAGTATTGTTTATACGGAACATACTAACATGCAACAAGGGCAATTAGTACTAAGGTACTAATAATATACAGTATTTTACAACTACAGCAGTCATTACTAAAATTCCAATACTATACTGTATTGTTATAGTGCAGATACAAATGTAAAGCAAGGGCAGTCAGTACAAAAGTACCATTATACAATAGCAAGAGAAAATCCTGGTCCTTGATTGGTCAGACTGGGACTGGACCCGGGATGTTATCCCAACATAACATCCCAGCTCTAGTCCCAGTACAGTCATGACCGCATCGAAACTTAAAAAAAAATCCATCCACAGCTGTCCGTTGCTTCCTGCTCGCACTAAAAGTGAAAGCCGCATTTCTGATCAGCTTCACAGCAGGCACAGCTCTCACACATTCCCCAAACAAGCTTTGTTTATTTCCTAAAAGGAAAAAAAACTGAAATCAAAGCCGTCTTCAGGATTAGCGAGTGTTTAGCATCACAGCAGTCTCCCGCTCTTTCTCCGGTGCCCCCCGCACCAACACCATCATCTGCTCGCACTGAAAGTGAAAGCCGCATTTTCGATTGGCTTCACAGTAGGCACAGCTCTCACACGCTCCCCAAACAAGCTTTATTTATTTTTAAAAAAAAAAAGAAAAACCTGAAATCTTCACTATTAGCGTCACAGCAGTCTCCCACTCTTTCTCAGGTGCCCACCTCATTCGCCCGTTGTAGTAACGCTCGCTCGTCGTTCAACTCATCTTTCTACTATGTCTTTTTTTTCTTTAAATACATGAACCAATAGCAGGAGAAAAACAGTAAAGGAAGGAACCCAGTATGAGAACACCTAGAGGAGCGGGTTGTGTGTGTGTGTGTGGGGGACACAACTATTAGAGACCTGCAACAGACACACAGAAAAACAGCTCCACCTGCTGTACAAACAGTATAAGGCACTATTTTTCAAATCTGCATCCTTCCACAATAAAAAAACTAAAAAAATACAATTAAAACACTATTTTTAACCATTTTCTAATGTAAATGTAAGCGAGCCATTGTATAATAGGAATAATGCCCTCCAGGGTGGGTGTTATGCTGGGATAACATCCGCCTTGGGTGTTAGGGCCTCGACCGTGTAGCCTCAATCCACCAAGGTGGATGTTATCCCAGCATAACACCCACCCTGCCGGGCATTATTCCTTTAGTAATATACAGTATTGTTACAGTGAAGATACAAACATACAGCAAGGACAATCAATACTGAAGTATCAATCATATACAGTATTGTTACAGATACAAACATACAGCAAGGCAATCAGTGCTAAAGTACCAGTCATATATAATATTATTTCAGTGCAGATGCAAATCCACAGCGAGGAAGTCAATACTAAAAATCTGTAATACACGGTATTGTTATAGTGCACATAGAAACATATAGCAAGATCAACAAAAACAAAAAGGTGCACACTGGATACGTAGTTGTGCAGGAAATAAAGCAGCCAGCTTGGCAAATTATGTTACAAGAAAAAATCCACACACAAACTCCACTTAAAAGTGCTGAAGTGAAAATTTATTTTTAGGCAAGTTTGAGAAGCCACAACAACAGCCCTGTGCTTCAACCCTCAAGAGGGTCTTCCTTAAGGGCAGGCTTGCCAGATTTTTTCTTGTAATATAAAGCAAGATCATTCAGTTCTGAGTCACCAATATTATACAGTATTGGTATACTGCACATACAAATATGCAGCAAGGGCAATCAGTTCTAATGTACTAATAATATAAATTATTTTAAAGCAAGGGCAGTCAGTACTAAGATACCAACAATATACATTATTGCTACAGTGCAGATACAAATGTACAGGAAGGGCAGTCAGTACAAATGTACCAGTACTACATAGTATTGTAACAGTGCAGATACAGACATACAGCAAGGGAAATCAATATTAAAGTGCCTGTAATATACAGTATTGTTACAGTGCAGAAGAAACATACAGCAAGGGCAATCAATACTAAAATACCAACAGTATACAGGATTGTTATTGTTCATGTACAAACATACAGCAAGCGCAACAATACTAAAGTACTAATAATATACAGTATTGTAACAGTGCAGATACAAACATACAGAAAGGGCAATCAATACTAAAGTACCATTATACAATGGAAAGAAAAAAATCTTGCTTCCTGGTTGGTCAGTCTACCACTCAAACCATGATGTTATCCTGTCATAACATCACGAATGTAGTGCCAACCACATAGAAATCTAAAAAAGCCACAACACAGTGATGTATCACTACATCAAAACGTCTCAAAACATAAACATCAGCATTGTCACAAAGCTTCCCTCTGATCATCTGACAGACTGTCTGACAGGAGTGCCCTAAAGAATTAATATGTGACTTACCAGCAGTCGATTTCTAGCTCTTCACAATGTCCTCCTTAGCAAACATGTTCCCTGAAAAGAAAGAAAATCAGCCGACCACCAACGAGCCTAAAAAAAACAGCAGAAAAAAAGACACATTCAAGTGGAAGAAACCACCTTAGGTGCCATGGAATGCGACCGGAATGAGCCATCAACTAAAAAGCAGACACAGTGGGCAGTTAGGGTATTTTCTGACTGGATAGCAGAATCTGACACAGAAACAGACCTGAAAACAATAACTGTACCACAGCCAAACAACATTTTACGAAAGTTTTGCGCTTCCATGCGATCAATTGCGGGCACACAATATGGAATCAGCAGTTTCATCGGCTTAAGAGCAGGCATCAACAGATACCTCAACGAGCCTCCTCTAAGCCCATAACATAAATCTGCTCACAAACCCAGATTTCCACAGTCCCAATAACATTTTTGCCGCTCAAATTAAAAACCTAAAAAGAGAAGGCAAAGACAAGGCCAAACACCTCCACAAGGCCCTCACAATTTCAGATCTTCACTTCTTCCACCACTCTGAAGCTTTAACTACTGACACCCCAAAAGGACTGTTACGCTATGTCTGGCTTGATCTGCAACTCCACTTTGCCAGACATGGCAGTGAGGGGCAACGACAGTTAAAACCAGACAGCTTTCAATTCCGCACTGCAGTAAATGACCTTCAATATGTTACCCTCACGTCTAACTAAAAAACCAAGAACCACAGCGATCCTTTAGGGAAAGACCATGATAAGTACAGAGGGTGCATGTTTCAAATAGCTGAGCACCCACACTGTCTAGCTGCAGCCCTACAAAAGTATTTAAGCAAGTTACCCCCAAACCCTCTGTGTCTCTTCTGTCACCCTCAAAGACTGCCAGCCAAACCATGGACCTAAGAAACTGTTCAGTTCACCTGAGAGCCAGTAGGAATCAATTCTCTAGCCACCATGCTGCCTAAAATATGCAAGGCTGCTCGCCTCGCCACAACATACACAAACCATTGCCTCCGAGCCACCACAATTCAACTCCTTAGCAATGCAGGGCTTGAAAGTCATCAAATCATGTCCATCACAGGACACAAGCAAGAATCATCCCTAAAAGGTTATTGGGGACCTACCATGTCTGAGCACAGTAAATGGAGTGCGATCCTCTCTGGAACATCCGCAAACCACCAAGCAGCTGACTCGAACCCACGCATTTGTTGACCTACACGCAGCCAGCTGCCATGTGACTCAACCGACCAAACAAACTGCCACAACCTCTGAACCTCAAAGTTCAAAAGCCACTGCAACCTGAGAAGACAGCAACAACCAAAGAGCCAAAAACAAAGCAAGCTGCAGCTACAGAACCAATAGTACACTGCAAGACCAAAACAGTAACACATAGTTCACGATCCAAGGCAACACAGTGCGTGTTTTTAATATATACAAGCCTTAAAACCCAAATGTCAGCAAATCAAAAGCAATAAATGAAACTATTAAATAAAAAAAAATACAAGAGTTGTTTAACACATGACTGAACACATTGTTCAACAATACTTTGAAGTTCAAGTTAATTAAATTATTCTCTGCTTTATTGCCATATTTATAAAAAAAGTATGATATTTATGAACAAAGAAATGTTTATTATATTAACTAACATACTTTATCTTTCTTCATACTTTTAATCATTAACAGTGAAACTAGTCATTTAACAGTTTTAAAAACAGGACTATTTAATGTTGTGGAAGGTTATTTTAACATATTAATTCATTAACATCACTTTAAAAATCAAAATTTGACTCTGTTTCCTCACTTAAACAATTGGAACCATTGTATAATAGGAATAATGCACTCCAGGGTGTGTGTCGTGCTGGAATAACGTCACTTCTTGGGTGATTAGTCACACTCAACCTGCAGCCTCGTGCCTAATCACCCCAGGTGTGACATTAACCCAGCACGACACACACCCTGCCATGCATTATTCCTTTAATAATACACAGTATTGCTATAGTTCACATATAAACAATATAGTGCAAGTACTAACAACTGCTACTTCCTACCAGCCTCACTGCTGATCTTGGGTGGTGCTTTCTTCCCAAAAGACACACAAATACTACATTTTTGTTGCCAAATTAACAAATCCCTGCAGGAGTCTGGCCATTCTCCCTTACTGTGGGTCTTTAGGCCAAAAATGTGCCCTCATACCCTATACTCCCTGACCTCCCTCTCCTTTCTGGTCAATGTGTTATAACCAGTATGGGCAAGTGGCCTTTTAAGTTGCTGCCCCTTTTGGAACTCCCTCCCCAGAGAGCTATGTTCAGCCCCATCCCATTCCCTCTTTAAAGCTCATCTTATCAGTTTCTTGTTGACCATCTCAGTCTGCAAATGTTGTACTTTCTAAATGTTTACTATACACTTTACATCCTTACTGTAGGTCCCCAGATGCTTGTGTATGTCAGTCATACCCAGGTACAGTACATGTACAGGGCGTATAAAGATTTTCCTAATTTGCTGCCTATTATTGTCTTCTGACATGTTTGTAGGCAAATCGTTTGATAGCAGAGGGGATTAGGTGTTACTGGAAGAGGAGTGGAAATGTGTGCAATGCAATTATAGGTCTAAGATGAATTTAAAGATCATGTGCAATGGTTTTTATATATTTTAATAAAAGCTTGAAAAGCTGAAATTTAAGTCCTTGTGTCATGATTAGTGTTTCCTGAAAATTTCATGCTGTATGGTGTTGTGGTTTTCTTTAAACCAGCATTTGTTAAGCCAGCAATAAGACATTCTGAGGTATGGGTTATGGCCTGATAAGAGCACATCCCAGGTGCATTATGAGGCATGAGGCACTTGCTCAGAGTGTCTTAGCACCTGGGGTGTGCTCTTATCAGGACATCACTCACACTTCAGAGTGTCTTATTGTGCTTATAAAATGGGCCCCCAAGTAATTTTTTTTAAAGAAAAACAAAAAGAAAATGTTTAAACTATATAAAGGACGTTTAATAGATGAAATGATAAAAAACAGTCTCTATTGGAGTAGTTTTATCACTGTTTCAACAGCAATAGAGGATTCCATATATTGTATATTGTTGAGGTTATCTGTCTACCATGCTGCATTTAGTACCTTCAAAATTATTTTTAGTCTCTTTGGTTGGTAGAAATGCTGACAGCGTTTGTCTCCCAGCCACCAGTTTCCATGTGAGTGAACACGTTCCACTGCATTCAGAAACAGTCTTAGTATTTTTATTTTTTATTTATTTGGTATTCAGAAAATAACCTTTGAGCCATGGCTATTTTCCAAAGGTTCTACATCATGTGAACAGACATCTTGCGGATCAATATTTGTGTACTGCTTTTTTTTCTTCAATCATGTTTTGATAAAAATAATGGCCTATGAATGGGTGTCCTGTTTTATTTCTGAGAGGATGCCACGCTCGCTTGATATGTGAGGAGGACTGCATTTGAAGGCATATTTAAAAGCCACAGCCTTTCCGTTGTTTCCAAGATACAGAAAAATTTTTTTGTTTTATTTATTTAAGGTTTCTGTCCTTAAGTCACTTCGTTGTTGCTATTTTCAGCCCTTCCAGCTGCCTTAGCACTTTGACATTTTCAGGTCATCTGAAATAAGAACCCCCAGGTCCCTTTCCTTCTTTGTGACTGTCAGCAACTCCCCTTCCCTCCTCCCCATCCTGTAGCTTATCCCAGGGTTTCTGTGTCCCAGGTGCATAATTTTGCACTTTTTTGAAATAAACTTCAGTTGCTAGTCCTCAGACTATTTTTCAAGCTTCCCCAGGTCCCTTCTCATTTTCTCTACCCCCTCTGGGGTATCCACTGCGTTACAGATCTTGATGTCATCTGCAAACAGGCAGACCTTTCCCTTCAGCCCTTCTGCAATGTCACTAATCAAGACATTGAATGGGGGGTCATGGCCTAGTGAGGGAGCAGGATGGCAGCATAACAGATGAGCTCCCTAGAATCCTCTACATTTTTATACCATCAGCCTAGAAATCCAGCCAAAAAGCGGATATCTTGGTGGCACCTCGATTCCCCGATGCCTTCAGAGACCAAATCTTTAAAAAAGCAGGCAAAGCTGCATTTTAGTCTCCCTGGAGAATTACGAGCTGATCAAGGCCTACCTGATTCAGGTGCAACCAGCCAGGTTAATTTGGACACCACACAGTGGCCCCGAGACTCAGCGCTACCCCCAGCTGCCAGCTCCTCTCATCACCATGGGGCACAAGCCTCAAACATGACCACAGACCATCATACCTTGGAGCAACTATTAACGGATCTCAAGTATGAACTGGGAATTAAGATGGATTCAGGTTTTGAGAACATCACATCTCAAATTTAACATTTGCAGAAAACAGTAAATAATATTTCTGAGACTAAAAAGTACCACCAACAGCTTAATCTGGTTCAAGGTCAATTGGCATTCATCTGTATCCCCTTCCCCTGGGTCGTGCCTGAAAATAGGCAGGATATATCTAGTGTACTTACCCGGTTAACAAAAAACTAAATAAAAAAAATTAATAAACCATGGACTCACACGAAACTAGATTGGGGGAATTAGAAGCGCGTTTGGGGGCACAAGAGGACTCCTCTCAACACATCCAATCTGATCTCCAAAAAGCCCTTAAAGAGATTGAGTTTTTAAAACAATCTATAGATGATCATGAAAATAGGGAAAGGAGATGCAATGCTCATCTTGTGGGCATGCCAGAGGGGCAGGAGGACTTTGACTGTGTCTCTTTCATCAGTTTCTGGCTAAGACTGACCCTGCAGATCCCCCCAGAGATATCCTTGGAGATACAGCAAGCAACCAGATCCCCTGGGCAAAAACCAGTGCCAGACCAATGTCCCAGACACATTATAATAACATTTCTCAGATACCAGGACAGGCAATATGTAGTAGAGGCTGCAAGAAAGAAAGATCGTATAATAGTACAGCAGAATTGGGTTAGCCTGTTTCCAGACTACTCTCAGCAGCTGCAACTACAGAGAAGAGCTTTTGCAGAGGTGAAAAAATGTCTTCATGCCCTAGATTGCCCATTTTCTCTAGTGTACCCAGCACGAATGGTGATTCGCCCACCGAGAGTCAGTCAGAGGGCCTATACTAATCCCGAGGTGGCCATGGAATTTGCCTGAGATCTGGAATGGCGCCACGGCCCGCAGGGACCCTCCGAATGCTTAAACATCATTGGAAGTCTTCTCAGCTGGCCTGGGGGTGCAACAGGTACTGATTTTGTTAGGGGGTAGCATGGTTGGGCTGGGAGTAGGAGAGAATTTCCCTTAACCATAACATCTCGATGGTGGCCTATTAGGGCTGGTGTATGGAGCCTCCCCCCGTATACCCAATCGGTCCCCATGAGATCTCCTTACACCATGTGCCGCAGGCTGCATATGTTTGGAGCCCTTTTTTGAGAAGTACACAAGGCTACAGAAAAACTGTTAACTGCTGTATTCAACTAGACCTGGTGGGAAGTTGTACTTTTCTGCAATGACAGTGACAGGGCACCAGAGGTCCTCAGTGACTCTAAGACGTTTTATATAAAAGACTTTCAACATTTATTTTTTTTTGCCATGCCACGTTTGTATTTCTCAAGCAACTCTATGTTAAATGTTTTGGCTGGTTGCTACTATACTGGGCCTGCCGGGGGGGGGTGCTAAACTCGATATCTGGACTGGAGCTGAATTATGGATTGTGCCTTAATAAATGAAGCAGGCTGAGAGGTCGCTTTCAGACCCTGATGTGGGGGGTTGGGGGCTCCCGGCCCTGTCGTTTTTTACCTTGCCTTGCTTGAAACATAGAAACATAGACTTTGATGGCAGATAAGGACCGCTTGGCCCACCTAGTCTGCCCATTTCCCTACCTAGAGGATAAGCTGCAGATCCTATTTAACCAACAGACTATTTCTTCCTACCCCCCACAAAAATTGCCTTATGTCTGTCCCATGCATTCTTGAATTCTCCCACAGTTTTAGACCGCACAACCTCCTCAGAAAGGCTGTTCCATGCATTCACCACCCTCTCTGTGAAAAAATACTTCCTCACATTGCCCCTGAGCCGTCCCCCCTCTATCTTCAAATCGTGTCCCCTTATTCTTGCCCATATCTTTTTCTGAAAGATGCTACCCTCTTGGACTTTGTTGATTCCACTGAGGTACTTAAACATTTCTATCATGTCCCATGTCTTCCTCCTTTCCTCAAGGGTATACATATTAAGCTCCTTTAGCCTCTCCTCATATGGCTTCTCTTGCAGACCCTGCACCATTTTAGTTGCCCTCCTCTGAACTGCCTCCATCCTGTCTATGTCCTTGCGGAGATGGGGTCACCAGAACTGGACGCAGTATTCCAGATGGGGTCTCACAAACTGTCTGTACAGGGGGAAAACAACTTCCTGTTTCTGCTGGTGATGCCTCTCCTATACATTGCAGTATCCCCCAGCCCTCCCTACCGCCTTCTCACATTGCTTGCCAACCTTAATGTCATCTGATATTATTTCCCCCAGGTCCCTTTCCATTTTTATTATTGTTACTACCTCCCCCCATTGTGTAATCTTCCCCTGGGTTTTTGTTTCCCAGGTGCATTACTTTGCACTTCTTTGCATTGAATCTAAGCTGCCATACTTCTGACCATTCCTCCAACCTTGCCAAGTCCCTTCTCATCCTTTCCACGCCTCCTTGTGTAGCAACCCTGTTGCAGATCTTTGTGTCCTCTGCAAAGAGGCATACTTTTCCTTCCAGTCCCTCTGCAATGTCACTTATAAAGACATTAAAAAGGACTGGACCCAGTACTGAACCCTGCGGTACCCTACTAGTAGCCCCTCTTTCTTCAGAATGGACTCCATTTACAATTACCTTCTATGTCCTGTTGTTCAGCCAATGTTTTACCCAGGCTACCACCCTGGGACCCACTCCAAGGCTGGTTAATTTGACTATTAATCTTTTGTGTGGGACTGTGTCAAATGCCTTGCTAAAGTCTAGGTAGGCCATGTCCACAGCCCCTCCCTGGTTTACTACTTTGGTCACCCAGTCAAAGAAATCAATTAGATTCATCTGACATGACCTTCTCACTGTGAACCCATGCCATCTTGGGTCCTGTGCCCCACTGGCCTCTAGGTACTCAACAATTCTTTCCTTCAGAAATGATTCCATCACTTTCCCTACCACAGAGGTCAAACTGACAGGTCTGTAGTTTCCTGCCTCTGTCTTGCTCCCACTTGTGTGAAGGGGAATCACATCTGCCTTCCTCCAGTCCTCAGATACCACACCATCCTCCCATGATCTGTTATAAAGGGTAGTCAGTGGTGTCACCAGTTATCTGCTTAATTCTTTTAGAATTCTGGGGTGAATTCCATTTGGCCCCATTGCTTTGTCCACCTTCAGTTTTAGGAGTTCTTTCAGAACCCTTTCTTCTGTGAAAGGACTGAGATCGACCCCCCTCTCCAGAGTGCTTCTGTTAATTGGATTAGGGACCTCCTCCACTTCCTCTTTTGTGAATACTGAACAGAAGTATTCATTCAGTATCCCTGCTTTTTCACTGTCACTCTCTGCCCACCCACCATCCATTCTATTCAGCCTCACTATCCCTCCCTTTGTCTTTCTATGCTCCCTGATATACCTATAAAAGGTTTTATCCCCCTTCTTAACTTAATTGGCTATCTTTTCCTCAGTTTGTGGCTTTGCTATTCTGACTACCCTCCCTGCTTCCTTCTGCCTTAACTGGTACAGTTCTCTGTCCTGCTCCTTCTGTGTTTCCTTATACTTCCTAAATGCTATCTTTTTCTCCCTCGTTCTTCATGTCGGTGGACCCCAGGTGAGGGATGTTTCTCCAGAACCTGCCTTGGGTTGTTTCTAAGCCCTATAACCAGCTTGGGGTCGATTGAGCAATTAAGTCTGATCTGTCCAATGCATTTTTTCTCAAGGATAATCTCCCGTTACCACTCAGATGGGGAGGCATTTATACTATTGGGGCCTAATTTACTGAATTTATTGAATTCCTGGGAAGCTTGAGCCCAGTTGGCTCTTTCCACCCCTATTAGCCAACCGCCCTGGGTGGAGGAGGGGGGGCATGAAAGCCTCCCACAAGCCGGCAGGAACCTTCAAGCCTCATTCCTTACTTTACTTATGGTAATCAGATCTTTTAGTTTTTCCTGATAATTAGTTCACAGGGAGGATTCTTCGCTCACTCCATGAAACAGAGTGGGACACGATGGATAGATTTTGGGAGGGGAAGGGGCGGGAGGGACATGGTGTTGTTCCTGGTTCTTATGTTTGCTGTGTTTAATGGGGGGAATTTATACAGGTGGGGCTATTCTGAAGAGGAAGTTTTACTTCTGGTTGGCTCAGGTGCAGTAAAATATCTTGCTTTTAGCAGCTCCTTGAAAGCTCGTGCCACCTTGCATATTGGTTGGTCCCTTTCCAGACGTGCTGAGCCATATGGTTGCGATGCAGGGGCTGCCAAGGGAAGGGGGTTTACAGTTGAGAGTTCTCAGTTTTCTGTTTTGAAGTTATTTAGAAAATGTTTGAGATCAGTAGAACTTGTAATGTTTGGTGACAGCATATTTACTTTAGGAGGGTCAATTTTATTAATGCACCCCCACTTATCTCTTGCCATTTAAGATGACTAATTTGACCATATTGTCATGGAATGTCAATGGTCTACGCACAGTTATTAAACATAAGAGAGTGTGGAGCCAGATTAAAAAGCTTGGGGGGATATAGTTCTTCTCCAGGAGATTCATTCCACTGAGGAGGAAACTTCCCCACTTGCTGCATCCTGGGGAGGTTCTTTGATATCTGCCCCATTTACTTCAAAGGCCCAGGGAGTGGCGATATGAATCCGGCCAGGAATTCCCTATGACATAGTTTCCTCTCTCTCTGACCCACAGGGACGATATGTTTTGGCTGTGGTGGACATTGGGGGCACCAGATACACTTTTGGATCTATTTATGGCCCTAGAGAGACCCACAGAAGGGTGGCAAGGGACACCACAGGGGAAGGAAACAGCTTCTAATAGGGGACTCAATTGTTAGAAGGGTAGACCTGGGGAAGGGAGAGGAGAGGGAAGTAAGGTGCCTGCCTGGTGCCATGGCTTGGAGGGACAAAAAGTGAATCCTCAGGATTGCAGAAGCAGCATTACAGGAGAGGGAACTAGATATCATTGTCCGCCTTGGGACAAATGACCTAGCTAGGCATGGGATCAGTGCAGTGCAGGACGAAATTGTGGAGTTGGGGAGGGGCCTCAGACAGGTAGCAAGCATGGTTACCTTCTCAGAGGTGCTGCCAATCCATGGCAGGGGTGAGGCTAGGGTACTACACACCATGCAGTTTAATGAATGGTTGCAAAACTGGTGCAGAGCACAGGGCTTTGGCTTCACTGGGGACTGGGGGTACACCTGGAGAGATGAAGGTCTATACTGGCATGATGGTCTGTGTCTGTCCATGAAGGGAACCGAGATCCTAAGTGACAGGTTTAAATGCTTCCTTGGCAAGCTTTTAAACTAGCCATGGGGGAGGTGCTAATAGGAGGCAGGAAATTTCAGTCTCTCCCAGCAAAACATGACAGGTAGTAAGGTAAACACTGATGTACAGTGCTCAACAAAGGGCATGATAGGGGCAAATGGAAAAATAGACAAGGGCAAAAAGAGCAGGCATGGGGGAAAAAGGATAAAGCCAACATTAAATGGAGGGCAATGAGTACCAATGCCCATAGTCTGGGAAACAACTTCCTGAACTAGTAGCCTTGATGGAAGATGAACAATTGGATATTGTGGCAGTCACAGAAACATGGTACACAGAGAACCATGACTGGGATGTCAACATACTGGGGTACACAGTCTACAGAAGTGACAGGGAGGGGAAAAGAGGAGGTGGAGTAGCTCTATACATAAGGGGAGGGATCAAAGCTACAGAACTAAAAAGTAAACAAGGAGGACAAGAGGCACTCTGGGTCACCTTGGAGACAGAGAATGGCATCACAATCCGCACAGGCGTTGTATACAGACCCCCATCTCAAGGGGAAGAAATGGACAAGAAAATGATAGAGGACATTCTCAAAATGGCTGAAAAAGGGGAGATACTGTTGATGGGGGACCTGAATATGCCAGATGTTAACTGGATGACATGTACTGCAGCCACATCCAAGACCAGGGTCACTCTCAATGCCCAGCACGGGGCAGGCCTTAGACAGCTAGTGTTGGAACCCACTCGGGAGGGAGCAATTCTAGACCTGGTACTCTCAAATGGAGAGAGGATCACAAATTTAGAAGTCAGTAGACATCTGGGAACAAGCGATCACTGCACAGTGTGCTTCACAATAAGCACAACCATGGTGACGAGCCATACAAAAACAAGCATACTGGACAGCTTGGCAGAAGACACCAGGAGAAAGGACTGCTGTGTGACTGAACTTCTCTGCTGGGACTAAAGTAGAAGAACTTTTGTATTTGGACCTTTAATTTAGGGCAAAAAAACTAACATACAAAAAAAAAGTGAGTGTTTGGGTTAACTGAACTGAATGGGTAACTGATAGGTTTAAATGCTTCATTGGCAAGCTTTTAAACTAGACAAGGGAGAAGCACTGGAAAGGAGCAGGAAAATCCTAGCCCCCCCAAACAATCACGGTAGTAAGTGTGGCAAACACCAACATGGAGGTGTTGATAGGGAGAAGGGCAGGGGTAAATGGAGACAGTGACAAAGGCAAGAAGGACAGGGATGGGGCAAAAGGGGGTAAGGCCATCAGGAAATGGAGGGTAATGAGTACCAATGCTCATAGTCTGGGCAACAAGCTACCTGAGCTGGTGGCCTTAATGGAAGAGGGATGCCTGGATATCGTAGCAGTCACAGAAACATGGTACACAGAGAACCATGACTGGGATGTTAACATACCAGGGTACATAACCTACAGGAGAGACAGGCAGGGGAGAAGAGGGGGAGGAGTAGCTCTCTATGTAAAGGAAGGGATAAAAGCAACTGAACAAAAGAGTAAACAGGGAGAGAGGAGGCACTGTGGGTCACCTTGGAGACTGGAAGGGCACCACAATCCGCACAGGGGTTGTGTACAGACCCCCATGTCAGGGGAAGGAATGGACAAGGATATGATGGAAGGCATTCTTAGAATGGCAGAGAAAGGGGAGATACTGTTGATGGGAGACCTGAATATGCCAGATGTTAACTGGAGCACATTTGCTGCAGCCACATCCAAGAGCAGGGCCATTCTTGATGCCCTACAGGTGGCAGGCATTAGACAGCTAGTTTCAAAACCCACTCATGAGGTAGCAATCTTAGACCTCATACTCTCAAATGGGGGCAGTGAGAGGATCTCAGATCTAGAAGTGGTTTGCCATCTGGGGACAAGTGACCATCAAACAGTGTGGTTCACGTTAAACTCAGCTACAGAGTCAAGCCATACAAAAGTGAGGGTACTGGACTTTAGGAGGGCTGACTTTGGCAAGATGGGAGAGTGCCTCAGAAAAGCACTAGCAAACAGGCTTGAAGGAGGTGTGGAGCAACAATGGGGAATTATCAAAACTGCCATCACAGAGGCAACAAGCCTTTGTGTGAAGCAAATAAACAAATCAAAATGAAAGAAAAAGCCACTATGGTTCTCAAGAGAGGTGGCTGTGAAAGTCAGGAAGAAAAAGATAGCATTCCAGAAGTATAAGGAAACACAGAAGGAGCAGGACAGAGAGCTGTACCAGTTAAGGCAGAAAGAAGCAGGAGGGAAGTCAGAATAGCAAAGGCCCAAACTGAGGAAAAGATAGCCAACTTAGTTAAGAAGGGGGATAAAACCTTTTATAGGTACATCAGCGAGCGTAGAAAGACAAAGGGAGGGATAGTGAGGCTGAATAGAATGAACGGTGGGTGGGCAGAGGGGGACAGTGAAAAGCAGGAATACTGAACGAATATTTCTGCTCAGTATTCACAAAAGAGAGGGGGAAGTGCCTAATCCAATTAACAGAAGCACTCTTGATAGGGGGGTCGATCCCAGTCCTTTCACAGAAGAAAGGGTTCTGCAAGAACTCCTAAAACTGAAGGTGGACAAAGCAATGGGTCCTGATGGAATTCACCCCAGAATTCTAAAAGAATTAAGGAAGGAACTAGTGAAACCACTGACTACTCTTTTTAATAAATCATGGGAGGATGGTGTGGTACCCGAGGACTGGAGGAAGGCGGATGTGATTCCCCTTCACAAAAGTGGGACCAAGACAGAGGCAGGAAACTACAGACCTGTCAGTCTGACCTCTGTGGTAGGGAAAGTGATGGAGTCACTTCTGAAGGAAAGAATAGTTGAGTACCTAGAGGTCAGTGGAGCACAGGATCCAAGGCAGCATGGGTTCACAGTGGGAAGGTCATGTCAGATGAATCTAATAGATTTCTTTGACTGGGTGACCAAAGTAGTAGACCAGGGAGCGGCTGTGGACATGGCCTACCTAGACTTTAGCAAGGCATTTGACACAGTCCCACACAAAAGATTATTAGTCAAATTAACCAGTCTGGGATTGGGTCCCAGGGTGGTAGCCTGGGTAAAACATTGGCTGGACAACAGGACACAGAAGGTAATTGTAAATGGAGTCCACTCTGAAGAAAGGGCGGTTACTATGGGGCCGCGGAGGTTCAATATTGGGTCCAGTCCTTTTAATGTCTTCATCAGTGACATTGCAGAGGGACTGAAGGAAAAGTATGCCTTTTGCAGATGACACAAAGATCTGCAACAGGGTTGATACACAAGGAGGCGTGGAAAGGATGAAAAGGGACTTGGCAAGGTTGGAGGAATGGTCAGACGTATGGCAGCTAGGATTCAATGCAAAAAAGTGCAAAATAATGCACCTGGGAAACAAGAACCCAGGGGAAGAATACACAATGGGTGGGGAGGTAGTAACAATGACAAAACAGGAAAGGTTCCTGGGGGTAATCATATCAGATGACCTTAAGGGTAGCAAGCAATGTGAGAAGGCAGTAGGGAGGGCCGGGGGTATACTGGGATGTATAGGGAGAGGCATCAGCAGCAGAAAACAGGAAGTTGTTATCCCTCTGTACAGACAGTTGGTGAGACCCCATCTGGAATACTGTGTCCAGTTCTGGAGACCCCATCTCCGCAAGGACATAGACAGGATAGAGGCAGTCCAGAGGAGGGCAACTAAAATGGTGCAGGGTCTGCAAGAGAAGCCGTATGAGGAGAGACTAAAGGAGCTTAATATGTATACCCTGAGGAAAGAAGGGAGAGAGGGACATGATAGAAACTTTCAAGTACCTCAAGGAATCAACAAAGTCCAAGAAGGTAGCATCTTTCAGAAAAGAGACTTGCAAGAACAAGGGAACACACTTTAAAGATAGAAGGAGGGCGGTCCAGGGCAATGTGAGGAAGTATTATTTCACAGAGAGGGTAGTGGATGCATGGAACAGCCTTCCTGAGGGAAGTTGTGGGGTCTAAAACTGTGGGAGAATTCAAGAATGCATGGGACAGACATAAGGCAATTCTTGTGGGGGGCAGGAAGATATAGGCTGTTGGTTAACTAGGATCTGCGGCCTATCCTGTTGGTAGGGAAATGGGCAGACTAGATGGGCCTAGCAATCCTTATCTGCCGTCAAAGTCTATGTTCTATGTTTCTATGTTTAGAAGGGCTGACTTTGGCAAAATGGGTGAATACCTGAGGAATACACTAGCAAATTGTCAAAAAGGAGGGGTGGAAGAACAATGGAGAAAAATCAGAAAACTGCCATCATTGAGGCAACAAGCCTTTGTGTGAAACAGATAAAGAAAACAAAGCGGAGTAAAAAACCACTATGGCTCTCAAAAGAGGTGGCAAGGAAGATTAAGGAGAAAAAGGCTGCATTCAAAAAGTATAAGGAATCACAGAAGGAGCATGACAGGGAACTGTAGCAATTAAAGCAGAAAGAAGTGGGGAAGGCAGTCAGAATAGCAAAAGCCCAAACCGAAGAAAAAATAGCCAATTCAGTTAAGAAGGGGGATAAAACCTTTTATAGGTACATTAGAGAGAATAGAAAGGTTAAGGAAGGAATAGTGAAGATTAATAAGGGAGAGGGGAGGTGGGCAGAGGGAGACAGTGAAAAGGGGCAGAGATAGTGAATGAATACTTTTGCTCAGTATTCACAAAAGAAGATGAGAAGGAGTTACCTAAACCAGACAATACTGTAGAAGCACTCTGGGTAGGGGGGTTGATACCAGTCCATTTACAGTAGAAAGAGTACTGAAAGAACTCCTAAAACTCAAAGTGGACAAAGCAATGGGGCCTGATGGGATTCACCCCAGAATCCTAAAAGAACTAAGGGAGGACCTAGTGACACAACTGACCACACTTTTTAACAAATCATGGGAGGATGGGGTGGTACTTGAGGACTGGAGGAGGGCAGATGTGATTCCCTTTCACAAAAGTGGGAGCAAGGCAGAAGCAGGAAACTACAGACCTGTAAATTTGACCTCAGTGGTAAAGAAAATGATGGAATCACTTCTGAAAGAAAGAATTGCTGAGTACCTAGAGGGCAGTGGGGCATAGGACCCAAAGCAGCATGGATTTACAGCAGAAAGGTCATGTCAGATGAATCTAATAGATTTCTTTGACTGGGTGACAAAGTAATAGACCAGGAAGGGCTGTGGTTGTAAGCTCCTAGAACTTTAGCAAGGCATTTGACACAGTCCGCACAAAGATTAATAATCAAGTTAGCCAGCCTGGGAGTGGGTCCCAGGTGGTAGCCTGGGTAGCAAACTGGCTACAAACAGGATACAGAAGGTAATGGTGAATGGAACACATTCTGAAGAAAGGGGGGTCACTAGTGGAGTACCTCAGGGCTGAGTACTGGGTCCAGTCCTCTTTAACATCTTTATAGGTGACATTGCAGAGGGTCTCGAGGGAAAGATATGCCTCTTTGCAGAAGACACAAAGATCTGTAACAGAGTTGATTCACAAGGGGGGGGGTAGAAAGGATGAGAAGGGACTTGGCAAGGTTGGAGAAATGGTCAGACATTTGGCAACTTAGATTCAATGCAAAGAAGTGCAAAGCAATGCACTTGGGAAACAAAAACCCAAGAGAAGAGTACACAATAGCAGGGGCAGTACTAACAACAACAAAAATGGAAAGGGACCTGGGGGTAGTCATATCAGATGATCTAAAGGTGGGTAAGCAATGTGAGAAGTCAGTAAGGAGAGCCAGGGGGATACTGGGATGCATAGGAAGGGGCATCACAAGTAGAAAAAGGGAAGTGGTTATCCCTCTGTACAGACAGTTGGTGAGACCCCATCTGGAGTACTGTGTGCAGTTTTGGAGACCTCATCTACGCAAGGACATAGACAGGATGGAAGTAGTCCAGAGGAGGACAACTAAAATGGTACAGGGTCTGCATCAGAAACCATATGAAGAGAGACTGAGAGAGCTTAATATGTATACCCTTGATGAAAGGAGGGACAGGGGGGACATGATAAAAACGTTCAAGTACCTCAAGGGAATCAACAAAGTCCAGGAGGGTAGCATCTTTCAGAAAAAGAGATGTGTAAGAACAAGGGTGCACAATTTAAAGATAAAGGGGGGACGGCTCAGGGGTAATGTGAGGAAATGTTTTTTCATGGAGGGAATGGTGGATGCATGGAACCACCTTCCTGGGGAGGTTGTTGGGTCTAAAACAGTGGGGGAATTCAAACATGCATGGGACAGATATAAGGCAATTGTAGTGGGGGGTGGTAGGAAGTAGGCTGTTGGTTAACTAGAATCTGCAGCTTATCCAGTAGGTAGGGAAATGGGCAGACTGGGTGGGCCAAGCTATCCTTATCTGTCATCAAAGTCTATGTTTCTATGTTTCTAATTTTGATTCCCCTGACTTTTTTACCCACCTGGTTCCAACTCTGGCTCCATACCCGGACAATAGAATTTTAGGAGGGGATTTCAACACCTATGGGGACCCTCAGTTGAACCACTCAGGAATTAGACCCAGGCAAGTTCCCCACAATGTCTCGGCCCTTCAGAACCTAGTGGAGGGCAGAGCATTAGTGGAGGCTTGGAGACACGGTCACCCCCAGGATAAAGTGTACTCATTTTTTTCCCATACAATTAAAGTATACATTAGGTTGAACTATATTTACCTACCTTCCTCCATGATTGGCAATGTTCGAATGGCCAGTTATGGTCCAATCCTCATATCAGATCATGCCCCACTGAGGGTGGTGGTCTCCCTTGTAACAGATGAGGTCACTAAGCAGGTTGGCTCATGGACCCTTCCCTACTTTTAGATGGGACCTTTGCAAAGCAACTTAATGAGAGTGTTAAGATCTTTCTAGCTATCAATCACCCAGCTGATACCAGTTTGGCAAACACTTGGGATGCGCTGAAGGCATATCTGAGTGGGGAAGATATTTCTTATTCCTCATACCTGAAAAAGTGTCTAACCAGGGAGGAGGAGGAGGAGGCACTTGAGTCCAAGATTGTTCACTTAGAGAGGGACCAGATGAAGTGGGTATCCCCCTCAGGTCTTTTAGAATTCAACAAATTAAAGGGTGGACTCCACCAAATCACTAACAGGTCCCTTGAATGGAACCTTCTGCTTACTAAGTCCACTAATTATTTTGATGGGGATAAGGCAGGTAAGTGGTTGGCGAGCTTGGTTAAGGGGAAGAGAGCTGAGAGAAGCAGACTGAGAATAGCAGATGCTGCTGGTAATATTACGTATGAACAGAAGGGCATTAATGAAGTGTTTATAGCCTTTCATTCTGAGCCTTATGTCTCAGAATACACTGGAGAGGAAGACCCTGAGGCCTTTCTGCACTAGCTGGGATTTCCAAAAATCAGTGAGGAAGACAGACAATGACAGGAGTCACCAATACAACTGGAAGAACTCAGAGGGGTGATTTGGGGGACCAGGAGGGGTAAAGCTCCTGGACCTGATGGTATCCCCGTGGACCTATGCAAAGTAACATGGGAGTCCCTTGGGCCTTTCATGCTCTAGATGATCAATGAGGCTATGACTAGTGGTTCTCTCCCCCGTTTATGTATCTGGCCACAATCACAATGCTCTCCAAGCCAGGGAAAGACCCCATCAAGAGCTCTTCATATAGGCCAATCTCCCTCCTGAATTCAGATTACAAAATCATTGCTAAATTGCTTGCTAACACGTTGGAAGTATTACTGCCTCAGTTGATACACCATGATCAGGGAGGCTTTATTAAGGGCAGGCAAGCTAAACATAATATCCAAAGAACTTTAAACCTGATGTTTCGGTGGCCTAAGGGAGAAAGGGAAGAGGGGGGTGGTCTATGGCCCCTAGAAGTGAAAAAGGCCTTTAATAGGGTCGAATGGCCGTTCATGTATGTAGTCCTGGAAAGGTTTGCCCTGGGAAGGAGGACATATAGATGGATTCAGACTTTATATAGATGCCCACAAGGCCAGATCTTTATAAATAATACATCAGCCCCTTTCCACTTAACTAGAGGAATGAGACAGGGTTGCCCCCTCTCCTCCCTCCCGTATGTTCTTACTACTGAGGCCCTGGCGGCTACCATTCAGAGACACCCAGACATTGAAGGCTTAAGAATCAATGAATCAGATAATGTTATTTCCCTTTTTGCAGATGACATCCTCCTCTTCTTGAGGCACCCTAATAGGGCATTACATGCTCTCTCTTCTATATTCAGATTATATGGCCCCCTCTCAGGGCACAAAATTAATTGGGGAAAATGCGAGTGGTTGCCTCTGGGGAAGGTGAAACTTTCTATCACCATATCAGGTAGTAGCATTGCCCCATCCTCTAACATTAAATACCTTGGGGTATATTTGCCCTCTAAGCTTTCTACAATAGCTCATCTAAATATGAGCTGAATAGTGCATAAAGTTCGCGAGAATTGTTATATTTGGAGGGCCCTTCCCTTGTCTTTACTGGGCAGGGTTAATCTAGTGAAAATGAGCGTCCTCCCACAATTTTTTTTACCACTTCTGGACTATCCCAATAAATATCCCAAATAAATATATCAAGGCACTGGAGAAAGCCATTACCCAATTGCTATGGCAAGGTAGGAGAGCTAGAATCAAAAAGTCAGTACTTTGGGCTCCATTGGGGGGGGGCCTCCCGAACATCAGACTCTAATACTTAGCTACGCAATTGGTGCACGTTCATGATGTACTGCAAGGGCACCAGAGGTGTCCTTCTTGGGTTCAGTTGGAGAACCCTTCAGATATCTCCCTTTACTATTGCTCTCTGGTGGAATCCCTGGGTGGCTCTTCCGTAGTCCACACCAAAAACCCTTGCACCAGAGCATTGTATAGGGCCTGGAAAGATGCTCATACTCTTTTGCACCACGGAGTGGAGCTCTCCCCAGACACACCATTGAAGGCCCTGGGAGATGGGTAGACTCAATTCTGTAGAGCACTGGATAGTTGGTATCATAAGGGCTTATGCCTGTTACAACATATTCTGAAGAAGGGATAGATTCTACCCTTTACCAGTTTAGTACATAGATATGGATTGGATGCTAGGCACTACTTCACCTATTTAAGACTGCAGAGGCAAATTAACTCACAGTTGGGAGACCTGGGAAGGGGAGGATTGAGACGTTCCCCTCTGGAGGAGCTCTTCACTGGGAGATCTGCAGATCCAACTTTTAAACCCCTTAGGGCCTGTTATAGATTGCTGGTGGGGCACTTCAAGATCCCATGGAGGCTATGGGTCAAAAATGGGAAGAGGACCTACATCCAGACAGTCTGACAGGGGGAGATTGGAGTCTCATCCTTAAAAATGCCCTGTCCTGCTCCATAAATAATAGACTCAGGGCCATATAATATAATGTATTGTTGAGAACTTATTTTACCCATTCTCTTGCTCATAGAATAGATCCTGACTGCTCTAACCTGTTCCCTAAATGCAAAATCCACGAGGGTACCTGCTATCACATGATCTTGCTTTGTGCTAAAACTAGACAGTTCTGGGTGGGCATTTTAGAAATATTGGGCCACATTGTGAGTTGGCCTCTAAGACTGGACCCTGTGAAGGTCTTGTTGGGGCTCCCCCTGGGCAGACCAGATCTCCATGCTACACATAATAAAGTTTGGTGGATTGGAGTGGTGCTTGGCCTTAGGCTCTTGACACAATACAGGAGGCTCCCAAACTTACCTACTGTAGCAGCATGGGCTAAGGACTTAGTAAAAAGTATGACATGGGAGAAAACACAATATAGGGTTAGAAATCAATTGGAGCTCTATGATAATATGTGGGGAATAGAGGAAGAGGCCTTACAGGCCAATCGTTTCCTGGGTTACTGAGGGAGAGACTTGACCCTATTTCTAGAAAACACCCAATCCCTGAACTAACAATCTAGAGGGTTAGCTGTGCAGTGTACTGTACCACAATGGTGAGGACTTGGTTTTGGTGTAATATGCAGAAACACAAGTACAGTAACTTCTGTTTTCTCCCCTCTGATGACTGATGATGTTTCTGTGACTTCCATGGCTTATCTGATTTATTTTTATTTCTTATAGTATTGTATCTTGGTATGGAGGAGGTTATTCCTCCTCTTATGTCCCCATATGTAATAACTGCATAATGTTTATGTGCTCTCGATTTTAAGTAAAGTTTACAAATAAAAAAAAAGACATTAAACAGGACTGGCCCCAGGACCGATCCCAGCGGCACCCCACTAGTCACCCCCTCTCCCCAGACTGCACCCCCTTTACCACCTCTCTCTGCCTGCTGTCTGTTAGCCAGTTTCTAACCTAGTTTACCACCCTTGCCTCCATGCCCAGCCTACCCAGCTAGTTTATCAGCCTGCTATGTGGGACGGTATTAAAGGCTTTGCTGAAATCAAAGTAAGTATTGTCCACTGCCCCACCCTGATTTACTTCCTTTGTCACCCAGTCAAAGAAATCAACCAGATTTGTCTGACATGACCTCCCCACTGTGAATCCATGTTGCATATGGTCCTGGGCTCCGATGGCTTCTAGATGCCCCACTATCCTTTCTTTAAGCAATGTCTCCATGATCTTCCCCACTATTTAGGCAAGGCTGACTGGCCTATAATTCCTCGCCTCCTCCCTACTGCTGGATTTGTGTAGCGGGACCACATGTGCCCTCCTCCAATTCTCTGTTACCACCCCTGTGTTGAATGACTCAGTGAACATGGCTGCCAGAGGTACTGCTATCTCCCTTCACAGTTCTCTTAATATCCTTGGGTGTATGCCATCTGGTCCCATCGCTTTGTCCACCTTCAATTTAGTCAGCTCCTGCAGGACTCTTTTTCCTGTGAATGGACTATTGTCCTCCTCTTCACCCCCTTGGCAACTACAGTGGCCTTTGCCCTTCCCCCTCTTCTGTGAATTCTGAACAGAAAGACACAGTGGATGTCTTAGGGGGGCACATAACAGTTCTTAGGCATGGTACTATCACTTCCAAATACCTAAACAGCACATATAAGGAAGCAACATTCGGCATTGACAAATGCTTGTTTTTAAATCACAACTCTGACAGTTAGAAAAGAAACTTTCTGAATTGTTGCAGCTCGCATTTTTAGGAGAGGATGAGGGTCAAATGAAGAGACGTTATTAACGGGACCGAGAGTTGGAGCTGCTGGACTTGCGAGGTATTTTTTCTTGCTTCTTTCTGTGGTGATGCCAGGTTTACCACTACTCTCCCGGTTTCATTGGTTGCTAATTGAGTACTGCTTACAGTAGCGGGAGAGCAGTGCCACATTGATTTTACTGTGTGGTGCATTCTGCATGGCACATGTAGTGCCGGTTGTGATGATATGTCCTGATAAGGACACAGCAGACAGAGGCTGTCAGCCAATCAGGATAGTGGAAATGTTCTGCCCATTTTATAACTTGCTTGACAGTGGCTGAAAACAGCGGAGTTATTTCTGTCCTCTCAGTCAAGCTTAGAGTACAATGACATCATTTTGGAGTAGCTTGCTGTTTCCCATTCCTAATCAGAGCAGCTCTCTGTAGAGTTGATGTTTGCTGAGCTCTCTAAGTTTCTTACAAACCCAGTCTCAGTTCTGTGTTTAGATACAGCAGCTTAAAATCTATCATTATCTTCTTATTAAAAGCTGATCATTTCAGTTTCAGTGTGGAACTGAAGTAGTGGAAATCCTTCTCTGTGAGATATCAGCATGTCTGTATTAGCTCTCAGTTCTTTCTAAGCAAAACTGATTTTTTTCTAACTATATAACACAGGGTTGTTAAATGAATATAAAATAATTCTAAATTTTGTTCATTCACAGAAACAGTTTGTATTTGATGTAGCCTTCATAAATAAATCTATGTAAGAATATTTTTTATGCCAGATTGAGAAACAGGTGCCTGTCACACTCTGCTACAGTATTTCAAACACATGTACTGTCTGAACTAACACATTTCAGTTCTTTGGTGGTTTCTGTTTGAAAATACATCATGTATGTGCATAACTAGAAACAGTATATGTCATCCTGATGCACCATGTCTCTACCCCACAGCTGAAGCAGCTGCAGCCTATTACCACCTGTGCCCTGCCCCACAAGCCCCCCTACCTTCTGCTTCACATTTGAGACTGCTGCACCCTGCTGTCCACTGTATTATTCCACACAGTCAGGGATTGCACACCCTGCTGTCTGCATACATAAGCAATAAGACACAACAAGGTGTGCATGGAACATATTTTACTGCACGGCCAGGGGCGTAATAAGGCACAAGGCCTTGGCTGAGTGCCTTTAGCCCCTGGTATGAGGTAAAATATATTCCATGCACACACCTGGAGTGTCTTATTGCGCTTATAAAATGGTGTGCTATATTCATTTGAATTTTTATAGTTAGAAAAATCTTGTTTGTATGTATAAAAAAAGTTTAATGCTGTTAATTTATCATAAAATAGTCCAATAGTCCTTCCGTGGACACTATGTTAATATTCATGAGGTCATCTCACTCCACAATGTGCTGTTAATGTTCCTTCCATGCACTCCACCCAATCTGCAGGAGCTGTAGTTATGCTTCTGCTTTATGTTAAAAATACTTTGCAAAACATGTGCATTGTTTATGGGTGTAGCCATCGACATTCTATGGTGTGTTTTTTAATACAGGGTGTAGGGAGCTGTGAAGCAGTTAACTAGCTGATTGTTGAAGTGGCACACTGCTACTCCTCGATGCCAGGCAACTACCTCCTCAGAAAAGATATGAGTAATGCTCACTTGGGAGTGAACACAGTGGATCAATTTGAGTTGGTCCCCAGGCAGCAGAAAGTGATGCAGCTGATCAACCTGTAAGTTCTGTAGCAGGAAGTAATATTTGTAGTGGATTCCATTTTTTTATTGACGGTTGTGTGTAGTAGGGTCCGAGAAGCACTCCTGATTCAACAACTGCCATCTGTACAGAGGATAAAAAAAAGAAGTTTTGGTTGTGTTGTACTCAACACAAGATCTGCTTCAATCTAAGGTAACCTAAGCAGATATATTTCTTTAAGTAACTACGTATTTTGGTTTCTAGGCGTTGTTGCTAACTACATGCTGTCCAGAAGTCTTAGAGAGAAAAAAACAATGGCAGCATTTTTAAATGCCAACATTCTAGCTTCATGATATTTGCCTTTTTACTGCCGGACCTTTTTTATACCCATGCATGGAACATATTTCATGCATGGTGAGCTAGATCTCTTATTGGCTGGTTTAGCCCATCCATTTTATAACCTGCCATAAGAATCAGGGCTGCTGCACCCTGCCCACCCTCACAGTTAGCAATGCTGCACCTGTTGCCCCTGTTCCTGTCTTCACAGTAAGGGCTGCTGTGCTGTGCTAAGCCCTAGAGTGCCAGGTTCCCTTCCCCCATAGCTGGGACTGCTGCACCATTCTGTGCTAGCCACCAAAGATGGGGCTTTTGCTGCACCCTGCAACCCACTTCCATTACCCCAAATGGGCAGGGCTGCTGCACCACCTGTACCCCATCTCACAGTCAAGGCTGCTATACCCTGATGCCCCATGTGTTCTGCACCACGGTTGAAACTTCTGCATCATGCTGTCTTCTATCCCCTGTTACCATAAACAGGGCTTGTGTACCCTGTTCGTTTCTACACAGTTGGGGTTGCTGTGGCCTGCTGTGCCCTAGAGCCCTATGCCACAAGATTCAGGGCATTTGATGTACCCTGTTGCATTCTTCCACAGTTGAGGCAGTTGCACCCTGCTGTCCCCCTGCTAACAGAATCAGATCCTTTACTACAGCCTGCTGCCCACATCCCTTGTCCCAAATAGCCATGGCTGCTGCAAAATGGCCCACAGTTTGGGCTGCTGTATATTAATATGGTTCTACCATGTCACATCGACAGTGAAAATGTCAAAATGCAGTATGGCATATGTCACAATGTTGACAGGTAAAATTTCACCTGTCAGACATTGTGTGTTTTTTTTCTTGGGGGTTGCACCGCTCACACCCCTCCTTCTTAAGATAACTAACTCTGAGTCAGTTTTAGTTCAAAGAGGGGGGTGAAGGGCAGTTAAAGGGCAGAATTCTGACCGTGGGTCCTTTACAGTGACAATCTCAAAACTTGTCGAAATTGTCGCTGTAAAGGATTTCACCATGTTAGTGTCACTGTGTGAATGGTATGTGTCCTCATGCCACCCCTATCTCCTGCCTGAACATTCAGGGCTGCTGCACCCCACTGCCCTCTGTCCCCACCACCACAGTCAGGGCCATGGCACTATGCTGCCCCCTGTTCCTCTCTCCACAGTCAGGACTGCTCTGCTGTGCTACACCCTAGAGTCTCATGTCCCCAGCTTCCACAGTTGGGGCTGCTGAACCCTGCTCCGCACTTCCATTGCCCCAAATGGGCTGGGCTGCTGCATAATGTGCACTCTGGGCCATTGTCTGGGCTGCTGTACCCTGATGCCCACCTGTGACCTGCCCACAGTCAAGGTTTCTGCACCATGCAATCCTCTATTCCCTGCCACCACTGTGCCCTGCTGCACTACAGATCCCCTTGCCATCAAAGGCAGGGGGCAGGGTGCAATAAATTCCCTTGCTCTTATGCTGCATCCTTTCTGAACAATTGGGGTTGCTGCACCCTGCTGCCCTCTCTCTCTCTCTCCCACACTCACAGTCAGGGACACGGCACCTGGTGCCCTCATTCCTGTCTCAGCAGGGTGTAGCAAAGGATCTGACTCTTGTGGCAAGTCACAGCATGGTGCAGCAGCCTTAACTGTAAAGGCATGGGGCTGTAGGGCACAGCAGGCCACAGCAACCTCAGCTGTGTAGAAAGGAGCAGGGTGCAGCAGCCCTGTCTGTGGTGACAGGCAATGGAAGACAGCAGGGTGCAGAAGCCTTGACTGTTGGGCAGGGCACATGGGGCATCAGGGTATAGCAGCCCTGACTGTAAGATGGGGTACCGGTGGTGCAGCAGCCCTGCCCATTTGGGGCAATGGAAGTGAGTAGTAGGGTACAGCAAAAGCCCCACCTTTGGTGGCAAGGGCAGCATGGTGCAGCAGCCCCAGCTGTGGAGGCAGGGAACTTGGCACTCTAGGGCATAGTACCCCTGACTGTGGAGACAGGAACAGGGGGCAACAGTTGCAGCATCCCTGACTGTGAGGTTGGGCAAGAGAGGGCAGCAGGGTGCAGCAACCCCAACTGTTTGGGCAGTGGGGTGGCAGGGTGTAGCAGCCCTGATTCTTAAGGTGGGGGGCAGCCAGCAGGGTGCACAATCCCTGACTGTGTGGAAGAAGACAGTGGGCAGCAGGGTGCAGCAGCCTCAAATGTGGAGCAGAAAGTAGGGGGCTTGTGGGGCATGGGACTGGTGGCAATAGATTGCAGCTGCCTCAGCTGTGGGGCAGAAACTTGGTACATCGGGATGCTATATAGTGTTTCTAGTTATACACAAATATTATGTATTTTCGCACAGAAAACACCAAAGAACTGAAATTTGTGAGTTCAGACACTACATGTGCTTGAAATGCTGTAGCAGAGTGTGACAGGCACCTGTGTTTGTCAATCTGGCAAAAAATGTCCTTATGTGAAAGATAAACTGTTTCTGTGAATGAACAAAATTTTGATTTATTTTATATTCATTAAATATCCCTGTGTTATATAGTTAGAAACAAATCAGAGTTTTGATTAGAAAGAACTGTGAGCTGACAAGCTGATTTCTCACAGAGAAAGATTTCCACTACTTCAGTTCAGCATTGAAACCGAAATGATCAGCTTTCTAAAGGAAGAGACTATGTTTGAAGATGATGTATCTAAACACAGACCCGAGACTGGGTTTGTAAGAAACCTGGAGAGCTCAGCAAACCATTAACTCTACAGAGTGCTGCTCTGATTGGGAATCTGAAACAGTAAGTTACTGCAAAATGATGTTATCGCTCTCTAAGCTTGACTGAGAGGACAGGAATAACTCTGCTGTTTTCAGCCACTGTAGAGCAAGTTAACAAATCCCTATTTAAAGAAAACCACAAAACCAAGCAGCATGGAATTTGCAGAAGACACTAATCATGACACAAGAACTTGAATTTCAGCTTTTCAATCTTTATTAAAACTATGTAAAAACTGTTGCACATGATCTTTAAAGTGGGTTGCAGACTACACAGTTTAATTAAATAATGTGCAGTATTGCTAAAAGTTAGAAAAGAAAAACTAATATAATTATTCACTGACTTTATTTTTGAACCACAAGTCCTTTATTGATGTATAGCTTTGCATATCAATTTCAAGCTTTATATATAGTTACAGGTCTTGTGCAGGGCAGATAGAGATGGATCAGGAGGGTAAGCAGACTGAATTGCCAGCTGCTGTATGGGTCAGGCATGGGGAGGGTCAGAGGATACTGGCAATGGGAAGTGACCGCTGCTCATCAGGGAATTATTACAACATATAAAAGGGGATCCAGTGAGAAAGGGGGATATCATTAGACTACCAGGGACTACAAATGGGGATTGAGTGAGGCAGGGAATATATCTGGACATCCAGGGATTACAATCGGGTGATCAGTTGAAGGAGGGAGGTGCCACTGGGCTACCATGGGCCAAAAATGGGGATTGGGTGGTGGGGTACTTGTGGATTACTGGGGAAAACAACAGGGATCAGGTGAGGGATGGAGTATCACTGCACTACCATGGTACCATGGATGACAATCAGGCAATTGGCAGAGAGAGGAGGTACCACTCGACTACTACAGGCTGCAAAATGAGATTGAGTGAGAGAGAAGGTACCACTGGATAACCAAAGAATGCAAGCAGGGTCCGATGAGGGATGGAGCAAAACTGGACTACTAAGGACTACATTCAAGGACTGGGTGAGGTAGGGTGGTACCACTGGACTACCACAGGTTACAAATGGGGATTGGGTATGGAGGGGGTACCAGGGACTACCATGGAATACAAACAGGCATTGGGTGAGAGAGAGAGGGCCACTAGATTACCAGGGAATTAATCTTTACTTTCACTATAACTGGCTATGGGCTTGGGGATGAGAGGTGGCACCAAATGCCTCTCTGTAAAATTCATCAATAAATATAAAGGCATGGAGGCATTGTGCAGAGCTTCTAAAGGCCATACGTAGATACATAGATACATAGACAGTGTCGGCAGATAAGGGCCTATGGCCCACCCATTCTGCCCATTTGAGCTTGTAAGTTCAGTTTATGTTTTCCTAGAAGTCTGTTTCCTCTTACCCCTGACCTCCAGAATTCCTTTATGTCTATCCCATGCATTCTTAGATCGTGTGATTGTTTCAGCCCCCACCACTTCCTCTGGCAGGGTTTTCCACTTGTCCACCAGCTGTTCTGTGAAGAAATTCTTCCTCATGTTTCCTCTAAATTGTCCTCCCTCCAACTTCATCCCATGCTCTCTAGTCCTGGAACATCTTTTTCACTTAAAAATAGTGTATTCCTGCACCCTGTTCCTCCCTGTAAGATACTTGTATGTCTCTATCATATTCCCTCTCTCCCTCCTCTCCTCCAGGGAGTACATATTAAGTTCCTTCAACCTGTCCTGATAGGACTTGTGATGCAATCCATGTACCATCTTTATTGCCCTCCTCTGAACCTTCTCTACCCTGTCTATGTCCTTACGTAGGTAAGGTCTCCAGAACTGTACACTGTACTCGAGGTGGGGCCTCACTAGTGTCTTGTATAGTGGAATTATGACCTCCCTTTTCCTGCTGGTGATGCCCCTGCCTATGCATCCCAGCATCCTATTTGCTTTACCTGCTGCCTTGTCACACTGTTTCCCTACTTTGAGGTCATCAGAGATGATAACCCCAAGATCCCTTTCCTGCTTGGTGCATGCTAAATCCTCACCCCAACTGATATATTGTGCCAGGGTTTTGTGCCTATATGCATTATCTTGCACTTCTTTGCATTGAATTTCAACTGCCAAACCCCTGACCATTCTTCAAGTTTCTGCAGGTCCTTCTCATTCTGTCTACACCCTCTGGTGTGTCTACTCTGTTACAGAGCTTTGTGTCATCAGCGAACAGTGAAATTCTGCCTTCTAGGTCCTGCGCAATGTCACTGATGAAGATGTTGAATGGGACAGGTCTCAGCACTGATCCCTGTGGTACCCCACTGGTCACTCTTCCCTCTGTGGAGTGACAGCCATTTACCACCACCCTCTGTATCCTGCCGCCCAGCCAGTTACCTACCCACCACACTACTGTCCTGCCCACATGAGACAGGCCATGCACATACATGCAAATGACCTTTTAGCCTCTTGCCTGTCTCATGTGTTCATTAGCATATTGGCATTTGAATATGACAGTGAGGAGCAAAGGCATTAACCGGTTTTGGATGCAGTAGACCCCTTTGCTCCTGGGTGTATGTTAATAGAAGGGGACTGTGGGATGCTGTGCCTCTGCTCTTAGGATAGTGCTACCACAGACCTATATTCAAATACATGAAACATGCAGCAGACAGGGGCACTATGCATGTATAGATATAAGTCCAGAACAGCTATAACAACAGAACAGTTATGCAGATACTTTGGCCGTTCACACTCTCTGTCCCACAGGGAACTACCACCCTGTCAGGGTACCCGTGAAGGCAAAAGATCCCTCTTAAGGAGGGTTTCACCCCAAGAGGTGCCATGGGAATATAATTCCTTTAGGCTAATGGTACCTTAGGAAAGAGCCCTATGGAGGTCACGTGATGCAAAGCAACTAGTGGCAGCCTTTTCTGGAGCTCCTACCTACCAACCTACAAATATCAAGTTTTTGCCCTAACTAAAACCCGAAGTAATAAGGGGATTTCTTTTCTAACTTGTTCCTTCTGCCTGGAGTCTGCAGTGTTCTGTTTTTTTTTTTGGATTAGCGGCAGCCGTTTCGGGAATCGTAGAGTAATGGAAGCCGAGATGAAGCAGGCCGGAGTGAGGCATACTCCGCCTACTACCCCCGAGAAAAATGCCAAAAAGGCCAAAAGTCAGAGTTCGAGGCAGTCATCCAAACAGCTTCTCCCTAGTACCTCTGCCAACTTGCTCACGGAGGATCGCTTCCTGCAAGAATTACTCCCCTTTCGAGAAACTCTACAAGATATATCCTCCGAAGTGAAAACCATCAGAAGCGACCTTAGTGCACTTACACGTAGAGTGGGTGATATGGAGGCTAAAACGTCTTCGCTGGAGAACTGGAAGGGGAAAACTGAACCGGAGATCGCACGACTTCGTCAGCAAATCAACAAACTACAGCTTAAGATGGAAGATTTGGAGGGCAGAAGCAGAAGAAACAATATTCTGATCCTCGGTTTACCCGAATCCGAAGAAGGAACCGACACCATCTCTTTCATTCAAAAACTGCTGAATAAGGTTGGTCCTCACCCCTCAATCAGCAGTACCATATTGAAAGAGCTCACCGCTCCTTAAAGCCTAAGCCTCCACCTGGTGCTCCCCCTCGACCCATTATAATTAAATTTCTCAGTTTTTTAGAGAAGCAGCACGTTCTGGCTAAGTCAAGGGAGCTTGAGTCAATTCTCTGGGACAGTGCTAAGCTGCGAATAACTCAGGACTTGCCTTATGAAACCCGCCAAAAAAGAGCAGCGTTTCATCCAATTGTGAACAAGCTCATCGCAGCGGGAATAAGATTTAGAATGAACTACCCGGCTAAACTGATGGTGGCCTTGGATGCTGTCTGGCACCCCTATGAAAACCCCAACCAGGCCATTTCGGATCTCACTCTTAAGCTTCCCAGCCTTTTCAAAGCGGACTGAGTTTGAAGCCTTGATTGTCTGTTTCACTTGATCTTCCTGATCTTGTACTTGATGCTGAGGTTTCTTACCTGTTAGACGCTTCTTCGTTTGTTCCCCTCTGCCCTGTCTGCATGGACCAGGGTTGATGTCTGGATCGGGGCCTGTTAGGCCTGAGTAACTCCAGAGCCTGGCGGTTTAGCCCTGAGGGAGGGGGGAGTGGGGGAGGAACTAGGTTTTCGATTGCGGTTTCTGCCGGCCCTTATTGGTGACGGACCGGTTGGTAATTCAGCTGGATTCTCCTCTCGTCACCTCCTACGATTAGGGGCGGATCTATCTGACTAAAGTCCAGCTGACCCAGCCTCTGTTTTCTTCCCGATTCTATTTTGTTTGATTTCGCCTACTGCGGAAAGCAGATAATGATGCCTAATGATTGGCTGCTTCCCCACGATTCTGACATCTGGAAAGATTCCTGACACAAGTTGGACTGGAGGGACCGCTACCATCCCGAGCTTTTGCAGCTCCTGGTAGGGATCCTATATTCCCATGCCTACTATTCTGTTAATAGTGGGGGCACAAGGATTAGTCTTTCCTTCGTCAAGTGTGGTTGGTGGGTGGGAGGCTTAGGGAGAGGATAAGCACTGGGAGACTTGCTTCATGGTCTAGATGGGGGGAGTTGGGTTGCTATGTCCAGGAGTTCTAAAGTTTTGTGTCTGGTTTGGGGCAGATGGGTTTGCGCCTCTGTAGCGGTTTACTTGCATATATTTTATTTCAGTTTAAGTCTGATTACTCTTGGACATGTAACCTTCTGGGGATGGTCCCTGCCAGCTTTGTTCTGGATTTCTGTACTTAATTTTTCTGCCTTAGTGGGGCCTGGTGTACATAGTTTAAAGGGGACCGGGAAAGGATGGGTTGGTATGGTGGGGAGGATGGGAAGGCCAGGAGCTATTTCACCATTTATAGTATGCATTTATCGGTTTATGTTACCCAGTATTGTTACCAGATGTTCACAACTAGATTCCCTGGTAGCTAGAGAACGATGGTATCTGGTCAATATTTTGGAGTTGTTGGGAGGTGGTGGGGAACCTGGAGGGTGCCACTTATTGATTAGTTGGGTGGAAGTGCCACAGGATCTCTTTTTCTCCAACCTTTTTCCCCATGCTAAATGGCTGCGAGGCCTATTAAAATCGCTACCTGGAACGTCAGAGGTATCAGAGATGCCACTAAAAAGTCAAATCCTGTTAAACTGCTCCCTGCTAAACATTGATATCTTATTTTTGCAGGAAACACATTTATTAACCACTAAGGCTAGGGGGTTACGACGTCAGGGGTTCTCTCAGGTTTTTGTTTCTGAGGGAACCTCAGCCAGTAGAGGTGTGTCGATTTTGATAAGACGAGGCATTCCATTTGTGGTCGAGGAAAGCTCTATAGATCAGGAGGGCAGATTTGTGTTAGTTAAGGGTCTGCTTAATAGTGCTAGTGTGGTATTAGGGGCAATATATAGCCCAGTGGGAGGTGATCCCAACTTCCTCATGCAATTAGCCGTTAAATTGAGTGGGTTCCTGCCATCCTCATTTATTTTGGGAGGTGACTGGAATGTCGCTCCAAGACAAGAGTTTGATAGCACTTACAGACCTATAAAACCCCCTTCTCCATCCCAAATTGCTCTCAGTGACTTTATGAACTTACTAGGGCTATGTGACCTTTGACGCCTATTTAATCCTTCTGGTCGTATATATTCCTTTTATTCTCAAGTACATCAAACATGGTCAAGATCGACTATATTTTAATTAGCACCAATCTCTTAGAAAATACTTCTCACTCAGGTATAGAGCCAATTGTCATATCTGACCATTCCCTTGCATGGATTAAGGTGTCTCCGGACCATTTGGTCAAAGGACACTTCATGGAAGCTAATGCGCAACTCTTAAAGATGAACACATAATTTCCCATTTCAAATCTTTGATCTCGTCCTTTCTCGAATTTAATCAGGGTTCTATTGCTAGAGAAGATTTAATCTGGTGTTCCATAAAGTGTTTTATTAGAGGTGAATTCATAAAAATGGCTTCCAGAAGGAAAAAACTTAGGGAAGCCAAGATTATATTTCTGTCTAACCAAATCAGGACTGCTGAGAATACCTTCTCTCTCTTTAACTCTCAAATAGACCTTGAGGGGTTATGCAAGCTCAAGAACGAGTATGAGGACCTGATCAAAGAAAAAGCGGAATATGCCATCCTTAAAACTAAAGCACACTACTTTAATCAAGGGGAAAAGCCCAGCAGGCTGTTAGCTCTCAGGTTAAGGGAGATTGAAAACTCAAGGTTGATCCCCGCTTTGAAGGCATCTGATGGCTCCATTAAAACCTCTCCAAGGGATATTTCGCATATCTTTGAATCCTTTTACAAAGATCTGTATGGCAGAGGTACCTCTCAAGTATCTCTCGCCGCCATGGAACATTTCTTAGATGGTGTTTCTCTCCCTTACTTGCAAGCACATCATTGCGAAATGTTATCCTCCCCCATTACCTTGGACGAGATCGTGGATGCCATTAAGGGGCTACCTCTTGACAAATCTCCAGACCCTGACGGCTTTTCCCCTAATTTTTATAAAACTTTCTGTAAGGAGATTTCTCCTCTCCTCCTTAAGCTGTTCAACTATATGTTTTCATCGGACTCCTTTGACCCTTCGTTGTTGGAGGCCACAATAATCTTAATTCCAAAACCAGACAAACCCCAGCTGGAGCCGGCTAGTTACCGGCCAATCTCATTATTAAACTATGACATCAAAATCCTAACCAAGATTCTTTCTCTTAGAATTAAACAGGTCTGGCAAATTTTGCTGAGTCCCGAACTGGTGGGGTTTGTCCAAGGTAGATCCTCGGCAGATCACCTGCGTACCCTTTCCCATATCTTTCAAGCTGCACAAGAATCCCAGTCTCCCATGGCACTGATTGCCTTGGAAGCTGAAAAAGCCTTTGATCGGGTTAACTGGGATTTTTTGTGGTCCACACTTGGGAGAATGGGTTTCCCAAATATTTTTATCCAGTGGGTTAGAACAGTTTACAACTCACCCTCTGCCAGAATTTATTTTAATGGCGTCTTCTCATCTCGTTTCCCCCTATACTCTGGTACCCGACAGGGTTGTCCTTTGTCTCCTTATTTATTTAACTTGTATTTAGAACCCCTTATACTCAGTATTAAGGCCTCACCTCAGATCACAGGTTGTGTTATCTCTCAGAAAGTCCTGACCCTCTCGGTTTTTGCAGACGACATTCTCTTACACCTCACTAACCCGGAATCTTCCCTACCGCAAGCTTTTCAAATTATTAATCAGTTTGGGAACGTATCCAACTATAGGTTAAACCTATCCAAATCGGTTATTTTCCCTCTTAACTCCCTTATATCTCAAGTCAACTTCTCTCAATTTGGCATGAGGTGGTCTCAGTCCTCCCTCAAATATTTAGGTATACATTTGGCTCGTGATCCGGAGATCACTAAAAAGCTTAATCTAGATGACCTGCTGGTGAGAGTCCAGAAAGATCTTAGCAGATGGGACAGCTTACCGTTGTCCGTGTGGGGTCGCATCAGTATCATTAAAATGAACATATTACCCCGTATTTTCTATCCCCTAAACCTTCTCAACATTTGGCTCCCTAGTTCCTACTTTCAACAAATCCATACTGCCTTATCCAATTTCATTTGGCTGGGTAAGCACCCCAGACGGGCTTTCCTCAAACTCAATCTACCTAAAGACAGGGGAGGTCTTCGCCTTCCTAACTTCTTGTTTTACTAGTGGGCTAGCCACTTAGCCAAACTTGGACATTGGTTCAGCCCCCAAGATATTAGCTACAAGCCTATTTGGCTGGTGTTAGAACTCAATCTGCTGGACAAATACAATCTTTGCCCTCCCCAAATTTTCTATTATACCTATTCCACTTTACCAGAGGTTATACAAAATTCAGCTATAGAACTTTCCATTAAGATTCTCTGTCAATGCTGGAGCTTTTTCAATATCCCTTTCACAAAAGATGTGGCACAACCTCTTACCCTTAACCCCAACATCAAAATCGGTGGCTCCTTGCTAACTTCAGATTGGCTTCCACAAATACATGATTGGCCAGTGGAGGCTCTTTATTCTCAGGGCTGTCTTCTTTCCTCCACTGGATTGCTAACTAAATTGAACATCTCGCAGAAATATATATTCAAGGTCTTCCAGCTGAGACACCTCTTAGGGAAGTTGTTTGGGACTGTGATGACGCCTTCCCAAACCAAACCTTTCTTGGATCAAATTCAAGAGCATGTTAGCAAACCCCATGGAATTGCCAGAATCTATTCATATCTATTAGATACTAAATACCCCAATGCCTTAACTGGCTCCAAGATTTGGGTCTCCCTCCTACCTGACTCTCCCATATCTTGGAACCAGATCTGATGTGACACATATAGATATCTTACTCAAGATAGAAATAAGCATCAGTTTACATTCTGAAAAATCTGTATTACACCAATTAAGCTGGTCAAATTTGGCAGGCTGGCTTCAAATAACTGTACAAGATGTGGTACGGGTGAAGGGAATTTATTGCATATATTTTGGTATGGTGATAAGGTGGCCCCACTATGGAATACAATCCAAGCCAATCTGGATCCGCTCCTGGGATTAGGGGAGTTATTTACAGCTGAAATATGTATACTAGGGTTGTACTCGGATATTAGAGCTAAAGAAAGATGGTACCATATGGCCTTAATTTCCATAGCAGTTAAAAGGCTGGTTCTCAAACACTGGCTGGATCAATTTGTTATCTCATATAAAGAATGGCTTAGTGAAATTTCTCTTTGTTTCAAGACTGAAAGGTTAATAGCTAGCTCCCGGAATGATATGCCTTCTTTTAACCAGAAGTGGGGCAAGCTGTACGCCTTATATTTACACTAACCTCCTTTCAAGAGTTACCTCTGACTGTCTTAGTACATCCCGGCTCCTTTTTTTTTTTTTTTTTTTAGTACCGGTGTACTTCTTGCCCTCCCATATCTGTTATTCAGGGGTTTGGGGTGGCACCCTCCAGGGTTGGGGGGGCATACATGGCATTTAGCACCCTGTTGTTGCACTGGGTATTTGACTCTGTTTTGTCTTGCTACAGTATGAGTTACTGTTTGTACTTCATGTTTTATTGTTGCTAAAATTCAATAAAGAAGTTGAATTTCAAAAAAAAGGAAAGAGCCCTATGGGGAGAGAGGTATGTTGCTGGAGGATGAGGGGAGGATGGTGGGACAAAGGAACAATGCATTTGAGTGAGACTGAAGGAAGCTGACTTAAATAGCTCAGACAGGGGGCATGGCTGGTTGCTCCCTCCCACTGAATCACAGTTATTTTCTTTGATTTATAATAGGGTTGAGACAGATGCAGAAATATGTGAGCTGTTGTAAACAAGGCTTGTGGATCCTGGATAGATCCCTGTGAAAAATCTCACCCCATGTCTTTAAATATTGCAAAAGGTGAACAAGGAGTTCCACTAAAAACTACATTTAAATCCAGTCAAACATCTGACATCGGTAAAGTTTTCAAGAATTCAAGATGTACTGTACAGCTGTGCACAACAGAATGGTCACTCTTTGTAGAACTATTGTGGCATCTTCGTAGTACTAACACACCAGGGTGAATTCATTTTTAAATGGACTTCCCTGATAGGGAGTATGACCTTGTGTAGACAGTAAGTCCTGCGATTTGATAAGGGAACTATGGGCAGACTGGATGGACTATTGGTGTATTTTATTTAGCTGTCTTTGCCTCTGTTTCTTTGAGACTGCAGTAGAGTTTCTGTACTGAGATTTAGCATTGTATAAGTAACATGGAAAACAAGAGTATAAATTATTGTGTAATATACAGATAATATCTGTTGTTTCCTAACAAGGTGAATGACAAAACTGCCTTACACTGTACTGAAGTGCTTTTCAAGGCATAGTACTTTCAGTTGCCCCTCATGAGTATAATATCTGATGCTCTCATTAGATTACTTTGCACAGTGGAGGTTCCATGTCATAATAGCGATCGAGGAACAGTGATCGCTATTATGTCAAGTGCACATTGCCAGAAAATAATTTTGGTGATGTGCACTGCAGCACACTGAAAAATGGCACCCGAGACCTACAGGTCTCGTTTTTAATATAGGGGCACACAAATAATAAATCACCAGGTTTTGAACCCCTATACCCCCCCTCATGCAAATGTCATGCATCACTGCACCCTTTTAGGGCATCACCTAAATAATTTGTGTACTGAATTGCAGATCCCTTGTTACAATACTGATCAACTTATGGCTAATTACATAATTTTGGAAAACTTCCCCAAAATGTCATGACATTTTACAAAATTTCACAGAATTTCTCATTTCTCAACAATTCCATGAAATCAAAATTTGCTAACTTGCCCAACCCCACTCAGTGCACAGCACAAATAATAACAAAGTGCAAACAGGGATTCCTGAGACAGTTAAGAGTTATGATCCTTCACACCTAATCATGCATACTCACTGCACCAATTGTGGCAAATGAAAAAAGCAGCATGCAAATGCAAAGTTCATTTTCAAATATGCAAGTTCATCAAGAAGGCATCCAATAAGTTGACGTTGTATAGCCTTTAATTGAGTCCATGAGGATTCTAACAAGCTGAGACACTGGATTAACTCGAGTGAGCATTATAGAGAGAGGTGGGTATTGCTGTATTTGAGGTTTGTATGCTGGCAGTTCTGCTAAAAGTAAAAGCAGGCACTCAATATAAAGTAGGTAGGGGGTTCCCAGACCCTACTTACACTCACACAGACAGTGGTGCTCTGTGGCTCTACAATGCCGGTTTGACAACACTTTTGATGACCGGCATCACAGCAATGGGATTTATGTCGACCGCAAGTTGTGGTAGACACCAATCTCACAGGCTTCCTGGTCCTGCTTTTTAATCGGGAGGCTTTGCCCCCAAGCTACCCCCCCCCCGTACTATGGTTTGTCAACTCCAGTCGGAGTTGACTCAGGAAGGGGGTGCAGGACCAGAAGGCGGTGTGCTCCTGTGTCAGGCACACCAACACAGCGAGCTGTTGGCAAAGTGTTGATTTTGCAAACAGAGAGGTAGTTCACTATGTTGGTGTCGCCGTCCAATCGGCGTACCATGCTTTGTGAAAAAGCATATATTCTTGGGTTCAGGAAGCCAAGTACACCAGGTAAGGCATGTAACATTATGTGACCCGAATGTGCACCAAGTGGGCATTTATCGCACTCTTCCAAGTCAATCAGATGAGAGGCCTCTAGTTTGGACCTTCCCCCCTGGCGGAAACTCAAACCACAATGCTTGATTAGGCCTTTGACAGTTGCCAGTGTACTACTGAAACATCCCACTGGGGAGCTTTCAAATCCCCCAAATGTCTTGTGGAGATCTGCCTACTCCTTGGAAAAATACTGGACCTGGACCCTCCCATACAGGAGTGGAAGAAATCTCCAGAGTACCACCACCATGGCCCTGTTATTACCAGACAGTATGGTACATTTATGATGTGGTCTTACTACACCAGTGAAAGGCTAAGTACATTAGGCATCTGTGTTAGAGATTAGGTGCTGTGCTGCCCACTGCCCCCCTCAATGATAAATCAGGCCTGGTAAGAAAGTCCCAAGTGCCCTCCAGCACAGCCTAGTAACAAGAATATGGAGTCTAAAGTTGAACACTTACCTACATATTGCCCCTGGAATGGTTATCTCATTGCTGCAATCCCACCAGAGTCTTCTGTCAGTTGGCTGAGCTCATGGTGTCCGGCTCTTAAATGAGTTTAGCATATTTGTGATGTCGTCCCTCACTTGAGTCCAAATGAGTGATTTCTTATTTGCTGCCATCTGCTGTCTTGAGCTATCTGGTCTGAATGGGGTTGGTCTCCCACAGCCTCAAATGGTGCTGTCACAATCCCTAGCTTATGGAGATCAGTCATCACTTCTAGCAGGTTGTCATATAATAATAATAATAATAATAAACTTTATTTTTAAGCGCCTTTCAAGTACCAAGGCACTTTACAATAATAAAACATTATTCCATAAAAACTATATGTCCGAGGTCTGAATAGTAAAAGGACTCAAGGATGGGCTGGATAGGGAGTTTGGAATTTTATGTTCTGTTCTCTTAAGACCTCTTAAGCCTATTATAAGTTTGGTGCTGCCCCAACACTTCTTGTGGATAATCATTGTCCAGAGAGAGAGAGAGAGAGAGAGATAGAGACGACAACCACTGAATTATATGTCCTTCTGCTTCCACGCTCCATTTAAAATACCTTGTTTTACCTTGTAGCTGTTGAATTGCAGAATGACTGAAGAAAGCACCATATTGGATAACTGCCCTATTGACTCTTTTGATATTAAGGGCCGTGTCAGGCAGGAGTTTGAGTGCATCTGTCAGGTCCTGTTCAATATGGTTGACCATATTCTGCATTTCTAGTCCCTCTTTAAGGCCATAGATCTGCATGTATTTTCTTCTTGAGTGGCCCTTGAGCTCTATCCATTTGGCCTTCAGTCTGGATTGTTTGTCGAGGAGGTGCATCAAAAGGCATTGTGTACAGGAATATGTGTCTTCCAAATTGGAGACTTTAAGTTTCAATATATCCACCTGGATTTAATTTTTTTCTGATTGACTTTTGTTTCTTGCAGTGATGTTGAGTTTTCTTCCTGGAATGCTCAGAGCTCAGCTCGCACTGCCTCTAATTCATGAGATAGGCGAGGATGTGCTGCTTCTGTAGGCCCAGCCTGTTTCACTGTGTCCATGCTGTCAGAGATAGATTCCTCTATTAATCTGGCTTCATCAGGTGTCAATTACTTTTGGAGAAGTATCCGAAAGTAAGGTGTGCTGTTCCTCATGTGAGCAGAAGAAATAATGCTATATGACAGGCTCTGAGGTAGTTAAGAGGTTATTTGGACATGAGTTTGGAGAACGCTCTCAATCTTGCTGTCAACCATAATGGTGACATCACTGGAAGTTGGATGTATGCATTCCTGATGTACAGTATATTGTTTTCAAATAATTTCAATATATTAATTTTATTCCTGCAGGAAAAAAAAGGAAAGACAGTGTTGAAAAGCCCCACATATGTTCGGATGAACAGATGAACTGCTCAGGTAACTTATGAAGTCCTCACTGCTTCAAATCATAATTTAAACTTGTAAAGAAACAAGTTTTAATTTTTATAAGAATTATAAACATCTTTTTTTTGTAGAACAAAACAAGCTGAAACTAGTGAGAGGAGTGGATGAGTGTTCTGGAAGAGTGGAGGTTTGGTACAATGGATCCTGGGGAACAGTCTGCGATGACTCCTGGGACTTGAGGGATGCTGAGGTTGTCTGTAGACAGCTTGGCTGTGGATCAGCTGTCTCTGCCCATGGAGAGGCTGTTAACGGAGAAGGCATGGGATGTATTTGGCTGGATGAGGTGAACTGCAGAGGGAGTGAGCTGTTCCTGTGGGACTGTCCTGCCAACCCCTGGGGTCAAACTGATTGTCACCATAAAGAGGATACTAGCATGACATGTACAGGTAAGGGAAGATATATCCGTGACTGGTCTATTAATGTTGTTGATTGGAATGATGAAATGTGATAATTGCAAATCTGAATCTTTCTCTATTGTTTTCCTGTTTAATGCAGCCAACAATATCATCAGGAAAGATCATTTTAATAAACGTTCCTATTTTATTAAGTGTTATGCTGAATATATATATATATATATATATATATATAGATATATATAGATATATATATCTTGCTTATAATGTTGCTCCTTGAATCTTACAATACAAACATGTTGCTTACACTTAATGCCTTATTCCATGTAACTAATCATTAATTACAAACAACAGGGTAGTTATATAAATAATAAAGTATGGAGTGGTGTGTATAATGAAATTTTACACACACACACACACACACACACACACACACACCACACGAGTTGTGGGATGCTGCATAAACCCCGAAGGCAAAGCCCGATGGGTTTATGAAATGCATCCCATAATGAGGTTGTGTGTAAAATCAAGTTTTACACACCACCCAATATTTTATTTTATATAATTGCTGGGGAATGTTTTCTCACCACAGCAACTATATAAAATAAAAATATTTCCATGTAGCCATGGACCGGTCCGGTTTCAGTGTGCTTGTGTTAAAAACAATTGCTTGGGTGTTTTTCTTCCTCTTACCCAGCTGATGTAAAAAAAATGTTGCCCAGTGTTTTAAAAACAAGCATTTGTCAATGCTGAATGTTTGCTTGCTGGCATTGGCATTGGTAGTGTAGGAGTTACAGTGTTGCATAATAGGAGTGGCAGTGAAGTACTGAATTGAAGCCAACCCCACCACCTCATTGTAGATACTGACAGGCATTGGGGTGTGTCTTTGGGTTGTCAGGCATAACGGCCACACCATTTCACCACCCCCTACCCTGCAGACACCGACAAGTGTCACGGTGTGCCTTGGGGTCATTGACCCTTATGTTCACCCCATTCTGTCAGGAAATACGGTGAGATGGGTGCAGTATAGGAGAATGGGTGAACTTTGGGGCCAAAGAGTCCAAGGCACACCTTGATGCTTCTCACTGGATGCATGGTGTGGGTGGGGGTGGAATGGTATGAACATTACAGGCGACAATCCCAAGTCACACCTCTGATGCCTGTCATTCTCTACAGGGTGGGGCGTTATGGTCGGAAACCCTAACGCCTCAGGCATTCGTTGGTATTTTCACTCTAAATTTTCAACATGCTTTTTTTGTGACCACCACCTCATGAACAGTGGCAATATCAGTTTGTTAGCCGAAAGCTGGTTTTGCACAGTGACTACGCCATTTGGCACCACAGGCGTGAAAACACATTTTGAACAGGATATAAAAAATGACAGCTGTACTATTCATGGGGAGGTGTAAAAAATGGCAATGTTGAAAATCTGCAGTGAAAATATTAAAAAAACTGGTGAAGTCACTAGTGTGCGTAGAAACTGTGCAACGCACACCTGTAATGTAATTAGTTTGGGAATTTTTTACAGCAGATTGTCAACACAGGCATTTTGGGACCTCCGCTTATGAACAGTGTCACTGTGATTTTATTAATCTGTCCTGAACAGTGATTTCCCATAGCAACCACGCGTTTCTGCGTCGGAAGCGTGAAAACACATTTCGGCCATGGTGTGAAAAATGAGAGCTGTACTATTCATAAGGAAGTGTGGAAAAATGCCAGTGGTGAAAATCTGGACTGAAAATATTATAAATTCATGAACTTACGAGGGTGCGTGGAAACTGCGTAGAGTCATTTTATGGACTTTTGTCACCAAATTTTTAACATAGCCATTTTAAGACCTCTGCTCATGAACAGTGTCACTGCAATTTTCTTAATGTGTCCCAAACATTGATTCTGCACACCAACTGTGCCATTGTGCGCTACATGCACGAAAACACATTTTGGGTGAGATGTGAAAAATGGCAGCTGTACTGCTCATAAGAAGGTGTGGTAAAATGGCAATGCTGAAAATCTGGAGTGAAAATATTAAAAGTTTGTTAACTTAAGAGCGTGCGTAGGAACTGAGCAACACACGCTCATAAATCAGTCATTTTTGGGAATTTTTCTACAAAATTTTCAGCGTAAGGTTTTTGGGGGCCTACCACATGAGCAGTGACACTGTCATTTCATAAATTGGTCCCGAAAGGTGGTTCCACGCAGTGACCATGAAATCACCTTTTGGGGCCGATTAATGCCATGACAGTGCCAGAATTCATGAGGAGGGGTCCCAAAAACCCCATGTTGAAACTTTGGTGCCAACATTCAAAAAAATGCCTGAGATAGGCATCAAAGTTGAAAAAACCCTATTTATTCCATTAACATAGAAACATAGACTTTGACTGCAGATAAGGACCACTTGGCCCACCTAGTCTGCCCATTTCCGTACCTAGAGGATAAGCTGCAGATCCCATTTAACCAACAGCCTATTTCTTCCTACCCCACCACAAAAATTGCTTTATGTCTGCCCCTGCATTCTTGAATTCTCCCACAGTTTTAGACCCCACAACCTCCTTAAGAAGGCTGTTCCATGTGTCCACCATCCTTTGTGTGAAAAAATACTTCCTCACATTGCCCCTGAGCCGTCCCCCCTCTATCTTCAAATTGTGTTCCCTTGTTCTTGCACATCTCTTTTTCTGAAAGATGCTAACCTCTTGGATTTTGTTGATTCCACTGAGGTACTTCAAAGTTTCTATCATGTCCCCCCTCTCCCTCTTTTCCCCAAGGGTATACTTATTAAGCTCCTTTAGTCTCTCCTTGTATGGCTTCTCTTGCAGACCCTGCACCATTATAGTTGCCCTCCTCTGAACTGCCTCCATCCTGTCTATGTCCTTGTGGAGACGGGGTCACCAGAACTGGATGCAGTACTCCAGATGGGGTCTCATCAACTGTCTGTACAGGGGATAACAACTTCCTGTTTTCTGCTGGTGATGCCTCTCTCTACATCCTGGTATCCCCCAGCCCTCCCTACTGCCTTCTCACATTGCTTGCCAACCTTAAGATCATCTGATATGATTATCCCCAGGTCCCTTTCCATTTTGTTGTTGTTACTACCCCCATTGTGTAATCTTCCCTGGGTTTTGTTTCCCAGGTGCATTATTTGCACTTATTTGCATTGAATCAAACTGCCATACTTCTGACCATTCCTCCAGCCTTGCCAAGTCCATTCTCATCCTTTACACACCTCCTTGTGTATCAACCCTGTTGCAGATCTTTGTGTTATCTGCAAAGAGGCATACTTTTCCTTCCAGTCCCTCTGCAATGTCACTTATAAAGACATTAAAACGGACTGGACCTAGTGCTGAACCCTGCAGTACCCTATTAGTAACCCCTCTTTCTTCAGAATGGACTCCATTTACAATTATCTTCTGTCTCCTGTTGTCCAGCCAATGTTTTACACAGGCTACTACTCTGGGACCCACTCCCAGGCTGGTTAATTTGACTATTAATCTTTTGTGTGGGACTGTGTCAAATGCCTTGCTAAAGTCTAGGTAGGCCATGTCCACAGCCCCTCTCTGGTCTACTACTTTGGTCACCCAGTCAAAAAAATCAATTAGATTCATCTGACATGACCTTCGTGCTGTGAGCCCATGCTGCCTTGGGTCCTATGCCCCACTGGCCACTAGGTACTCAACAATTCTTTCCTTCAGAAGTGATTCCATCACTTTCCCTACCACAGAGGTCAAACTGACAGGTCTGTAGTTTCTTGCCTCTGTCTTGGTCCCACTTTTGTGAAGGAGAATCACATCTGCCTTCCTCCAGTCCTCAGGTACCACACCATCCTCCCATGATTTGTTAAAAAGGGTAGTCAGTGGTCCGACTAGTTCTCTGCTTAATTCTTTTAGAATTCTGGGGTGAATTCCATTTGTCCCCATTGCTTTGTTCACCTTCAGTTTTAGGAGTTCTTGCAGAACCCTTTCTTCTGTGAAAGGACTGGGATCGACCACCCCATCCAGAGTGCTTCTGTTAATTCGATTAGGCACCTCCACCACCTCCTCTTTTGTGAATACTGAACAAAAGTATTAATTCAGTATCCCTGCTTTTTCACTGTCCCTCTCTGCCCACCCACCGTCCATTCTATTCAGCCTCACTATCGCTCTCTTTGTCTTTCTACGCTCCCTGATATACCTATAAAAGGTTTTCTATCCCTTCTTAACCGAGTTGGCTGTCTTTTCCTCAGTTTGGGCCTTTGCTATTCTGACTACCCTACCTGCTTCCTTCTGCCTTAACTGGTACAGTTCTCTTTCCTGCTCCTTCTGTGTTTCCTTATACTTCCTAAATACTACATTTTTCTCCCTAACCTTCACTGCCACCTCTTTTGAGGACTGTAGTGGCTTTTTCTTTCATTTTGATTTGTTTATTTGCTTCACACAAAGTCTTGTTGCTTCTGTGATGGCAGTTTTGATATTTCCCCATTGTTGCTCCACCCCTCCTTCTAGCCTGTTTGCTAGTGCTTTTCTAAGGCACTCTCCCATCTTGCCAAAGTCAGCCCTCCTGAATTCCAGAACCCTCACTTTTGTATGGCTTCACTCCATAGCTGAGTTTATCATGAACCACACTGTTTGGTGGTCACCTGTTCCCAAATGGCTACCCACTTCTAGATCTGAGATCCTCTCACTGTCCCCACTTGAGAGTATGAGGTCTAAGATTGCTCCCTCATGAGTAGGTTCCAAAACTAGCTGTCTGAGGCATGGCACCTGCAGGGCATCGGGAATGGCCCTGCTTTTGGATGTGGCTGCAGCAAAAGTGCTCCAGTTAACATCTGGCATATTAAGATCCCTCATCAACAGTATCTCCCCTTTCTCTGCCATCCTAAGTATGTCTTCTATCATATCCTTGTCCATTCCCTCCTCCTGACATAAGGGTCTGTATACAACCTCTGTGCCGATTGTGGTGCCATTTCCAGACTCTAAGGTGACCCACAGTTCCTCCTCTCCTCCCTGTTTACTCTTTTGTTCAGTTGCTTTTATTCCTTCCCTTACATAGAGAGCTACTCTGCCCCCTCTTCTCCCCTCCCTGTCTCCTGTAGGTTGTATACCCTGGTATGTTAACATCCCAGTCATGGTTCTCTGTGTACCCTGTTTCTGTGACTGCTACGATATCCAGGCATCCCACTTCCATCAAGGTCACCAGTTCAGGGAGCTTGTTGCCCTCCATTTCTTGATGGCCTTACCCCTTGTTGCCCCTTCCCTGTCCTTCTTGTGTTTGTCACTTTCTCCATTTACCCCTGCTCTTCACCCTATCGACATCTCTATGTTGGTGTCTACCTCACTTAGTAGCCTGATTTTTTTGGGGGGTAGGATTTCCCTGCTCCTCTCCAGTGCCTCCCCCCTTGACTAGTTTAAATGCTTGCCAAAGAAGCATTTAAACCTATCACCTAGGATCCTGGTTCACCTCCTGGACAGATGCAGACCATCACGCCAGTATAGGCCTGCATCCCTCCAGGTGGACCCCAAGTCCCCAATGTAGCCAAATCTCTGAGCTCTGCACCAGTTTTTCAACCACTGATTGAATCCCATGTTGTGGAGCACCCTAGCCTGACCCATGCCATAGACAGGCAGCACCTCAGAGAAGGTTATACAGTTTACCGGCATTTCTTTAGTTTGCAGTCAGCACTGAAGAGTGCAGACATGTTCCTGGGCCACTGAAGATCGTCGTGCCAGCCTCCAGAGGTAAGTATGGGGTGAGGTGGAGGTGTGGGGAGGTGGATGCGCAGAGGGTGGGTGCGGGTTAGGGGGCAAGACAATCAACAAGGGACGATTTGTTTCTTTTCCGGTGTTTCTTTTCTTTTTAGGAGGATGACATAGGATTAGTGCCACATTGGGGTGGGCTCCCAGCATGGCAGCTGGAAGATTTTTTTGGGGGGGCAGTGGAGCCGAGGACAACAATGCAGGACTTGTGCCATGCTGGGGTGGGCTCCCAGTGTGGCAGCTGGAAGATTTTTTTGGGGGTGGCCGTGGAGCCGACGGGGGTTTGGGCACCCCTGTCAGCCATACAGACGTGTGTCACGCTGGGGTGGACTTCCAGCATTGCAACTGGAAGTCTGTTTCTTTTGAGGGAGGGTTAATTGAGCCGACTGGGGATTGGGCACCAATGTAGCAAAAGAAAGAAAAGAAAGGAAGAGAAAGCAGAGATGTATACAAGCAGGATTGCCTGCAATATGCTAATCAACACTATCTTATTGCTGCTCACTGAAGCAGAGCTGTCCCTTTCAATTGTATGGCACTGCATTTTCAACTGCTGTCATAGACAGCTGCAGCATTCATTGGTGAACTGTGGCCATGCCTGCAAACACACTGACTGAATTGGAAGACAGGGTGCCACACCTACAAAAACTCGGATGATGGCACTATGTTTCTTGCACATGCGTGCAAACAAACATAATAAACTGCTGACTCTGAGAGTAGTGAAGAGTGTAGAGCTGGGGAATGGTGGATGGCACCAAGGAGCGATGCCTGCGTATGCTCAGTGCAAGAGCAACCTGGAGTATGTTCACTGTTATAACCTGCAGGTTAGAACTGCAAATTATAACTGAGTTTTTCAATCTGAGAAAACACTCCCCAGTTATTATATTCTAGTTACATGTTTGTTGCATGCAACTAAATTCAACTGTACTGCAGTTACAGTGTAATTACACAGTAATTACAGTGTAGTTAAATTCTGGTAAACATATTGTACTGCCAAATGAATTTCATGCATCTTAAGAATAGTTCAGCACCTGAACTGGCCGTAATGATATCTTTTGTCACAATATTCTTGCTTTCTTAATCTGTACAAGCTTACTGACTACAGCTGCCTCACCATCACAGTCAAAAGGTAAAGTATCAACTTTAAAAATAAAAAGTGTACCCAAAATATGGAAACATAGTTTTAGAAGTACCAGTCATAAACGGTATTGTTAGAGCACAGATACAAACATACAGCAAGTGCAATCAATACTAAAGTACTAATAGTATACAGTATTGTTACAGTGCAGATACAAATATACAGCAAAAGCAGTCAGTACTAAAGTACCAGTAATATGCAGTATTTTTATAGTGCACATACAAACACAGAACAAGATCAATCAGTACTAAGGCACCAGTAATATACAGTATTGTTATATGGCACATATTAACATGCACAAGGGCAATCAGTACTAAGGTACTAATAATATACAGTATTTTACAACTGGAGCATTCAGTACTAAAATACCAATAATATACTGTATTGTTATAGTTCAGATACAAACGTACAACAAGGGTAGTCAGTACAAAAGTATCAGTAATAGACAGTATTGTTACAGTGCAGATACAACCATACAGCAAGGACAATCAATACTGAAGTATCACTCATATACAGTATTGTTACAGATACAAACATACAGCTAGGGCAATCAGTGCTATAGTACCAGTCATATATAGTATTGTTTCAGTGCAGATACAAATGCACAGTAAGGGAAGTCAATACTAAAGAACCTGTAATACACGGTATTGTTATAGTGCACATACAAACATATAGCAAGATCAACAAAAACAAAAATGTGCACACTGGATACGTAGTGGTGCAGGAAATAGAGCAGCGATTTCAGCAAATAATGTCACAAGAAAAAATCTGCACACATACTCCACTTAAAAGTGTTGAAGCGCAAATTTATTTTGGCAAGTCTGAGAAGCCACAACAACAGCCCTGTGCTTTAACCCTCAAGCAGGTCTTCCTTAAGGGCAGGCCTGCCAGATTTTTTCTTGTAACATAAAGCAAGATCAATCAGTTCTTATGCACCAATAATATACAGTATTGGAATACTGCACATACAAATATGCAGCAAGGGCAATCAGTTTTAAGGTACTAATAATATAAAGTATTGTAAAGCAAGGGCAATCAGTACCAAGATACCAACAATATATATTATTGTTCCAGTGCAAATACAAATGAACAGCAAGGGCAGTTAGTACAAATGTACCAGTAATACATAGTATTGTAACAGTGCAGATACAGACATACAACAAGGGAAATCAATACTAAAGTACCAACAGTATACAGGATTGTTGTTGTGCATGTACAAACATACAGCAAGGGCAACAATACTAAAGTACTAATAATATACAGTAGTGTTACAGTGCAGATACAAACATACAGAAAGGGCAATCAATACTAAAGTACTAATAAGATGCAGTATTGTTACAGTGCAGATACAAACATACAGAAAGGGCAATCAATACTAAAGTACTAATAAGATGCAGTATTGTTACAGTACAAATACAAACATACAGAAAGGGCAATTAATACTAAAGCACCAATAATATACAGTATTGCTATAGTTCACATATAAACAATATAGTGCAAGTACTAACAACTGCTACTTCCTACCAGCCTCACTGCTGATCTTGGGTGGTGCTTTCTTCCCAAAAGACACACAAATACTACATTTTTGTTGCCAAATTAACAAATCCCTGCAGGAGTCTGGCCATTCTCCCTTACTGTGGGTCTTTAGGCCAAAATGTGCCCTCATACCCTACTCCTGACCTCCCTCTCCTTTCTGGTCAATGTGTTATAACCAGTATGGGCAAGTGGCCTTTTAAGTTGCTGCCCCTTTTGGAACTCCCTCCTCAGAGAGCTATGTTCAGCCCCATCCCATTCCCTCTTTAAAGCTCATCTTATCAGTTTCTTGTTGACCATCTCAGTCTGCAAATGTTGTACTTTCTAAATGTTTACTATACACTTTACATCCTTACTGTAGGTCCCCAGATGCTTGTGTATGTCAGTCATACCCAGGTACAGTACATGTACAGGGCGTATAAAGATTTTCCTAATTTGCTGCCTATTATTGTCTTCTGACATGTTTGTAGGCAAATCGTTTGATAGCAGAGGGGATTAGGTGTTACTGGAAGAGGAGTGGAAATGTGTGCAATGCAATTATAGGTCTAAGATGAATTTAAAGATCATGTGCAATGGTTTTTATATATTTTAATAAAAGCTTGAAAAGCTGAAATTTAAGTCCTTGTGTCATGATTAGTGTTTCCTGAAAATTTCATGCTGTATGGTGTTGTGGTTTTCTTTAAACCAGCATTTGTTAAGCCAGCAATAAGACATTCTGAGGTATGGGTTATGGCCTGATAAGAGCATGCCCCAGGTGCTTTATGAGGCATGAGACACTTGCTCCGAGTGCCTTAGCACCTGGGGTGTGCTCTTCTCAGGCCATAACCCACACCTTGGAGTGTCTTATTGTGTTTATACAATGGGCCACCAAGTAATTTTTTTTAAAGAAGAACAAAAAGAAAATGTTAAAACTATATAAAGGAGGTTTAATGGATGAAATGATGAAAAATAGTCTCTCTATTGCAGTAGTTCTACCACTGTTTCAACAGCAGTAGAGGGTTCCATATAATGTATAATGTTGAGGTTATCTGTCTACCGTTGCTGTGTTTAGTACCTTCACAATTTTTTTAGTCTCTTTGGTTGGTAGAAATGCTGACAGCATTTGCCTCCCAACCACCAGTTTCCATGTGAGTGAACATGTTCCACTGCATTCACAAACAGACTAAGTATTTTTATTTTTTATTTATTTTATTTATTTATTTATTTAATAGCTTGGCAGAAGACACCAAGAGAAAGGACTGCTGTGTGACTGAACTTCTCTACTGGGACTATATTGCCCTCCTTCCCTCCCCTCCACCCCCCCACCCAAAGCTAGTTCTATTTTTATAGGCACAGGATTTGACTGACAACAGGAACTTCCTGTTTATGGGCAGGAAGTGAGTGATCACAGAACCACCAAGGACCCACCATCCTAGAAGGGCAAGAGTAGCTCTCCGGCCCCCTCTAGCTGCTGGAGGTCTGCCTCTGAACAAGTAAGTGGTCTACTGAGAAATATAGGATATTCTTGTCTCAGAACAGGACAATCAGGAGCTTAAAAGGGCACACAGGCAGAAAGTAAGGGAGAGAGAAAAAACAGATGAAAGAGTAAGGATTGTAAACAGTTAAGGGTCAGAAATAAGACATGATTGGGTGGTGCAGTGCAGTGGCTGTGGAGCAGCAGTCTTCCAGGAGATATTCTGGAGGATGCGGTGTTGTCCCATCTGCAGGCACCTCTCTGGGCTGAGGAAGGAGGTTGCTCATCTCCAGGCTGAGTTGGCCAGGATTTGTGGGACCTCCTCTTCCATCCAGGGACCACCAGTGTCACTGCCGTTGCCTCAGAGGTTGCCAAGAAAGAGGAGCGGTTGGACCACAGTGGGCTCAGGAAGGGTGAGGGTGGTGGAACAGAGGCACATCCCTCCAGGTGTACCTCTCCACAATTCCTATGCCATTCTGGCAAAGTGTGGTTCCTCCATGGAGGCACCTACAGTGGAGACCAAGGAGGATGCTGGGAACCTCCACAAAGGAGACCCACAGGAGGATGGCAGGGGACCCTTCAGGGGAAGAAAACAACTCCTGGTGGGGACCCATTGTTAGGAAGGTAGAACTGGGCAAGGAAGGGGAGGGAGGTAGGTGCCTGCCTGGCGCTGGCTTGAGGACAGGAGCAACTGCAGGACCGCTTTGAGCAGCTGCACAGGGAGTGAGCTGGATGTCATTGTCCACCTAGGGACAAATGACCTGGCTAAGAAAGGGATTAGAGAAGTGCAGGAAGAGTTTGTGGAATTGGGGAGGGGCCTTAGTCAAGTAGCACGCACGGTAACCTTCTCGGAGGTGCTACCCATCTATGGCATGGGAGAGGCTAGGGTGTTCCGCACCTTGGGATTCAATCAGTGGTTGAAAAACTGGTGTGGAGCTCAGGGATTTGGCTTCATTGGGGACTGGGGGTCCACCTGGAGTGATGCAATCCTATACTGGCATGATGGGCTGCATCTGTCCGGAGGGAACCAGGATCCTAGGTGATAGGTTTAAATGCTTCATTGTCAAGCTTTTAAACCAGCTAAGGGGGGAGGCACTGAAAGGAGCAGGAAAATCCTAGCCCCCAAAAATCACGGTAAAAGTGTGTGGCAACACCAACATGGAGGTGTCGATAGGAGAAGGGCAGGGTAAATGGAGAAAGTGACAAAAGCAAGAAGGACATGGATGGGGCAAAAGGGGTAAGGCCATCAGGAAATGGAGGGTAATGAGTACCAATGCCCGTATTCTGGGCAACAAGTTCCTGAGCTGGTGGCCTTAATGGAAGAGGATGCCTGGATATCGTAGCAGTCACAGAAACATGGTACACAGAGAACCATGACTGGGATGTTAACATACCAGGGTACATAACTTACAGGAGAGACAGGCAGGGAGAAGAGGAGAGGTAGCTCTCTATGTAAAGGAAGGGATAAAAGCAACTGAACAAAAGAGTAAACAGGGAGGAGAGGAGGCACTGTGGGTCACCTTGGAGACTGGAAAGGGCACCACAATCTGCACAGGGTTGTGTACAGACCCCATGTCAGGGGAAGGAATGGACAAGGATATGATGGAAGGCATTCTTAGAATGGCAGAGAAAGGAGATACTGTTGATGGGAGACCTGAATATGCCAGATGTTAACTGGAGCACATTTGCTGCAGCCACATCCAAAAGCAGGGCCATTCTTGACGCCCTACAGGTGGCAGGCATTAGACAGCTAGTTTCGGAACCCACCGTGAGGGAGCAATCTTAGACCTCGTACTCTCAAACAGGGGCAGTGAGAGGATCTCAGATCTAGAAGTGGGTTGCCATCTGGGACAAGTGACCATCAAACAGTGTGGTTCACGTTAAACTCAGCTACAGAGTCAAGCCATACAAAAGTGAGAGTACTGGACTTTAGGAGGGCTGACTTTGGCAAGATGGGAGAGTGCCTCAGAAAAGCACTAGCAAACAGGCTAGAAGGAGGTGTGGAGCAACAATGGGGAATTATCAAAACTGCCATCACAGAGGCAACAAGCCTTTGTGTGAAGCAAATAAACAAATCAAAACGAAAGAAAAAGCCACTATGGTTCTCAAGAGAGGTGGCTGTGAAAGTCAGGAAGAAAAAGATAGCATTCTGGAAGTATAAGGAAACACAGAAGGGCAGGACAGAGGCTGTACCAGTTAAGACAGAAAGAAGCAGGAGGGAAGTCAGAATAGAAAGGCCCAAACTGAGGAAAAGATAGCCAACTCAGTTAAGAAGGGGATAAAACCTTTATAGGTACAGCAGGCGTGAAAAGACAAAGGGAGGATAGTGAGGCTGGATAGAATGAACGGTGGGTGGGCAGAGGGGACAGTGAAAAGCAGGAATACTGAACAAATATTTCTGCTCAGTATTCACAAAAGAGGAGGGGGAAGTGCCTAATCCAATTAACAGAAGTACTCTTGATAGGGGGGTCGATCCCAGTCCTTTCACAGAAGAAAGGGTTCTGCAAGAACTCCTAAAACTGAAGGTGGACAAAGCAATGGGCCCTGATGGAATTCACTGCAGAATTCTAAAAGAATTAAGGAAGGAACTAGTGAAACCACTGGCTACTCTTTTTAATAAATCATGGGAGGATGGTGTGGTACCCGAGAGGACGGAGGAAGGTGGATGTGATTCCCTTCACAAAAGTGGGACCAAGACAGAGGCAGGAAACTACAGACCTGTCAGTCTGACCTCTGTGGTAGGGAAAGTGATGGAGTCACTTCTGAAGGAAAGAATAGTTGAGTACCTAGAGGTCAGTGGAGCACAGGATCCAAGGCAGCATGGGTTCACAGCTGGAAGGTCATGTCAGGCGAATCTAATAGATTTCTTTGACTGGGTGACCAAAGTAGTAGACCAGGGAGGGGCTGTGGACATGGCCTACCTAGACTTTAGCTAGGCATTTGACACAGTCTCACACAAAAGATTGATAGTCAAATTAACCAGCCTGGGAGTGGGTCCCAGGGTGGTAGCCTGGGTAAATCATTGGCTGGACAACAGGACACAGAAAGTAATTGTAAATGGAGTCCACTCTGAAGAAAGGGCGGTTACTAGTGGGGTACCGCAGGGTTCAGTATTGGGTCCAGTCCTTTTAATGTCTTCATCAGTGACATTGCAGAGGGACTGGAAGGAAAAGTATGCCTTTTGCAGATGACACAAAGATCTGCAACAGGGTTGATACACAAGGAGGCGTGGAAAGGATGAAAAGGGACTTGGCAAGGTTAGAGGAATGGTCAGATGTATGGCAGCTAGGATTCAATGCAAAAAGTGCAAAATAATGCACCTGGGAAACAAGAACCCAGGGAAGAATACACAATGGGTGGGAGGTAGTAACAACAACAAAACAGGAAAGGGACCTGGGGTAATCATATCAGAAGACCTTAAGGTTAGCAAGCAATGTGAGAAGGCAGTAGGGAGGGCGGGGGTATACTGGGATGTATAGGGAGAGGCATCAGCAGCAGAAAACAGGAGTTGTTATCCTCTGTACAGACAGTTGGTGAGACCCCATCTGAATACTGTGTCCAGTTCTGGAGACCCCATCTCCCAAGGACATAGACAGGATAGAGGCAGTCAGAGGAGGGCAACTAAAATGGTGCAGGGTCTGCAAGAGAAGCCGTATGAGGAGAGACTAAAGGAGCTTAATATGTATACTCTTGAGGAAAGAAGGAGGGGGGACATGATAGAAACTTTCAGTACCTCAAGGGAATCAACAAAGTCCAAGAGGGTAGCATCTTTCAGAAAAAGAGACTTGCAAGAACAAGAGGACACAATTTAAAGATAAAAGGAGGGCAGTTCAGGGGCAATGTGAGAAAGTATTATTTCACAGAGAGGGTAGTGGATGCATGGAACAGCCTTCCTGAGGAAGTTGTGGGGTCTAAAACTGTGGGAGAAATCAAGAATGTATGGGACAGACATAAGGCAATTCTTGTGGGGGGCAGGAAGATATAGGCTGTTGGTTAACTAGGATCTGCGGCCTATCCTGTAGGTAGGGAAATGGGCAGACTAGATGGGCCTAGCGGTCCTTATCTGCTGTCAAAGTCTATGTTTCTATGTTTCTATGTCTATTTGGTATTCAGAAAATAACTTTTGAGCCATGGCTTTTTTACAAAGGTTCCGCGTCATGTGAACAGACATCTTGCTGATCAGCATTACTGTACTGTTTTTTTTTTCCAATCATGTTTTGATAAAAATAACAGCCAATGATCGGGTGTCCTGTTTTATTTCTGAGGTGATGCCATGCTCACTTGATCTGTGAGGAGGACTGCATTTGAAGGCATATTTGAAAGCCACGGCCTTTCTGTTGTTCTCTGATGTTGTTGCAGATGGTGCTCCCCATCTCCTTTATTTAAGGTTTCTGTCCTTAAATCACTTTTGTTGCTTCTATTTACAATAATGGCTGATTGGAGTGGGAGCAAGCGTGAACCTCACCAGCCACTGTAAAGAGTAGCTTCCTAGTTGTGCTGCTTGCATGCATGTGCAAGAAACACATTGCGTCACCTTCCTTCTAAAGTGGGTTGTGGAGGCATGGTAGTGTTGTGCCAAATGACAGCAGTCCGTTCTGGGGCTGGTCTCTGCCACAGCAAACGGAGGAGCATGCTGTCGATGACGGCAGTTGAACATGCCACTATGATCAAAGAATCTTAGCCACTGCAATCAGGGAGCACCCCATCACTACACAATCAGCTGTTTTTACTGTGGGGCATCTCTGACTGCAGCAGCCAATTACAAGCTGCATTGTTTGATGTCCCCATGGCGATGGCTTCCCTGTCGGCCTCTCACAGTCCCTATGAACCTGATGGAAAGCCATCTCCTGCCATTCAGTTTGCTTTCCTGGTGAAACATTTGAATAAATAAATAAAATAAAAGCCAACGGGGGGGGCCAAATCTCCCTGTTGGCATGATCCCCTCTCCAGTTAATTTGCCGATGGGCTAGCCCAATCCCTGTTGGTATGGTGCCCCCCCATTTGTTGTGTGCTGAGGGGGGTGCCCATTCCCCCCTCAGCTTATGTGTCCTCCCAGCACACTGCATGGCCAATGGGGTGCCCAGTCCTAATCGGCTCCACTCCCCCTTCCCCAGCAAACATCCAGGTGGCATGCTGGGAGCCCATCCCCAGCGTGCCAATAGTCCCGTGTGTTTTTCCCCCTCTAAAAATAAAGAAAACAGTCCCACACTGTCTGTAGCCTACCCTCGCCCAACCCTCGTCCAGCCCGTGCCCACCCTTTGTGCACCCCACCCCATACTTCCCTCCGGAGCCCCGCGCAGCTATCTTCAGTGGACTGGGAACATGTCTGCACTCTTCAAAGCCAGCTGCAAACTGAAGAAATGCCGGTAAGCTGTATAATGGCATAAATAGGGTTTTTTTCAACTTAGGTAGATATCTTGGCCATTTTTGGGAATTTTTTCACCAAATTTTCAACCTGGGGTTCTTGGGACCCCACCTCATGAACTCATTTACTGTCATTTTGCTATTAGATCCCAAAAGGTGATTTCGCGGTCACTGCACGGAACCACCTTTTGGGACTGATTAACAAAATGACAGTGCCACAGTTCATCAGATAGGCCCCCCAAAACCCTATATTGAAAATCTGGTGAAAAAAATTCCCAAAAAATTACTGTTTTACAGGCATGCGTTGTGCAGTTCCTATGCATGCTCGTAACTTCAAGAATTTGTAATATTTTCACTCCAGATTTTCAACATTACCATTTTACCACACCTTCTTATGAACAGTATTGCTGTCATTTTTCACATCTCTCCCAAAATGTGTTTTCACACATATAGCGCACAATGGCACAGTTTGTGTGCGAAATCAATGTTCAGAACAGATTAAAAAAATCACAGTGACACTGTTCATGAGAAGAGGTCTTAAAATGGCTATGTTGAAAATTTGGTAGCAAAAGTCCATAAAATGTGTGTATTATGAGTGTGCATTGCGCAGTTTCCACGCGCCTTCGTAACTTCACAAAATTGTAATATTTTCACTCCAGATTTTCAGCATTGGCATTTTTCCACACCTCCTTATGAACAGTACAGCTGTCATTTTTCACATCCTGGCTGAAATGTGTTTTCGCACTTCTGGCACAGAATAGCATGGTCACTGTGGGAAATCAGTGTTCAGAACAGATTAAAAAAATCACAGTGACATTGTTCATAAGCAGAGGTCCCAAAATGCCTACATTGAAAATCTGGTGTAAAACATCACCAAAATAATTACATAGATACATAGATACATAGACAGTGTCAGCAGATAAGGGCCTATGGCCCACCTAGTCTGCCCATTTGAGCTTGTAAGTTCAGTTTGTTTTCCTAGAAGTCTGTTTCCCCTTACCCCTGCCCTCTAGAATTCCTTTATGTCTATCCCATGCATTCTTAAATCCCGTGATTGTTTCAGCCCCCACCACTTCCTCTGGCAGGGTGTTCCACTTGTCCACCACCCGTTCTGTGAAAAATTCTTTCTCATGTTTCCTCAGAATCATCCTCCCTCCAACTTCATCCCATGCCCTCTAGTCCTGAAACATCTTTTTCACTTAAAAATAGTGTTTTCCTGCACCCTGTTCCTCCCTGTAAGATACTTGTATGTCTCTATCATATCCCCTCTCTCCCTCCTCTCCTCCAGGGAGTACATGTTCAGTTCCTTCAACCTGTCTTCATAGGACTTGTGATGCAACCCATGCACCATCTTTTGTTGCCCTCCTCTGAACCTTCTCTACCCTGTCTATGTCCTTACGAGGTATGGTCTCCAGAACTGTACACTGTACTCCAGGTGGGGTCTCACTAGTGTCTTGTATAGCGGAATTATGACCTCCCTTTTCCTGCTGGTGATGCCCCTGCCTATATATCCCAGCATCCTATTTGCTTTACCTGATGCCTTGTCACACTGTTTCCCTACCTTGAGGTCATCAGAGATGACAACCCCAAGATCCCTTTCCTGCTTGGTGCATGCTATATCCTCACCCCCAACTGATATATTGTGCCAGGGTTTTGTCTTCATATGCATTATCTTGCACTTCTTTGCATTGAATTTCAACTGCCAAACCCTTGACCATTCTTCAAGTTTCTGCAGGTCCTTCTCATTCTGTCTACACCCTCTGGTGTCTACTCTGTTACAGAGCTTTGTGTCATCAGCTGAACAGTGAAATTCTGCCTTCTAGATCCTGTGCAATGTCACTGATGAAGATGTTGAATAGGACCGTCCCAGCACTGATCCCTATGGTACCCCACTGGTTACTCTTCCTCTGTGGAGTGACAGCCATTTACCACCACCCTCTGTGTCCTGCCACCCAGCCAGTTACCTACCCACCACACTACTGTCCTGCCCACATCCATATTCCCCAGTTTGTGTAATAGTCTTCTATGTGGCACAGTGTCAAAGGCCTTGCTGAAGTCCAGATAGGCCATGTCCACTGCCTCCTCCTGATCCACCTCCCTAGTCACCCAGTCAAAAATTCAATGAGGTTGGTCTGACATGACCTCCCCTGGTGAAACCATGCTGCCTTGGGTCCTGTAGTCCATTGACAACAGATGTTCCACCAATCTCTCCTTCAGTAGTGCTTCCATGATCTTTCCCACTACCGAGGTGAGGCTGACTGGTCTGTAGTTCCCTGCTTCCTCTTTGTTCCCACTTTTGTATAAGGGACTACATCTGCTGTCCTCCAGTCTTTGGGTACCTCCCTTTTCCAGTGATTGGCTGAACAGGATAGCCAGAGGTTCAGCCACCACCTCTCTAGTTCTTTAAGGACCCTGGGTGCACCCATCTGGCCCCATTGCTTTATCAGCTCTTATTACTTCCAGTTCCTTCAGGACCCTTTCTCGTGTAAAGGGACTTGTGTCCATTTCTGCACCATTCTCACCCTTGTACTCCCTTCAGACCCATTTCCCCCTCTTCCTTAGTAAAGGCTGAGCAGAAATACCTGTTCAATATGTCAGCTTTATTGTTGTCATCCTCCACGGCTCCCATCCTCCCCTTCAGTCTCACTATCCCTCCCTTTGTCTTTCTTTTTCACTTATGTACCTGTAAAGGTTTGTCCCTTTACCCACTGATTTTGCAATGTGTTCTTCTGTCTGAGCTTTGGCTTCCTTACTGACTTCCCTGCCTCCCTTTGTTTCTCCTGGTACTTCTCCCTATCCCCTTCTGCCTGTGTCTTTTTGTATTGCCTGAATGCAATCTTTTTGGCTTTACTTTCTTTGCTACCTCTTTGGAAAACCATAATGGTCTCCTCTTCCTTTTCCTCTTGCTAACCTGCTTAATGCATAATTCTGTTGTTCTTATAATCCCCATTTTAAATACTGCCCACTGTTCCTCAACCCCTGATTCCTGTCCCATTCCCCTTAATGCCTCTTTCAAGTATCTCCCATTTTCCCAAAGTCTGCCCCCCTAAAATCCAGGATACGTGTTTTTGTGTGGTTTGGTTCTGCTCTTTCTGTGATTTCAAACCACAATGACTGGTGGTCACTGTTACCCAGGTGCTCCCCACTGTTACCCCCCATCACACTGTCCCTGTTTGTGAGCACAAGGTCCAGTATTGCCTTCTGCCGAGTTGGTTCCATGACCAGTTGCTTGAGGAAGGCACCTGAAGGAGTCCAGGATAAATATGCTCCTAGTTGATGCTGCTGCTGCTGGATGCTCCAGTCCACGTCTGGTATATTGAAGTCTCCAACCAGTACTACCTCACCCTTGTCTGCCATCCTTTGGATGGCTAGCATCAGCTCCTATCTGTTTCTTCCTCCTGGGCTGGTGGTCTATAGACCACACCTGTGGATGGCTGGCCCCATTTTCCTTTCCAGCTTAACCCACAGTATCTCTCCCCCATTTTGTTCCTCCTGGATCTGTGTGGCCCTTATGTCATTTTTCACATACAGTGCCACTCCTCCTCCTCCTCCCTTCCTGCCTGCTCTGTCTCTTCTGAATATGTTGTAGCCAGGTATGGCCATCTCCCAGTCATGGTTATCATTACACCAGGTTTCAGTGATGGCCACAATGTCCAGGTCTGACTGTACCATGACAGCCTCCAGATCTTCCATCTTGTTGCTAAGGCTCCTGGCATTTGCACACATGGATTACGGGTGTGTGTTGCGCAATTTCTACGCACGCTCGTGACTTCACCAGTTTTTTTTATATTTTTCCTCCAGATTTTCAGCATTACCATTTTTTCACACTTCCTCATAAACAGTACAGCTGTCATTTTTCACATCCTGTTCAAAATGTGTTTTAGCACTTGTGGCACCAAATGGCGCAGTCACTGTGCAAAATCACCTTTTGGCTAACGAACTGATAATGTCACTGTTCATGCGGTGGGGTCACAAAAAGTCCATGTTGAAAACTTGGAGTAAAAATACCAGGAAATGCCCAGGGCATTAGGATTTCCAACCATAACACCCAACTCTATAGAGACTGACATGCGTCAGGGGTGTGACTTAGTATTTTTGACAGTAATGCTCACACCATTCCACCCCCATCCCCCACCCTTCAACCAGTGACAGGCATCGAGGTGCACCTTGGACTCTTTGGCCCCAGAGTTCATCCCATTCTCCTATACTGCACCCATTTCAACATATTTCCTTATGGAATGAGGTGAGTGTAAAGCCTGAACACCCTAAGTCACACCTCGACCCTTGTAAGTGTCTGCAGGGTAGGGTGAGGCGAAATGTTGTGACCGTTATGGGTGACAACCCAAAGGTGCACCCCAATGCCTGTCCATCTCTGCAGGGTGGGGGTAGAGTTGGCATCAGTTGAATATTTCACTGCCATTCCTATACTGCATCTGTCTAAGTCCTGCATTTTCACTGCTAACGCCAGTAAGCAACCATTCGGCATTGACAAGTGCCTGTGTTCATTTGCAAGGCAAGCAAACATACTGGTATCGGTCTGAACTGTGAAGTGGCTTTGGGAGCAGGGGGAGCCTTCCCCTCCTCCACCTATCAAAGCTTCAGAATACTGAATCTACTTCCTAATTACATCCACTGTCTGCCTTTCTCTTCCTTTTTACATTGCTTGCGCTTGCACAAGAAATGTTTTGCTACAGAGAATGGCATTGCAGAGGTGTGTCACTGACTAGCCCAATGCAGGTCAAGCAGCACTGGGCTCATCCTTGACAGACCAATTATCATGCAAGCTAAGTATGACAGTGATTTACGGTTTATGGGTTGAAACTTTGTGTACTTGAAACAAATGAAGCACTCCAATGAGAGAACACTTCTGTTTCATATACATAAAGCTGTTCCCCCCTTCTCCATTGCTCCATTTTCCTTGCTGTCTCTCCCTCCTCCCCTGCACACACTTTTTGTCTCATGTGTTCCTTGTACCTCATTTCTCCCTTGTTGTCCCTCTGACCCTACTGTCTCCTCATGTTTTGCATTTCTTCGAGCCAGGCTCCAGTGACTGTGCTAATATGACTGGCTACGCTGTGCTGCTGTCAGCCTCACAAATTACGGGAGGAACCAGAGAAGCTTTAGCTTAAACGATGCACCACAAAGCTGCCTAGTGCTTCGTGGAACAAGCATTGCTGTAAGAGCTGAAACCTGATATGCTCCGAGAGCCAGAGTGGATGGCCAACTCAGAATGTGCATGCATTTTGCGAATAGCAGAATACTCTGGTAGTGCTTCAAATATTTCCATGGCTCTAAGAATACACTTTTTTTTCTTAAAGCGAATCCATACAATTCTTCTTTTGAATGGATTAGATTGACTGTGTGGCAGCACCTGACAGTGTGATAGTGCAGACCTCCGTGCAACCAGAGCACAGTTAACAACTTCTGTGTACACACTTAACCACCCCACGGACCACCGGGCACCGAGCTCACGGTGAAATCAGTACGGTCCTGCACAATTTGTAGCTTCTGAGGCCCCAGTCCATGCTGTGTGCAGTCAGATTGCATTTTCAGACTGCAGTCCAGTGGCACAGACAGATTATATCCCCAAGTTGGTGAAGTGCAATGGGGACAGGCCAGGTGAAGTGATCCCATTGTGCAGTCTGATGCAGAGATAGAGTGACTGGGACAGAGACAATGTCAGGCAATGGTACGGCAATCTTGTGTCTGTGTGACAAGTTGTGGCTAGGGGATACAGAAACAAAACACAGTGCAAGACAGTAAGATGCACATGGCAGCTGTGTAGCCTATGAGCTTGGAAACAGAGCATCTGTGTGTGTTCTGCCTGCCACTACTCTGTCCAGTCTGCAGATAATCAGCAGTTTGAGTGGGCAAGGAGGTAGTTGAGAGCGACAGTGGCCAATGCGGTCTGGTGTGTAAGATAGAGAGAGACACAGACAGTGGGAGGCAGTAGGTACCAAAGTTGAGGCAATGTGCTGCATCTCTGTCTGTCTGTCTGTGTCTCTGTCCACAGAAACAGTGGAAGCAATGATCAGCAGTATAGAACCCTTTGACAAGCTGTAATACAGGAGAGCAGAGGAGAGAGCGAGCATGACAGTGGCCACCCAGAGTTTCCTTTCCTGCCACCCACCCCAACTGTGGCTACCCCATTGTCCGTTCCTCACCCTCAGTACACAGATGATAGAGTGAGAGACAGCATCATCACTCTTCCGCACCTGCACCATGGCTGAAATGTCCTTTGAGACAGCAAGAGAGAAAACATTGGGATGTTGTTGTCTGTGGCCTCCCCTTGCTCCCTGGTACAGAACAATGCTACAGTTTGTGTGCAGGACAGACTTGTGTATTTACTGTGTGTCTCTCTCTCTCTCTCTCTGCCTCTCTCTGTCTTTTTATTTGGGAACCTCTGTGCTGCTTTCCCACCTTCCATACATCAAGTTCTCTGGGTCCCATTCTGCCAACCCCCCCATCCCAGTGAGAGAGAGTGAGAGAGTGCAACTGAGATCCCCCCCCCCCAACGTTCAAGAATGGAGCTCAGTGCTTAGAGAGAGAGTGACATAGAGAAAGTGAGACAGAGAGTTTGAGAGAGAGAAAGAGAGACAGAGACACTGGTGGAGCAGTATTAAAGAGACAATGTGTGCTGTGTCCTCTCTGTGTGTCTGTGGATAGTAATGTGTTAGGGAGGACATAGAGGGGAACAACACATGCAAGCGTGTCTCTGTCTGTCTGTAATTTATAAGAGAAAGAGATACAGACATAGAAACATAGAAATTGTCAGCAGATAAGAAATGTCTGGCCATCTAGTCTATCCATAAGTCCTTGTACTGGATTACTGCTTCTGACCCACTCGCTGCTGTACCTCTATGGTTCCCCTATGCCTGTCCCAAGCATGCTTGAATCCATGCACAGTGCTCACTCCCACTACCTCCTGAGGCAGACCATTCCACACATCCACCACCCTCTCTGTGAAGAAGAACTTCCTCACATTCCTTCTTAACCACCCACCTTCCAATTTCATGTCATAGCCCCTCATTCTTGTGCTCTTCCTGTATTGGAAAATGTCTCCCCCCTGCACCTTGTTTATACCCTTGAGGTACTTGAATGTTTCTATCATATCCCCTCTTTCCCTCCTCTCTTCCAGTGAGTACATATTGAGATCCCTTAATTTCTACTCATAAGTCTTGTGTTGCAAGCTCTGTGCCATCTCATTCGCCCTTCTCTGGACCATCTCCAGCCTGCTAATATCCTTACCAAGGTGCAACCTCCAGAACTGCACACAGTACTCCATGTGAAGCCTGACCATGGGTTTATATAATGGCATCACTACCTCCCTCCTTATGCTAGTGATACCCCTGCCTATGCACCCCAGCATGTCACTGGCCCTCCCAGTGTCCTTAGCACTTCAGCATTTTCAGGTCGTCTGAAATAAGAACCCCCAGGACCCTTTCCTTCTTTGTGACTATCAGCAACTCCCCTCCTCCCCATCCTGTAGCTTTCCCCAGGGTTTCTCTGTCCCAGGTGCATAATTTTTCACTTTTTTGAATTAATCTTCAGTTGCTAGTCCTCAGACCATTTTTCAAGCTTCCCTAGGTCCTTCCTCATTTTCTCCACCACCTCTGGGGTATCCACTGTGTTACAGATCTTGATGTCATCTGCAAACCGGCAGACCTTTCCCTTCAGCCCTTCTGCAATGTCACTAATCAAGACATTGAACGGAGGTGTGTGGCCTAGTGAGAGAGCGGGATGGCAGCATGACAGACAAGCTCCCTAGAATCCTCTACATTTTTATACCATCAGCCTAGAACTCCAGCCAAAAAGAGCATATCTTGGTGGCACCTCGATTCCAGATGCCTTCGACGACTAAATCTTTAAAAAAGCAGGCAAAGCTGCGTTTTAGACCCCTTGGAGAATTACGAGCTGGTCAAGACCTACCTGATTCAGGCACGACCAGCCAGGTTAATTTGGACACCACGCAGAGGCCCCGAGACTCAGCGCTCCCCCCAACCGCCAGCTCCTCTCATCACCACAGGGCACAAGCTTCAAATATGACCACAGACCATCATACCTTGGAGCGACTATTAACGGATCTCAAGTACGAACTGGGAATTAGGATGGATTCAGGTTTTGAAAACATCACATCTCAAATTCAACATTTGCAGCAAACAGTAAATAATATTTCTGAAACTGTGGACTCACATGAAACTAGATTGGGGGAATTAGAAGTGCATTTGGGGGCACAAGAGGACTTCTCTCAACTCATCCAATCTGATTTAAGAAAGCCCTTAAAGAGATTGAGTTTTTAAAACAATCTATAAATGATCATGAAAATAGGGAAAGGAGATGCAATGTTCATCTTGTGGGTATGCCAGTGGGGCAGGAGGATGGTGACTGTGTCTCTTTCATCAGTTCCTGGCTAAGACTAATCCTGCAGATCCCCCCCCAGAGACATCCTTTGAGATGCAGGAAGCACACAGATCCCCTGGGCAAAAACCAGCACCAGACCAATGTCCCAGGCACATTATAATAAATCTTCTCAGATACCAGGACAGGCAATATGTACTAGAGGCTGCAAGAAAGAAAGATCGTATAGTGGTACAGCAGAATTGGGTTAGCCTGTTTCCAGACTACTGTCAGCAGCTGCAACTCCAGAGAAGAGCTTTTGCAGAGGTGAAGAAATGTCTTCATGCCCTAGACTGCCCATTTTCTCTAGTGTACCCAGCACGATAGGTACATCACCCACCAGGAATCAGTCAGAGGGACTATACTAACCCCGAGGTGGCCATGGAATTTGTTCAAGATCTGGAACAGTGCCGCAGGCCTGCAGGGACCCTCTGAATGCTTAAACATCACTGGAGGTCTTCTCAGTTGGCCTGGGGGTGCAACAGGTACTGATTTTGTTTGGGAGATACCATAGTTGGGCTAGGGGGGTAGAAAACTTCCTCTAACTGTAAAACCTTGATGGTGGCCCATTAGGGCTGATGTATGTGGCCCCCCCTCCCCTGTATACCCCCTCAGTCCCCATGAGATCTCCTTACACCATGTGCTGCAGACTGCATATGTTTGGAGCCCTTTTTTGAGAAGTACACCAGGCTACAGAAAAACTGCTAACTGCTGTATTCAACTAGACCTGGTGGGATGCTGCTCTTTTCTGCAGCTACGGTGACAGGGCCCCAGAGGTACTCAGTGACTCTAAGATGTTTTATATAAAAGACTTTCAACTTTTATCTTTTTTTGCCATGCCACGTTTGTATTTCTCAAGCAACTCTATGTTAAATGTTTTGGCTGGTTGCTACTATACTGGGGCTGTGGGGGGGGGGTTCTAAACTTGATATCTGGAAAGGAGCTGGATTATGTATAATGCCTTAATAAGTGAGGCGGGCTGAGAGGTCACTTTCAGACCCTGATGTGAGGGGGGTCAGGGGCTCCCAGCCCTGTCATTTTATTACCTTGCCTTGCTTGCTCATTCTTCATGTCGTTGGGCTCCAGGTGAGGGACTTTTCTCCTGAACCTGCATTGGGTTGTTTCTAGGCCCTATAACCAGCTTGTGGTTGATTGAGCAATTAAGTCTAATCTGTCCAATGTATTTGTTTCTCAAGGGTAACCTCCCATTACCACTCTGATGGGGACGGGTTTACCCTGTTGATGCCTAATTTACTGAATTTATTGAATTTCTGGGAAGCACGAGCCCAGTTGTCTCTGTGCACCCCTATTAGTCAACCGCCCTGGGTGGGGGCGCAGGGGGGCATGAACGCCTCCACCCTTCCCCCCCTGATGGCAGGAACATTCAAGCCTCAATCCTTACTTTACTGATGGTAATCAGATCTTTTAGTTTTTACCGATAATTAGTTCACAGGGAGGATTGTTCACTCACTCCACAAAACAGAGTGGGACATGATGGATAGAATAGATTTTGGGAGGGAAAGGGGGGCAGGAAGGATGTGTTGTTGTTCCTGGGTCTTATGTTTGCTATGTTGAGCAGGGGGAAGTTATACGGTTGGGGCTATTCTGAAGAGGGAGTTTTACTTCTGGTTGGCTCAGGTGCAGTAAAATATCTTGCTTTTGCAGCTCATTACAAGCTCATACCACCTAGCATATTGGTTGGCCCCTTTTGGGACCCACTGAGCCATATGGTTGTGATGCAGGGGCTGCTAAAGGGGGTTCGCAGTTGAGGGTTCTCAGTTTTCAGTTTTTAAGTTATTTAGAAAATGTTTGAGAGCAGTAGCACTTGTAATGTTTGGTGACAGCATACTTACTTTAGGGGGGTCAATTTTATTAATGCCCCTGACTTATCTCTTGCCCTTTAATATGGCTAATTTGACCATATTGTCATGGAATGTCAATGGTCTATGCACAGTTGTTAAACGTAAGTGGGTGTGGAGCCAGATTAAAAAGCTCTGGGGGGGATATAGTTCTTCTCCAGGAGATTCATTCCATTGGGGAGGAAACTTCCCAGCTTACTGCGTCCTGGAGAGGTTCTTTGATATATGCCCCATTTATTTCAAAGACCCGGGGAGTGGCAATATGGATCTGGCCAGGGATTCCCCACAATGTAGTTTCCTCCCTCTCTTTCTGACCCACAGAGACAAAATGTTTTGGCTGTGGTGGACATTGGGGCATCAGATACACTTTTGGATCTATTTATGGCCCTAATTTTGATTCCCCTGACGTTTTTACCCACCTGGCTACAACTCTGGCTCCATACACGGACAATATAATTTTAGAAGGGGATTTCAACACCTATAGGGACCCTTAGTTGGACCACTCAGGAGTTAGACCCAGGCCAGTTACCCGCAGCAGCTCAGCCCTTCGGAACCCAGTGTAGGGCAAAGCATTGGTGGAGGCTTGGAGACACTGTCACCTCTGGGGTAGAGAGTACTCTTTTTTTTCCCCATGCTCACAAAGTATACACTTGGTTGGACTATATTTACCTACCTTCCTCCATGATTAGCGGTGTTTGAATGGCCAATTACGGTCCAGTCTTGGTATCGGATCATGCCCCACTGAGAGCGGTGGTCTCCCTTGTAACAGATGAGGTCGCTAAGTCAGGTTGGCGCATGGACCCCTCCCTACTTTTAGATGGGGCCTTTGCAAAGCAACTTAATGAGAGTGTTAAGACTTTTCTGGCTATCAATCACCCTGCTGATACTAGTTTTGCGAACACCTGGGATTCACTGAAGGCATATCTGAGAGGGGAAGCTATTTCCTATTACTCATACCTTAAAAAGTGTCTAACCAGGGAGGAAGAGGCCCTTAAGTCCAAGATTGTTCATTTAGAGAGGGACCAGATGAAGTGAGTATCCCCCTCAGGTCTTTTAGAACTCAAGAAATTAAAGGGTAGACTCCACCAAATCACTAACAGGTCCCTTGAATGGAACCTTTTTCTCACTAAATCCACCAATTATTTTGATGGGGATAAGGCGGGTGAGTGGTTGGTGAGCCTGGCTAAGAGGAAGAGAGCTGAGAGAACCATATTGAGAATAGCAGAAGCTGCAGGTAATATTACGAATGACAAGTAGAGCATTAATGAAGTGTTTAAAGCCTTTTATTCTGAGCTTTATGCCTCAGAATACACTGGAGAGAAAGAACCTGAGGCCTTTCTGCACTTGCTGGGACTTCCAAAAATCAGTGAGGAAGACAGGCAGCGACTGGAGTCACTGATACAAGTGGAGGAACTCCGAGGTGTGATTTGGGGGGCCAGGAGGAGTAAACCTCGCGGACCTGATGGTATCCCTGCTGACCTGTACAAAGTAACATAGGAGTCCCTCGGGCCCTTCAGGCTCCAGATGATCAATGAGGCTTTGGGTAGTGATTCCCTTCCCCTCTTTATGTATCTGGCCACAATCACAGTGCTCCCCAAGCTGGGGAAAGATTCCATCAAGAGCTCTACATATAGGCCAATCTCCCTCCTGAATTCATATTATAAAATCATTGCTAAATTGCTTGCTAACAGATTGAAAAGATTACTGCCTCAGTTGATAGACCATGATAAGGGAGGCTTTGTCAAGGGCAGGCAAGCTAAACATAATATCCGAAGAATTTTAAACCTGATGTTTCGGTGGCCTAAGGAAGAAAAGGAAGAGGAGGGTCTATTGCCCTAGACGTGAAAAAGGTCATTGATAGGGTTGAATGGCCCTTCACGTATGCAGTCCTGAAAAGGTTTGCCCTGGGCAGTAGGATATGTAGATGGATTAAAACTTTATATAGATGCCCAGAAGCCCAGATCTTAACAAATAATACTATGTCAGCCCCTTTCCACTTAACTAGAGGAATGAGACAGGGTTGCCCCCTTTCCCCCTCCTGTATGTTCTTACTATTGAGACCCTGGTGGCTACCATTTGGAGACACCCAGACATTGAAGGATTAAGAATCAATGGGTCAGATCATGTTATTTCCCTCTTTGCCGATTACATCCTCCTCTTCTTGAGGCACCCTAATAGGTAGAAACTAATGTTTTTCTTAAATAAGAAATAGCAAGAAATAACAAGAAATTAAGGTATAAAAAGAAATTACAAGAAATTCAAGATATAATAAGAAATTCAATGTATTTTTTTAAAAAAAGAAAATGCAAGAAATTCAGCATATAAGAGGAATAAAATGAGAAAAACACACAAATAAAGTGAAATAAACTGCTTTTTGGTGGGCAAAATCGAAATAAATGCTTGCAGCAGTTGTTGTTTATACTCCATTGTTACCACAGAGATGGTCCACAAGGAAGCAACAGTGGAATTGTTTTAGTCACAAAATCTTGCAAGATGACAGCATAATGCTGCTAAATACAATGTAGTATACTAGGAATGTGATTTCTAGTGTGTATAAGGTCATTTTGAGGTAGTTTATGAATGTAAATGTGATAACAAGAAATAAAACTAAATTTTCAATGAATAAAAAGAAATAACAAGAAATTCCAGAAAATTAAAAATAAAAATTATAAAAAATAAAAAGAATTTCACAGGTCTCTACTAATAGGGCACAACAAGCACTCTCTTCTATATTCAAGTTATATGGCCCCCTCTCAAGGCACAAAATTAACTGGGGAAAATGCGAGTGGTTGCCTCTGGGGAAGGTGAAACATTATATCACCATATCAGGTAGTAACATACCCCCATCCTCTAACATTAAATACCTTGGGGTAGATCTGCCCTCTAAGCTTTCTACAATTGCTCACCTAAATATGAGCTGAGTAGTGCATGAAAGGTGGGAGGATTGTTATATTTGGAGGGCCCTTCCCTTGACTTTACTGGGCAGGGTTAATCTAATGAAAATGAGCATCCTCCCACAATTTTTGTACCTCTTCCAGACTATCCCAATAAATATCCCAAATAAATATATCAAGGCACTGGAGGGAGCCATAACCCAATTGCTATGGCAAGGTAGGAGAGCTAGAATCAAAAGTCAGTACTTTGGGCTCTACTGGGGGCTTGGGCCTCCAGAATGTTAGACTATTACTTCATAATGTATTGCAAGGGCACCAGAGGTGTCCTTCTTGGGTTCAGTTGGAGAACCCTTCAGATATCTTCTTTTACTATAGCCCTCTGGTGGAATCCCTGGGTGGCTCTTCCACAGTCCACACCAAAAACCCATGCACCAGAGCAATGTATAGGGCCTCGAAAGATGCTCATACTCTCCTGCACCACGGAGTGGAGCTTTCCCCAGACACACTGTTGAAGGCCATGGGGGATGGGTTGACTCAATTCTGTAGAGCACTGGATAGTTGGTATCATAAGGGCATATGCCTGTTACAACATATTCTGGAGGATGAACAGATTCTGCCCTTTCCCACTTTAGTACATAGATATGGACTGGACACTAGGCACTATTTCACCTATTTCCCTTCACAAAAGTGGGAGCAAGGCAGAAGCAGGAAACTACAGACCTGTTAGTTTAACCTCAGTGGTAGGGAAAATGATGGAATCACTTCTGAAGGAAAGAATTGTTAAATATCTAGAGGCCAGAGGGGCACAGGACCCAAGGCAGCATGGATTCACAGTGGGAAGGTCATGCCAGACAAATCTGATAAATTTCTTTGACTGGGTGACCAAAGTAGTTGATCAGGGAGGGGCTGTGGACATGGCCTACCTAGACTTTAGCAAGGCATTTGACACAGTCCCACACAAAAGATTAATATACAAGTTAGCCAGCGTGGGAGTGGGTCCCAAGATGACAGCCTGGGTAAAGAATTGGCTGGAGAATAGGACACAGAGAGTAATAGTAAATGGAGTCCACTCTGAAAAAAGGGGGTTAGTAGTGGGGTACTGCAGGGTTCAGTATTAGGACCAGTCCTCTTCAATGTCTTCATAAGTGACATTGCAGAGGGACTGGAAGGAAAAGTATGTCTCTTTGCAGATGACACAAAGATCTGCAACAGAGTTGATGCACAGGGTGGGGTGGAAAGGATGAGAAGGGACTTGGCAAGGTTAGAGGAATGGTCAAATGTATGGCAGCTTAGATTCAATGCTAAGAAGTGCAAGGTAATGCACCTGGGAAACAAAACCCAGGGGAAGAGTACACAATGGGGTGAGATACTAACAACAACAAAAATGGAAAGGGACCTTGGGGTAGTCATATCAGATGACCTAAAGGTGGGCAAGCAATGTGAGAGGGCAGCAAGGAGAGCTGGGGGATACTGGGATGCATGGGAGGCATCACCAGTAGAAAACAGAAGTTATTATCCTCTGTACAGACAGCTAGTGAGACCCCATCTGGAGTACTGCGTGCAATTCTGGAGACCCAATCTCCATAAAGACATAGACAGGATGGAAGCTGTCCAGAGGAGGGCAACTAAAATGGTGCAGGGTCTGCACCAGAAGACATATGAAGAGAGACTTAAGGAGCTTAATATGTATAGCCTCGAGGAAAGGAGGAGAGGGACATGATAAAACTTTCAAGTACCTCAAGGAATCAACAAAGTCCAAGAGGGTAGCATCTTTCAAAAAGAGTGTGCAAGAACAAGGGGCACAATTTGATGATAGAACAGGGCGGCTCAGAGGTAATTTAAGAAGTATTTTTCACAGAGAGGGTGGTGGATGTATGGGCAGCCTCCAGAGGAGGTTGTGGAGTCACAAACAGTGGTGGAATTCAAGCATGCATGGGACAGTCATAAGGCAATTCTAGGGGTGGGGGTAGGAAGAAGTAGGCTGCTGGTTAACTAGGATCTGCAGCTTATCCATCAGGTAGGGAAATGGGCAGACTGGGTGGGCCAAGCGGTCCTTATCTGCCGTCAAATTCTATGTTTCTATGTTTCTATTTAAGACTGCAGAGGCGAATTAACTCATGGTTGGGAGAGCTGGGAAGGGGAGAAGTGAGACGTTCCTCCTCGGAGGAGCTCTTCACTGGAAGATCCACAGATCCAACCTTTAAACCCCTTAGGCCCTGTTATAGATTGCTGATGGGGACACTTCAAGATCCCATGGAGGATATGCATCGAAAATGGGAGGAGGACCTACATCCAGACAGTCTGACGGGGAGATTGGAGTCTCATCCTTAAAAATGCCCTGTCCTGCTCCATAAATAATAGATTCAGGGCTGTACAATATAATGCATTGTTGAGAGCTTACTTTACCCCTTCTCTTGCTCAAAGAATAGATCCTAACTGCTCCAACCTGTGCCCTAAATGCAAAATCTACTAGGGTACCTTCTGTCACATGATCTGGCTTTGTGCTAAAACTAGACAGTTCTGGGTGGGCATTTTAGAAATATTGGGCCACATTGTGGGTTGGCCTCTAAGACTGGACCCTGTAGAGGTCTTGTTGGGGCTGTCTCTGGCAGACCGGATCTCCACATTACACATACAAAAATTTGGCGAATTAGAGTGATTCTTGGTCTTAGTCTTTTGGTACAATACAGGAGGCTCCTGAACTTACCTACTGTAGCAGCATGGGCTAAGGACTTAGTAGAAAGTATGACGCTAAAGAAAACACAATATAGGGTTAGAATTCAATTGGAGCTCTCTGATAATATGTGGGGAATAGGGGAAGAGGCCTTACATGCCAATTTTTTCCCTGGTTACTGAGGGAGAGACTTGACCCTATCTCTAGAAAACACCCAATCCCTGAACTAACAATCTAGAGGGTTAGCTGTACAGTGTACTGTACCACAATGATGAGAACTTGGTTTTGGTGTACTATGCAGAAACACAAGTAACTTCTATTTTCTTCCCTCTGATGACCAATGACATGTTTCTGTGATTTCCATGGCTTATCTGATTTGTTTATTTTTATTTCTTATAGTACTTAATCTTAGTATGGAGGGGTTATTCCTCCTCTTATGTCACCAAATGTAATAACTGCATAATGTTTATGTGCACTCGATTTTAAATAAAGTTTACAAAAAAGAAAGACATTGAACAGGACAGGTCCCAAGATCGATCCCTGCGGCACCCCCACTAGTCACCTCCTCTCCCCAGACTGCACCCCATTTACCACCACTCTATGCCTCCTGTCTGTTAGCTAGTTTCTAACCCAGTTTACCACCCTTTCCCCCATGCCCAGTGTACCCAGCTTGTTTATCAGCCTCCTAGGTGGGACAGTGTCAAAGGCTTTGCTGAAATTAAGGAAAGTGTCCACTGCCCCACCCAGATTTACTTCCTTTGTCACCCAGTCAAAGAAATCAACCAGATTTGTCTGACATGACCTCCCCACTGTGAATCCATGTTACCTATAGTTCTGGGCTTCTAGATGTCCCACTATCCTTTTTTAAGCAATGTCTCCATGATTTTTCCCACTACTGAGTTGAGGCTGATCAGCCTATAGTTCCCCGCCTCCTCCCTGCTGCCGGAATTGTGTAGAGAGACCACATGTGCCCTCCTCCAATTCTCTGTTACCACTCCTGTGTTGAATGACTCAGTGAACATGGCTGCCAGAGGTACTGCTGTCTCCCTTCACAGTTTTCTTAATATCCTTGGGTTTATGCCATCTGGTCCCATTGCTTTGTCCACCTTCAATTTAGTTAGCTCCAGCTGGATTCTTTTGCCTGTAAATGGACTATTGTCCTCCTCTTCACCCCCTTGGCAGCTGCTGTGGCCCTTATCCCACCCCTCTTCTGTGAATACTGAACAGAAAGACACAGTGGATGTCTTGGAGGGGCACATGACAGTTCTTAGGCATGGTACTATCAATTGCAAATACCTAAACATCACATATAAGCAAGCAACATTCAGCATTGACAAATGCTTGTTTTTAAATCACAACTATGACAGTTGGAAAAAAAAAATCTCTGAATTGTTGCAGCTCACATTTTTAGGAGAGGATGAGGGGCATATGCGGAGACGTTACTAATGGGACCGAGAGTTGGAGCTGCTGGACTTGCGAGGTATTTTTTCTTGCTTCTTTCTGTGGTGATGCCAGGTTTACCACTACTCTCCTAGTTCCATTGGTTGCTAATAGGGTGCTGCTTACAGTAGCGGGAGAGTGGTGCCACATTGATTTTACTGTGTGGTGCATTCTGCATGGCATATGTAGTGCCGGTTGCGATGATATGTCCTGATAAGCACACTGCTGACAGATGCTGTTAGCCAATCAGGACATAGGAAATTTCTGCCCATGTTATGACTTGCTGTACAGTGGCTGACAACAGTGGAGTTATTTCTGTCCTCTCAGTCAAGCTTAGAGAGCGATGACATGATTTTGGAGTAGCTTACTGTTTCCCATTCCCAATAAGAGCAGCACTCTGTAGAGTTAATGATTTTCTGAGCTCTCCCAGTTTCTTACAAACCCAGTTTCAGGTCTGTGTTCAGATAAAGCTGCATAAAATCTATCATTATCTTCTTATAAAAAGCTGATCATTTCAGTTTCAGTGCTGAACTGAAGTAGTGGAAATCTTTCTCTGTGAGAAATCAGCATTTCTGTATCACAGCTCTCAGTTCTTTATAATCAAAACCGATTTTTTCCTAACTATATAAAACAGGGTTGTTTATTGAATATAAAATAATTCTAAATTTTGTTCATTCACAGAAACAGTTTGCTGTAGCCTTCATAAATAAATCTACATAAGAATATTTATTTATGTCAGATTGAGAAACAGATGCCTGTCATACTGTGCTACAATATTTCAAACACACGTACCATCTGAACTCACAAATTTCAGTTCTTTGGTGGTTTCTGTTTGAAAATACATCATGTATGTGTAAAACTAGAAACACTGTATGTCATCCTGATGCACCATGTCTCTGCCCCACAGCTGAGGCAGCTGCAGTCTACTACCACCTGTCCCCTGCCCCACAAGCCCCCTGCCTTCTGCTCCACGTTTGAGGCTGCTGCACCCTGCTGTCCACTGTATTCTCCCACACAGTCAGGGACTGCACACTGTGCTGCCTCCATACCCTGTCATAAGAATCAGGGCTGCTGCACTCTGTCTACCCTCACAGTTAGGGATGCTGCATCTGTTGCCCCTGTTCCTGTCTCTAAAGTCAGGGCTGCTGTGCTGTGTTAAGCCCTAGAGTGCCAGGTTCCCTGCCTCCATAGCTGGAGCTGCTACATCATTCTGCGCTAGCAACCAAAGATGGAGCTTTTGTTTCACCCTGCAACCCACGTCCTTTACCTCAAATGGGCAGGGCTGCTGCACCACCTGTACCCCATCTCATAGTCAGGGCTGCTATACCCTGATGCCCCATGTGTTCTGCATAACAGTTGAAACTTCTGCATCATGCTGTCCTCTATCCCCTGTTACCACAGACAGGGCTGCTGTACCCTGCTCCTTTCTACACAGTTGGGGTTGCTGTGACCTGCTGTGCCCTACAGCCCCATGCCACAAGATTCAGGGCATTTGATGTAGCCTGTTGCATTCCTCCACAGTTGAGGCAGTTGCACCCTGCTGTCCCCCCTGCTGCCAGAATCAGATACTTTGCTACACCCTGCTGCCCACATCGCTTGTCACAAATAGCCATGGCTGCTGCACCATGGCCCACTGTTTGGGCTGATGTATGTTGATGTGGTTCCACCATGCCACATCGACAGTGAAAATGTCAAAATGCGGCATGGCAAATGTCACAATGTTGACAGATGAAACTTCGCCTGTCAGACATTGTGTGTTTTTTTCTTGGGGGCTGCACGGCCCACACCGCTCCTTCTTAAGATAACTAACTCTGAGTCAGTGTTAGTTCAAAGGGGGAGAGAAGGGCAGTGAAAGGGCAGAATTTTGGCTGTGGGTCCTTAACAGTGACAATCTTAAAACTTGTCGAAATTGTCGCTGTAAAGGATTTCGCTGTGTTATTATGCCACCCCTATCTCCTGCCTGAACATTCAGTGCTGCTGCACCCTACTGCCCTTTGTCCCCACCCCCACAGTCAGGGCCATGGCACTCTGTTGCCCCCTGTTCCTCTCTCCACAGTCAGGACTGCTCTGCTGTGCTACAGCCTAGAGTCTCATGCCCCCTGCCTCCACAGTTGGGGCTGCTGAACCCTGCTCCGCACTTCCATTGCCCCAAATGGGCTGGGCTGCTGCACAATGTGCACTCTAGGCTATTGTCGGGGCTGCTGTACCCCGATGCCCACCTGTGACCTGCCCACAGTCAAGGCTTCTGCACCATGCAATCCTCTGTTCCCTGCCACCTTGTGCCCTGCTGCACTACAGAGTCTCTTGCCATCACAGACAGGGGACAGGGTGCAGTAAATTCCCTTGATCTTATGCTGCATCTTTTCTGAACAGTTGAGATTGCTGCACCCTGCTGCCCTCTCTCTCTCACACTCATAGTCAGGGACACAACACCTGTTGCCCCCTGTGTATGTCTCAGCAAGATTAGCAAAGGATCTGACTCTTGTGGCAAGTGGCAGCATAACTGTAGAGGCATGGGGCTCTAGGGCACAGCAGGCCACAGCAACCTCAGCTGTGTAGAAAGAAGCAGGATGCAGCAGCCCTGTCTGTGGTGACAGGGGATAGAAGACAACAGGGTGCAGAAGCCTTGACTATTGGGCAGGACACAGGGGGCATCAGGGTATATCAGCCCTGACTGTCAGATGGGGTACAGGTGGTGCAACAGTCCTGCCCATTTGGGGCAATGGAAGTGGGTAGTAGGGTATAGTAAAAGCCCCACCTCTGGTGGTAAGGGCAGCATGGTGCAGCAGCCCCAGCTGTGAAAGCAGGGAACCTGGCACTCTAGGACTGACTGTGGAGACAGGAACAAGGTGCAACAGTTGCACCATCCCTAACTGTGAGGGTGGGCGAGAGAGGGCAGCAGGGTGCAGCAACCCCAACTGTTTGGGCAGGGGGCGGCAGGATGTAGCAGCCCTGATTCTTTAGGCGGGGGGCAGCCAGCAGGATGCACAATCCCTGACTGTGTGGGAGAAGATAGTGGGCAGCAGGGTGCAGCAGCTAAGATGTGGAGCAGAAAGTAGGGGGCTTGTGGGGCATGAGACTGGTGGCAGTAAACATTGTACATTGGGATGCTATATAGTGTTTCTAGTTATACACATACATTATGTATTTTCACACAGAAACCACCAAAGAACTGAAATTTGTGAGTTCAGACACTACAGGTGCTTGAAATACTGTAGCAGAGTGTACTTTTGCAGAAGGACATCGGTGGGCACCACAGCCAGAAGCGGCTGCACCCTTCGCTCCAGGGTCGTGGCATTTGCCTCAGCCACCACCCTCGCTCATTGCACCAGCTAGCATCACCAGAAGGATGTCAGTGGGCACCGTAGCCAGAAGCGACTGCCCCCCTCACTCCAAGGCAGTGACATTTGCCTGAGCCACCACCCTCACTCCTTGCATCGGCCAGCATCACCAGAAGGACGTTGGTGGGCACCGTAGCCACAAGAGGCTGCGCCCCGTGCTCCAGGGACATGGCATTTGCCTCAGCCACTGCCCTTGCTCCTTGCACCAGTCAGCATCATCAGGTATGCCTGCTCCTTAGATTTACTCTGGAATTATGGCTTTTTTGTTGATTGGCTGCCACCGTGACCATACAGGGTGCTCATTGGACAACTTCTGTGTACCGGGGCTGCCATTGGCTGCCATGAAGATACAGATTCTGCTGCTTAGGACAGCACCCGTGGCTTTCAAAAAGCCTTAGCATGGGGAAAATCTCATTATTGCTGCCTGTAATTTGTAATTACCTGCCTTTCAAACTGTTATACAAGCCCTTGCTGCCTTGATAATTTAAAATTGCTGCTTTGTATTTTGTTATAGAATTCATGATGTACTAGGGCAATTTACAGTACTGTGTTAACTTATCCCGAGTCTTGCTATCTTGCTCCCTCTCTGTATCTCCCTATATCCCTTTCCTTTCTCTGTCTCTCCATCCCTATCTCTCCCTGACTCCCTCTCTCAGTGTTAATCTGACCCTGTTCTATCCCTTGCTTGCCTTGTATGAGCACCCATCCTCCCTCAGCTTCCCCCCCACATCCTGCCTGATTTCTTTTTCTCAGAAACTCTGTCACCTGGCTGTCTGTACTTCATGTCTCACCCCTGCCTCCCAATTAATGCCTATTTAGTTAAAGCAATTTAGCTGTAGCATTGATATGTAGAAATGTTCTTTTTCCCTTAGCTTTCCCATGTCTTAAATTCCCACCCTTTTCTGATCCCCGCCCCCTGCCTGCTTGTGTATTTTTTTCCCTGCTCGTTTTTACGCTATAAAGCACCAGTTTCTAATTTTTCCTCCCTCTACTTTTGCAGAAGGATGTCGGTGGGCACTGTAGCCACAAGCAGCTGCTCCCCCCACTCCAGGGCTGTGGCATTTGCCTCAGCCACCGCCCTCACTCCTTGCACCGGTCAGCATCACCAGGTACACCCACTCCCTAGATTTACTCTGGGATTAGGGCTTTTTTGTTGATTGGCCACCACCGCAACCGTCCAGGGCACTCATTGGACAACCTGTGTGTACAAGGGGATGCCATTGGCTGCTGTGAAGATACAGACTCTGTTGCTTAGGACAGCACCCGCAGCTTTCAAAAAGCCTTAGCACAGGGAAAATCTCATTATTGCTGCCTGTAATTTTGTTCTGCCCACCCTCTCTGGCCCTGACCTCTATTAAATACACTTTTGTCCCTCCCTAAGTCACTGCCCTTTATCTCCATTGACTGTTAAAGGCTCCAATTCTACTATCTTTCCCAACCATCTCTTCCCTTGCTCCTATACTCTTTCTGCGCTTCTACTTTGACTGACAATCTGTATGCAATCTGTGCTATTTAAGCACTTCTACTTTGATCAACAATCTGTAGGTGATCTGTGCTATTTAAACAGCAGCACATTACATTTATAGCTAGGTCTATCCAATCCGACAGCATTTCTTATCGCTCCACTGCTGCCATTGCCTTAGTGCCCTACCAGTTTGCTGTCATCCCCAATCTAAACAGCAGTACAATAAAATTGTAGTATAGGATTTCTAACTCTGTCTGTACTGTCTGTATCATATTTTTAGCCCTTACTGTAGGAGACTGGGTGCAGCTGTGGCTGTTGCTTTCCACTGCACCCCCTTACTCCTGTGCTTATTTATTTCACTATACACTTAGTCTTTTGTTGTGGCCCTCTCCTTCCTGCTCACACCATCCCCTAGTTGCTGGGTTCCTTGGGCGCTTTCTGTGCATCACAATGAGCTACTTTCTTCTACTGCTAGGCTGCACCTTGTGTGCACTGCATCTTACCATGGCACCTATGGGTGATCCAGCCTCTGTAGGAACTAGGTCCAGCTTCTGGGAACACAAGGTATGTCCTGCCTCCCCCCTTTTTCCAGTATCTTATTTTTTCCAGACCAGCCTTCCCTTCCATGGGCATAGTTCAACTACCATCTCTTGCGGCACTTCTGGTGCTATACACCCCTATCCTGCCGCCCTTCAACACTTTACTCATGGTGTATCCTCTATGATCTGTATTTATGCATCACTGTGCCCCAGCTACACCTACTTCCCTCCACCTATGCCCAATTGCCCTAACCCTCATAAAAGGGCAAGATCTTGCTGCTTAGGCTCCTACTAAGTGCCCTCAAGAAACTCCTGCTGTTGTCTCTAATCTGCGCAGGCAATATCGAACTCAACCCCGGCCCTCCACTACCTATACTGGCTCCCTCTGAGCTGCCTAGTTACAAGGGTTTAACCCTGATATATATTAATGCCTGTCGCTTGGTTAAAAAAGTTAGACATCTTCCAGTCCTGTCTTAACATCACCTCACCTGATATTATTGTGATAACAGAAACTTGGCTGAGACCTTCTACTCTGGACCACGAAATTAACATCCCTTCCTATGCCATCTTCAGGACTGACAGGACAATCTGGGCGGGGGTGGGGCCATTTATGTCCGGGACACATTTCCAGCCACCATCGTTAACACTACTTCAGTGCCCTTGGAATTTGAATGCACCACACTGAAAGTACAGCTTCCCTGCTCGACTCTAATGTATATAATAGGCTGCTTTAGACCTCCTTCTTCTGGGCACAAGGTATTACACCACATATCCAGCATACTTACCTCCTTAGCCTCTGAAGTGATAATCGCAGGAGACCTTAACATGGACTGGCTCACATCTCCTTCACAACCCCTTAAGGATTTATGTGACAACTTTGGCCTGACACAACTCATAACAGAGCCCACCAGGCCCAACAAGAAACATCCTGAGAAAAACACCTTACTCAGTGTTATCCTAGTTAATAAATCTCACCTATATTCCCACTCTAGTGTCTTCTTCAATGGCTTCAGTGACCACTGTGTCATAGCTTGCATGAGGACCTACCCTAAGTCTACCTCTTCCTCTAGCTATGTCCTTAAAAGATCTAAATGACGCTTTGATCCCAATGCCTATCTCCTTGACCTGGAATATGCCTTTTGGCAGGACTTTTACTTGGCTCCCTTGGTTGATAAAGCCTTCACAGTCTTCCAAAACATTGTTCTCAGTTCCATCAACAAACACGCACCTCCTATAAAAATCCGTACCAATAAGAGAACTTGCCCGTGGTTCTCCTTGAGCTTGAAAGCAGAGCTGCTCCACAGAGACTCACTCTGGAAGAGGGCTGGGAAGACTAAACAACCTAATGATTGGGCTGCTTTCAGAGCTGCAAGAAACCATTTCACCAGATTGGTTCAGGCCACAAAGTCCAGCTACTACCAGTCTGAACTTAATTCCTCATCCAATAGTACAGTTAAATTCTGGAAAACCCTAAAAGAAATTCAAGACCACAGCATCGCTAGCTCACTCCCACTAAAAATCTCTGTAGGCAACTCGGTTGCTACCGAAAAGCAAAGAATCCTTGGCCTTTTTAATGACCACTTTGCCACTGCTGGCCTTGCGTTTGATGACTCCCCTGCCTCTAGGCTACATTCACAACAGTTCACCTCAAGCTCATCTGGTTCTGCCTCCACCCCTCCTTACATGGCATTTTCCTCCTCCCCCCCTGTCACCGTAAAGGAGGTTGAAGACCTTCTGCTCCACCTGGATAGCAGAAAAAGCACAGGGGCTGACCTAATAGAGCCCTTCTTCCACAAACTTGGCTTCCATATCTTGTCACCTCCAATTACTCACCTCTTCAATATGTCCCTTACCCAGGGCTCACTCCCGGCCATCTGGAAAATTGCCCATGTTATTCCACTATTTAAATCTGGCAGTGCTACTGATCTTATTAACTACTGCCCTATCTCCTTAATCCCCACCCTCTCTAAGCTTCTGGAAAAAGTTGTCAATACTCAGCTTAAACAGCACATCAGTGATTCAGACCTACTAAATCCTGCCAAGTCTGGCTTTTGCCCCCATCATAGTACCATCTCAGCACTTGTTAAGGTCACGGATGACTGACTGAGAGCTCTGGATGACGGAAATTATGTGTGTGCTCTGTTTCTTGATCTCAGCAAAGTATTTGACACGGTAGACCACGCCTTGCTCTTGGTTGCTCTAAGGAAAATTGGCATCTGTGTCATGGCCCTAGAGTGGTTTTCTAACTACCTTTCAGATTGTCACCAGCAGATTATGGCAGGGGGGGATTTCTCCACTCCCAAAAATCTTACTAGAGGAGTACCTCAAGGGTCCATCTTGGGTCCTCTCTTGTTCGCCATTTACATAAATGAGCTTGATGCTAGTGTCAAGTCAGCTGGCATCCACCTCTTCATGGATGACACAGTGTTGTATGTAGCTAGACCTACTCTGGAACTTGCATACAGTGACCTCCAATCAGAATTTAATCATCTACAGAACAATCTCCTTTACTCAAAACTCCTGTTAAACGCTAAGAAGGCAAAGGCCATGATTTTCACTCCTGTGGCAAACTCCTCCTACTCCACCATTTTGGGATCAGCCCCTCAAATTCACACCTTGCTTGGCGAACTACTGGAATATGTCAATTCCTTCAAATACCTGGGGGTATGGATCGACCCCAAACACTCTTTCAAACTCCATATTGAGGAACTTTCCCAAAAACTCAAACAGAGGCTCGGGATTCTCTTCAGAATCAGGCACCTATTAACATACAAGGAGAAAATCAGGTTGGTACAAACAATGTTCTTGCCCTTCATTGACTACGCAGACTTTCTGTATGGAAGTAGCTCTAGCACGGCCCTCACCAAACTCGACACCCTGTACCACCAAGCGCTTAGGTTTATCACTGATGCCCCCTACTCAACACACCACTGTACCCTTCACAAAAGTATAGGCTGGAGCTCACTTAGCCTCAGATGGCACAAAAACTCTGTAGTCTGGATCTTCTGGGCCAAATCCAACAAGCTGCCCCAATATATCAAGGACTGCCTACCCATTCACATTCCTGGTAACTACCTGTTGAGAATCTTAACTCGAATCACCCTATATATCCCCAAAGTAAGGACTCACTTTGGTTGTGCGGCAATTAGCCATGCCTTACCAGTCCTCTGGAACACTGCTCAAAATATATTGCAGCTTGCTACACCCGTATCAATAGCTACTTTTAAAAAACTCATTCAACGGTCCTTGCTGGAGCCCTGTAACTGTTTCGCATCTGCTTGTCCCCCCTCCCTGTCTGCTTTCTAAGGGTTATGAGGGCAGGAAGGAGTGAATGGCTACCAGGCTATGCAAGTCACTCCAGTCTTGGTGACCAACATCCCTTCCTACCATCCTGTTCTCTACTATCTTCCTTTGCCTTACTGATGACCTTCTACCCTCCTACCTGATGCATCCTGCCCAGTGGGGCATATAATTTGTGCACATCATATATATCAATGCATACTGCTTCTGTAATGCTGTACATATTTCTTGTATTTATTGTACTCACAAGGGCACATTGTAGCCCCCTATGCTTGTATACCATGTTCATACTTGTTATCCTGTAATGACTCATGTTCTGTTGTAAGAATTGTCTTAAATTCTCGTGTAGCATATGTCTTTTGTGTGCCATAACCCAGGACCATCTTGCAAATGAGTTTTTTCTCAATGAACTTTCACCTGGTAAAATAAAGATTTGATTGATTGATTGATTAATTGATTGACAGGCAACTGTGTTTGCCAATCTGGCAAAAAATGTCCTTACCTGAATATATTTATAAAGGCTACATCAAAGACAAACTGTTTCTGTGAATGAACAAAATTTTGATTTATTTTATATTCATTAAATATCCCTAAGTTGTACAGTTAGAAAAATATTAGAGTTTTGATTAGAAAGAACTGAGAGCAGCGATACACACAAGCTGATTTCTCACAGAGAAAGATTTCCACTACTTCAGTTCAGCACTGAAACTGAAATGATCAGCTTTTTAAAGGAAGAGAATAATATGTTTGAAGCTGACGTATCTAAACACAGACCTGAGACTGGGTTTGTAAGAAACCTGGAGAGCTCAACAAATCATTAACTCTACAGAGTGCTGCTCTGATTGGGAATCTGAAACAGCAAGATACCCCAAAATGATGTCATCACTCTCTAAGCGTGACTGAGAGGACAGAAATAACTCCACTGTTTTCAGCCACTGTAGAGCAAGTTAACAAATGTTGATTTAAAGAAAACCACAAAACCAAGCAGCATGGAATTTGCAGAAGACACTAATCATGACACAAGGACTTGAATTTCAGCTTTTCAGTCTTTATTAAAACTATGTAAAAACTGTTGCACATGATCTTTAAAGTGGGTTGCAGACTACACAGTTTAATTAAATAATGTGCAGTATTGCTAAAAGTTAGAAAAACAAAACTATTATAATTATTCACTGACTTTATTTTCGAACCACAAGTCCTTTATTGATATACAGCATTGCATATCAATACTAGGCTTTATATACAGTTACAGGTCTTGTGCAGGGCAGATAGAGGTGGGTCAGGAGGGTAAGCAGACTGTAAGTGCCGGCTGCTGTATGTGGTCTGGCATGGGGAGGGTCAGAGGATACTGGCAATGGGGAGTGACCCCAGCACATCAGAGAATTATTACAACATATAAAAGGGGATCCAGTGAGTAAGGGAGCTATCATTAGACTACCAGGGACTACAAATGAGGATTGAGTGAGGCAGAGAATACATCTGGACATCCAGGGACTACAATTGGGTGATCAGCTGAAGGAGGGAGGTGCCATTGGGCTACCATGGGCTAAAATTGGGGATTGGATGGTTGGGTACCAGTGGATTACTGGGGAAAACAACAGGAATCAGGTGAGGGATGGAGTATCACTGCAGTACCATGGTACCATGGACTACAATCAGGTGATTGGCTTAGAGAGGGAGGTACCACTGGACTGCTACAGGCTGCAAAATAAGATTGAGTGAGAGGAGATACCACTGGATAACCAAGGAATGCAAGCAGGGTCCAATGAGGGAGGGGGTAAAACTGGACTACTAAGGACTACATTCAAGAACTGGGTGAGGTAGGGTGGTACCACTGGACTACCACATGTTACAAACGAGGATTGGGTATGGAGGGGGTACCAGGGACTACCATGGAATACAAACAGGCATTGGGTGAGAGAGAGGGGCACTAGATTATCAGGGAATTAATCTTTACTTTTACTATAACTGGCTATGGGTTTGGGGATGAGAGGTGGCACCAAACGCCTCTCTGTAAAATTCATCAATAAATATAAAGGCATAGAGGCATTGTACAGAGCTTCTAAAGGCCAGGCACTTACATGCAAATTACCTTTTAGATTCTTGCCTGTCTCATGTGGTCATTAGCATGTTGGCATTTGAATATGACAGTGAGGAGCAAAGGCATTAACCGATTTTGGATGCAGTAGACCCCTTTGCTCATGGGTGTATGTTGACAGAAGGGGATTGTGGGATGGTGTGCCTCTGCTCTTTGCATGGTGCTACCACAGGCCAATATTCATACATGAAACATGCAGCAGACAGGGGCACTATACATGTATAGATATAAGTCCAGAACAGCTATAACAACAGAACGGTTATGCAGATACTTTGGCCGTTCATGCTCTCTGTCCCACAGGGAACTATCACCCTGTCAGGGTACCCATAAAGGCACAAGAGGTGCCATGGGAAGATAATTCATTTTGGCTAATGGTACCTTAGGAAGAAGCCCCATGGGATGAGAGGTGTGCTGCTGGAGGATGAGGGGAGGATGGTGTGACAAAGGAACAATGCATTTGAGTGAGACTGAAGGAAGCTGACTTAAATACCTCAGGCTGGGGGCATGGCTGGGTGCTCCCTTCCATTGAACTACAGTTATTTCCTTTGATTTATAATAGGGTTGAGACAGATGTAGAAAGATGTGAGATATTGTAAACAAGGCTGGTGGATCCTGGATAGATCCCTTTCAAAAAATCTCACTCCATGTGTTTAAATATTGCAAGAAGTACTCTGCACCATGCAGTTCAATGAATGGTTGAAAAACTGTAGAGCACAGGGTTTTGTCTTTATTGGAGACTGGGGTTCCACCTGGATGGATACCCACCTGTACTGGCACGATGGCCTGCGTCTGTCCGGGAAAGGAACCAGTCTCCTCAGTAATTGGTTTAAATGCTTCTTTGGCAAGCTTTTAAACTAGCCAAGGGGGGAGGCACTGATGAGCAGCAGGGAATTCCCAGCCTCCCCTTCCAAAACCAGGTACTAAATGAGGTAAAGTCTGAGGTAGGAAGGTCAGAAGGGAGCAGGACTGGGGTAAATGGAGAAAGCAAAGTCAGTAAAGGCAGGGATGGGGCTACCAGAGGAAAAGCCATCAATCAATGGAGAGTAATGAGTACCAATGCCAGTAGTCTGGGTAACAAGCTTCCTGAACTATTGGACTTGATGGAAGAGGAACATCTGGATATCGTGGCAGTCATGGAAACATGGTACACACAGAACCATGACTGGGATGTGAACATAAAATGGTACACTATCTACAGGAGGGACAGGGAGGGTAAAAGAGGAGGTGGATTAGCTTTCTACATAAGGGAAGGAATCAAAGCAACAGAACATAAGGGTAAATGGGGAGGAGAGGAAGCAGTGTGGGTCAACTTGGAAACAGACAATGGCACCACAATCCGCACAGGGGTTGTATACAGACCCCTATCTCAGGGGGAGGAAATGGACAAGGAAATGATAGAAGGTATCCTTAGAATGGCAGAAAAAGGGGAGATATTGTTGATGGGGGAATCTGAATATGCCAGATGTTAACTGGAGTGCATTTGCTGCAGCCACATCAAAGAGCAGGGTCATTCTAGATGCCCTGCAGGGGGCATGCCTTAGACAACTAATACTGGAACTCACTCATGAGGGAGCAGTCTTAGACCTGGTACTCTCAAATGGAGATGGAGAGAGGATCACAGATGTAGAAGTGGGTAGCCATCTGGGGACTATCGAACATCGAACAGTATGGTTCACAATAAACACAGCAGTAGAGTCAAGCCATACAAAGGCAAAGGTCCTGGACTTTAGGAAGGCTAACTTTGCCAAAATGGGTGAGTGCCTAAGGAATGCACTAGCAAATGGGCAGGAAGGAGGGGTGGAAGAACAATGGGGAATGATCAACATTGCTATCACTAAGGCAACAAGCCTTTGTGTGAAGCAAATAAACAAAACAAAATGATGTAAAAAAACACTGTGGTTCTCAAAGGAGGTGGCAGGGAAGGTTGTGGAAAAAAAGACAGCATTCAGGAAGTACAAGGAATCACAGAAGAAGCAGGATAGAGAACTATCAGTTAAAGCAGAAGGAAGCAGGGAAGGCAGTCAGAACAGCAAAGGCCCAAACCAAGGAAAGGATAGCCAACTCAGTTAAGAAGGGGGATAAAACCTTTTATAGGTACATCAGGGAGGGAAGAAAGACCAAGGAGGGATAGTGAGGCTTAACAAAGGGGAGGTGGGCAGAGGGTGACTGTGAAAAGACAGAGATACTAAACAAATATTTTTGGTCAGTATTCACAAGTGAAGAAGGAGAGGTACCTAAACCAAACAACAGAAAAACTCTGGATAGGGGGTTGATGCCAGCCCATTCCCAGAAGAAAGAGTTCTGAAAGATCTCTTAAAACTGAAGGTGGGCAAAGCAATGGTGCCTGATGGGATTCATCCCAGAATTCTAAAAGAACTAAGGGTAGAACTAGTGACACCACTGACTACCCTTTTTAACAAATCATGGGAGGATGGGGTGGTACCTGAGGACTGGAGGAGGACAGATGTGATTCCGCTTCACAAAAGTGGAAGCAGGGCAGAGGCAGGAAACTACAGACCTGTTAGTTTGACCTCAGTGTTAGGGAAAATGATGGAATCACTTCTGAAGGAGAGAATTGTTGAGTACCTAGAGGCCAGAGGGGCACAGGGCCCTAGGCAGCATGGATTCACAGGGGGTAGGTCATGTCAGACAAATCTAATAGATTTCTTTGACTGGGTGACCAAAGTAGTAGATCAGGGAGGGGCTGTAGACATGGCCTACCTAGACTTTAGCAAGGCATTTGACACAGTCCCGCACAAATGATTAATATACAAGTTAGCCTGCCTGGGAGTGGGTCCCAAGATGGTAGTCTGGGTAAAAAATTGGCTGGAGAACAGAACACAAAGGGTAATAGTAACAGGAGTCCACTCTGAAGAAAAGAGGGTTGCTAGTGGGGTACCGCAGGGTTCAGTTCTAGGACCGGTCCTCTTCAATGTCTTTATAAGTGACATTGCAGAGGGACTGGAAAGAAAAGAATGTCTCTTTCCAGACAACACAAAGATCTTAAACAGGGTTGATATACAAGGTGGGATGGAAAGGATGAGAAGGGACTTGGCAAGGTTGGAGAAATGGTCAAATATATGGCAGCTTAGATTCATTGCTAAGAAGTGCAAAGTAATGCACCTGGGAAACAAAAACACAGGGGAAGTGTACACTATGGGGGATGAGATACTAACAACAACAAAAATGGAAAGGGACCTGGGGGTAGTCATATCAGATGACCTAAAGGTGGGAAAGCAATGTGAGAAGGCAGCAAGAAGGCCTGGTGGGATACCGGGATGTGTAAGAAGAGGCATCACCAGTAGAAAACAGGAAGTTGTTATCCCTCTCTACAGACAGCTGGTGAGAACCCATCTGGAGTACTTTTTGCAATTCTGGAGACCCAATTTCTGCAAGGACATAGACAGGATGGAGGCAGTCCAGAGGAGGGCAATTAAAATGGTGCAGGGTCTGCACCAGAAGACATATGAAGAGAGACTTAAGGAGCTTACTATGCATACCCTTGAGGAGAGCAGGGACGGGGAGACATGATAGAAACTTTCAAGTACCTCAAGGGAATCAACAAAATCCAAGAGGGTAGCATCTTTCAGAAAAAGAGATGTGCAAGAACAAGCGGGCACAATTTAAAGATAGAAGGAGGACAGCTCAGAGGTAAGGTGAGGAAGTATTTTTTCATGGAGAGGGTAGTGGATGCATGGAACAGCCTTCCTGAGGAGGTTGTGGAGTCAAAAACAGTGGAGAAATTCAAGAATGCATGGGGCAGACATAAGGCAATTATAGGGGTTGGGGGTAGGAGGAAGTAGGCTGTTGGTAACTAGGATCTGCAGCTTATCCATTAGATAGGGAAATGGGCAGACTGGGTGGGCCAAGCGGTCCTTGCCTGCCATCAAATTATATATTTCTCTGTAGGTGAACAACGAGTTCCACTACTAACTACATTTAAATCCTGTCAAATATCTGACACATCAGTTAAGTTTTCAAGAATTCAAGATGTAATGCACAACTGTGCATAACAGAATGGTCACCCTTTGTAGAACTATTGTGGCATCTTTATAGTACCAACACACTAGTGTGAATTCATTTTTAAATGGACTTCCCTGATAGGAAGTATGACCTTGTGTAGACGGTAAGTCCTGGGATTTGATAAGGGAGCTATGGGCAGACTGGATGGACTACTGGTGTTTCTTTTTTTTTTTTGGCCATCATTGCCTCTGTTTCTTTGAGACTGCAGTAGAGTTTCTGTACTGAGATTTAGCATTGCATAAGTAACATGGAAAACAAGAGTAGAAATGATTGTGTAATATACAAAAAAGATCTATTGTTTCCTTACAAGGTGAATGACAAAACTGCCCTTCACTGTACTGAAGTGCTTTTAAAGGCATAGTCCTTATAGTTGCCCCTCTGGAGTATAATGTCTGATGTCCTCATTAGATTACTTTGCACAGTGGAGGTTCCATGTCATAATAGCGATCGAGGAACATTGATCGCTATTATGGCAAGTGCACATCACCGAAAAATAATTTCGGTGATGCGCAATGCAGTGTACTGAAAAATGGCACCCCTGCACCCCCCTACTTATAGATTCTCAACTCCAGGGGGGTGCATGTCAGGGGGGACAAAAACTTGGGCCAAAACATGCTGCCAAGTGGCAAAAAAAACAAATGCATGAAGCCAGATTGGAATGCAGTACCCCACACCAATAACTCTCCCCATGATGCCAGCGATTTGGCTCGGCAGCTGCTCGCCACAACCCCTTCCATATGTCATCCCTCCCCGGTGTCTCTCCCCCCTATTGGCACGTGCATATACCTATGAGTTCCTGTCACTGTTTTCACTAACTCCAGTATCTGGTCTCCCTCCTCCGTAGGTAGCCATGATCACAGTCGCCAAGATTGAGTCACTGTTTTTCTAGGCACTCAGTCTCGGTTGCTATGGTCATGGACTGCCCACAGTGGACTGAAAGGTATTTTCTTTACTTCACTTTCCCCAGTTTCCTACTCAGATAATTTCATTAATCATCTGGGGTATTACACAGATGGAAACAGTGAGACTAAAGAACAACTCAGCAGTGACTATGATGGGAGGAGTCACTTGAAATTAATTTACATTGATTGAAACAGTCAAATTCTATTTTCAAAATTTGAAATTCCAGTATTATGCCCAAGACTGGCTTTTACTCAGATTCTACTGTTTAGTTTTTATTATGTGTGTGAATAGTCAGAATGAAAGCTAAATATTTCATAACTGAAGTAAAACAGAATGAACATAAAACAGGAAATAGTTTATAGAAAAATAAATATTTTGTAGATTAATTACTTTGGCATAAATGCTGAACTCCAAGAAATTAATTCTTCTTATTAGGTTTGCAGACATTCCAAATTCCGGTATTTTACCAGATTTCCTAGACCTATCAAAATTCATAAATTAGTGGCCTTGCTTATAGAAAATAATGCATTGATGTTTACATCTCCTTTACAAACATCCAATCAGCCTAATGAGACAACCTACATTCATTACAACTGACCCATCAGGTTCCTTCTCTTTTTGACCTCTGCATACCACAACACACATTGTTGATCCTTCGATGCATGTCTTGTTTCACTTTGATTCACCCATATAGGTGTTACAGTCATTTTGTCAATGCCGATATGGGCACAAGTAATATGCCATCCAGCATGTCTGCACCAGGTATTACAGCTCCTGGGATGGAGAGCGCCAAAGCCCTGTCTCTAGAAATAGTCACGTTTTGTGGAGGAGCTTCAGCCCCTGAATCTCCCAATGTGGGAGGCAAAGCCCCCCACTACCGCCCACAACTAAACATAACCTCCAACTGGGTGGGCATGATCTGGAAGGGGCAGAACTGTGTAGATACAAAGGGCGACATGACCGAGGGGCAATCTAAAATCAAGATTGCTCCTGCCATCGTCGCCCTTACTGTGGTGCCCTAATTGCAGTGACAAAATTCAGCCACCATTCTAGTGGCTTACCTTTCACTTTTATTATGTGTGTGAGACACCCACAACATCAGAAAACTAATTTTGTATTGTAATATTTAACTTACATTACTTCTTTCCAGTTTCAAGTACTAATAGCTAAAGTTTCAAATAGTAATAGCTATACAAAATGGTGATCTCCATATCCAGATAATTTATTCTGATGACATTCCCACACACTCCTTAGACTTAGGAAGTCTATCTCCATAGCAGCCCACTGGCTGGAGTTAGGGTCCAGTACATAAGGGGCAGGATTTCAGAAGTATCAGTTGGAGATCGACTTACCACTATTTACAAACATCAAATCCATGTGAACTGTAAGACTGACTATAAGATGATCAAAATAGAGGCAGAATATTGTGAAAAGAAGGAGGCAATTGTGACAAAAGATGATGTGATCCATATTTGCATCACTTTTTACTACAAATCATAACTTTTTGCTGTAAATGGATGCACATTTCGAGAACTACAGCGGTGTTGCTTGGATGCATTTGAGTGCACAGGGGCACAAAACTCATCTACAGTGGTGCTCAGTGTTATGATAAGGATGTTTGCATGGTAGCAGGATCACTCTCATTTGATCATCTGATCTGCCTGCTTGCTGCAAGTGACATCATGATCATCTGTCATGACATCACAGTAACATCACAGTAATTTCTACAGCAACCAGCTGTGAAGTGCCAAGCACTGGCTTGTGATGTCACTTGTAGACAAGAAGTCAGAGCAGATGAAATTATGATGAAGAGACACAGATCTGTTTTCATGAAAATGCCTAAATTAATAATGTATAAGCAGAGGGCAAGAATTAAACAATAAGGCATGACAGGGTGTGCATTCTTGTGGGATAACGGCACACCTCGATAAGCAAAGCATGAGACAAAACTGAGGGCTTTACATACCCAGGAAGTGTCATTATGCCTCAATTACACACACCCTGGAATGCCTTTTTGTGATTATAAAATGGCTGCCCCAAATTTTAGGGCTGCATGGGTGGAGCCCTGCAGTCCTCTTGCTAGGACTAGGAAAAAAACAGCTTGCGAATGAACAACCTCATGAGGTGACAAAAGTCACCTCCATGACTGTGTACCATGGTCCAATCCGCACATGCACTACTTTTTTTATCCTTTCTAAACTTTCCCATCCCACTACTACATCTAAAATTTACAGTTCAATAGTCTTCTAAACATTCCAAAAGAAACATTATGAAAGAAAGAGAGGGTGCGCTACCCAGAGTAGGAGGGAGGATAGAAACAGATGGGGGGGATAACGGATGGAGAGATCACAGTGGGAAGGGTGCTGGAGGAGTTAAGGACCTTGAGGGTGGACAAGGCATCAGGACTGGATAGAGTACATCCAAGAGTGCTGAAGGAGCTGGCAGAGGTCCTGGCAGGACACTTGGCAGAATTATTTAATTCATTTCTAGACACAGGAATCATACCTCATGACTGTAGACTAGCTCACGTGGTTCCCCTCCACAAGAGTGAACCCAAGGATGAACCAGAAAACTATAGGCCAGTAAGTTTAATGTCCATAGCGGGGAAGCTAATGGAGACCATACTAAAGGAGAGGCTAGTGGCACTACTGTTGGTGAACGAGGTGCAGGACATGAGGCAGCATGACTTCGTCAAGGGCAGATTATACAAGACCAACCTGGTGGAATACTATGATTGGATTACTAGGCAAACTGATGTGGGCCATACGATGAATGTCCTGTACCTAGGCTTCAGTAACGCCTTCGATTCAGTACCACATGGGAGACTTGGAAGCAAGCTACGTGACACAGGGGCAGGAGCAAAACTGGTGGGGTGGGTGGAGAACTGGCTAAAAGATAGGCAACAGAGGGTGGTGGTAGGTGGGGAATACTCATCCCCTAAGCCTGTGACAAGTGGTGTTCCACAGGGGTCAGTGTTGGGCCCAGTGCTGTTTGTCACATTTATTGCAGACATCTCAGAGGAATCAGCAGCAAAATCAGCCTATTTGCAAAATACACCAAAATGGGAGTGGTGGTGGATGACCAGGTTGTGTGGCGGGGCTAAAGGATTATCTGGCAAGGCTAGAGGCATGGTAAGACAGATGGCAGCTGGGGTTCAATGCAAAAAAAATGCAAGGTACTTCACTTTAGAACAAAAAATTTGAGGAGAAGCTGCCATCGGGGGGGGGGGTGCTGCTGGAGGTAACAGAAGAGGAGAAGGATCTGGGGTGTTTATCATGGGATCATTGAACAATTCTGCACAATGCAGAAAGGCAGCAGCAATGGCCAACAAAATGCTGGGGTGCATTGCAAGGGGCATTACCCCGAGAAGAAAGAAGGTTATTCTACCGTTATACAGATCATTGGTTAGACCCCACCTGGAATACTGCATGCAGTACTGGAGCCCATACATACAAAAGGACATTAGACTGCTGGAGGGGGTGCAGCGTAGGGCAACAAAGATGATTCAGGACCTAGGGGAATTGCCATAGGAGGTCAGACTAAGAGAGTTAAGTATGTACACATTGGAGGAGAAGAGAGAGAGGGGTTACATGATTGAGACATTCAAATACATGAAGGGGATAATCAAAACAGACACAGAGGGTCTATTCAGGAGGAAGGTGGGGAGTGACACTTTGGGCGCTGACATGATATTGGAGGGGTTGAGTCAGGAGTAGAGATGCAGCAAATTTAAATTCCACTGGTGAAGTGCCCCACAAAGTGGGCACTTTGCATTGTCACTCCACTATGAGAAGTGGAAAATGCAAAAGGCTCACTTCGCCTTGTAATTATTACTTCACATTGTCATTCCGCCTTAACACAAAGTAAGGCAAAGTAGAACAATATTGGCAGCCCTTCACACACACAGTCACCAAAATTAATGTGCATCCCTAAAATGCTCATGTCTTGTGTCCAGAAACTCCCCAGTGCTGACGAAGTGTAATGAGAGCTTAACAAGAAATGCAAAGTCTCCCAGAATTAATGGTGCACTCAGATGTCATGCATGCAGTAGTCACACACAGTCCCCAGAATTAATGTGCATACCCAAAATGCTACTGTCTTGTGTCCAGAAAATTCCCCAGTGCTGATGAAGTGAAATGAGAGCGTAACAAGAAATGCGAAGTTTCCCAGAATTGATGGCGCACTCAGTCATGTGCACAGTGGTCACACACAGTCACCAGCATTAATGTGCATCCCCAAAATGCTACTGTCTTGTGTCCAGAAAATTCTCCAGTGCTGATGAAGTGAAATGAGAGCGTAACAAGAAATGCCAAGTCTCCCAGAATTAATGGTATACTACAAATGCACAGACAGATTAAGATTGCGCTACACACTCAAGAGATGCAGATGCAAAGGCACAACAACACCTAACCAGTGCTCACAAGTCACAAATCCAAATCTGGAAAAGAATACCTTTTGCCAGTTGGGAGGGGGTAGTGCACGGCAATAACAGTCCACTACCAGTAAAGATACCACAAAGCAGTATAAAAAATTCATGCAGGTGCCATGGATAGCAGGTTCACACTGTTGCAATTACTCTGTGGCACAATAAACGATGTCTGATTTAATGGCATGCATCGCACAAACACTCACACACACACTACAAATAATGTGTAGCAAATTGAAAACCTTTAGTAATATAACCAAACGTTTTAAACCAACAAATTATACACTGCTGCACCACAACAATCAGCAAAAAAATGACAAGAATTACTTAAAATATTACTGTGTGTACATTAACACAGTTATACAAGAAAAATATAACCAAAACAGAAAGACTGCCTTTTCTCCCAGTTAATCTACCTAAACCACAGATACGCCCCTCCCCAAAGCACACTTCACAGTACACAGACTGACTGTTCTAAATTAACATTCAAAATCCACACACAAACAATAAACACTCGGTGATATGAGCAGAGGAAGGATTCTTATAACTGATGTACTAAATTGTGAGCAAAAAAATTGCTCAAAAAGACTTTTTTAACAGCATTTAGAGGATTTGAATTGCAGAGCTCTGAGAGGAAATTATCTCCATCTTACAGTACACACAGACTACACAGAACTGAGGATGTGCAGAACAATCTAGAGCCCATGTAACCTGCAGTCCCATCAAGCACTGCAAAATTTGCCTTTGGAGCTCAAAAACAAGGCAAAGTGAGGCGAAGTACATTGATTTCAATGTACTTCTCCTTGAAATTGGTGGAGAAGTGGTTTGGGGAAGGTGGAATAATGTGAAGTCATTATTTCCAATGGACTTTGCGTTCCTCATTATAATGTGAAGTACTTTGTGGCTTTAAACCATCAAAGTTAAAAAAAAAAACATAGAAAATGATGGAACACCCATTGGTTGTAATACTCCGAAGTATTTAAGAGGGAGAAAACAAACAACCTGGCAACTTGAGAACCAAAGACGGCATATTTGGACTTGTTTTCCGGAAATTCTCCAAACACTTGAATGGATTATAAATATCTTCCTAATCATCATGTTGCTTTCCTTTCTGTCAGAATTTACAATACGGAATGTGTTTTAATCACACTGTCTCCATCCTTGATTTAACTATTAATGACAGCATTTAGTGGTAGCTACAGGTAGCCCACAATTTCAGTCCCTGCAGTCTCATTCTCCTCAAGGGCAGAGCGGCTCTCAAAATCAGCTTTATTTTAACAAGTCTTTTCCCTGCTTCCACCAGATCATTGAAATGAAATGTGTTTTTGCTACTGTACCAAAAAGTACTTTTTTTAGTATGACTGGCAGATGCATGCTGGTGAATTTGAAAACTGAAAATATTATATATACTGTACCGTATATGTACAGTGAGGACAATGTTCTGGCACAGTGTTGGCAACTTTTATTCAAATTTTTGTGCAAGGTGCAGAAGGGGGGGCTGGAGATAACTGATAAGAGGGGCTGGTGGTTACTGAAGTAGCTCCAGGTACCTAGGTAGGATTGTTTTTTTCTTTAGAAATTTTCATCCAAATGATGAATAAGGGATAGGCAAGTATTTACTGTACAGTAATGAGTAAAAATGTTCACCGCCAAGTATTCTACAGTACCAGATCAGGCTATCATAATTTTGCATCATCCAGACAATATCACTGGATGTTTTGTTCCCTAAACTTCACTCCAACTGGGGGTGATGTTCTCTGCATCATCTGCATACCCATCATCCTTTTGTCATTGAAATATGGCACACACTCAAAATGGGGTGGGGGACAATGATGGACTTTAATTCCATTCTTTCTGATTCTGCCATTCACATCAGGGCTGTTAGATTTTCATTTTTCTGCCCCCCACAGATGCTCAGCTTGGCATCTAAGAGGTCAGGGGGTTACAGCGCAAAATAAACATTTATATTTACACTGAGTTCTGGGAGAAAAGTGCCAGGGCTGTGCTGTGTCTCCTATCTGAGGGGTCCCATAACAATTCACACTTGGACTCACAGATGGACTGTCCACAACAAGAAATTGGTATTGTATTGTATGACTTTATTTCTGACAAATGGAGGCAGAAAATTGGGTGGTCCCTCAAGTTTGGAACAGTCACTACAGACACAATACTTGCAGTCAAGAACACTTTGCTTACTCACACAACAGGCAGTATTTACATTTCACACATCTGCTTTTCTACAGAACAAATTACCTATCCCTCTTGTTAGGGATCTCTGGACTTCTTTACACAGTGTCTAGTACGTGGGGGGTTTAATTATTTATTTTTATTTATTTATTGACTCTCAGATTATACAACCTTTGAGCAAAACCTTTACAAAGGTTCCACGTCAGAAGATTACAATACATTAAAAACACAAAATCAGAAGATCCATTTCCATACTACAAAGAAGTAAGGAACAGTTATATTACAATGTAAAACAGCAGACATACAGTTAACAAAATAGTTACATGGGTACAATAATACAGTGTTACAAGATATAGACTTCTAGTTAGTGAAATTCTGAAGCTTGGGAAAATTGCCCAGACCAAGGATGGGGCAAGAGGGGGGAAGGGAAGCTGAAGGGGTGGTAGCATGTTGCGGAATGAAGCAGGATGTCAAAAGAAGGCAGGGCACCAGGAAAGCAAGGCGAGGGGACAGCAAGAGACTGGGCGAGGAGCAACCCATAGGGTTTTATCAGTCCTGTGAAAGAGGAGATGATCCTAGTAGGTGACGAGATGGTAAAGTAGTGTTACTGGCCCATAGTGTTTTACAGATCAGGCCTAGGGAGTTTTAGCACAAGAAGCATCAGGATGCAGAGGCCAAATAGTGAGAGGAAAAATAGGGAGCAAGAAGGGGATGAGAAATAGGTGCAGCTGATAAGTAGCTCTGGACATTTTCCTACCAACATTAGAGAGTGGGATCATGGTCAAACAAGCTGCTCAAAACAAGATAAGCATGCATGTGAGACTTGAAAGAGCCAATCTTTGGTTTGGAAATAAGGGCAGTGCTTAGAGAATTTAGCCAGAGGGGGGCCCTATACACGAAGGACTGCTGCTTTTGTGTAGTGTGATGAAATGAGACTTGGAAGACTGCTTTACTTGTACCACTGGTTTGTCTAGAGTTGTCAGGAGGGCTAAGGAGTGTTTGCACACCCGGGGGTGCAAGGCCAAGGGTGGCTTTTTTCACAAGCAGGCATACCTGGAACTGGATCCTGCTGCTTAGATTGAGCCATCCGGTGTTAGAGTAGAGCTTGCATGTATGAGTTAACCCTTTCTACAGGGGTGCCAAGTATACTCGTGGCACTCCTGCTTTAGCGTTACCACGGGTGCCAAGTATACTCAGTCAGAGTAGGAATGTTTGTTTCCCAGGCTTCCTAGGTAGAATTTGACAGTGACAGCTTTATTGTGACACATGACAGCGTGTGATCTGTCAAAGAGATGACATGTGGTAATGTGTCACGAGACCTAGCCTTTGCAGTGACATCTGCAACAAGCATAGATCTAGGCTGTCATTTTACTTTTTAGCGCATTTTATTTCTGAGAGGCGCTTTCAGACTGAGCTCCATGCCGCAGCGTGTAGTGCTCATATTTTGGCACTGAATCTTCATCTTGCTCACCTGAAAGGCAAAAACAAATACTTGCCACTACATACCTTGTGAAAAAAACTATTTTGAGGTTTTGTTTCTGCTTGGTGTGTGCTTTTGTTGGACCACGAGGAGCCACCTGTTCTCATCTTCTGTCTGACAGAAATCTGTCAGAAATCAATGTTTGTTTCTGGGTATTGAGCACAGCAGTACATAATACCATATAATACCATGTAAAATAAACAGTTTTCTTGTACATCCATGCAGCTGAGACCGGGAATAAGGCTCTGCATTTTCATTCTGTCAGGGCTCTTGTAGGGCTGTTGTCAGGACCACGTGGAGCACTCAGTTTACCTCTGCAGTCTGACAGAACTCAAACTTGAGCGAGTGAAATGTCACCTTACCCTGACAAATGAGGCAGAAATAATAAAGCAGTACATAAGCAAAACCAAATAAAAATAGTCTACAATGCCAAGACTGCCGTTATTTGTTTACACAAGTGCTAAAGCTGTGTGTTTCCATTATTTCATCAAGCTGTTGTTAGGACCACGTGTATCACTCTTTTCTCCTCTGTAGACTGACATGAATATCACTAGTCTGTGTGAAATATCTTATTACTATATGAGGCAGAAATAACACAGCAGCACATGTAAAAACACAATAAAAAAGTCCACAGTATCAAGACTGCTGCTGTTTGTGTTCAACAGGACTAGGTAGTCATTTATACCTGACTGCATCATTTTGCCCCATTCAGTTTCTTTCTGAAAGCAATTTAGTGTTCTTCAGCTCTTGGAACCACTAGTACTTGTATTCTGACAGACAAAATAGCACATTCCTAAGTGTTGTGGAAAGCCTTTATTGTGCTTGTTAGCATTAGCCATTACATAGGAAAACTGAAGATACACTGCATATGTGAGACAGATTATAAACAAGCATTTGTCAATGCTGAATGTTGATTGCGTTGGTCTGTTGAGCTCGCTCACTGCCCCTGTGTTACTCGCTCATTCTATTTCTCCCGGTGCTGCAGGCTGCTCTTTTGTACTGGGCTCCTGCATGTGTTGGCATGTTTTTCTGTCCACAAAGAAATCTGCCGATGTCCCGACAGAGCTCTGTTGAGGTGGGTCACTCCCCATCTCTCACTCGCACATTCTGTTTCTGCTGGTGCAGCAGGCTGCTCTTTTGTACTGGGCTGCCACCTCTGTTGGTGGCTTTTTCTGCCCACAAAGAAATCTGCAGCAGTTCTGACACAGGTCCATTGAGCTAGCTCACTCCCCCTCTCTCGCTCATTCCATTTCTGCCAGCACTGCAGGCTGACCTTTTGTATTGGGCTTCTGCCTCTGTTGCCTCCTTTTTCTGCCCACAAAGCAATCTGCAGCAGTCACAATAGGGGTCTTTTGAGCTCGCTCGCTCCCTCTCTCTTACTTGCTCATTGTGTTTCTCCTGGTGCTGCTGGATGCCCTTTTGTACTGGGCTTCTGCCTATGTTGGCACATTTTGCTGCCCACAAAGAAATCTGCAGCTATCCCGACCGAGCTCCTTTGAGGTGGGTCACTCCCCCTCTTTCACTTGCTTATTCTGTTTCTCCTGGCACTGCAGGCTGCCCTTTTGTACTGGGCTTCTACCTCTGTTGGTGGTTTTTTCTGTCCACAAAGAAATCTGCAGCAGTCCTGACACTTGTCCGTTGAGGTAGCTCACTCCCCTTCTCTCACTCGCTCATTCCGTTTCTGCCGGCGCTGCAGGCTGGCCTTTTGTACTGGGCTCCTGCCTGCGTTGTCACCTTTTTCTGCCCGCAAAGAAATCCACAGCAGTCACGATAGAGCTCTGTTGAGCTCACTCACTCCCCCTCTCTCACTCGCTCGTTGTGTTTCTCCCAGCGCTGCAGGCTGCCCTTTTGTACTGGGCTTCTGCCTGCATTGGCACCTTTTCTGCCCACAAAGAAATCTGCAGCTGTCCCGACAGAGCTCTGTTGAGGTCGCTCAATCCACCTGTCTCACTCACTCATTCTGTTTCTCCTGGTGCTGCAGGCTGCCATTTTGTAGTGGTCTCCTGCCTCTGTTGGTGCCTTTTTCTGCCCACAAAGAAATCTGCAGCAGTCCTGACAGAGCTCCGTTGAGCTCGCTCACTCCCCATCTCTCACTCACTCATTCTGTTTCTCCTGGTGCTGCAGGCTGGCCTTTTGTACTGGGCTCCTGCCTGTGTTGCTGCCTTTTTCTGCCCACAAAGAAATCTGTAGCAGTCACGATAGAGCTCCATTGAGCTCGGCTACTCCACTCCCCTCTCTCACTCGTTCATTCTGTTTCTCCCACCGCTGCAGGCTGCTCTTTTGTACTGGGCCCTCAGTGCATTGCTGCCTTTTCTGCCCACAAAGAAATCTGCTGCAGTCCCAACAGAGCTCCGTTGAGCGCACTCACTCCCCCTCTCTCACTCGCTCATTCCATTTCTGCTGGCGCTGCAGGCTGGCCTTTTGTACTGGGCTCCTGCCTGCGTTGCCGCCCTTTTCTGCCCACAAATAAATCTGTAGCAGTCACAATAGAGCTCCATTGAGCTCGCTCACTCACTCCCCCTCTCTCACTCGTTCATTCTGTTTCTTCCACCGCTGCAGGCTGCTCTTTTGTACTGGGCCCCTGCGTGCATTGCTGCCTTTTTCTGCCCACAAAGAAATCTGCAGCAGTCCCAACAGAGCTCTGTTGGGCTCACTCACTCCCCCTCTCTCACTCGCTCATTCCATTTCTGCTGGCGCTGCAGGCTGGCCTTTTGTACTGGGCTCCTGCCTGCATCGCCGCCTTTTCCTGCCCACAAAGAAATCTGCAGCAGTCAGGATAGAACTCTGTTGAGGTCATTCAGTCTTCCTGTCTCACTCACTCATTTTGTTTCTCCTGGCACTGCAGGCTGCCCTTTTGTACTGGGCTCCTGCCTCTGTCTGCATCGTTTTCTGCCCACAAAGATATCTGCAGCAGTCCCGACAGATCTCCGTTGGCCTCACTCACTCCCCCTGTCTCACTCGCTCATTCTGTTTCTGGCAGCGCTGCAGGCTGCCCTTCTTTACTGGACTCCTGCTTGCATTGCCACTTTTTTCTGCCCACAAAGAAATCTGCAGCAGTCGCAATACAGCTCCGTTGAGCTTGCTCACTCCCCCTCCCTAACTCGCTTGTTCTGTTTCTCCCACCGCTGCAGGCTGCCCTTTTGTACTCTGCCCCTGCATGCATTGCTGCCTTTTCCTTCCCACAAAGAAATCTGCAGCAGTCCCAACAGAGCTCTGTTGAGCTCACTCACTCCCTCCCCCTCTCTCACTCGCTCGTTCTGTGTCTCCTGGCGCTGCAGGCTGCCCTTTTGTACTGGGCCCCTGCCTGCATTGTCGCCTTTTCCTGCCCACAAAGAAATCCGCAGCAGTACCGACAGAGCTCAGTTGAGCTCAGTCACTCTCCCCCCACAGTCGCTCGATCCTAATCTGTCCCAAACACTGATTTCTGACAGCGACTGCGGTATTCTGCGCTGGAAAAGTGGAAACACATTTTGGCCAGGATGTGAAAAATGACAACTGTACTGTTCATAAAGAGGTGTGAACAAATGCCTGTGTTGAAAATCTGTTGTGAAAATATTACTGATTTGCAAACTTACAAGGGTGCATGGAACCTGCACAACATACACTCGTAGCACAGTCATTTTATGGATTTTCATCACATAATTTTCAACATAGGCATTTTAGGACCTCTGCTCATGGTCAGTGTCAGTGTGATTTTCTTAATATATCCCAAACACTGATTTCCCACAGCGACTGCGCTAACACATTTCGGCCAGGATGTGAAAAATGACAGCTGCACTGTTCATAAGGTGGTGTGGCAAAATGGCAATGCTGAAAATCTGGAGTGAAAATATTGCAAAGTTGCGAAGGTACAAGCGTGCGTGGAAACTGTGCAATACACATTCGTAACACGCTCATTTTATGGACTTCCGTCACCAAATTTTCAACATAGGCATTTTAGGACCTCTGCTAATGAAATGTGTTACTGTCATTTTCATAATGTGTCCTAAACATGGATTTCCCACAGCGACCACGCTATTCTGTGCCAGAACTGCGAACACACATTTCGGCCAGGATGTGAAAAATGACATCTTTACTGTTCATAAGGAGGTGCAGAAGAATGGCAATGTTGAAAATCTGGAGTGAAAATATTGTTAATTCGTGAAGTTACGAGCATGCGTGCAAACTGAACAAAGCATGCCCGTAACACAGTCATTTTATGGAGTATTGTCAACAAATTTTCAAAGTAGGCATTTTAGGACCTCTGCTCATGAACAGTGCCACTGTCATTTTCTTAATCTGTCCTGAACACTGATTTCCCATGCCAACCTTGCTTTTCCGCGCTGGAAGTGCGAAAATACATTTTGGCCAGGATGTGGAAAATGACAGCTGTACTGTTCACAAGGAGGTCTGACAAAATGCCAGTGTTGAAAATCTGGCATGAAAATATTGCAAATTCTCGAAGTTATGAGCGTGTGTAGCAACTGTGCAATGCACACTCATAAAACAGTAATTTTAGGGATTTTTCCCACCAAATTTTCAGAATAGGCTTTTTGAGAGCCCACCTCATGAACACTGGCACTGTCATTTCATTAATTGGTCCCAAAAGGGGATTCCGTGCAGTGACCACGAAATCACCTTTTGGGTCCGAATAATGCCATGACAGTGCCAGAATTCATGAAGAGGGGTCCCAAAAACCCCATGTTGAAAATGTGGTGCCAAAATTCCAAAAAATGCCTGCGATATGCATCAAAGTTTAAAAAACCCTACTTATTCCATTATATAGCTCACCGGTATTTCCTCAGTTCGCGGTCAGCTTTGAAGAGTGCAGACGTGTTCTCGGTCCACCCAAGATCGTCTCGCCGGACTCCGGAGGTAAGTACAGGGTGAGGGGGTGTGGGGACGCAGGGTGCACAGCGGGTGGGTGTGGGTTGTGGGAGGGGCAGAGAGACCGCGAGGATCGTTTCCTTTTACAGGTTAAAAAAAGGCATTGTGGGACCATTTTTGATTTTACGGGGCATGTGCACGCTGGGGTAGCTCCCAGTGTGCCAACGGAGTCTTTTGTGGGGCCACTGTAGCCGACGGGTTGGGCACCCCAGTTGGCACACAAAAAGGGGTTACATTATGCCGATGGGATTGGGCACCCCCATCTACACAACAAAAGGAGGGGGTGACATTATGCCAACGGGATTGAGCACCCAATCAGCAGACAACAAAAGCGAGGGGTTATACAATGCTGACGGGAGTGGGCTCCCCATCAACAACATAAACCTTGGGCCACTGAAGCCGATCGGGATTGGGGCCCCCATCAGCAAACAAACACGGTGGGGGGTACATGCTGCTGAGGGGGATTGGGCACCCCCTCAGCGGGGGGGGATTAATATTGTTTGTGAACACGGCAGCAAGCCATCGCCATGTTCACAAACAATATTAGTATTTCAAGGTTCCGCCCTGCAATGGCGGGTCGGTCCCTCATTGCAGCGAATGGCTGACGCTGCAATGACGAGGTGGCCCCTGATTGCAGCAGCTAAATTTTTACAAGTTGGTGGCACACTGGCTGAACTAGTATCAGCAGCAGTATGCCACAGCATTGGGGGAAGTGGGCCAAGCCTTTAAAGGCTGTGGGGGCATTGGCCACAACAGTGCCACACCTCCACAACCTGCTTCTGGAGAAAGCTGCCGCAATACGTTTCTTGTGCATGCGCGCAATCAACATAATAAATAAAAGGGCAGAAATAGTTCTGTTTGCCCACCATCCTTGTGAGCAGCAGGACTTAGCAGCTATTTGTCCCTGACTGAAGTGGTATTGAATTTCATTTTCTGTCCATCAGCAAAACAACTAATCAATAAATATTGAAGCCTTGTGATAAAAAAATAAATAAATAAAAAGAACTGTTTATTTTTCCTGTCAGCACTTGCTTGTAATCTCAAGGGAGTCAGTAGTCGTTTTCATTATCGGGCCATCTAACAATCAGCTAACCAATAAATATTAAAGCCCTGTAATGCAAAATAAATAAAAAGAACAGTTTATTTTTTCCTGTCCAAACTTGCCTGTAATCTCAAGGGAGTCAGTAGTCTTTTTCTTCTGACTTTCAGCAAATTTCCTATGATACTCCATTTGCCATGTCAAGAAAAAAGGTTCACTGTGAGTCATGCTCTAGAGTAAATATTTGCAGACAGTGATTCCCCTGGGGACACAAGTAGTGACTTAGACTCATTCTCATCAGACTCAGACACTAAACTTGTGTTACCAGAGAACAGCATAACTGGGCAAGGCAGGACCAATAACAGTAATGCATGAAACAAAGGTGTAGGAGGGTGAGGCAGGGCAAATAAATGCAGCCAGACTGTAAGAGGACCAGGCAGAGAAAATAAAACAGGACGAGGCAGGGGATACACAAATGATACAGTCGTCACAAGTGTAAGGGGGAAAGGAAGGATAAATACTGACAAAGTCACAGAATGTGGAACGTGTCAAGGCAGGGCAAATAAAGAGGAGAAAACAAACACAAATGTAAGAGGTAGAGGCAGGCTAACAAGAAAGCACAGCAGTATTGAAAGTGGCAGGGGTTAAGGCAGGCAAAACAATGTAAGAGTATGAGGCATAGTACATGGTTTAGATCAGCAAATAACAGTTGAAAGTTGTCCATCAACATCCACCAAAGTGCAGGAAATGGCAAGTGAAACAGTAGTAGTAACAGTATTAGATACTGACATGCAATCTGTTAGGGAAGAAAGTACGGACAGTGAGAAAGAACAACACTCAGGAAGTGAATGGGTACATGACTCCACAAGTGAAGGAGAGGCAGTCTCAGTAGAGAAGAGGGGTGAGTTCACAGGAAACAAGACTAGGGGTGTAATAAGTACCCGAGGAAGAGGCCGTGGAAGAGGAAGAGTCAGTGGACCGTCCCAGCAAAATGTAGCTTTGAATACTACTGAGGCAAGTCAGAGAGGTGCAGCTGAAATTATGTGGTATGAAAGTGAACAGCAGGTAGAACTTTTCCACTTTATAGTAGTAGTAGTAGTGTAGTAGTAGTAGTAGTAAAATAAAAGAATAATGCATGACAGGGTGTGTGTCTTGCTGGGATAACGTCATGCCTGGGATAATTAGGCACGAGTCCACAGGCCAAGTGTGACTAATCACCCCAGAAGTGACATTATCCCAGCATGACACACACCCTGGAGTGCATTATTCCTATTATACAATGTCTCGTTGTTATACAGAATTAAAAACATAATTTTAAAGATGTTTTTGTGTGGAAAAATATTTTTGTATTTTAAGAGAAGATGAAACAATCAATAAAATGCTCCATAAAATGCTCATTTGCAGGTTCACAGTGAGGCTGAGACTAGACCCGTGATGTTATGCTAGGATAACATCATGGGTCCAGCCCAAGACTGACCAATCAGAGTCCAGAATTTTTTCTTGCCATTGTATAATGTTTATTTTTATACAGAAAAGGTCTCACTAGCACATCGTTGGGTCAGAATAACCCATTTTCAAGATGGTCCTGTTTTATCATGTTACATTTATTATAAAAAGAGCACAATACAATTTATACAGTTCATTTACAGTACAAAATAATACACAACAATCTCTACACATACATACATTAGTCCAGTACTGATAATTTCAGGTATAAAAAGATCATGGACCAGTAACATACAATGCATTTACAGTACAAAAGGAATACATAACAGTATCTGTATATAGGTGCCTTAGTCCAATACTGGTTAATTTCCAATATCATAATTAAAAGTACTCTTCAGAAAGAATTTCAATAATCTGTTTTATCTAATATACACAAAAAGTTTAAATCTGAGGTGATTTGAATAATTTATACCAATCAACTAAACGATTTCCATTAAAGCTGATTTTAAAATACTTTTACAGTTTTTTATATTAGTAGCTGCAGCCAGTATCTAAATTTTGTTTTAACGATTTTATAAACTATTTTGTACTTTGGGACAGTTTTTGTTTATGATCTAAAGTTTCCCAAAGTTGTTTCACTTTTGTAACCATAGGCATGTTACCATACCTATTATTAATTTCTGTTTGAACATATTTGCTATTTAACCCTCTCAAACCATAATTTGATTCTTTTATTTTCAACTTATCTGATAAGTATTGAGGTTTTCCACACTGTATAACTGAATGAATCTGTCCCAACCACTTCAAATCCCTCTTCTTATCTAGCATTTACCAATTTAGGGAATTCAACATTTCACAATAGTGTTTATAGTAATCACACTTCAAGATGAATCTGGCAAGGTTATTATAGACAATATCCAATTTGTTTGAATTTTAGTTGTCATGCCATAAATGTGGCTCCCGTAATCCAAACACAGGATAATTAGTTGATTTACTAAATGTAATCTTATCTTTTGATCCGAACAAAACCTGATCTTTGAAAAGCACCAATTCTTTTGTTTATTTTCCTTGCCAGTTCATCTATATGAAAATCAAATTTAAGTCCTTCACCTATCCATACTCCTAGATACTTGTAATAGAATTCTTGTCACAACATTTCATCCTTCAAAGTTCTTATTTGCGCCATGAATTGTGTACCTTCTTTCTTCTCCCTGCTAGTTTTTAAAATCATTTTGTTTTCTTATTGTTTAGTACTAAGTTTGAATTTTGTAACCACTTTTCCATGTTTGTAAAATCTCTTTGTAATCTATATTCCATTTCTTGTAGTGTATTCCCCTGAGCTATTAGTGCTGTATCGTCGGCATATAGCCTTATTTTGGTATGTACTGCTGTTTCCACTAAATCATTTATGTAGATCAGAAACAGTACTGGCCCCAATATTGAGCACTGTGGGACTCCTCTTTGTACCAAAGCAACCTTTAATAGATGTTTCCCCAATTGTACCTTTTGTGTGCTATGAAACAAGTTGGACTGGAACCATGGAAGTGTCTCTTCATCAAGACCAATATTTTTTAATTTATTTAATTGTATATTGTGGTCTACGGTGTCGAAGGTTTTGGAGAAGTCCATGAACACTGCACCCACTGACCTACCCTCATTCATTTGAGCGTCGATGTTATCTACCAAGTCAGTGAGTGCGGTGTCCATGGAGTGGCCCTTATGGAAACCAGACTGGTAACAGGTCAGTAGCGAGTCCTTCTCTAGGAACTCACTCAACTGCCTCTGCACCAGCCTCTCCATCACCTTCAACACCATGGACAACAAAGCAATTGGTCTATAATTTGTGAGTTCTGACATTTTACCCCCTTTATAAATTGGAATGATCTTGGGCGTTTTCCAAGATGTAGGGAATATTTTTTCATTAAGACTCCAATTAAATCTTTTTTTAAAAACTGATGCAATTACATCTACTGAATCTTTCAAAAATCTATTTTCTATTCTATCTAGACCGTATGCTTTGTGAATTTTTAAACTTCTTAATTCCTTGCTAACCTCATTGCAGGAAATGTTTTTAAATCTAAGTTTCCGCTTGTTTTTATTCTCTTTTTTTTTGTTGGTTTAGTCCCACTCCTTGGCCACATTTTGGAAATTTAATGTCTGGGAGAGAGGTAAAATAGTCATTAAGTCTGTTAGCTGATTGTTTTAATGGCAGGAGAATTCCGTTTTCTCCTATCTGGATGGGGGCTTTATTATCCACTGGTTTCTCTAGTGATTCTAACAATGACCAATGTTTCCGTGGATCTTTAATCTCCTCCACTTTTTTAGTATACCATAATTTCTTTGATTTCCTGATCTTTGCTTTTAATTTATTTCTGGCTGTTTTGTACATTTCCCAGACTTTTATATCTAAAGTTATAGGCTCACCAGACATTTTTGTCCCTTTGTCTGATAACCCTACACCACTGGAGTGTTTTAAAATCTTCTTCTCAGAGTCAAACATTGATGGTAATGACAGGATTATACATTTAATTTGTTCAGAAACAAACTGATATGCCAAAAAATTTCTGAATAAGGAAAGTCAGTCTGAATTCTCTCGTTCTTCTTCCTGGAAACCAGTCAGTCATTCTGAGATGTATGTGTTCCTTAGTATTTTCATGTTGACTGGGTTGATGAAAAAAAAACACAACTATCAGACTACTGGTCCACTAACCCATTCCTCACCACACCTATTGTGCACTCACTCATGAGCAGAGAAAGGTTCTTGAACATACTAAAATTCCTACATGTTGTGGATAATGATATATGCATTGAATCACCAGACAAGCTAAGGAAAATATGAAGTGTATTACATTTCTTACACAACAAGTTTATGACAGCATATACCCCTGACCGATACATTAGCATTGATGAATCACTTCTATTATTCAAAAACCATCTAGGATTCAAACAATATATGCCCTTGAAATGGTCAAGATTAGGCATAAAACATATGAATTGTGTGAAAGCTACTCTGATAATGGTTCAGATGGGAGGGTATGTGTGTAATTTCATGGTGTATGCCAGTAAAAATGTACAAGATGTCACAGTTGACCAGACCATCACACACACTACTGTAGAACATTTTGAACTGAAGGCTCATTCACTTTCTAGTAATAATCTTGATGTAACAGCAGATGACAGGAATACTATATTGACTACAATGACCGGGCAAACAACACATGACATTGTAATCAAGTTATTGGGAGAACTTGCCGGTCAGGGGTATATATTGTTCACAGACAGGTTCTACTCTAGCCCTAATCTTGTTCGACACTTCCAGGACCTCAAAACTGAGTTCTGTGGAACTGTCAATAATGCCCGATTAGGACCGCCACAACAGTTTCAAAAGGCATAGCTGGATGTAGGGGATAGTACGTCTCTAGTTGAGAAGGACTGTCCCAAAATGAGAGCCATCATGTGGCATGCAAGGCCCAAGAAAACTCAGACTGTATACATGTTGACCACTGGGCATCGGGGGGCCACAGTATTGTGTGGCAACAAGCATGATGGAACCCTAAAGATCAAACCAGATGCTGTACTGCAGTACCCTAGTAAGATGGGAGGAGTGGATGTTAGTGACCAGATGCTCAAAAACTATGCATGTGTCAGAAAAACAAGAAAATGGTACAAAAAAATGTTTTTCTACTGAGTGGACATTTCAGTTTTCAACTAATTTGTGATCTACAAGTGTAAGGGAGGTAAAGGCACTCACTATCAGGATGTTGCAAAGCTCACAGAACAGCTTGCAGAAGCTTACCAGTGCAATAGTACTACCAATGTAAGATATGTATCGAGTGCAGAGACAGAGGTACGCCTTACTGGCAGACACTTCCCTGCTAAAATCCCTCTTATGCCAAAAAAGAAGAACCCGACCAGACTTTGCAGGGTTTGCTCAGCCAAGGCCTCACATGTCCTGATAGCCAGTGGATCTAAACGTAAAAGAGGATCACATGGCGGAGCATCTGGGAGTCATTACTACTGTCCTGACTGTAATGTTCCACTTTGTGTTGGAAGGTGTTTCAAGTTATTCCACACAGTGAAGGATTATGGAATCCTGGACAAAGAATCATCTTTGACTTCAGAGTAATGAGAAAAATAACAACTCAGGACAGTAAAAAAAAATTATTTGACTGACGTTATTATCATTTTCAGTGCCTTTACCACCCTTACAGCAGTCCACACCTAAAATACACACTTGCCTTGCATTTTTTATTGTTTTGCCTGCCTCTGCCCTTGACACTTCCAGTGCTGTTTCAGCATATGAAATAATTTCACAATTCGCCTGTTTCCGTAAATACACACACTACAGTGATGTAGTGAGGTGCAAAAATAAATAAATATCAGGGAAATATTGCTCTTATTTCTTTAAATAACACTCATACTTTCAAATAAACCTTCATGTGACCTTCTATGAGTTTTCATTCTCAACCTTTGGCTCATGACATATGAATAGGACACAAAAAAAACATTTTTGAAAATAGCTTTATTTTAGCTAAGTATGCAAACTAGGTTATTCACTTACCATTAAAATGGAAAAACAAAATTAGTACACTGTGTAGCTATGGATCCTAACATCATACACAGAAAATTTCATTAGGATATTTTATACATAAAAAAATATATAAGGCTGTACTTTTAGGGTCCAAATTCAAGCAAAATCGCCAGCAGCAGGGGGTCAATATTACTAAAAGTGACCAGCAGTTAAAGGGTTAAGTGGTGTGCCCTAAGAACAAGCCTGCAGGTTTTGTTAAGGGCAATATTCGCTTGAGTACAGTGTCTGATGCAGCCCCATGGACTACAAGGCCATAGTCTATGACTGACAGGATTGAGCTGTTTGCTGCCAGTTTGATGGCGCTTTCAGTGAGGCAATGTCTGTGACTGTAAAGTTGTCCTAATCTGGCATTAGCTGCCTTTGCAATATGGTCAATATGAAGCCCATATGAGAGAGTGCAGTCAAGAATGACTCAGAGGTATTTAAAAATGCTGACTGATTCTAGAAGGTCATTGCTGTGATTATATATTTTGATGGGACAAGCCTTATGGTGGTTATGAGGGGAGGTGAACAACATCATCTTAGTTTTTTTGTAGTTCAGTAGGAGCCTGAATCTAAGGAACCAAGCCTCAACAGTGGCAAAGTCAGCTTGCAACTGTTTTTCAATCAGATCAGGCATAGAGTGATGTGTGTATAGCACAGCGTCATCTATATATGAGTACATTGCTTTGGCATGTTTTGGGGAGGTCATTCAGGAACAGACTGAATAAGAGGGGGCCCAAGAAAGAACCTTGGGGTACCCCAGGGAAACAATTTGACGGTCAGATAGAGCCCACTGTATTTTGACCTGCTGTGTTCATATGGAGAAGTAGCTCTTGACCCAGCCCACAGATACAGTGGATATCCCAGTGTGGGCCAGCTGGCTAAGAAGTAGTTCATGATTAACTGTATCAAAGGCCTTGGTGAGGTCAACGTAAATGGCCCCCACCAAAAGCCCTCTGGTCCAGTACCCAATGAATGTAGTCAGTGTATTCCACCAGGGCCATAGTCATACTATGTGCCTTTCAGAAACCGTGCTGATGCTGACACTGAAGCTTGTATTTGGTGAGATAGTCGACTAACTGATCATATATTATCCTTTTGAGGGGTCTTTGAGAGTGGTGGAAGTATTTATATTGGCCGGTAGTTAGAGAGATTAAATCTATCACCAACTTTGAATATGGGAGTGACAACTGCAGCTTTCCAGATTTGGGAAAATGTGCCCATGACGAGCAATAAATAAAGGATCTGAGTTAGAGGAGAGAGTAGGACATCCAAGGTGACAGCAACCAACTTGAAGTCAGCACGGGGTCATAATGTCGCAATACATTATGCCTCATGGGAAAATCGCGCTGCCAATACAGCGCAATTTCTGCCATGAGGCATAAGTCTTTTTTCTGTGGGGGGCTTTGCCCCCATAACCCCTGTACCCCCCCCACTAAAGATTCTCAACTCCAGGAGAACACACAAGACGAACAAAAATAAACGTTTCTTGGACCGGTAATCAAACCTGGTCCCAGACATAGCGCCTGGGTTCCTACTGCTGTGTCTCAGTCCTACAAGCCACAGCAGCTGCTCGATAGAACCCACTCCCAGCAGAAGTCTTATCCTCTGCCTGGGAAAGCACTACTGGTGCAATACCACAGACAGCAGTATATGCGGTATTGCACCAGTAGTACTAGCATCCTACGCTGTACAGGGTTAGCCATAATGTCATCCGCTATTAAGCGTGTGACATTATGATCCAGTAGGCTTGAGGTCTAGTCAGTCACTATCGAAACTGTGTTTTTTTGAGCACTTGTTAGCCTCTGCTATAGTGACTGCCTTGAGGTGGGGAGGTGGACATGCTTGTAGGCAAGAAGGTATTGTTGTCAATGTGAGTTCCTGTTTGGGGTTCCAAGAAGTCAGGGGGAAGTACATTGCTAAGGTCTGTGAGGTCTGTCAGGCCTTATTGAAAGCATTAGCAATGTCTTACGCATCTTGGGTGACAGTTCCATTGGTTTTGATTATTGTGGGAGGATCTTTACTAGCTTTCCCTGTTAGGGATTTGATGTTTTTCCAGAACATACGACTGTCAGCAAAGGAATTGTTTAGTTCATTTTTAAAGTGTGTACGTTTGGCCAAGCAGATGGCATTAGTGCATTTGTTCTGAGAAGCTTTACATATTTGAAGATCAATGAGAGGCCCAGTACTTTTAGCCTTGTGCCATAGATTGTCCCTTATCTTCACTTGTTCAAGGAGAAGGGATGTGACCATGGACTTACAGAACTCTCTTTCTGACTGGTGCATATAGGTTGTAGAATGTATGAAAGATACTGATAAAGCATACAATTGCTGTATCAACATCAGCTGCATTGTAGATGGCCGACCAGTCTTGTGAGCTGAGGTGGGTTTTAAGTGAGGCAAGTTGCACCTTTTTCAACACTCACAGGGTAATACAGCAGTTATAGGTGGGGTTTTTGGAGCCTTATTGGACCAGGTGCATATGATCGGGGAGTGGTCGCTGATGGTGTCTGGAATACAGTAGTACTGATTATTCTTTCTGGATGGTTGATTATTAACCAGTCTATCAGTGTCCTAGTGCCCATTCGATAGTTTGTTTGTGTGGAGGATTCCACAATTTGGAACATATCAAAGGCTGTGATGGCATCTTTATATGGTGCCACATTGAGGGAAAGCCAATTGATATTGACGTCCCCCAGCACTAGAACCTCAGAGGTATTTGGAAGATCAGAGAGGTAGTCAAGAGTAAGTTTGAAACCTATAGACTGGTTTTTAGGGGGGGTGTACACAGATACTAAAGTGAGGCATTTTCCTTGTGCACCAAGTTGCAGTTGTACAGCAAGCAGCTGGGTGTTGCCCCATGTAGGTGGGTTGGGGAGAACTCTGCTTTGAAGGGTATCTTTGATATATATATAGCACATCCACCTCCACATTTTCCCAGACTGTCTAGCCTGTATGAAGTATATCCCTCCAACTGGATTGCCCGGTTGGGGGTTCTTGGGGTAAGCCAGGTTCTACAATAGAAAGAATATTGGGCTTATGTTGCACAACTCAGGCCTGTAGGGAGTCATAAAGTACTTAGCTATAAGGCTGCAAATATTAATGGATCCAGTTGTTAACTCTCCAGTTATTCTAAGTAATGTAGGTATTCTTGGACTAACCCCAGGTCCAGGTTTGGGGTAAATGTTTTCTGAGAGCATTAAAAGCAACCAGACCAGCCTTAGGGCATGGAGTTTTAGCAGCTTTATTGCATGAGACTTGTTGTGGGAGTAAAGTTTACATTTATCCTTGTTAACAGCAGTTATTAGTATAGCCAGCTGAACAGGGGTGAGAGAGTAGACTCTTTCCATATGTATTGTGTGCCATGCAAGTCTATAAGGGCTGGTAACAGAGCATGTGGTCTCGGTTGCAGGGGGAGATATTGGATAAATATGCTGTACTAGAGAATAAGATGTCATCTGCTCTTGGCTACTGGGGTTAAAGGATGGTGGGGAAGACAGCATAAGTGTTGATAATAGGATGACCAAGAATAAGAGAACCAGCATTATGGGATACATGATTTACAATGGTGAAAGTCACCTTGGCACTCACTACAAGGTCATGATGTGTGTGAGAAGTAGGGGTTGGGGGATCAGTTGGGCAAAGCCTGACCCGGGTGCAGTAGCCAGGGATATAAAGCCTGGGAACGTTCTGAGCATAACAGGGCAAACAAAATAGCACAGTGGTTGGGTGCTTGCCTACGATGTAGAGGGTCGGGGGTTCAAAACCCATGTGGGGCAGGTAGGAAAAGTATATGGAGAAGATAGTGAATTCAGAAGATCAGAGGATCTGTGGAGAGTTAGAAGCCAGGGAAAGGTTGGAGATATATGGTTGAGATATGAGGTTAAAAGAGTGAACCCTTGGGGTCACACAGTATAACCTGCATATGGAAATCTAGGGGCTTTATTAAAATTAATCCACTCACATGACCACCTGGGCCCTATAAGGCTGGGTGGTGGGTTGGGGCAGTAGACACATAGCAACAATGGGCTAACACCCTTCTCAAACATGTAGAAAAGATATAACCAAAAACTAACTCAACCTAAAAGAAAAGGTCCAAAACATACAGTATAAACATTTTATTTTCTCACATAAATATACTGATGAACAGCAAAACCTCTTTGAAATTAAGTTCCTATGTATTTGTCAATGCCGAGTGCTTCCCTAAACAACCACTTAACCTGAAATTCTGAGGTCTGTGATATTCTGAAATCAGCACTTTAGAAAGGATGCATACAATATGTTGTGTTGAATCCCCAGAAGATCTTTAACTTCTGACCTGAGTGTTTAAAAAGAACAGGAAATAAAAAAATGTATTTGTGAATGGCAAATGTTTTGTGGGTTTCTGTTCAATAACATAATTGAATCCCCCTGAATATTTTTTTTTTTTCTGACATTAAATGCCTCCTAGTTTGACTCCATTGATGATGGTTGCATTATTGCAGATCCGGACCTGCAATCCATGGTATACAGTGTACAAGGTGATTGCAATTGAGTGCTTTCAAAAATGGTGACTCAATCATAGTGCCTGTGCACAGGGCTACCTAGTGAGGGGGCACAGGATGGGAGGGTAGGTGAATATAATGACGGGATGTCCCTATGTATATACACAAGTGAGGGGTGGGGTGGTACCATGCCATTTAATGGGCAGAAGGGAAGGGAGGGTTAATGAGGTGTAGTGCGGTGGTGGGTTGCCGAGCTGGCCATGTGGTGTGGTGGGTTAGTGGTAGGCTGGGGTTGGGAGGGTGCTGGGTTCAGTTCTGGGCATGCTCATGTTTTTTTGTACTGGGTCTTTTTTTTGTTGTTGTTGTTAGTTTTGCACCCCCCAACATGCACTCCCTTGGAGTTGAGAATCCTTTAGTAGGGGGCTGCAGAGGGTGTGCAGGGGGCATAGCCCCCTGCATAAAATAGAGAAACCTAAATCTCAGGTGCCCTCTTGCTGTTTGCCACTAGTGTACACTCACCCAACAGTAACTGCTATTCCACGATCACCGTTATCACATGGAACTCAATCTGCATACTTCATTGTTCTAAGGTGTCATGATGAAGATGTGACAGTTACCATGGTGTTTGATTTAGTTGATTTTCCTGTTTCTATAATGCCATTTATTCATCCTTTCACAAATTTGAAATGTCTCTTTTTGTTATTAATTATATTTTTAATACTCCCATTGCCCACTTTTGAAATTGTAAAACACAGCTGCGTGTAATGGACCGTCTTTTGAATTAATACTATTTTTTTTTTATTTTTGTTTTTATAAAATGATGTTATCCTATTGGAAAATTCATTTTATTCCATTCCTACAACTTTCTATAACTTATATCTACCTCAGCATCTACTGCTCATTATAATAAATGTTTTTATTTTTTAAATGATGTTTAAATATATCAAGTAATCATACAGCTATGTAGCAGCTTATATAAGTGTGTTTTCCCTGCTCCCTTTCTGGATATGTATCACATGCACATTCTTAACATGGTAAAAAAAGTATTTCTCTCTGCTTTTGAAATGTTATGGTTATGTTGATAAGTTTCCCCAAAAATAAAAAAATCTAAGATTTGTAAACTAATTTTACAAGAAACAATAAACTCACAAGAATGGGAAGAGCAATGTTACCTTAATGTAATCAATTATTAACTCTGACAAAATGTTTAACACACAATAAAGTGGTTCTCTCACATCATCATATAAAATACTCAATACCAAGCATTAATGAGGTCAAGTGGTAGAAAGTAAGACACATAAAAATGTATAAATAAAATACATAGCGTTATATACAGTATTACACATATAACTGTATATGACATCATCACACTATAAAGTCTGTTGTCTATGAAACATCTAGTATATGTTCTATAACTAACTTCTTCATGTTTCATTCTAACCTCATAATAAATAACACATTTGGGAATGATAGCAAATAAGTATGATGAGGTATTGATTGATGAATGCAAACTCCTTGATGGGGACTACAGTCTAAAAGCTTTTCATGGTTACCATCTATTTTAACTCATAATAGTAGAGATTGAAATTGTAGTATGCCTTTTTGCAGATGAAACAAAAGTGAAAACTCAACCGATAATTATGAGTGGGTGTAAACCAACGAGTTAGTACCCCATTAAACTTGATTAGTAGTTATTGCTATGTCAGCTTCAGTTTATTGACACCACAGTTTTAGTTAATGAAATCTGCCCATATAGTTATGGGGGACTGGTATGAAAAAGTTGGGTAAGGGGGAGTTTGGTTTGCTAATTGCACCTCCATCTGTAAGCAGTGCTCACCTCTATCAATCTGTCCTCTTACACCTAAACAGTAGTTACCAGATGATTGGTCAATGGCTGTCTAGACATGTGGGTTATTTGACAAATAACTGCATGGGTTTTGAAAGTGCCTTGTAAGTTTTGGAACTACACTGATCTGGAAATTCTCAGTGACTGTAACAGCTGGGAAAAAAGCAAGAAAAAGGTTTAAATAACAACATGACTGACTTTCAATAACTTCCATAAGAGTTGCCCTATTTGATAGGGCAAACCTAGCTGTGTGGTATAAGAAGCTTGCTCCTAATGATGAAGATTTATTTAGTCATACTTTACAGATTAATTTAGTATTGTGTTTTTTATTAGTTGGGCACCATGTTATTAATGAAAAACAATATACTTCAAGCTCTTAATCTTTAAATGTCAATTAATGAGAAATTTAATAACTTTTACTTCCAAGGCACTGCCAGAATGATCTGAAAGCAGGAAATCATGCAGATTTATACCTGCTCCATTACATCTCTATAGTGTTGTCAGGACTGGCTTTCTAAAACTGGGTTTCAGTACATATCATCTGCCTGCCTTATAAAGCAGGATAAGCTCTTAGCAGTCATGTGTTTATAACACAGTGAAACTGGTATATGAAACCCAAGTCAGTTCAAAATAGCACAATATGTTTTTTTGAATTGAAGAGTTGTAAATCTTTTACAGACAGATCAAATAATTTGGCACATACTGTAGACTTTTCCTATACTTAAATTAAATTTGTAATGTGCATTCTGGTTTAAATATATGTTACCCTTATACAAATTGGTCAAACTAAAAAAAAAATGCACATTAGCAAAATACAGGCTATTTTTTGTGCTGGGAAACATATGCAGCAACTGGCATTGCTGCAGATTTGTAATTTTACAACTTTTATTCTCCCAACTAGGATATATTAATGTGAGCAGATGTGCTGGACAAGAAGGGGTTGACCAGTTGTGAAATTTCCCAATGAAACAGGGAGCCAGTCTGTGAAGAGCCAAAAGGTTCAAAAGGTGGCCCAGCTGGAGACCCGGAGATCTGGAGAGATTTCACCTGGGTTGTTTTATCAACCAATATGTCTGTTCTGTGGCTTCTAAAAAATGCGTTGACAGCAGAAGCAACTTACAGCCTCATCTTACATTTTTGTAACCATTCCATTGTTGCCACATTTTCATTTTACTACCTTTTTTCTTGCACTTTAGTCCACCCATTGCAAAAATGTGTCATAATTGTGAATCAATTTACAAGACTCAACTCAAATTGAGATGTAAACTTTATTTTTTTTGGGGGGTACAGTCCCACCATACTCCACCTCATCATAGCTGACTCACCTTTGGTGGGGGTCTGGGCTGAGGGTCATTAATCTTGTATACCAAAGTACCTCCAGCAAGAGAATGAAGAGAATTAATAGGTTACATAGTAGTGGGGTACATCCCTCTGACAAGAAGTCCTTATTCACTTCCCTCTCCAAGTAGCTTTCCTCAGCAGTACCACACCAGCAAATAAACAGACATTGATGATACTAGGTGAACAAGAACAAACACATCACCTTTCAGGCAGGAGTTGAACATTTACTCTGCCCTTCTTCATGAGGCAGGGGCATAACAAGGCTATATATAAAATTTGGTGTACAAATATTACAAAACAACAAAATTATGAGCCTACATTACATTTTGCTAACACAGGCTAATAACTTTAGTAATTTTGAATATTTTTACACCAAAGTCCTCATCTGCAGCAGTACTGGCTCTGGTCAGAGTTTGTTTATTTTAAGACCAAGTTATGAAGTTCAGAAAGTTCTGCATTTCTGACCTGTGCAATTGTCCTGGGATAACAGCATGGTTATGTGGCTGGATTCCACCAATCTTGCATTTTAAATACATGTTTTTTATTATTATACTGCAGCATCAGTGTTTTCACTGGTGGTGGGTGAGTGCCTGGTTAAAAAGTGTTTGAATTCCACCAATCAAAGTACAGTATTTCTCAAACTCATTCTGTACTATGAAATAGAAACAAAACTGTGAGGACATATTGCTCTTTTTTTAAATTGTTCCTGAAATGTAGACAAGTTCATAACTTGACTTTTGAATTGCAGTTGCTACTGACATAGAGTAATCTTAAATTTGAAATGACATCATAGATATTAGCTGACATTACTGTAAATGAATATTCTGTTGTCTTTCCAGAGGGGGATGATAATATCCCAAAGCTATGAACAAAGCTGATTATGATGATGTGGAGCGTGAGTTCCCTGTAAAAGAAGGTACATTAATAACAGTTATTACACCATAATGTGGGTGTACTACAGATGCACTCATTATTGTCTTATCCAATAAGCTGGAAAGAGATGCAGCATGATTAATATACTGTATACAATGTTTCCCAGGGCCAGTGCCCCCTTTTACTGCATCAATACCAAATATGGGGAAATTAAATTTTCATCAGAGGAAGGGCTCTGTGTAGTGTGGACCCATAATGTAAGTACTGAAATGTGTACATTGGTCCAAAGAAAGGCATCAGGTCACCTGCTGTACATTATCCAATTGTAGTATAAGCAGCAATTACAGCAAGTGTAAGGTGAAGTGTTAAGTGTTTCCTCTTATGTTTCCATGGGATCCACTTAACACACAGTAACGGTCTCCCAAACTCAGTATATTCCTAAGTTTTTGTATAGAAACCTGAGCAGAAAATGGCAATTTTGAAGATGTGAGGAAAATGTGTAGAATTATGGTAAACTGGATTCGTCAAGTCAACATAAGAAGAAAATGTCTTGAGAGATTAGGAGAATTAAGACAAGAGTTCTATAGCACAAATAATATTTGTATTCTGATACAGACCCTTTTCCCAAACACTATGGAGGGTGTGGCAGCATTAGAGAACAGCACTATACCCTAACAAATTCAACATCCATTTCATTAATAGTTTTAATTCTGCTAATCATTGTTTTGTGTTCTTAAAATCCCAGATCCTAATGATTTTCCTAAAGATTTTATGCAGAAAAAAAGATGATTTCATACATTTTATTGGACCAACATAGATGTTACAAAAGAAAACAGGTGCTTTAGCTTTTGGACTACACCCAGTCCTTCATCAGAAACTAAAGATTTTATAGAAGACAGTTATGATTATGTTGAAACAGTGCCTGTCATCAGAGAAGACACTAAAGACTTTGAAGGAGATCTTGCTGTCAGAGAAGACAACAGTAATAATAATCATCTTTATTTTTAATGTGCCTTTCAAAAATCAAGGCACAGAACAAATTGTAAAATCACATCAAGATAAAACATTACAATAAAACCGATAAAATAAATCATATCTACAACATGATGAAACAATAGAATCAAACCAGGTCAGCATCTTCCCCAAAAGCCCTAGTCCACAGAAAGGATTTTAATGCTTGTTTAAAACTCCCCACTGTTGCACACTTTCTAATCCAATGGGGTAGAGAATTCCAGAGGGTTGGTGCCATGAACATGAAGGACCGGGAGCCAGGAGATTTTAAAACAACCCTCGGAATCTCCAGCAACCCCTCATTGGCTGAGCAGAGAAGCCACTCCGGGAGATAAGGAACAGGAGCTCTTTCAGGTAGTCAGAGCCCAAACTGTGCAGGGTTTTATAAGTCAGCAAGTTGACTTTAAAGGTGATCCACTGAACTGGCAGCCAGTGCAGTCTCCGCAGCACTGGTGTAACATGGGAGGAATGAGGCATCCCAGTTAACAACCGGGCTGCAGAGTTCTGCACCAGCTGCAAGTGGTGGATATCAACCCCTGGAAGCCCAAAGTAAAGAGAATTGCAGTATTCCAAACGCGAGGTCACAAAGGCGTGGATCAATGCAGGTAGGTCCCCGGATGGAACAAGGTGCTTGATCCTAGCGATGTCCCTAAGATGGTAAAAGGAAACCTTAATGACGGCTGACACTTGCGCACATATTGTCAGCCAATCATCAAGAATCACCCCTAGGTCACATACCTGTTCAGAGATAGGGAGCTCAACATCCCCCAGGAATAAACCTGAGTGGTGGTTTGTCCCTCACCCCCCTATCCGGTGACCAGGATCCACGACTATCACCTCCGTCTTCCCAGAATTCAACTTCAGCCAGCTGGACCTCATCCAACCTTGGATTTCACCAAGGCAGTTGTTAAACACCAAGAGTGCTCCATTCTGGTCGGGTGCAAAAGACAGGTAGAGCTGGGTATCATCGGCATAACAATGAAACTCCAGCCCATACCATCTTACAATGTCTCCAAGGGGAAGCATGTACACCGCAAACAACATGGGGGACAGCACTGAGCTCTGGGGCACCCCACAAGACAGAGAGATAGGATCAGAGGAAAACACCCCCGATACCACCCTCTGAGTTCTACCAGTGAGGAAAGAAGTAAACCATCTGAGAACCAAACCTGAAAGCCCACAGATGATTCTCAGGCTCTCAAGCAGTACCCCATGGTCTACAGTGTCAAATGCTGATGCTAGATCCAGAAGGACCAAAATGGTCCATTTTTTCTGGTCTCTCGCCATCAGGAGATCATTGAGCACCTGAACCAGCACAGTCTCAGTGCTGTGCCTCTTTTGAAAACCCGATTGAAGAGGATCATAGATGCTATGGATGATTAAGTGGTTGTCTAACTGATTAGCCACTACTTTCTCAATTACTTTCCCAACAAAGGGAAGGTTTAAGATAGGCCTGTAGTTACCGAGGGAGTCGGGGTCCAAAAAAGCCTTCTTCAACACTGGTGTCACCACTGCCTCCTTCAGGGAGCAAGGATATTCACCAGAGTCTAAGCAGCACCAGACTATCCTCGCCAGAACCAGGATGATGATCTCCCCACAGTCCATAATCAAGGCTGTAGGGCCTGGATCTAAACTACAGCATGTAGTGCGCATACCCTGGACAATCCTCATAACGTCCTCAATTTCTGGCCTTTTGAAGAGACTCCAGGAAAAGAGAGGGAGTGAGACCGGGGACTGGTCCATGGCCATTCCCATAGAGAGTGTTGCGCGGGTCTCCGCCCTGATGTCATCCACCTTATCTGCAAAGAACCGAGCAAGCTTCTCACACTGAGATTGCGAAAAAGCTCTACGAACCTGCAGACAGGCTGGGTTGCACAGTCTGTCTATGGTTCGAAAGAGCTGGGCCGGTCGGTTCTGAGCAGCAGCAATTTCCCCAGACAGGAATACTGCCTTCTTACGAGCAATTGCTGACTGATAGAGTTGATAGTGCTCTAGCAGTCTAAGATGGTCGGCATCTAAGCCGGATTTCTACCAACACCTCTCTAACCTGTGTCCTAATCGTCGCATCTCCCTCAAGTCTCCATTGAACCATGGGGACCGAGGGCGAAGGGAGAGAGGACGCACACGGATTGGAGCAATAGAATCAAGAGCATTGGTAATGGCCTTACTATAGGCCAGAACCAAAACCTTTGGATCCGAGCTCATCACAGGAAATTCTGATAGGTCAAGTACCACAGTTAGACCGTTGGAAGTCACATCCTGTAAAGGGCGGTACTTGACCATCTCCACAGGGGTAGGTCTACGCAAGGGGGTGCTAAAATTGAATCTCACAGTGTGATGGTCAGACCATCTGACAGGTTCCACCCCCATGCCAGAGGCTTCCATCCCCAGGAGGAAAACCAGATCAAGGGAATGGCCACATTTATGAGTGGCAGAGGTAACAACCTGTGAGAGGCCCAATGAATTCATCAATTGGAGGAAGTGCTATCCAAATTGCAAGAGTTCATCGTCGATCCAGGCATTGAAGTCGCCCAGCACCATCAACCTGGGGGACTCCAATACCAGGTCAACAACGAAGTCCACCACTTCCTTAAGGAATGGCTTTTCATCCCTGGGTGGATGGTAGACGACAGCCAGCCTGTAGTCCCCACCTGCCACTACAACACATTCGAATGATCTGGTCTCCTCAACTGGAACACTAGTGAAACCCAATTCGGTCTTGAAACAGACCGCAACCCCCCCCGCCCCTGTGGTCCAATCTCGGACGGTGTATCACCGAATACCTGGCATGAACTGCTGCCTCAAGAATGGGGCCAGCATTACCATCCAGCCAGGTTTCGGTGATGCTAGCCGATCCGCTGTACCCACCAAGTCAGCCACAATGGCAGTCTTGTTTATAACGGATCTGGCATTGCATAAAACTGCCCGAGTTGGACAGAATCCCTGGGATCCCCCATCCACCTGCCCACCATTACTAGTGGTGGTGCCCTTGGGTATGGGGAACAGACAAGGGAACCCATGTTCTGGCCTCCATTTCACTCCAGGGCGTCTTCTGGGCTTAATAATCCTGATTCGAGCGCTCCCCTCATCCATCCTCCACTGTTCAGGCCCCTCACCCAGCCCCCTCCTCCTACAGGCAATTCCCAAAGCCCTACAATGTTGGTAAATAGAAAAAAGTAAAGGGGGGGGAAAAGGGTGGAGGGCATGAAGAGTGGAGGATGAATAGCGCACGGCGGGGGGAGGTGGGATAGTAATACATATCCCCGTCCTTCAACATGGAAAAAGATAATAGATTCCTACTCACACAGAAATTAACAAAAAACAAATCCCCAAAAATTTAAAACCAGATTTCCAAACAAAATTAAAACAAATAAACCAAAAAGCAAAATTCAAACCCAATTAATCCATATTTCTCAGAATCGAACCTACTTTCCGGAAAATAAACAAACAAAACTAAAATCCAAAAATGAACAAAAAATTATGAAATAAAATAAATAATAAATGAAGACGGGGGTCCCTCCTCACACAAGGAATTCCCATCATAAAATCAAATAAACGAAAATATAAAAAAGAAGATGAAAACAGAAGTAAAAAAACCCACAAAAAAACAATATAAAATGGCTAAGAAAACTAGCACTCCCACTACGAGCTTACTTAGCCTCCGGGCACTCTCACTGCATGAAAATAAAACAACATAAAATACTCCCAAAATAATAAATAGAAATTTGTGGGTATGCAGGGACTCACACTCCCCACAAACTCACAATAGCCGAGCACTCTCACTGCACGGATAAAATATTTTGGTCCAGAGAGAAGGTTCCAGTCAGAGAAAGCATCATATAAAACTATAAAGATAATCCAAACCAGGGATCCATCCATGATCTCCTCGATGAATTAATTAGTTCTATTAAGCCCTCAGTACTTATGCTCTCAAATCCAAATGCTTAAATCGAAAGATCGAGGAATATCAAGCAGTTCAAACAAGAACAATCAGGGATAAACTGGACAGCAGACAGAAAGGCCTCTGTGTGAGCAGTCGGTATCCCCCACTCACAGCTGGAAATAACTTCTTAGTCCAAACCAACAAAGCTGATGGAACTAAAACTTGATAAATCCCCAAAACTGCCATCGCTCAGGTCAAAATAAACCCCAAAGACCGCACTGGACAGGAGGCACACCCACAACCCTCACCTCCTAGGGCCAGGGCCCCAGAAACAGGGTAGTACCATGACCACTCTGGCACTGCAGGCCCCCCAGGGCAGCCAGAGGCCCAGCCCTCCAGCTGACCGCTGACTAGCCCCCTCACCCTCTAGCAGCAAGGGCCGGGGGAACCCTCTCCATGGCAGTCCTAGGTATTGACCCAGCCCAAAGTCTTTCAACCCTGTAGATTCAGGCAATGTCACTGGCAACTGACACCCAGAGAAGAGCCAGTCCTAAACCAGACTTCCCCCAGCAAATAGGATCCAGTCAAAGGGGAAGCACATCTGAATGATGGATTCCTGATGCCCAAACAAACCCAGGCAGGTTTCCTCCCACAAACCTTGAAAAGGGAGCAGACCAATCACCGAATGTCAATAACGCTACAGCAGTTCCAATTAATCCACAGTCCGGTAAATTTTACAATCCGGTGTGTCCACTGTCATACAGGGATGACCGAACAGGCTACAAACATTGATAGCACCGCAAATGTTCCGCAAATGTACCAATAAAATTACGGTCCAGTAAATCCTCAATTACACAGGGCAAAACAGGCCAGTTATACTCCGAGTAGCCCAACTCCAGGAAGAAGTCACATTAAAGCACAACGGCTCACAACGGCTCACATTCACGGCAGTAAGTATCTCCCCAGTACAAACAAAGGGGAGACTTCTGAATCCAGTCCCAAAAGTCCAGGTCCCCAAACAGAACTCACAAAAAAATGATAATACTCAAATTAAATAAACTAAAAACCGACTAAAAACTAAAACTAAAAACGAATAAAACAAAATTAACGCTTCTACGTGAGTAAGATTCAAAGCAGACCCACATCAGTCACCATCTTGTTTTAACAGGTACATTCGCAAATAGGTAGAGTTTCCCTTCCAGCTACACTGCAAAGTCACTCATAGAGACAATAAAGAGAACTGGTCCCATCACTGACCATTGAGGCACCCCACTGGTCACACTCCATTTTTCCAAATGTCCCACTCCTAAGCTACCCAGCTTGCTTACTAGTGTCCTGTGTGGAACTGTGTCAAAAGCCTTACTGAACTCTAGGCAGACCACATCCACTGCTCCACCCCGATCGAAATCCCTTGTCACCCAGTCAAAGAAATGTATCAGATTTATTTGACATGACCCCCGTAAAACCATGCTGCATCGAGCCTTGTAACCCACTGGATTCAAGATAATCCACAATCCTTTCCTGCAGCAGTGATTCTATTAACTTTCCCACGACCAATATCAGGCTGACTGGCCTATGATTGCCAGCCTCCTTCCTGCTACCACTTTTGTGCAGTGTAGCTGGAAGGGAAACTCTGCCTATTTATGGATGACACCAAAATCTGTAATAGAATAGACACTCCGGGGGGTGGGGGTGTGGAAAGGATGATTAGAGATCTAAGAAAACTAGAGGAGTAGTCAAGGGTATGGCAGCTGGGCTTTAATGTACAGAAGTGCAAGATAATGCACTTAGGGCACAGAAACCCAGGATGGAGTATGAAATGGGAAGAGTGGTACTGAAGACCACCACACTGGAAACAGACCTGGGGAAATCATGTTGAACAACATGAAGGTGACCAGGCAGTGCAACAAGGCAGTAGGGAGGGCTAAAGGGATGCTGGGGTACAAAGGGAGGGGACTACAGTAGAAACCTTTAAATACCTCATGGGAGTAAATAAGGTACAGGAGGAAAGTATTTTTCAGAATAAACGGTGCTCAAGAAAATAGGGACATGCTATGAAGGTGCAGTGGAGTAGATTCAGTAGAGATGTGAGGAAATACTTCACATAAAGTGTGGTGAATTCCTGGAGTAGCCTCCCAGTGGAGGTGGTGGGAGTGACAACAGTGGTGGGGGTCAAGAATGTATGGCATAAGCACAAAAGAATCATACTGGAAAGGGAAGGGGGAGGGTAAAAGAGCTGCAGATTGGGCATGGTCTGTGTAATAGTGTAGGTGAGGAGAAATGGGCAAACTGAATGGACCAAGCATTCCTTATCCACTGTAAAATTATATGTTTCTATGTTTCTTAGTGCACAGATTTTAAATGATCCATCCTCGATGCTTAACTTGTTATTTCTATTTTCCATTTATAACAGGACATGGAAATCATCCTTCAGCTGAGAGCACACTGCAGGACTACAGCACATTTCATCTATTAATAATCTAACAAACTGATGTGGACTACAGCTTTTTACAGAAACTTTAGTTACTATTGTAATCTCATTTTCCTCCCTGGTCCCTCCCCCATACAATTCATTATCTGAGGGATAGCTGTTGTAGCAAAGAAACTTGGAGAGGGAAGTTACCTGATGATCCTTTGCCGATGTCCATGAAACTTTGGATATTCCCAAAACAGATCCACATGACGGCTGACCAATGGTTACATTTTGTTTTATTCAGAATAGCAAAGGATATAGCTCAAAGGACCATTTCAAACATTCTTAACTTTTTTATTGACATTAAAGACAGCTGTTGAATATTAGGAGGAAGTCATTTCTACCTTCAACAGAGGTACTGCAGCCATATCAAGTTCAAGTGTTGGATTAACAATTCAAACTATTGTTTAATAGAAAAATTCTGGAGACAATTCCTGAGCACTGCACGCTTTAATTATCTTTAAGTATTTAATGATCCATTTAAACTTTTGTACAAAAAAAATACTGTAATTAAATAACATTGTACTTGAGGACCACACATGCCATCTTTAATTTAATACTGTTGCTGTACTAGAATCTATATATGTTCTGTTAAATGGAGACATTATACAACCTTTTGAATGCGACTAATATTTACAGATGAGAACATTTGCAGCCATGTCTGAGTTGACAAACTGCATTTGTTTCAAGCTGTAATATATTTTAGAAGCTGAACATAGATACTGTACACAGATGTTACAGTACCCTTGCTATTGGAGCCCCCCAGATCCCTTTGTCAGGTTTTATAATCAGTTGCAGTAGATATAGCAGGTTCACTCCTACCTACAATATCTTACATGATCAGGAAATTCATCCTTTGTACTATGCCCTTCTGTGACCCTGCACTTACAAAATGGGAAACTGCTTTTCGTCTATTCTATTAAACATGTTCTGTTTTTGCTGGAAAAGCTGTTACTGTGTAAGTTTACTTTAAACTGTAGATAACTAGAATATGTTAGCTCAATTACTGTACTTTTCCAAGTAAATCCCCGTGCCAGTAACATATTGCACCATGCATTAGAAAGCAAATGTTAAAATTTATCCAGATTCTGTCTCAGCAAACAACATCATGACAGTGAGCTGGCACCAGTCTTTTCGTTCTAAAGGTTTAAGAGAATATTTAATAAACGTGTGTGTGTGTGTGTGTGTGTGTGTAGGGAGGAGGTCTAGTACATTTTCACAAGAAACTTGCCTCCCTGTGAGGGCAGACAACATGTACAGAATGCATCCGCTGCACACATTATACTGTTCATTATAAACCCGGTCTCAGTATCATCTGCTAAACACTGTGTGATTATTGGTCAGGCCAACATGTATCCCATGAACACATTGTACTGTTTATTATAAATCCTGTCTCAGCATCATCTGGTGAACACTGTGTGTTTATGGATTAGGCCACCATGTATCCCCTGCACACATTGTACTGTCCATTATAAACCCTGTCTGAGCATCATCTGTTAAACGAAGTGTGATTATGGATCAGGCAACCATGTATCCCATGCACACATTGTACTCTCCATTACAAACCCTGTCTCAGCATCATCTGCTAAACACTGTGTGATTATTGGTCAGGCCACCATGTATCCCATGAACACATTGTACTGCTCATTATAAACCCTGTCTCAGCATCATCTGCTAAATGCTGTGTGATTATGGGTCAGGCAACCATGTATTCCATGCACACATTGTACTCTCCATTACAAGCCCTGTCTCAGCATCATCTGCTAAACACTGTGTGATTATTGGTCAGGCCACCATGTATCCCATGAACACATTGTACTGCTCATTATAAACCCTGTCTCAGTATCATCTGTTAAACACTGTGTGATTATGGGTCAGGCCACCATGTATCCCATGCACACATTGTAATGCTCATTATAAACCCTGTCTTAGAATCATCTGCTAAATGCTGTGTGATTTTGGGTCAGGCCACCATTTATCCCTTGCACACATTGTACTGTTCATTATAAACCCTGTCTCAGCATAATCTGCTAAACGCTGTGTGATTATGGGTCAGGCCACCATATATAAAGATTTTTTTTAAACTCAGAGGATTGGGGGGGGGGGGGTTTGAACCATTGAAATATGCCATACAACATATTAAGCCCTGAATGGATAAATTACTGTAGGATAGATTTTGATACTGTTAAGACTGTAAGAAGAGAGATACAATGCATAACCAGTAATTGTATTCTGTAATACCCTACCCCTAGTATGCAGCAAAGGTTGTTTATTAATGCACACCTATCTTTAAGGTTTTAAAACTAGATAGAACCATATATAAAAATCATAATACACAGTGTATGTGACCTAACACCTTTAATATGCTTATCAGAAAATTATGTGCTGAAACGTATTCATGTGGCTAGTCTTTTACTTAGTTTGTGTGGTCATACGATGAAGTAATCAAACCTTATGTATTAGCACTCACCTTTAGTAGAGTATGCATAGGCTATGATATTGTAAGGGCCATATAATATGGCATGTAAACTGCTATCTTTCCATTTCCTATAGCTTGTAGAACATGGATATGATATATAGTCACTATGTGTAATTGTGTTCCTACTGTGAATTAAACTATGTCTTTATGCCTCCATGCTTTGTCACTCATTGTTTTAACCATGTATGCTGTCCTACCCAGGGCCTCCTTGAAAATGAGCTTGTTCAACAAATATGTTTCCTGGTGAAATAAATAAATTAAATGAAAATGGAATATACAGGACAGCTATTATACAACTTCAAAGGATTTTGTTTATTTTCAGAAAATATTAACCCATATTTTGTTGGAAGTGTTTAGCACTGTCTGCAACCTCAACTCTGGAATACCCACCAGAGATCAGTTTATGATGCTCCCTCCATCTGTCAGTGCTTTCAAGATTGGACTGAAAACCAGGATCTCCAGACATGACCATTAGTATAGCTTAGTCCTTGTTGTTCTGTGTGATGTGGTTGTTGTGACCTTTCATTTATTTCTTACTATTAATCTAGCTCCCCCTGCGTACAAGTGATCATTGTACTGTGTGGTTTGACATATGGATAGGATAGGGGGAAAATATATACTAAGACAAGGGTCCTGGACATCAGGAAGGCAGATTATAAAGAAATGGGAAACTGCCTAGAGAATACCTTGAGGGGGGAGGCAGAGGGGGAATAGAGGCTTTATGGAGAAAGATTAAGGATGGTATAGACCAGGCAATGGCATGCTGTTTGAAGGAAGTGAACAAGGGAAAGAGGAGGAAGAGGCTGCTATAGAGGTAACAAAGGCAGTGAAGAAGAAGAAGAAGACAACATTTAGAAAATACATGGGGATCCAGAAGGATGAAGACAAGGAGGTATATGTGGTAAAACAAATGGAGGCAGGAAGGAGGGTGAGAGCAGTTAAAGCACTAACAGAAGAGAACAACTTTCAAAAACAATGCTATTACCCACACAATGACTTCAGTACAACCTCGGTAGCCAACTAATGCAAACAGACAGTAATCAAAATGCTGATCAAGGGCATCAAGTCCTTTGGGAGAATTGGCCTTGTTCCCCCTTTTTTCCCCATTACCTCTTGTGTGTGCTCCTCCTGAGTCACCACTGGCCCTGTCCGACCTCTCCAGCCACTCTCTCAAGTTGCTCCTCAAAGACCTGACTAAAAGCCTGCAACATTCTATTCAATACTTCTGCCTGCACTTGCCCTTGCTCCCCCACCAAAAGACTCTGGTGGGAGGCATACATTTCCTTATGTCTCACTATTGCACTCCCCCCATGGATTCCATAAAGGCTCTCATCTCTTGATTGACTCTATTGCATGCAACATTTAATGCTGCCACATCTCTCCCATGGGCACCTAGCTGCACTTAACAGCTGCACCTGTCATCCCTAAGTTGTCCCACCCCATTACATGGCAACGTCTCCTCCTTGTTCCGCCCCCACTCCCTCATTTTGTCTGCCTGTGGCAACTTCGTCTGCTATCATTATCAACTCCCCCTTTTCATCCCCTTCCCCCCACCCCTTCCATCTGTAGCAGTTTTGACTGCCCTCACCAGTAACCTCCTGCATCTCCATCACAAACCGTTAGGCCACATGTCCTACTCACCCCCTTTTGTTTCCCCCACAATGACCTCACCCCTCCCACCCATTCCTACCTACCCCTCCATTCCCAACAAAGCCAACTCCTGGCTTCTTTATGACTACCTATTATTTTGTAACAACTACCTTACCTGTGTTTTATGCTTCAATATACTTATTACTGTTAAAATGTCTGATTTATGTGTAAACTGTTATGTCTATTTTCTGATGTGGAACCTTTGTAAAAGAGCCCCTAGCTCAAAGGTATTGTAATCTGAGAAATAAATAAATGAATGAATGAATAAATAAATACATTAACTAATTAATTTCCTCCGCTCCTTGACCAAGGGTCTCCTTGATGTTCCCAGGGTTCGGCTCAAAACATCTGGTGACCGTGCCTTTAGTGTCACTGGGCCGACCCCGTGGAACACCTTTCCAGTTGCTATCAGGGGAGCCCCATTAGTCGGGTTGTTTAAAAAGGGGCTAAAGGCTCACCTGTTCCATCTGGCCTTTCCCGATGAAGGTGATTAACCTATTGTAAGGAACTGTTTAATATGTATTAACCTGTTGTTTTCATCTAGCACCAGTGATGAAAAGGGACCCTGTTTGTGACATCTGGCCCTGGGTATCATAGCCACTGGAAGTGTTCTGTTGCTGTGGGTGCCCCCTTCCCACAGACATATTCCATCCATACCCCTAAACATGGGGAGAGAGGGCTACATTTCTATGCATGACAGGATATGTGATTCAAATTGATAAGGCACACAGATGTTACAGTTTTGCACTCAAGCAGTTGGTTTACAGAGCAAATTTAGATATAGATGTGTTTGGTGGTTGTTGGGGGAAGGGGTAAGGAGATGTGGGCTTAAAAGGATCAAATGAAACTAAAACCAAAAACTAAATACCTGTGCTATATAGTACAATGCACTCCATCAAGCCAAGCAGTGATGAACATTACATACATATTCTGTAAGTTACAGTCAGTGATTTCAAAAATACATATTTTTTTTATCCAAGCCATCAGCCTCCATTCAGTAAGTAAATAAAGTAAGCTTTTTTTTGGGAAATAATGTAAAACGTTATGTTGACAAAAATGTCAAGTAAGTTATCACACGTGGTCAGCATCACCTTTCAGCTTTTCCGTGTATGTCAGGTTCCAAGAGAGCCGGGGGGGGGGGGGAGAAGGAATGGTGGAGCTCTGTTTGTCACTTAGTCTTAGGTCGGTCTTGAAAGGGTTAACAAACCAGACAGAGAGCAGTAAATCATTGTACACTACCAGACACACACAGTCGGGAGAGAGAGAAGTATGATCTGAATCTCTGCTGAAGTAATGTAGTCTCATTACAAACTTAGTTTTGACTGTCAAGTAGTGGTGTAGTGCTAAATTTAGAAGTGTGGGGCCTCCATGAACCCCAATGTCCCCAACCACCCATAGGTGGGGGATCTGGGGGCGGCCTAGGACCCCAGAAGCTATCAGGATTTAGATGCATTCTGATGCATTCTGAGAGTCACTTTTAGACTATTTGATTCTTTTAAAGCCTTCTTTTACTTATTACAAACAACCAATATCACTATCAAAATAACTTACTTTTTATTTTCTTTAAAAAACATTATCAAAACTAAAGCAAAAAGTCCCACTCCAGTCACCCTTCAAACACCTGACTATATACCACTTCTCTTGAGTACAGGCAGCTATCACTGCAGCAGAGATTGCACTTGTTACCTTTCAACCCGAACAGAAAGTCTGCACCCCCCAAACAGTGCACCATACAGTCAGACATACAAGGCAGTGAGAAGGGCACACCAAACACCAGCCTGGAGGTGCATGTTTGTGTGTCACACAGCAGACATATACACAGACCATCCATGCCAGAGAATGGAATTGATACACAGGACCCACTGGAGGGTCCCTCATGACCCATCATTGACATAGGACATATAACAGGTCATGAATGCTTTATCTGCATTTACCTGAGATGGTTGGAGCAGGAATTGTAAGGCTCAGCAGGGACAGCTGCATGAAATACAGGGTATATACAGTGACATCACAGCTCACAGGGTTAACATGCAGCAAGGGTTCCACAACCTGTGTGAGACCTCTGACAATGGCATGACCATAATTATTACTGCTCTACAGCAGGATGATGTTTCCCTTTCATATCCAGTACATGGCAGCCAATCCCTAAATCCCCATATGTCATACACCAGAACCACAACATCATCAAGCACTCCAGCACAACCCCCACATGACAACTAACCTGCATGGGTACCCAGCCAACTGTAATAAAGGATCACTTCATGCCAAGTAGATCCCGTGGCATGTACACAGCCCAGTCACAAGGCAATGGTAGGAGCAATGCCAGTGGCAGGCTCATCCCACCCTAAACACCCACTCAGAAGTCATCCCAGACACCAAAGCCAAAAAAGACACATGACCTAATGCCTCATCTGAATGCAGCACTGGCTTTAATGCTGAAGCATTGTCATCCACCATCAGATGCATGTGGACTTCACTTCATGGGTTCCTTGCTCACTCACTGCAGGGGGGATGGGAAGTTGGCGGCAAGGGGCAAGCTTAGGGGAAAGAGAGATCACTTGAGTTGCTGGATGCATCCTAGCCCAGTCCCTCACCATCAGATAAGGCAATTCCATTCAAACAAAATTATTAATATAAAACAGCACACTTACCTCACTTCTCCTTTTACGATAAAGCCAGTCTGGTTATTAATTCATATTGTTTTTTGGCACCAACTGTCTAACTCACTTGGTCCTGGCCAAGTCTTGACTCCCTCACAGGCTCATATGGCATCACTAGTCAGCTGCTCCCTGCTCACACTCCACATGGTGCCAGTCACACAGGTAGAGCAAGCTGCTTGCTGGGTTAGAGGATTTCTGCAGGACAATCCCTGGATTTTAGATCTATTTTTCACATGAACAAAAAGTACTGTGAAAGGGTGACCCCTGTCACGGGTTGGTGCCCCAGTAAGGAGATGTAGGTCTTCCCTTACCCCATCCCCATTTAATGCTAACTGTAGTACTAAAGCATATTAGTGCATTTAAAGAAGTAAAATGCATGAGAAAATGCATTTAGTGCACAGAATGGAGATTAGAGTACTGCAGTGCAGCCACATATATAAGAAAAGTAATGGTTTAAAATAATTATCCCAACAGTAAATGTCACCTGCTACATAAACTGCAAATTGCTAGAAAGGAATTAAACATGAATAAAGTGTGTCAAATTCCTGAAGTACTATTTAAGGTGCTAGATGCATAAAAGTGCAAGGTGCTTGTGTAAAATAATAAACAAAGAGATTATTTAGCACATGCTTTATAAGGGACTTGTATTGCCTTTACAAATACCAAAGAACTGCTAGATTTAAAGTGCAGAATGCTTAAACCAAGCTGTTTACTGGAGGCTGAATAATGTGCTAATGGGCTTTTGGAATATAAATGTGTTTGTATATGTACACCTGTAGGGCTTTAAAGTACCTGCAGTGCTAAATGTATGTATGAAATAAGGTGCCTAAATATACAGGATAATAAAATAGATGGAAAGGTAAAGTGTAAAGATAGGTCAATTTTATACAGTATATTTACAATGGACGAATACCAAGAAAAAAAAAGTAAGCACGAGTGCCTTTTGTGCCTTAACTCTAAATGGGGACAGTCTGTAATTTAGCCACAGGCTGTGTTTGTTCCAGAGAAGACCTGTTTGTTAACACCATCCTGCATTTTAAACAAAAGGAGCATTAAAAGCCCTGAAATTAGTATAAAATGGGTTACTACAGTTCTGACGTTTCCCGAAGGTGTTTTAAAGTTATTATGAAAAACCCAGGAAGAAAACTAAACAGTTCAATATCTTACCTGACCGCAGGACTGCATCTGAGGATTTTTATAGGGGAGCAGCTCCCTCTGCAGTTCCCTCGTTATAGAGCCTTACCTGTCACTCAAAGGTAACTAAGGAGGGACCCTATGTTAGTTGCCAGGCAATTAAGTATTTATGAAGTTTTACTAACCTAGTATCAGTGTTGGGTAAGTTAATTTTCTATTATTTTCTATTACTTTTGGAAACTTGTTCCAGAAAGCTCTGTGCAGTCACTGAGAAGGATGGAGAAGACTGGAAAAAGTAATACACCTTATAGTTACAGTTACTTATGTCTTTTTATACAAAAGTAATACGTAACTCGAACTGATTACATTTATTTGAAAGTAACTAGTAACTAACATATTACTTTCAAATAAATGTCATCTGTTATAGTTTTTTATTGTTTTTGTATAAAAAGAAATAAAGAAATAACTGATGACACACGTTGTGTGATACAGGTAGAGGTGTTTGGTGCTTTTGTACTACAGAGTGGCTCTGTTACCTTTTATTATGATTAAATTCACTTCCTTTACCTTACGGTGCCTTGTTTTTTACTTGCTAGATTGACAGAGGAGCAGATTCCCTTAATGGGAGGAGACCATTAGACTGTCAGGAATATTCAAAACAGCTACATGATGGTGGATTGGGGGTGCAGGAACCACTACACCACCAGGAATATGCGAGACAACTACAGGACAGGTGATCAGGGGTTGGGGGACCACTAGATTACCAGGAATATTCAAAACAGATACAGGACAGTGAATCGGGGGTACAGGAACAAGTACACCACCAGAAATATTTGAAACAGCTATAGAACAGGCAAATAGGGGGTTGGGACCACTAGACCACAAGGAATATGTAAGACACCTACAGAATGCAGGGGCATGCACACATCTTAATGGGCCCATAATGGGCATTCAAATGGGGCATAGCACTTTCCATGTCCAAAGTAGCATGTTAGGGCTACATATATACCCACAGGAGCCTTGCCACTATCCCATTTGATCCATGCTACCTCCACTGAACTCCTATCAGCCATATTCAGTCTGAACCCGTGTCAGCATAGTGCAAAGTCACTGTGCACTGTACCAACAAAGCCCTATACTTGGATAGTTTGCACGGTCCAGTTGCAGTGAGCCAATTGTTTAAATATTGCCCCCCCCAGGCAGGTTGTGTGCAAACTGCCACAGACCGCACATGGCCAGCTCTTAATATGGGGGCTTATATTCCTTAGCCCAATGGAACTGGAAGTCCATGAAACAATGGCTCATGGGGGTAAGAAAGGCTTACCTATAACCTCAAGATACTGTTCTAATCTGTAACACCATGAAAGCAAACGTGTTTGGCATTGACTTACAGTATGTATGCTTGCTTGTTTGGACAGCAAAACACACATAGCATTACCATGTCAGCCAAATGCTTCATTCAATACAAACAGAAAAATATCACATAAGTGGATATGTAGGAGTCAAAGCAGATCAGTGCATTCAACTACAGGGTCTGTGCTATCAAAAGTGTATAATTACGCACCACCATAGGGCAGGTATCAGCTAAGTGTAATCCTAGTTTAATGTCATACTCTATCTTACTGTTTACATGTTTGATTATAGTACTAAATAGAGGAGACTCTTGCTTACAGTACCTTGCTAGTCCCAGAGAGAAGATAGCCATAAGACACAGGGACCAGTAAAACTGTCACTTTATTATCAATCAGCAGTATTTCCAAATAAACTCCTTACAAATGCAAATAAAGCGTAACCACCCAAATTTTTCCACAGGACTGTCAATACATAACCTGGACAAGGGGTTACGTGATCTTTTTTTTTTTAAAAAATTCATTTTTATTTAATATCAGATGTGTTTCACAGTTCGAGTTTACTGTTAGTACAATTCTATCATCTGACAGACAAACAGAAAAACAAAGATACATATAATTCTGTATCGATCTCAGTTTTCAGTTTCAAGGTATCTTAACCATCATCGATGTCTTCCCAAAGCATTTTATTTACATGTCTGGCTTAGCCTTTGGGAAGGTGTATCTCTAACACAAAACTCAGTAACATACAGGCACTAACTCATATCCTCTATTTATAATAACATAAACTGCATGGATGTGGTTTCATATCCTATTAGGAGGCATCAACCCACCCTCGTAGGTATTGATGCCAGGGGGCTCAGGTTTGTATAATGTTCTCACTTTGTAGTTTTAAGGTACTGGTAATCAATTCCATAGCTTCTAGTTGTGTCATCTTGGACAACCAGTCTTGCACTGTAGGTGGGAGTGGAGATAACCATCTTGAGGTCATGCACTTTAGAGCTGCAACCCTCATTATTTGGGCTAATTTGTTTAACCATCTGTTCCGAATATAGTAACGTCGAAAGGCCAACACTAGGTCTGTTCCCATAAAGGAGACTTGTAAGCCAGTGATATTTTGTAGCTGGGTATGTATGGCTCTCCAAAATGTCTGGATTTTAAGGCAAGCCCAAAATATATGTGTCTGTGTTCCTATGTCCCCGCATCCCCTCCATCACAGATCAGACTGGTGATGTCCAAAATGCTTAACATTAGTAGGGGGTGAGTAAGTATTGCAATGCAACTTTCCAGTAGAACTCTCACCAAGTAGGAGAGCTGGTTACTGGCCACCCTCTGGTCATTCGTCTGTCCCAGTTAGTATGAGATATGGAGATGGATAACTCTAATTCCAATTTTCATTTTACCCTATCCAATGCAGGTGGATTATTGCTAGCTAGTATTTTATATAGCTGTGAGAGGAGGTGGGTGTTTCCTTTGATTGTGATTGTAAAATAAAAAAAAATGTTCATGCTCTGGTCTATCTCTGTTCAGCAGTTGCATCTTATTTGATGATAACATGTAATGACATACCTGAAGGTATCTACTACATAATGATCTTTCCTGCAAAGATGGAATTTGTTTGTTAATTAGGCGAATGAAAGGCAATGTCCATTATCCATACATTGTGCAAAGGTGGTGAGCCGCCGAGCTACCTAAACCTTAAAGCCAGAGTCTGATCTTCGTGGGGTGAAGGAGGGTTCAAACCTAATCAGGGATAAAAGGCCTGGACCCTCTGGGGTATGGGTAAGTTTTCTCAAGCTCTCAAGAGAATGAGTAACCAAGGGGTTTACCAGTGAACCTTGTATACCCAATGGTATAGATTTAGTCGGTAGGGCCCAAAGTGCCCAGCCTTTAAGTGCTTCTTCTTTGAGAAGGTACCAGCCCAATTTCTCCCTGCATTTAGCCCAAGTGCATAATTGTGCTCCTCTGGCTTCCACAAAATATGGGTAGAAGTGCGGGATGGCCAAGCCACCTTTCTCCCAGGATGCTGTAGTATATTTCTGGCTAATCTAGGTCGCTTATTGTTCCAGATGAACCTCTGTGTCTCTTTTTGAAGGGTGGTCCAGAATTCTCTGGGGGGTTGTATTGGGAGGGTTTGAAAAAGGAAAAGAAGCCTGTGTAAGGCATTCATTTTCAGGGTTTATGTTCTACCATGCAGTGTCAAAGGTAATAACTGTCATCTGGCCATATCCACTTGGAGATTTTGGAATAATTTTAAGTAGTTGATTTTATAGAGCTGGGAAAGATAAGCGGATATGTTGATTCCTAGATAACGGATGGTATTTCTATGGGCCCATGCAAAGGGGAAGGTTGTTTTAAATTCCTGGGAAGGATCCCACTCAAAGTGAGGGCCTCAGACTTACTAAGGTTAATTTTATATCCCACCAATGTGCCATATTCTTCCAGCATTCAAATGAGAGTGGAACGGAAGTCTCTGGTTCCAAGATGAAGAATAAGGAGTCATCTGCATTTAACACAATTTTCTGAGCATAGCCCTCCACCTTCACCCTTTTTATTTGAGGCTGTGCTCTGATGATGATAGCTAAAGGTTCCAGGGATAGTGCAAAGAGCAGTGGTGAGAAGGGGCAGCCCTGTCTTGTCCCCCTCAAAAGGGGAAATCTATCTGAGAGGTGGCCGTTCACTTTGAGTCTTGCCTCTGGGGCATTATAGAGCACTCTGATAACTGCTAAAAATGTGTCTCCCAGACCGAATCCCCTCAGGGTCTCTTCTAAAAATATCCACTAGACCCTTTCAAAAGCCTTTTTGGCCTCCATACTGATGGCTAATTGAAAATGTTTTGTAGTCTTTTGGGCTGAGATTATGTTTAACAGATGACGTATATTGTCCTGTACGTAACGTCTTATGATAAAGCCCGTCTGATCGCAATGAACCAGAGCTCTTACCAGCCCCTGTAAATAGTCCGCCATGATCCCTTTGAAAATCTTTAAGTCCACTGGGAGCAAGGAAATAGACAGATAGGACTTGCAATCTTCCGGATCTTTGCCCGGTTTAAGAATGACTGAGATCTTGACCTGATTCCAAGATCTGGGTGCTGCCCCCTCCACTCATAGCAGCTCATTAAAAGTATTCTCCAGTGAGGGCAACAGAATGCCAATAAACTGTTTATAAAATTCTGCCACATAGACATCCATTCCCAGGGCCTTCCCATTTTTTAGTTGCTTAATTTTTTCAATGATCTCCTCTTTAGAGATAGGGGATTCTAGTCCTAATTTTTGTGCCTCTGTTACTTTAGGAAGCTGGATTTTTTTCTAGATATGAGAGGATTCTCTCTTGGTGGAGGGGACCTCTTTCTGCTTGATAAAGGACTTCAGAATATTACTGGAACTGTGTGGTAATGAGGGAGGGAGATGTGATTATGGAGTTGTTAACTGTTGTTTATAACTTCAAAACTGCCCGAGAAGACATCTCTTTACAAAGCTGCCAGGCTAACAGCTTCGCAGCTCTGTTGCCTTGTTCATAGTATTTTTGTTTGGAGTATCAAAGTTGGCCCTTTATGTGTCTGTCTAGGATTTTATTAAGTTTTAATTTTAGTCTATCCAGCTCTAGTTTGGTAGTTTGGTCAAAGGTCACTCGATAGACTGATTATAGCTGTGAGATTTTTTGCTGTAGATCACATCTTTCCTTTATTCTGGATTTTTTATACCACGAGGCATACCTAATGATAGCCTCCCATAGATAACAATTAAGAGCATCCCATCTAATTCCTGCCTCAGTATCTTCTGGTGGATTGGAAGCCAGAAATTCTTCCATGGTCTTCTGAATTGTCTTTGAAGTCATTATGCATCAAAAGACTGACATTTAGTCGCCATAGACACTCCAAAGGTCGGGGAGTTAGTTCTATATCTAGGAAAACTGGGGAGTGGTCTGACAAACAAATGTTTCCTACATCAGCTCTGTTGAGATATTGTAAAGTATTAGAGGACACCAGGAAGAAGTCAATTCTAGAGTACGTTTTGTATTTGGGGGAATAGTATGTGTAGACTCTTTGCTTTGGTCGGGTAAATCTCCAGTCGTCAACCAAAGACAGCTTGGAGCATAGTCTGGACAGAGCCCTACTGGCATGGGCTGGACCAGTAGATTTGAAACCAACCCTGTCTGGGTGAAGATCCAATACAGAGTTAAAATCCCCACCTATAATTATGAGACTATGTGGGTCTAGGACAGAGTCTGTGATCACTTTATTTAGAAAGTGAACCCTTTCCTGTTCTTCATTAGGGGCGCATATATTTAAGAAAGTACATTTTATTCCTCTATACTCACCTCAGAGTCTCACATATCTGCCCTCTGGGTCTGGGTCTACTTGTGAGACTGAAAGGGGAACAGCCCTCCTTATTAAAATGGCTACTCCCCTCCTGTTAGTTTGTTTTATTTATTTATTGAATTGTTTCACCAGGAAAGGTACACTGAGCAACTTAATGCTCATCTCATAGCAGATCCTGGGGGAAGGGGGAGTGGTTTGTTGTTGGTATTCAGCAGCATATACCTCTCCCACACAGCTTTGGTGCATTTTTTATGTTCTTCAGCTCTCAAGTGCATCTCCTGTAGGAATGCAATAGCAGCATGCTGCCATTGTAATTCTTGAATAATGCATGACCGCTTTACAGGGCTGTTAATGCCTCGCACATTCCAGGATATTATTTTTAAGTCACCCATAATAACTTCTTATCTATGGATAGGTCTTTCAGAGGATATCTAAACACCTGCATTATCAACCTAAACAATTGAAAATAAGAACAAGAAACCATAAACAGATCAAAACTATTTACAATCCACCATCTGCATAGCAGATTTTGCATTCTTTGGTACTGCAAGGTGTGTATATACCCTAATCCGCACCTCTGAATCTATTCTACGAGGTGGGGTAGGAGACTATATTTCCCCCCAAAGCGTACCCACAAAAATGTGGATTGTTCCGGCTGGGTTGTTAAGAGTCACCTAGTGAGTCAGTAATAGCCTTTGGCCAAGACCTGACTTGAAATGATGAGTGTTTTATTCCAATAGAGATGGGTGGACACTGCCCCGCAACCCCCCCCAACCAGGCAGAGGCCGATTCCCACGGGACAGGAGAAATCTCAGGAGAAAGACCATGAGTGTCAAGGTTGTGTGTAGAGTACCTCAAACTGAGAAGGCAACCCCACCCTGACCAATAAGCAGGGCTGTCCGACCCTCCCCACCAAGGGGCCACCCCCCCCCGCTGTGTCACCAGGCCACTGTCCCAAGAACACACATTGTACATAGTGGTTTACTTCATCAGTGTAGGATTTGAAGTCGGAGGAGGGGTGCCAGTCAGAGGGCCACTGTTCATAGGCTTTCTTGGGCTGTGCCAGAACTAAATGTTGTCATTACAGATCTTCATCGGTCTGGCCAAGCCAAGGTCTGGGGAGACGTCGCGAGGAACCTATCAGTACCCCAGCTCAGTGCCTTCCCTGCCTGCCTTTGTAGCCTAGCAAATTCAGCCCAAAATAGAAAGTCATAACTTTGAGGCAACACCTATTTGTGCTCCATGTTCAAGCAGCATCTCCTCATAGCCCACCCCCCGATGGTAATTTCGAGTGTGTCTATTTAAAACTTCAAGCCAGGAACCACGGGAAGAAGACCCAGCCCCCCATCACCAGGCCACCAGGCGAACCCCCATCAGCCCAGGCCACGGAGCCCCCCGGATGAAACAAACCCTCCTGGTCTCTTCTGCCCATCTTAGAGCTCCACACTGCCCAAAGGAAGGATAGGCGCCTGCCGGCCAGAAACCACACCCCCCCGTGTTTTACTTCCATCATACTCAGCATCACCATTTAATGTTGAATAAAATGGTTATCTATGCAGCCTGGAAACTTAGATCTTTTAACACAACCAAAATCAGCAGGGTCAGATCACATAGAGGGAGTAGGACTGTATGATTGAGATTGTTCTGTATAGAGTCCCAAACAGTTCTGAGCAAGTCTCAGTCAGATATCAACATAGAGGACCTCATATTCAAGCAGCAACAATAAAGTCACTTGGTGACAGCGTAACTCCCGACCTCTATTCCACCCCCACCCGTATTTCAAGGGTGGACACCAGGGTGGAATCTATGAAAAAGTCCTATTACCCTCTGAGGGGATTTCAAAGATAAAAGTTTACAAAGTACAATACTTTTCAAGTTCAGGTTGCCACTTCATCTTGGTGATATTCCATGCGAGGAGCAGTTTGTGTATTGATTCCCTGGAGGACCTCTTTAGAGAACACCCTGTCCCACACAGCATTGCTGTCCCCTGCTCTCGGTGCACATGTGTTTTTGTGACCCTTTACTTGCCAGCATTTTCCCACGAGGGTTCATTCTTTTGGCCCAGCGCCATCTTTTGGTTTGTGTACTCCATGCTTTCTGGACCAGCTTGCAGCTTCTTCTACCTCTGGAAACCTCTGCCATCCATCCGAGGTATTTACTTTAATTTTGGCTGGATATTCTAGCTGTGTCTGGTGGCCTGCTTGTCTGATTAGCTTTACTACATTGTATGCTTTCTGTCTATGAGCCAGGGTCTGGGGAGCATAGTCCTGGTCAAAAAATAGACAAACTTTGCCGAAATGGACTTGTTTTTTGGACCGTGCGGTATGGAGCAGTTCCTCCTTTACCCTGTAATCCATGAAGGCAATGATCACAGAGCTGGGTCGAGATTTAGGATCTTTTGGTTTGGCAATTAAGGATCTATGGGCACTGATGACATCTAAGTCTCTGTCTTTATCCAGGTTCAATATTTCTTTCAAAAAGCTGTCCATAAACTGGGTCATAGCTCCGGCTTCAGTACCCTCTATTAAACCATGTAGGCGCAAATTGTTTTGTCTATTCCAATTCTTGAGGTCTTCGAGTTGTTGTTGTAAAGCCTGTTTTCTTTTATGGAGATCCATTAGGGCAGCATTGTGGATATCAGAAATTGTTGTGTATTCCGACATTGTGTCTTCTAGGTGATCCGTTCTCTCTGTTGGGTCCACTAGACATTGTCTATCCTCCGTAGCTTTTTGCTCCAGCCTGCTTGATGTATTATTCATTTGTTGAAGAGTGCAACAGAGGGTTTTAGATGTAATAGTGAAGTCCTCTTCTGTGCTCATTGAAGTCATGGGAGTTTGTGCTATCAGGTCAGCGATCTCAGCGCGGAGCATGGCATGCGGCTGGGAGCCTTGATTGGGAAATTTCATCTTTGGGTGAGATCCACTCGAACCATCTTTGTGTTTGGGTTTTTCTGGCATAAGGAAGTCTTCAATGCAGTGATTTTTAGACCCGGTGCCAATTTATTTAAAACTGGATGTTGCTGGATAAGTATTAGTCGAGTCAGGAGCTCTGGAGTTAAGCTTCCATTTCTAGTTGACCAGAACCGGAAGTCGGGTTACATGATCTTTACTTACCTTAGTAGGGACAATAACTTTAACTTAGCAAACAGATTTACTAAAAAACTGACACTGCCTGTTTTACTGAATTGATGGCTCATCACAATGACTGTCTGCCTGTCTCGGCCCCTTGATCACACTGCCACAAGCTGAAACCTGATCTCAAATCATCTTGTGCTCCTCTGCGAAGTGATTCAGCATAGAAGTTATAAAATAAAGTTCTCTTTCAGCTGTGCTTCAAGACTGTTCAGAGTCTGATTTAAGACTTTTGCCTGGAGAATTACATAACAAAAATACATCATTGAAGACTTTAAGAAGCATGGGAGTACTACACCCCTGCCAACAAGGCACGGTTTAGATGAAAATGTGTAAAAAGAGGGCTTAGGTGTTCTTTAAGACAAAAACAAGCTGCCTGTACTGTTTACACTCCATGAATTGTAATTTGAGTTGGAGGGAGAATGCTACATGAGGAAAGGACCCTTTCTCTTCCCCTCCCCTCAGCATAGTGATTTCAGGTAGTGGAAGGATCTTGGTTTAACTCTGAAATTGTGCTTTGGATAGAGTCAGAAGTGCAGTTTCTTTCCCCAAGTGATAGAAATACGTCTGCTGGGCTCCGCCTATGCAGCCATAAAAAGGCAGGTTAGGGACAGGGCAATAATTTGCTAGAACATTCAAGTTCAAAGCTGGTTTCTGCAAGAGGGGTTGAACCAGTGCATTTTTCAATGCCACTGGAAAGACTCCCTCTGACAGGGAGCACCATATTACTCCTGCGAACACTGACTTTAGCCACCCCACTCAGATCACTAGTAGATGCGTGGGGCCTTGGTCAAGTTCACAAAATGTTGGCTGCAGCTACAAAATCACCTCTCAAACCTTATCCATCAAGACTGGCCAAAACTCCATCCAGTACTGTTGACTGCATTCATGAGATGACTGCACAACTCTGACGGGCAACAGCAGCCTGTCTGGAGATATCACAGCTCAAATAGAGGACACTCTCTCCAAAGAAAAAAATTGAACAAACTTTTCACACCTCACTGTTGATACTGCTGTAGCCAGCTGAAGACAGACTGGATGTAATAACCTGTCCACAGTATGGAAGAGCTGAGCCGGTCAATTTCTCTGAGTCACATTCTCACTGGATAGTAATACTGCCTTCTTATGTGAGATTGCCCTTTGCTGTTAATAGTGATGAATTCTCAAAGCCAGTTTGTCCACCTCAGCCCTATACTTTCTCAAGCAGTGCTCTAACCTCTAAACCCTGGTGTTCAACTCCCTGAGCTCCCCATCAAACCATGGGGATCTTAAATGTGAGACCCAGATTGATCAGTGCTATGGAATCAAAGGCCTCAACCACCACTCTGTTATAGGCAGTGACCATATTCTCTGATCCCATGTCACCTGCTGCTAAGATCTCTGAGATGTTCAGCACCAGCAATAGCCTTCTTAGCCAAGCACTCTTAGAGGGTGGTACTTAACCATTTCCATAGGTGGAGAATTAAATGAGGGGGCCCTGAAGGAGAACGTCAACATGGAATGATCTGATCAACTGACTGGATCTGTCTCAAGGTTATTAGCCTTGAGTCCCATTCAGGAAACCAAGTCCATGGCATGGCCACGTTGGTAAGTTGCATAAGTAACCACTTGTGCTAGGCACAGTGATTCAATCCACTGGAGGAAATGTCATCCAATGTGTGAGAGTTCATCATCAACTAGGCTTTGAAGTCACCCAGAATAAGCCATCTGGACAACACCAACACCATCTCAGCAATGACATTAGTGATTTCCTGTAGGAAATTCCTTCATGTCTCAGAAGCTGATACACCAAGAGAATCCTACAACCTTCACCTGGATCCCCACACACAGATGTGCATTCAGATTGTGAGGTTTCTCCCACTAGGTTCATGGTGAAGTTCAAGTTAGATCTAAAACAGATGGCCATCCTCCTATGATCACTGCATGGGCAGTGAACCAAGGAGAATCCAGCTGAAATGGCAGCCTCCAGCACAGTCCCAACATTGTCACTCAGCCAGGTCTTCGTGATGCAAGCCAAGTCAATAGAGGTACCTGAAATTACATCTGCATTAATGGCAGTCTTGTTCCTGATCAATCTAGCATTGCATAACACCACCTGAAGGGGATGGATTGAGGCAGCCAGCTCACTGGCTACATGCCCACTCAGGATCTCTGGGTATGGGAACTAGACACTTAAGGGCTGCTAGCCTGGTGTCCATTCAGTTTGGAACTTTGCACATAAAATAAAGTTAAAGCAGTTTATACTGAGTCATGGTATGTGTGCTTTTTTTTTTTTACTTTGTCAGTGGGGGAGGAGGATGGAGATCTTGGTCTAATTTTGTTGGGTGTTATGCAGAGCTAAACTATCAAATTTCAGAGAAGAGCATATGAATACACAAAACTGCCAGCAGATACAGGCCATATGGTCTATCAAGTCTGCTCAAGTGTGCAGTTAGCAATCCCTAATACTGCAAATGCCCCTCCCTCATCTCCCCCATCATGGTGACCCTCCTCCTGACTTTGCCCCATCCCCTTTTAAAACTGCCCACAACTTACAGGACACCAGTTCTTCGGGCAGTGCATTCCTCAAAGACACCACCCTATCCATGAAAAAGTGCCTCCTCATTTCTCTCCTGAATCTTCCTCCCTCCTATCTCAGACCATGCCCCTTCATGTCCCCCCCCAACTTAAAAATCAGCCTGTGTACCAGTCTTTTTTATACAATTCATGTATTTAAAAGTCTCAATCATATCTCCCCTCTCCCTCCTCTCCTCCAAGGAGTACATGTTAACCTCCTTCAGCTTCCTCTTGTAGGGCTTGTCTTCCAATCCCATGATCATCCATGTTGCTCTACGCTTGACCCCCTCCAGTAATTTAACATCTTTCTTCAAGTATGGGCATCAATACTGCATGCAGAACTCCAGGTGTGGCTTCACCAATGATCTGCACAGACATGATCACTTCCCTCCTCCTGGAGATGATTCCTCTAGCAAACACCCCAGCATCTTGTTGGCTTTAGCTGCTGCCTTCCTGCACTGTGCTGAGTGGTTCATTTGCCCCATTATTATCATCCCAAGATCCTTCTCCTCCTCAGTAGCAGCTATCTGTACCTTTCCCAACTGATAATGCCTCCTAGTGTTTCTTGCTCCCAAGTGCATGACTTGTACTTCTTAACACTGCCCCCAGCTGCCATGTGTCTGACCAGTCCTCAAGTTTTGTCAGATCATCCCGCAGCCCCTGCCACCCTACTGTATCATCCTCTACTGCACTGATCTTGGTGCCATCCACAAAAAAGACTAACCTTGTTCCTAATGCCATGTGAGATATTGGCTTTGAAAATGCCAAACAACACTGGGTCAAGTACCAAGCTCTGTGGCACCCCACTTGTTACAGCTTTCGGAGCTGAGAGTTCCCCTCCCACCACTATCCTCTGTTGCTTCCTTTGCAGCCAGTTCTGGATCCAATTCACAATCTTTTCCCCTGAACCTTGGTATCCCAACTTGCTAATCAGCCTCCTATGTGGTACTGAATCAAATGCCTTGCTGAAATCCAGATACAGGACATCCACTGCATGGTCCTTGTCCAGTTCCCTAGTCACTCAGTCATAACAGTCAACCAGGTTGGTCTGGCAGGATCTGCCAGAGACAAACCCATGTTGCTTCCTATCCTGGAGACCATTACCTTCTAGAAAGGTCATTAACTTCTCTTTAAGGATTGTCTCCTTAATGTCCCCACAATGGATGTGAGGCTTACTGGTCTATAGTTGCCTGGTTCATCCCTGGGTCGACTTTTGTGGGGGGGTACCATGTGAGCCATCCTCCAGTCCTGGGGTATGCACCCTGTTTCCAGAGAGGTATTGAACAAGTTTGCCAATGGCTTGGCCAGGACCTCCACTAATTCCTTCAGTATCCGGAGGTGTATGCCATCTGGGGCAATGTGAGGAAGTATTATTTCACAGAGAGGGTAGTGGATGCATGGAACAGCCTTCCTGAGGAGGTTGTGGGGTCTAAAACTGTGGGAGAATTCAAGAATGCATGGGACAGACATAAGGCAATTCTTGTGGGGGGTAGGAAGAAATAGGCTGTTGGTTAACTAGGATCTACGGCCTATCCTGTAGGTAGGGAAATGGGCAGACTAGATGGGCCAAGCGGTCCTTATCTGCCGTCAAAGTCTATGTTTCCATGTTTATCTGGTCTTGATGCCTTATCCACCCTCAGTGCCCTTAAACCTTCCAGTACCCTTGCCACTGTGATTTCCACATCCGTCAACCCCTCCACCCATGCCTACCCTCCCTATCCCCTGAGGCATTGATCCATCCTTTTCCTTAGTAAATGCAGAAGTCCTTTTCCCCATCCTTGATGTCCTGTGCCAACCTAAATTCTCTGGAAGCCTTGGCTGCATTACTTAATCTTGCTAGATTAATATACAGTATTTGCTAGCCAGTCCCCTCTGTTTAGCCTAGCTTGACCCTTTTGTTCCAATTAAAGTAGTACTGTTTGCTAGCCAGTTTCCCGCTTTCTAGCCCTCCAGACCCCATTTTTCTTTTCACTTAATTTCTCATCCTTTGTTTGCCCCCCTCCCCCAGCTATCCTTGGCTGGTGCCTGCCTGAGGTTTGAGACCCGTCCCCCATTTCAGTTAATCCTGTCCTGTAAATTAAGCCTTTGTTTAAGTGCTAATTTACAACCCTCCCACCGATTCTCCAAGTTTCTTAATTATCACCTCTGTCCCTTCTCCTCAGGCTTCCTGCCCACTCGGGCTAGCAACCGCTCCCAGCGGCTGTCTAAAATCTGACCTGCCTGCTGACATCTACGGTGAGATCAGGAACCTGCCTGCTGCCTCCCACACCCCGCTCTAGTAGCACAGCTAAAGACCAGAGCCAGCTCCATAGCCCTTTGCTCTTGCTGTATTCAAGATTTTTAGCCCTCCACCGCCACCCACTCCTGCTCCCACCCTTGTCCCCACCACTCATTAAATCCACCCAAACCACTCCCTCTACTGTGCACCTCCTCCCATTGGCCATCTAGCCCCACACAAATTTAAAGCAACAGTACACCTATTACAGTGCTGTACTGCCCTCCACCAGGACTACCTTCTAGCAGCAACGTATTGGGTCCTTAGCAGTCCCAATAGCCTCTTACCTCATCACTCTCTCCTCTCTCCATTCTTATGGCTGACCTCTCAGATTTCCTCCCAATGCTTTACTTTTTTCACCTACTCTATCATGGAAACATGAAGCTGGCACTGCCTATATTATGGGCCGCTTCCCTAACTGCTCCACTGGTACTGACTGACTTCTGTGCTTTGGTGCTGGCCCATGACCAACAATGCCTCTCCTTTCCCCCAACCCCTCTCCACTCTTCACTAAGGACAAGTCCTCCCTGGGTTACATCTCTCTTGTGTCCCTCACTACAATGGAATGCTGCCTCCTTGGACACTACCTGGCTAACTTCTCCTGGTCGCCACGTTTCCCCTCCTGCCCTTACATTTTCCTACTATCACTACTCTTCCTTGCTGGGGACATTGAGTGCAACCCTGGTCCAACAAACTCCCACATCATCCACTCCTCCAGCATCTGGACTAGTGCCCCTGGTTTTAAACTTGCACATATATTTGTCAGTGTCAGTGGCTCAGTAGGTAGCACACTTGCCTCTGAGGCCGGGAGATCAGAGGGCTGTGGGTTCAGTTCCCACATCTGGCACTTGGGTTAATATCCCAGTACTGACACTGTAGTACAGCATGAGAGGGGTGCTGCACTTCTGAGGTTCCGTCTTTCGGATGAGACGTTAAACCGAGGTCCCATCTGCCTGGATTGGTGGTAGTTCAGGTGGATGTTAAAGATCCCATGGCACTTATCGAAAAGAGTAGGGGAATTTCCGCGGTGTCCTGGCCAAATTTCCCTCATTCACTAAAAATACCACCAACAGCTTAATCTGGTTCAAGGTCAGTTGGCATTCATCTGTATCCCCCTCCCCTGGGTCGTGCCTGAAAATAGGCAGGATTTGTCTAGTGCACTTACCTGGTCAACAAAAGCTAAAATAAAAAATAAAATAAAAATATTGATATCTGCAGCCTTCCATCAAAATTCACTGATCTTGAGGCATGGACTGTGCTTCACAAGCCCCATATTCTGGGACTCACAGAAACATGGCTAAAGCCACACCATGCTGAAAACACCTTCCAACTACCTGGCTACTCCTACCTATGCCTCGACAGGCCAGGCAAGAAAAAAGGCAGTGGTGTGGCCGTGTTCTTTAGGGAACCCCTCTCAGCCAGAATCATCCTACACTCTGACCCTTCTCACCAAGTGAATGGCTACTCTCTGAACTGACCCTTTGATCCTGTAAAAAACTCTACATTGGCTGCTGCTACAACCCCAATATGGCCAGAACCATTGGACTCACCAGTTTCCTCCAGGGCCTGAGCTCTCTAATGCCTTATAGGGAATGTTTCCTTCTTGGCGACGTTAATCTAAACTGTCTGAGCTGCCACCAGCCTGACTATGTATCCCTGTTAAAGCAGCACAACCTGGTGCAGGTGATTACTCTCCCCACTGGACTTAATCCCCGTATGGCCACTTAGACCCTACTGGATTAGATCCTCATAAACAGGGAGGATCCAACATTGCACACTGGCACCATGGCTGACTCCATAAGCGATTATTCACTGACCTGTCTCCTCTGGTCTTCCAAACTAAAGCACCCCCCACCCAAATATCTATCTTTCAGAAATTTCAGCTGCCCAGACACCACAAATCTCTTTGAGGAGACCTGGTCCCTAGACTGGTATGTGCTTCTCTCTACTTCTGACGTAGTCACAGTGGTTTCCACATTTACCCAGACACTACTAACACTCCAGGACTGCTTTTCCCCCTATCACTACCAGAAGGGTTAGGGGCAGGAGCTTACATTGGGTCTCTGGAGATCTCCTTACCCTCATGAAGGCCAAAGACTGTGCCTGGACCATTTTCAAAGCAACACCCTCTCCTGCCCTCTGGGATCCATACAGGTGTCTGAGGAAGCAATGTAAACAACAGACAAAATCTCTGAAACAGACCCACTTCCACAATCTACAAAGGGCCAACCTTGGGGACCCTAGAAAATTCTGGGATTCAATTAGCTCCCTTCTAAACCCCCACTCCAGCAATGCTGCACCACATCTCAACTCCCAGGTCGGGCTGCTTACTGACCCTCACAATGTGGCCAGTGTCTTCAATTGTAAGTTCATCAGCCTATCTATGTACCTATATAAACTCTCAACTGTCCAGTCACTAAGCCCAGCCCCTATACCTGATCCACTGCCATCCTCCTCCAGCTCTGTCAATCACCAGCAAACTCCCCCTTTCTGTTTCAAAGCCCTCTTCATATGCAACATGGTTAAGCTACTCAAAAGTCTACCTAACCACGGATCCCCTGGAGCTGATGGCATACAGTACCTCCAGAATTCCTCAAGCTGATCTCTCCAACTATTGCCAAGCCACTCACCTTCATCTTTAACCTTGCCCTTTCCACCTCCTCCATGCCTGATCCATGGAAGATAGCCAAGGTAATCGCCATTCTCATATCCAGTGACCCCAAATCCACCAATAATTATTGTCTGATATCCATCCTCCCTCATCTTAGTAAATCACTCGAGAGAGCAGTACACAACCAACCTGCTGAGTACATAGGCAAATACAGCCTCCTATGTAACCAACAGCACGGTTTTCACAAAAACTATTCCACCGCCTCTGCCCTTGCCTTTCTGACTGACCACATCCTCTCCAACATGGATAATGGTAAAGCCACTGGGGCAGTTTTTGTCAACCTCTCTAAGGCTTTCAACATGGTTAACCATGCCCTCCTTACCTCCAAGCTTAGCCTCCTCAGCTGTTCTCAGAAAGTTACAAATTGATTCACCAACTACCTTACTGGCTGTTCACAATTCATCTGTATTGGCCAAACCTGCTCCCCAACACTGCCTGTTTCCATGGGGGTCCCTCAAGGCCCAATCCTGGGTCACCTCCTTTTCTCCTTATTCATCAACTCGCTTACCTCCGACTGCCTCAACTGCCACGCTTTCCTGTATGCAGATAACCTTGTCATCTGCCACAGTGTCAAATCCAAGGCCACAATCTCCGCAGTACTCTCACACAACTACGCTGCAGCCCACAGCTGGTTTTCAAAAAACCTCCTCTTAGTTAATGCCAAAAAAAACGAAATCCATGCTGTTCAGATCCTAGCCCTTTCTTGCTAAATCTAAAAACCACACCCCCTTATGCATTCTCTCCCCTGATGGCCCAGTCCTAGAGGATGCTGACACATACAAATACTTAGGAGAAATGCTTGACCCCTCTCTCACCTTCACTGAGCATGCAAATTCCCTAGTCAAAAGGTTCCATCAGAAGTTGGATGTTGCCTAAAGATTCAGGCAATACATTACCCCTGAAGCCAGACTAGCCACTGTCCAGGTAAATATCCTACCTATTCTAGACTACTGTTCTCCCATATATGCCAGGACCTCTGCTGCTGCCATGGTCAAACTCTCCGCTGCCTACAACAGTGCCTGTCACTTTGCTTTACTGGCCCCATTCTCCACTCACCACTGCACCCTCTATAATACCCTTGGATGGCTACTGCTGCAAAGTCACTTCAACCTAGCCCTCTGCTGCATGGTGGACAACGTCATCCACACAGGTTTAGAATCTCCCCAACCTCCCTCCTGAAAATCTGTACTCTTCACAGCAGCCTCCATTCAACTGGTACTCCCCCTCTAGCTGTTCCTAGGGTATCTACCAATAAGGGTAGCAGAGCTTGGTCTGCAGCTGCCCCCTTGCAGTGGAACAACCTGCTGGCAAAACTTTTCTCCATCAGCACTCACTCCAGTTTCAAGTCCCGCCTCAAAATATGGCTCCTGGCAAATTCCTCTTGCAACTGCTCCCAAGGATTACTCACTTAGCCCCACTGATCAACTCACTAGCCTACAACTATGACCTCCTGCCTTGTTTATATTGTATATTTACTGCATTTGTGATTCCACTGCCTTGTACATACTTATATACTGCGTGTATATATATATATATATATTTCCTACTGTATATTCTATGTACCACACGCTCACTGGACTTATGTATCTTACCTCCTACATGTGCTGATGACTGCTGTTTGTGTATCAAATATCTTCATGTGTCATATTGCAACCTTGTATTCGCTGTCTCACACTGGACCCATGTACCATACCTGTACATTGTGCTTACTACTGCTGTATCTGTATCTAATCTTTTGCATGTGTATTATTGCTACCTTGTATTCACTGCCACTCTGCACAATGTGATATGGCCCAGGTCATGCCTGAAAATGGTCCCTGGGATCAGTGCACTTACCCGGATATCAAAGTCATAAGTAAATAAATAAATAAAATTAAATTGCTGTAGTCACCTCACTAGATTTCTTCAGGCACTCCTTTCTATCCTCTCCATGCCTGGATCTCTTGACTCTCTTGAAGGCTGCCCTTTGTGCCCTCACCTTTTTCAACACCTCTCTGCTTAACCAACTAGACTTCTTGGTCCTAGCGTTTTTGCATTGTTTCTTGATATAGGATCTAACAGCCTCTGCAAGCCCTAGCTTGATGACTTCTCATTTCTGGCCAGCATCCATGTGCAGGTAGATTGGGGCTGGCTGCCTGTCCACTATTTCCCCCATTCTCTCAAAGTCAGTTTGACTGTAGTGCAACACATCGGTCCCTGTTTCTGCAGCCTTCTTACCCATGCTGAGTGAGAACCACACTGTGTGGTGGTCACTCCCTGCCAGCACTCCTCCATCCTAAGCTCTCTGACTAACTCCCCATTACACACTTTCAAGGTCCAGAGTGTTGCCCAACCTGGTTGGCTCATTTACTATCTGTACCAAGAAGTTGTCCTGAAAAGCCACAAGGAGGACTTGCTCCCTTGTGCTTGAGGTGGTTGGGGTGCTCCAATCCACCCCTGACAGATTGAAGTCCTCCACAATCATGGTGTTACCCTTCCCATTGACCCTCCTGATCTGTTCTGCTAGTTCTCTGTCCAAATCCTTTGCCTGAGATGGTGGACTATATACCACCACCATCCTAAGGGCCTGTTTCTTGAATCCTAGAATTGTATCCATAGTGCCTCTTTTCTACCCTCCTCCCCGTTCTCCCTGGCACACCTTACTCCCTCTCTCACATCGACTGTCACCCTTTCCCTTTTTCCCTATCACTGGGGTATATTCTGCACCCCATGATCACCAGATCCCAGTTCTGGTATTGGGTGGCCCATGTTTTGGTGATGGCAGCTATGTCCATCTCCCCCTCTGACATGAGAGCCTGCAGCTTGGATGTTTTGTTTCCCAAGCTCCTTGCACTCAATTGGACTACCGTCAAAAATCTGCCCTTCCCACCCTTCATCTTTGAACACTATTGTTATCAATACTGTCTGTACCCTTTCTTATTCCATCCCTACTTGTATGGGGGGTAAGCCCACTTGGCTTCCCTACCTGGAGACCTTGTTTGAATTCCACCTAACTGCCTCCCTCCACACATAGTTTAAATCAACTCTAGCTGCTCTATATTCCCCTAGTCTCCATTTTAATATCTCCAAGCCCTCCTTGCTCAAGTGTAACCTCTCCTGGCATACAGGGGCTGCTATCCAAAATTCTTGCCAATCCTCCTACTAGCCCATACCCTTTGGTCTGACACCAGGCTCCCAACCAAGTGTTGAATGCCTTTATCCTCAGTTTACTCACAGGACTTGCTCTGGGTACTTGGAAGGAGGCTAACAATTATAGGCCAGTCAGCCTGACATTGGTGGTGGGAAAGTTAATGGAATCACTGCTGCAGGAAAGGATTGTAGATTATCTTAAATCCAGTGGGTTACAAGATGCGAGACAGCATGGTTTTACAGGTGGAGGTCACATCAAATAAATCTGATAGGGTTCTTTGACTGGGTGACAAGGGATTTAGATCAGGGTGAAGCAGTGGATGTGGTCTGCCTAGATTTCAGTAAGACTTTCAACACCATTCCACATAGGACACTAGTAAGCAAGCTGAGTAGCTTAGGAGTGGATCACATGGAGGAATGGAGTGCGACCAGTGGAGTGCCTCAAGGGTCAGTAATGGGGCCGGTCCTCTTTATTGTCTCTATGAGTGACATTGCAGTATATCTGAAAGGGAAACTCTGCCTACTTGCAGATGACAACAAAGTATGTAATAGAGTAGACACTCTGTGTGTGTGTGTGTGTGTGTGGAAAGAATGAGCAGAGACCTGAGAAAACTAGAGGAGTAGTCAATGGTATGGCACCTGGGCTTTGATGTACAGAAGTGAAAGATAATTCACTTAGGGCACAGAAACCTGGGATGGAGTACAAAATGGGAAGAGTGGTATTGAAGACCACCAAGCAGGAAACAGACCTGGGGTAATCATGTTAAATAATCTAAAAGGTGGCCAGGCAGTGCAACAAGGCAGTAGGGAAGGGTAGTGGGATGCTGGGGGTACATAGGGAGGGGTGTCACCTGCAGAAAGAGGGAGGAGGTGTTGCCTCTGTAAAGCTCACTGATAAGACCCCACTTAGAGTACTGTGTCCAGTTCTGGAGATCAGATTTCCAGAAAGACATAGGCAGAGTGGAGATAGTCCAGAGGAGGGCATCTAAAATGGTGCTGGGTCTATATCAAAAACCATATGAGGAGGCACTAAAGGACATTAATATTTACACCCTGAAATAGAGGAGGGGTGGGGGGGATATGACAGAGAGCTTTAAATACCTCATGGGGTTAAATATGGCACAGAAGGGAAGAATGATGGGACATGCTATGAAGTTGCAGGGGGGTAGATTCTGTAGAGATGTGAAGAAGTACTTCCTGGGGAAGCCTTCCAGTGGAGGTGGTGGGTGTGACAACAGTGGCAGGGTTCAAGAATGTATGGGATGAGCACAAAGGAATCATAGTGGAAAGGAATGGGGGAGGGTGAAAGACCTGGAGATTGGACATGGTCTGTGGTAATAGTATAGGTAAGGAGAGATGAGCAGACTGAATGGACCAAGTGCTGCTTATCTGCTGTAAAATTGTATGTTTCTTAGTGCACAGATTTTAAATGACACATCCTCATGCTTAACTTGCTATTCTATTTTTCATTTATGACAGGACATGAGAACCTTCCTTCACATGAGAGCACAGCTACAGGATGACAGCACATTTCTTCAACTAATAATCTGATCAACTGGTGTGGACAACAACTTTTTGCAGAAACAATAGTTACTATTGTAATCTCATTTTCCTTTCTGGTCCCTCCCCATACAATTCATTATCTGAGGGATAGTTGTAGCAAATAAATTTGGACAGGGAGGTTACCTGATTATCCTCTGCCGATGCTCATGAAACTCTGGATATTCCTGAAACAGATCCACATGAAGGGTGACCAATGGTTGCATTTTGTTTCATTCAGAACAGCAAATGATACAGATGAAAAGACCATTTCCAACATGCTTAACTTTTTTATTGACATTAAAGGCAGCTGTTGAATAGATATGTTGTTTAAGAGTAAGTCATTTCTACCTTCCAGAGAGGTACTGCATCATTACCAAGTTTAAGTGTTGAATTTATTTACTTGTATTTATTTATTTATTGAAAAGTTTCACCAGGAAAGATACACTAACCAACAGGATGCTATTCTTACAGTACATCCTGGGGGAAGGGTACTGGGATACATAACATGATATATGCAGTTTTACAAGTATGATGAACATCCATGAATATCACAGTACAGCGGGACAAGTAATGGGATACATGGCATTTTGCATACACTTTACAAGATTTTTGAGGAACACCAAAGAATATAACCACACAGAGAACTTATCCAGGGTGCTTAATACATCACAGAACTGAAACATACATTACATAACAACATTATAAACTTGTAATGGGAGGTGGGTTTAGGGAAAAGAGGAAAAACAAAGGGTTGGAGGGGGGGGGAGATAAGTGCAGGGAAGTGCTGTAGAGTGCTGTGGGGGGTTGGTTGAGCTCATACTTGGGGGTATATAGTTACCAAGCTCAAGCTCACATTTAGGAATTATCGGCAATTGCAATTTGGGACAAGGAAATCTGAAAGCAAGAATGAGAGGGAACCAGCAGAGGATGAGTTCCAGATATGTGGAGAGAGCTGATTCCAAAGTTTGGGTAAGCTGTGTGAGAAAGTCAGTTGTCCAGAGGTGGTACTTCTGCAAGGTAGGGGCAGGAGCCATGTTTCCACCAACCTTAGGGAATAGTGGGAGGGGGGTGGACAGGTGGGATGAAATGTAGGGGATTAATGATTCATACTGTTGTTTAATAGGAAAAATAACTGGAGGAAATCAATCCCTGAGCACTGAATTTTTTAATTGTTTTTAAATATCTAATAATCCCTTTACATGGTCTTTGATCTAATACCGTTGATGTACTAAAATCTATATACATTCTGATAAATGGAGAAGCTGTACAACCTTCAGCATGTAACTAATATTTACAGATGAGAACATTTGCAGAGCTGTTTGAGTTGACAAATTGCATTTGTTTCAAGCTGTGATATATTTTAAAGGCCCAACACAGACATCGTACACAGATGTTATGGTACACTTGCTGTTGAAGCCACTCAGATCCCCTTGTCAGGTTTTATAATTAGTTGCAGTAGATACAGCAGGTTCACTCCTACCTACTATACGTTACATGATCAGGAAATTCATTCTTTGTACTATACCCTTGTGTAATCCTTCACTTACAAAATGGGACACTGCTTATCATCTATTCTGTTAAACATGTTCTGTTACTGTGTTTGTTTACTTTAAACTGTAGGTAACTACAGTATTGTAGCTCAATTACTTTTCCAAGTGGAATACCCATGTGAGCAACATGCTGTACTGTACATTAGAAAGCAATGCCCCGATATTGAAAAATGCACCTGGCAATGGTGCAAGTGGTTGTTCCATGCAACTGAATTTCGCCGGAGTAACAAAGGCATATATTCAAAAGAGATGAACAATCGTGCATCTCTTCTGAATATATCAAAATATGCAGGCGGTGCAAATGCAATGCACCGTCGCATCCTCCAGACAGGTCTGAATACCTGGAATGGGAATACACCAGCACATCTGGAGATGCACAAGGTGCAATTTCGAGATATTTAGACCTGAACATGCAAATGGCATCAATATGCATGTAAGGCACAAGTGGGACCGTTTTCATGCCTTTATGTCCCCATTTGCATGTGTTGTGCAGGGCTGGCCCAGTGGAATGTGCTGGAACCCCTACAACAGTATGCCTGGTATTGTAGTGGTACCCCCCTCCCAGCCCAGTATCCCAACTGTAGTAATAATGAAACTATCCCTGTCCCTTTTAGTATAATGATCCCCTCTCCCAGCCCAGCATCCCATTCATTGTAAATAATAGAATATCCCTGTCCCTGGTAGTCTTGTGGTCCCCCCTCCCCACCTGGTACCCCAATCATAGAAAATAAAAGATCCCATCATACATGGCAGTCTAGTGGTACCCCCCCACACCCACACATGACTCCCATCCAATTCCATCCCCCACCCAAGTCATCGGCAGGCAGCAAGCCCACCTGCTCACTTCCTTGGCTGCCCACTGAATGACAGCTTACAGTAACAGCTGCAAGCTCATTGGTCCACACTGTCAACCAAGGTTCCATGTCAAAAAGGCAAATGAAGAACGGCGACCCATCAGAAGGGTGCTAAACCCCCAGGGCAATGACATTGAGGAAAGTGTTTTCATGTGGGAGGCTTTGCCCCTCGCCCCCTTTGTGGGGGCTTTGCCCCCACCCCCTTACTATAGATTCCTACTCCGGGGACCTCGGGAAGGGGCAAACTTGGGTTGCCCAAATTTGCCGATGCCGTTGTTCCATTGAGTCGCTGTTATTCAGTCAACCTTTTGACATGTTATCATCGACCAATGGGCTTGCAGTGTGTACTGTGATAGTCATAAACAACTTTGTGAATGAATGACTTCATTCATAAAGTTGTGAATGACAATTACAGTACACACTGCAGGTCCATTGGTCAATGGTGTGGACCAATGAGCTTGCAGGTGCTACTATGAACTGTCATTCGGCGGGCAGCCGCAGCAGTGAGTGGTTGGGTTTGCTGTCTGCCAATGATCTAGGGGAGAGTGGGGTGGGATGGGGTCCTGTGTGGGTGAGAGGTGGAGGGGTACCACTAGAGTACCAGGGCTCTGTATATTGAACTGTACTGGGATCAGACTTGGTGCATGGGAAGGGTACTCACCCAGGGGCTGGGGCTGCTGTGTTGTGCCTTGCAATACAGAAGCCCATCTCTGGGTGGCTACCAGTTGGGCCTGTTTTTTACATTCATAACTTTGTACCCATGTATGCAGTACATTTCCAAGATGTGCCAGCAGATGTCCCGCACATCTCGGTTGAATATCAAGATGGGCCGCTCATGCATGGGCACGCTCCTGGAGATGCACCGCATACATTATAGATGTGCTTAGGCACATCTGGAGTTGAGTGGCACATCTCCAGGGTTTGACTATAGCCCTGGGGCACAATTAAGGAGATGCACCAGGTGCAACTGTTCTGAATATCTTGGCCTAAATGTTAATATTGATCCAAGTTCCGTCTCATCAAGCAACATCATGACAATAAGCACTACCACTCTTTTGTTTTCTAGAAGTTTAGGGGATATTAATAAACATGTTCAATCAACTTTTTAAATGTGTGTGTGGTCTAATAGACTCTAACAAGAAACGTGCCTTCCTATGAGGACAGATAATATGTACAGAAAGCATCCCCTGCACATATTGTACTGTCCATTATAAACCCTGTCCCAGCATTATCTGCTAAATGCTATGTGATTATAGGTCAGGCCACCATGTATAGCTTACTCATATTGTACTGTCCATTATACTGTAAACCCCATCTCAGCAACATTTGATAAGCGCTGTGTGATTATGGGTCAGGCCACCATGCAGCCCATGCGCACATTGTACTGTCCATTATAAACTCTGTCCCAGCATCATCTGCTAAACACTGAGAGATAATAAGTCAGACCACCATGTATCCCCTGCACACACTGTACTGTCCATTATAAACTCTGTCTCAGCATCATCTGATAAATGCAGTGTGATTATGGGTAAGGCCAGGATGTAGCCCATGCGCACATTGTACTGTCCATTATAAACCCTGTCTCAGCATCATCTGCTAAATGCTGTGAGATTATGGGTCTGGCTACCATGTCTCCTATGCACACATTATACTGTCAATTATAACCCTGTCTCAGCACCATCTGCTAAAAGCTGTGTGATTATGGGTCAAGCCACCATGTATTCCATGCACACATTGTACTGTCATTATAAACCCTGTCTCAGAATCATCTGTTAAATGCTGTGTGATTATGGCTCAGGCCACCAAGTGTCCCATGCACAGATTGCACTCTCCATTGTAAACCCTGTCTCAGCATCATCTGCTAAACGCTGTGTGATTATGGGTCAGGCAACCATGTGTACCATGCACAGATTGCACTCTTCATTATTAACCCTGTCTCAGCATCATCTGCTAAACACTGTGTGATTATGGGTCAGAAAACCATGTATCCCATGCACACATTGTACTGTGCATTATAAATCCTGTCTCAGCATGATCTGCTAAACACTGTGTGATTACTGGTCAGGCCACCATATATCCCCTGCATACACTGTGCTGTCCATTCTAAACCCTGTCTCAGCATCATCTGCTAAACGATGTGTGATTATTGGTCAGACGACCATGAATCCTGTGCGCACATTGCACTGTTCATTATAAACCCTGTCTCTGCATCATCTGCTAAATGCTGTGTCATTATGGGTCAGGCCACCATGTATCCCATGCACACAATGTACTGTCCATTATAAACCCTGTCTCAGCATCATCTGCTAAATGCTGTATGATTATGGGTCAGGCTACCTTGTATCCCATGCACACACTGCACTGTCCATTATAAACTCTGTCTCAGTGTACCCCCCATACAAATAGGGGTTCCCAAAAGTCTCCCTTGGGTGTGCCTAAATGCCCACTGCCAGGCTGGTGTTTTGTGTCATTGCAGGTTTAAGATGGAAGACTGTGAGTGTGCTGTTGGTCTCCATGTCTGCCCCTTTAAGAACTGCTTATATGGCAGGAATACTTAACCTCTGCCATGGTTGAGTAGTTTCAGGCTCAAGACCCGCGCAGGCTTCAGGCAATCCACCCTAGTTTGCCATCACTGACTGTGCAAAAGGGGATCTGCTGGGCTGTGTGCTCAATGTACTGATTATCTGTCTAGAAGTAATGATATTGTAGTTTGACTAACCTGCTTACTTCCTCAGCATGGACATTTTGTATTGCTCCACCATTTTGTTTCTGGACTGTTAATGTGGACCAATTGGTACTGCTGGGGGCTCTAAAATGAAGCATGCTCCTAGATGTCTTGTGAAAGTAAAATTCTGTAGGAATTGTAGTTTTCACCCCTTGGCGCCCAAATGGACCTGGAAGGGGAGCTAACTCTGTGACAGACAGGTGGATTAACAAATTGAACCTTTTGGATCATGGGGAAAGCCCTGAGGTGCCAGCAGCAGTCAGTAGAGAGTTAGAGTTAAGAGATTAAACAGCTCGAGAGAGTCGGGCTGCTGTTCCTGCCTAGCAGCGCGGGAAATCGGTGGGGAGATCGAGTTGGGCCTACCTGCCATGGTCTTTGGCAGAAAGGGAGACTTGCTGAACAGTAGATCGGACTTCATCCAAAAGAGTTGTATCAGCGACCCAATATCTGTTTTGTGACAGAGACATCCTCGTTGGTGTGGACCGAAGATTTTGCTTCAGTGTGATCGGCCTACCTGATGGGGGAAACACACCGCAGAGCATTGGTTTGCTCAAGGTCACTACTATCATAATGGGACAGTAATCCAAACTGTGGTAAATGCTTTTGCCTACTATAAATGTGCTGAGAGTGACAAGTGGGTCGTGATCTGGTTCCACACTGTGTTGAATGTGTTATGCTCGCTGGAGGCTGCATCCAGCAGTTAAAATGGACTGCATCCAAAATTCTCTCCTCGGGTGGGCCCCTACCATCCTGGCCTCGTCATCTGCTCCCATTGCAGAGAAGTCATCAATGAGAGACCCGCCTGGAGATTCGGATCCCTGATCAACACCACTGACCAGGAACAAGCACCTCAATGCATTGTGTGGGCCCTGCTTCTCCTGGCCATCCAGTTATTCATCCTGCAGTCTCCATTTCATCCATCCTGCCTTCAAACTTGGGTAGCATGAGAAAAATTAGGGTAGCTCCCACCACCACAGCTAACAATCATAGTGTTTCATCTGATTTAATTGTTGATTTTCATAGACTGAGCCCTCTGGCTTTGGATTACAAATAAAAGGGTTACAGTACATGCATGTTTCTTTCCTTCACAGGGCCTCGACTAGCTGCAACGCCTGCCTTCCCCGGGCAACACCTTGGCTAGCCAACATTTGCAAGTGAGTACCCAGAGAGTGTGTGACTGTGTTTGCAGGACTCTTATGTGTATGTCTAATAACCTGCCAGCACCTAAATCAACCTTGATTGCTAGATTACATCCCCCTTGTTCACTATCACCCAGAATAAATCAGATCTGAATATTTTTGCAGTTAACCTGGTTGCCCTCTGCTTTTGTGATAACAGGTATTGTGTTACTGCTGTTTACTGGTTGCAGGTCTGGTTTTCAGGGGGCTCCCAGGGCCATACAGCTGATCTCACCCTGGTGGTTGCAAAGCGAGGTTCACTGTGCATTACAAAAGTGTGTTGCTGTGGAGTAATTGCAGACCTAGAGAGGCCACTAGGGGTGAAGAGGGGGGTATCAGTGTCCTGGAGGGCTGTACCTTAGGCAGTCATGTTGCCATCAACCCTGTCTTCTGGGTGGAGGCACCCTTTCCGTGAGCTCAGGCCCCTCAATCTGTAGACAACTGTGCATGCAGGGTTAGTGACCCTTGGGGTAGCACCACCTAGGGGTTACTTTATTTATTTATTTAACAGACTTTAGGATTACAACCTTTGAGTCAGGGCAGGGACTTATTTGCAAAGGCTCCGCATCAGAAAAACAAACATAAACACTTAACACATATAGACATAGAATGGCAGTTAAAGGTTACAGTTTTTTTAGTTATACAATATTGCAGAATCAAGATCATCTATAGTTTGCATTGAATGCATTACCGAGAGCTGTATTTTGCAGTTTTCAAGAGAACAATAAGTTTACTGATAGAGGGAGGGAGTAACAGGTTTGATATTTACAGCGAAGTAGAGAATTAGATAGATACCTTGTGAGTGCAGCCAAAGGAGGCATTGTTAATAGATAATGTTTGGTAGTCCTGTCGGTAGGAGCTCAGTGGCGGGGTGGTCCCGTAAGATGATAGATAGATGACCCAGCACTAGCTGGTACATTGGCAGCGTGGTGAAGTAAGAATGTGCTCTTTGAGGGCTGACTTGAAAGGTCCTAATTTGGAGATGGAGGAGATGTCAGAGGGGAGTTCATTGTACCAGGCTGGGGCCCTGTGTGGGAATGACCTTTGGGCTAAGGAGGTTCTAACCCTCGGGATGGACCACACCTGTTGGTTGGCAGTGGCATGGGAGGATAGGAGAGAGGTAGAAACCCCCAAGGGGGTAAGCTCCAGGTGTATTTTCTTTGTGAGGAGACATGTTTGATAAAATAGCCTTTCATCCAGGGTAAAGAGATTACATCAGTTACATCAGCATCATCTGCTAAATGCTGTCTGATTATGGGTAAGGCCATCATGTATCCCATGTACACATTGTACTGTCCATTATAAACCTTGTCTCAGCAGCATCTGCTAAATGCTGTGAGATTATTGGTTAGGCCATCATGTATCCCATGCACGCACTGTACTGTCTATTATAAACCCTGTCTCTGAATCATCTGCTAGACACTTTGTGATTATGGGTCAGGCCACCATGTATTATTAGCTAGTAAATGCCCAGAAGTTGGCTCAGTGTACATCACTCCATCACTTGCCACGGCCACTGTGGAGAACCTAGAAATATTTGAGCAATAAGGCATGGCAGGGTTTGCATCGTGGTTCGATAACAGCACATCCCCCGGTGTGTTATGAGGCACAAGGCATCAATTAGTGTATTTAGCCACCTAAGAAGTGCCATTATCTCACCACAAGGTGCACCCTGGAATATATTATTGCGATTATAAAATGGGTTCATGATTTATTTTGGGGGGGGGGATAAAACATGCACAAAAATTAAATAATGTTAAATATTTAAATGATTTTTTTAAGTTTGTCCACCACAACAAATTAGCCCCAGCAAATCCCAAAATAGGCATGCCTTCTCAAGTTTCAAATATTATGCAAAGCAAAATACATTGTTTTTTCTAATTAGCCCTTATCCCCCTGTTTTCCCCTAGTCCTCTACAGCTTATCTGTTTCCTCACCTTTCGTCCATATTCTTGATATTGTTTCCTTCCTGTTCCCCACTCCGTTTCTTGTTTGTCTTTCCCATGCTCAGTAGATGGAATATTTACTATGGATTGAAGACAGACATCTAAATCTCTGCTCTGTTCTACTGGCAGAATGTTCACCCTCCACAACCACACAACAGAAGGCCTCAAATAAAACCAGGCATTCTGTTTATCTATAGCAGGTTAAACAGCAGAGATTCCCTGGTAAGCAGGTGAATGTTGGAAGGGAATTTTTAATGATCAGCAAAGAAACACCAGAAAGTAAAATGGTAAGAACAGCACTTCATTTTATTTTTATTTAGTACGTTTTGGCGCCACCTACCACTGTTACCTCGGCTCGGTCATGGACACCTCAGCTACCACTCCCACATTAGTTGTGACTCCCCCAATACCCCCTGGCTTGCTCCCCAGGGTGAGTTGCGATACCCAGCCCCGTGAGGTGCCGCAATCGATGGGACAGGTCAGGAAGCCGACCTGGGCGCTAATAGCAGCTGAGGGGTAAGCGTCATCTAGGCAGGTAGGTGGCTATTTTCAAGAGATGCCCCAGTGGCGGGGACATGCAATGACATCCAGTGTCCACCCTACCCCTCAATATGCAGGTGCCAGTTGCTTCGTGGTTCCCCCCCGCCTCAGCCAGGGGTCCCTCGAACGCTGGACACTCACCCCTCCCTCCCCCCCGGAGAAGGACAGCAGTCCATGGGATGCTCAATCCTTCTCCCCAGCCATCCCTCCAGCCCCCGGGTCTGTTCCCAAACATGGGTCACTGGTGCCTCAAGCGGAAATCCAACCATTGCGCCGACAGGCTGGCATCAACACTTCATTTTTTAATTACTGTATGTATGTATATATGTTATGTATGTGTAAGAGGATTAGTAGGGCCTAGGTGAAGGTTTTTGGTGAGTAAAGTTGACAGCCATGTTTGTGACGGCAATCAAAGATGTGTGGCTAGTGTTAATTATATTTTGAAGAGACTGTTGGATCTTTATCCAGAGCTGTTGTGCTTAGATAACAGGACAGGTAAAGGTGGCCATCAGCCAATCAGGTTTCACCAGTTTTTTAAACCCCTTTGATAATTTAAAATGTTTTAACATGTTTAAACAACGATCACTTAAAACAAAACAGATGTTATAATAGGTATAAGGCCTATAACGTCAGACCTTTCTCCATGAATAATGTTTACTCGGAGGATTACAGCCCTCAGCTTTGCTTCAGGAGTTAGTTTCTCCCAGCAGGATTTATGCTCCTAGAAAGGCCACCAAACTCAGCCCTTGTTACTTAAGTATTTGAAAAATGTGGGAAGTAAGATTCCATCCACACTGCCAGCTTCCAAAAACAAACATCAAGGAAGAGAATGAGGTTGAAATGTTAAAAAACACAAGAGAAGCTTTTTTTTCCTAACAGGATGGGGAGGGGGGGTTGAACAGGCTGCCTGGGGCTGTACCAGTGACACATGGCATACAGCATATTAAGTCCTGACTAGGGACAATATTGTGTGACTGGTTATGAAACTGTTAGGATTGTATGGAAACAGATAAAATGCATCACCAGTGCATGTAATCCAAAATACTCCACTCGCTGTATGCACTAAAGGTTATTCATTAATGCACACCTATCTTTAAAGTTTTAAAAATAGATAGAGCCCTATATATAAAAATCATAATAGTCAGTTTAAGAGACCTAATGGTCTTATATACAGGACAATAATGATCAAATGTTACAGGAGTTTTTTTTATTTTCAGAAAATATTAACCCTTACTTCCCTGAGAGCGTTTCACATTGGCTGCAACCTCAGCTCTGGAATACCCACCAGAGATCAGTTCATGATGCTCCCTCTGTCAGTGCTTTCAAGACAGGACTGACAACCAGGATCTTCAGACAGGCCCATTAGTATAGCTTAGTTCTTGTTATTCTATTTATTGTGGCTGTTGTGATCTTTGATCAATTTATTATGTTGTCTTACTCATGCTCAAGCAACATATTTTTGTAGCTTGGAATAGCAGGTTTTGGAGGTGAGGTCATGTTGTGGCCAATGGTGCCACTGCTTTTTTGGGCTGGGATCTGTGGCACAAATTAAATAGCATGCTGTCTATGTCCACAGTTGAAAAGCATGCCACCAACGTGAAACAATTTCTCTGCTGCAATGAGGGAGCAACCCGTCATTGCATGGTGTGCCTTGCCTGATGTAACGTTTCAAAAAACATGACTGCAGCTGTTGCCGTACACCTCTTACAGTGCCACCTGAAAGCCAATGTTGGGGGTGCCCAATCCCCCTGTTGGCATGCCCCTTCCCCAGTTCATTTGCCAATGGGGAAGCCCAATCCCCCTTCGGCATGATGTCCCCCTCTTTTATTTTGACTGCCGAGGGGGTATCCAATCCCTACCGGCATCATGCATCCCCCAAACATGGACATGTTTTGTGTGCCGACAGAGGGTCCAGTCCCCATCAGCTTCAGTCCCCCTCACAAAGAAACACAGGTGGTACATAGGGAGCCCACTCCAGTGTGCCAAGACACACCAGTAAAAAAATAAAACCTTCCTGCAAAGTTGTTTTCATTTTTTTGAAAGCTGTAAAACAGAAAATGGTCCCTCATATTTTTTTATGGTGCCCCTCGCCTCCCCCAACCCTCACCCACAATCTGCACACCCACCTCCCCACCCTCCTCACCCCATACTTACCTCTGGAGCCCAGCGTTATGATCTTTGGTGGAGTGGGAACACGTCTGCACTCTTCAAAGCAGACAATAAACTGAAGAAATGCCGGTAAGCTGTATAATGACATCAATGGTGGGGTTTCAGCTTAGGTGGATATCTCAGCCATTTTTGTGATTTTTGGCACCAAATTTTCAACATGGGGTTCTTGAGACCCCACCTCATGAATTCAGTCACTATCATGTTGTTATTCAGTCCCGAAAGGTGATTTCATGGTCACTGTTTGGAATCACCTTCTGGGACTGATTCATGAAACGACAGTGTCACTGTTCATGAGGTAGTCTCCCAAAAAGCCTATGTTGCAAATTTGGTGAAACAATTCCCCAAAATTACTGTGTTACAAGTATGCATTGAGCAGTTCCCACGCACACTCGTAAGTTTGAGAATTTTTAATATTTTCACTCCAGATTTTCAACATTGCCATTTTTCTATACCTCCACATGAACAGTACCATTGTTGTTTTTCACATCTGGCCCAAAATGTGTTTTCGCACATGTGGCACACAATGGCGTGGCTGCAGTGCAAAACCAACATTTAGAACACACTAAGAAAATCACAGTACCACCGTTCATGAGCGGAGCTCCCAAAATGCCTATGATGGAAATAGGGTGTAAAAATCACCAAAATAATTGCATTACAGGTGTGCGTTGCACAGTTTCTATGTATGCTTGTGACTTCACCAGTTTTGTTATAGTTTCACTCCAGACTTTCAACATTACCATTTTTTACACCTCCTCATGAACAGTACAGCTGTCATTTTTCACATCCTGTTCAAAATGTGTTTTCGCACCTGTAATGAAAAATGGCACAGTCATTGTACAAAATCACCTTTCGGCTAATGAGCTGATAGTGTCACTGTACATGCAGTGGGGTCACAAAAAGCCCATTTTGAAAACCTGGAGTGAAAATACCAAGAAATGCCAAAGACATTAGGGTTTCTGACCATAATACCCTGCCCTGTGTGACTTGGGATTGTCGACAGTACAGCTCATGCCATTCCACCCCCACCCCCACCCTGCAGTTAGTGACAGGCATTGAGTTGTGCCTTGGGCTATTTGGCCCCAAAGTTCACCCCATTCTCCTATACTGCACACATTTCAGCATATTTCCTTCTAGAATGGGGTGAATGTAAAGCCTGAACACCCCAAGGCACACCTCAACACTTGTCAGTGTCTTCAGGGTAGGGTGAGGTGAGGTGAAATGGCATGAGCGTTATGACAGATAAGCCAAAGGCATACCCCAATGCTTGTCAGTCTCTGCAGAGTGGGGTGGGGTTGATGTCGGTTCCATACTTCACTGCTGTTCCTATTACATCTCTCTATCTCCTGCCCTACCAGAGCAAATGCCAGCAAGACAACATTTGGCATTGACAAATGCTTGTATTGATCTACAGTAGATCCACATTCATAGTAAACTACCTCATAGAAAACAAAGTACCCTGAACAGTGACTTAAGACATATGTTTGCCTGTATATTCGGTGTGACAGTCACCTCTATAATTTGCATAACATTCTTTTTCTGTATGGATTCCTGAAAAAACTGCTTCTGTGAGTCAAGCTACTTGCAAATGGATAGCCTGAAAATGCTCAGCTGCACCGGGCATAGATGATGACTCCAACTGCACAGTGATTAGTCCTCAGAGTACTTAGTCGGAAAACCATTAGAAAAACTTTTAATAACAATAACCTGACTCCTGCCAGGAAGCAATTTTAATAGCACTGTAGGGTAAGCCAGCCACCTTAACTTGTTTACCCAATGGAATACTAACTGCAGAATTGGTCAAAATTGAATAAATATTTTTATTATCCACCGAAATTTAGTAGTAGCTGTGATTTATTCACCTCCCCAAACAAAATTAAAAACTATAGACGGGGTTTTACAAAAAATAGGGGGTTGTATAAAAGATAAAACTATTGTATTAATGGGGGACTTCAATTGTGGTTGGGCAAATGATAGAGGAAAACAATTAAAAGAAATTGCAACTGAGATGGGACTTATTCAATTGATTAACTCACCTACAAGGTATGTAAATACTACAAGAAATGGATCAATATTAGATTTAATTTTTGTTTCTCAAACTCTTCAAGTAAAAGGTCAGGGAATTTTATCCCCTCATTTTAGTGATCATAATCCTGTTTGGACTGTCCTTATTATACATCCTACGGGGGGATCTGGAGAGTATTTGAAGCAAACTTGGTCCCGTGATATGTGACACTTTTCAGAGTCTCAATTTTTGGAGAGTATTAGATTAGAAAGATGGGAGAGGTGTTTATTAATACCAGAGTTGAATCTCAGTATTGAATATTTCACCAATACTTTTCAAAAAATTTGTAACTTTCATGCCCCCATAATAACCAAAAAACATTGTGACTTGCCAAGATTTCCATGGATAACAGAAAAATTGCAAAAAATGATTAGAGTTAAAAATAGAATCTGGAGGAAAGCTAAAAAGACAAAAAAAAGTTGTGATTGGGACTTATTTAAAATTAAAAGAAATGAGTGTCAAAAATTAACAAAAAGGGCAAAAATACTTTACTATTGTAGTAAATTAAATCACAATATGAATCCTGAAAGATTTTGGACCACTATAAAAAACTTGTCAAATCCTGGAGGGCAAAATGGACAAATAAAATTAAAATTGAGAACAAACGAAAATATAATAGAGGATCCAGGGGAGGTATCAAATATTTTGAATGGTTATTTTGTTGATTTACCTAATTTAGGACTAATAGGAGACACACCAATAGTAACCAACATCAGGTGTGAAGAATATTATCCAAATCAACACCCCCCCTTTAGAATTAAACAACTAACATTACGGGAAGTTACTAAGGAATTATCAAGAATAAATCCATATAAATCTGCAGGACTGGATAATTTAGAAGGACTTTTTTTTAAAATAGCTGCCCCATACATAGCACATACGATTTTAGCTATATTCAACTGGAGCTTACAGGAAGGACATTTTCCTACTCTATGGAAAACAGGGAAGACAGTACCTATCTACAAAACTGGAGATGAAACATCTCCTAATAATTATCGTCCTATTACAATCTTGCCTGTTTTATCCAAATGTTTAGAAAGATTGGTAAATCAACAAATGGGAGTTTATCTGGAAAAATATGATTTATTAACAAAATATCAATCAGGTTTTAGGAAGGGTTTTTCAATTATGTCGGCTTTGGTCGAATTTAATGATCTGATATGTACATCCCTGAATAAAGGTAAGGATACAGCAGCGATATACATCGATTTGTCAAAAGCATTTGACTTGGTGATCCACTCCATCTTATCTGAGAGGTTGGTCTGTTTGTGTTTCTCTGGGGATCCACTAGCATGGTTTATGTCATATTTGACAGACCGATTCCAAAAAGTACAGTCACAGAACCATCTCTCATACTCTAGGATAGTTAAAAGGGGAGTTCCACAGGGGTCCATTTTGGGACCCTTGTTATTTTTGATATTTAATAAAGATTTACCATCAGTGATCCGGCATACAGATATAAGAATGTATGCAGATAATACAGTTTTGGTGGCCTCTGGTAATAGTTTGGTGGATCTCCAGAGAAACCTACAGGCTGACTTCACCTCTGGTAATAGTTTGGTGGATCTCCAGAGAAACCTACAGGCTGACTTCACTAGGGTACAGGAGTGGTTCACCAAGTCACAATTAATAATGAATGTAAATAAGACAAAATTAATGTGTTTCGGTATTAGACAACAGGGATTCTCGGATGTACAAATCACATCATTGAATCAAACCTTACTAGAACAAGTCTCAAATTATTGTTATTTAGGAGTTAATATTGATTCTTTATTAACTTTTAAGAGTCATATAGACTCTGTTATTACAAAAACACATAACAAATTGGGATCACTGAAGAGAACAACTAAGTGCTTAAAATTGCAAGATAGGAAACTGATTGCAGAACAGCTCATACTCCCAGTAATTAAATATGGAGAGGTTATTTATAGGACCGCAACTAAACAACTTTTAACTAAATTAGATAAACTACAGCATAGGGTGGTAAGATATGTCTTATGTTGTAGTTTTAGGACTCATCATTGTGATCTGTTGACAAAGATAAATTGGTTACCTCTTGACTTAGAATATAGGTATAGCTGGTCCTCATTTATATATAAATATAGGACAATTCATTTGACTCATAATATAGCTAAAATATTGGCATATAAAGATTCTGCCCTTAGGAAACACTCAGTTAGGGCTTTGTATCAAAATAGAATAGATCCAGATAAGCGTAAGAACAAATTTGGGGATAGAAGATTAGCTTCACAAGCATCAGTATGTTGGAATATACTCCCTCCTTTACTGTGACTAGAGAAAATAGAAAAAAAATTTCTTAAGGGGTTAAAGGAATATTACATGTATTCATGTGTATGTGTTTGATATTTTTTTTTTATTTGCCTATTGTTTGTAAATTTGTGATTTTGTATTTTGTATTGATTGTTTGTAATTGGTGTGATTATGTGAAACTTGGAAAACTTGCACAGGACTGTCTTGAAAACTGGATTGTATTATCCAAATGACATGTATTATTCCTGTATAAAAATAAAATGTTTACTACTACTACTACTACTGAATGAAGATTTATTATAATTTACATAGAAACATAGAAATTGACTGCAGAAAAGGTCCACTAGGCCCATCCAGTCTGCCTGTATACCATACCCGTAATGCGGAAACTGACCCTACTGGGTCATCGGCATTAGCTTCTCCTTCCCACCTCTATGGTTCCCTCATGCCTATCCTGTGCAGGTTTGAATCCCCAGCTGTGCTCACTCCCAACACCTCCTGGGGTAGGCTATTCCATGTATCCACCACCCTCACCATGAAAAAACACATCTTCACATTTCTCCTTATCCTGCCCCTCTCTATTCTCATATTGTGCCCCTTCATTCTTGTACCGCTTCTATACTTAAAGATGTTGTCCATTTGCACCTTATTTATGGCCTTAAAATATGTGAAAGTTTCTATCATATCTCCCCATTCCCTCCTCTCTTCCAGTGTATACATATTGAGGTCTTTAAATCTCTCCTCATATGTCTTTTGGTGCATGCCCTGCACCATTTTAGTTGCCCTTCTTTGAATCACCTCTACCCTGTCTACGTCCTTACTAAGATGCAGTCTCCAGAACTGTACATAGTATTTCAGATGAGGCCTCATCAGTGTTTTGTATAGTGGCAGCACTACCTCCCTTCTTCTGTTAGTTATACCCCTTCATGCACACCCCAACATGCCACTGACCCTCCATACAGCCTTTTTACTCTGCTTGGTCACCGTTAGGTCATCTGGGATGATAATCCCCAAATCCTTTCTTCCCTGGTGACCATCAGCTACTCCCCACATCCTGTAGCTCTCTGCAGGGTTTCTGTGCCCCAAGTGCATGATTTTGCATTTCTTCACATTGAACCTCAGTTGCCACACTTCAGACAGTTTTTCCAGCTTTCCCAGGTCCCTCCTTTTTTTTCTCCACCTCATCTGGAGTGTCTACCCTGTTAGAGATCTTGGTGTCATTTGCAAATAGGCAAACCATCCCTTCCCTTCCAGTTCTTCTGCAATGTCACTAATGAACACAATAAAAATAATTGGCCCAAGAACTGATCCTTGAGGTACCTCACTCGTCACTCCTTTTTCCTCAAATTGGATACCATTTACCACCACCCTCTGCTTCCTGTCACCCAACCAGTTTCTAACCCACCCTCAGGCTACCCAACAGTCTTTTATGTGGAACGGTGTTGGAGGCCTTGATGAAATCGAGGTAGGTAACATCCACCGCTCCCCACTTATCCACCTCCTTGGTCACCCAGTCAAAAAAATCTAGCAGATGTGATGGACATGACCTTCCTGCTATGAATACATGCTGCCTCAGATACTGTGCTCTGCTGGAGTTAAAACCCTTGCGCCAACCTTCCACCACATTATTTGTTCTAGCAAGTCCACCATGCATTCCAGCATAGCAATTCCACAGTTCTATTGGAAATTTTGGTCTTCTGGACCTACCATGCGGTCTACCGAACCATGTATCCTCATAGTAATCAAAGGTTGGCTGCAGTAGTTCTTCATTATCAGCATAGAAATCCATGTCTTTCATTTCTTCAAACTTGCATATGACATCCTCAGGTGGCACAAATGCCAACAATAGCAGCATTCTCAAATTCAGTGTGAACTCGGGGTCCACACAGTACTGCTTCTCTACTTCTGGCCATTTATGAATTTTTCACCATACAGACTGGGCAAAATGAAAAAAGCACCCTCTTAACTGTGTTTCAGGGAAAACCATTAGAAATGCAGTACTAGTAGCCTTTTCAAAATCCATTATGGCATAGGAGGGAGTATTAACCACCAGTTTTTTTTATTTCTTCAAATACTCGATCATATGCAGTTGTGGTATGAGAGCTCATTAAAACAAATGCAGATGGTATAACAGCATCTGACTGCACTGAATGCACAGTGTACAGCTGATTGAACAAAGCAGGACATGATTTAAAAGTGCTATCTAACATCCAACCGCTACTGTCGCACAACACACGCAAGTTACTTTCAGTTGCAAACATAATTATCCTCTCAGGTTCAGAGCCACTGTTGTACACTGAAAAGCATTCACCAGAGCGTAATAGTGTGAATTCATCAGGTATTACTAAGTCTTCTACAGAGGATGGTGTAGTGGAACACCTCCTTTTCTGCTGTCTTATGCACTGCACAGTGCACTTAATAAGGCTTATTTCAGGTAGCCTGCCACTGACAGCTTCTGGTGCACTGGCCGTACATCCCACAACAACCTGTGATGCTGTCTGTATTGTAGTCTGGGTATGAGAGCGTATGTCAGCCATCACCTGGCGAACCCCTGCATCACTGGCATCTGCTACATGATTGTGTTCACTAATAGCAGCAACAACACTATCATCACAAGTATGCAACCTTGCAAAACACTTGTGTTTATGGTATTCTGCATTTCTCCAGTACACTTTTTCCCCTCTTTCCTTATCTTTCCAAAACAGGAAGCCAGAAAACAACACCAGCGGCTTGCCTTTCTGGCTGGTAACATATTCAAATGACATGCTGCAGCATCTTTAGCTCAGAAGTCACAATCGGAACACCGCAGAAAAAATGCGGAACTGAAACACAGTATTTAAGAAGATTCTGACCAATCGTGGAATGGGGGAGTGATAGCGTGATCGTGACTGACAGTGCGGGTCTTAAACCAGTCAGACAGCAGACAAAGACAGGGGTAAGTGAAAACAGAAAAAAAGTATTGACACCGGGGTGGTGCATGTTTTCGCTATATTGACAGCAGTGTTTAACTGTAGTGTCGCTATACATGCAGTCACTAAAATGCAGTCACTATTTTAAATGGTACAATTTTGTTTTCACTATTTTAACATAGAACCCTTCTCCTGTGCAGAGACAATAAACCCATTTTCCTTAACCTATTCTCATATTCCAGATTTGCAAACCGTCTAATGCAGGGTTGGGGGTAATCAGTTAATACAGTAAAGCAATATGAGCACGGTAAAAATCGCACAGTAAAATGAGCATAAACAAATACAGCTAAAGGGCAAGTAAAGGGCTGGACATGAGAACACTGTACCTGTAGCTGTATTCGGTCTCCTGCATTAAAGGGGCCACAGGTTGACCCCTGGAGGGCCACATGCTCTAAGTCCGCAGGTTGTCCACCACTGCACTAATGGATTTGGTAGCTTATTCATTCATTCATTCATTCATTCATTTTAAAATGAAAGCCTATGAGCAAAAATAAACAAATAAAAAAAATGCCCATTTTCACAGGCAACTATGGTCAAGGTACAAGTAACAAGGGGACAGTGAAACAGGTACAAATAATAAGTATGAACAGGAAGTGGATAAATCCTAATGAAAGTTATAAGTATCAGTTTTAATTATAAAACTCCTTAAAGGCAGCATGGGTTCACAGCGGGAAGGTCATGTCAGACGAATCTAATAGATTTCTTTGACTGGGTGACCAAAGTAGTAGACCAGGGAGGGGCTGTGGACATAGCCTACCTAGACTTTAGCAAGGCATTTGACACAGTCCCACACAAAAGATTAATAGTCAAATTAACCAGCCTGGGAGTGGGACCCAGGGTGGTAGCCTGGGTAAAACATTGGCTGGACAACAGGACACAGAAGGTAATTGTAAATGGAGTCCATTCTGAAGAAAGGGGGGTTACTAGTGGGGTACTGCAGGGTTCAGTATTGGGTCCAGTCCTTTTTAATGTCTTCGTCAGTGACATTGCAGAGGGACTAGAAGGAAAAGTATGCCTTTTTGCAGATGACACAAAATCTGCAACAGGGTTGATACACAAGGAGGCGTGGAAAGGATGAAAAGGGACTTGGCAAGGTTGGAGGAATGGTCAGAAGTATGGCAGCTAGGATTCAATGCAAAGAAGTGCAAAATAATGCACCTGGGAAACAAGAACCCAGGAGAAGAATACACAATGGGTGGGGAGGTAGTAACAACAACAAAAAAGGAAAGGGACCTGGGGGTAATCATATCAGATGACCTTAAGGTTAGCAAGCAATGTGAGAAGGCAGTAGGGAGAGCTGGGTGTATACTGCGATATATAGGGAGAGGCATCAGCAGCAGAAAACAGGAAGTTGTTATCCCTCTGTGCAGACAGTTGGTGAGACCCCATCTGGAGCACTGTGTCCAGTTCTGGAGACCCCATCTCTGCAAGGACATAGACAGGATAGAGGCAGTCCAGAGGAGGGCAACTAAAATGGTGCAAGGTCTGCAAGAGAAGCCGTATGAGGAGAGACTAAAGGAGCTTAATATGTATACCCTTGAGGAAAGGAGAGAGAGGTGGGACATGATAGAAACTTTTAAGTACCTCAGTGGAATCAACAAAGTCCAAGAGGGTAGCATTTTTCAGAAAAAGAGACTTGCAGAACAAGGGACAATTTAAAGATAGAAGGAGGGCAGTTCAGGGCAATGTGAGAGTATTATTTCACAGAGAGGGTAGTGGATGCATGGAACAGCCTTCCTGAGGAGGTTGTGGGGTCTAAAACTGTGGGAGAATTCAAGAATGCATGGGACAGACATAAGGCAATTCTTGTGGGGGGTAGGAAGAAATAGACTGTTGGTTAACTAGGATCTGCGGCCTATCCTGTAGGTAGGGAAATGGGCAGACTAGATGGGCCTAGCGGTCCTTATCTGCCGTCAAAGTCTATGTTTCTATGTAATGTCCCTATTCCTTAATATATCCAAAAATTCTTTACTCTGTATTCTTTCAATTTTTGTTCTTTATCCTGCATTCAGATCTCTCCAGAACTGTGAAGAGCTATCAGTGTGTAGTCTTAAGTATGTATTATAAAGTGCCAAGTTTGTTTCCTTTGATTTGTGTTTCATGTTGCTGATTCTGTTATTGACAAGCTAGTCTATTTTCCTGAAAACTTCATTATGCTGTTTTTTTTATTCTCAAGATCTTGTGTGATTATAACATTCATTTTTACAACTAGTTTGGTTTGACGGGGTATCAAGACGGTAATACTATTCTAGGATTTGATTGTCCTGACCCGATACTGTGCATTTTGACAGACTGAATGTCATGCCCCATTCATCTGCCCACTTACCCAGTAAGCTTAAATCACTTTATAGTAAGTTCTGTTGTTCTAATGTACCCATGACATCACCAGCATTGCTATCATCTACTAAAGTATTGTTTCCCATGTTAGAAATACTGATTTTAAAAAGTATCAGGCCCAGGACTGATCCCTGAAGTACTCCATTTGTGTTCTTTCTAATAACCATGGTGATATCCAGTTTATCATATGGCAGTCAATATTAAAATCTCCCCATTTATTCTGCTCCCCAAACCTGATAAAAGTCCGGAACTAGTAACTAGTTATAGACCGATGTCACTTTTAAATCAAGATGTTAAAATTTTATCTAAGCTTTTAGCTGACCAACTCGTCAAAGTGCTCCCATTCCTGATTGGGCCAGAACAAGTTGGTTTCATGAAAGGAAGATCCTCAATTGACCATCTTCGTACATTGTCCCACGTCTTCTTGGCCACCAGAGATTCCAACTTTCCAGCGGCTTTGGTATCCTTTGATGCCGAAAAGGCCTTCGACAGGGTCAACTGGAAATATTTATTACATACGTAAAGGTTTTCAGTTTTCCCCATGAGTTTCAGAACTGGATTGGATCCCTATATAAAGCTCCCACTGCCCTCATTGCTAGAAATGGCATAATATCAGATAAGTTTCCTTTATACTCTGGTACGAAACAAGGATGTCCTCTATCCCTGCTCCTTTTCAATTTATATTTAGAACCTTTAATACACAGATTGACTAATTCTCATGAAGTTCAAGGTATCATGGTTCAAAACCAATTAATAAAAGTCTCCGCTTATGCAGATGATCTACTTCTTCAACTTTCTCATCCACTGGACTCTATTCCTCCAATGCTTAATATTTTGGAAGAATTTGGTAGATTTTCTAACTATAAATTAAATATAGAGATGTTCCCCTTAATTCCAAAACCTCAAAATCTGTTATCGTAGACCTTGGACTTGCATGGAAATCTGACTCCTTGCGCTATTTAGGCATTTTTCTTACAAGGAACTTAGCACGTGCTCAACAACTTAATATCGACTCCCTGGTCCAAGTAATTAGCCGAGATCTGAAATGATGGTCTCTTTTACCCATTTCTCTCTGGGGTAGAATTAATCTAATAAAAATGAATGTGTTTCCACTGCTCTTCTACTCCCTCAATCTCCTGAATATCTGGCTTTCTTTAACATGGTTCAGTAAAATCCATGGTCTTTTTACCAACTTTATCTGGTCGGGCAAGAAACCAAGATTAGCTTTCCGTAAGCTGGCCACTTCTAAGTTAAAGAGTGGGCTTCGGCTACCTCATATTGGTCTTTACTATTGGGCAAGTCATGCTAATAAATATTTGAGATAGCTGAGCCCTGAGCAAGATCTCTTCTCCTATTATCCAATTTGGCTATGTATAGAAATGTCTCTGATCAGGCAGCAAGGTCTGTCTCCTTCTACTCTACTGTTCACAAAGCTATAGTCCCTGCCCACTTCACTAAAGACTTATCCAATTGGTATCTCTGTCACAGTGGACATGCAGTTGTGCTCATTTCTAAAATATAGGCATACCATCGATCTTTCTCAAAACTTGAAACAGAATCCTAATTTCAAGATAGATGGTAAACCTCTTCCTGGTGACTGGTTCCCCCAGTTGGGAAATTGCCAACTTTCCTATTTTCTATCAGCAACAGGACAATGGCTTTCATCCCCAGATATATTGCACAAAGCTGATATCCCAAACTCTTGGATTTTTCAGGTTTTTCAATTAAGGCATTTGTTGATAAATGTTATAGGAATTACTCCACCGCAGCCTCTGAGATTATCCTTCATTACAGATTTAACCCCTCCTGGCAGGCCACCCTCATGCTGTGTCTAATTTATATAGCTCCCTATTTGACTGGATTTGTCCTGACAGCTTTGGTCCCTCTACTTATTGGTCCCCCTTTTTTCCTGGAAAAACCTTTACTTGGTCTCTACTATGGCAAAATTGTCATAAATTTCTTTCTCAAGATAGACTCAGACTTATGCAATTCAACATACTACACAGCCTCTATTATTCACCTCAAAAATTTAATAAAATGAAACTCACAATGTCCTCCTCATGTACTCGTTGTCAACAGGAGGAAGGCAATCTTCTCCACATTTTCTGGTCTTGCCCAAAAATATATCCTCTGTGGGGCTCGATTAAAGATAAAGTGGATCCTCTCTTGGGTTTGACTGATTTATTCTCTCCTGATATATGTGTATTAGGGGACTTTTCCTCGATATCTGTTACTGCCCGTAACTATCATATGGCCATGGTTTCTGCCTCTGTCAAAAAGCTTGTATTAAAGCACTGGAAAGATAACTTAGATATTTCCTATATGGAATGGTTACAGGAATTCCTGGCTAGTTTGAGAACTGAAGGATCCATTGCTAGTCTTCTTAACAGAAACAAAAAAATTCAATAAACTCTGGGACCCTTTGCAATCACTGTATTCTCTATAATCTACCTTTTGTGGAACACCCTGTTATGCAAAGCAGGTTAATTTTCTAGTACTTTGTGCGGGTTGTTTAGGGGAAGGGGGAATTGGGTATAAGGGGAGTGGGGGAGGAGGTTTGGGAGCGGATAGGTCATAGTATTTTGTGTTTTTGTACTATTACATCTAATCAACATGTATATGATCTATTCCCTGTAACTGAAAACTTTAATAAACTTTAAATTGGAAAAAAAAAATCTCCCTATGTATTTAGTAGTTTATCATTGGGGATGACACTGGTTGCTTTGCTGAAATCAAGAAAAACTTTAGCCATGTTTCCTATATCAAGGGATTTACTTTAATTTCTCAGAAAAGTATATTAAGTTTTTATTGCAAGATCTTCCCTTTAGAAAACCAGCTTGGTGTTCATTGTAAATTCCATTTTCAAGGTAATGTTTATCCAACATCTCTTTAACATGTGATTCCATTATTTTCCCAGTCATGTTTATATTGATCATTTGCATATAATTTTTAGAGTAACATTTTTTTCCCTTCCTTTATTTCCCATTCACCCAAGCAGCTCCCCTTCTGACAGTAACCCTCAACTCTTTCTGTCACCAACACAGGCCTCACTCCAACTTCTTGCTTACATCATTGGGTGAGTGGCTGACACAGGCAGTGGAGCATAGCCTGCAGCGTTCCATCCAGTATTCTGGGCCTCTGGGGGGGGGGCCTTCTTGGTTTCTTCACCATAGTCACAAAGGTCAGGAAGGCGTACAATGGCATGGGCATATAGCGTGAAGATGCATACAAACTCGAGCATCTGCCCCATGACCCTCTAGGAAGTGATCACTGATGCTATGATACCCACCCTTCACTGGGTCAGGCAAGTAGCAGATTGCTGTGTATCTCCTCTCTGAAGGAGGTGAGCTGTCTGTGGGTGCTCAGTCCTCCTTCCCCCAGCCTACACCCAGTGTGGTGGATGGTGTAGCACTCAGTGCCTCAGTCCACCACACCACTGGGCTAGCTAGGGTCATGTTTATCACCTTTCTAATTCATGAGCTCTACCTCTGTTGTTCTACAGTCCAAGGAAACCACACCTGTTCTTAATAATTTGCCATGCATAAATCGAACAATTCCCACAGTTATTTCTTTTAAAAATGATGGAGCTACTTGATCAGGGCCTGCTGATTTAGATATATGGAATGCTGCAAGGCTATCCTGTACATCCAGTACCTGAATTACAGTATGTTCATGGTCCTGTTCAGTAGTTAATGTTCATATTTATGTAGTATTAATAGTCTTCTTTTGGAAAAACAAACAAAAAAAAGTGTTTATTGAATATTTCTGCCATCTCTGTCTTATCTGTGACACTTTTGTTATCTACTCTCATATCATCTTAGATGATTGGATACTGCTGAAAGAATAAGCTATTTGCCAACAGTGATGTCATGTTCCAGCCTGAGACATAATTGGTGCAGGGATCACTGTAACTTGGGTGCAACGACACGATGCAGGTCTTGTCTCTTTGTGGTGGAGGTTCAACAATCCTAACAAAGAAAGCTGTGTACATCATATAAGGAACCATTTCTTAGCTGTTATGTGTGTGTTTTGTGGTAATTAATGCTGCGTACATAAGAATCCTATGGAGAAGTTTTTGTATTACACCTCATATGGTTTATAAAACTTTTATTTTTATGTTGTCTTGCATGTGCAGCGCAAGCAAAATTTTGTGACAACTTGCTGGAGTAGCAGGTTGTGTAGGTGTGGCCACGTTGTGGTCAATGGCACCACTGCTTTTTTGGGCTAGTCTCTGTGGCACCAATGAATGAGCACGCTGTCTATGACAGTAGTTCAGAAGCGTGCCATCAACTTGAAAGAATTTCACCACTGCAATGAGAGAGCATCCCTTCATTGCAGGGTGTGCCTTACCTGCTGAAATATTTCAATAAACATGGCAGCGGCTGCCGCTGTCCACCTCTCACAGTCCCACAAAAGCCAACATCGGGGGTGCCCAATCCCCCTGTCAGCATGCCCCTTCCCCAGTTCATTTGCCAATGGGGGGAGCCCAATCCCTGTCGGCATAAGGTTCCCCTTTGTTTTGTCTGCAAAGGGAGTACCCAATCCCCCTTGGCATCATGCCCCCCCAAACACAGATATGCTTTCTTTGCCAATCGGTGCCCAATTCCCATTGGCTTTTGTCCCCTTTCCCCAAAAAATACACGGGACACACTGGGAGCCCACCCCATGTGCGAAAATGTCATTGTCACACCCTGAAAGAAAAAAACCTTCCCGCAACATTCAGTTTTTTTTTTACCATGTAAAACAGAAAATGGCCCCTTGCAGTCATAACGGCCCCCTCTCCCAACCCACAACCACCCTCTGCGCACCCCACCTCCCTGCACCCCCTCACCCCATACTTACCTCTGGAGCCCAGCGCAACAATCTTTGGTCAAGCGGGAACACATCTTCACTCTTCAAAGCTGACCTCAAATTGAAGAAAATCATGGTAAGCTGTATAATGGCATCAATGGGGAAGTCAACTTAGATGGATATCTCGGCCATTTTTGTGACTTTTGGCTCCAAATGTTCAACATGGGGTTCTTGGGACCCAACCTCATTAACTTAGTCACTGTCATTTCATTATTCGGTCCTGAAAGTTGATTTTGTGGTCAGTGCATGGAATCACCTTTCGGGACCAATTAACAAAATGACACTGTCACTGCTCAAGAGGTGGGCTGTCAAAAAGCCTATGTTGCAAATTTAGTGAAAAAATTCCAAAAAAGGACTGTGTTACAAGCGTGCATTATGCAGTTTCCACTCTTGCTCATAAGTTTGAGAATTTTGTATATTTTCACTCCAGATTTTCAACATTGCCAGCTTTTCACAACTCCTTATGAACAGTACAGCTGTCATTTTTCACATCTTGCCCAAAATGTGTTTTCACACATCTGGTGTACAATGGTGCAGTCGCTGTGGGAAATCAACATTCAGGACAGATTAAAAAAATCACAGTGATACTGTTCATGAGTGGAGGTCCCAAAAATGACTATGTTGAAAATTTGGTGAAACAATTCCACAAAATGACTGTGTTACGAGTGTGCTTTGTGCAGTTTCCAAGCACATTAGTAAGTTCGAGAATTTTTTATATTTTCATTCCAAATTTTCAACATTGCCATGTCTTCACATCTCCTTATGAATGGTACAGCTGTCATTTTTCACATCCTGCCTGAAATGTGTTTTTGCACATCTGATGCAGAATGGCATGGTCACTGTGGGAAATCAATGTTTGGGACAGATTAACAAAATCACAGTGCCACTGTTCATGAGCGATGTCCCAAAATGCCTATGTTGAAAATTTGGTGTAACCATAATGTCCCACCCTGTAGAGACTGACAGGCATCAGGGGTGTGACTTTAGATTGTCGACTGTAATGCTCACACCATTCCACCCCCACCCCCACCCTGCAGCCAATGACAGGCATCAAGGTATGCCTTAGACTCTTTGGCCCCAAAGTTCACTTGAATTCTCTTATACTGCACCCATCTCAAAATATTTCCTTACGGAATGGGTTAAGCGTAAGGCCCGACAATGCCAAGGCATGCCGCAACACTTGTTGAAGTCTGCAGGGTAGGGTGAGGTGAAATGGAATGAGCATTATGGGAGATGACCCAAAGGCACACCTCAATGCCTGTAAGTCTCTGCAGGGTGGGGTGGGGTTGGCATCAGTTCCATACTTCAATGGAATTCCTATTAGGCATCTCTCTAACTCCTGCACTACCAATGCCAATGCCATCAAGACAATATTCGGCATTGACAAATGCTTGTTAGTATTGATCTAGTTCCCCGGGATAAAAGTGAACACCATATTGTGTTGTTTGGCATACAGCTAGAATACGAAAACACACACACACACACACACACTTAGACAAGGATCCTGGAGATCAGGAAGCAGATTTTAAAGAAATGGGAAACTGCTTCAGACAATGCCTTGGGGGGGAAGGCAGAGGGGCAGAAGAGGCTCAATGGAGAAAGATTAAGGAGATTATAGCCCAGGCAATGTCATGCTGTTTGAAGGAAGTGAGCAAGAGAAAGAGGAGAAAGAGGCTACTATGGAGGTAACAAAGGCAGTGAAGGAAAAGAAAACAGCATTTAGAAAGTACAAGGAGACCCAGAAGGATGAAGACAGGGAGGTGTATCTAGCAAAAAAAAGGGAAGCGGAAAGGAAGGTGAGGGCAGTTAAAGCACTAACAGAGGAGAACAACATTCAAAAACAATGCTATCACCCACGTAATGGCAGCGGTGCAACCTCGTTAGACAACCAATGCAAACAGACAGTAATCAAGAAGGTGGCACTCGTCCTGCAAGGGGGTGTTCCCAAAAAAGGCACATGGACATCCAAATGAGGAGAATTCACCATAAAGTTTATTGCAAAACTGCAAAACAATGCTTGGTGTTCACAGAGTGTTATATTGCTTGGAATAAATCTTCACAAAGGATCTCCCACTGTCCACCCTTATCTTGGTGCTTCAGTCACCTGACCTTCCTGACAGTGTGGCTGGGGTAGACAAAACAATAATGTCCTTTTTTATATGGCCTTTCTAATTACATCATAAGGAAGTGCTGTACAAATCACCAGTAATCTGAGATCCCAGAATGAAACATTCACATTATTAAAATAAAAATACAAAAATACACATTTCTAATTCAGGAAGTAGACACAGCAGTTTTAAATTTTCCCATGACAGAATTTTTTGTTTTCTAAATAGTGTCATCAGAACCAATTAGAGTGTTACATTTAAGAGGGATCTTACATTCCTTTCTCTGAACACTGTGACTACCTACCACTGTTTTAATTCACAAAGATAAATAATTGCTATTCACAGTAATTAGTAGCTCAGATTAGAAAACTGCCATTTTAAACCTGTCTAGGAAGAAAAAAAAGGGAAAGAAAATGCTGTGTCCATCCACCAGTGCTGACTCAGGTTGAAGTCAGAGCCCAAAGATAGAAATTAGAGAGGTTTGAATCTGAAAGAGAAGCAGATGAAACATCATGGGCTTGATTTTCAAAGGCTCGGGATTGGCACAAGGGGCTTGTGTCCTGGGAAAATGGTGCACGGTGCACCTTACACCTCTCCTTGTGTCAGTCCCAATTTTTAGACCACCTCTGTGGCACCTGGGGGTCCATTGCACCAGCCATCCTTTTGTCATTCTTGCAACAGATGAAATGGTGTGACACAGCAGAGTGGGGCTTGCACCAGGGCAGTGCTGCAGTATCCCCTTAATCTGGATTCTGCAATCCCTGGCAAGGGGACCACAAGCTGTCAAGACCAGCCAGGAGCTGGTATAAGAGCCTGTGCATCACTCCATGCGCCCTACTGTTTTGGATGGTGGATGTGCCCCTGTTACAGCCCCTGCCAGTGGGCACTTGCTGCCCTCTGCACTCAGTCAAGTGTGCCTGAGTGGGAGGCCCACCATCTGTGGGGTCCAGAGTCCCCTCCTCAAGTTGTGGTACTGCCCCCCCACTGCCTGCCACAGATGGAGACATTGTCCATCGCAACCCCCCCAACCTGCTCCAGCCTGCCCTCCACAGACCCTGCCAGCAGCTGGCAGGTTCCCTCTATGGCTGTCAGTGCTGCCCAAAATGGCCACAGGCTGCAGCATTCGCCGCCTATGCACCACGTGTTTGATGCACAGGACAACTTGATGCAAACTTGGGGTGTGTGGTGCTGAGACCCCATTGTTTATGGCATTGGGCACAGGGTCACAGGTGCACTTGAGTTTGCCACAGTCAGTCATCAGTGCAAGATGCCCTGGTCTAATGGGGCTTTGAAACTTAAGCCGCATTAGCTCACTCTGGACTTTTTCACCATTGGATCTAAAGAACATACAAAGAACACCAGTTATCTACAACCCTTGTACAAGGAACAGTCAACAGTCACTCACCATGTCAATCTACAAACATGCTACTCCATGTTATGGGTATGGGGGGTTGGGGGGTTGAAACCAAAAGGGCAACATTTAAAGCTTGTCAAGTTTGAATTACAGAATCCTTGCTGTGTTGCTGTTTATAGGAAATGTTTGAAGTTAGTAATATCATTCAAATCAAGTGGGTTAAGGACTTTGAACTTATATGTCAGCTGAGTTTCCTTCTGCAATAATAGTTACCCACTAACAGAGGACAGAATAGCTAAGGAGATCAAAAAAGGGGACAGGCCCTTCTCCAGGTATGTGGGGGAAGAGGAAGACAAGGGAGGTATAGTGAGAATCAGCAGGGCAGAGGGACTGCACAGAGGAAGATCAAGAGAAAGAAGAAATACTAAATGATTACGATTGTTAGGTCTTCAAAGTTGAAGGTGGGGAGAATGGACTAGCATGCTGCAGTAAACACCAGGGAAAGGAGTGAGTGGAAACAGGCCCCTACTCAGAGGAGAGGGTCCAGAAAGGATTAGAAGCCTTACATAGAAACATAGACTTTGACGACAGCTAAGGACCACTTAGCCCACCCAGTCTGCCCATTTCCCTTCCTATTGGATAAGCTGCAGATTCTAGTTAACCAACAGCCTACTTCCTGCAACCCCCCCACTACAATTGCCTTATGTCTGTCCCATGCATGTTTGAATTCCCCCACTGTTTTAGACCCAACAACCTCCCCAGGAAGGCAGTTCCATGCATCCACCACTCTCTCCGTGAAAAAAATTTCCCCACATTACCCCTGAGCCGTCCCGTCTATCTTTAAATTGTGCCCCCTTGTTCTTACACATCTCTTTTTCTGAAAGATGCTACCCTCCTGGACTTTGTTGATTCCCTTGAGGTACTTAAAAGTTTCTATCATGCCCCCCGTCCCTCCTTTCATCAAGGGTATACATATTAAGCTCTCTCAGTCTCTCTTCATATGCTTTCTGATGCAGATCCTGCACCATTTTAGTTGCCCTCCTCTGGACTGCTTACATCCTGTCTATGTCCTTGCGCAGGTGGAGTCTCCAAAACTGCATGCAGTATTCCAGAAGGGGTCTCACGAACTGTCTGTACAGAGGGATAACCACTTCCCTTTTTCTACTTGTGATGCCTCTTCCTATGCATCCCAGTATCCCCTGGCTCTCCTTACTGACTTCTCACATTGCTTACCCACTTTTAGGTCATCTGATATGATTACCCCCAAGTCCCTTTCCATTTTTGTTGTTGTTAGTGCCTCCCCTGCTATTGTGTACTCTTCTCCTGGGTTTTTGTTTCCCAGGTGCATTACTTTGCACTTCTTTGCATTAAATCTAAGTTGCCATATGTCTGACCATTCCTCCAACCTTGCCAAGTCCCTTATCACCCTTTCTACCCCCCCTTGTGTATCAACTCTGTTACAGATCTTTGTGTCATTTGCAAAGAGGCATACCTTTCCCTCCAGACCCTCTGCAATGTCACCTATAAAGATGTTAAAGAGGACTGGACCCAGTACTGAGCCTTGAGGTACTCCACTAGTAACCTCCCTTTCATCGGAATGTGTTCCATTCACTATTACCTTCTGTGTCCTGTTGTGCAGCCAGTTTGCTACCCAGGCTACCACCCTGGAACCCACTCCCAGGCTGGCTAACTTGATTATTAGTCTTTGTGCAGGACTGTGTCAAATGCCTGCTTAAAGTCTAGGTAGGCCATATCTACAGCCCCTCCCTGGTCTATTACTTTGGTCACCCAGTCAAAGAAATCAATTAGATTCGTCTGACATGACCTTCCTGTTGTAAATCCATGCTGCTTTCAGTCCTGTGCCCCGCTGGCCTCTAGGTACTCAACAATTATTTCTTTCAGAAGTGATTCCGTCATTTTCCCTACCACTGAGGTCAAACTTACAGGTCTGTAGTTTCCTGCTTCTGCCTTGCTCCCACTTTTGTGAAGGGGAATCACATCTGCCCTCCTCCAGTCCTCAGGTACAACCCCATCCTCCCAAGATTTGTTAAAAAGTGTGGTCAGTGGTGTCACTAGGTCCTCCCTTAGTTCTTTTAGGATTCTGGGGTGAATCCCGTCAGGCCCCATTGCTTTGTCCACCTTGAGATTTAGGATTTCTTTCAGGACTCTTTCTTCTGTAAATGGGCTGGTGTCAACCCCCCTACCCAGAGTGCTTCTATTGTCTGGTTTAGGTAACTCCTCCTCATCTTCTTTTGTGAATACTGAGCAAAAGCATTCATTCAGTATCTCTGCCTTTTCACTGTCTCCCTCTGCCCACCTCCCCTCTCCTTTATTAATCTTCACTATTCCTCCCTTAACCTTTCTATGCTCCTTAATGTACCTATAAAAGGTTTTATCCCCTTCTTAACTGAGTTGGTTATCTTTTCCTCGGTTTGGGCCTTTGCTATTCTGACTGCCTTCCCCACTTCTTTCTGCTTTAATTGATACAGTTCCCTGTCGTGCTCCTTCTGTGATTCCTTATACTTTTTGAATGCAGCCTTTTTCTCCTTAACCTTCCCTGCCACCTCTTTTGAGAACCATAGTGTTTTTTTACTCTGCTTTGTTTTCTTTATTTGTTTCACACAAAGGCTTGTTGCCTCTTAAAGGAGACTAAGGTGAAGGAGCCACGGTTGACACTCAAGAAAGGGCAGTGGGAATGCAAAGGGATCTAAGGAAACAAGAGGAATTGTCTAAGGGGTGGCAGTGAGTTTCAGTGTCAGAAAGTGCAAATGTATGCACTTAGGGCTATGGAACCCAGTGGCTGTGTATTATATGGAAGGAGTGGAGCTTACAGTCATTAAGCAACAAAGAGACCTGGGGTCATCATCTCAGATGACCTCAAGGCAGCTGGGCAGTGTGACAGAGCAGTGTGAAAGGCTAGCCAGGGTGCTGAATCACATTGGGAGAGGAAGAGGAGGAGGGAGGTGGGGCTACTGTTGTATCGCTCACTGGTGAGGCAACACCTGTAGTACTGTTTCCATTTCTGGAGGCCACACCTCTGCAAAGACATTGAAAAGGTGGAGGCAGTACAGAGGAATGGAATCAAAATGGTGAGGGGTTGCACAAGAAGCTATATGATGATGAAAGAGAGGAGAGGAAGAAGGGGCATAATTGAAACAAACAAATACCTCACAGGAGCGAACAAGCTGCAAGAGAAGGGTCTATTTCAGTGAAAGGAACACACTAGAACAAGGACGTATGAAATGAAGCTAAAGGGAGGAACATATAGAAGAGCTGTGCGAAAGTACTTCTTCACAGACAAGGTGGTGGATGACTGGGATAGCTTGTCAGAGGAGGTAGTGGGGCCAAGACTGTGGGGAGCTTCAAGAACATGTGGGATAGGCACAGAGACACATTAGGTAGAGGACCAGTGGGACAAAGTAACATCTATGACCAACCATGGTCAGTTGTGAAGAAACAGGCAGAAACAAGGGGCAGACTAGATGGGCATACATGTCCTTTTCTGCCAGTGAAATCTATGTTTCTATGTAGTTAAAATTTTAGCATGTTACACTCATGAAGGGATTTTGTTTCATGCAATAAATCTTGTTGTCTTTTATTTTCTTTTGATTATATTGTTTGTGTTGCTTGGTGTTATTTAAACCATGTAGAGTGAGAACTTTGGGCCTGGGAAACAAAAATGAAATTGTAAAATGGGTTAAGGAAATAAAACAATGTGATTGGCTGAATTAAATCAGCGGCTATGTCTTTTGTTTCAATGATACCACACAAAAAAACAAGGTTCTGCATCCACTGGCCACTGTATGCTAGATATCCTTTAGGGCTGGGCGGACCGTTCCACAAGAGATCTGGACCCCTGGATCGAACCAGCAATCCATGGACCAGGATAAATACTGATTTCACCATAAAAGTCTGGTTCCAGGTCCATGGAAATGCCATTTCCTGGATTTTGTTTTATGTTGCCATGAGGATGCTGTTAGCATGTGCAGGTGGTCAGTGGCATCCAATCAGGCAACAGAGGGTCATGTGACACACTCATGCAACCCAGAAGAGTGAGGAGGACCAAAGGAAATCAGGAGCAAAGCTGCGCTTAGCAGCAGAGAACAAAAGCACAAACTTCAGCTGCCAAAAAAAAAAAAGTTTAAAACTACCACTAGAAAGAAAATAAATCAATTGAGGAGGGAAGGGAACAACAGCACAAAGGGAGGGGAAGAGAAACTGATCATTGAGGGTGGGTGAAGGTGGGTTGGGGACTCGGGGAGTCAGGACTTGGGAGATAGTGGTGGCCGAGGGGGAGGATGCAAAGTGCTGTACTGTGTGACTGTGTATAAGCAAGGCCAGGCTGGCACAATCTTTGACTTGTGCCATTCCATCCAGATCCAAAAGATCGAGGAAGAGACTATTGGGGGCCCAAGAGAGATTCCAGTTACAGAAAATCCCAAATGAAAGTTTTTTTTCTTTTCTTGGCCTCAAACAGTGTAGCTGTGTGTACAGAAAGGGCAGGCTGGCAAAATCTTTGACTTGTGCCTCTCCAGATCCAGACTGAGCAGAGAGGCAGAGACTACTCAGGGCCCAAGAGAGATTACAGTTACAGAAAATCCCAAATGAAAATGTTTCTTTTCTTTGTCTCAGACAATGTAGTTGTGTGTACAGAAAGGGCAGGCTGGTTAAATCTTAGACTTGTGCCTTTCCAAATCCAGACTGAGGAGAGAGGGAGAGACTATTCAGGGCCCAAGAGAGATTACAGTTACAGAGAATCCCAAATGAAAGTTTTTTTTTCATTCTTGGCCTCAGACAGTGTAGCTGTGTGTATGTACTGAGAAAGGGCAGGCTGGCAAAATCGTTGACTTGTGCCATTCCTGATCCATAAGAGAGAGGGAGAGACTACTGCTGGTCCCATAGAAATTTTACAGTTACATAAAATCCTCAATTATTTTCCTGGCTTCAGTGAGGTTGTGTGTACAGGGCAAGGCCAGAAGGGTGGCAAAATAACTATTTGACTGTGATATCCGGGGGGGGGGGGAGAGAGATACTGCAGTGCAAGGTGGCCCATGATAAATGTAACATTCCCAGAAATCCCCCAAATATTTTTTTTTCCTGGCTTCAGTGTGGCTGTGTGTACAGGGCCAGGGCAGCAGGGTGGCAAAATAAATCTATGACTGTGACAGCCAGAAAGGAGAGAGAGAGAGAGAGAGAGAGAGAGAGACTGCAGTGTGGCCACAATAAATGTAACAATCCCAGAAATCCCAAATAAATTTTTGTTTCCTGGCTTCTGTGTGGCTGTGTGTACAGAGCAAGGGCAGCAGGGTGGCAAAATAAATCAATGACTTGTGCAATCCAATCACGATAACTTATGTTCATTCACAGTTTCATGTGTTAAAAAAAAATATTGTTCAGACAAGTAATATGCAAGTTAATGCACCTGCCCTGTGCTGCAGGCTGTAGGTGGCCCAGGGGATAATCTGACTTTGTGACCTGTAGCAGGCTGTTTACAGTACAACACAAGTAAAGTACAAGCACTACGCACAAGTGTCATCATCATCACTCATTCCCCATGATTCCTTATTATCATTAGTTTTATAGTATACCACGTTACACTCAGTATAAGCATTAACCAACCCCCAGTGTGGAACTGTGCTGCATATGGCTAATGCACCAGATGTGTCTGCATTTCTAATTCAAATTCTAAGGCACACTTAACAGTTGCTGAATTTGGTCGCATAACAGTAACTGTATTGTAGAAGCCAGTCCGGTAAGCTTGAAAGAAAGTGGTGGAGTGATGTGCTGTTGGTGTGCTGTCAGTGTGTACACTACAGTCACGAGTCACGACTGTAAATTTGTCGCTGGCCTGTGGGTGGGAGTCATCAGAAGGACATCTCATTAGAAGGCTCTTTTGTTACAAAATAGATCAAAGTGTTGATGAGGCACATTCTATTTCTCAGGTAGGCAGTGGCACTGCAAAAGACAGCAATCAGCCTGAAAAGGGAAAACAAACTCAAACCCCAAAAAGTGATTTTTTTCACGTCTAAGGTTTTATCTTCCAAGCACATGATTAAATCCAAAAAAGGTGAATGTCTTGGATCATCATCAGTCCCAAGTTAAAAAAAAGGTTATGTAGTTAAAAAAAACTAAAGGCATGGTGTTACCACCTGCAGAGGCACCCAACGGTATGGAACAGTTGCAAGCTATGCTACTGCCAGTCCCTCAGCTGACTCTTCTGAGGTTGAACCTATGAGGGTATTACTAATAATAAAGAAACAGAGAATGATCAGGCAACACAAGGTATACTGGAGGGGATGGAAATTGCACATGAGGAAGAAACAAGCAGAAATATTTTGGTTGTAGAGGGGGGCAGTGGGAATAAACCACAAGAGGAACAGGCCCAAGAAAAATCTGGAGGGGGGGCCTGAAAAGGTGACTGAGGTGTCATGTCTTCCTGGGGAACAAAACTAAAATATATTGTCTTTTGTTTGGTCATACTTCTCCATTAGTGCTTCCAGTGAGTTGATAGCAACATGCGCTATTTGTAAATGGCCAATCAGCAGGGTTAAAAAGAAAGGAGTGCTGGGAACTTCAGCACCGAAAAGGCACCTAGACAGATGTCACAACATTACTGAGAAGTCCAGTTGTGAGTCTCGAAGAGAAAGTGACAGTGATAGCTCACTACACTCAGGGGTAACTCCCATAGATGAAAGCAGTGGCAGCTTCCACAGCATTACACCTCCACCACCACTTCCTGCCATTCAAAGGACTCCTCTGACTGTTACTGAAAGTGACCATGTGTTCAAAAGCCCTCCTCCTTCAAGGAGGTAGCTTATCATCTCAGAAACATATGAGCGTAAAGCCAAATATGCCCTGACTCACCCTGATGCTGTTATAATAACCAAAACAATTTGCTAAATGATAGCCGTTGATTTGATACTATATAATGTGGTAGAACATATAGGATTCAGGTGGCTGCTTGAGTACCTCGAACCTTGATATAGTATACCATTGTAGAAATACTTCTCCACAAGAGGAATTCCAAATGTTTATGATGCTGTATATAGAAAATTAAGATGCGTCTTGTGCAGTACTTACTGATGCTAAAGGACCCCTTGGAAGAAAGAAGATTACTGTGGTGAATAATGTTTTCTTCTTACCCCAGAAGTCCTTTAGCATTAGTAACTTTTTTGCACTTAGCTAGCTAGGTGCAACTGCATCCATTTAGGGTTTTATCCCTCTCAGTCCACCCACCGATCCCCTCTCTACTGCTACCAACCGGAGCAATGACCAACCCCTTCACTGTCTCCCAGCCATGTTTGAAACCCTTTATGGGTTTGGTGCTCCTCACCTCCTCTGGCAGACGGTCCCATGGCTCTGCCATTCTTTCCATAGAATACAACTTCCTCTATCTCTCATTCCTTGAGATTTACAGCAGTACAGCTGCTGTCAAAAACTAGCTTACAGGCTGGAGAGATCATGGCCATAACTGGTAACAAGTATAAAGCCAGTCTCTTCATCTATTGGTCCACAGGCCTTCCCTTCCTCTGTGGGTAAAATGAAGTTGGCTCTCTATCCACACTGGCCTGACAAGCCCTGCTGCTGTCTTAGTTGAAACATCTTCAAATTAATAATTTCCTCACTGCCTCATGCCTCACTACACCCCTAGTCATGTGTTTATCCAGACTAAGCCAGACTCTGTTGTCTGTTATTGCTTACATAATGCATCCATCTGTCTGTCTGTCTGTCTGTCCATACATTCTCTATCAGTCTATCTCATTACAAGACTGCTTGCCTGCATCTGTCTTCCTACCTGTCTTTCTGTCTGTCTGTCTATCTATCTTCACATTCATATTATCTTTAATATGTTATGTTATCTATCGACACACCCTTTTCATTTTGAGATTTTTGAGAAAAGACTGTCAATGTAACAGTTAAAAAACAGCTGCTTTGAGGGTCACGTGATTGCGCCTGAGCCGTCGCGACTTCACCGAGCTCCGCTTGACGCCTGCTTAATTTTACAGATTTACTCCTCGCTTATGGTAAAACAATCCTCCGACACTAGCGGGTGAGGTTCCCGCCATCATTTTGCCTGTTATATTCTACGAGGATGGATAATTTTGTCAAAAGTCATGAGCTAAACACTCCCCGAACGCCAGGAAAACAACCAGGCCACGCAACGAAATAAGCAGCAGTCGCTAGCCTTCCCTCTAGCTGCCTATTCTAGATACTCCGCTCACAGAAGCTTAAATTTTAGAGATAATGCAGCCACTACAAACCTCAATAAAAGCACTGGCAGAGGATATGCAAGATATCAAGAAATCAGTGGATTCTCTTGCAAGAAGGATGGGGACACAGAGGCTAAAGTAATTTCATTAGAAACAAGGCAGGCAGGAGCAGATGCTGAATTAGTTCTGGCCAAAAGGAGAATTAAGAAATTGGAAGAAAAATGGAGGATCTGGAGGCGCAAGGAACAATTTAGTGATTATTGGTATTCCAAGAGAAGAGGAGGTGCCACACCAATTGCTTTTATGCAAAATTTTGCTACAAAGTGGCAGGTTCTCCCACCGGGGGGGGGTGATTACATTATAGAAAGAGCGCATCGAGCCTTACACCCTCCTCCTGCTCAAGGGCAACCCCCCAGGCCTCTAATCCTGAAGTTCCTTAATTTTCTAGATAAACAACATGTCCTGGAAAAGGCCAAAGAGATGAAGGAGTTCCTATGGGAAGGTAAAAAAATTCAGATCATACAGGACCTGCCCCATTCTGTGAGGATCAGAAGACAAGAGTTACACCCTATTGTCTCTAAACTCATTGCAGCTTCTAAGCCTTACAAAGTAAAATACCCTGCAGTATTAATGGTCTCTCATGGTGGTAAATGGCTGTCCTTCGACTCACATCAGCAGGCACTGCAGGAGTTGCAGCAGTTGTTACCAGATCTCTTTAAGTGAAATCTACAGGAGTTCCAGCAGTTATTTCCGGATCTCTTTAAGTAAAAGATCGTCTCACTTGCTGACCAATCTGGATGTTAAAACTTTGAACACTTTAGACTGAACCTTCTGAATACAAGAGAAGATGTGGCTTTTTTTTGTGTGTGTGTATTAGGTTGGATGAGTCATGGATGAGCCTCCGAAGTTATACCAAGCATGGGCCATGTGGACTCTTACGAAGATAAGACACTTGTTATATAAATCAAGAGTGCAAAAGGGAAAAAGGGGGGCTTTTCCACCCCCCCTTTTTTTTTCAACAGAGAATGCTTAACTGGGATTGGGAAGTTCTCATAATAAGATCAGATTCACGTAGAAAAAATGTTTTCTGTAGACGGGGGGGGGGTGCTCCGGTGAGTGACCCAGTGGTGATATGTTTTGGGTTGCCCGGATGTATATCATGTGGCAAGTTTGTTATGGGAGTGCAGTTCTAGAGAACTGGGGGTTTGTGTCTATAGGGAGGAGGGGGAAATGTTTGAAGGTATGTTTTAAGTGTGGGGAGTGGGGTGGCCTTGTTGGGTGGGTGGTAAGGAGGGGATGGGAGTAGGGGGGGCTTTCAAGTTTCCAGGTCCAGAAAGAGGTGGGTTTCTCTTAGACTTCTGGGTGCTTATAACTGTCAAACGAAATTTTACACTGGTATATCCCCAACAATTAATTACATTAATCTTCATCATAGTTTAAGAGGTCATTATGTGCTCACCTTATAAATTGGTTAGTTGGAATGTCAAAGGAGCCAAGGATAGGGTCAAGAGGCAATTGGTATTAAAACACCTCTCCTATTTAGGGGTGCAAATTGCATTTCTCCAGGAGACCCATCTAAAAAGAGCGGATCTTCATTATTTCAGAAGAACGGGGTAGCCATGTCTTTGGAGCTGGATCTTCAACTAAAAGAGCTGGGGTTGCCATATTAGTTGCTAAAGGATCGCTTTAAATTAGTGCACGTAATGTTGGGATCTGAAGGTCGCTATGTTTTTGTACATGCCATTTTAGCTTCCCAATCGGTGATTTTGGGCTCGATCTATGGTCCTAATAGTGATTCTCCTTCCTTTTTCATGAATCTTTTTGATAAAATGGACCAAGATAGCAATAAAATCACCATTCTTGGAGGAGATTGGAACTTGGTGCTTCAAAATGACCTAGATAGGTCTCAGGATAGACATAGGGGCCTATCTGCAGTGCAAAGGGCCTTAAAAGACTTTATCTATAAATCAGCCTTGGTTGACATCTGGCGTATATTCAATACAGATATGAGACAGTACTCATTTTATTCTCCGGTGCATTATTCATATTCAAGAATTGACTATATTCTAGTTAGTTCCTCGGCAGTCTCCAATATGTTTTTGGTGGATATCTCTGCAAGGGTAATTTCAGATCATGCCCCGGTCAGTATAATTTATAGGCCCTATCCAGAGATTCGTAGGGCAACGCAATGGAGGTTAAATTCTCAATTATTAAAAGAACAATCGTCATTAAGGACCATAAAGGACTTTATAGGCCACTTTCTAGTGGAGAATAAAGGCTCTGTGGTCCATACTGACTTGATATGGGCAGCTCTAAAATGCTCATTAAGAGGTGAATTAATTAAATTAGCATCGAGGAAGAAACGAGAGTGGACAGATAAGTTGTGCTCTGTTTTATCCTCAATTAAGGGGTTAGAACATAGTTTATCTCAGAGATTGTCTGATTCTGAGTGGGCTGAGTTACACAAATTACAGGCTCGGTACATGGGAATGGTACAACAAGCAGAATTGGCTCTCTCTCGAGCAAAACTTCAATATTTGGATATAGGGGAAAAGGCCAGTAAACTCCTTGCATTGCGGGTAAAACAACTGGATTCATCTCAACATATTGTGGGTGTACGGGCTAGTCAGGAAATCAGATATGTACAGACCGAGAGAAATACCAAAGATATTTGGGAATATTTTCAAAACTGTACGCCCAGGATCCAGATTCCAGGTCCTCGGACCGGAAATTGCAGCATTCTTAAGTGCATCTAACTTACCAAGGTTATCAGAGTCAGCCGAAGGCCTGGATCTACCAATTATAATCTCAGAGATTCATCAGGTTATTCAGCAGTTATCTCCTGATAAATCCCCAGGTCCTGAAGGATTCAAGAGTAATTTTTATAAAACCTTTCTCCTGATATCTCGTAATTTTGTGGATACTTTTTGTATACTTGTACTGGTTCAACTTTGGCATCTCCGACCCAAGCTTCTTAGAGGCCACAATATCCCTGATTTTAAAGCCTGGAAAGGATCCCTACGTTTAGATAGTTATCGACCAATATCCCTCCTTAATACTGACATTAAAATATTGGCAAAAATCCTTGCTAATAGATTATCAAAAGTTATGGATCACCTAATATGTAGGGAACAAGTAGGATTCATGGAAGGAGACTTTCCATGATCATATGAGAAAATTAATGTATCTCATTGATAAGGCCAAAGAATCGAAAGTTCTGCAGCTCTCCTATCACTTAGCTGAAAAAGCATTTGACCGGGTGTCCTGGCCTTTTCTTTTAGCTACTCTCTCGACTTTTGGTATACCTCACAACTTTATTAGTTGGATTAAAATTTTGTATTCTTCCCGTCGGGCGAGAGGAAATGTAATGGGATGTTGTCACCGGTTTTCAAACTGGAGAGAGGCACTAGACAGGGCTGTCCGTTATCCCCTTTATTATTTAATTTGTATCTAGAGCCTTTGCTCCGTAGGTTGAATAATAACCCACTCATTAAAGGTATACAAATTAGCGATTCTAGTTTTATATGTTCGGCATATGCCGATGATGTATTATTGCACTTTGAGAATCCAGCGACTTCGCTCCCACCCATTTTAGAAGAAATTAATAGTTTTTCTAAAGTATCTTTTACAAATTGAATTATACTAAAATAAAAGTCTTTCCCTTAAATTATTACACTAGGAAAACAGACCTACAGGGTTTAGATTTGGGCTGGGAAACTAAATTTATAACATTTCTAGGTATAAATATTAGCACAAATTTTGTGTCTATGGTTAAGGAGAATTTAACAATTTTAATTCAAGAGATCACAGATGATCTCAAGAGATGGAGCTCAATTTCCCTTTCTTTGTGGGGCAGACTAAATCTTCTAAAAATGATTGTCCTCCCAAAGATACTTTATCCATTAGATATGCTAGGATTCTACCTTTCAAGGGATTGGTTTGACGAAAGTACAGAAGATTTTAACTCCTTCTTGTGGCAAGGCAAAACATCTCGTCGATCATATTTAGCTGTCAAGCTCCAAACATAAAGTCTAGCCTGCTCCTTCCCTTTAAGTACTACCTTGCTCAGCATATGTAAGCTGACCTTATGGACCAAAGAACGGGACAGGTTGAATATTTGCCCCTTTGGTTAGATATTGAACGGAGTTTACGAAGACGGTCAAAAGCTCTTTATATGCTCTACTGTTTACTCCTTGGGCCTCTATACCTAAATTTTTCAAAAAAAAGCCATTAGGTTGGTCAATCAGGACTTATCACCAGCTGCAACGTTTTAAGGTCCGATATAGCTCTCGAGCGCCCAACCTATTATGGACAATCTCCAAATTAAAATTGTGGGCACTCCTATACCTGCAGCTTTTGGCCCCAAATAAGTAATATGACAGTATCCAATTTATGTGATCAGACTGGCCCACGTCCATTTGAGGCTCTCAAAAAGCTTGGGTCTCTCACGGATGCAGATTATTTCAAGTGGTTACAGCTTAACAGGGCTTTAAATCAGATATTTTCAGTGGTTTCATTGACGGATCAGGGAGAAATCAATGTTGATTCCCTTTTGAATGCAGTGAGGCAACCACATGCAGTCTCCAAGGTTCACAAGCTCCTCCAGGAATGGGATCATAGGCTCCCCTCTGGTGTAGGTTATTATTGGGTAAAAGTTTCAAACATAAGTGACTCCCCAGAGTTTTGGAAAACACTTTGGTTGAACGCATACAGATATATTAAACAAGATAGGCTTAGACTGATACATTTCAATATACTGCATCATCTATACTTAACCCCTACTCACCTATTTAGAAGGGGCGCATTTAGTTCACCTTGTTGTTGGAGGTGCAAAAAGAAGAGGAACCCTATATCACTTATTATGGATATGCCCGAGATCCGTAGTCTCTGGAGGACTATGGGCAATATGCTAGACCCTATCCTTGGTTCAGTAAAATGGATACTCGAGGAAATCGTTTATTGCTTGCTTTCCTGAGTCAGCTCCTAAAGTTTGGCGGACATGTCTCTCTGGTCTCTGCTGTTGTGAAGTTGTTAATTCTTGACATTGGTGTCGGACAAGGCTTCTACTCTTATGAGGTGGCATAGGGAATGCACGCAAGCATTACAACAAAAAAGCACATTGCTTCTTATGCGGGATAAGCGAGAACATTATATTTCACTTTGGGGTTCTTTGGAACACTTCTTGATGACCTGGAAGCCATAATACTAAGTAGCATTGACTCTTGAAGCAGAAACCTCTTTAATTATTGCTACTTGACTTGATGATTTACAATTTAGGGATAGGGAGGGGGAGAGGGAGGCGGTATGGGGATTTTTATTTTTCTTTATTGTTTGTTATTGTCATACCATCAGAATGTGCTATGTTTACAGAACCATTCTTGTTGACAAGAGAATTTGCACGTTCAGTAAATCATGTTATTGTAAATGTACATGTTATTTTATCGCAATGGTAAAAAGTAATAAAAATTTTAATTAAAAAAAAACAGCTGCTTTCAAACAAAATATATATGATCACTTTTGAGAGGTCAGTTTACAAGTTAAGATTTCTTGTCTTTCCCTGAGACTACAGCTATTTCAATACTTGGAAGACCATCTACTTACAAATGCAAGGATATTCTAAGTTACAAGTCTCGCTGTGCATCATCTGTTGAGATACGAGAGCTGGTACTGTGCACCATTTAAATTCTACCTCTAGCACCTGAGCACAATGACCAGTTCTGCTTCCATGAACTTGATTAGAAATTTTCATGAAAATTTACCAAAAAAGTAATGTATGAGATTTGTCATGTAATTTTCAAATTACTCAACAGAATTGTGCAGTTGTGCAGATTCCAAGAACCATGTGCAAGTTATGTACATATTAATTTTTAAGTCTCTAACTCCAAACTAATAATAATAATACCCTACAGGGGCATAATGAGGTCTGATGCTGCAGGTAAAGGGCCTTATAGCACCTGGAAGGTCTGGTACACCCCGTACTGCCCGCCCTGGATGATACTGTCACTCTTAGAAAATGGGTATTTGTGGAAAATAGTTTTAAAACATTTTAAAAAATAATTCTGAAAATGAATAAAAGAAAAAAAATATTTTTTGGATAAAGTAGTTCCCCCACTGTTAGGCTTACCAGTAGAAGGTACTCCTGTTTTTATTGTAAATTGTTTACCACTCCATCATGGCCTGCCTTCCCACCCCCTCTCACTGTCTGTTATCATGCTCAGAGATACCTGCCCGTTGTTGTTTTCTCTTTTTTTGTTAAATGGAGGACTGTTGCTGGGGGACATTCTGATCACAGTTCTGGAGTATTTCTGTAGCTCGGTTCATCAGGGAGTTGAGGTGCATCAGCGAGTTGGCACAGCAGTGAGACAGATCCTGGTACCTCAGATCCTGCACAGATTATTGGAATGGAGCAGAGACCCCCACCTCGCTTTCTTCACAGATAGGTATCTGAATTTTTTACTACTGGGAGAAAGGTAATGCGAGTTGACAACAGGTGGAATAAGGAAATGTTGCCGGCTTACAGTGTCACACGTACTCATGCCCGGAGTGCTGGTGGTCAGTAGTGTATCTGGTACCCTCTTAAAAATTATAGAATTAAAAAATAGGTTAAAAAATTTATATGTCAGAATTAAAAAAGAAACCACTGGAGCTTTAAAACAAAAGGAAGGGTTTGGCACAGTTTGGAATGTTTTCATAGACAGTGAGGTTTCAGTGTGTGTGTGTGTGTGTGTTGGGGGGTGGTTTCCTTTGCTCGCTAAGTGAGCAAATTTACATTTTACCAACACTAGCTGCAGCACAGTGATTCCCGTTGTGGTGAGGCTGACTGGCACGGTATGTGCTATTTCCCAGTCTCTGTTGGCGGATAAGTATACAAGGGCCTCAGCCAATCAGAGTCCTGGAAATGTTGTGCCAATATTCTAAGCAAGAACAAGTTATAAGCAGCCAAACATTTTTAAAATTTCATATTTCTCAAATAGGTGAACTGTGAAAATATTACCCTTGTATCTTTACAACTGTTTAACTAAATGTCCAGAAATTTGGTGGGTTTTTAACACCTGGAGCAATAGCTGTCTATATCAAGTCTTATGTCTCAAGCTCTAAGGGTAGCCAAGTTATAGGCAGACAAATACTGTGGGAAGTCTTGTGAAATTTTACAAATGAGTAAGCTGTGAGATTCTGAGGCTCTGCCATTTAAAAACTACTATACTTAATAGAATGTCACTAGATTTAGCAGGTTGACAGACCCTGCAACTCAGGAAGCACATATGGCTTTAATAGTAAACTCACAGGGATAAAGAAGGTTACTAGTGAAGTCCTACAGGGGCCTTTTCTGGGCACTGCAGTCTCCAACACGTACCTCAGTAACATGGGTGATATTTTACAGGGTAAAGAGTTTCGTTTTGTAGATGGCATCAAACTCTGTGGGAGGTGAATAGTGTGGTGGGTGAAAGTGTAAAAAATTATGTTAAGATACGCAGAGAGGACTTTCGGTGATATCACCGCAATGATCGCTGGCTAACTCAAGGAGCTCTTCTGCATCCTTATAGCAATTGGTCTTAATTCTTGATTTCTGCTCAAGCAAATAGTAACCAACAGGTCCCCAATTTGCCAGAGATGGTGGAGAATGAGTCAAAACCGAAAAGTCTTAAAACAAAGGCAGCTCAAGGTAAAATGAAGCAGCTAGTACTGGGGGAAGCCCTGGAAGGCCTTACCACTGTTCTCTTGTGTAGACGTCTACCATCAAAATAGTTGGCAGAGCTGGAGGCGGATGAAGCAGACTCAGCTAACAATACCACAGATACTTTAAAACAGATTTTGAAAACAGTCAATAAAATTGACTCAGTGTTGGCTGACTTAAGAAAAGATGTACGAACCTTAGACCAAAAAATATCTGACAATGCCACCCGGGTAACAGAACTCATGGAGACTCAGGATACTAATGAGTGACTGCTACTTTTCTTGCTGCAGAGAGACTGGGACACCCAACAGAGAATAGAGGACCTGGAAAACAGGTCCCGCTGCAACATCCTCAGGATCACGGTGTCCTGGAGGGGCTGGTGGAAGAAATTGCTAAGGTAGCAGATTTTATTCAACAACTGCTGAGATCAGTTCTTTCAGTCCCCTCAGGCCTCAATCTTGAAATAGATAGGGTGCATCAGTTGCTTGTAGTGAAACCAAGTGATCCTGTGGTGAGACCGTGCTCCCTCATAATATGCATGGTGTACTACCAGTCCAAAGAATGGATTCTTTGAGAGGCCTGGCACCATAAAGAATTAAAGTATCAGGAAGCTACTATTTTTTTTTTTTATGAAGATTTCTCCAATGCACCCCAGGCTAAAAGGCAAAGGGTAAGGGGCATCAGCAGAGACTTAAAACTTAAAAAAGACATTCAGGCCCAGCTGCAATACCCTGCATGATTAAAGATTCACTTGGAATCCAGTACAAGATCCTTCCCCTCATTACTGGAAGCAGTGCCCCTCCTGAAAGAATTAGGTATTCAGACCCCAGAGAAGGAAATGGAGCTGCTGGAAAAAAAGCTAAAGGCAGACACATGGTTGATAGCCTCTAAGAACTCCAGTAAGAAGAGAGGCCTTCCGGGATCCTTCCCACAGACAGCTATGACAGACATTCAGAAGTTACTGCACCGCTCGGACCAGAAGAACTGGAAAAACTCTGCGGGACCTCCATCTTCTAAATCACTGAGGAGGTGATCTGGCAAAGCACTAAAAGTTATTGTTTCTTTTATCGGGGAAGGGAATGAGCATTGCCGCAGGGTTTCCAAACTGAATCAGGTGTTTCTGAATGGTACGAGAGGTAAGTAACAGCAGAACCTACTTATGGACCTGGCGGAACTTCATCATTTTGAAAGCTTGGTTCCAGTGTAATCATCTTGTTCTCAACTCAAAAAAAAAATGCAGGGTCTTCGCTCATCGACCTGCGCAAAAGTTCAAAAACCTCAACCTGAAACTCAGACTCCTCTTTCGCATTTGTGTTGTTGCAATAGTAATCCTGCTCAGTACGAGAGGAACCTCAGGTTCAGACATTTGGTGTATGTGCTTGGCTGAAAAGCCAATGGTGCGAAGCTGCCATCTGTGGGATTATGACTGAACACCTCTAAGTCAGAATCCTGGGCACGACCCGCTCCGGGGACAGTGTAAGGTGAGGAGTTTGACTGGGGCGATACACCTGTCAATGAGTAATGCAGGTGTCCTAAGGCGAGCTCAGGGAGGACAGAAACCTCCAGTGGAGCAGAAGGGCAAAAGCTCGCTTGATCTTGATTTTCAGTATGAATACAGACCGTGAAAGCGGGGCCTCACGATCCTTCTGGCTTTTTGGGTTTTAAGCAGGAGGTTTTTGTTTTAACATAGTTCAAGAGTTCTTGAATATTTAAGGGAACATAAATGTTTATTAATATGAGTCACATGTTTGTGGCTAAAGTTTTTTATTGCTTAATGGTTCAAAATGTGTTTGAAATCTATCTGTGTGGCGCATGAAAGAAATTTCACAGTCAGAGTATAAACAATGCTGTTAAACAAAAGGGTATAATGACTGATTCAGAAATAATTCAAGGTTCAAGGGGGCATGGTATATGGAATTCAGTGATTGTCTTAATGGTTCTAACATGACACAATTACATATTATTTAATGTCAAAGGAATTAATTCACCTATCAAATGGACACGACTGTTGGCTGAACTAAAACATTTAGATTGTGACATAGCCTTATTACAAGAGACATATCTCAGCCACCAAGAAATATGAAGCTAAGGCAGATGTGGGTGGGGCACATAGAGGCAGCTTCTCATGCATCATCCAAAAAGGCGGGAGCAGCTATACTTTTTAAGAGGAACAACCCCTTTCAGATCCAAGAGGTTGAAGAGGTGTTCCAGGGTAGGATGATCAGAGTCTCGGCTAAGGTGCAGGACCAACTGATACATCTGGTGAATGTATATACACCTAACGTAGGAGCAAAGAAATTTTTCATTGGATTATTTCATAAGATAGCCGTTCTGGTGGAAGATCAACTAATTCTGAGGGGGGGGACTTCAATGCAGTTATGTGTCTATACTTGGGCCAGTTCTCAGGTCTAACCTCTATTACCAGAACAGCCACCAAAAATTGAAAGCTTTTATAGAAGAGTGGGGATTAGAAGACACCTAGAGATCAGAACATAGAAAAGAAAGGGTCTATACATTTTTCTCAACAGCCCAAAAATCATACTCACGTATTAGCATGTTTTTTACTCATAAAACTGATCTTCACCAGTGATTGGCTTCTGTTATTCACCCCATAACTTTATCATACCATGCACCAGTGTCCATCAAGTTAAACTGGGGCAATGAGGGTAAAAAAACAATATAAAGACTCAACATCTCCTTGCTGAAAGACAAAAAATTTTTTCGTCAGTTGACACAAGCCATTCAAAACTTAGCAACTGACTCACCCATAACAGAATGTTCCCCATTACTCTTGTGGGATACTATGAAAGCAGTCATTAGAGTACAAATAATAAGCTTTGCAGCAGCCAAAAAGGAAAACATAAATAAAAAACAACAAGAGTTAAAATAGAAGGTCACAGAATGGGAAATCAAACATAAACAAAGTCCTACTAATTCTAAGATTTTGAGATAGCTAAAAAAAGCCTGCTCAGAATAACAAACTCTGGAAAATTGACAGAAGGAGTATTGAGGTTTTCTAATCAGAAATATTATAAAGGGGGGGTACAGAGCAGCTAAACTCCTTGCCTTCAGGCTTAAGAAGGCCCAGGCAAACAGATATGTCCAGTGTATAAAAAACAAAATTCAGGCGAGTGAAACCTGGAGAAAATCACAAGAAATAGCATTACAATTTATGAGGTATTATAAAGAATTATATGCTGAGGACAAACACTCCAAGAGTTAGAAGAGAAAACAAAACTTTTTCTGAGGGGTCTGTCTCTCCCAAAAATTTCTAAAGAGGCACAACAAGCCCTTTCTGCCCCAATAACTGAATGACAGCTTAACTTTATAATTACACAGTTATCAGGTAAATCCCCCGGACCAGACAGGTATCCAGCTGAATTCTATAAAACATTTAAAAAACTGTTAGTCCCAACGTTAGTTGTGGTGATGAATTCAATTGTACAAGAAGACACTCTCCCCAAATCCTGGTCTGAAGCTTTAATCACAGTAATTCCCAAATCGGGAAAACTGGACATCTTTTGTGAATCCTACAGGCCCATTTCGTTATTAAACCAGGATTTTAAATTGTTGACAAAAATCATGGCAACAAGATTACAGGCTCACATTGAATCTCTGATACACCCGGACCAAACGGGATTCATACCCCATAGGCATCTCTCAGACAGTATTAGAAGGTTACTTAATATTTTAACTTGTCAAATTAAAACTGATTCATCCCATATAGCACTTGTTTTAGATGCAGAAAAGGCATTTTACCATCTGAACTGGATGTACATGAGGGAAACCTTAAAGCACATAGGAGCTGAGGGAGACTTTCTTAAATAGGTGTTAATGGCATACCAGAATCCAACCGCAAGAGTCCGACTTAACGGTACACTATTAGACAGCTTCAAAATAGGAAGGGGTACCTGACAAGGATGCCTATGGTCTCCACTCTTATTTGCATTGAGCATTGAACCACTAGCACAGGCTATCAGATAAGATAACAGAATTGAGGGGATTAAGGTGGGTCAAGCCTTGAATAAGGTTTCATTGTACGTGGATGACACACTAGTGTATTTGAACAACCCAGAAGCATCCCTTCCCCCACTCTTGGACCTGTTGAATCAGTTTGGTAAAATATCAAGCTTCAAAATAAATGAGGACAAATCTGAGATGTTCTTTATTAGGGGCACAAAGAAGAAAATAAATAGTTTAGAGCCACCTTTTACATGGTCCATGGATATGATAAGATATATAGGGATACAGATCCCCACCAAAATAACAAAGCTATATCAAATTAATTATGGGAAGCTTAAACAAAAAATTTTTACAGACATAAATCATTTGCAGACATTGCCTTTTACACTCTCAAATAGAACTGAGATGGTCAAAATGAACATTCTACCTAGATATTTCTTTTTATTCACAACTTTACCACTGCCCTTAGCCAAGAATGACTGGAAAGAACTTAAGGAGAAACTAAGTAACTTTATATGGGCAGGGAGGAAACCTAGAAAAGGGAGGGTTGGGCATCCCTAATTTCTATAACCATTACCAAGCAGCTCAGCTATTATCTATAGTAAAAATGCTGACACCATCACACAGTAGTAGTTGGTGCTTAATGGAAAAAGAGGATCACCATTTTATTTCCTTCAATCTACTTCAATGGGTAGCATTAAACCCAGATATTAAAAATATCAAAAATTAATGGACCAAACACTCAATAACAGTTTGGATGCAAACTAGGCAATGGTGGGAGATTTCCACTCCAGTGTGGGCACACATACATTTAACCCATTTCTGTATCTGCAGGGCTGAGCTTCAGTTGGGGCAAATTTAAAACTGGACTTTGCTTTTAGTCAGTTACTAACATCTGACTGAAAGACAAGCTGTGTGTCTTATCCACACATGAGTGGAAGACGCACATAGCAGTCTCAGGGATATTTTGCTACTTTTGTTCTTTTTGGGGGCTCGACCTTTTATTTCTCCCACTTCTGGGTAACCCCTGGTATTTCAGCAAGCTCTGCTTGGACTACAGGACCCAAGGCAGCATGGTTTCACCAGGGGGAGGTCATGTCAGACCAACCTCATTGAATTTTTTGACTGGGTGACTAGGGAGGTGGATCAGGGGAGGGCAGTGGACATGGCCTATCTGGACTTCAGCAAGGCCTTTGACACTGTGCCACATAGAAGACTATTACACAAACTGGGGAATATGGGTGGGCAGGACAGTAGTGTGGTGGGTAGGTAACTGGCTGGGTGGCAGGACACAGAGGGTGGTGGTAAATGGCTGTCACTCCACAGAGGGAAGAGTGACCAGTGGGGTACCACAGGGATCAGTGCTGGGACCAGTCCTATTCAACATCTTCATCAGTGACATTGCACAGGATATAGAAGGCAGAATTTCACTGTCTGGCTGATGACACAAAGCTCTGTAACAGAGTAGACACACCAGAGGGTGTAGACAGAATGAGAAGGGACCTGCAGAAACTTGAAGAATGGTCAAGGGTTTGGCAGTTGAAATTCAATGCAAAGAAGTGCAAGATAATGCATATAGGGCACAAAACCCTGCACAATATATCAGTTGGGGGTGAGGATATAGCATGCACCAAGCAGGAAAGGGATCTTGGGGTTGTCATCTCTGATGACTCCCAAGGTAGGGAAACAGTGTGACAAGGCATCAGGTAAAGCAAATAGGATGCTGGGATGTATAGGCAGGGGCATCACCAGCAGGAAAAGGGAGGTCATAATTCCGCCATACAAGACACCAGTGAGGCCCCACCTGGAGTACAGTGTACAGTTCTGGAGACCATACCTACATAAGGACATAGACAGGGTAGAGAAGGTTCAGAGGAGGGCAACAAAGATGGTGCATGGGTTGCATCACAAGTCCTATGAAGACAGGTTGAAGGAACTGAACATGTACTCCTGGAGGAGAGGAGGAGAGAGGGATATGATAGAGACATACAAGTATCTTACAGGGAGGAACAGGGTGCAGGAAAACACTATTTTAAGCGAAAAAGATGTTTCAGGACTAGAGGGCATGGGATGAAGTTGGAGGGAGGACGATTCAGAGGAAACATGAGAAAGAATTTCTTCACAGAACGGGTGGTGGACAAGTGGAACACCCTGCCAGAGGAAGTGGTGGGGGCTGAAACAATCACGGGATTTAAGAATGCATGGGATAGACATAAAGGAATTCTAGAGGTCAGGGGTAAGGGGAAATAGACTTCTAGGAAAACAAACTGAACTTACAAGCTCAAATGGGCAGACTAGGTGGGCCATAGGCCCTTATCTGCCGACACTGTCTATGTATCTATGTATCTGCTGCGAGCGGGCACACTAGCACACATCAGTATTGCTGCGAGTGGCTGTGTCTTTCAGGACAGCTCCTTAGTTTGCACACACTGGTGCATATGCATATATTTTTAACTGAAAAAGCACTGAAATAGCACTTCTAAGTGCTGTATGTTTGTTTGGAGCCCTGCACTGGTATTTATCCCGGTTGCAGATTGAGTAAAACTCAGCCTGTTTCTGTATCTGCAGGGCTGAGCTTCAGTTGGGGCAAATTTAAAACTGGACTCTGCTTTTAGTCAGTAACTAACATCTGACTGAAAGACACGCTCTGTGCCTTATCCACGCATAAGTGGAAGATGCACATAGCAGTTTCAGGGCTATTTTGCTACATTTGTTCATTTTGGGGGCTCGACCTTTTATTGCTCCCACTTCCGGGTTACCCCCAGTATTTCAGCAAGCCATGCTGTGAGCAGGATTAGCAGAGGCAGGGCACACGCGTCGTCACATGCAAAGACAAGTGCAAAGACACTCGTGTCTGTGTGTTTGGCATGTGTAAGCATGGGGTGAGTAAATCTTGACTCAGAACTTTATTTTAAGTATTTACAGGCTAGCTCCATGAAAACAATAAAAAGAAAAATAAATAATAAAATCCGTCCTTCCCTTATCTTAAGCAGTCAAACACAATCCTTAAGGCTACTGCATAGTAGTTGGTTTTGATTATAGTTTGGCATTTGTTGTTAAAACTAGAAAATGGCATCCCCAAGTGGCTCGTCTGGAGGGTTTATCACTATTGTTACAACTACAGGTGAAATTGCTTATAAATGCTGCATATGTAACATGTTTAGTTTCCAGGTTGATATAAACATTGTGGAGTTCTTTCAGTGCTCAAAATGCACTGAAAATGTGATCTTGCAATGTGAAAACAATATGTTTTATAAACGGTTAGCAGCTTTAGAATCGAGTCAAGACTCATTACGAAATCAATTACTTGACACTAACGTAGCCCCAAATCCTACTTCTGACATACATCCAGCGAACAAAAATCCTGCATTGATAAGCCACAATAGAATAACATCTAAAACTACTATTCAAGAACCCTTTGTTGCTCATCTAAAAAAAAAAAGAGTCAGAGAAGATGATCTTGGCCAAGAAAATAGTTCTGAGGACTGTGACTGGTTTAGTGTCCAAAAGTCCAAAACTGGAAACAAAAAAAGATGTGCCAAATTATTTGACATCCCTTTATTTAATAGTTTTGACCCTCTATCCCCTTTACAAACAGACCCTTCAGGATCTAGTGTTGAGGTTTCACACAGCACATGTTTCTTATCAGGTTTTTCAGACACAAACACAGGCATTCCAGATTTACATCCCCCTCCCTCAGCCCCTAGTTTAAATTCTGATCATCCCCTTATCAATTTCTCATCAGATAGTGAGGTTACTTCTATCCCAGTTTCTTGGGAGGAAGCGGCTTCTCATAGACAAATTTTTGTGGTTGGTGATTCCATTGTCAAACATCTGGACTGGTCCATTTGTGAACCAGACAAATATAATAGAACATGTTCAAGTTTCAGTGGGGCAAAGATAGAAGATATAACTTACATGGCTGATAATATTTTTTGTTCTCAGGATCCAAACTCACTCTGTATCATCCATGTGGGAGCAAATAATATCTTGAAAGATTCTATACAACATATTAAATTGTCTTTTGTCACTATGACAAACAAACTCATTGAGCTCGGCTGTAATATCTTTTTTTCCAAGATCTTGCCCATTCCAAGATACTCCAATACACTAAACTCAAAATTAAAAAAAATTAATAATTGGCTACGTCAATCGCACCTGCGTCAAGACATTACTTGCATTCCACATTGGGAGGATTTTTCAGTGTCACAGAAATTATTTTGTTCAGATGGGTTACATCTTACCAAGTGGGGAAATGCTTTATTGATCAAAAAATACTTGTCTATAGTAAATAAACATTTAAACTAATTCCCAGGGAAGAGATGAAGCTTGCCTCTTCAGCTCCAAATATTTGCAAATTTTCGAGTCAACAATTAAAATTCCTTAGCTTAAATGCCAGAAGTCTAACTAAAAAAATGGACGAACTTCATATCATTGCTCTTGAAAATAATAGTGATATTATCACAATATGTGAAACATGGGGAGATAATAATAATTCAGTATGGCCCTGTATACTTCCAAGTTATTCGTCTTTTGTATTAAACTGACAGGATAGACGTGGCGGGGGAGTTGCTGCCTTCATAAACAACAAATTAAATGTTGTTAATATGTCAACTGCAGTTAAGACTCATGACCTCCCTACCACAACCATATGGCTTAAAATATTTTTGACAAACAAAGAATTTTTTCTACTAGGGTCATGTTACCTTCCGCCTAGCTCCAGTGTTGAGCTATTGGATGCCATTTTGTCTGAACTTGAAGTTGCAAATCAAATGGGCAATGTAAAAATTTCTGGTGATTTTAATTTCCCAGACATAAATTGGATTTCATCTTCAGCTACTAGTCCTAAGGGGAAAACATTTCTAACAATCTGTCAAGGTCTTAAATTTATGGCACAGTGGTTTAAGGCTCTGAGCTGCAAATCTGGAGACCTGGGTTTGAATCCCACAGCCCCCACTTGCATACTGTGTGACCCTGAGCAAGTCACTTAACTTCCTCATGCTCCCAGATTGCACCTGCAAACAAGCTTTCAGCTTAGCGTGTCTCACCTGGTAAAATAATTGGTAATTGGTAAAAAAAAAAAAAAAAAGGTCTTTGCATGAAACAGTGGGTTACCTCTGCTACAAGAGGTAATAATATTCTGGACATAGTCCTCACAAGTGAAAATTTGGACATCACAGAAGTAAGCGCATCTGCCCTGATTGGTAATAGCGACCATTGTTCTGTCTTTTTTACTTTACAGACAAATTGCACTTATATTAAAAACCACTCTGTCATCTATTTATATGATAAGAAAATCTGTCTGATTTAAAGTTAGAATTAGAGGCCTCTAACTAGCACTCTGTATTTTTACATCAATCCCCACAGCAGTGTTGGGATTTTTTTTTACCTTAATCACTTCTTTAAAATACATCTATAACCCCTCTAAAGTTAAAAAATCTGATGGGAAACAAGTTCCAAAATGGTTTAATTATTCCATTAAGAAAATGATTAGACACAAAATTAAAAAATATAAGAAGTTTGCAAGAAACAAGACTTCCTTAAACTGGATGCTTTACATAAAAGCAAATCAAACATGTAAAACTCGTATTAGAAATGCAAAATCCACATGGGAATCTAATTTAGCTTTGTCTGCTTCAAAGTCAAATACTAAACAATTTTATTCTTATATTAATTCCTTAAAAAAATCATCCTGTAAGGTAGGTCCTCTAAAAACTAAAGAAGACAATTTGATTCATAACCCAATAACTATGGCAAATGTATTCAATAGTGAATTTTGTGAAAAAAAATTCAGATACAAACACTCATACTCCATTGCCAACTTCAAAATCTTTGATCCCCTTATCCTATTTACTGAGAAAAGTATTAAAGATAAATTGCTAACATTAAAAGGTAAATATAGTTCAGGACCTGATAATATAGCAGGTCATTTATTGTTTTTATTGGCTGATCAACTCGCTTATCCACTTAAAATAATGTTTGAATTGTTCATGAAATACAATTATATAACCAAGGAATGGAAAGAAGCATTTATAGTCTCTATAAACAAAAAACAGTCATATGTAAGACCCCACATCTAGAATATGCATCACAGATACAGTGCCCTTTCAAAAAATCTGATAGTTTATCCCTTGAACAGGTACAGAGAAAATTTACCAAGTAAATGTCTGGTCTAGAATCTTCATCATATGAACATAGGCTGAATTAACTAAATTTGATGTCTCTCTCCACATGACGTTTGAGAGGCGATCTCTTATTTCCATATAATGTAGTACATGACTCTTATCTCATGACAGAACTAGATCTTCAATTTAAATCATCACCTTATGATATGAGGCATCATCCACTTCAACTAATTACAAAATCATTTAAAAGACAAAATCGAAAATATTTTTTTACTATTCGCTCTATTAGCCTAAGGAATAATTCACCACTTTCCGTAGTTCTGAGTGAGTCAAAAAATGCTTTCAAACTACGTCTAGACAAACTTATCTACTCAGGGTACAATTTAGTTTATTACCCATTGGTCTAGTATAAGATCACTATGGGCTTTGGCCTACTAGCTCTTTATCTGCACCTTAGTATGAACCAACTTACCACAATTCTCATTTACCACTATTGATCAATGTCTTATTGGCTGGAAGGAGAGAGCTTTCATCTGTATCTCTCAATTCATTTGGGGAGAAGTAATTAAGAGTTTTATGTGTCTGCAACAGGAGTTTAATCTTCCAAAGAGATGTTTTTTCAAATACCTGCAATGCAGACATTATACAGAAACTCAGGCAGGAACAAAGGCACTCACGGACCTCAGCCTCACCACTGACAAGGACATTCCAGAAAAGTCACTCAGGGTACCTGAGAGGTTATATCTCTTATATATATAAAACTTTGCAAGAGGGAATGGGTACCATAGGTATGCAACATGTACAGCAAAAATGGCAAGAGGAGTTGGGAATTGAGCTAGCAGAGGAGGAGTGGGGCAAGGTTTGGTCGGGGGTTTGCAAACAACAAGTACACCAGTGTGGAGAGAATATCAATGGAAGACAACCTCGAGGCTTTTTATTATGCCGGTAGTCTCGATGCACTGCATAATGCCCCACATGGATAGATGCAGGAGGGGGTGTGGGAACAAAGGGACACATTGTCACATATTTTGGAAATGCCCCCAAATTGTAAATTATTGGAGAGAAGTAACCCAGGCAATGCAGAAAATATTTCATTTGGATACAGCACTCAATGGGGCTAATGTAGTAGTGGGCCTTCCCCCAAGGAGAGTGTGGTCAGGAAACCAAAGATATCTGTTTATTGTTTTAATGATCACTTCATTAAAAGTCATTACACAGCATTGGCTTCAACCCCACCCTCTCTCCCTAAGTTTGTGGATGGCTAATGTGGAGCGTATCAAAGAAATAGAAAGGGCAACTGCCTGCTTGAGCCTAAATACAAATGGCTTTAATTCGAGGTGGCTAACTTTCTACAACTATGTAAAGGAAAAGGAGGGGACTCCAGTACAAGAACAACATTTACACCCTTGGTGATATGAAGACCCTTTCTTCTAGTCTCTGTAAAAGGGCAACAGACCCAGAGGGACTTATATAACAGACATATTATGTATGTAAGGATTGTTAGATACACCTACTGACTGAAGGTAATAAAATATAGACATTCATAGATATAGAAAATAAGCCTCCACACACAGAAGAATTACAGCACATAGTACTTTACTTATGTAAATAGTTAATTATTAATAATTAATTGAATAGTTAAAAGAAAAATAAATATATTGGAAATCACAGTTGTTGGGTATTAAATGAATGGACAAAGAACTAGCCCTCCATTCTAGGATGGACCACTGATGAACTGGAAGTTGGGAAGAAAAGTCTGATCCCTTTTGTTTAGATGAGAAGAGACCCACCTGCAAATATAAAGAAGAAATATACTTTTTATAATTGTGGGCGTTAAAGCTGATTTTAAAATTTCAGTTGTTGTGATGTTGTGTATGTAAATGGAGTTGTTGAATATGACAATAAACAAGTTCAAAAAAAGGTATGTATAGATGCTGAAAATATGGTCAAGAATATGGCAATTTAAAGTCAGGGGAGTCAATAGCATGTGGGAATTTCCAAGGGAGAAAGCTGAATGTTTCTTTTATATTAGTGACAGCTGGCAAATCCTTAGCATTTCAAATAAAGGAGGTGACACTTTGCTTTGTGATTCCCCTGGGTTGCCTGTGTAACAACTTTGTAATTGCGGTGGCACAAGCCACTACCAGATATTACATAGTTATAGGTAAGCAATAAGACCTGGCTGGGTGTGCGCTAGACAGTTCTAATACACAGCTTGGGGGGGGTGTAGTGAGGAACAAGGCTATAGGCTGAGTGCATCCACCCCAGTCATGCATTAGAATTGTCTAAGGCACACCCCAGAGTGGCTTATTACTCCTATATAAAATGAGACTGTGTATTCTACATGGGGTATCTAGTTTTAGCCACCTGTTAGACACATGTAATGCACAGCTAATGGCCAGTCAGAATAGCTGAAATCCTTACCCATTTTATAACTTACATTACACTGTGGGGCCAGTGAAGAGGTGATGTCCCCCCTTCCCCATTGAAGAATGATCAGATATGGGAATAGGTGACAGGTAAAGTGTTTGAGCATTCCTAAAGTCATCTGCCTTACTGCTGCTCAGTTTCCATTCAGGTTATCTCCCCTTCAGCATCATCATCCAGGGTAAGCATGTGTATGCTAAGATGTGCCAAAATGAGGCAATGCTGCCTGACCATTGCTGTTGTGTCCTGCTCAGACTTACCCCACAGGGGGTAGTGAATGAGTGGGAGACATAGCCTTTCCCTGCCTGAAAGTTGAGGTCATCTGCACAGATGCCTCACTAGCTGCCTGCTAGACAACAGTGATGACCCAGACCTCTGCACAGACCTGGGATACCTACGTGGGAAGTGCTTCACCAGCCACAGCACTATCAGTCTAACACAGGTTCTGAGCCCAATAAGAAGAGTTATGGCATCCCCAGAAAGGGTGTTAGGGAATGCTTCATAAGTTATGGTGGAAGGGTGCAATATTGTGATAATGCTACCCCATGAATTAAATAAAAGGAAAGTGGGATTCTGGATGGAGAATACTAGCATATTCTACATTAGTGGTAAACAGTATAGTGTAATGGCTAGGAGCACGGAGCTGCAAACCTAAATAAATGGGTTTGAATCCCACAGCCACCACTTATACACTTTGTGATCATAAGCAAGTCACTTAACTTCCCTGAACTCCCATGATTCACCTGGAAACAAGACTTGGCTTAATGTGTCTTTCCTGGCCAACAACAACATAGATGATAATGTATGGTCTTTGGTTAATAACCATGCTGTAAACACTTTGAGAGGTTGCTATGGCATCATTGTAAACCTGGAGAGCACAGCTCAAGAGATTTTCAGATGACATGGCAACCTCAAGAGATGTTTTCAGTGAGGTTGTTAACCAAAGACCATGCATTATATTTTATAATGTGTGGGTGACCAAGACTGTGTAATCACGGACTGAATTACTTTAGTTTACTGAATTACTTTATGGAACATTGATTGTTGTGAGCATTTCATTGTGTTAGAACATTGATTGTTGTGAGCATTCCATTTTGTTATATCAATGATATGACAGGAAGAAGGAAAGGGAACCTATGGGCACAAAGGGAAGTCAAAAGAAGGCAGTTAAAGTCTGCAAAAGATTGCAACAACAGAAAAGAACATTAAGGGTTGCATCGATAAATACCTCAGAACAAGCTTTTGGATATTGGATATTGGATATCAGACATTTGACATTGGATTTTAAAAGTGACTTTTTAAAAATCTATGGTAATTATAGGATAAAGATTTGCTGAGCTCAAGCGAAGTAAAACAGAGTTAAGTGGAGCCAAGTGGGGTCAAGTGGACTCAAGTGGAGTCAAGTGGGGTTAAGTGGAGGCACGTGTAGGTTTTGATCACTGCATTTTAGAATTGGGAATAGGCAACGAGTGATTAAAAACTAGCAAGGTTTTTTTTTTCTCAAAACCCTAATTTCATTTGTGCTTCCTAACTGTTCTAATTTAGTAGAGCTTTAGGGAAGTAGGTCATGGAAACGCTCATGGAAACAAGAAATAGGAAATCTCCTGCTTATGGAAATAAATTAAATAAGGAGAAGGATAAAGCAACTTCTAATGTAAGAACATTCTTTGAAATTGAGAATACACCTGGTAAAAATAAAAAAAAAGAAAAAAAAATTAAGGCTAAGACAGATCTTATGAATAAGGTAAACCTGAAAGGGAAAAATGAGACAGATGATAGAGAGAAACTGGATGAACATGAAATCAAAAAAAAAGGAGAACTATGTTGCAACTTTTAATTAGCAACTTATGGAAACAAAATCAAAATCAAAAACAACAGAATGAGGAGCAGGATGAGGAACAAAATAAGGACATTTTATGCCCAGAAATTCTGGGAATTAACAGTCCTATTAGCCAAAATCCAATTTTGATTGAGTTGGTAAACAACGAAGTAAGCAAAACAGTTGAAGACATAAGAGAAACATTTAAAATTAATAGTAGGATTGAACAGAAAACAAGTGATTTAAAAAAAACTTACATTTAAATTGAATTTAGATGAATCGTACAACCCTGGTATAATTAATAATAATCAAAAGTCCATCTCAGATTATAATAGGAAGGAGGAGCTTAAATATATCAGTAAGGGTAATAGTATGGATAACAGCATGGATAGCAGTACACAGTTGGGAGCAGAGACTGGAGTGTAGAATGTGACACTGTATATGAGCCCAGAGGAGGAATGTATCCCTGACATGAAGATATTGACCAGGGATTGCATTATTGCACTACAAAATCCTTTGACAGCTAATGTAATGATTCACCAACAATTGATCTTGTCAAAACAAGAACTTTCATTTATCAAGGGAATTTATATTGAAAATATAAAAAAAGGATTGATCTCATGTATGAGAAACTTAAATGGAATACTATGCCTTTAGTAAATAATGTGATGAAACAAGATAATGACTTTAAAATTAATATGGGACAATCAGCAGAAGTCTGTGACTCATCCTTGCATTTTGAGAATACAAACTCAAGCATGGGTGATATGTCATATTCCACTCCTAACACAGATGAAGATACTCTGGAATTGGAATCAGAATTAATTATGCTACCAGAAGGTTATGAAGATCCAGATAGCATAATGGAAGAGATGAAGGCAGGTAATTCTGAATTATGGAAAAAGGGGATAGCACAAGCAAAAGAGAGGAACGATTATGATTGGGATTGCCCAGAAAATTCAGGCACAGATCAAAGTAATGTAACATAGAAGTTAACAAGGACAATGAAATAAAGGAAAAGAAGGGGAAACAAAGTAAATTAAGAAAAAATTAAAATAAATTGAATAATAAGAAGCTTATCCATTAGTGCTTGAACAAGTAGTTATTGGATCAGTTTATGGTCCCAACTCTGACTCCCAATTTTTCTTCACACAACTATTTGATACATTAAATAACTATGTCTCCTTGAAATTGATTATTGGAGGAGACTGGAACCTGACGCCCAATTTGTATCTGGATAGGTCTGACAACAAGAGAGTGGGACTTTCTCCCGCCCAAAGAGCATTGAAAGAGATGATGGAATGTCTTGGGGCTGGCAGATATATGGAGGTTACTTAATGGGAAAGCGAGACAGTATACCTTTTTCTACCCCGCATAGATCCTTTCTAGAATAGACTATTTTCTAGTTAGTATTGGTGTGATTCCTCTGTGCTTGAGGCTAGTATTAATCCCAGGGTTATATCGGACCACTCCCCAGTTTCTATAATGTTTGAGCCAGGGCGCACTATTAAAAGAGATTTTATGTGGAGGCTTAACAATCAGTTGCTTCAAGACCCTTTTACCCAGGGACAGCTGAGGAGCTTCTTATCTGATTTCCTTAGTTTCAATCTTAGTTCTTCCCCCAAAATGGATATTATTTGGGTAACCCTTAAATGCACATTTAGAGGAGAGTGCATTAGGTTAGCCTCTACCAGAGTCAGGAAAGCCAGAGAGCACTTGAATCAGATTCTAAAATGCCATAAAGTGTACTGAAATTAATATTATGCGTAGCCCGCTTGAGGCGGAATGGGTGAAGTTACAACAACTCCAGGCTCAATACTCAGCAATCATGATGCAAAAGGCAGAATTAGCCCTCTGTAGAACTAAAATAAGATATCTGGAATCCGGAAATAGGGCGGGTAAGCTTCTCACTCTTAGACTAAAGCAGATGGTCTCTAGTCGGCATATTGCCACTATTCAAAAGGGCAGTGGTAACATTGTGGTCAGGGATCCCAAAGAAATTGCAGATGTATTCAGAGAGTATTTCCAACAGTTATACTCTACTGAATATCAGAAGGGTATCCACTGCAGAAATTCAGGATTTCTTAGACTACATACCTATGTGTAGGTGTGTACCCCAGCCAGAGAGGTTAGGGTCACCAATACAGGAGAGAGAGGTGAAGCTAGCGATCTCCCAATTGGCTGGGGACAAATCCCGGGTCTGACGGTTTAATCTCACTAATTTTATAAGACATATGAACCTATAATTACCCTATTATAACTAAAGTATTCAACTTCTGATTTAATGAGGGGCTCGGAATCCTCCTTCCTGGAGGCTCTGATCGTCTCTCATTCCCAAAGCTGGACAGGATCCTGTGTTACCAAGTAGTTATCGCCTCATATCGCTTCTTGAATGTTGTCATCAAGATTCTGGCAAAATTCTAGTTAACTGGCTTAGTCCACTAATGAGTAATTTAGTCAGCAACCGAACAGTTGGCTTTCATGAGCGCAGGCTGTCTAGTGACCACCCGTAAACTTCACCATATAATTATATGTGCACAAAATACAACTCCTCCCATGGCACTTCTTGCACTTGATGCTGAAAAAGCATTCAACCGTGTGTCTTGGGAATTCCTATTTACAGTACTTGATAATCTAGGGTTACCTAAGGATTTTCTAAATTGGGTTCGGATTCTGTACAGGGCACCGTCCGCACGGATTTGGTGCAATGGTATATTATCGGCTCCCTTTACAATGGGGTGTAGTGCAGACAGGGATACCCATTGTCCCCACTTTGTTTAATTTATATCTCGAGCCCCTGATACGCAGGACTAATCACATCGCAGGAAATCAAAGGAATCGTTGGGCGATAACCTATACTTAGTCTCGGCTTATGCTGACGATCTTCTTATACACCTCGAAGATCCAGAAAAGGGCATCCCAGTAATACTTAGAGAGATTTCAAAATTCTCAAGAGTCTCCAACTACAAGATTAATGTTTCCAAAACCAAGCTTTTCCCACTTAATGTTAGATGCTATAGCGAGAGAATATGGATTGACATGGGAACCAAAAATCATGACATATTTGGGAATCAAAATTACCAGAGGTCTGGCCTCTATGATTAGAGAGAACCTCCATGGGTTAATCAAGGTAGTAAGGCAAGACTTAATAAGATCGAATGCAATGCCGCTATCGTTAGGGGCCAGAATACATTCGATTAAAATGAATATTCTACCCAGAATCCTCTACCCCATAAATATGCTGGGATGTTATTTACCCAAGGCATGGTTTGGGGCCCTGCAAAGAGAAATTAATGCATATTTATGGAAGGGGAAATCAGTTAGGTGTGCCTACTCGAAACTCACGAGTCCAAGAGAGTTGGGAGGCCTCACGTTACCTTCTTTTTATAAATACTACATTGCCACGCACATCAATAAAGTAACACAATGGTGCAAATCAATTTTTCCTCCAACTTTAGGTTCTTATGTGCCTTCCTGGTTAAGCATAGAGAGAACTAGCGCTTAAATATTCGATTGACCTGAGTTCAATTCCCTACATTAATCTTAAACCCCTTCCTAAACCACTGCGGGATACTCCTATCGGATGGTCCCTTAAGGTGTTACAGCAAGTCCAAGGCCTCCTTAAAGTTGACTGGCGTAATTCACCAGAACAAAGAGTGATACAGAACATGCACTTCCTAATTCAACAAACTCCGATTCCACCTGGTTTTCTAGGTCCATTAGAAGGACTAAAATTAGGGGATCTGGCTCCTCAAGGGAAGGTCTTATCATACGAACATGCTTGCTCTAAATTTCCAGAGATAAAGGCTTATAGCTCAAATTTTGTCAAGTTAGAGAGGGTTAAAGGCCCACCTCAAAGGAATAAAGTGGGCACAAAATAAAATTGAATTGTCCTCTCTACTTAAGGTTGCCGATCAGCCCCTACCATCTCCAAAGTTTATAAGTTGCTACAAAATTTGGATGAAGGTCTTCCTTTGGGTGTTTGTTATTATTGGGTGCACAAATTAAGGATGGTGGAACACTCAAGCATTTGGAAACAGATATGGGTTAGTAACTATTAGTGCATTAGGCAAGATAAATATAGATTACAACAATTTAATATATTGCACAATCTGTACTACACCCCTGTTAAACTTTGCAAGATGGGTAGGCTGGGGTCACCCTTATGCAACAGGTGTGGGATTAAGGAAGGGGACCTGTATCATATTTTATGGGAATGTACCCAAGTTCAACCCTTCTGGCAAACAATCAGGTCTTCCTTGTCACAAATTCCTGGCATACTCGATTTGTTTACTCCTGAAGTCTGCCTGCTGAATAGGCATCAGGAGGGCACGACCAAGAGAGACAAGTTGTATATGGGCATTATTTCGGTGGCTGCAAAGGCAGTACTTTTAAGGCACTGGAAGGACCCAAACTCCCCATCAGTCATAGAATGGCATAGAGAGATGGTCCTTGCACTGCAAGTTGAGCTGCATATTGCTAAAATGAATCGCTTGGGTCACTTACATGACCCCATTTGGGAGGTTCTGAGTACCGCTCTATCTACGTGGTGTAGTCAAAATACCTAGTAACCGGGTCTGCCTTCTTGTCTGATGCTCTACATTTCTGTGGATTCCTTCATTATGTAGAGCTTTATGACTGCCGCAAGTAAAATGTGGATGCTATGGGAGGATGGGGGTAGGGGGTAGATGGGAGGAGGGAGGGTTACACTTAACTGGTTAATTTAGTTTTGTTTTTTTTCCATTGAACTCTGTAGAAATTGGCAGTATGTGGCCAGCTATGGCCGCTCAATGTTTCCATTGTGCTCTTATTTTGTATTGCTTTCCACATTGTAAAACCTTGTGTGTTTTCAATGATGTCAATTAAAATGAATAAAACATATTGAATTAAAAAAAAGAAGCTTATCCATAAATTGGGGGTTAAAACCCTGGAAAAGAAAAAGAAAAGTAAGGTAAAAACCAAGAAGATGGCAGATAATAAAAATAAAAATAAAAAAAGAAGCGAAAAATAAAGCCCAAAGTAGTGACATGGAGCCAAATGGTTATACGATATTGGATGATACAGAGGACAAAGAAAATATGAGACAGACATCAGAGGTCAGAAATAGTACAAGGGAAACTACTGAAGTAGAGTTTAGATTGAAAGATTTTCTGGAAAGGACACTAGAAACTGACTTCATACTATCCATATATAAAGTCTCAATAATGCCAGATGAAACTGAGCTTAAACTCAGTACACATTTGAAGAAATTGCTTGAGGCAGTTTTACAAGGGACTGGAAGGTATGGGGATATAATAAATAAAATGAGTGCCATCAGACCCTTACCAGATACTGAATTGTTTTTTCTTCTTTCTGAACAATATTACATTCTTATGGTAATAGAAAACCAAAAGAAGAAGATGAAAGATCTAGGCTTTGAAATAGATGGTGTGGTGACTATAAAGTCTATGTTTCCTGAGTATTTTGTAGAAAATAAAGTTTTGATGAAGAAGGAATATCCAATCTCAATTTTGGGGATTGGTAATTTCATGAATGAAACTGCACAAAATTTGGACTTCAGATTGTAGCTTTATTACAGAAGGTGTTAAAGACAACAAACTTCATGAAATAATATTCAAAGCAAAACATTGGGAAAATCAAGGGCAATTAACAATCTGGGTAAAGAGTGAACAAGATTACAAATCTCTCCTCTCTAACTCAGATAGGCTGGATAAGTTAGATATAAACCAAAAGGAGAGAGTGAGTTATCATGTAATAACAGTGAAACAAGGGACAATACTCAGTGGCTAAATGTAATTAAGATGGCAAATAGGTTTCAGATTCTATAAGATATAGATGACAATTGACAGCCAGAAAAAAATGATGTCAATCTTATGATACATACAGACTTTAATATTTTATCTTGGAATGTCACTGGCTTAGGGGAAAGGTTGGCAGATCCAACATTTATAAATTATCTAAAGAAATTTAATATCATTTGCTTGCAAGAAACTTGGACAAATAAGGAAATACACATTGATTGCTATAAGATGTTCAATAAAGGGGCAAGTAGCATTAGTAAATTTGGTAGATCATCAGGAGGTCATATAGTATGGGGAAAATTTGCAAATCAAATTGAGTATGACGAACTTCTAGTGAATTCTAATCATATATTAACAGTTGCTATTGTAATAGAAAATAAGGGAACTCTTATTGTCAATGTGTATTTCCTGCCACCTGGATCCAAATATGAAAATAAGAACAGTGTTGATATGCTTATTTCTGTAGTAGAACAATGGAAATTACATGAGTTGGAAAATAGCATCATACTTGTCGGGGATTTTATTGCCAGGGTGGGATACAGCCTGGAGCCCTCCAGAGAAATCTGAGAGGCCTGTGCAGCCCTGGGATCACCAAATTTAAAAATGCAAAGGGTAGCAAAAGATAAGAAAGGGTGTGAGAGAGGGAAAAAATTGGTTACAGAATTGGAGGATAACAACATGCTTTTGGTCAATGGATGATCCAATGTCGATTGCTTTGGAGAATTTACATAGTTGGGGGTAACGGGTGCCTCCAAAACTGATTTATGTTGGATGACCTTAGATTTAGTAAAATATTTTATTAACCTCTCTCTAGGTAAATGTTTGGAGAGTAAACACAACCCACTAGAAATTAAATTTCAAATTAAACAAGGGAATAATACCTTCACTAAACAAAATAAAAAAGAATAAAATGGGATTTAATCCAGAATTATAAATCAATAGAATTATTAAAAGATAACGGGATAAGGAATGATATCATGGACTTGCTACAGTGCATTCCCAATGAGCCACTCCTTGAATTATACATAAAGGTTATGAAAAAAATCTCTAAGATCATTATTAAAACCTCGATATTTAAGGAAAAAAGAGGACATAAATGGTACGATGGGGAATGTAGATGTCAAAAGAAGAAGGTGAATAACCATGAAAGATATACCTTTAAACATCCTAGCAAAACTAATAAACATATTTTAAATAGATTAAGGAAAGAGTATAAAAAATTATTGGCGAAAAAGAAACAACTTTATTGAAAGAATTTATGGGAGCAGTTTGAGAAGGCCACTCGGGCAAAAGATAGTAGGAAATATTGGCACATGATAACTTATGGATGGGACAACACACCTTATATAATAGAGAATCACATTGAACCAATTTTGTGGTATAGTCACTATGAAAGCCTTTTTCATATTCCAGAAACAATAAAAGAGATTTCATTTGAAGGAAATTGGAGACCAATGAAAGATAAAATATCAGAGGAAGAAATTATCAGTGCTATTAATCTGGCTAAAATATATAAAGCCACAGGACCTGATGGAGTTCCTGTTGATATTATAAAAGATGATTTAGGCCTCTGGGTTCCAGTTCTCAAGAGACTCTTTCATCTTATAGCTGAAACAGGAAGGATACCACCAACATGGCAAGAACATATCATTGTCCCAATCCATAAAAATCCAATCCAAGCAACTATAGGCTCATAAGCCTATTAGATACAACACATAAATTATTCACTAAAATAATTCATAGTAGAATGATGATCTGGTTGACAGAAAAGGAAATATTGAATGAAGGTCAAGCAGGTTTCCAACCTGACCATTCAACTATAGATCAGTGCTTTATACTGTCTCATTTGGTATATAAATATATTCACATCAAAAAACTAATTTTTTTGTCTGTTTGTTGATCTTAAATCAGCTTTTTTTTATAATTAATATTTTATTGCTTTTGTATGCCACTCCAGTAACAAAAGATAGACAGTAGTATCTCGCTATGACAGATAGTACACAATCACCCCTAGAAAAATGACATAGTGCATCTAGGGCATATTATAAACAGACATTTGCCAAAACAGGTCAAGAGAAGAAATAGACAGGAAAAACAATTAAATCCCCTCCTTAAATCAGCTTTTGACAGAGTTAATAGGGAAAAACTTTGGGAAATATTGGGAAAGTATGAGCTAGATGATTCAATTATTTGCTTGCTCAAACTGCTTTACAGTGATAATCATACAGTTATAAGATATAATAAGGAAGGTGATAATACCTCTAGTTTTCCATTGAATGTTGGGTTGAGAAAGGGTTGGGTTTTGTCGCCTATACTCTTTAATCTTTTTTAAATAACATACTAGATGATTTGGATGATCCAGGGCTGCACATGCTTAGGTTGGGCTCCAGATGGTGTCCCTACCTGGCATATTCTGATGATGTTGCTCTGATGGCAACCAGTTTTCTGGGCATCAAAAGAAGCATGATGAAATTTAATGGAAAATGTGTTGAAGCTGACTTATCAATCAACTTTGAAAAACAAAAGTTATGATATTTAACAAAAATCATTTAAGATTGAATAACATACCAAATTTATTCTGCGTAAACAAAAAGATTGAATATGTTGAAATATTTTGCTATTTGGGCATAGTGTTTAAAAATAATTTAGGGTGGCAAGAACATATGTCTACTTTGATGCAGAAAATTAAATTCCTGACCCCATCAATTGAGTCTTTCTATTACAAATATGGTGGTCATTATATAAAAGGTTCTTTAAAGGTGTTTAGTGCAAAGATTAAATCACAAGTCCTTTACGGATCAGAAATATGGGTACAGTATAACATGAATGGGCTTGAATCCGGCATGAATAAATTCTAGAAAAAATTACTAGGATTACCAAACAGTGCAGTATCTGTATTAGCTAGACTTGAAATTGGACAGTTACCAATCAGAAAAGATATTGAACAAAGACTATGTACGCAATAGTTGAAAATGTATTATATGCCTAGTAAAAGGTTACCCAGGATGTGCTTGGAGGAGGTACTGCATTATAATTATCTAGGATACAAGTGTCCTGGTTTGTATGCACTACAAGAGCTTATTAAACCATATGGACTCCTACAAAATATTTGTTTATTATTTATTTATTTATTTGCTTTTGGTAACCGGGTGAGTGCACTAGGCATAAGGATGCCTATTTTCAGGCACGACCCCATGCAGACAAAAAGCATACTAAGTATAACTGATAGTTTGCTAAAACAAACATTAGAAATTAAGCAAGAAATCAAAATCAGAGTCAGAGACATTCATGCTCAGAGAGACATGGACTTAGCTAAGAACTTTAAATTAAGTGCCTGATTATCAATTAATAACACGAGAGTGCATGGGATAAAAAATATTTGTTAAGGCTGGCCTGCCGGCACAGCAGTTGGATTTCCACTTGAGACACCGGTGACCCAGGTTAGAGAATGGACTTTGGTCACTGGAGGGCTGGCCGGGTGGAGAAGGATCGAGCATCCCTTGGACAGCTCTCCTTCTCCAGTGGGAGGGTGGCATAGTGTTTGGTGCAACAGCAGTACCCGGCGGAGGCTGGGGCTGCCACAACGCACTGATCCAGTATAGTTTCAGGGATGGGGCAGATGCTGGCCATCATTGCACATCCCCACCCCTGCACATAAGAGGAGAAAATTCCTGTGGGGACTGCCTCCATGAAGCCTTACCTCTGGCTTCAATTAGCCTCCTGTGGCTTGCTCCCCTGATAGATACTAGATTTGTGGCACCCATACAGGGAGTGGGTGCCGTGACCCCACCCTCTGGGGGGTAAGCCAGGGGTGCTATGGGGAGCAATAGAGCCGATAATGGGAGGTGGGAGCTGGAGGTCCACGACCAAGGCAAATGTCGGCACCCCATGCAGACAAAAAGCATACTAAATAAAAAATTAAAAAAATATTTGTTTCTAATTCAAAATCCCTATTTAAGAAAGGTATTTGCCAAACTTAGATTTGGCTATATTGATAGCCAGACTCTGAGGTGTCTTTCTGGGAAATCAGATTTGGAACTGTGTGTTTGTCATAAAAGTAAAGACAATTTAGCCCATTTACTTTTATTCTGTCTCCTATATAATAAACAGAGGATTCAAATCCTTGGGGACATTCTTGCCATTTTAGATATGGACCCATTGTATCAACTTAATTATTTGTTGAGCAAAGAGGAAAAAGCTATTGTGGATAAAGTTGCAAGATTCGGCAGATGTTTGAAATGTATAAAGAGACACATTCCTAAGAGAGAATAGGGTATGTCATTGTGCAATACAAGATAAAGTGTGTTTTTTGTATGCTGTTTAAATATATTTATATTCTTAAACATATTTATGATTTCACTCTTGTGAAAACTTTTGGATATTGTTTATGTTTCTGTCTTTCTATTTTGTTAAAATTTATTTCTTAATTGCAATGACAAATCTATTTGTCAACGATAAAGTTGAATTGAATTGAATTGATATGACATATCCAAAAAGGGTTAACAACAGAGTAATGTCATAATGATGGCATAACAAGGTTGTAATTTGCTTGATTTCAGTTAATAATAAGGGATCCCCATACATTATAAAATAATAATAATAATAATAATACTAATTATGTCTAATGGTATCCTGGCCTCTTAACTCATTGCCTCCACAGGCTCACTCTGAGATTACACCACTTGTCTCCTGCATCTCCTGTATACTTTTAACAGTGAATACTGGGCCTTTCTAAGCAAAATCAAGCCATGGTCAGCATGTCGCAAATAAATGGTAATAGCTCAATAACCATACATGCTAGACACAAAGTATGAGCGGCAGAGTTATTCAGCACAAAATTGCCTTTCCAATGGTGGTATGCATGTAATAATAAGTAATTTAGTTTTGTTCTATGCTGGTCAAAACCAAAAAAAAAATTTCACTAAAAAAAGGCAACATAAGCCATTTTTTGTTGGAAAATATGTCAAATATCAACACCAAATTAAGCATACAGACATTAGATGGTGTTTTTTTATTATGTTTGTTAAAGAAAAGATATCTTTTTACTATGAAACATAATTTTTCCCCATTTTAGTCAAGGTGCTTTGGTGAGATTTGAGAGACGAATTTCAACCACATACACCATATCATAAACAAATGCATATAACTGCAAAAGTATACATGACACACACAAAGTATCAGCATGAAAGTTGATCAGCACAAAATTTCCTTTCCAATGGTGCTATGCAACCAATTGTAATCAATACTTTTTTTTTTATACCCGCTGAAGTGGCAAAAAAGTGCATTTTATTCAAGCTGCTTAGGTGACTCCTGACAGACAACTGTCAGACACACACACACACACACACATATATATACACACACACACACACATATGCACACACTCTCGCTCTCACACCCTCATGCACACACCACCGCAAACAAATGTGCATAACTTTTAATGTATATGCGAAAGACAAAGTATCAGCATGTAACTTCTTCAGCACAAATAACCTTGCTAACGGGTCCAAACATTCGGTTATAATCAACATTTTTTTTTGTTCTATCTGAAAGACAACAAGTTCAGTTTTCTGAAACTAAAAGCAGTTATTATACAATAGGAGTGAGCAGAAAAAGTATTCTCATTGCAGTATGAAAATTCCAGATGTCACAATGTCTCCAGATATCTCCGCATATCACACTGTAATTCTCCATATATTACTGCAAACAACCAAAACCCAGCACAAAACAGTCCTATTGTATAAAAGCACTGTAATGGCCAGGTGTATGATACAAACTAGATCTGAACTCATGTCAAGTGAACTCAGGCAACTCACGCAACCATCATTCATGGCATCACTACGCTCCATCATTCATTCATGATATTCCACCAGCTCAATTGCCAATCATTCAGATATATTCTGCATTACATCCCTAGCAATCATGTACCCCTTTAGTCCTTTGGTACAAAAGACCAATCTTTCATGTCTTTCTATCACACCAACATATGCAATGACATTCAACACAGGGTAGTCCCAAATATCAGAAGGTGCATGGCGGCACACTCTTTCATACACCCACATGTAAGAATGAGCATAAGGGTATGACATCACAGCACATACAAGCATGTGCACGGCGGCACCCATGGTATTCAGCACAATGCCCACAAGTCACAACACAGAAAACAGAATGTCAACAGATGTCATAAATGTCCACAAAATTATTACAATCACCACAATTTCATTTTTCTTACCTTTTCAGATGGCATCCCATGATGATGTCACTGCACTAAAGCGATTTCAACATGGTGTCGTTCCAACCGCTCCTCTGTTATCTGACATCTTTCTGTAAATAAAGTAGTTCCATCCTCTTGTCTGTGTCATCCTTCTGTAAATAAAGTAGTTCCATCCTCTCCACTGTTGTCTGTGGCATTTTTATAAAAAGAAAAAGAAAACAAAAGTTCCTACCTCTACCCTGCTGTCTTTGGAATCCTGTGATGAGAAAATAAAAAATTAGTTCCAACAGATTGTCTGTAGTTTGTGTCAGATATTTGCCTTTACAAAGTCCTCCAGTTGTGCTCCTGTAGTCCTCCATGGCAAATGTGTCATTTTCTGTGGTCCTCTGCTGTTCACTCGTTGTGTTCCTGTCAATTGCCACCTTCACATAGTTGCGGGACCACCACCTCTGCATGTCTCTCCACTCCATGCACTGCAGCAGCTGTAGCTGAAGGTGATACTCCATCTTGCATGTCTTCATATTTTCTTCCATTCTTCTTTCTTCCCCGGGTAGGGCAGGACTTGGCTTCAACCAAACAGTTGACACCATGCACAATATGCAGTGCAAAGGACAGCGCAAAACACAGAACAACCAATGTGGCAGCCAAATGAAAATAAATACTGAGCTTAAAACCTCCACTCCACATAAATTACACTGAAAGAGGTACTAGAGACAAAAACAGGCACACTGGCATAGTCACTTGTCACTTTATTTCTGAAGTTTTTTTTGTATTCCTTTTGATCCTTTGAGTCATAACAATTCTCAGTCTGCCAACCGATACATCAACCGCTATGGCACCACAGCACCACATCATCCTTGCGATCGCTCAATGAAAACAATGTTAGTACACTAAGAGATGATGTGGTGGGTGGCCATTACAGATATGTCCACAGTCAGGCAGAGAGCTGCTATGCTCATCACACATAATTACAGGTGACAGCAGTTCTGGACTGACCAAAAGGAAAATAAACTACTTCATTTATAACAATGTGATGGCTGACTCCCAAAGTAATGCAAGTTTCAGCCCTCCATTAGCACTTTCAGTTGGCCCCCTTGATCTGGTGAGTGAAATAAGCCTCACACTGTCATCCGCTGTGTGAAGCCACACTCGCAATTCTTTCTGAACCCCCCCACTTTTCTCTCACCACCCGGACACTCCAAAGTAACGTTTCCATCACTTTTCCCTTTACTTTCACTCACCAGACCTCTTTTAGTTCAGTATTTGGCATTTTCATTTGGCGCAGCCCATTCAATGACTGGCATGTCACTGCATTGCATCTGAAACACCAACGAGCCTAACCTACTTTCACCAACAACGCGCAAAAATCCATTACCCGCCTATGAAACTGCATCTCTGTGACTTTCATTGGCGCATTTCACAAAGTTTATTCCACAAATCAGTAACAATATCTACATGAGCAACTTTTAGATTACACATGCTGTGTTTTCATGGCCACCTCCCTTCCTACAAATCATTTTATCTACTTTCTCGCTTCCACCATGGTGTCCATCAAGTCAAGTGCTCTTTCTCCTCTGCCGTTTCCCTGTCCTGCTCCACTATGCATCTCCCAACACCTCTGTGTGCATCTCCACTCCATCCATGGCAGCTGTTCTAGCCGTAGGTGACTGGGAACGTGGTCTATTTGGTGTCTTTCGGTTTTCCTCCTCCCTGGGCAGGACTTTGCTTCAACCAAATATTCAACGCCACACACAATGAAAGAAGAATCAGCATTTATATAGCGCTTTTCATACACAGTGTATCCCAATGCACTTTACAATCAATGCTAGACTGGTAGTGAAGTGACTGAATGTGTAGTGGTGGCCATATTGCACATCACCCATCCACAGCCTGGACAATTGCATGAGCCAATTTTATGGGAAGGGGAATGTTGGCCATGACACCAGGAATGTTTCCTACTCTTTGCGAAGAGTGCTCTGGGTTCTTTTACTTCCACCTGGACACCCACCAGGACAGCACCAGGATGGGTAGAAGGGACCTCGGTTTAACATCTCATCTGAAGGATGGCACACCTCAGCAGTACAGCAACCCCCCCAATACTGCACTCGGACAGCAATTTCTTTTTAGGTACAAGTCCAATCCGAGTGTGGGATGATAACCCACGACCTTCTGGTCCAGAGGTGGATGTGCTACCGACTGAGCCATGCTGACACCTCTTGGTGACACAATGGACAGCATGAAACACAGAACAGTCAATGTGGCAGCCAAATGAAAATAAACATTACTGAGCTAAAACCTCCACTCCACATAAATTATACTGAAAGAGGTACTGGAGACAAAAACAGGCACATTGGCATAGTCACTTGTCACTCTTTATTTCTTAAGTTGTTTTTGTATTCCTTTTGATCCTTTGAGTCATAACAATTCTCAGTCTGCCAACTGACACATCAACCTCTATGGCACCACACCACCACATCATCGTTGTGATCGCTCAATGAAAACATTGTCAGTACACTAAGAGATGATGTGGTGGGTGGCCATTACAGATATGTCCACAGTCAGGCAGAAAGCTGCTATGCTCATCACACATAATGGCCGGTGACAGCAGTTCCGGACTGACCAAAAGGAAAATAAACTACTTCAGTTATAACAAGGTGATGGCTGACTCCCAAAGTAATGCAAGTTTCAGCCCTCCATTAGCACTTTCAGTTGGCTCCCTTGGTCTGGTGAGTGAAATAAGCCTCACACTGTCATCCACTGTGCAAAGCAATGCTTGCAATTCTTTCTGAACACCCCCACTTTTCTCTCACCACCCGGACACTCCAAAGTAATGTTTCCATCACTTTTCCCTTTACTTTCACTCACCAGACCTCTTTTAGATCAGTATTTTGCATTTTCATTTGGTGCAGCCCATCCGTTGACTGGCATGTCACTGCATTATGACTGAAACACCAACAGGCATAACCTACTTTCACCAACAATGCACAAATATCCGTTTCCGCCTATGACACTGCATCTCTGTGACTTTCTTTGGCACATTTCACAAAGTTTATTCCACAAATCAATGACAATACCTATATCAGCAACTTTTAGATTACACATGATGTGTTTTCACGGCCACCTCCATTCCTACAAACCATTTTATCTAATTTCTCACTTCCACCATGGTTTCCATCAAGTCAAGTGCTCTTTCTCGTCTGCTGTTTCCCTGTCCTGCTCCATTATGCATCTGCCACCATCTCTGTGTGCATCTCCACTCCATCCAAGGCAGCTGCTGTAGCCGTAGGTGATTGGGAATGTGGTCTATTTGGTGTCTTCCGGTTTTCATCCTCCCTGGGCAGGACTTTGCTTCAACCAAATATTCAGTGCCATGCACAAAGAAAGAAGAATCAGCATTTATATAGTGCTTTTCATACACGGTGCATCCCAAAGCGCTTTATAAGCAATGTTAGACAGGTAGTGAAGTGACTGAATGTGTAGTGGTGGCCATATCACACATTACCCATCCACAGCCTGGACAATTGCATGAACCAGTTTTATGGGAAGGGGAATGTTGGCCATGACACCAGGAATGTTCCCTACTCTTTGCAAAGAGTGCCCTGGGTTCTTTTACTTCCACCTGGACACCCACCAGGACAGCACCAGGATGGTAGAAGGGACCTCGGTTTAAAGTCTCATCTGAAGCCAAATGAAAATAAAAAATACTGAGCTCTTAGTCAGAGTTGAGGTAGCAAGTGAGTTTTGTTTTCTTAGAAGAAGCCAGAAGGGGAAGGAAACATATTCAATTCAGTGCTTTACAGTAACTGGTAATTGCTATTTTTCTTTCAAACTTAGATTGTGGGCTTTTAGTGACACTGTAATTTCTTTGCTGTCTTTACTTAGAATTGTTTTTGGGCTGTTGAAAATTTAAAACGTAGCGGTGGTATATTTCTTTGGTGTCTTTAATCACTGCAAATTTAGTCTTGGCTTGTCTGACTTACCCTATAGTTTGGGTGAGTGGTTTTAATTGTCTGGCCTCTGACCTCAGCTACGTGATAACTGAAGGTGGGGCTTAGTCAGAGTTGAGGTAGCAAGTGAGTTTTGTTTTCTCAGAAGAAGCCAGAAGAGGAAGGAAACATATTCAATTCAGTGCTTTACAGTACCTGGTAATTGCTATTTTTCTTTTAAACTTAGATTGTAGGCTTTTAGTGACACTGAAATGTCTTTGCTGTCTTTACTTAGAATTGTTTTTGGGCTGTTGAAAATTTAAAATGTAGTGGTGGTGTATGTCTTTGCTGTCTTTATTTGCTGCAAATTTAGTCTTGGCTTGTCTGACTTGCCCTGTAGTTTGGGTGAGGGGTGTTAATTGTCTGGCCTCTGACCTCAGCTATGTGATAACTGGAGGTGGGGCTTAGTTAGAGTTGAGGTAGCAAGTGAGTTTTGTTTTCTATGAAGAAGCCAGAAGGGGAAGGAAACATATTCAATTCAGTGCTTTACAGTAACTGGTAATTGCTATTTTTCTTTTAAACTTAGATTGTGGGCTTTTAGTGACAGTGTCATTTCTTTGCTGTCTTTACTTAGAATTGTTTTTGGGCTGTTGAAAATTTAAAACATAGTGGTGGTGTATTTCTTTGCTGTCTTTAATTGCTGCAAATTTTCACCCCCTCCCTTCCCCCAACTCTTAATTATATGCCCTGTTAAATCTGATTGACAGGAGCTAAACACAGGGGATAGTAAGGGGTGTGGAGTAGGAGGGGCATAAGGGGGAAGAAGCCCACCCTCAGCACGACAAGTGTTTTGACTCATTTATTTATTTATTGGTTTAGTTTCTTTTTTTAAAAAAAGAAAAGTATCTTAGGATCAGTGGCAGGATTTTTAGGACAGCAAATTAATAAAAAGGGAACTAGGAGAGCTTAAGTAACAGACAAGTAGTGGAATAGCAGTATAATTGCAGTATAATGCGGGGAGTGGTGCAATGCAGTGGCTGTGGGTCAGCCATATTCAGGCAAACCTTCTGGACACTGAGGTGCTGCCCTATCTGCATGCATCTCTCTGGACTTTGGGATGAGGTAACCAGACTCAGAGCGGAAGTAAACTGGATCAGGAGTACCATCACCCCTATCCAGAGACCACCCAGTCCGATGCAACTGCCTCAAAGGATGCCGAGAATGAGGAGCACTTGGATGACAGTGGGCTCAGGGAGGGTTAGAGCAGTCAGGGAGAGGCACATCCCAGATCCTGTTCCACTCAAGAACTCATATGCCACACTGGCAAATGGGGACAATCAAATAGAGGTACCCAGAGAAGTGGAAGGAAAGGATGTGGAGGTTAGCCAAGGAGGTGACCTCACCGGGGAGAGCAGTGGACCCCAGAGGAGGAGGAGGAAACAAATCCTGGTGGGGGACTCCATCATAAGAGGGATCCAGCTAGGAACACAGGAGAGGGAGGACAGGGAGGTGAGGTGCCTACCAGGTGCCACGGCATGGAGGGATGTAAGGAAGATCCTGGGGATCACTGGGAAGGAAAGACGGGAGGGTGAGCTGGATGTCATTATCCACCTAGGTACTAATGATCTGGCAAATGGGGAGCCAAAGGAAGTTCAGGAAGAGTTTAGGAAATTGGGGAGGGGTCTCAAGCAAGTAGCTACTTCTGTCACTTTCTCAGAAGTACTACCTGCGAGAGTCAAGGGACAGCATAGGGGTGCATGCACTAGGAACTTTAACTCATGGTTGAAGAACTGGTGCTGTGAGGAAGGGTTTGGATTCATTGGTGACTGGGGACCCACCTGGAGGGATGGAGGTTTGTTCAAGTTTGATGGCCTGCATCCATCCTGGAGGGGAATCCAAGCACTCAATGATAAGTTTAAATGCTACATTGACAAGCATTTAAACTAGCAAAGGGGGGTGGCAGGCCAGCAAGGAGGGTACCTACTTGCGCACCCTCCACAGCTAGCAGTGGAACCAGTGAACCAGAGGAGTGGCTATCTCTACAAAGCAGTGTGCAAAACATGGAGATTAGTGCCCAAGAGGTGAATAGGCAGAAAAGGGGTAAAATTCAACAGAAGGGCAGACAGCAAGGAGAACCAGGGATAAAGGACAACCAAGGAAGGGGCTGGGGTAGAACAACGAAACAGTCTAGGGAGGTCAAATCATGGAAAGCCATGTGTGCAAATGCCAGGAGCCTTAGCAACAAGATGGAAGATCTGGAGGCTGTCATGGTGCAGTCAGACCTGGAGATTGTGGCCATCACTGAAACCTGGTGTAATGATAACCGCAACTGAGAGATGGCCATACCTGGCTACAACATATTTAGAAGAGACAGGGCAGGTTGGAAGGGAGGAGGAGTGGCACTGCATGTGAAAAATGACATAAGGGCCACAGAGATCCAGGAGGAACAAAATGGGGGAGAGATACTGTGGGTTAAGCTGGAAAGGAAAATGGGGCCAAATATCTGCACAGGTGTGGTCTATAGACCACCAGCCCAGGAGGAAGAAACAGATAGAGTTGATGCTAGCCATCCAAAGGATGGCAGACAAGGGTGAGGTAGTACTGGTTGGAGACTTCAATATTCCAGACGTGGACTGGAGCATCCCAGCAGCAGCATCGACTAGGAGCAGATTTATCCTGACCTCCTTCAGGGTGCCTTCCTCGCAACTGGTCATGGAACCAACTCAGCAGAAGGCAATACTGGACCTTGTGCTCACAGACAGGGACAGTGTGATGGGGGTAACAGTGGGGGAGCACCTGGGGAACAGTGACCACCAGTCATTGTGGTTTGAAATAACAGAAAGAGCAGAACCAAACCACACAAAAATACTTATCCTGGATTTAAGGGGGGCAGACTTTGGGAAAATGGGGAGATACTTGAAAGAGGTATTAAGGGGAATGGGGCAGGAACCAGGGGTTGAGGAACAGTGGGCAGTATTTAAAATGGGGATTACAAGAGCAACAGAATTATGCATTAAGCAGGTTAGCAAAAGGAAAAGGAAGAGAACATTATGGTTTTCCAAAGAGGTAGCAAAAAAAGTGAAAGCCAAAAAGATTGCATTCAGGCAATACAAAAAGACACAGGCAGAAGGGGATAGGGAGAAGTACCAGAAGAAGCAAAGGGAGGCAGGGAGGTCAGTAAGGGAAGCCGAAGCTCAGACAGAAGAACACATTGCAAAATCAGTGGGTAGAGGGGACAAAACCTTTGACAGGTACATAAGTGAAAAAAGAAAGGCAAAGGGAGGGATAGATAGACTGAAGGGGGAGGATGGGGGCCGGGTAGAGGATGACAACAGTAAAGCTGACATATTGAACAGGAATTTCTGCTCAGTCTTTACTGAGGAAGAGGAGGATAATGGGTCTGAAGGGAGTACAAAGGGTGAGAATGGTGCAGAAATGGACACAAGTCTCTTTACATGAGAAAGGGTCCTGAAGGAACTGTAAGTAATAAGAGTTGATAAAGCAATGGTGCCAGATGTGGAGCACCCCAGGGTCCTTATAGAACTAAGAGAGGTGGTGTCTGAACCTCTGGCTATCCTGTTTAGCCAATCACTGGAAACCGGGGAGGTACCCAAAGACTGGAGGACAGCAGATGTAGTCCCCTTATACAAACGTGGGAACAAAGAGGAAGCGGGGAACTACAGACCAGTCAGCCTCATCTCGGTAGTGGGGAAGATCATGGAAGCACTACTGAAGGAGAGATTGGTGGAACATCTGGTTGTCAATGGACTACAGGACCCAAGGCAGCATGGTTTCACCCAGGGGAGGCCATGTCAGACCAACCTCATTGAATTTTTGACTGGGTGACTAGGGAGGAGGATCAGGAGGGCAACGGACATGGCCTATCAGGACTTCAGCAAGGCCTGTGACACTGTGCCATAGAAGACTATTACACAAACTGGGGAATATGGGTGGGCAGGACAGTAGTGTGTGGTAGGTAACTGGCTGGGCGGCAAGACACAGAGGGTGGTGGTAAATGGCTGTCACTCCACAGAGGGAAGAGTGACCAGTGGGGTACCACAGGGATCAGTGCTGGGACCGGTCCTATTCAACATCTTCATCAGTGACATTGAGCAGGACATAGAAGGCAGAATTTCACTGTTTGCTGATGACACAAAGCTCTGTAACAGAGTAGACACACCAGAGGGTGTAGACAGAATGAGAAGGGACCTGCAGAAGCTTGAAGAATGGTCAGGGGTTTGGCAGTTGAAATTCAATGCAAAGAAGTGCAAGATAATGCATATGGGGCACAAAAACTCCGGCACAATATATCAGTTGTGGGGGGGGGGGTGAGGATTTAGCATTCACCAAGCAGGAAAGGGATCTTGGGGTTATCATCTCTGATGACCTCAAAGTAGGGAAACAGTGTGACAAGGCAGCAGGTAAAGCAAATAGGATGCTGGAATGCATAGGCAGGGGCATCACCAGCAGGAAAAGGGAGGTCACAATTCCACTATACAAGACACTAGTGAGGCCCCACCTGGAGTACAGTGTAAAGTTCTGGAGACCTTACCTACATAAGGACATAGACAGGGTAGAGAAGGTTCAGAGGAGGGCAATAAAGATGGTACATGGATTGCTTCACAAGTCCTATGAGGACAGGTTAAAGGAACTGAATATGTACTCCCTGGAGGAGGAGAGGAGAGAGACAGTTAAGTTAGTGGCCATTACAGATAAGTCCGCAGTCAGGCAGAGAGCTGCTATGCTCATCACACATAATTACAGGTGACAGCAGTTCTGGACTGACCAAAAGGAAAATAAACTACTTCATTTATAACAATGTGATGGCTGACTCCCAAAGTAATGCAAGTTTCAGCCCTCCATTAGCACTTTCAGTTGGCCCCCTTGATCTGGTGAGTGAAATAAGCCTCACACTGTCATCTGCTGTGTGAAGCCACGCTCGCAATTCTTTCTGAACACCCCCACTTTTCTCCCACCACCTGGGAACTCCAAAGTAATGTTTCCATCACTTTTCCCTTTACTTTCACTCACCAGACCTCTTTTAGCTCAGTATTTTGCATTTTCATTTGGCACAGCCCATTCAATGACTGGCATGTCTCTGCATTGCGACTGAAACACCAACGGGCCTAACCTCATTTAAGCAACAACGTGCGGCAATCCATTTAATGCCTATGACACTGTGTCGGACATTTTCAACGACACATGACGCACCAGACTCTATGGTCTCTCACACACTCTCAGTCTCTCTCACTCACTCTCAATCACCAATCTTTTGTGCACTCTCGATCGCCGGTCTCTCTCGAACTCTCAATCGCCAGTCTCTCTCGACTGCCGGTCTCTCTTGATCGCTGGTCTCTCTAGATCGCTGGTCTCTCTCGATCGCTGGTCTCTCTCTCTCTCTCTCTCTCTCTCGCACTCTTGATCACCGGTCTCTCTCGATCACCGGTCTCTCTCTCGCACTCTTAATTGCAAGTCTCTCTCTCAAACTCTCAATCACCAGTCTTTCTCGCAAATCCCTCCTGGTACCATTGTCTGCTTCCCCTGCAGCTCCTCATCATGTACACTCAGAGAAGCTGCAGAAGAACTATATGGGGCAAGTCTTTTATGTCGCTAGTGTGAGCCTCGTTATCTGTAGTTGTGATACTCTGGAAAACAATCAACACAGAGGTGTACATTGCACGTGCGGCATATATATGATGGTTCAGCATGTTTCTTTTTCAGTATACAATTTCTGCACTTACCCTTCTTCCCTTTTATCGGGTAGTGTAGTACAGCAGAAGTAGGACCCTGCTCAATTACAGCAACTGGGGCACTTTGTCTCCTATTGGTGTACCCATCCAGCAGATGCTCCGAGTGGGCAAAGTAAAAATTTAGCTGCCTATGCTTGTTCACCCTCCTGGTCTTGGATCATTGAATATGATGCACACTCTCTCAAAACAAAGTAAAAGCATTTGCCAATACCATGTCCCACAGAAAACAGAAAAGATATATCCACCACTTTTTTTCTGCTACTGTGGTACTGGCCCCGAAGCTGGTCAGTGACATCCACGCCATTCATGTGCATGTTCTACTGCTTCAGCACTTCAGGACAGAGAACAGATATTTCAGTGCCTATTCTTTGTCGCCTGGTCACAGATGTTGTTGGTAAGGTCGGGTCATGCTGAGTTGAGAGAAGGAAAACAGGCTTGTTGTCTTTCCAAGATGTGACGACGAGTGATCCATCCTGGAGCTGTTCACAATGGCCACGGTCTTTCTTCTTCATTGCTACTTTGTTAAGTTCTGCAGGCCATCCAACCCTGTTGGTATGCATTGTGCCACACGCATACAAGCCAGGTGAACTGATGTAAAAAAATTATCATAATACACATGGTGTCTTTTGTAATGCAGATCTTTAGTCAGGTCCGTCACCACCCTCTCTCCAAGGCCCACTTCCACAGTGCCAGCAACCTTTCCTGTGTAGACTTGGAAGTCTGACACATAACCATTGTGAGGATCTGCAAGAACCCACACCTTTATTCCATACCATTGTGGCTTGCTTCACATGTACTGCTTGAATGAGAGCCGTCCTCTGAATCCAACCATGGCCTCATCGATTGACACTTCTCGGTATAGGTGATACTCCGTCTTGCAGGCTATCTGAATTTGCTCCAGGATGGGACACACATGATGAAGTTTGTTGTGATTTTCTGATCCTCTGGGTGGATTTAGTGTGGTGTTGTTGGCATGTAGATACTGCGTAATCTTCTCATAACGCTCACGGGTCATTACCTTAGAAATTGGACAACGTCCATAGAGATGATGCTTCCCCCAGTACATACGGTAGTGTGGCGCCTTCATAATAGACATGTACAGCCATATTCCAAAAAAAACATTTTATGTCGCACGCCTTCACCGGAGTCCATCGAGGGTCCACTTTATTTGCTTCTGCCTGCTTATGCATACTGTACCGGTTTGTCTCCTCAGCTATCAGTTCATAGAGTATCAGTGGAAATGTAAGGTTCATGAAATCCATAGGAGTCTTCTCTGCACCCATCACTGTGACCGGCCCCACAGGCTCCTTGAAGTCTTCAACATGCACCGGCTGTAGCAGATGTATCCAACCATTATTGCGAGCCGCATCCAGATGTGTTGAAAGTTGTTCATGTTGTTCAGCAGCATCCACTTCAACAGGGCTACTTGCACGCTTCAGTCTAGCTAAAGGGAGATCATCTTCACTATCCATGTAGTTGCTCTGCCGCCTTAGCTTGGCCAGTGGAACATCATCCTCTTCGCTCTACGAGGAGTGCCTCTTCTGGTGCAACGTGGCCAGGGGCAGATGATCTTCTTCACTGAATTCTCTATCCGGTGTAATCAAAGGCATCATACACATCAAGTCCACCTGGATGTCGGAATCATCAGAAATGTCAAAACCCAGAAAGTCCTCTGCCTCATCACTAGCGCTATCAAACAGGCACAGCAGGTTGTTATTGTAGACATTCTCCATACTCTCCAGTTTGATTGCTCTGCACTCTTTACCACATTCTGAGACGGTCTTGGGATAGTTTCTCTGGAGGTTCTAATGATCTTGAGGTTCTAATGATCTTCTGTGGTTCTAACAATCTCTGGGACATGCATGCAGTGTCTCCATAATAGACAAATACAGCCATATCTTTGCACTGCGAGCCACACAAACTTGTTGCATCCCACATCAGTTAATTCTACAATGCTCCGTTACCCAGCACAATAAAAGACAAACCACAGGGTGTTTTACAGTTGGGGGGGCTCACAAGCCATGGAATCCATTTTATGTAATGTTGCTGTGTGTTTGAAGGTGGAAGTCAGGACACTCGCACCATGGAATCCATTCTGTGCAATGGTGCCATGCATCCTGGGGTGAGTGGGCACACAGACAACACGTAATACTGTTTGCTGGATGGTGCAGTGTGTTGGAACACAAGGATCCATCCCACCAACAGCAGTCCCACTTATCAGGAGGCTCCCACCACTGTCCGAAACCCATTACCATTGCACAAAATGGAATCCCTGGTGTCAGGGACCTCCTTCCAACCGGCAAATACACAGCGCCATCACAAGAAAAGAAATATAGAAACATAGAAACATAGACTTTGAAGGCAGATAAGGACCACTTGGTCCACCCAGTCTGCCCATTTCCCTACCTATTGGATAAGCTGCAGATTCTAGTTAATCAACAGCCTACTTCCTGCAACCCCCCACTATAATTGCCTTATGTCTGTACCATGCATGTTTGAATTCCCCCACTGTTTTAGACCCCACAACCTCTCTAGGAAGGCAGTTCCATGTGTCCACCACTCTCCATGAAAAGAATTCCTCACATTACCCCTGAGCCGTCCCCACTCTAACTTTAAATTGTGCCCCCTTGTTCTTACACATCTCTTTTTCTGAAAGATGCTACCCTCCTGGACTTTGTTGATTCCCTTGAGGTACTTAAAAGTTTCTATCATGTCCCCCCTGTCCTTCCTTTCATCAAGGGTATACATATTAAGCTCTCTCAGTCTCTCTTCATATGGTTTCTGATGTAGACCCTGCACCATTTTAGTTGCCCTCCTCTGGACTGCTTCCATACTGTCTACGTCCTTGCATAGATGAGGACACCAAAACTGAACACAGTATTCCAGATGGGGTCTCACCAACTGTCTGTACAGAGGGATAACCACTTCCCTTTTTCTACTTGTGATGCCCCTCCCTATGCATCCCAGTATCCCCCTGGCTCTCCTTACTGACTTCTCACATTGCTTACCCACCTTTAGGTCATCTGATATGACTATCCCCAGGTCCCTTTCCATTATTGTTGTTATTAGTACCTCCCCTGCTATTGTGTACTCTTCTCCTGGATATTTATTTTCCAGGTGCACTTCTTTGCATTGAATCTAAGTTGCCATATGTCTGACCATTCCTCCAACCTTGCCAAGTCCCTTCTTATCCTTTCTAACCCCCCTTGTGTATCAACTCTGTTACAGATCTTTGTGTCATCTGCAAAGAAGCATACCTTTCCTTCCAGACCCACTGCAATGTCACCTATAAAGACGTTAAAGAGGACTGGACCTAGTACTGAGCCCTGAGGTACTTCACTGGTAACCCTTCTTCAGAATGTGTTCCATTCATTATTACCTCTGTGTCCTGTTGTGCAGCCAGTTTGCTACCCAGACTACCACCCTGGGACCCACTCCTAGGCTGGCTAACTTGATTATTAATCTTTTGTGTGGGACTGTGTCAATTGCCTTGCTAAAGTCTAGGTAGGCCATATCCACAACCCCTCCCTGGTCTATTACTTTGGACACCCAGTCAAAGAAATCAATTAGATTCATCTGACATGATCTTCCTGCTGTGAATCCATGCTGTTTGGGGTCCTGTGCCCTGCTGGCCTCTAGGTACTCAACAATTCTTTCTTTCAGAAGTGATTCCATCATTTTCCCCACCACTGAGGTCAAACTAACAGGTCTGTAGTTTCCTGCTTCTGCCTTGCTCCCACTTTTGTGAAGGGGAATCACATCTTCCCTCCTCCAGTCCTCAGGTACAACCCCATCCTCCCATGATTTGTTAAAAAGTGTGGTCAGTGGTGTCACTAGGTCCTCCCTTAGTTCTTTTAGGATTCTAGGGTTAATCCTGTCAGGCCCCATTGCTTTGTCCACCTTGAGTTTTAGGAGTTCTTTCAGGACTCTTTCTTCTGTAAATGGACTGGTGTCAAACCCACTACCCAGAGTGCTTCTATTGTTTGGTTTAGGTAACTCCTCCTCTTCTTCTTTTGTGAATACTGAGCAAAAGTATTCATTCAGTATCTCTGCCTTTTCACTGTCTCCCTCTGCCCACCTCCCCTCTTCTTTATTAATCTTCATTATCCCTCTCTTAGCCTTTCTATGCTCCTTAATGTACCTATAAAAGGTTTTATCTCCCTTCTTAACTGAGTTGACTATCTTTTCCTCGGTTTGGGCCTTTGCTTTTCTGACTGCCTTCCCCACTTCTTTCTGCTTTAATTGATACAGTTCCCTGTCATGCTCCTTCTGTGATTCCTTATACTTTTTGAATGCAGCCTTTTTCTCCTTAACCTTCCCTGACACCTTGTTTGAGAACCATAGTGTTTTTTTATTCCACTTTGTTTTCTTTATTTGTTTCACACAAAGACTTGTTGCCTCCATGATGGCAGTTTTGATTTTTCTCCATTGTTCTTCCACCCCTCCTTTCTGGCCATTTGCTAATGCATTCCTCAAGTATTCACCCATTATGCCAAAGTCAGCCCTTCTAAAGTCCAGTATCCTTGTCTTTGTATGGCTTGTCTACATGGTTGTGTTTATTGTGAAGCACACTGTGCAGTGGTCACTTGTTCCCAGATGTCTACTGACTTCTAAATTTGTGATCCTCTCTCCATTTGAGAGTACCAGGTCTAATATTGCTCCCTTCTGAGTGGGTTCCACCACTAGCTGTCTAAAGCATGCCCCCTGTAGGGCATCGAGAATGACCCTGCTTTTGGATGTGGCTGCAGTCCATGTCATCCAGTTAACATCTGGCATATTCAGGTCCCCCACCAACAGTATTTCCCCTTTTTCAGCCATTTTGAGAATGCCCTCTATCATTTTCTTGTCCATTTCCTCCCCTTGAGATGGGGATCTGTATACAACCCCTGTGCCGATTGTGATGCCATTCCCTGTCTCCAAGGTGACCCAGAGTGCCTCTTGTCCTCCCCTTTACCTTTTAGTTCTGTAGCTTTGATCCCTTCCCTTATGTAGAGAGCTACTCCACCTCCTCTTTTACCCTCCCTGTCCCTTCTGTAGATTGTGCGCCCTGGTATGTTGACATTCCAGTCATGGATCTCCTTGTACCATGTTTCTGTGACTGCCACAATATCCAAGTGTTCCTCTTCCATCAGGGCTACTAGCTGTGGAAGCTTGTTTCCCAGACTACGGGCATTGGTACTCATTGCCCTCCATTTAATGTTGGCTTTATCCTTTTTTACCCCATCGCAGCTCTTATTGCCTTTGTCTATTTTTCCATTTACCCCTGTACTGCCCTCTGTCAAGCTCTGTACCTCAGTGTTTACCCTACTACCTGCCATGTTTTGTGGGGGGGAGGCTTGAACTTTCCTGCTTCCTATCAGCACCTCCCCCCTTGGCTAGCTTAAAAGCTTGCCAAGGAAGCATTTAAACCTGTCGCCTAGGAGCTTGTTTCCCTTCCTGGACAGATGCAGACCATCATGCCAGTACAGACCTTCATCTCTCCAGGTAGACCCCCCCAGTCCTCAATGAAGCAAAAACTATGTGCTCTGCACCAGTTTTGCAACCATTCATTAAACTGCATGGTGTGCAGTACCCTAGCCTCACCCCTGCCATAGACTTGCAGCACCTCTGAGAAGGTTACTGTGCTTGCTACCTGTCCGAGGCCCCTCCCCAACTCCACAAATTCATCCTGCACTGCACTGATCTCATGCCTAGCTAGGTCACTTGTCCCAAGGTGGACAATGATATCTAGTTCCCTCTCCTGTGATGCTGCTTCTGCAATCCAGAGGATTTGCCTCCTGTCCCTCCAAGCCATGGCACCAGGCAGGCACCTTACTTTCCTCTCCTCTCCTCTCCCTTCCACAGGTCTACACCCCTAACAATTGAGTCCCCTATCAGAAGCAGTTTCTTTCCCCTGTGGTGTCCCTTGCCACTCTTTTGTGGGTCTCCCTTGTGGATGTCCCCAGCATTCTTCTTGGTCTCCACTGAGGGTGTCATCATAGAGGAACCTTGATTTGCCAGACTGACATATGATTTGTGTAGAGTTACAACTTGGGGACTACGCCTCTGTTCCACAACACTCACCCTCCCAGAACCCACTGTGGTCCAACTGCTTTTCACACTTGGCAACCTCTGAGGCTGTGATTGTGGAACTGGTGCTCTTTGGGTGGGGGAGGGCTCCTTAGTCCTTGCCAGTTCAGCCTGGAGGTGGGCAACCTGCTCCCTCAGAGCTGACAGTTGCTTGCAAATAGGGCAGCAATGCAGGTTCCAGAATGTCTCCTGGAAAACTGTTGCTCCACAGCCAGTGCATTGCACCACTCCCCACATGTCCCTCTCCCTTATAATATACAAAGAGTAATGCATAAAATATATATTTTTTTTTTTGGTGTGTATTTACCCTTTATGCACTGTGCTGGGTTATTAAGAATATGACAGTTCTGCCCCAAGACCTGTTGAGGAAGTGATGTCAGAACCTAGGCTATAATGGAAATGCCATGCCTGGGGTGGGCAGGGTGAGGGGAAGGGTGTGTGGGTAGGCCACAACTACTGGTGACTGTTAGAAACAATCAAATAAACCACTGCTCCACCACCCTGGTGAGTACTGCCCTTTATAGTAATTCAACCAACACCACAATTTACTAGACCACTGCTCCTACACAAACCACTCTACTGAGTCCAGTGATAAAAATGAACTCACTCCTCAGCCAGCAGGACACTTCTAAAATGTTGCACAAATATCCTTTCAAATCCTAGGTCTCAAGCACAGGAATCAAGCAACTTCAGTTGTATTTCACCCCCTGATTATAAAATTACTTCACTATAATGGAATCCAGCAATTCTCTTCTTAATGCCAATAAGAAAAAATGAAATTTTCTGTAGAAAGCGTAGCTTACCTTCCTAACAAGTCCCCAACAATATTATGTCTTACCAGGTTCCCAGTTCCTCAAATGCATTCTAGTTTGTTCTCTGCAGTATAGCAAGTTACTTAGCCTCAACCAGAAGCAGGCAAGTCTTTTCTGAGGGTTCCCAGATGTCTGGGTTCTCCCCCCCAATCTAAAATCAATGTCACCATCCCACAAAATGGTTTTCGGTTATACAGCGGTTCTCCACACTTTCCATTACCTGGCACAATAAAAGACAAACCTTCCCTGGTGTTCAGTGGTCACAGCAACACCACCCTCAGAGACCCAGCAAAATCAACAAAAACAAAATTTTTCTTGTCCGTCAGCAACACAAAATGGCATTATATTCATAGCATGCCTTTCAGAAACACCCAGCTGCAGGTGGGAGACTGTGAGACTCCAGGCAATCCATTTTGTGTAATGGTGCCTTGTGTTTGAAGGTGGGATGGAGGACCCCCTTCAGCATGGCAACCATTGTGCGTGCTGGTGTCAGATCTCGGAGGGAGGAGGGTCACCCAGACAACAGGTACTGCTCTTAGTTGGATGGTGCCGGCCCTTGCGTCATCTGCCACCATCCCACAAACAGCAATGCCTATTGTCTGGGTGCCCCCCTCCCTCCGGGACCTGACGCCAGCACAAAAAATGGTTGCCATGCTGTCATGGGCCTTCAATCCATCCTTCAAACACATGACACCATCCCACAAAATGGATTCCCTGGTGGCCTGTGGTGTCCATACCCTACAGTATCCACCAACAAATCAGACAACACTCCCCACAGTGTTCAGTGGTCCCTCCTCCAACCCCCAATGCTCGGCAAGAACACAAAATGGCATTCGGTTTATATCACATCTCTTTTGTAAACAGCTAGCTGCAGGTCAGAGACCACAAGACTCTAAGGAATCCATTTTGTGTAAAGGTGCCTGGTGTCTGAAGGTGGGATGGAGGACCCTGACAGCATGGCAACCATTGTGCGTGCTGGCGCCAGATCTTGGAGGGAGGAAGGTCACCCAGACAACAGGTACTGCTCTTTGTTGGATGGTACCGGGCCTTGTGCCACCTGAAACCATCCCACAAACAGCAATGCCTGTTGTCTGGGTGCCCCCCCTCCCTCTGAGACCTGACGCCAGTGCACACAAAATGGTTGCCATGCTGTCATGGGCCTTCAATCCAACCTTCAAACATACAACACTATCCCACAAAATGGATTCCCTGGTGGCCTGTGGTCTACACACCCTATGATATCCAGCAACAAATCACACAGCATTTTCAACGGTGTTCAGTGGTACCTCACCCCACCCCCCAATGCCAGGCAGCAACACAAAATGGCATTCAGTTTATATCACATCTCTTTTGTAAACAGCTAGCCACAGGTCAGAGACCACGAGACTCCAGGCAATCCATTTTGTGTAAAGGTGCCTTGTGTTTGAAGGTGGATGGATTCTTGATAGCATGGCAACATATTGTGCATGCTGGCACCAGATCTCAGGGAGAGGTCACCAGACAAAGGTACTGCTCTATGTTGGATGGTGCCTTTCCTTGAGTCACCTGCCACCATCCCACAAACAGCAATGCCTATTGTCTGGGTGCCCCCCCCGAGACCTGACGCCAGCACACAAAATGGTTGCCATGCTGTCACGGGCCTTCAATCCAACCTTCAAACATATGACGCCATCACACAAAATGGATGCCCGGGTTCTCCGACCCCAACCTCAAAACACCAATCACCATCCCACAAACAATGTATTTCCTGGGATCCTGTAGTTCTCCATACCAGGCAACATACAAAAAACCCTTTGCTGCTGTTCAGTGGTCCCACTCCAACCCTCCAACACCCAGCATAAACAAAAGGCAGTTTTTTCTTTTTGCACACTTCATCTCCCACGGCCCACAAAAAGCAGCACCAGAACAGAATGGCATCGTCTTTGGTACATTGTCCCCCAACATCAAACAGATGCATTTTGTGAGATGAAGCCGGTTATTTGATGGAGGGGGGGCCTGACCACAGGGAATCCATTTTGTGCAATGTTGCTGTGTGTTTGACGGTGGGGGATGAGGACACAGACACCACGGAAATCATTTTGTGTGATGGTGACAGGCCTCAGAGGGCATGTGGGCATGCAGACACCAGAGTACACTGTTTGTGGGATGGTGCTGGGTATTTCAACACCTGGCACCATCCCACAAACAGCATAATCTGGTGACAGGGGCTCCTACCACCTTCTGATGCCCATTGCCATGATACAAAATGGATTCCCAGGTGTCACGGGCCTCTTTCCAACCAGAAAACACACAGCGCCATCCCACAAGCTGGATTCCCAGGTGTCTGGGTTCTCCCACCCCAATGTGAAACACCCATTACCATCCCACAGAATGCTTTCCTGGTATCCAGTGGTTCTCCACACTGTACAATACCTGGCAGCTTACAAAAAAACCTTTGCTGTTGTTCAGAGGTCCCACTTCCACCCTGCCACACCAAGCACAATAAATGAAAGGAACAGTTTTTTCTTTTTGCACACTCCATCCACCAGCCCCCTAAAAGCAGTACCATAGCAAAACGGCATTGTCTTTGGTACATTCTCCCCACCCAAACATCCTCCACAAAACACCCTGTGCTGGGGGGCGGGGACACTGGACACCAGGGAATTCATTTTGTGAGATGATGCCGGGTGTTTGACGGTGGGGGGTGCAGACCCCATGGAATCCATTTTGTGTAATGATGCTGTGTGTTTGATGGTGGGATCAAGGACATTAACACCACAGAAACCATTTTGTGTGATGGTGGCTGGCTTCATAGGGTGTGGAGCCACACAGAGACCAGGTACCACTGTCTGTTGGATGGTGCCGTGTGTTGGAAGACCAGGTTTGCTCACAAACAGCATAATCTGGTGTCAGGGACTCCCACTACCTTCTGATGCCCACTGCCATCACACAAACTGGATTACCTGGTGTCACGGGCCTCCCTCCTACCTGAAAACACACGGCGCCATCACACAAAATGGATGCCCATGTGTCTGGATCATCCCACTCCAACCTCAAAACACCAGTCACCATCCCACATACAATGGATTTCCTGGGATCCTGTAGTTCTCCACATACAAAAAAACCCTTTGCTGATGTTCAGTGGTCCCACTCCAACCCTCCGACATGCAGCACAAACAAAAGGCATTTTTTTCTTTTTGCACACTCCATCTCCCACAGCCCACAAAAAACAGCACCAGAACAGAACGGCATCGTCATTGGTACATTGTCCCCCAATTGCAGACACCCACCACGAATCACTCAGTGTGGTGGGGGGAGATGCACTGGACACCAGTGAATCCATTTTGTGAGATGATGCGGGGCCACAAAAAGCAGCACCAGAACAGAAGATGTGAGATGATGCCAGGTATTTGAAGGAGGGAGGCCTGACCACAGGGAATCCATTTTGTGCAATGTTGTTGTGTGTTTGACGGTGGAGGTGAGGACACAGACACCACAGAAATCAGTTTGTGTGATGGTTTCAGGTCTCAGAGGGCATGTGGGCATGCATACACTGGAGTACGCTGTTTGTGGGATGGTACCTGGTGTTTCAACACCTGGCACCATCCCACAAACAGCGTAATCTGGTGTCAGGGGCTCCCACCACCTTCTGATGCCCATTGCCATCACGCAAAATGGATTACCTGGCGTCATGGGCCTCCCTTCTACCAGCAAACACACAGCACCATCACACAAAATGAATGCTCAGGTGTCCAGGTTCTCCCACCCCAACACACAGTGCTGTTCAGTGGTCCCACTCCCCGACCTCAACATCAAAACACCAAGCTACATACCCGGTAACATTTTCTCCAACCCTCCAACATCCAGCACAAACAAAACATCAATCACCCAGTCCCAAATACCCACCACGAGACACTTGGGTGTAGGCGGAAGAGCCACTGGACACCAGGGATTTCATTTTGTGAGATGATGCACCAACCCACAAATGGTACTAACCATCCAACAACAACTGAAACCATGAAAAAGCATCCTCTGATGCCACTCTGCAACACACAATCTCATCTCACAGAAACATTCCTTGGTGTCCAGCAGTGTCCAGCAGGCCCTACCCATGTCCTCCCCCCTCCCCAGATCCACTCACAAAATATTTACACAGCCCATGGGGAAAGTGCTAGAAAAAATGAGCAGCCCAGTAGCAACCTAGTTTGAGACCCCCCCCACACACACAAACATTACCTGGACTAGGTTGGCCCACACAGACGATGACTCAATGGTCGATCACTCCACGGTGACATTAATCTGCTTTGTTGAAAAACAAGCAGTCCAGTAGCAACCCAGCCCAGAAGCAGCATTGTTTGAGACCCTTCCCCCCACTGGACTAGATGGCCCACACAGATGACGACTCCAACCAGAAGAGTAAAACAGAAAATAAAATGAGCAGCCCAGCATTGTTTGATAAACATCCCCCCGCCAACACAGTGTTACCCCATGTCCGAAATCAGCTATTTTGTGGGAAATGGAAAAAAGCAAAATGAGCAGCCCAGTCACAGCCTAGTTTGAGACCCCTTCCCCCCACACACACACACACACACAAACATTACCTGGACTAGGTTGGCTCACACAGACGATGACTCCATGGTCGATCGCTCCACCGTGACATCAATCTGCTTTTTTGCAAAACACCCCATGCTGACACAACGTTACCCCATGTCTGAAATTGTACAAACCAAAATGAGCAGCCTAGTCGCATACTGCTTTGATAAACTTCCCTTCCCCCACCACTGAAAGCAAAAATCGTTACCCCGTAAAGACTCCAAACCTCTAGCTTCAAAGCACAATGATACCTGAACTGAAAAGCTGCATGTTTGCGAGGGGTGCCAACGATCCACCAGGGTAGCCAAAAGGAAAAACAAGGATGGTTCCATAATCAGTCACCCACTTCCCTAACAAGAAATATTAAATTTTTCCACCAAAACAATAGAAAAGATAAGTTGTAGAGTCACGTTCATCAAGATGCAGTACTTCCGGTATTTCAGAGTTCTTGGTGACACGCACAAACACAATAGCCCTAGCTACAGAGAAAATAATGATTAATAAAAAATAGAAACAGAAATACCTGTGAAAACGATAATGAATTAGGAGGAAATATGAAGCGGACAGGAAACACTAAAATCACACTTGTACGCAGCTCGATCCAGCTCTCCCTGCACACAGCAGCAAAGTGAAGATGCCAACACAAAAATGGGGTTTTCTCCAAATTTTCAAATGGGAAGCCTACACTTGCCAGCCAATCCCGGGAGGTGTAAGATGTGGGGCATCACCCAGAGATAGTAAATAAACAGTATCAGGATTGGCTGGCAAGTAATAGTACAATATTTTGCTGACGTCTCCAGACATAGCAAGGCAACACAGGGACTATACAGCTGACATCTGTATTCATCCTCGAACACACTGGAGCACTTGATCTGCCGACTCCAGGCAGTGACTAGGACACAATGAGTTAATGAAATATTGAGTCAGTACAGACATATTTTCTGCTAATACACAGAGTGTCCACTGGGTGCCACTTTTTTTTTGCATGTGCATTAGGGGTTCAGAAGCAGAACAAATTCTCCAGGTGTGAGGAATGTTGAACAGAAAGGGGACCCTTTCTTTGCCGAGTTTGACATTGTGTGTAGGCTAAATTCTTTACCTCGTTTGACAGTGTAGCTCAATCATCCACCAAAAGGGTAACCTTTCCAATAATATCAGTGTCAGTGGCTCAACAAGTTGAACACTCACCTCTGGGGACAGAGGATCAGAAGGTTGCAGGTTCTACTCCTACACCAGGAATTTTGGGTTAAATACTGACACTGTAGTTTTTCATCAAGAGGGCCACTGCACACCTGAGGGGTTGTTGTACAGGTGAGATACTAAACTGTGGTTCCATCTGTATATTCTGGTGGTTGTTCAGGTGAACATTAAAGATCCCATGGCACTTCTTGGAAATAGTACGTTTATGTGTCTTTTGTATGATTTTGGACATGTATTGTAATTTACCCAATGTCCCACTACTGTTTATTGTACAATACCTTGTGTTCCAACTGTTGCATAATTTTACAATGTTGTATTGTTTGTACTACCCACACAATATGGTAACTCATCATCCTTCACAACCCTACACAACCCACTCCCCCCAGGTTGAACTGTGAGATGAGTAACTTGTTCAGTGTGCCCTCCTGGTGAAACATATAAATATAAAAATAAAATCCTGTCCATGTTCCCTGACTAATAAGAGTTCATTCTTAAAGGGAAACTGTCATCAACAGGGTTTCTTAATGTCTAAAAGTCCATAAAAAGCTAATTTGAGTAAGCCATTTTATTTATGTGTGAGTCTTTGCAGTCCAGAGTTATTCATATGTAAATCAGCCTGTAATTAAGGGGTGGGGCAGCCACGTGTTTTAGGCTTCTGACAGGAAATGATGTCACCGAGGAACTTGGCCCTCCATTTACTGTAAGTTAAATAGGGTATCATATGTTTTATTTTGCATTTTAATGTTTTATTACAACACTTTCTATATTTATAATTGTTTTGCATGTGCATTGAAACTAGTAAGTTATTACCCTTACATTTCAAACTGTTAGTGAAAATAATCCATCTTTAGGATTGCTTTAACTTGTAAGCTATATTGCCAGTTGATCATTAAAAACTACACATCTCAAGGCTAACTCTGCCGTTTCAACAGGTACTGGAGCCCCATACTGTATCAGGATGTCTAAACCCTGGCTGTGTTCATGTCAGTGCAGATTTCTGGGGCTGTCACAGTACCAACTTCTGTCTTATTCCATTCTGTGTCTTACACTTTTGGTTATGAACTCAGGTCTACAAGTTGCAAGCTTGGCTACATACCTACTGGCCTGACATCATGGGGCCAGCCTTGAAATGTGACGTTTTTGATTAGCAGCTGGCAGCATAGCCTAGAGGTTAAAGCAAAGAGCTGTGAATAAGTTTTGTTCATCCAGCACAATGGGGTGATTCCAACATGTCTGTTTGTACTGTATATTGTGTGACCAGAGCAAGTCACTTATCTTCCCTGTGGTGTCAAAACACACCCAGAAAAAGGCTGTGCTGTAGTTGTGTGCCTTTCCTGGACAAAGACAGTGAAAACAATCTGAGCATGGTGAATTGAAAAGATAGGACACCATTAATTGTTTATTAATTGCAAAAATGAATAAATGGACAACATTGTTAAAACATGCACAACCTGAAATGCATTATTAAAAGAGTATTTTACTTTTTTTGATGACACTAAAATTATAGTAGTTTCTTACTGAAATACTTTAGATGGAATGGGATTTTTTACCATAAAGGAAACAAATGAATCTAGTTGATCCTGCCGCTCATGCCCTTCCAGCGTGTTTTACATGCTGCAGCTCTGCCAATGGACTACACGTTTCCAGAATGAAATTCCCATTGTAATGTAAAAAAAGAAAGAAAAAAAAGAGAGAGACAGGCTATGTGTGTGTGTGTGTGTGTGTGTGTGTGTGTGTGTGTGTGTGCATATGCACATGTACGCACATCTGTGTGTGTGTGTGCATGTGTGCTTGTCTATCTCTGAGAGAAGTGCTGCACTAACTGAACTGTGCTGAAAGGTAAAAAAAAATATCACCATTAATTAAATAAAAGAAGATATGGGTGGGTGGGTGTAAAAACAGAATTCTGCACACACGCTTGGTGTGGGATGCTTTTATAAACCCCTTGGACTTTGCCCTTGGGGTTAATGTAGCATCCCATACCGTGTGTGTGTGTGTAAAATTCTGGTTACACACACCCACCCATATATTATTCTATATTTTAATAATGCAGTTCCAATTATGCATGTTTTAACAATGTTATCCATCTATGTGTTTTTGGAATTAATAAACTATTAATGGTGTCACATTTTCTTTTCCCCAAGTCAAATCTGGTTATAAAGAGCATATATTTTCACAGTCATAACACATGCTCAAATAGTTTTTATTGTCTTTGTCCAGGAAAGGCACACAACTACAGCTTATTTCTGGGTGTATTTTGGGACCACAGGGAGGTTAAGTGACTTGGTCTGGTCACACACTATAATACAAGAAGAGCATGTTGGAATAAAAATCCATTCTGCTGGATGAAAGAAGCTTGTTCACAGCTCTTGGTTTTAACCTCTAGGCTGTACTGCCAGCTATAAATCAAAAACGACACATTTCAAGGCTGGCCCCATGATGCCAGGCCAGTAAGTACAGTAAGTAGCAACATTTGCATCTTATGGATCTGAGTTCATACCTGAAATTGTATGAGAAAAGGCTGTAAGAAAGGAAATGGAATAAGACAGAAGTTGGTGCTGTGACAGCCCCAGAAATCTGTACTGACATGAACACAGCCAGGGTTTAGAAATCTTGACATGAGGTCCCAATACCTGCTGACACCACAGAGCCTGCCTTGAGATATGTGTGTTTTTTAATGATCAGTTGGCAGTATAGACTACAGGTTAAAGCAATCCTAAAGATGGATTATTACTACTAACAGCTTTGAAATGTAAAGGTGATAACTTACTAGTTCAATGCAAATACAAAACAATTATTATAAATGTAGAAAGTGTTGTAATAACACTTTAAAATACACTTCATAAAACAGATAATTTCCTATTTAACCTGCAGTAAATGGAGGGCCAAGTTCCTCGGTGACATAATTTTCTTATCTGGAGCTTAAAACATAAAGCTGCCCCCAGCCCTTAATTACAAGCTGCTTTACATATGAATAACTTTGGACTGCAAAGACTCACACATAAATACAATGGCTGACTGGCTCACTCAAATTAGCTTGTTATGGACTTACAGACATTAAGAAACCCTGTTGATAATAGTTCCTTTTTAATACTATCAGTCATAGTCAAAAGTGGGACATCCTTGTTCTACAAGTCATGATTACAGCATGACTGCCTTATACACCATTTAATACTATGGGGAAACCTAGAAGGATTCTGAGTGCCCATGTGTCCCATCAGGCATACTGCCATAAATCAGAGATGGCTATGTCACACTTTGTAACTCAGGAACTACCCAGTGCTTAGAAATCAGTGACCAGAAGAAATAAATATACCCTTACAGAAATAATTATATGAAATGTTTTCATGCTGCACACATGAAACTACCCAAGTGATATGCATGCTGCAAGTATGATTTAAATGTTAAATTGGAACAGATTGCATGTATACAGCATACATGCAGCAAGCAAGTGTGGAAACCATGATTTTTATGTTAAACTAGAAAAGACTGCATGGATGTGGCATGCCTGCAAAAATGCAAGTGGTCACTGATAACTGCACATGTAAAAGTTAAGTGACTTGCTCAGGACAACACCATACACAAGTGGGTGTTGATGAGATTCAAAACCCAGGTCTTCATGTCTCTAAGTTTTCTGGCTTGTAGATCAGTGCCTTTAACCACTAAGCTATACTGTCTGCACACATATGACTCGCTTGTACTTCAATACATACTGTATCTGAACACATCTGTATGCATGTGGCATGCTTGTAGCCACTATTATGCTTTTCAGTTTTCTTCTCTCCATCTAATTTTCACAGCTGAACAACAGCACACATACCAATGGAAACACATGCTGTTTTTCCCACCCCCAATACACAAACTTCCTCACAAAACCAGTTAATTACTTCTGTCTGGTTTGTACTCCTACTATTTTCTCTCGATAGTTTTGAATGCCTCCATGAAAACAGTCTTTAAGGTGCAAACACAAAAGTAGCAATAACTTTACACACACACACACACACACACACACACACACACACACACAGTCAGTTGCCACCCATGCACACACACTGTAGCAGGTATGGCCTAGCTCACCCTCTGCCCCTTCAGCCACCCAGGGAGATGGAGACTCACTAAGAGTAGAACAACAAAAATATTCTGCCATAACACTGCTATTGAGGGTTCAGTGCTCACTGACTCCTCCAAGCTGTAGTGCGCCATCTGTCTACTCAGCTAAGGGAAAGACAGAGTAACACTTGCAAGACTATTGTGCTTTTTCTTGGCTGGACCTCATCCACATCACATGTAGTTGTGCCACCCCTAATAGGTGGAGAGTGTGGACAACACAATACAGACACAGTAGGGTTATACATAGTTACCATAACCAGTTTAGGGATGTGAGCCCAGGAGTGTATCCTGGGATGTATGTATGTCTGTTATATTGTTGGAAACAATAAAACCTTAATAAAGATGTTAAAAAAAAAACAATACAGACACAGTTGAGTCTAGAGAGTACCTGTAGTATGCACACACACACAGGACATGTTAGCACTTGTTATGCAAAAGATTAAATCCAAATATAAAGCCATTATTACCACACCATAAGAAAAACCTAGGCACAAATACAGAGGGGTGGCTACTGCCCCCCTCTGCCCTACCTAAATGTCACCCCTGCTTAATGGTAGAAAGTTATTTTTAGGTGTGAATGCAATGGTTTCCACTGTGTTCTGAGGTGCTGTATCTCTATGTTTCATGATGTGTCCTGACCATCATGTGGGTTAGTGTCCCTCATTGTCCCTCATCTTGAGTGTTCATGTCCCTCATTTCAGTGACAAAAGGTGAGGTATGGTGCATGCTTCTAAGACTCTACACAGCACAAAGAATGCTGAGCATGGACTAGTGTATATGCTCAACTGAGACTGACAAAGGTAACGGAAGTGAGATAAAACAGTCATGGAGAAACACATTAGTAGCACTAAATGTGCATAAGGGATTGGCATGGTCCAAAACAAAAAGGATAGGCTTCATAACACAGAGGCCTCACTTCGTACATCTGGAATGGGGGATGTTGACTGGCTATATCTTAAGCATTTAATGCAGTAAGCAAACAATACTTTACAAACGAATGGCTATTTAATTAAAAAAATCAAAAGCAATTAAATTGCAAAAGGATCAAAATTAATGAGTTTACCTAATTTTTATGGGAATTCAAATAAAAATATATTTTAGTGACTCTAATAGCAAGTAGTAGTGTAAGAAATAGAGAATAATGTGTTTTTAGATGAGATTTGCACCAGCTTACCTGCTGCACACGTCAAGCTTGCAGCATGTGAAACTGATTTGCTTTTTAGACTGGTTTGCACAAGTTCACTTTGTGTATGCGAACCACATGCATGTGGCATGCATTCTGCATGTACACAGCACACCTATATTTCTGTAAGGGTAGGAACGGGTAAAATAGTGACAGTGTTTCCTCAATATTCCTGTGTTTTGCATTACCCTTTATATTTAATTTATCTATCCATGGGCATTGAACCACACATATCCATGGCCCCTGAAATTCTGTAAGTCCACGGTTGCAGAATTTTCTACAGAATTTGCACTTTGCCACAGAATATATATATATAGTGCCACAGAATTAATTATTTTTGGTGACATTTCGAATCAAATATAGTTTTTCCATAGTGGCAAGCTCCTTTACCTATCTTGTTAATCCTGAAGCCCCCCCCCCCCATTTGCTTGGTGTGTGATGTCATCAGTAACATTATATCATAGGAAAAAAGGCAAACTGGCACAGCTCCAAACTGATAGCAAAATACAGCTTTTATTGATAAATATTTAAACCGGCAACATACCACATAAGACCAGCTCCACAAACAGGTCGCCACACGAAGACCCCAACCGGTGTCGCACCTAATGCAACATCTGGGTAATGGTCTCTTTATACAAACATACTGTATTAAATAGTAATCCCTTAAAGGGACAATGTAATCACCAGTGCATAGAAAGAAAAAAAGTGCTCAGTACATAATATATAATTCCTGAGTGCACTTATCAAACTGAGGTGTGATATACATAACTACTATTTAAAATCATTAACTACTGGGGTTCAAATAAATTATTTTGTGTTAGTCTTACTTTAAAGAGAGTAAATTATTTTACTGCAGACTCAAAAAATGGATCATATAATGGTAAGTCAATTGATGCTGCGTCCCCAAGTAAACATCTAGGTATAAAGCAAAATAATCCTGCTTCATTGAACATATGGAATGGAAATGTTGCAGAATTTTCTGCAGAATTTACACCTTGCTGTAGAATATATACAGAGCTACAGAATCCATTGTTTTTGGTGAAATTGCAATTCAAATATATAGTTTCTCCATAGTGCCAAGCTCCCTTACCTATCTTGTTAATCCTGAAGCTCCTTCTGTATGCTTGGCATGTGATATCAGTGACATTATATCATATCATATTTTAGCCAATGGCAGGACTGCATTCTGCCACAGGAATGAATAAATCATGCTGCAGAAAACTAAAAATGTTGCCATAGAGGCCTAGGAGCCCTGCCACAGAAATTGGAAAATGCTGCAATAGAGCAGTAAGGGTCCTGACAATATCCTACATTTTCCTGGGGATACACTGATCAGTTAATTGGTGTGTGATGATACTGTATATGTATGGATCCCACAGAACATGTCAAATACTGGATCTATAAAAATCCATTGACTTTAATATAAGGGTATGCAATTTCTTCACCATGTCAAGTGCTACAGTGTTTACTGTCAATTTCAGATTTTGTTTATTTCTGGAAGGTAAAGTGGATATATGAGGGGTAAGGGACTGCTGGACCTTAGAGTGGGGGTAAGGGAGTTCTGTTCCCACATTCGCCTCAAAGGTTCACAGGCCTACTGAAACAAAGATAATCCAGTGGAGGTACTGTCCCTCAGTAAGGTAGCTCAACAGAAATATAATACAAAAAAATACCCCTCAAAAATATTACATACATAAAATACAACTGAAGTTATCAGGTTTAGTTCACCCACTTTAACATTTCGATAGGTGTAGTTCTTTTTCGGGATTTAATTGATTGCCCCATACCAAACCAACCCAAAAAATAAATTATACAACATAAATTCCATGCCAGTGTGTGTGTGGGTGGGGGGACGAGGGGGCAGAATAAAACTCAGCTATAAAAGCCTTGGTACCAGGAAGGTTTTAACCTTATATAGCAACTGGTCAGCAATTTTCCTCTGTTTTCCTGGCCAGATTTCCCCTATTCACTAAAAATACCATTAACAACCTAGCCTGATTCAATAAGTCAGTTGGTATCTGTATCCCACCTGCTGTGATGAAGCTGAACATAAGCAAAATTGTCTAGCCGTCCTTTCCCAGTTAAAGAAAACAAAATAAACATTGCCAGCCTGGTGGCGTGGAGGCCAAAGGCATTTACATCTCACCTGCCCCCATCCTGACAAGCCAGGGTTGGGAACGAGCCAGGGCCACTCATGGGTCAGCTGGGGGGGGGACTGAGCAGTGAGCTTGGTTGGGGGACTTTCCTGGCCGAAGATGTCAGCTTGTGTCTAACAACACATGTATGTCAAGCTGTCACCCCTTCAGAGTGTCTGGGGTTCAGAGACCAGCTTGGGAACAAAACCCTGCCTACAGGATTATGCTCCCCTTCCTTGCAGGCCCAGAACCAGCCTACTGGGTGCACTACATGCAACTGGGCTAAACACCTCCCAAGTTTACAGGGGGATCCAGAGGGGTCTGCCATTGAGGGTAACAATGGGGCACTACAAGGGCTAGCCAGGTAAGTCTCAAAGATGGCGGGGTGATAGGGCAAGGGGTGAGATGGCAGATAGATTTAGGCACAGCGATCAGCAGGATAAAGCACAGTAGTTAAAAAAAATAAATAAATAAGGTGCTTGTGTGTCAAATCCACTCAAAACCCACAATCATTTAATCAACACACAAAAACCCACAATAGTTCAAATCTAGTATCTTGTGCCCATCAGCTTGTTACTCGTGTTATTAAAAAACATGGTATGTGAGACAAATTTCAAAAGGTCATTTTTTGGGAATGGCAAAGCTATGACAGTTTTGTGTTGCTGCCATATACTTTATCCAGAACCTGTTTTGCGTGTGTGTGTGTATGTATGTTATTTATTTATGTTCCCCTGAGCCCTCAGCTGTACACTCCTTCAGGCCAGTATTAAAACTAGAAATCACGCACTCACCACCATATGTATGAAGCAGAACGTGATTCTTAGTATTTGAAATAAGTGCCCATTTATTCAGGTGAAGGTACAAATAGAAAAAAACATGCCTTGATGCATTCTGGAACAAAATCCTTTTTCAAAACTCCTAAAGGCCACCTAGGTCATCTGCTATCATGTCCCATTACCATCTGCTGCCCAAAGATAAGATGGTGGGTGGGATTTCATTTATCGATCATTTGTTCTACTTTCTGGTTTGCTTACTGTAGCAAAAGAAATCTATTAAATTAATTAAAACCCTCTCAGTTCAGATAGTACCGTTGCTTCTTTTCTTGCACACTGGAATCTGAAAGAACCAGTGCACTTATGCTCAACTCACAGACCATAACAAGACTGGGAAATATAGCTGGGTGTTGGGGATTTAGTTGTAGTGGAATAAAAAATTTATTTTGGGGGGCTAAGGGGCAATAGATAAAGGTAGGTGTAACAATTATTGTGTAATTTTGTTTTCTCTTTTTCCATGTTTCTGTGGTTCATTACTATTATCAGCTAGACCTCTTGTAAGTGTTTCAGCTGAATTAAAATCTGTCCGATAAAGTCAGCTGCCAACAGACATGCCAGATGGCTCTGGAAAGAGACAACAATCTCTTTGTTCACTGGTATCCAGTGATGATAGTGACTGTAAATAAGTGACTGTCAAAACAGTGACTCATTTACAGTGCCACCCTTTTGTACTACCCTGTAAGGATAACAAGAGGATGCAATGATGAGAGTAGGGATGAGTGAGGGAGGGCGATCTGAAGGGGCGGTATAGGGAGGAAAAGGGGAGGGATAGGGAAGAGGGTTTGTGTGGGGTCGTGTGCCATGCAGCCACCGAGCTAGCCATGTGGTGTGGTGGTGAGAGTAGCTAGTTGTTGTGCAACAGGTACTGGGTTCATGTCTGAGGACTGGGGAATGTTTTACTGCCGCAGCAATATTTTTTATTTTTATCAAACTGTCTCCTCCTTCCTGACATGCACCCCTTTGGAGTTGGTTATCTTTAGTCAGGGGGTGCAGGGAGGGCAAAGCCCCCCACAAGGGGATGCGGGGCATAGCCCCCCCATATAAACAGTATCTTAAGTTGCTAGATGTGTTGTCACCTATTAGTGTACATCAAAAATTTGCTTTTCGGCCATGCACACTCGTCATAACAGTGATCGCTGTTTTGCAATTGCTGTTATGATATGGAACCTTGGACAGTTACTGGTAGAGCTGCAAGCTGAAAGCATCCCCGCCATGTTTCCATGGAGGGCCCTAATTAATGTGTTAAGGAGTAACTCGTACTGTGCCAGACCAGAGTAAAAACAAATTGATGGACCCTGCATGTCATGAACCCCAAGATTCCAGCTTGGTCCAGTCTCTCTAGATGGGAAGTTTTCTGGGACTCAAAGAAATGTCATATCTATGTTAGAGTGACATACTGGATAACATGTCATAGGGGGGCAGCTGGAGGGTCTTACGGTCTGGCAGAATCTGAAAGGGACATTCAGGCTGGGATTGTGGAGTAGTTTGCATTTAAGGTTCGAGTCAGCTCTGATTCCTCTAGGTGTCCTTTGTGGGTAAGTCTCTATACATTGGAAAAAATAGAACATGTTGTAGGGTTTTTCTTTATGTTTTTTGTCTGGTGTATGCACACATTTTCTTTTCATTTCTGTAGAATTATTCTTCCCCATAGTCCTTGTCCTCCTCTATTATCTGTGTAACTATCTGGCAGTATTAAAATATTTACTTCAAGTTTCTGCAACTGAGTTCATTGAGATACATCTAACTGATTTATAATTGACAAAACTGTGATTCCACCTCTGAAGAGAAGGCTACTTAGCTTAATTTGTTTCTAAAATAAGGTGTTCTCAGCTGTGAAAGAAAGAGGGGTGGGGCATCTGCCCTTGAGCAGGGAGTGCAGTATTGTTTGAGCAGTGGCTCTGGAGGAATTCAGACCTGGAGATACCCTGAAAGAGTTTCTATGTTGAGTGGTGGCAGCTACTTAGTACCGATGCAGGCATCTGAAGGGTTTGAGAAAGCTGAAAACACTGGCAAACTGAGTCAAGGAGAATCTGGTTTGCTACAGTAAGAAAAAAAGAAAAGAAAATGCCAGCCCTCACTTTTTAACAAACCAAAAATCCCATTATGTGAAATCACAACCATGTATAACAGGGCTAAAGAAGGGATGCTGGTGAGTAGCAGCAATCATCTGCTTCAGAAGTCTGTTTGGAATCTAGCCTCAGCTATTATTTAGGTTATCATGTTTTAGTCGGACCACTGTATGAGACAGCCTTCGGCCTCATACTTTCTGTTCATGAGAAAGTCACATTTTTACAAATGATAGTGACCCAACTAGCACATTAGAACTATTATGCTTCATGTGTTTGCTGTTGTGTGTATTGACCGATCAGAATACAAGAAAGAGAATGATGCCACTACTGTCATTGATAGCATGAATGTTCCCAGCACTGAGCAATGATTTTGTTGAGAATGAAATGACTGGTGTGTTTGCTGAGGAATAAAGTGCATGTGACCCTGGCTTCTGATTCGAGGAGAGGGTCTACACGTTTTATAACATAAAATGAGTGACACTGATTGCCATCACCAAGATGGTGGTGGTGACAGAACTGTGCATGCATGGCAGTCTCACATGTGCAGTTCAGTTGAATGGCATTCTGTCATTGCCAGCATGGTGGTACCAATGGAATTGTACATGTGCATGTGCAGTTCTATACTGAAATGAGGAAATGGTAGCCAAGCCAACAAATAGTGCAGCCATAGCAATGAGTGGCTCTGGCAGACTGTTTCAAGCCATTTTGTGGTTTCAGAAGGATCATGCCAAAACTCCAAAATGGAAGCCTGCCATGGTCACCTGTTTTCTGAGTGATCACAAAACAGCTGCAGGGTCTGTCCATGCAGCCATAAAAATCCATTCCCTCTACATGTAAACATGGCACATGGAAATCATCCACATATCTAGAGAGAGTTAGCAACACTATTTTATTCTGAACAGTCCCTTGCAGATGAATGTAAACCTCTGCTGCAAATGCTTTTCTGATGAAGCTTGGTGTTTAGCTAAGCGAAACGTGAGATGTGAGCCTGCCTTTAGGCATATTGCATTGTGAGCCAGTATTTTTGCATTGATGCACTTTTGTGAATTAACATCACTTTAAAATGAATGGCCTGGACTGGGCGCTGCTTTTCTTTTTAACCTCTAAATATATTTTAATAAAGCTGGTGTAACCCCTAGGTGGCACTATCCCAAAGACTACTACCCCTGCCTGCTTGGCTAGTAGCAGGTTAAGGGCCTGGGTAATGAAATGGGTGCCTCCACCCAGAGGTCAGGGTTGTTAGTGGCAAACTAAACTGAGCACAGCCCTCCGAGACACTGTAACCCCCCCCTTCCCTTCTAGTAGCCTGAACAATATAGAATAATTACTTTCACAATGACCCTTATTCAGCAGGCAATTACCCACATTGTTTGCACTTACCACCAGGGCTGGTTCCTTTAGCTTGACCCTGGGGACCCCCTGTAAAAACAAGGTTAAGCACAGCAAATAGCAACAGTACAATACTTTTGGCACAAACTGAAACCACAGTCAGGTTAAATACAAACAAAGTTAAATCTGATTTATTCAGTGGACTTGAACAAGGGAGGGGCGTAATCAGGTTGATTTGCTTAAAAGCTGTATTAATCAGACAGTTATGCATGCAGTTCAGAGTCCCTATACAGTCACACACTCTGGGTACCCAGGTAGGAAAATGGTGGGCTAGCCAGGAACATTGCAGCTGGTTGAGGCCCTGTGATGGAAGAAAGCAACATGTACAACACACACTATTTGTAATCCGGAGCTGGAGGGCTCAGTTCATGAAAGAAAAGGCAACAAGACAATCAGATGACAACACTTTTAGATTTAGCTGTTGTTGCAGGGAGCTATCCTGATGTTTACTTACGATACCCAATACTGGACACAGGCAGGATGAAATCTAGACTGCATGCTGTTGAGCTGGAGTGCCTGGAGAAGCAAGGTCCACACGAATCACCAAGGCGTCATTCCTGTTTAAGGCATTGAGCAGGGGGCTGATCCCCAGGTCAGTCTCTCGTCGATGACTTTCTTTGCGTAGCAGGTATTCTGGCTGGGCCACAGTAGCATGGCCCAGGCAAATGGCAATGGATACGGATTCAGTCCATGGAGCTGGATACAGCCTCCAGCAAGCAAAACACAGTTCAGACACACAGTGGGGAACCAAATCAAAACCCACTATAAGCACATAGCACATTCACATATAAGGAAATTCCACTGTACCAGGCAAATGTCTCTCCGGTCGCAATTACAGAGTCTCTGCACAATTCAGGAGTTCAGAGGTAGCTGGAAGTCCTGACAGATGGATCGCATTTAGCAAATCTTCAGTCTTCTTCAGGTTAAAGCCTGGTCACAATTCAGTGGCTTAATTCGCTCTCCAAATTCGGATTCAGTCCCCCCAAAAAAAGCACAAGTTCCCTCTCAAGGACAGCAGGCAGGCAGGCATGCAGGCCAAACTCAGGCCTTTCCACAGTTCTCCCACATGAATCCACTATGGATTGCTGCTTGAACTATCTCGAGCTGTTACTTCTTCACTTCAATACTCAGATCTAACTGAAACGGCGAGCAGTGTGGGACTTTCCCCAAGATCCAAAAGGTTTGGTTGGCTGATCTGTCTGTCAGTCATAACAAGTGCTCCCCCTCAAGGTTATCTTAGATGACAAAAGCCCAAAACTACAATTCCTACAAATTTTTGCCCCACCAAGCCCCTGTAGGCAGGCTCCATTTTAGAGTCCCAAATGTACTGATTGGCCCATTTCAGCAGTCCAGGACCAAGATGATGGAAATAAATAGAACTGTCCATGCTGCAAAGAAGGCAGGTTAGAACAAACAGCAATATTATTACTACTCTAACAAATGATCAGCAAACAAGTACATCTTCTAACAGAGCTCCTACTCAGATTAATTATGACTGCAATCTAGGCAGCTCTTAAAGAGACAGTACACAGAGGCTATACAGGCACTCTCTGGCAATACATTTAAACTGCTAAAACACAGAACATCAGCCTGGCAGAGAGCATTTAGGAAAACTCAAGGAAGACTTTTTGGGAACCCCCATTTGTAGGGGGGTTACACCGGAAACTTACTGGACCCAATTTTCAGTCATAAGGGACTGTCACAACATTATTGCAAACCAATTTTGTGACAGTCTTTTGGCTGCCACTGCATATATCAAAAAAAGAACCATACAGGGTATAGCAATTTAGTGCACAACTTAGGTGGGCATCCTAAAACAAGGAACCAAAACGCTCCGATTGCCTGGTATATCATGATAGCAGGTGATACTACAGGGGAGTTTATAATTTCATTTTTCATTTTGTGGACTGGAATAACTTTTGTTCTGTTTTGCATTTATTTGTTGTTGTTTTATCACAATTGTTATAATTGTTTGTTTACTCTCTCTCCCCAGTGGTGAGAGGACTGGGGGGGGATTATTTATTGTATTTTGTTGTATTATATGATGGGTTTGGGGGTGAGAGTCCCTAAGCTTTGTTTTGTTATTTATTTGTTTTGTGGGTTATTTTGTGTTTGAGGGGGGTTCTCAGGGTCTCTAAATTCAGGCTCTGACTTGATGTTATCTAACCTGGGAGTTGGGTGGGGCTTTTAAATTGTTTTCTTTTAGAGGGGTAGTATTAGTTTCTTAGTTTTATTTTGGGGTTTGTTTGTTGTATTTATTATCTAGCAGTATAGCTTATAGCATGTGCTGACCTTCATCTCCCACAGTTGTGCACTATTCATCCTCTTCTCTTCATGCCCTTCTCCCTTTTTATCCTCCCTGTCTCCAGTTTGAGATTGACCAGCGATGTAGAGCACTGGACATTGTGTGTAACAGACGGAGAAGGGCATAGGGTTACGAACAGGGGAGGATGATCGAGGGGGGTCATCGTATTGAGGTGGTTGGGACCAGAAGGTGCCCTGGGGCGAAATGGAATCCAGATCGTGGTTTTCCATGTCTGGTGCTCATACCCAAGGGCACCACCAATCATGGTGGGCAGAGGGCCTGGCAGCCCATGAGGTTCGTCCAACTCAGGCAGTGTTGTGCAATGCCAGGTCCATTAAAAATAAGACCACAATTATTGCTGATCTTGTTGGTACGGTGGACTTGGCTTGCATTACCAAGACCTGGTTGGATGATAATTCTGGCCCCATTTTGGAGGCTATGACTCCAGCTGGGTACTCGGTGTTACACCGCCCAAGATTGGATTGGGGGGGGGTTGCAGTCTGTTTCAAGACTGAACTTGGCCTTACGGAGCTCCTAGTGGGGGGTTGAGTCTTTTGAGTGTATAGTAGTAGCAGGTGTAGACTTTCAAATCGCCCTCATTTACCAACCACCCAGTGATAAGAAGCGATTCCTTCAGGAAGTGGCAGACTTCGTCATTGATTTGGCATTCGAGTCACCCAGATTGATGGTTCTGGGTGACTTCAACACCTGGGTCGATGATGAACTCTCGCAATTTGGTCAACACTTCCTCCAGTTAATGACAGTGCTGGGCCTTACACAGGTGGTTTCCTCTGCTACATATAAATTTGAACACTCTTTGGACCTAATCTTCCTTCTAGGGGTCGAGGCATCCGATGTGAGGGTGGAACCCGTCGGGTAGTCAGATCATTACACCGTGGGGTTTAGTTTTTGCACCCCCTCCAGAAGGCCTGCCCCTGTGGAGTTGGTTAGGTACTGCCCTTTGCAGGATATGGATTCCCAAGGCATTGCGGCAGTGATTGACCTCTCCTCACCCGAGTTGGCAAGCAATGATCCAGAGAATCTCGTGTTGGCTTATAACACAGCCGTTGTGGGGGCTCTGGATTTCATTGCTCCAGTTCGTGTTCACCCCCTCTCCTTTCGCCCCAAGTCCCCTTGGTTTGATGGGATGTTGAGGGAGATGCGGAGACAGGGATGAAGCTTAGAGCGCTGCTGGCGAAAGTCCACCCTTGATGCCGACCACCTTAGACTGATGGACCATTTTTCAGTCTATCAATCTGCAATCACTCATAAAAAGGCAGAATTCCTGTCCAGGGAGATTGCGGTTGCTCAGAATTGACCAGCTCAGCTATTTTGAACTGTGGACAGACTGTGCAACCCAGCCTGTCTGCAAGTTTGGAAAGCTTTTTTGCAGTTAGAGTGCAACAAGCTTGCTTAGTTCTTCACAAATAAGGTGGTCGACATTAGGGCGGAACTGCTGCAATCACACTCTAGGGGGGTTGCAGTGGACCGGTGTAAGACCACAGTGTCCCAGTTTTCCTGGAATTCCTACAGTCAGCTGGAGTTCATGGATGCCATGAGGATCATCCAGCATATGCGCCCTACATGCTGTAATTTGGAACCTGGACTGACCTCCCTAATTTTGGGTTGTATTGATATCATCAGTCCAGTCCTTGTGCAGATAGTCAGGTGCTCCTTGGAATCTGGTGAGTTTCCTAGCTCCCTGAAAGAGGCGGTGGTGACACCTCTCGAAGAAAGTTACCTTGGACCCTGACTGTCTCAAAAACTACAGACCTATCTCTAACCTTTCCTTTGTTGGGAAGATGATTTAGAAAGTAGTGGCTGCACAACTGGAGGACTATTTGACCATCCATGACATCTATGAACCCCTCCAGTCCAGTTTTCGTAAAAGACATAGTACCGAGATGGCGCTGGCTCGGGTGCTCAATGATCTCTTGATGGCTAGAGATTGGAAAAGTCGTTCCATCCTGGTTCTCCTTGACCTTTCTACAGCGTTTGACAGCGTAGATCACATGGTGTTGAAAGAACACCTGAGGCTGCTTTGTGGAATATCTGGAACCGTTTTAAGATGGTTCACATCATTCCTCACTGGGAGATCACAAAGAGTTGTGTGCGGGTTTTTTTCCTCAGATTCAATGGCTTTGTCATGTGGGGTGCCTCAGGGTTCAGTATTGTCACCCATGTTACTCGCGGTGTATACGCTACCCATCAGAGACATTGCAAGGAGGTACAGGTTGAGGTTTCAATGTTATGCAGATGATACCAGCTTTACCTTTCTTTTGCCCCTGACCAGGAGGGCACTCTCTCAGTCTTTAACAGCTGTCTGAGAGAAATCCAGGAGTAGATGAATTCTAGCTGGCTGAGGTTGAACTCTGATAAGACTGAGGTACTGGTTGTGGACCCTGGTCAACAGATGGGATGGGAGTTGGGTGGTGTTGCATCTTCTGGAATTTTTCTTGGAGGAGTTTCTCTCCCGACCTCTGAATGGGTGCAGAACCTGTTCAAGACTTCCTTTTATCATCTTAGGAATATTTCCAGGGTTCAGCATCTTGTTCTGTCTGCTGACCTGCGAACTTTAGTCCATGCCTTCATGTTCTTGCACCTGGATTACTGCAGCTCCTTTTATCTCGGGATTTCTGGGGTTGAAATCTGTCAGCTGCAGTTAGTGCAGAACGCTGCAGCCCGGCTTTTGACAGGTTCCAGTAGATCCTGTCACATTACTCCAGTACTGCACGAACTGCACTGGCTGCCAATTCAGTGGTGGATCACCTTTAATGTCAGCTTGCTGACTTTCAAAACCCTACATGATCTGGGGCCTGTCTATCCGAAAGAACTTCTGGTTCTCTACTGCCCCAATTGATCGCTCCACTCAGCCGACAAGGGGTTGCTAGAGGTCCCAAGGGTGAATTTGAAATCTTCTGGTGCGCGGGCTTTTTTGTATGTTGCCCCCACCCTTTGGAACTCTCTACCCTGTCGGTTGCAGGAGTGCACCTCTGTGGAGGGTTTTAAGAGGGGTTTGAAGACCTTTCTTTGGGAAAATGCATTTTCAGAATATTGATTGGTTTAACTGTTCTGGTTTGGCTGAATTTTTTCTAATAATTTTTAACTGTTTTAACTGTTATTCATGTACGGCACCTTGATAATTGAAAGGTGCCATATAAATAAAAATTTTTGTTATTATTATTATTACATGAAAACAGAAAGGAGCTTTTTTTTACCATTTCTGAAGCCTCAACAAATAATATAACAGGTCAATACAATGGACCCTGAAAAACTGAAAAAGCATCCTCAAAGTGATGGATCAGTGGGTCAGTAACTGTCAGTTTTTTAACCTGTGTGACTGGGGATACTTGGATACCTGTTACCTGTTGTATTATGTGATGTGGGGTCAGCATTTGTCGAATATAAATGTACTGCCCCCCCAATGTGTGGGGACTCACCTTCCTCTCCTCAGAGCCAGCCAGAATGCTGCCATTCCTTTTTGTTCCACCCCAAAGACTTCTGATTTGTGGTGAAGACATGAAGAGAGCTGCTAAGAGGAGGAAGAGCTGGATTTTTGCATGCTGCCAGTGAACAAGTGTGACTGTCCAGGACCAGGGAATTCTCCAGTGACCAAACCAGGCTGTAAGCATTTTTATTTATTTATTTATTGAATTTTGGTAACCGGGTAGGCCTTCTGACATGACTATCCCTTTTTCAGAGGCGACTCGGGAAGTGCAGTACATTGATATTGTATTCACTGACACAAGAAATTAGACAAGGAGTAGTCAAACAGTAAAAGAGTAAATCAAGTTACATTTAGTTATGTAAAATAAGCAATCTAAAGCAGTCAACAGCCATACAGAAAGAGAGTACATAAATTACATTCAATTATGCAAAAATAAGCAATTTAAAGCATAATCAACAAAACCTTACACACATTCTGACATCATTTACATTTTTTTTGTCTTGGAGAGCAGGAGATAGAGAGAAAGTGGAAAGTTTTGCTAGAAGAATCATGCAAGAAATGAACAGGGATTAGGAGTCAATGGAAGCAGGAGCAAGGTGGAGCAGTTAGGTGAGTTATTAGCGATCTTTAAACTTGAGAGAGGGAAGTGCAGACCAGTATAGAAGGAGGTAGAGAGTTCCAGTGGAACACTGCAGAAAATGCAAACGATCTCCGAGGCATGGAAAGTCTTAAGTTTGGCACTGAGAGAAGAGGCAAGTATTAAGGATGAGCTGCTTCTGAAGAAAGCAGTCCTCAAGGGTGTGGAAATCAAAGGCTAGCCTTGAATTGAGCCACCAATATCAGAAGAGGAACAGTATATGATAGCATCATCTGTATATAGATGAAAAGAGGCCCCACCACAATTATTAGGGAGGTCATTAATATATAGAGAAAAAAAGTAATGGGCCCAATATGGAGCCCTGGGGGACACCATGGGTAATGGACCTCAGGTCTGATAGGGAGCCTGCCCATTTTACTTTTTGGGTATGGCCATAAAGGTAACTTTGGGTCCAGGACAGGACAATGGCATCAAGACCAAGGGCATGCAGTTGTTGTAATAGAAGACCATGGTTAACCAAGTCAAAAGCCTTGGCCAAGTCTATGAATATTGCTCCAGTGGCTCGGCCATGGTCCATCTCATGGAATATGTCAGAGGTGACTTTAATTAGAGCTACAAGTGTATTGTTATTTTTTCTAAACCCATGCTGAGAGGTTGAGAGCAGATGGTGGAGGTCAAGGTAATCCTGAAGATGGTCATAGATTATCTGCTCTTGTATTTTTGCTAGAGGGCAGAGTATTGAAAAAGGTTGGAAATTGTTCACTGTTGAGTTGGCACCTCCTTTGTGGATGGGGACGACCACTGCTACTTTACATTTTTCATGAACAGAGCAAGTAAGGAAGGATTGATTAAATAAATCTTGCCCTGGGTGGGATAGGGCATCAGCTCCCAACTTAAGGAATTTAGGCTCTAGATTGTCATGGCCAGGTAAGCTGTTAGCCGTTAGGTTCATGAGGAGATGGTAAACCTCCACAAGGGTTGCAAGCTTTAGATGAAAGTCACTGCAGTCCATAGAGTCGACTGATGCCAAGCGGACAGGTTGGGAGGGAGTGGATGAAATAGAAAATACTGATGTGTACCTATCCAGATTGGTGAAGAACTCATTAAAGCCAGAGGCAATGGATGGAGGGGGTCAGTGAGAAAGTGACCCCTTGGGCATGAAGGGAACTGGGAGTCTCAGAGGTGTTACCCTTCAAAAGGGAGTTATCCTGTTCCCAGAATTCTTTCAGATTACTAAAATGCTCAATCCGGAGTCTCTTGAAGTGGAGTCATTGAGCTTTTTGGATTGCGTTCTTGCAGCTGCTTTTAGTTGCCTATATGTCTGCCAGTTGGTAGGTAGTCCACTATCCTTATAGGTCCTCCATGCCTTATCGTGAGTGGACATGAGCTGCCTTAATTCCTTGGTGAGCCATGGTGCTTTAATATCTTTTACCTGGCAACTCTTTAAAGGGGCGTGTTGATCAACAATGGCTGTGAATTTTGCATAAAAATAGTCTAGTTCCAAGTTAACGTCCGGCAGGGTATTAATTGGATCCCAATCAGTTTCAAGGATGGTATTGACAAAGTTGCTGATGTCAAACCTGGACATGTCCTGAACAATGATGATCTTAGGAGGGGGTTAGGGAAGTTGTTATGCCATACACAGAGTGTCGGTGAGTGGTTGCTTATACCGTCTAAGTGGACCTCCGCTAATTTTATGTTCAGCGCACAGCTTGTGACCACCCAGTCAAGCAAAATATGGTTACCAGTATTTGTATTAATATGAGTAGGGTCACCAATCATTTGAACCAGATTTGAGTCAGCCAGGATGTCAGTCAGTTTGGAAGAATTTGAATGCAGCCAGTCAATGTTGAAGTCACCTCCAAGTAAGAGGTCATGACGCAGGAAGTTAGCAAGGGAGGTTGTGAAGAAGGGGAGAGCAGGGACTGCTACCATAGGGGGCATCTGTTCATAACCTACTATGAGTTTATTTATGGTTCCAATAGTGAGGGAAAGGAAGATCGATTCAACAGCAGAAGTTCCACATTTAGACACCGGTATTTCAACAGCATCTAAGTGTTCCCTGGCGTACATGAGGACACCACCACCCCTTTTTCCCAGTCGATCCATCCTGAAACATTTATATCGAGGCACATCAACTTCATGTTGTTTAATGCATGGTTTAAGCCATGTCTCATAGATGCCCAGAATGTCAGGAGTGTATTGATTAATCCAGGCTTCTAGCTCAGACATCTTAGGTCTGAGACTACGTATGTCTAAATGAACAATTTTCAGCCCTTTTGGCATTTGATATAATGATGTTAGGGGGTTGGGGCAGATGTAGGTATGGTGGGTTCGGGATTTAACTCAACTTAGAAAATGGGCTTTTTATTTCCTGGCATCTGATTGGCTAGTACATTTTGAGCAAAAAAGGAGTACATTTGCAGCCTTCTGGTGAGCCAGCTGCCAAGGTAAATAAATCCATGTTTTGGCAGGTAAGTAGGAGTGAAATACACAGACTGGGATTCAGTGTTGAAATTGTGTTATGGGACCTCCTCACTCTGCAGTGGAGGGTGTGTTAGGGATGCGGGTATGAAATAGTCAGCAATAAATAGAATCATTAGGCAGAATGGAATGTACAGTGCTATGAACTTGACCATAATGTACTAGCTTACAGATTCAGATCACACCACTGATTGTTTGTTAGGGTGTAGGTAATTTGTTTTAGGTATAAAGAACCCAGCACTAGAAGTGTTAGGGGACAGCAGTGGGAAGAGGATTGCAACCTCCATGAGTTGTTGCCCTCTAGTTGCTTTGCAGTATAATTTGCAAATGGAAAAGTAGACAAAAAAATTATAATTTGAGTTATGTTCATAGTACAGCACAGCAATCCCAGTTAAGTAGCTTAATTGGCCTTGGGAGCTACGTTTCTCTGCCTGAGTCTGTAGAATTGAGGCAGCAGGCAGAGGGCTGTGATCTGGTCAGGGCACAGCTCTGCATTTTAAATTTGTCTACACTACTTATCAGCAAACCCTGCTTTAGGTGCCAAAAAGTCAAATAGGGACACAGGTCCAAGCAGCTCCATACCTTCAGTTAGGAGAAGCAGGTCATGTCCAGCAGAGGGATACGAGCTACAGATGGTAGTTCATTTGAGGGAGAACTCCTGGACCAAGTAGGGCAACAGAACCCCTGAGGAAAAAATGGACAGAGAGAACAAATTATAGGCAGCTCCACAGGGGAGGGCATTAAGACACAAAAGCCAGTGCAAAGAGCAGGGATGGGATACATGAAAAACAAAAGGTTAAATGTGCAGGGCTGGTCTCTTGAATTAAACACAGAGAGGGGCAGAGAAAGAGAGACCTACAGGAATGAGAGTCTACAGGAAAATTGCAGGGGCTGGGAAACAGACCAGGATTAGTCAAAAATCAAGCAGTGAAAGAAAGAAAGAAAGTTTGAATCAAAACAGAGACTTAGCCATAACAAAAAGTAAAGACAAGAGTGATGTGCTACAAGCAAACTGGCAATTCACTAAATATTTAGGTGGCTAGGTGCAAATTAATATATATTTTTTTAGTTGTTTAACCAGGTATAGCACACTAAGCTGAAAGCTTTTTTACAGGAGCGACCTGGGAGCACAAGGAGGTTAAGTGACTTGCTCAGAGTCACACAGTATGCAAGTGGAAGCTGTGGGATTCAAACCCAGGTTTGGTCTGCTAGATGTCACCAAATTTGCAACTCAGAGCCTTAGACCACTGCACTATACTGCCTCCTTATATAGTAAGACATAAAGTGTTACTCAATGAGTGAATACAATTCTAGCAAAAAAAAAAACAATGCAAAGTTAAAGTTCTGAAAGGCAGCCAAGGGCTAAATAATTGATAATTGCATGCCCATGCAAAAGACACAGAGGTACATCAAATAATTAGTTATGGGCAGGTACCCTGTTTAAAATAGACTTGAGGTAGACGCCCTACAGCAAGCAAGGACACCACCATCTTTGTTCACATCTTCTGGCTGATAGGGCAACCCCTGATCCTTTTGCCATCAGCATCACCATTAGCCAAACAGACTGCAGAGCTAGAAGGGGAGCCACCTAAAGCTCCTGATGCATAGAAGGACTGCAGGATCCCTGGTTTCAATTAGTGGCCTATCACTTGTCAAGTGATGGACTGCCAGCCAGGTCCCAGAATGATAGACAGCCCAATGGACCAATGGTAAGCTGACATGCCACACTGAATAGCAGGGGCTATTCTCAAGACCATTCTGTCTGTGTGTGTCTACATTGAGAAGCAGGCTGGTGGAGCTGCTTCAGAGGCAGACTGTGTCTTTCATAGACAGAGGAAAGAAGGAAGAAGCAGTACTCCTGCAACCGAAAAGGAGGTTATCCCATGTTAGCCAAGCACAAAAGTAGAAGTTACAGACTTCTAATGGGAGAAATGTTTCTGTGATGTAGTCCTGCCTGAGACTGGACTGGGAAACTGTCTTATCAGTACTGTAGCTAGGTACTGTTTATTCCCACATCACCTGGAAGCTGGGATCTACTAGGTTGGGCTGATCTACAGAGACTGCCACAGGAAGAGCTGCATTATAAAGGACGATTTGGTTATCAATGTCTTGGGTCAGGAGAGACATGACCAGCAGTAGAGGGACAGCAGTAACCCTGAGGCACTGAATACCATCACAGACAGGATTGAGAAAGAGCTGAGAAACAGCATAAAACTGGCCAGAGAGGGACTCATTGCAAACTGCACCATCAGCCTTGCACATCTAGGGAGATGTCCTGGTCTGGGAGAATTGTAATATTATACAGTAGGGTTCAATTATCCAATAACCTGATTGGACAACTGGCATCTTCACTTATGGGTAAATCCCACCATAACCCATAGGTAAAGTGCCAGGAGAGCGATTTACAGTACAAAAAAATCAGCACACTATAGATTCCCTGAAAGGTTTTTATTCTGCAGCCATCTTCTGCCTCTTTAAAGAAACCAAAAGCAAATTTAAAAAATAATTTATTTACTAAAAAAACCTAAAAAACATCAGTGCTGAAAGTCCCCTAAAGATACTATCATGATGTACTACACTATTTCATAACAGATGAATAATATCATTAAAAAATGTCATGGTACACTTGCTTGTATTTTTAGACATATTAAGAGTAGAGAACCCAAAGTATTGCTTACACTATATACCAGCTTAGTGAGGTGACAAACTGACTATTGTGCCCCTTTTTGTACTCCAACATCTATGGGAGGTATAGTATCCTTGGGGAAGGTACAAAGGTGACTAACCAAAAAGATAAAAGGCTTAACTGACTTAGATTATAGTTCTAGACTGAGATCACTGGGTTTATTTTCTTTTCAATATAGAGCATTTAGGGGAGATTTGTGCCTAGCATATAGATCAACTAAGGATCCAGCCTTTTGTGAGGCTCTCTGTCTCCAAAAATCCATAACAGGTTATACTAGCTCACATAATTTAAAATTTAAAACTGCAATTAACAACACTGCTAAGAGAAAAAGATTTTTTACACAAAGGTTACCTCCAATATGGAACTCCTTGCCTACCAAGGTAGTTGCCAGCAATAATTTGGACCAATTTAAATGAGTCGGATAATTTTATGGGTGATAAGAAATGTAAATTTTGCCTATAGGCGACGAGTTTATAATGGGATCCCCCACTGAATTCGTATCATACCTACCTGTATGAACCTATGAATGTAAGCACCTAAAAAGCAGAATCAGGGCCAATCTCAGACCCGGGCTCTCTCCTCTCTCATGTCAACTGCCAACCACTGCTCCCTGCACTCCACTCCTGCAACCCTAGGTATACCAGCCACTTGTGACTCAAAACAGACTAGTTGGGAGCCTTGGCAATGCCAGCTGCTTGTACATCAGGACACATTGGCAACTTTGATCATGCATAAACCTCATCTCTCTCCCTATCTCTTTAAAAATAAATAAAAAACAAACATCCTCCAGCCATTTGTGAGTGGCTAATTTGAGGGTGTGTGGTGTGACATCTCCTTACCACACTATCCTGCCCAGCAACAAGGAACTATGTAACACAGAAAGGAAGGATATTATACAAAAAATACAGAAGAAGAGTTTGTTTTCTTAAATAAAAACATTTTAATAATATATTTTTTTATTTAATTACCATTAATTCTATAGTCACAATTATCCACTCCAGTTTGTGGGTTATATTAGGATTAAGCAGCTTTTGGTGAGGTTAAGTCATCTGACCTGTGGCCTTGTGATGCTCCACACCAGGCGTGGGTAAATACCACAATAATCCACACTTTGTCATGGATTATTGCTTAAGTAAACTCTAGGCTTGGCCTGCAACAATCACTTTTGTGTTTCACGGTTTGAGAAATCTTATCTTGATTTTTAAAAAAACAGCCTGTGTTAAAAAGCATCCATGTTTGGAGTTTGAAGTTTTAACTACCCATATAGAAAATGAAGGCCTTCAAATTCAATTCAAGTATTCTTCAGTTTTTTATAAACTGGTCCAGTTGTCACCATTTTTTTGAAGTAATTCAAATTGACTTCAATTTTACCAGAAACACCAGTTTTTATCCATCGAAAAACACCTCAATGTGTTCTCAAATGCCCTTCAAAAAGTGCACAAAAAATGCTAATTAGCCTTCAAAAAGAAGGGAAAGAGAGTGGTAAAAAACTGTGCTGAACAAACCCTTCAATTGTTCCTTAAACACCCTTTTTTTCCACCTAAAATGAATGCCTTCAAATTTAAGTTTTCTTCAGTTTTTGTAATTGGTTTTGAAGTACTTCAAATTGCCTTCTATTTTACCTGGAACACCAGTGTTTATCCAGTGAAAAGCGTCTCGATTTGTTCTCAAATGCCCCTCAGAAATTGAACGAAAAATGCAAATTAGCCTTCAAAAACACAGAAATACTGGTAATAAACTGATAACCTTCTAAAGCACATGCAAGGAGATATGTAAATGAGTATGTTTTTATTTGAATGTCTTTTTGAAATATTCTGTTTACAATGTAAATAGAATCTTTCTAAAAAGAAATCCAATAACAAAATTTTGCTCATTTACATATTTTGCTGCATGTGCAGCCTAATGTAAGGCATAAACAATCCATTAGGAGTTCTTTTTGACTTAAAAACAAGTCTACCTGTACCTTCTCATGTGCCCTTTCTTTGTGCAATAATACTCGGCTAATTATCATATGAATCCCAGTTACTTTGGATGCATTTCAGGTATACCAGATGGTAAACACGACATGAAAATCAACGTGTTCAAAGGCATTGTATCTTAGAAAGAAACTGTATTTAGTTACTGTACTAGTAAAACATATATTTAGTTTATGCTATTCTTTCCTGTTACTATTTTATACCATCTGTCTGTTCTTCAAAACTTCTGCAACCATAAACATCCTCTGTTACAGTCACTGCACTGTTACAGCGCACTCATTTAGTATAGATACTAAGCAGGGGATCACTTACCTGGATCCTATGAAGCCTGGGATGGGGCCTCGGGATGGTGCCCAGTTGTACCTGTAAAATAACAGTGATATGGTCAAAATGTATGGGGAGGTACACATTGGGAGGAACAAGTGTTAAAGCGTGAGCCCAGAAATTAAGTAAAAGTTAATTTAGAGAAGAAAGTGTTTAAGTCAAAAGTGAGGGAGAAAGTGGAAAAAAGATATAGAGGTAAAAAAACAGCAAGGAGAAAAAGAGACAAAGAAATGAAGCAAGTGCTGTGGGTGGTTTTATTTAAATATGATTTAGCCAGTGGTTCAGTAAGCTAGTGTAGGCTTTGGGTTATAGGCCCATTCCTTTAAAATGGGAGTATCCCTGACATCTGGCTGGTCCAACAAGGGCTTCTTTCCCCAGACTGCTGGCTTCCTGTTGTCCTCCTCCATGGTGTCAGAGCAAGTTACCAAAGCCTGATGAGCAATGAAGGAGTCACCGATGATAGCATACATGGAAGCCCAACTGGACAATAAAGGAGCCACCAATAGTAGCATAGTAGGAAACCAGAGCAGCAGGCAATTAAATAGCAGTCTTTGGCAGCATAGAAGTAAATGATGGGAGGGGGGGTACTGTGCTGGAGGAATGCCATATAGAAGAGGGCTAAGTGAGGGTAGGCACTCAAAACTTAGAAAAAGAGGACTTACCCATCACTTTTTCCTTGGAAGCCAGACAAGCAGTGATCAGAGGACAGCATAAAAAGGAAAAAAAGGGATTAGTTATACATTGTCTGTGGGAAAAGCCCCACTCAGGAACCCAAGGCTGGGACTGGGGAGTATGGGATGGTCCTCCAGGATAGGGCCCCAGGGAAGGGAAGCAGGGAACCCCGGTGGATGGGGAAACTTCTCCTAGTGGTGGACTATTGTCTGGGGAGTGGAGTTAGGATCACCTAACAGTGGGGAGACAGGGAGGTCAAGTGCCTCCCAGAAAGCGCTTCATGGAAGGATGGGAAGCGGATCCATAGGATCACTACAGCAATAGCTAGGAGGGAGCAGCTGGATGTAATTGTCCACCAGGGGACCAATGACCTAGCCAGGAGAAGGGGAGAGTTAGAGTCCAGAATGATTTCAGGAAGCTGGGGGAAACCTGAAATGGATAGCATGCTCCTTCTCATTCTTGGAGGTGCTACCTGTCCAGGGCACAGGGAAAGCTAGGGTATTCCACATCCATACCTTCAACTTCTGGTTGAAGGATTGGTGTGGAAGGGAGGGTTCTGGCTTTATTGGGGATTGGAGCTTGAACTGGCCAGATGCAGGCTTATATAAGGAGGACAGCCTGCATCTGTCTGAGAAGGGGATCTTGGTCCTTTGTAAGAAGTTTAAATGCTTCAGCAGGGAGTAAATATACTGGCCAAGGGGGGAGAGCCTGGAGACTTAGGAACACCCCCCCCCTTGGGAACATGCAGGAACATAAGTTGACTACGGGTACAGTTAAAGCAGGCAGGAAGGGGTAGGCAGGTGAAGAATGTATAACGAATAATATGGGGGGCAAGAACACAGGAAAGGAAATTGGAGGAAGGGGGGAGATTCTGGAGATGGAGAACAAGATCAGAGGGTGGGCAGAATGCAAAACATGGAAGATCATGCCAACAAATGCCCATAACCTAGGAAATAAGGTTCCAGACCAGGAGGCCTAGTTGGCAGATGCAGACCTTGACATAGCAGCAATAACAGAAACATGGTACTCTGCTAATCAAGGCTGGGAAGTCAATGTACCAGGCTATACGTTGTTAAAGAGGAACAGAGAGGTTAAAAAGGATGGGGGAGTAGCCTGTATGTCAGAGATGGTATAAAGGCTACAGAAGTTCAATGAAGACAGGGGGAGGCCAAGGCAATGTGGGTCATCCTGGAGCCAGAGAATGAAACAGCAATATGCACCGAGGTGATCTACAGACCTCCAGTGCAGAGGAAGGAAATAGACAGAGAACTATTGGAGAACATACATGACATGGCTGCTAAAGGCAAAATCTGGCTACTGAGGCATTTTAATATGTTGGACATGGATTGGGCCACCTAGGTGGCTGTTTCAGCCAGAATTACAGCCATCCTTGAATCCCTGCAGGGGGCTGGACTCAGGCAGACGGTGAATGAGGTAACCAGGGACAAGTCAATTCTGGATATGGTATGGACCAATGGAAACAGAGTCAAAGAATTACAGGTGGAAGGGCAGCTGGGGTCCATTGGCCACCACATGGTGTGGTTCAGCATGGAGACATGGACTCACTTGAGCCACATGAGGGCAAGGGTATTAGATTTCAAGAGGGAGCATTTCATTGAAATGGGTAGATGCATACAAGCAGTCCTGGGGAAAGGAGATGTAGTAGAGCGGGTGGAAGAACAATGGGAGAAACTGAAAGGAGCTATAGTGGATATAACAAAGCAACACGTTAGGATAGTGGCCAAAGGGAAAAAGGAGGAAACCATTATGGTTCACCAATGAGGTGCAGGACAAAGTCAGGGCTTAAAGGCAGAGTTTCAGGAAATATAAGGGTAGTCAAAGGGAGGAGGACAGGGAAGTGAGTATCTTGAATGTCTAGCAGAGAAGGCTGTTAGGATGGTGAAGGTATAGACAGAAGAGGGCTTAGCAGAGTCTGTAAGCAAAGGGGATAAAGTATTTTATAGGTACAGTGAAAGAAGAAACCCGGGGGATTGTGAGGCTCAAAGGGTAGAAGGGAGAGTGTAAGGAAGGATATGGACAAGGCAGAAATACAGAACAAATACTTCTGCTCAGTATTCACTAAGGGGGGGGGGGGGAATCAAGGACCACAGTTGGGTTGCAGAGGTGATGAGGTGGAGGGGTGGGAAAATAGGTGAACACCAGTACATTCATAGTGGAGAGAGTTCTGGAAGAACTCACAAAGCTGAAAGTGGATATGGCCATGGGTCCAAACTGCATCAACCTGAGGATATTAAAGGAGCTATGAAGGGAACTAGTAGCACCTCTGGCAGCCCTGTTCAGAGTCACTCAACACAAGTGTTGTTCCAGAGGACTGGAGGAGGGCACATGTAGTCCCACTGCACAAAAGCTGCAGTAGGGAGGAGGCGGGGAACTAGAGGCCAGTCAGCCTCACCTCAGTGGTGGAAAAGATAATGGATTCACTGCTGAAAGAAAGGATAATGGCACATATGGAATCCAGTGGTGCTCAGGATTTGAGGCAACATGGATTCACAGAAGGGAAGTCATGTCAAACGAATAATAGTTTTTTTTGATTGAGTGACTAGGGAACTTAATCAGGGAGAGGTGGCAGGGGTCGCCTACCTAGATTTCAGCAAAGCCTTTGACACCATCCCACATAGAAGGTTGATTAACAAGATGGGTAGTAGGGCATGGGAGACAGGGTGGTCAACTGGGTTAGGAACTGGTTAACAGACAGGAAACAAATGGGGGTGGTAAATGGAGTACAATCTGGGGAAAGGAGGTGACCATTGGGGGATCTCAGGGATCAGTACTAGGACCAGTCTTATTCAATGTCTTCATTAGTGACATTGCAGAGGGGCTAGAAGAAAAGATCTGCCTGTTTACCGATGACACCAAGATCTGCAACATATTGGATATTCTAGAAGGGGTGAAGAAAATGAAGATGGACCTGAAGAAGCTTGAAAGATGGTTGGAGATGTAGCAACTGAGGTTCAATGCAAAGAAGTACAAAATAATGCATATGGGGCACAAAAACTCTGGAGCAACATATCAGTTGGGGGTGAGGATAAAGTATGCACCAAGCAAGAAAGGGACCTTTGGGTTATCATCTTTGATGACCTTAAGGTAGGAAAACAGTGCGACAAGGCAGCAGACAAAGCAAACAGGATACTGGAATGGCAGGGGCATCACCAGCAGGAAAAGGGAGGTCATACTTCCACTATACAAGACACGAATGAGGCCCCACCTGGAGTACAGTGTACAGTTCTGGAGACAAAACCTACGTAAGCACATAGCCAGGGTGGAGAAGGTTCAGATGAGGGCAACAAAATGGTACAGGGATTGCATCACAAGTCCTATGAGGACAGGCTGAAGGACTTAAATATGTACTCCCTGGAGGAGATGAAGGATGGAGAAAGGGTATATGCTAGACACATACAGGTACCTTACAGGGATGAACAGGGTACAGAAATACACTATTTTCCAGCAAAATGATGTTTGAGGACTAGAGGGCATGGGGTGGAGTTGGAGGGAGGGAGATTCAGAGGAAATGTGAGGAAGAATTTCTTCACAGAAAGGGTGGTTGATAAGTGGAACACCCTGCCAGAGGAAGTGGTGGGGGCTGAAACAATCACAAGATTTAAGAATGCATGGGATAGACATAAGAGAATCCTGGAGGTCAGGGGTTAAAGGGCAACAGACTTCTAGAAAAATGTAAAGGGAACTTCCAAGCTCAAATGGGCAGACTGGGTGGGCCAGAGGCCCTTATCTGCCAACAGTATTTATGTAATAAAAAGAAAACATTAAGGGATTTCTCTGTTCGGCAAGTCTGTATGCACTAACAAGCCACCTATAATTCTTTTTTTTTAAGCTAATTTGTTTCTCTTTGGGTCCCCACCAGTCAGCTACCTCCTTTCAGCCACCCACCAAGCCCTGCACTTTACATTAGACAGCTGTCCCCTTCTTTGCCCATGGTTTACTCTCCATGGCAGGGTGGTGAGAAGACCCCCCCCACCCACAGCACGACTCACCTTGAACAGGATCCAGTTCCAGGGAAGTGCCATTCAGAGTCGGGGCCTGCGGAGGGTGGCTGCTTACATCCTGCTAGACCTGGGCCTCTGTTTTCCTTGTTCAGTTCCCTTGAGTGGAGTGTGCAATGCCGGCAATTGCCATACTGTGTGTGCTTCTGCTCACAGTATGCCGGCTGACTGCGCCACCCCCCCTTTGCATGTGAGAAGCTCATGGCGCCCTGCACCGTGCCACTGCTAGGTGTCAGGGAAGCACTGAACCTGTACCTCCATCCACCCTGCAAGAGGAGAGCTATCCTTTGGATGCTCAATTGTCTCCCTCTCCAGCTGACCTGCTCACACCAGGAACACAAGTCACCGGCATGGCAGGAGGTAAGGCACAGATGCCTCAGCCCTCCATGCCACTGCGCCAGCTAGCCGCCTATAATTCTAAAGATAAATATTAATAAGAACAAGTTGCAGACATACTTATTGTGAACACACTGCAGCACCTTCACTAGAAACCAACAAACTCCACCAGCAGCATCCAGGCAGAGCCCACACTGCAAAGCAAAAACAAATGGATGTTTAACCCTCACAGACTAACAAGGTTAATGCAAAGTACAGTAATAAGAATAACCACGCCAAGGAACCAGCAGACAAAGTCAAGAACAACATGAAGATGACAGAACACCACAGACCCACTCAATGGTGTTTTTTTTGGTTTTTTTGTTTTGTTTTTTAAATAGCCGTTTCTTAGTCCTCAGACAGTGATACCCTATTTCGCGGCTCAGGCTGTTCATCCAGTATGCGTGTCTGTTTGAATAGCACTGCCACTCAACTGTACCCCAGCTTGATCACACAACTCCTTCCCACTGCAGCACTTTCCACCTACCTCCTAAATATCCTAACCTAGTACCATTCACTTTACAGTGTCTAGTGGAAACTCTGACCCTTCCCTAATTTGTGTAGTCCCTGGTGCCCAAGAGTAGGCCCACTCACTCTCCCGGACTGACAAACAGCAGACATTGGTGTCCACAAGTCCACCCTCCCTGTCCCTGACCTATTCCAAGCAGTCCGTGGTGTTAAACATAAAATTTGATGACAGATAAGGACCGCTTGGCTCACCTAGTCTGCCCATTTCCCTACCTAATGGATAAGCTGCTGATCCTAGTTAACCAACAGTCTACTTCCTCCTACCCCCACTAGAACTGCCTTATGTCTGTCCCATCATTCTTAAATTCCGTCACTGTTTTTGACTCCACAACCTCCACAGTAGGCCAGTTCCATGCATCTACAACCCTCTTGGTGAAGAAATACTTGCTCACGTTACCTCTGAGCCGTCCCCCCTCTATCTTCAAATTGTGTCCCCTTGTTCTTCCACATCTCTTTTCCTGAAAGATGCTACCCTCTTGGACTTTGATTCCCTTGAGGTACTTGAAAGTTTCTATCATGTCCCCCTCTCCCTCCTTTCCTCCAGTCTATACATATTAAGCTCCCTAAGTCTCTCTTCATATGTCTTCTGGTGCAGACTCTGCGCCATTTTAGTTGCCCTCCTCTGGACTGCCTCTATTCTGTCTATGTTTTTGCAGAGCTTGGGTCTCCAGAACTGCACGCAGTACTCCAGATGGGGCCAGTGAGGCTACGGGTGAGGGGGGAACCTCTGTACCACCTGGAGCCAGAGTGGGTGACAGGTGGTATAGTGCTGTGGACTGCCTGGAGGTGGTGCATGGACTGGCAGGGTGTGCAGGCTACTGTGCTGCTGTCTGCAGTATGGCAGCCTGTATGTAGGTGGCCACCCACATAAGTCTGGTGGAACTAGACTTATCTTTGGGAGGCGCATCCCCGGAATTGCCCTGGGGATGCACCTCTGACTGGGGCTGTGAATGGGGCTGCACCAGGTATGCATGGACAAGCCCCCTTCATCGCCCTTCCAGATGCACCGCAAATCATTACTGGCATTTTGCGGTGCATCTGCGCTGTGTTGGCGCATCGGGGTTGCTCTGGTGCATTGGACCCCTTTGTGAATCACCTTTTGGCGTGTGTCAGGGATATGCCAGTGCATCCCTTTTGTGAACCATGCCCATGAATTTTAATATACAGTAAATAGATTTACAATTTCTAAAACATATTTGGAGACAATAACCCAGTCATTAAACAATATTAACTATGATCAAGGCCACTGTTTTTCGGTTTTTACCGGAAAATCCGGTAAAATTCCAGAATTAGGACCGCCTGAAAACCGGTAAAAATGAAGATTTCATGGAATCTGGCATTTTCTATCAGATCAGTAAATCCATAAAAAAGTCTGTTTTTGTTTTAATTCCTTCCTGTACTATTTTCAGATTGCTTTATTTAATGCTCTGTATGTTAACCCTTCTTTAATTCTGATTATTTATGCACATACTGAAAGAATGATAACAGAATCCCGGTAAAATCCAGAAATTAGAGTAACAATCACCGGTGAAATTCCGGAATCTTAAGTCTTGAAAATGGAATTTAATTGTTTTAATCACCGTAAATCAGTGGCCTTGACTATGATGCTGGTGTTTCGCACACTTAGGGAAACAGCACAGCGGGTGAGATTCCAATCTGTCTGCATCTTAGCTGGTAATGCAGACATTCTGGAGTAGCTTGCCATTGCACTCCGAGTGTGTGGTCTGAAGATCGTGCACAAAATCAAACACTCTACTGGTGACCAGATTTGTACTCTGAGCAAAAGATGTGGAGAGGAAATTCTCCAACTCCTCCATACCTCAAAATTTGATTGAAGCTACCACAATAAAAAAAATGTAGTGGTTAAAATAATTAAACTGCTACAAGATGGCTCATTTGAAGGTTATTTGAATGGATTCTGGGTGCAGTGTTGACAATGAAAAATAAAAAATGGCAAATGAATGGTTCAGAATAATAAGAAATGGAAAATGAATGGTTCAGAATAAACTGCTCAAAAAGATTGGTCATTTGAAGAGTATTTGAAGGAATATCAGGAGCAGAAAATGAAGGGTAAAGACAAAAAATGTAAAATGAATGGCTGAATGGTACAAAACTGTGAAATGAATGGATTTTGAGAATAAAACAACTGGAAATTCACCAGTATTTTTCGGTATGGGATCAAAGAAGCTGACAAAAAGTGCAGTTAGTCACTGCAGCAAGTGGTAAGAGTCAAAGCTGTGCTCTAAGGCATTTTGGTTGTGCAACATGAAGCATAATACTGCTCTCTGTGAATGCTTATAGGGCGTTATAAAATGGGCAAATATTTTCCTGAAATCTGATTGGCTAAAAGCCTTATTCACCTGTGTCCTTATCAGGCCATAATGCTGCAACCAGCACTAACTTGTGCCAACCTGACCCAAGAACAGCAAGGTATTACTGCCACGATCTCCAGCCATTCAAAATGTACTCCAGTGAGCACTCTGGGACCGCGCTGGTCCGGTGTGAAAAACATCCAACCCCCCCCCCCCCAAAGTCTTCACCATGATCACAACATATCCCCCAAAGAAAAAACACGTAAGCTGAAATTCTAACCTGCACATCTTTTCACTACAAAGCAAAGAGCCCCGCAGACCGCAATAAATGATTTAACCATAGTGGGTGATACTGGCACGACGAAACCCACTTCTTCGCCTTCATAAATTTGTAAAGAAGAGAAGAAACACCTCCCAAAACACCTGCTCCTTTGATAATGTAAAAAGTGCAGCATAGACCCATTCCTCTATTGCAATAAAACCTTAACGTCCGTTACCAGGAAGTAAAATGCAAGTGGGACAATATGGTGCCTCCTGAGGGACATGGTCGCTGCTAAAAGCCCTCGGGATGCACAGAATAGGTGTATGCTACACCCAGATGCTATCAATCTTTTGTCAAGCAGTACATATCACATAAATAAATAAAAAAAGTTACAAAAATAAAACAGCCTAATTCTGAGTACAGGGGCATGACATAAACGATCGCATGAAAAACATCACGCACAAAATACCACTGCTTACTGTCACTGTATTAAAACAGCAGATTTATCAGTTAAAGGAAAAAAAAAGTTATAGGAAATGCACTAGCCAATCTCTGTGTAGGTGCTTGTGGTGCTGATTTTGGGGGGAGGGATGAAACACATATGATACTACTTGAATACAGGGACCATTTTGTTACTATTTTAGCTATTAAAACCTCTTTTTAAAGTCATAGTCTTCAAATCTTTTTCTTCCTTTTTTTGGATTAATTTACTTGTTGGGCCCATTTTATAAGTGCAATAAGACACTCCGAGGTGTGGATTATGGCCTGATAAGAGCACATCCCAGGTGAAAAAGGCACTTGGCGCATGCACCTTGTGCCTCATAACGCAGCTGGTGCGTGCTCTTATCAGGCCATAACCCACACCTCGTCATGTCTTGTTGCTGGCTTAAGGGGTATTCTCTTACCTGCTGTCACTCCCTTCTCATAGATGGAACTCCTTACCAAATGCATCCAAAGCAGCTATCTATTGAAGCTTGTTTTACAACAAAAGAACATTACAGAAAAAAATTGAATTGTGCCATACTGTGCCTTTATTCCATTTTAGCACACCCTTTCCCTCCTGTTTTCTAAGCTGCCCGTTTCTTTATTTAGCATTTTTTTTAGATTTAAAACACTTATAGATAAGCAGCATTAAATATGACTGTTGCAAAGTTTTTAGCATTATTCTTATCTGGTTTTGAACATTCAGATTTAAAATTGCTTTTCTTGTGACTACAGTGAGCTACTGTGGCATGAGACAAACATTGCTCTTTACCATCATGGGAACTCGGGACTTTGGAACGAATTATAGGCCACAAAACATTTTCAAGGGGACCATAAAATGAAGCTTAGCACCATGTGTTGTACTTTGGCATTGTTCACACAACAGTTACTGTAGTGTACTTCTGTGCCTATTTTAGTGTCTACACTTCCTCACACCCTCACCCCATGAAGCATCTGGAAACAACTGTTATCAGCTCAGTATGCCTTTCATGGCAAAACTTTTGAAATAAATAAAAATAAATGGATTTTTGAAACAAGAATTGAATACCTAGGAACATTATCAGGGTTGGCAAGGTGTGCATAGACTTCTTCACTGAGCCCCTAACACCTGAGGGGACACTTAAAAGACATAGGTTTTTAGGTACAATTTGCCTTACATGTCAGATAATTTCTATATTTAGCCTCCCCTATTTCATTGTAACTAACAAAATTAATCTGCAGACAGGATGACTGCCCCCCAACACTTCATCTGCTCTGTCTGCTTGTCTATATCTGACACCCCAATCCTCTGCTTATGATATCATAAAGGTTGTCACAACAGATTTGTGACATTGTATACTGGATTGTGATATCCAGTGTAGACAAGGAGCCAGAGCAAATCATGTCTGGGGGACAGTAATCCTGTTTTCAGGTTACTTTCTATAGCAATAGGGAGATTTGGGAAACCAATGTAATCCCCACTTCAGGCGGCATGGTGATGGACCTTCATCACTGCCATTGATGGGGCAGGCATGGCTCACGGAACTCTCCTGCCGGGCATTATATGATGATACTGCTCACAGGGAACCCATAGTACTCAACACTTTGTTGCTTCCCTACCTGCTGGATTTTTGGAGGTGGGCACCTTTGAGGGTGGCCCAACATACACTGGACCACTGGACACAAAGCACTTGACTTTACTGGAGAAATTCTCATTAAAGTTAATTTGTATAATAAGTAAGCACGTGAATCAAGGACCCCAGTTCATTAGCTCATAAACAGTTCATTATAGTAATTCATTTTCCCCAGGCAACCATTCCTATCCTTGTTTTAGGCTGCCAGTCACATAGTGGTCACCTGATGAGATACATTTCCATATTCCTTTTGCTTCCCAGCAGTGTGCTTCAGAGCATGGTCCCTGCCACTCTCTGTCCTTTGTCCTTCACCATATACATTGACCTAGTTATTCAAATCAGATGTGCTGCACAACCCAAGATGCACCAGCACAAACCAGAAAATATGCAGTGGGGCAATATTGAAAGAACAGGGAGGTGCAGCACAAAGTCAGATGAGTCGGACCTCAAATATAATGTATGCAGCGCATGTCAGAAGGTATTTCCATGAATGTGCTGTGCATCCTTATATTCAAGTGAACTGTGTGGTGCATCTGCAGCACATCTTAGAGATGAGCTGCTCAAAGTTAGGCATGGAAAAAGCATGCCTAAATGGCCAGCCATCCACAGGCAGGCCACAGAACTGCAGGCAGGCTGTCTGAATACAGCCCTTGGAGGTGCAGCAGGATATGCGCCAGATACCCACACATAGCAGTCATAACAGGATGGATAAACCTTGAGCAACTGGCATCATCCAGGGAGCAACACCCCACACTGCTCCCTGAATTCAGCCACCCAGCAGTCGGTCACTGTCTGCACACTGCCATCCCTTGCAGTGCCCACCAGGTGTCTCCTATACTGGAGTGTGTGGGGCACTGCAGGTGATGGTATGCAGCATATGGAGCTGGTGTTTCACATACATGTGGTAGCCCTAGTATTCTGTGTCACCCTGTGCCCACCCCTGTTGCACGTACAGGTAGCCCCAGTGGCCACTGTCCAGGTGGGCCCCCTCTACCCCTGTCTGCCCATGTATATGGCTATGTGGAGCTTGTCGACCAGGTATGAGTATCCCTCCACTTGTAGCTATGCTGTGTTGTGTTATCAGAGTTTGGCGACATACAACATTACAAGAGGAGTGTACTACAGTTGGTGGTTAGTGCCAGTTCTTTGTGCTTCACTGTGCATGGCTATGGGTAATAGCACTGTTTCCAGACCAATGCAGTACACCCACCCACACACACACACATACATACCTTTCATTACACCTGCCTGCTAGGCTGCAATACCTCCTATTCACCTTTGTGGAGTGGTGGGTCAGCCCTTCAAAGCTGGAACTGAGCATGCCCAGGGTATGCAAATGGTCTGAATACATTCCAGTAATGTGATGCAAATGTGGAAGATGGGCTTGGAATGTGCATTGAGGTCATTTGCATATCCTGGCTAAATACTGCAGTTTTGCGCACTGTACAAGTGGTTTGAGTCATGCATGTCACCATGCTCCACATAAGGCTCAGGTCATCTGCTGCATTGTGTATCTCTCACTGAGTGATCACACATTTCAGGATATTCAGCAGGACATGCTCGAGCACATCTCATGGTGCATCATCTGAATATCTCATTATTTTGGGTTGGTGCGGTGCAGGCACTTGTGCATGTTTGCAGGGGACTTTTGAATTCTGTAACTAGGACATTGTCTACAGATGGCCTATCCATACTTCTCAGGCAATTGCACGCCCAGGGATGTCCTTATTCTCCATCATGCACTGTATCATGGCTTGTGTGCCCTTTCCCTTGGTGATAACTGCACACATGGCCCATTTCTTAGTTTCGCTCATGGCACAACAACAAGGAGCCCCTTTTTTGTATCAGGGAACTTAGCTTAGGTCTGACAGGCTGGCATTTTCTTTGCAAGCCCTTCTGTGTTTATTCAGATTTTCCCTTCCAACGTGGCTTCCTAGGCATCACCCTTACCACTGTCTTTATGCTCACCCAGGTACATCCTATGACCCACCTAACCAAGATGGCATGTCTGACACTGCAAGCCATGAGTGTCCCTAACACTGTTCAGGGACTCCCCTCCCCACATTATTTACAGAGATGAGTGTCCTTCCATACTACTGGTGTATCTTCACAGTACGTGATGAGTCTCCTGCCTAACACTTGCTGTTTCTGCACAGTATCTGATGGGTCTCCCACCTGATTCCTGCTGCCTCTGCACAGTACCTGCTTTCTGGGAACTCAGTGGTTTCAGGCTGCAGGTTCTGGGCATTGCCTCTCAATCAAGATGCACTCCATGACTCTGTGGAAACCCATCTGAGGTACAAAAGCCATCAGTTGAGATCCCCTGAGAGGAACCCTCCATGGTCTGGCACACTCTCCATGGTCCTTCTACACTTCTCACTCTATGCCAGTTACCCAGTTCTCCTCCATGAGCCCTACTGTCATGGAATGCATCTTGGGTGCCTGGGGTCATTCACCAGAAGCCTTCAGGGTTCCACTTGAAGTTGCACCAACACTCTCATGATGGAGAGGTGTCCTAGACCTTGTACCACTCTCAGACACTCTGAGCAGCCAGCATCCATGCTGCCAAGTGGGAGCATACATGGGAAGTCTCCCATGCCCCTGGCCTGAGTTTTTCAGCCCACTAATTGGGAACACAGTGTGTGCACCATGCCTCAGCACCTTACTGAAAATGGCTAGTTGCTCCTCTCAGCCAGCACCCATTTCCTGATGTGTCCCAGCAGATCCCTCACATAATCTCTGTGTTGCATAACATGCAAGGACATCTGGAGTGTTGACACTTCCTCCAGCTTCTTCCCACACCAACTTCCATTCTACTCCTTATTCTAGAACTACCTAACCCCCCTCCCCCAGCACCTTGTCTACATACTGCCAAAAGCACCTCTCCCACCAGCTCCCCCTGAAGAAGGATGATAACAGGGCATCATTCTCACACTGGCCACTATGGGAAACAATCTCCTTCACCTTCTGTAAGGAGGTGTTTTTACACTAAATATGTGAAATATAAACTGATTTAGGTCTACAGGTTACTTTTCTTGTTTATTGTAAATGACTCTTGAGTCATCAGGGACTCGTTAAAGGGTGTGCTGCTGGCTCCTTGAACAGGCCCTGCAATAGTGGTAAGTAATCCCTATACCCAAGTAATGCAATTGTAACCCCTAGGTGGTGCTATCCCAAGGGCTACTACCCTTGCCTGCTTGGCTAGTTGCAGGTTAAGGGGCCTGGGTACTGAAACGGGTGCCTCCACCTGGAGGACAGGGTTGTTAGTAGCAAGGCTAACCTGGGTACAGCCCTCCGGGACACTGTAACCCCTCTCTTTCCCCTCTAGTGGCCTAGACAATATGCAACAAACACTTTCACAGTAGCCCCTATTCAGCCTACAAATCCCCATATTGTTTCACTTACCACCAGGGCTGGTTCCACCAGTTCGACCCTGGAGATCCCCTGTAGAACAAGGTTAGACACAGCAAATAACAACAGTACAGTGCTTGTGGTATAAATTAGAACCACAGTCAGATTAAATGCAAAAAGAATTAGATCTGATTTATTCAGGGGAACTGAACAAGAAAGGGGCGTAATCAGGTTGACTGATTCTAAAACTGATCTAGTCAGGCAATTATGCATGCACTTTTAGTCCCTGCACAGTCACATGCTCTGGGCACCCAGCTGGAAGTTAGGTAGGCTAGCCTGGAACGTTGACCAGGGTAGGCCTTACGTTGCAGCTAGTTGGGGCCCTGTGGTGAGAAAGAAAAGACATGCACAACCACACACAGTTTGTAATCTGGAGCCAGGAGGCTCAGTTCGTGAAAGGAAAACAACAATGCAATCAGATGACAACACTTGTGATTTAGCTGACGTTGGAGGGAGCTACCCTGATTGTTACTCATGCTACCCAATAAGAGACACAGGAGGGATGAAATGGAGACTCATGTTGACTACTGGTATGCCTGGAGAAGCAGGGCCCACACAAATCACCGAGGTGTCATTCCTGTCCAAGATGTTGAGCAGAGGGCTGATCCCCAGGCGAGTCTCTCATCGATGGTGTTCTCTGTGCCTGAAGTAACTGGCTGGGCCAGTGTGGCAGAGCCCAGGCAGGGTAAAACAGTTCAGAAATCAGTCTGGGAAGGCTGAATGATCCAGCAAGCGTAGCACAATTAAACAGTGGGGAAACAAATCGCGACCCACTAACAACACATAGCACATTTATAGTAAAGCAATAACCATACCACAAAGTGGATAGCAGTCCGGCAACAATATCTGTGTCTCTGAGCAAAACCAGGAGTTCTATGGTGAATGGCTGTCCTGACAGGCGGGTCACATACAGCAAATCTTCGGTCTTCTTCAGGTTTAAGCCTGGTCACACTTCAGTGGCTTTTCTCTCACCCAGTTCGGATACAGTCCAGATTATTAAGCCTTTCAAAGGATTCTCTCTTGAGGGAGTGCAGAAAGACAGGCCAGACTCAGCCTTTCCACCAATCTCCCACGTGAACTACGCAGGAGCTGCTGCTTGAATCAAGCTATGTCCTCTGCAAACTTTAATTCCAGACTAACTCTCTCTGCTGCAGGCAGCACCGGGACTTCCTTCTGATCCAAAAAAGGGTTGTGGTTGGTTGGTTCATCTGTCTGTCAAAGCAAGGGCTCCTCCTCCAGGTCTGTTTTGGCGCCAAAATGTAAAAACTACAATTCCCACAGAAATACACTCCTACAAGACCCCTGGGGACAGACTCCACCTTAAGGTCCCCAAAAGGTACTGATTGGTGCAGTACAGAAATGTCCATGCTGCAAAGAAAGGCAGGTTAGACAAACTACAATACCATTATTATTAGAGCAGCTAATCAGCAAACAATTACCAGTTCTAACAGAGCTCCCTCTGCACCATTAGCGATGGCAGAACAGAGCAATATTGTTGTAGCATGGGCAGGACTCAAGCCTGGAAACACTTGGCCCCTACCCAGATTAATATACATTACAAAAATAATGTCTCTTAAAGGGACAGGCACGGAGGCTAACGGGGCACTCACATGCAAACAATTTTACACCTGTAAAGACACAGAATGCCCACCTGGCACTGGGCATTTAAGCACACCCAAGGAAGACTTTTGGGAGCCCCTATTTATAGGGGGGGTTACATGATACATACCCCTGGAGAAGTATATAAGCATAGCTGTGACATGTAAACAATGCAACTTAGCCTTCTGTAACTAGTGTCTACATGATCTACTAGGGCTGTGCAAAACAGATACTATTCAGGACAAATACACACAAACACTGCACTTTTTACAAATACAAGTATCACTATTAAATATATGTATTTGTGTTAGCCCACATATAGTAGTATTAGACCTTGGTTTAGGCTGATGTGGCACACCTGTGACTACTACTGTTTATTACATGAATGCAGATTTTTTTGATAACTCTGCATGTCTTATTGAAACCTCTCACACCTTTGGTTTTGTGCCATCATTAACAGCAGAAACACGTCTGAAACGTAAAATAAAGCATTTTGCAAACACTGATATGCAAACAAATGCAAATACAGATATAAATTTAAAACAAATACTGCATCCAAAAATCAGGCCTGTGTGCAGCCCTATTATATGCACTGACACTTTCAGCCTGATAGTCGTCTGTAGCAAGCTTATAAACAGTGTAGCCTGCCTGAGGGACATGCAGCCAGGGCCCTCATTACAGGGCCTTGGGTAAGCTAGACCCAGGACCCTGCTGGCTGGGAAACTGGCACATTGCAAATGGTTTGCTGCGTACCAAGGAATAACGGTCATGCAGATGAGGAGGATGTTCTCAGGTTTGAGAGTTGTGAGAAGTAGAAGTGCAGTGTTCTATCAGAGCTGTGAGTGGTTACTTGGCTGTGACTGAGTGTGTTTTGGAGCAGGGGTGAGGACAGGAGACTGAGGAACCCTGAGCCAGGCCAGCTTGGGACTTGGTGCTCCAGTTATCTGTTGGTCTCATTTGAAAGAGAGATATCAAGTTTTACAGGGTCACTATATGGACAAGATACTGTTGATATCTGATGAGAATTGGAAACAGTCACTACTGTAGGTCTGAGCTGTTCACAGGAATATGGAACTATAAAAGCACTTGGACTCTGAGCCTGGGAAGAAAGAGTTTAGAACACATCAGTGCCTGAAAACAGCCATGTATGTACATGGCAGGGACCCTCCCCCCCCAGTGCCACTGGTAGTCCCCGACCTCAACAGCGGTAAAGAGAATGCATGGGGCTAATGCTGTGCAGTATGTTCAAATACCATTTAATGAGAATTTCTGAAAGTTCTTTGGAATTCAGTCAGTAGCGGAATTCAACATGCTTGTTTTTTGTGGATTAATAATCCACAGTTTACATAAGAGGATTCTTTTTCTGCAGTCCATGGAAAATTATGCTGTGCTTTACCTGATCAGCAGAAAAGTGTTCTGTGGAATACACAGAAATGTATTTCTGAATTTGGAGGAATTTCAGAAGAAATTCCAAAAAGCATTTTGGAAGCGGAATTGTAAATTTTCATCAGTTCTGCTGGTGAAATTCTACATTCTGTACAACCCTACCTGGGACCATACACCCCACCTCCTGTGCCTGCAGAGACCTCTTACCCAAGGAGTTGTAGAAGTTGCTGTTTGGACATATTCTGGTACTGCCTACAATCAATTTTTGGAATAGGACTTTGCCTGGGTGCAAACAAACATGGGCTGAGTGAATGAGTCGCAAGCCCCTGTTTTTAAATGGAACAATTTTGAGACAACTGCTGTTGCTAAAGCTTCCCTGTTTGCAGGTCCTTCTCCAGTATACCACCCAAGTTACGGATAAAGTGCCTCTCCAGTCCAGGTCTGACGTAATGATGCTGCTGGAGCTGGAATAAATGGCAGTATGGCTGTTTCTGCCTTCACTGCTGATTCTGGGTGGTTCTTTCTTACTGGAGATGCTGACTAGGGGCCTATGGTGTCATGTAAGTGTGCAATGATTACTGTGATTCAATCCTGTGCACCCCCTGGCACTCATGCAAAATTGTCAACAACAACAAAAAAAATAGCACACAACACCGTCTACACTAGAGACATAACATATTGAAATGCCAATAAATGTATAATTTCCCTACAGCATCCAAAGAGGTGCATAAATGTACAATAAGTGACACTAATGGCCTTGGCACTTTTTCAGTCACTTCTGCTTCGTCAGGAGGCTCAATGAATTTCATCTTCAAGTAAAAAAAAATTAAATGATTATTTAAGTTATTAGATCATTTGGTATCTCTGGGAATAAGAGGCCCAGTAAATTTGACTGCCCCTTTCAGGCACTCTGTAACTCCCCTTAGACAACGTCCCTCTTATGTCTCTATCAGTTCTTCTGTCCCCAGTCCCTCAGTTTTATGACCAGCCTCTTATGGTGCAGGATGTCAAAGACCTTACTGAAGTCCATGTACAGTATGACTACTTCCTTCCCTTTGTTGGTCACCCTAGTCACCTAGTTGAAGAACTCTTTTAGGTTTGTCTGGCACCGCCTCCTCCTGGTGAGCTCATGCTGCCTGTCATCCTACAACCCATCTACCTAAACAAAGTCAACCAATCTTTCCCTCAGTATGGTCTCTAGTACCTTCCCCACTATAGACATCAAGCTACATGATCTAAAGTTTTTTGACTCATCCTTCCTTCCAGTTTTATGCAGAGGAACCACATCAGTAGTCTTCCAATTCTTGGGTACCACTCTGGAGTCCAGCGAGCAGTTGAAAATATCTACCAGTGGTGCTGCTAGTACTTCTGCTATATACTTGAGTATCTTAGGATACATCCTTTCTGATTTCATCGATTTGTCTACCCATAGCCTGCTCAGCCCATCTAGTGCTCTTTCTTCCATGATACAGCACTGACTACTACAGTCCCCTCCCTCTCACATTTCTTTACTGCCACCTGCAATCTGGTAGTGGCCCTCCTCTTCCTTAGCAAATATTGAACAAAAATACTGGTTCTGTATCTCAGCTTTACCTTCCCCCTTTTTATCTGTAGTATATGCCCTTCTTGACTTTGCATTTCTCCAGGATGTATTGGAAGAATGCCTTATCACCTAGCATGCCCCCCCCTTTGCTATTCTTAGCTCTGCTTCAGGCTTAGCAGTTCCGACCTTCCTATTGGTCTCCCTGGTTGCCCTTTAGTCTGGGTCCAGTCTTCTTCCCTTTTGCTAACTTTGAATTTATTCATGCCTTTCTTTTTTCTCAAGCCTGTTGAGGTGAAACCAGGCCGGGCTACACACCAGCTGGAATTTTGTAATGCACTTTATATCCTGCACAACGCAGCCAAGTATATATTGTGGTAATAAACCTTTTTTTACTGCATTCTGATGCTGTGCGTTTTGTTATTTGAGTGTCCATATTTTTATAGTGTTAACCTGACTAATAAGTTATAAAGGCAGAGCTGATTACCAGAAGCTGGTTCTTTGCAGTTACCATGACTTTGACCATGCAGTCTACATCTGGCATGTTGATTTCACTTACTACTAGTACCTTCCACGACCCTGCTGTCTGCTCCCTGGTTTTGGCATGGTGGTCCGTAAATGACCCCAGCTCTGAGTTGTGTTACCTTTCCTATGGTTATAGTACTAACCTAGTCTTTCTATGGTGTTGGTGTCACATTACTTGTGTTATTGTATGTCAGGGTATTTTCATTTTTATGTTGGCTTGCTGCGCTTGCACACAAGTCAACATCTTGTGAGAGTGCAGATTTGGGGGCGCAGCTGCTGTTGGGTGAATGCAGGGCATGCAACAGTAGGTGTGTCCCTCATTCCCCAATAAGCCTGCATGCCCAGCACCACACCATGCATACATAATGGGGTGAGCACATCTAAGAAAAGGTCTGCTGCAATCCGAGCAAAGCTCGTCATACGCATGTCCTTTCTTCGTGATCATCACACCATTATGAGTATGGTTGGCGAGCTGGTGGCTGCCTAGCATTTGCCATCGGGGTGCCCAACCTCTGTCGTTAACCCCCACTGTGTTTGTGTGCTGATGGGGAGCCCACTCCCATAGGCATAACCCCCAATGTTGAATAGGCTGGCACCAATCCCCTGGCTCGTGCCTCAGCTTTTCTTTGCCAATGGGGGTTCCCAATCCCTGTTGCCATTACTTTCTCCCCCATGTTGTGTGCCAATGAGGATCCCACTCCTGTTGGCATAAACCCCCAAATGTTGAATGCAGAGGAGGGTGTCCAATCCTTGCTCACGCCCACTTTCTTTTGTTTGCTGACCGGGGTGCCCAATCCCGTCGGCATTACTTTCTCCCCATGTTGTGTGCTGACGAGGGTGCCCAATCCTCCGTCGGCTACTGACACCCCTCAAAAAATAAGTGGCACGCTGGGAGCTCACCCCAGCATGCCAAATGCCCTGCAAAATGAAAACTGTCCGTGATTGTTTTCGTTTTTTTTTTTACCCTGTAAAATGAAAAATGTCCCTAGTCTCAATGCCCACCCCCCCACCCACACCCACCCACTGCGCACCCTGCCTCCCTCACCCCCCTTCACCCCATACTTACCTCCGGAGTCTGGCTCGACGATCTTCCATGGACCGGGAATACTTCTGCACTCCTCAAAGCCGACCGCAAACGAGGAAATGCCGGTAAGCTGTATAATGGCATGAATACGATTTTTTCAACTTTGCTGTATATCTCGGGCATTTCTTGGAATTTTGGCACCAAATTTTCAACATGGGGTTTTTGGGGCCCCTCCTTGTGAATTCTATCATTGTCATGGCGTTAATCAGCCTCGAAAGGTGATTTCACAGTCACTGTGCAAAATCACCTTTCGGGACCCATTAATGAAATGACAGTGCCAGTGTTCATAAGGTGGCCTCTCAAAAAGCCTATGTTCCAAATTTGGTGGAAAAAATCCAACAAATGCCTGTTTTACGAACGTGCATTGCACAGTTGCTATGTAGGCCCGTAACTTTGTGCATTCACAATATTTTAATGCCAGATTTTCAGCATTGTCATTTTTGTACACCTCCTTGTGAACAGTACAGCTGCAATTTTCCACATCCTGCCCAAAATGTGTTTCCGCACTTCTGGCACACAATAGTGCAGTTGCTGTGGGAAATCAGTGTTTGGGCCACATTATGAAAATGACAGTGACACAGTTAATGAGCAGAGGTCCTAAAATGCCTATGTTGAAAATTTGGTGATGATACTCCATAAAATGACTGTGTTACGAGCTTGCGTTGGCAGATTGCACGCACGCTCATACCATCGTGCATTTGTGATATTTTCACCATTGCCATTTTTCCACACCTCTTGATGAGCAGTACAGCCATCATTTCACATATCCTGCCCAAAATGTGTTTTTGCACTTCCGGCGCAGAATAGCGTGGTCGCTGTGCAAAATCACTTCTTGGAACACTTTGAGGAAATAACAGTGACACTGTACATGAGCAGAGGTGCTAAAATGCCTATGTTGAAAATTTGGTGCCGAACGCCCATAAAATGGCAGTGTTGCAAGCGTGCATTGCATATTTCCCATGCACACTTGTAACTCCTCAAATTTCATATATTTGTATGCCACATTTTCAACACTGGCATTTTTTTACACCTTCTTATGAACTGTGCAGCTGTCATTTTTCACATCCTGCCCAGCATGTTTTCCCGCACTGCACTACCAAACACCCAAAGGGACACCCTAATGCCTGTCACTCTCTGCAGGGTGGGGGTGGGTTGGCATCAGTTCAATACTTCACTGCCATTCCTATGATGCATCTCTCTAACTGCTGCACTGCCAATGCCAGCAAGCCAACATTCGGCATTGACAAATGCTTGTTTGAAGTTTGCTGCTGAAGGAATCATTAACACAATCATGTCTCTTGGAAGGCAGTGCGTTTTAGGACAGATACATATATTCCTTCTCTTGTTTTTTTTTTTTGCACTTTTTAGCAAGTAGCACTGGTGCTGTACAAAGAAATCACTTGGAAAAGCAATTAAAAATTGCTATACCAGTGCATTCATATCACGCCAAAGGTACTATAAATTAGAATTGCCATATATGTATTACTGTAATTTATTTCAAAATTGCATCAAATATATGGCACGTTATTCTCACCCAATTCAATGCTGAGTATACTTTGCAGTTCTTTAGCATATATGTAAATTCTAAAATTGTAGAGAAGTACAATAAGATTCCCAAACATTAGCATGTGATAAACTGGTGTAGCCATGAGTTAGGTTTTTAACTTGTAGCAGTGATAGGATATTGTACTAGCATGTTACAGGCTGGTGGCAGCACTGAGTTAGGTAATAGACTTGTAGCAGTGACAGGATGCAGTGTTAACATTATACAGGCAGGTGGCAGCACTGAGTTAGGTAATAGCCTTGTAGCAGTGATAGGATGTAGTGCTAGCATGTTAGAGATTGGTGGCAGCACTGAGCTGGGTAATAGACCAGCAGCAGTGATAGGATGCTGTGCTAGCATGTTACAGACTGGTGGCAGCACTGAAGTAATATACTTGTAGCAGTGATGGGATGCTGTATTAGCATGTTACTGGCTGGTGGCAACACTGAGTTAGGCAACAGGCTTGTAGTAGTGATAGGATGCTGTGTCAGCATGTTACAGGCTGGTGGCAGCACTGAGTTAGATAATAGACTTATAAAAGTGATGGGATGCAGTGCTAGCATGTTACAGAGAGGTGGGAGTACAGAGTTAGGTAATAGGTCTGTAGCAGTGATAGGATATAGTGCTAGCATGTTACAGGCTGGTGGCAGTGCTGAGTTAGGTTATAGACTTGTAACAGTGACAGGCTGCTGTTTTGGCATGTTACAGACTGGTGGCAGCACTGAGCTGGGTAATAGATGTGCAGCAGCGATAGGATGCTGTACTTGCATGTTACAGGCTGGTAGCAGCACTGTATTAGGTAATAGACTTGTAGCACTGATAGGATGTAGTGCTAACATATTACAGACTGCTGCCAGCACTGAGCTGGGTAATACACTAGCAGCAGTGATAGAATGCTGTGCTAGCATGTTACAGACTGGTGGCAGCACTGAGTTAGGTAATAGACTTCTAACAGTGATAGGATGTTGTGCTAGTGTGTTACAGGCTGGTGGCAGCACTGAAGTAATATACTTGTAGCACTGATAGGTTGCAGTATCAGCATGTCACTGGCTGGTGGCAGGATTGAGTTAGGCAATAGGCTTGCAGCAGTGATAGGATGCTGTGTCAGCATGTTACAGGCTGGTGGCAGCACTGAGTTAGGTAATAGACTTGTAAAAGCGATGGGATGCAGTGCTAGCATGTTACAGAGTGTTGGGAGTACAGAGTTAGGTAATATGTCTGTAGCAGTGATAGGATGTAGTGCTAGCATGTTACAGGCTGGTGGCAGCACTGACTTAGGCTATAGACTTGTAAAGTGATTGGATGCTGTGCTAGCATGTTACAGACTGGTGGCAGCACTGAGCTGGGTAATAGACATACAGCGGCGATAGGATGCTGCACTTGCATGTTACAGGCTGGTGGCAGCACTGAGTTAGGTAATAGACTTGTAGCAGAGATAGGATGTAGTGCTAGCATATTACAGACTGGTGGCAGCACTGAGCTGAGTACTAGACTAGCAGTAGTAATAGGATGCTGTGCTAGAATGTTACAGACAGGTGGCAGTACTGAGTTAGGTAATAGACTTGTAGCAGTGATAGGATGCTGTGCTAGTGTGTTACAGGCTGGTGGCAGCACTGAAGTAATATACTTGTAGCAGTGATAGGATGCTGTATTAGCATGTCACGGGCTGGTGGCAGCACTGAGTTAGGTAATAGACTTGTAAAAGTGATGGGATGCAGTGCTAGCATTTGGAGAGTGTTGGGAGTACAGAGTTAGGTAATATGTCTGTAGCAGTGACAGGATGTAGAGCTAGCATGTTACAGGCTGGTGGCAGCACTGACTTAAGCTATAGACTTGTAACAGTGATAGGATGCTGTGCTAGCATGTTACAGATTTGTGGCAGCACAGAGTTAAGTTATGGACCTGTAGCAGTGATAGATTGCTGTACAAGCATATTACAGACTGGTGGCAGCACTGAGTTAGGTTATAGATCTATAGCAGTGATAGGATGCTGTACTAGCATGCTCCAGACTGGTGGAAGCACCGAGTTAGGTTATAGACACTTTGCAGTGATAAGATGCTATACTAGCATGTTACAGACTGGTGGCAGTGCCAAATAAGGTCATACACATGTGGCAGTAGTGGGATGGCATGCTGACATGTTACAGATAAATGGCACTGGTGATATGGGTTATAGCCCTGTAGCACTGATGGGATGGTGTGCAAACAGTCTACAGATTGGTAGCAGCAGTGAGTTAAAATATTGGCTTGTAACAGTGTTAGCATGTAATATGCAGTGCTCACATATTACAAGCTAGTGACAGCAGTGAGTAAGGATATTTTTATTTATATAACACCACTGATGATGAATTTTCTTGATAAAGTTATCACTGTATCTAACTGCCAGATAAACATTTATCTAGAGGTTAGATATGTCACAGTCACTTTCCTTGATCTTCACACAAAACAGAACCAATCAGAGAGCGGCTGTCACTATGCCGATTACACCATGACAGGCATATGCAGTACTGTAGCCAGCAGTTCAGATCACAGAAAAACAGAAAAATCTTCACACAAAAAGAAGGTGAAAAAAAGTTATAACTGATGTATAAATCGGCTACACAATAACTTGACTCAAAATACACAATGTATCTCTACTTGTGAGGGAACAAGACTTTCATACCTTGCTTGTTGCTTTGTCACTTGTGAGTCATGATCTTGCCTCCTTATACATTGAGATAAATTGAATATTTTGAGTAAGGCCTTTGTGTATCCCCTGTTTATTTTACCAGGTACAGCAGGTGGACTGAGACAATACATTTTCAGGCATTTCTGGGAGCAATTACGATAAATTATTTAATACAGACAGGTCAGTACCAGAGACATGGCAGTTACAAAACAAAAACAAGGAATAAATAAGGATACACTGGGTATGTACTGTACATCTCCTTTGATTGATCAAGTGCACAGACATTTTGGTCTTAAATATATATTTTTTTTATCAGATAAGTTAGGTTTCAGTGGGAGGCTTGCAAATCAAAACTGAGAAACCACTGAAACTGGGTGGAAGCAGAATAAATGGCCTGTTTTGTGGGATGGACTGTACCTGCTACCTGTATGCTGTTTAAGTGTGCCACACCACCTCCTGGCACTGCTTGTGCCTGCCAGTCTGTTGTTTGCCTTTTCTTTCGGAAGCAGAGCACCCGTTTGCTGAGAGGGTTTCAGGACAGTGATTTTTCGTCCAGCTCAAATGTAAAACAGACAACTTCTTCATAACACATGCCAAACAGTTCATCCATTCTTTACAGAAATGTCAGGATGCTGGGGGCTGGGGTGTCCAGTCTCTGTGAGAAATGATTGATGATTGATTTTAATTAATTTTTCATTTAAAGAGTGCTTTTACCTACTCCTGCTTTAGGTTCCCTGTCTTACTTTCACCACCATCATATGATACTTATCATGTGATTAGAAGTAATAGTAACCTAAACCTAATCCACACACCCACATCCCAAACTTAAACCCAACTCAACACTTCTCCAAGCCTTAACTCCAACCCTGACTCACATGTAATCCCCAACACTAACCAAATCCACACACCAACCTCATTTCTAAGCCATAACCCATTGTCTATCCTTTTGAATCTGCTGCTCAAACTCTCTCCATCCCGAACAAAATGGATGTTTGGGTCATCTGTGATCATTATTATAGAATAATTTGTGGGCAGCTCCCTTTACATGTGTTTCTCACAACCAGAACGTTCTTATGTTGTTTCATACATGGAGTAACTCAGCCACCCTTTGAAAATCCCCCCCCCCAACCCCAGTAGTCTGACCTGCAACATTTTTTATATCTTTTCTAAAAGCAACTCATTACTCAAAGATTAACGGCAAAACTAAAGAATAAAGTTTGACTGTTATACATAATGTTTACCAAAGTGTGAAAGGGGATCTGTCAGCAGTAGGAGCCTCAGACCCAAGTTCGAGGCTGATTCTAATTAGCCCTTTGTGTGCAGCAACACAACACGTTTATTTACTTTCTAATTACTGCAGTGTAATAAATAAATCAGGCTAATTTCATTGACTTGCAAGATGCCATTTTGTGTAACCAGATATCCCAGAATCCCCTGCTGTTGACATCAATGAAGAACTGCAGAGCTGGGAGATTCAATAGCCTGCAGTGAATGTCAAAGTTTTTTGTAAGCTGTAATCTTCAGTTTGCTGGCCTGCTGTTCTCCTGGGGCTAGGTACACTCATAGATGGCTGTACTAAGCCCTGTAAGCACAGCAGGACCAGCAAACATCTGAATTTAGCTTACAAAATCTATAACATGTATACTGCAGACTATTGAAGGCTACCGAATCTCACAGCTCTGCAGTTTTCTTCTGATGTCAGCAGTAGGGGATTCTGGGATGTCTGATCACACTGAATGGCACCTTAGAAGTCAGACAAATTAGTCAAGTGCTTTCTATGGTGCTGCAGCAAACAGTAAGTAAAAAAAATGTTTTTGTACACAAAGTACAAATTGGGATCAGCCTCACACTGTGGAGTGAGGCTTTTATTGCTGACAGTTTCCCTTTAAATAGGTCTCAGGAGCTGCGATTACCCTAAACAAAATAAAAAAAAAGGCTTAAACTTTTGATGAGCTTTTTCTTATCTGGGAATCAAACACCTGCCTGCTAGATAGATGATTATCTCTGTACAGTAGTTAGTTCAGTTCATTGCACTGCTTAATATCTCTGGAGGTGTCTGCAGACAGCTCCAATAGCTGTAATCCAACATATAATATAGGTTGGTGTAAGTGTGGCTTAGCTGGTACAGTATCACTCTCACCTCACATTGCTCAGCTGGTACTGTAGCACTCTCACCTCACAATCCTGCACTTTTAATACCTTTCCAGCAGGACCTGGGCTGAGATCACTGGTGCTCAGCTGGTACTGTAGCACTCTCACCTCACACTCCTGTACTTTTAATACCTTTCCAGCAGGATCTGTGCTGACATCACTGGTACTCAGCTGTTACTATAGCAGTCTCACGTGTCACTCCAGTACTTTTAATACCGTTCCAGCAGGACCTTTGATGAGATCACTGGTACTCAGTTGGTACTGTAGCACTCTCACCTTGTACTCCTGTACTTTTAATACCATTCCAGCAAGACCTAGACTGAGATCATGGTACTCAGCTGCTACTGTAGCACTCTCACCTCACCTCACACTCCAGTACTTTTAATACTGTTCCAGCAGGACCTGGGCTGAGATCACTGGTACTCAGTTGGTACTGTAGCACTCTCACCTCACCTCACACTCCAGTACTTTTAATACCATTCCAGCAGGACCTGTGCTGAGATCACTGGTACTCAGTTGGTACTGTAGCACTCTCACCTCACAGTCCTGCACTTTTAATACCTTTCCAGCAGGACCTGTGCTGAGATCACTGGTGCTCAGCTGGTACTGTAGCAGTCTCACCTCACACTCCTGTACTTTTAATACCATTCCAGCAGGACCTGTGTTGAGATCACTGGTACTCAGCTGGTACTGTAGCAGTCTCACCTCATACTCCAGTACTTTTAATACTGTTCCAGCAAGACCTGGGCTGAGATCACTGGTACTCAGTTGGTACTGTAGCACTCTCTCCTCACACTCCAGTACTTTTAATACCTTTCCAGCAGGACCTTTACTGAGATCACTGGTGCTCAGCTGATACTGTAGCACTCTCATCTCACACTCCAGTACTTTTAATACCTTTCCAGCAGGACCTGTGCTGAGATCACTGGTGCTCAGCTGGTACTGTAGCACTCTCACCTCATACTCCTGTACTTTTAATACCTTTCCAGCAGGACCTGTGCTGACATCACTGCTACTCAGCTGTTACTGTAGCACTCTCACGTGTCACTCCAGTACTTTTAATAGCTTTCCAGCAGGACCTGTGTTGAGATCACTGGTACTCAGCTGGTACTGTAGTACTCACCTCACAGTCCTGTACTTTTCATACCTTTCCAGCAGGACCTGGGCTGAGTTTACTGGTACTCAGCTGGTACTGTAGCACTCTCTCCTCACACTCCTGTACTTTTAATGCATTTCCTTGCAGGACCTGCACTGAGATCACTACAATCATGTCTCACATTTCCAAGCAGGTAATAGGATGGAGTCAGAGATGCTGGGAAAGATGTCTGTTTTTGGCCAAACACTTGCCCCATCAAAAGTTCTCACTGTCCTGAAAGAAGCATCAGAGTATTGTAAATGTTTGTGTGTATCTTTCATGGACTAGTTCAATGATTAGCATTACTACATCACGAGTGAAATGATAGGAGGCACAGACTGTGGCTGTGGGAAGTTCCAATATCACTGGAACCCAGCAAGTAATTATTCAATATGGATTTTCTGAAACTGAACATCACAAACTCTGCCCCACCTCTCCATTTTATGGCTTGTGTCTAATGATAGGATGGTTGGCTGTGACTCGGTTCTGATCCTGACTCTGATCTTTTTCCAAAAGGTTTTGCTTACTCTGGTTTGTCAAAATAAGTACATTTCCCATACTGGACCAGAACTTTTTTAGAGATAGGTCCGTCTTGTGTCAAATGAGAAAATCATGCTGGCCCTACATTCTCTTAAGTAGTTTCTTTCTGTATGTCATTTGAAGAGATTTGCCCATAGTTTGGAGGGGCAGTGGGTGACAATGCCACACTCTCCTTCTGCATGGTTAAAATTGTGCATATCCAGAAGTCATTTGGACACTCATAGTTTTCTTTGTGGCCACCATACAGCTGCTTTGTTTTGCTCCCGCACCCACCTTACTTGCTGCTATGCAGTTGCCTATGGGGGTTGTCCTCCTGTCCTGCTTGTTGGCCAATGGCTCCATGATATCTACTTCCTTTGGTGTTTTTAGGCTCGGGAGTGGCAGTATTGGTCCAGAAGAAGTCCTCTGGCTGCCTTTGATCCAAAGTAGTGCAGCTGTAGCCAACATTCCATCCCTTTCCTGCTGACAGCTCGCTGTCCAGATAATTTCCTTGAATTAAACTACCAAGGTGGTACACTGGGAGTTAGCCTTCCCCAAAGCCTTTAGCAGCTTGTTCAGGCTGCTGCCCCAGGGCCCTATAACCCTCCAACAAAGGTGGTTCACAGTCCATAAATCCTATGCTCTATTTACTTCCACCCTCTCACCTACCTGACAAGTACCCTATGGGACTGGCTGCCATGCGTCCATAAGCATTGCTCCATTCCTCAGTCTCAACATCATTCTGTCTCAGTCATACCATCAGTTTCCATCATATTCAGTCAGCTATCAAGCCTTCAGTCAGTCATTCTGGTATGCCTTGTTCTGCCTACCCTGCCTGTTTTTTTGTGGCTGTCAGACTATGCTATAGGCTCTCTACTACATTCTTGCACTAGACAAATGCTTCCCATGACCATCCATGGTTTCCAGGGCTCCCTGCCTTGAGGGCATACTGTCTCACTGCTCCTGTGAAGTCTGCATCTTGAGGGTGGGTCCTTCGATGTGGACAGTGTCCTTCTCTTTCTGCCCTTTCAGTGAAAATGTTCTTCGCGTTGTGGGAAATGTTAGCTATGCCATTCGTCTCCAGTGGTACCTCTTGAAGTAGCACTTAAGACTTCAGCTACCAGAGTGTGGAGTCATTACATCCTTGGGAGCCTTTAGCTGTACAGTCAATTTCAGCACTCCTTCTGTGGCTATACCTCCCTCATGATCACTTATGAGTCACCTGGTCTCCATCTATTCCTTTCCTCTGCCCTCAAGGGTGAAGATCATACAACTACCACAATTCTCTGCTGCTCAAGGGTTCAGTCTGCCTTGTCCTCAGTGGTTTGGCCTTTCTGTCTTGGCCTTTGTTAGAGGCCAGGTTAGTTCTTTTCAGTGGTCGCTGCCCTCCTCCTTCCCACCTGGGGGGTGGTCGTCCTTCGTGGGCAACCTCCTCTAGCTGCAGAGATCATCTTGTGGCATCCTCACAGCATTCCTGTTAGAGAGATAGAGTGGAAGCCCTTGTTCTAAAAGATCTTCCCCTGAATTTGATTTCTAAAACTGCAGTAGCTGATCTGTCACTAATGCTAACCCTAGCCTGGAAGGAAGCCAACTGAAGCCTTGGATCACTAGAGTTTTCCTTCTCATGGGAGATTTTTCCTTTCCTTCATGCCAAAGGTCATAAAAGTTAGGTAGCCTCTGTAGGAGTTTAAGTAGGTTTGTGGTGCTCCTGGGTCCTTGACTCAGTCTGGTTGCCCCTCTCCTCCTTAGGCAACACTGTGCTTGTCTGTCTTCCATTTTACTTTTGGGCCTTCTTCCCCAAGGTACCTTTGGTCCTGGGGCCTTGTCCTTCCAACATCTTGAGGGGTTGGAACCCTTCATCAGGGTTCCATGTCCTTGTGACACCCTAAAAGTTGGCAATCCCCATAGCAGGGACAGAGACAACTTAATCCATTTCACAGTTGCATAAGCATTACATACTAGTCAGTCTCAATCACTCCTCACCTACTAAAGAGACTGGTGACCCTTCGAATTGAAGGGCTTTTGCTCCATAATTTGGAGAGGCAGGAGGCAACTATGCCACACCCCCATTTAGCTATTAAAACTACACATGTCCAAGCATCCTTTGGATGCCCGAAACTTCCATTGCCACCTTCTGCTCCTTCTTGTCTTCCCGCAGTGCATCATTCTCCTTGGGATTGGGCTTCCTTACCTAAGATACCTTGGATCCTGGGACCCCATCGCTGCAATGCCTCAAGGGGTTGGAACCCTTCATCCAGGATTCCATGTCACTGTGACGCCCTGACAGGGTGATAGTCTCTGTAGCAGGGACAGAGAGAGCGTACACTAAAGTTCACAGTTGCACAATCGCTAGCAGTCTAAAGCATGCCTAACCTACTCAAGAGCTCAATAATTATTTGAATTAATGTTTAAAATAGTATGATATGTCATTTCCACCAGTTTTGTATTTTTACCTGGCATAAAGCTTCAAAATTACTTGCATTATCTGGACAGGGTCAAAACCAGGTCACTGGTCAATTGATTGACTGGGTCAAATCAGATCAGTCAAAAAGATGCTGATTTACAAAGTCAAGCTGAAGAAGCCTAGTTGGGGATGGGGTTGGGGGTGGGGAGCTGATCTGACACAGAGCTGACCCTTACAGCCTTACTTATGACACTGTACACTTAATCTCAAAAAGCTTTCACAGGTCTGTAACAGGCTAGTATGGCATCCCTCCTCTAGCAACAGTCTGTAACATGCCAGTATAGTATTAATATCCCTCCTCTAACACAGTCTGTGATATGCCAGTACAGTATCCCTTCATTAACAACAGTCTATGATATGCCAGTGTAGACCCCCCATCAATTTGGGTCTTACCTTAAGTGTCTCCCAGAGCTCCAGCAATGCCCACTGCCAGACAGATGTCTGTTGGAAACAATATATCCATGGTTATTTGATGACTCTATTGATCTGTGTGAGAGTGCCATGATGTGCCTCCGCTCCTGGCCCTTTAAGTGACACTGCCAGTGTGTTATGCATGGCCTCCATTAGGGGTCCAAGTGCTTCAGAGCTTGTGATCAGTTGGGCATCAACTCGATTTGTTCCACTCTGCTGTCACTGTTAGAGCAGATGGAGCCCTAACTGATATTGTAAATATTTACTTCTAATTTGTTGTTGTATTTAAATTAGAGTGCTCATTTTGACCTGCCTTCTTGCTGCTTATGCATCCAAATGGGAGCCACCATGTTTGGTCTGGGACTTCCAGGAATTGAACAAATTGGGACACAGGGGACCTCAAGGGGTCTTTAGTTCAAGTACCTTGTGGGAGAAACTGTGAACTCTAAGGACTGGTGCCTAAAGGAATCAATGGGAGCACAAGATTGTGATTGACAGCTCCCACTGACCAATTGGAATGTAAGAAAAACAGACAAATCTGAGCACTGATTTCAAACTATGAGCAGTTCATCCAGAGACTCTGTGGAGCGAGAAGCCCTGTTCAAGCACACATGTTTTGGTCTTTGAAAGGCCTAGTTTCCTCTGGCATGTGTCTGTGATCCCAAGTTTGGGAATCGGTTGCCAGAGACTGCCTTCTGCAGGTTGAAAGTTTGCTCAGCAGAGAGGCTGCAATTGCAAACTTAAGCCGAACTGAGAAGTTGATTGGTGGATGCTGTTTCCATTTAATGTGCTGAACATGCAAGGTGGGCCGAGACCTATGATACAGGGATGCCTGTTTGCCACCGAGAGCCAGTTGCCTTTTTTGGCCAAGTTGTCAGCCAGCTGGAGGTTTTCACCAGCCAAAAGAACTGAACTTTGGCAGAAGAGTTTTATCTGACATTGGGCTCATGCTAAACTTGGCCCAAGCCATCTATTCCTACACCAGTTACAGTTTTCTCAGTGAGAGACCAGCTTGGGGAACCAGCCCCTGCACAGTAAGGCATTACAGGCTGCGGCCACTTGGAGGGAAAGGCCGTGAATTGGAAGTGTGTCATGTCGGCCCAACTTCCCCATGTTCTTCAGTGCTCTGCAACAGGTCTTCATTTTGCCAGGCCATCTTCTACCTACTGGAGTTGTGAGTAAACTCAGGGTAGCTCCCTGCAACAAGCTCTTGAATTATTCTGTGGTATCATCTGATTTCACTCAATGTGTTTTAAAGGGTTTTGGTGGACTAGGCCAACCAGCTGAGAATACAATTAGTCAAGGTCTTTGTGCATGTTTAATCATCTTTTCTTCCCATCAAGGGCCCTGACAACAGCTGCAACCCAGGGCACCATTCTGGCTAGCCAGCATCACAATCTGGGTACCCAGAAGTTGCAAGACTGTACTTATGGGACTAAAGAAATTGCATGTAAAATATCCTGACTAATACCAGCTTAACAATCATTTATCCAGATTTGCACCCCTCCCTTGTTTGCATCCCCTCAATAAATCAAATTTGTTGTTTCACTGTTAAGCAGACTCGGGAACAAATTGTAATTGTTAATTTGGAACCCAGGCCCCTCAACCTTGATTTAGAAGGACAGGCAGGGATAGTAGCCCTTGGAATAGTGCCATCTAGGGGTACATCATTGAGGCATCACTGGGATTAGCACCCCCTAGTGGCAAAAATATGAAATTACATAGAAACATAGACTTTGATGGCCGATAAGGACCGCTTGGCCCACCTAGTCTGTCCATTTCCTTACCTACAGGATAAGCTGAAGATCCTAGTTAACCAACAGCCTATTTCTTCCTGACCCCCACAAAAATTGCCTTATGTCTGTCCCATGCATTCTTGAATTCTCTGACAGTTTTAGGCCCCACAACCTCCTCAGGAAGGCTGTTCCATGCGTCCACCACCCTCTCTGTGAAAAAATACTTCCTCACATTACCCCGAGCTGTCACCCCTCTATCATCAAATTGTGTCCCCTTGTTCTTGCATGTCTCTTTTTCTGGAAGATGCTACCCTCTTGGACTCTGTTGATTCCACTGAGGTACTTAAAAGTTTCTATCATGTCCCCCTTCCCTCCTTTTCTCAAGGGTATACCTGTTCAGCTCCTTTAGTCTCTCTTCGTATGGCTTCTCTTGTAGACCCTGCACCATTTTAGTTGCGCTCCTCTGGACTGCCTCCATCCTGCCTATGTCCTTGCGGAGATGGGGTCTCCAGAACTGGACACAGTACTCCAAATGGGGTCTCACCAACTGTCTGTAAAGAGGGATAACAACTTCTTGTTTTCTGCTGGTGATGCCTCTCCCTATACATCCCAGTATCCCCCCGCCAGCCCTCCCTACTGCCTTCTCACATTGCTTGCTAACCTTAATGTAATCTGCTATGATTACCCCATTTCCCTTTCCATTTTTGTTGTTGTTACTACCTCCCCCCATCCACTGTGTAATCTTCCCTTGGGTTTTTGATTCCCAGGTGCATTATTTTACATGTCTTTGCATTGAATCCAAGCTGCCATACTTCTGACCATTCCTCCAACCTTGCCAAGTCCCTTCTCATAATTTCCATACCTCCTTGTGTATCAACCCTGTTGCAGATCTTTGTGTCATCTGCAAAGAAGCATACTTTTCCTTCCAGTCCCTCTGCAATGTCACTTATAAAGACATTAAAAAGGACTGGACCCAGTACTGAACCCTGCGGTACCCCACTAGTAACCCCTCTTTCTTCAGAGTGGACTCCATTTACAATTACTTTCTGTGTCCTGTTGTCCAGCCAATGTTTTACCCAGGCTACCACCCCGGGACCCACTCCCAGGCTGGTTAATTTGACTATTAATCTTTTGTGTGAGACTGTGTCAAATTCCTTGCTAATGTGTAGTCCAGCCCCTCCCTGGTCTACTACTTTGGTCACCCAGTCAAAGAAATCAATTAGATTCATCTGACATGACCTTCCCGCTGTGAACCCATGCTGCCTTGGGTCCTGTGCCCCACTGGCCTCTAGGTACTCAACAATTCTCTCCTTTAGAAGTGGTTCTATCACTTTCCATATCACAGAGGTCAAACTGACAGGTCTGTAGTTTCCTGTCTCTGTCTTGCTCCCAGTTTTGTGAAGGGGAATCACATTTGCCTTCCTCCAGTCCTCAGGTACCACACCATCTTCCCATGATTTGTTAAAAAGGGTAGTCAGTGGTTTCACTAGTTCTCACCTTAATTCTTTTAGAATTCTTGGGTGAATTTCATCAGGCCCCCTTGCTTTGTCCACCTTCAGTTTTAGGAGTTCTTTCAGAACCCTTTCTTCTGTGAAAGGACTTGGATCGACCCCCCTATCCAGAGTGCTTCTGTTAATTAGATTAGGCACCTCCCCCTCCTCCTCTTTTGTGAATACTGAGCAGAAGTATTCATTCAGTATCCCTGCTTTTTCACTGTCCCTCTCTGCTCACCCACTGTCCATTCTATTCAGACTCACTATCCCTCCCTCTGTCTTTCTATGCTCCCTGATGTACCTGTAAAAGGTTTTATCCCCCTTCTTAACCAAGCTGGCTATCTTTTCCTCATTTTGGGCTTTTGCTATTCTGACTTCCCTTCCTGCTTCCTTCTGCTTTAAGTGGTACAGTTCTCTGTCCTGCTCCTTCTGTGTTTCCTTATACTTCCTAAATGCTATCTTTTTCTCTCTAACCTTCCCGCCACCTCTTTTGAGAACCATAGTGGCTTTTTCTTTTGTTTTGATTTGTTTATTTTCTTCACACAATGGCTTGTTGACTCTGTGATAGCAGTTTTGATGTTTCTCCATTGTTGCTCCCCCCTCCTTCTAGCCTGTTTGCTAGTGCTTTTCTAGGACACTCTCCTATCTTGCCAAAGTCAGCCCTCCTGAAGCCCAGGTACTCACAAATTGCAGTTATTTGTTAATTTAGCACCCAAACCAAAATGGAGCAAGTTACTGATTCTAAAGCTGACAACGCTGCTATTAACAGGTCTGTGCAGTATCTGCTTGATTGGTGTAAGGCAGATGAGGTTAACCCTCAAAAGGCCTTAATGATACTGTACCATCCCTTGGGCACTAACAAAACCATAATTGAGGAAGCTTTAAGTAACCTAAAATGCCTTGGTAAATCTGTGGTGAAGGCCTGCCAAATTGAGCTACCCTGAGTTTAATGGCCCTAGTGAAATGTGGACTTCCCATAGATCTCTCTTGAGTACTGTTTCAGATTATATCTGATGAACCCTGGGTAGTGAGGAGGGTCATGCATATGTACAGCACGATGCCTAGGTCTGAAGCGTCCACCAGAACTGAAGGGCTTAGAGACAAGCTTACCAAACTGTTACAAGCAGGGGCCAAACCCTCAAGGACTTGAAAAGGTTGCTTGAAACCCCTCAGGGTACTCTTACATCCGCTCCAGCTCCTACATCTGCAGCTGCCACTACATCAGCACCAGCTTCTGTCCCTGCACCAATCCCAATGTCAGCCTCTGTTCCTGTGCCAACCCCTTTGGCTGCCCCATTGTTGATGCCCATGCCTACTCCTATTTATGTGCACTCAAGTAGTCACAACTCTTACCGCAGGCTATAACTGCTGTCTGCTACCATTCCCACTTCCCAGGGGAAGGATGACTTAGAGACTTGGTTAGACTATGCATCCCCCCCATTCTAAGAGTGGCAGTGTACAGAAGCGGAAAAGAGGAAAAGCATAAGTGAAAGCCTTTGAGGTCTAGCTTTGGACGCTATTCACTCTGTGTGAGCTGATAACCCAGAGGCCTCTGCCAAGGATTATTTGGCCACTTTGAAAGATGCATTTGGGAGTCCTGAAACAGGCGAGGACCATCTATGGAGGTTCAAGGCAACCCAACATTGTTCAGGAGAAACCTTGCCTATGTATATACTCATCCTGGAAAAGATTCCACAGAAGTGTTTCAGGAAAGGAGGTGTGGCCCCAGGTGAACTGAACCAGATCAGACTGAATCAGATATTAAAGTCTGCTCCCTATTCTGATCTACTATTGCTCAAGTTGTGGCTGTCAGACCAGTTGGACTTGCCCCCCTTTTACAGTTTGTTAATGAAGGAAGTAAAGGAGATTGAAAAAAGAGGGATGCAATGGAGTCCCACCCATTCTTCAGTGGCTGCCACCCAAGCCACTGAAAATGTGTCCTCCATTGAAACCCCAGAACTGAAAGCTGGTGCAACACCTAAGACTCTCACTAGTAGAAGCCTAGATACCAGAAAAAATGCATTTTCCATGAGAGTGGGAGTGCACGCCCAGGTGCCCCCTGTAGAAAGTGGACTGGAAAGTCGAATAAGTGAATTGTCTGCCATGGTGAAAGAATTAATGAGGAGTAGCTTACAAACCCAACAAGGACCCTCTGTTGTTAGTGCTCCTGCTCAAGCTTCAAATGTGAGTTCTGCACCGCACCTAGCTGTAAATGGAGACTAACCTCTAATGTAAAGTCACAGTCAAAACAGACCAGAGAAGGTATATTTTGCTACAAATGTGGAAGGGATGGTCACTAAAAGAGGGATTACAAATACTGAGAGGATCCATTCAGAGTGATAGATAGGCTGCTTTCTGAAAAGCACCCAAGGCACAGTATTTCAGGTGATGCCCTACCCCCCACCTCAACACAAGTCTTATGTGGCAATGTCCTTCATTCCCATTCCAGCAAATAATGCTTTTCCTGATTGGTCCAAAGTGGTAGGTCCCTCCATGGAGACTGGTGTACATGTGATTGGTATCCCAGCCCGAGCTGTATTGGATCAGTGGATCTCAGGTCACTATAACATTTAAAGATTGGTATGACTAGCACTTGTCTGAACACCCTCTACAACCCCTAGATGGACTGCATGTATGGGGTTTGAGTGATAAATCCTACCCTTACCTTGGTTTCTTATGAGTATGGCTATCCTTTTCTTCCACTGTATCTGGCATGGAAGAGCCCATGGAGACCCTGGCCTTACTCTGCCCACCAACTGGCTTATATGATGGGATCCCTTTATTGATCAGCACTAATGCACATGCGTTTGGGCCCCAGAGGAGAGAAATCTGCCTGATGGACTTCTAGATAAACCCAGTGTGCTACCTGTCAAAGCCCATGCCTATGCTAAGAGAGTAGTAGTAGGGTAGGAGGAAGTATGCTGTTGATTAACTAGGATCTGAAGCTTATTCATTAGGTAGGGAAATGGGCAGACTAGGTGGGTCAAGCAGTCCATATCTGCCATCAAATTCTATGTTTCTATGTTTCTATGGCCGATTAGCCAAGATGTGTCAGGAGAGGCAAGCCCAGAAGACTGGACGAGCTTTACACATTCATGCAATGGTGTGAAAAATGTATGAGATGCAAATGCAGGTCGAAGAGACTGACAAGGATAAGCCAGTGGAAATCATTTGGAAAAAGGATCCAGCGCCTCTTGTCTTGCCACCCAATGCGCAGTGCAGTGTCAGCGGCAAAGTATGCATGCAGAAGGATGTAACAAACAAGATTCTTATGTTAGACACCCCAGAGGAAAGAAAGCTGCCTGATGGACTCCTAGATAAACCCATTGTGCTACCTATCAGAGCCCATGCCTATGCTAAGAGAGTAGTAGTGCAACTTTGCAATGCAACTGACAGAGACATTGAAGTCACCTGGGGCTGTACCCTGGCTAAGGTATATTGCACAAATACTGTTGTGTTACGAAGAAGGTGCCATACAGAAGAGGTTGGTGAAGTGACTCCAGACCCATTAGATTTTGGGGAATCCCCCATTCCCAAAAAGTGGAAAGATAAATTCAGCTGTAAGCTAGCACAGTGAAGTAAAGTATTCTCATTAAAGGAATGGGATGTTGGATGCATCACAGATGCTGAGCACCATATCAGGCTCCATAATGAGAGGCCATTTTGAGAAAGGTCATGTAGACTGGCACCTGTGGACACTGATGATGTTTGACGCCACCTCCAAAAGATGTTAGCAGCTGGAGTCATCCAGGAATCCTGCAGCCCTTATGCATCCCCCATTGTGGTGGTTCAAAAGAAGAATGGCTCAGTAAGAATGTGCATAGCTTACAGAACACTTAACAGAAGGACTGTACTGGATCAGTATATGGTGCCTTATGATTGTCTTAACAGAAGCCAGTGATTCTCCATCTTAGATCTCAGAAGTGGGTGCTACCAAATCCCGATGGTGCCAGAAGATCGTGAACAAACTGTCTTTATTTGTCCCTTGGACTTTTATAAGTTCCTGTGCATGCCCCACTCATATCTGGAGCTCCAGCAACCTTCCAGAGATTAGTGGAGTGAGCTGTAGGAGACATGAACCTCCTTGAATGCCTAATTTATTTGGATGATATCATCATATTTGGCAAAACACTTGAAGAGTATGAGGCTCGTCTGTTCAAGGTCTTGGGCCGATTAGAAGAATTTGGATTAAAACTATCTATTGACAAGTGCCAGTTTTTTCAACAATCCGTAAAGTATGTGGGACATATTGTGTCTTCTGAAGGCATCCAGACAGGTCCGTGCAAAGTAGAAGCCTTAACTACCTGGCCAAGGCCTAACAAACTTAAAGAACTTCAAAGATTCCTAGGTTTTTGTGGATATTATTGGCACTTTGTTAAAGATTATACAAAGGTAATTTGTCCACTGTTTAATCTGACCCAAGGGTATCCCTCTACCAATCAAAAGTACAAAAGGGGTGCTATGAAGCAATATGACAAGGTCTACTTCAAGCCCAATGAACAATTTGGAGCCAGGTGGACCCCAGGTTGCAACACAGCATTCTACGACTTCATTCACCAGCTTACACATGCACCAGTACTCACCTATGCAGATCCAACTAACCTATATATACTACACCCAGATGCCAGCCTGAGTGGAGCTGTGCTTTGTCAAGAGTATGTGGAAGGATTACGCCCAGCGGCGTTTGCCAGTAGAAACTTGGTCCCATCTAAGAAAAACTATCTTGTGCAAAAACTTGAATTCCTTGCTTTGAAATGGGCAACAGTAGATCACTTTCATAAATATTTATATGGCACCAAAGTCCTGGTAACAACAGACAATAACCCCCTCACATATGTCCAAACCTCAGTCAAGTTAGATGCCACCAAGCACAGGTGGCTCTCTCACCATATGATTATTCGGTGAAGTACCATCCGGGCCTCAATCACATTTACACCAATGCTCTATCTAGAAGGCCTGCTTCAAATCCTGAGTGGGTGAGAATGTCACAACAATCTGTAAGGGCAAGAGTGTAGCTACTGATACTCCAAGTAAGCCATTGCATACGAAGTTTAGTAGCAGGGAGTAGCAAACAAGCTGGCCAGCATTGCTCTGTCCTTTCTAGTCCATCGCATTAAAATTCCTTTGTTTGGCTTCACAGGCTTTTTCTTTTCTCTTTCAGCTTTGTTTTGGGGAGTGGCAGAGTGGACCGCGGACTTTGAAGCTGAAGGTCTCAATTAGGTTTGCAAGTTCCATCTGCATAGTGATTGGCTGCAGCATCTGGTAGGGGGTGTGGCAAGTCTGGGGAGGTGAGTTTAAATGCCACAGCAAAGTTAGATGCCATACTAGTAATTCAATTGTACTGAGAGCGAGAGAAGAAGTAGAAGAACTGAGGAGCAGCAGATGAAAGAACAGACTCAGAGCCAGCTAAAAGAATGAAGACTTCATGTGGAGTGGCAAGTGGAGTGAATCTGCCTACCTGGAAGGGAGAGAGAAGAAATGTCTGCTGTGGTCTTGGACTTGTGGTGCCGTCAGTGGCGTTTACCAGTAGGCAGCGAGCACCGCACTAGCAATGCAGACAGACAGCAGGTCTAGTGTGGAAATCATTTGATTGGAGCCAGGAACCTTGGACTCAAGTCATGGGGGGGCAAGCATGAATTACAGTGGGGGGTAGCAGTGTGGTAGAATGGTGTACAAATCCGAAATGTCTGGCTACACCCCTGTGTAAGGGTCCCTGTGCTAAATGTTTGACTGGGATGAACACCCTTCTACTACCACTGTGGACTGTTTAGCTGATTGTTTGGGGCCTCCAGATACTTGTGTTCCTATAGCTTACTGCAGCTTTGCTACTTTGGATCAGAGTACTCTACCTCAACTCACTCCAGAGGACATTCAAAGGAAACAGTATAATGATCCTATGATCAAACTTGTGCTGAATGCCATTAACACAGGAAAATATGTTTTTAAACTATGGTCCAATGATCAGAGAACTGCTTTGTTGTTCAGAGAGGGGCCTAGACTTAAATTACAAGATAAATTACTCTACAGAGAAGTCAAGGATGAACAAGGCAAAGTCACTAAAAAGCAACTGGTGCCCAATGATAGAGAATGAGATGCAGAGTAGAGGAGAGGCAGTGCAGCATACAAAAATGTCAGCCACCTGCCTGAAAGGGAAAGTGAAGTGCTTTCACTTTTCGAGTCTCGCTGCAGGCAACTCATTCAAAGAGGAGCTACAGTCCGTATCTCTATCTACTCAGAAAGTTAGAGGAGGTTGCTGCCAGTGTGAGAAGTGCTCCGGTGAGACAAGCAAGCTTTCTGGGGCCAGAAAAACAAAGGGTTAAAAACAGCCAGACAGAAATGACTGCTAAATACAAAACAAGAATTTTGCAATTTCAAGCCGCCGCTTCTGCAAAATCGAGAGGAGCTCTAGTCCTACTTGCTTCCTGAATTACAGCAATAAAACTCAGGGGACCCGTGCATAACACCAGTGTGCCCTGAAGTACATTGATAGTACTAAGTGTTAAAGGCTCTCTTTATGCCTTTTTAAACGCATGCAAGTCTGTGGCAAAAAGAACACTTGCAAATGAAAGTAAAGCCCTTAGGTTATGTACATTCGAGGTAGCATACCCAGAGAATAAATAAGTACAGCAATTGTTTTTACGTGTGTCAGGGAAGCCGTTAGCCAAAAAGGAGAAATCATTACCTGAGTTTTGTAGAAAAACAGTGCTGCTTTCCTATGCAGGCTTTGGAGTAAAGGGATTTTCCTTACGGGTGGGGCACCCTCTACCATCTTTTTTTTTTATAGGACAGTCTGATTGATAACTGTCAATCTTACGGTAACTAAGGTAGCTATCTCAGGGTTGCTAGGCAATTAATGTCCTAGTTACTGCATTTTCCTAAATAATGACAGCTTCACTTTAGTATAGTGTGAAACAGGGGTTGTTACGGAAAGGATCGAAGGTGTTGAAACAATAAGGATCCTTTTTATTGTTCAAATCTTTTCCACAGAATAGGAAATAGACTTATTTTGTTAAGGGTCTGAGTCACGTGACTATGATTTTACCTATGTTCCCGGGTATGTACGGGTTGAAGGGGATGTGAGAAAAAGAGAAAACCTCACAAAAGTCCCCAGGTAAGACTGTTTATAAACACTCAGGGGTGAAGACTTAGCCTACAAGTAACAAGGGAAAAACTGAAGAGACTCATGCACCTGTCAATGATGTCTGTAATAAACCACCACTAGAATGTTATAACTCCAGTATAGCATGGAGGAGGTTACAGGTGGGAGACCCAGACATTAATAAAATTACAGGCATCCCTGAAACATCAGGAGGAAGGTACAACTGCGAGTACACAAGGGATAAAACCATTGTGGTGAGTAGAAAACAAACAGGGGCCCTCTACCACATTAAACCTCACCCCCAGACAAAAAGGTTATGTGCAAGGATCATAGTACCACTAGCCTATAGAGAGGTGGTCATAGAAAATGTGTGTACTATACATTCAGAACATCTACAATCTGAGGAAGTCTTAGAAAGACTCACCTCAGCATTCTTTTGGCCAGCGATGTACCATCAAGTTGCTGAATACTTAGACAGAAGGTGTGTTAGCCAAAATGTAGCTGCTAGACACATGGGAGGTGAAACCTGAAATGGGAGGGCCACAAAGGATGGCAACTATGGAGAAAGGGGAGGAACTGATGCATGATAGGAAGCACATCGTAGGGAAAGCTCATTAAGTACAGGCATGGATGAAAAAAGGATCACTGAAAGATATTGGACTGAGGTTAAATAGAGTTACAGTATCTCAGGAAGAAACAAATAGTAGCGGTAAAAGAGAAATATTCTATTATATATGTACCTGGGCACAGGGGTAAAGAGATGACGGTGATAATCCAGTATAAATGTCTGAAGCCTGGTATGGAGAAGAATGAGTACATGAAAGGATTACTCAGACAAATAGTACAAATGAACAGATAAACTGTGACAAAAGTTGAATAGAAGATGAAGTTTGAAAAGATAACTTTTATGAGCTGTATGTAATTTAAGGGACCCTGGGGTGGAGCTTACGGATGAGGGTGTGCCATAGCTCCATCCCCTTCCGGAAAGGTGGGAAGGTGGACAAAAATGATGAAAGGGCCACAGTCCATAGCTCCATCCCCTTCCAGAAAGGTGGGAAGGTGGATAAAAATGATGAAAGAGCCACAGTACATAGCGCCATCCCCTTCCTGGAAGGTGGGAAGGTGGATAAAAATGATGAAAGGGCCACAGTCCATAGCTCCATCCCCTTCCAGAAAGGTGGGAAGGTGGATAAAAATGATGAAAGGGCCACAGTACATAGCGCCATCCCCTTCCTGGAAGGTGGGAAGGTGGATTGATCTGAAAAGTACCAAATGTTTTCCTATGAACAAATTGTTTTTTTTGTTTGTTCTGTGATTTTCCTTCTATTTTGCAGCATTCTCGCTTTACTATTTGTTTCAAATCTTTTCCCACGTCCAGTGAGTTGGCCACTTCTTGGGTAATTTTCTCTCTTTTCTAGTTGATCTATTGTCACTTTTGATCTATTGTCACTTCTGATCTGTTGTCACTTTTGATCTGTCTATTTTTTTTTCTAAAAAGTTTTAATGATGAGGTTTATGTCATACCACCATTGATGCAGAGTGTGATATAAATGTGTACTATAACAGTGTGTACAGGAGTAATTTGGTGATGACAGGAGGTGTGCTTATGAACTGAGTGTACAGAAATGTAATGTGTACTAGGGTGATGACAGTAGGTGTGCTTATGAAAAGTGGGCACAGAAATATGTCTAAAGGATGATGTCTATGTTTACCTCAATGATAACCACCCCAGGCATAATGAATGGGTAGTGTCTGAGATGCTTTGCATCCTGACTAACATGATTTAAGGACCCTGGGGTGGAGCTTTATGGTGAGGGTGGGCAGGAGCTCCACCATACCCTCGTGTTGGTTGGTATGGTACAATATTCTTGGACAACCATTGGATGGTTGCCCTCTTAAGTGGGGAGGTATGTGACAGAGTGACCTCTGTCATGGAAGGGTGCCATGGTATTTGAACCCTCCTCCCAGGACATACACTGCTGTCAGTATGTAAAAAAGGTAAAAAGAGTTAGCCATGTTGGACTATGAATACATGGGCAGCTGATTTAGGCTGCTAGCATAGAAATAGAAAAGTGCATATAGAGTATTTAGAAAAAGAAATGGAGTGAGAATCATAGAGACAAAGACTGTACAGTTATACTACAACATTTGTTGTAGTGAAAGTGATTATCCTGGTATATATAGGAGCCAGAAAGGTGTGAAATATATGTATCTTGTTAATAAAAGAACTTGATCTGAGTCGCCGTGTTTACTCGGGGGCAGGCGCGATACGATTTTTCAGCCGCCCGAGTTAAACTGTAGAAATGTATATAGTGTTTAGAGTAGTTGGTGTGCCCAACTCCCAAAAACCTTCTTTTTGCCTCTCAGTAATTGCCCTTTGTGTGTACCGAGAGATGAAGAGCAGACTAGCACTGCATGATTCAAGTGCCCAATGATAGAGAATGAGACGCAGAGTAGAGGAGAGGCGGTGTGGCATGCAGAAATGTCAGCCGCCCGTCTGAAAGGGAAAGTGAAGTGCTTTCAATTTTCGAGTCACACTGCAGGCGGCTCATATAAAAAGGAGCTACAGTTCGAACCTGTATCCACCTCAGACAGCTAGAGGAGGTTGTTCCCGGTGTGAAAAGTGCTCCATTGAGACAAGCAAGCTTTCTGGGGCCAGAAAAACAAAGTGGTAAAAACGGCCAGAAAGAAGCGACAGCTAAATACTAAATAGGACAAAACAAAATGATTGTGGATGTGGACCAGTATATCAAAACTTGCAGCAGTGCCTTCAAAGGAAGGCCCAGCCACAAAGAGCAGCAACTCTGGATAACATCGCCACTAGTGTAATCATGGAGCCTGTATGTACTGACTTTTTAAGTCTAGAACCTGATGCCAAAAACATTGGCAATATACTTGTTGCAACAGACCACTTCACTTGTTTTGCACAGGCCTATCCAACAAAGGACCAGAAAGGAGCCACAGTAGCCACGGTGCTTGTCTAAAAATTCTTCATCCACTACAGTGCCCCACAGTGGATCCATTATGACCAGGGAAGGGACTTTGAAAGTGGTTTAATCACAGAAATGCTATCACTCTGAGGTGTGAGAAAGTCAAGGACCACTCGCTATCACCAGCAAGGTGATCCGCAACCTGAAAGTTTTAATCGGAAGTTACTGGACATGCTAGGTACCCTTCACCCAAAGGACAAGCCATGGTGGAGCCAACAAATAAGTACCTTGGTACACACTTATAATTGCACCTGCAATGATGCAACTGCTTTTTCACTGTATAAACTGCTGTTTGGTTAGGAAGCATGCTTAACCATAGATATTTGCTTTGGAGTGTCTCCAGATGGACTTCAAGCTGACAACTACTTGCAATATGTTCACAAACTCAAAGCACAACTAAATCATGCCTACCAATTAGCCCACACTATAGCTGCCAGGAAAACCTAGCAAATAAAGTAAGGCACGATAAAAAGAGTCAAAGCCCAAGAGATGCAACCTGGAGACCATGTCTTGTTGAGAAATTTGGACTTGCACAGAAAACACAAGATAGTTGACCGTTGAAGTCACACTCCCTACATTGTCATGATCAAGTTGGACGATCTTCTAGTCTATGAAGTATAGCCAGAAGGAGATCCCAGATCTGTAAAGACCATCCAACAGAATAAACTTCTTCCAATTGGGCAGATTATCCTAGATATAGTACCACATAGTTATGTACCAGCTGGGCCTGTTGCCAGATATGCCTTCGGAAAAAAACAGTCAGACCAGCCTCCTGTCTTGCAGCAGCCCAAGTCTTCAACAAGTAATGCTGTCATTAATGATGATGTCAATTCCGAGACTGATGAGAGTGAATATAGGCCTGTGTACTACCCTTCCTTTGAGTTTCAGCTGTGTCAGGGGATTCCTGTTTGTAATGTTGGAAGTAATGCTGAAGATTTAGAACTGTCGGCTAACTTTGGGAACTCTGTAAAAAATTACCCCAGACATATTGGGTGGAGGGTGGAAGACAAGTGGAACACCCTGCCAGAGGAAGTGGTGGGAGTTGAAACAATCACAGGATTTAAGAATGCATGGGATAGACATAAGGGAATTCTGGAGGTCGGGGGTAAGGGGCAACAGACTTCTAGGAAAACATAAAGTGAACTTACAAGCTCAAATGGGCAGACTGGGTGGCCCATAGGCCATTATCAGCCAACAATGTCTATGTATCTATGTATCTATGTAGCTGTCTGGCAATCTAGCCCTCTCAACTACCCCTGTGCCACCTGAAAATGAGGTACAAAGTGTGACTTCAGAAGTAACTGACTCTTTATGTCTTGTGAAACTGTATGAAATTGAAATAGCTAGTCCTGACCAAGGAAGTGAGGATGCCACTGGTGAATCTTTATTTGAAGCTGAAATATCTGGGCCTAGTGAACCTGACCACATGCCAACCAGTATTGCTAATCCTGAGAGTGCCAGCAGTGTGCTAAATGACTCAAATTTTGTTGAAATACCCCTTACAGATAATCTAAAGCCTTCAGAACAAGAAAATGCAAGTGCTACTACAAATACAAGTGATACTTCCAACTCTGAACAAACAGAGAGTGCAGAGGTGCACCTTCCTGCAGAAAATGCTTTGTTGGTGGACAACAAGCCAGGAGTCATGAATCTGAATGCTGATGTTGAAAGGACTGTGCCTGTGCCCCCTATGCTTAGAAGATCAGAGAGAGTTGTCAAACCTGTAGAATGTCTTACGTGTAATTCCCCAAGAAAGCCTGTAGATCTTCCTATAAATGTGGTCCATTAAGGGGTGTTCATTACAGCTAACTCCCTTCCTAAGATAGGATTCACTGAAGCTTCTATGTTACTGATAAAATCCTCCAACTAATATGCCTGGGGTCAATTCATACAGAGTTCCTGAAGTTAGCTGACAGGTTCAGGTTACCAGCCACTTGGGACTAGATATAAAAAAATTCCATGGAGAATGTAATGAATAACTAACTGAGACAGTGTGAAAATATAAAAAACAAAATGTTGAAATAAAAATGCAACTGTTTGGGTAATACCATTGCTTATAAAAATGCCATTTACAAGCAAAGCATGCTTTATTATAGTGATGATGAAACTGCAAGGTCATGAATACAGTGATTTATGATTGCAACCTGTATGTAGTGAAAAACAGTATCACACTAAGACAGTTATTTGTCTATAGACTTGATGTGGATGCCAAGTTTCCTAGGCAGGGGAGAGTGTAGCCCTCCCCCCTACCAATTTGGGGCTTACCTTAAGTGTCTCCCAGGACTCCAGCAATGCCCACTGCCAGGCAGACATCCGTTGGAATCAATAAATCCATGGTTATTTGGAGACCTTATTGATCTGCATGAGAGTGCCATGATGTGCCTCCGCTCCTGACCCTTTAAGTGACACTGCCAGTGTGTTGTGAATGGCCTGAGCTAGGGTCTGAGTGCTTCAGAGCTTGTGACCGGTCAGGCATCACCCTGATTTGCTCCACTCTGCTGCCACTGTTAGAGCAGAGGGAGCTCGAACTGGTATTGTAAATATTTACTTCTAATGTGTTGTATTTAAAGTGCTTATTTTAGTCTGCCTTCTTGCAGCTTATGCATCCAAATGGGAGCCACCATGTTTGGTCTGGGACTTCCGGGATTTTGACCAATTGGGACACAGGTGACCTTGAGGGGTTCTTGGTTCAGGTGCCTTGTGGGAGAAACTGTGAATTCTAAGGCTTGGCAGCTAAAAGAGTCAGTAGGAGCACACAATTGTGATTGACAGCTCCCCCTGATCAACTGAAATGCAAGAAAAAAGACTAATCTGAGAACTGATTTCAAACTGTGAGCAGTTTGTCCCGAGACTCCGTAGAGTGAGGAGCCCTGTTCAAGCATGAAGGGTTTTGGCCTAGGAAAGGCCTAGTTTTCTCTGGCATGTATCTGTGGTCCCAAGTTCAGGAATTGGTCATCAAAAACTGCCTTCTGCAGGTTGAAACTTTTGCTCAGCAGAGCGGCTGTAATTGAGAACAAGCCTGAGGTCGAACTGAAAAGTGGATGATTGCCTGCTGTTTCCATTTAATCTGCTAAATGCTTGAGGTTGGCCGAGGCATACTAACCAAGGATGCTTGTTTGCCACCGGGAGCCAGTTGTCTTGTTTGACCAAGTTGTCAGCCAGTTGGAGGCTTTCACCAGCCTAAAGAACTGAACTTTGGCAGAAGTGTTTTATTCAACCTTGGGCTCATGCCAAACCCGGCCCAAGCCATCTATCCCTGCACCAATTACAGCTTTCTCAGCGGGGGACCAGCTTGGGGATCTAGCCCCTGCACAGCAAGGTATCACAGGTTGCAGCCACCTGGAGGGAAAGGCCGTGAACTGGAGGTGTGTCATCTTGGCCCAGCTTCCCCATGTTCTTCAGTGCTCTGCAACAGATCTTCATTTCACCCGGCCATCTTCTACCTACTGGTGCTGTGAGTAAACTCAGGGTAGCTCCCTGCAACAATCTCTTGAAATATTCCATGGTACCATCTGATTTCAAGCAGTGTGCTTTATAGGGTTTAAGTGGACTAGGCCAACCTGATGAGGATACAGTTAGTCAATGTCTTTGTGCATGTTTAATCATCTCTTCTTCCCATCAAGGGCCCGACAGCTGCAACCAAGGGCACTGTTCTGGTTAGCCAGCATCACACCCCGTGGACCTGGCAGTTGCAAGACTGTACTTAAGGGACTAAATAAATTGCATGCAAAATATCCTGGCTAATACCAGCTTAATCATTTATGCAGATTTGCACCCCTCCCTTGTTCACATCCCCTCAATAAATCACATTTGTTGTTCCACTATTAAGTAGACTCAGGAGCAAATTATTGTCTGGTTAAACGTCACTGTGACTTGGGTAAAAGTATTTGAAAGTGTATGCTTGCATGTGATATTGCTTTACAGGGGCTCCAGGAGATTTGCCAAAGGATCAGACCCTGGTGGTACATGCAAGGGGTGTGAGCACATTATTAATGTTCATTGATAGTTGTGTGTTCCTTGCTGAAAAGGGTTGTTCCTGTTGCAAAGGTTCCAGGTCACGAGGTGGGCTGGTGGGTGGTTATAGCTTCCCAGAGGGCTATACCACATTGGATAGACACCCCTACATACCTTATTCTGCATGGAGGCACCAACTCATTGTGTTTACTGAGGGTAGAGGAACCCCAGTAATTGTTAATTTGAAACCTAGGCCCCTCAACCTTGTTTTAGAAGGACAGGCATGGGGTATTAGCCCTTGGAATAGTGCTGTCTAGGAACAGTATAACTCCTCTAAAAACAGTCTATGACTTATCTGTACAGAATTCCTCCTCATAACAGTCTACAACTTGCCTGTACAGTATCACTCCTCCAACAACATCCTGTCACATGCCAGTATAGTATCCCTCCTCTAATAACAGTCTATGACATGCTTTATTTATTTATTTATTTAGTTAAACATCAGTTTAGAAACCTTTGAGCCAGAGGCTCATTTACAAAGGTACCTCGTCACAAAGAGGACATCAGAACAGTAGTACAAGGGACACAGTACTTACAAACAAAAAAGTTACAGTTCAATTACAATTTTGTTACAATAGAATACAATCTGCAACGAAGCAAAAGATAACAAAAGGTGCAAAACTTATGGTCGGGGGAGAGCTGGTGGGAGTAGAAGGGAGGGAGATAGATACACTAGGCTAGCGGCAGTTGCATTTGCGAGAGCTAAGCAGGAAGTTTCTGAGCCTGGGCTTAAAGCAAGCTAAGGTTAGTGAGTTTGAGACACTGGCAGGAAGGGAGTTATACCAGTGGGGCGCACGGTAGGGGAATGCCCTCTGATCTTGAGAGGTCCTGGCTCTCGGAATAACTAGGGTAGCTCTTGATGAGCTGTGCGTGATCAGGGTCGGTGCAGTACGGCGAATGGAGTTGGATAGGCCTATGGGGGATAGGCCATGCAGGGCTTTAAAGGTGAGCTGGCATGTCTGATACATGAGTCGCTCTTCCAGGTTGAGTAGGGTAGCCAGAGTGTACAGCTCACATGTGTGAGTGAGTCTGGGAGCACCAGTGATAAGTCTGCAGGCCTTATTAACTGTGAGGTGAACCTTGTTGAGGGCAGTCTGATCTGCTGAGCCATAGACCGGAAGGCCATAGTCAATGAGAGACATGACAGAGGAGGTGACAGCCAGGTGGAGGGCATCAGGAGGGAGGCATTTCTTGTGCGGTAAAGAATGCCTAGCCGTGAGTTAGCGACAGAATTTAGAGCAGATATATGTCCATGGAATGAAAGTGCAGGGTCAAAGGTTATACCAAGATATTTATAGGACTGCACCTGGTCAATGATTAGATTGGTGGGAGTGGACAGCTAAGGGAAACTTGGTTGTACTTATTTGGGGTGGAGAGCATCGTTTTTGTTTCTCTTAAGGTTGATAACAAGTCGGTGCTCAGTGAACCAGGTAGCTGCAGAGTCAAAGACTAGTTGGAGGAGTTCTGTAGCAGCATGGGGTCATTGTGGGAGGCAATGAGAACAGCATCATCAGCATAGAGAAGCATCTTACCCGTAAACTGCTGGGTAGGGAGTTAAGAAAGAGTGAGTATAGAAGGGTCCAAGAATTGAGCCCATGCGGCACCCCAGAGTGAATGGGGCATGTTTCAGAGAGAGTACCGTTGACTTTCACACATTGGGAGCGGGCGGAGAGATAGCTGGTGCACCAGGAAACAGGTCCTGAGGCAAAGCCTATTAGGTCGAGGGTGGGGAGCAAAAGAGGATGCAAAATGGTATTGAATGCTTTAGACAGGTCAATGAATATAGCACCAGCCAGGGCACCAGAGTCCAAGGAGGCATGGAGGAAGTTGAAAAATTCCAGGAGTGCTGTATTGGTACTATGACCTGTTCTGAACCCGTGTTGTTCAGGGCAGAGAACATTGTACTTACAGAGGTAGTCAGAGACTTGGGATGCCACAATTTTCTAACGCCTTAGAGAGGGGGAGGATTGAGATGGGTCTGTAGTCACCGGAAGATCCTGTCACCACCTTTATGGACAGGGGTAACTGTGGCAATCTTCCAAGTAGAGGGAATTGTCCGAGACAGAGTGATTTGTTGAAAATGCACGTAATAGGTGAGAGAACCTGATCCAGGACCTGACGAAAAGGCAGGGATCAAGGAGTCATTACCGGCGGTGTAACCTTTAGGCTTTTTAGCAAGTAAGGCCTAGCTTCTGCACATGGTGACACGATGCAGGTGGAAAGAGGGGTGGGCAATGGGTGGTGGTACAGATGGAGGAGGTGGACTGAAAAGTTACCAGGAAGTACTGAGCTAAGGTCGATAAAGGAGTTATTGAGGTGGGTGGCAATGAGGGCAGGGTCAGAGGAGACGGTACCATTGATGTTGAGAAGAGAAGGAGAGGGGTACTGGGAGTGACCATTCAGTTGCTTGATTTTGTCCCAGAAGCACCTGGGGTTCCCCCAGGAGGAGGTAAGAGAGGCTTGGTAGTATTCCGCCTTTGCTTTGCAGATGGCCCAGGTGCACTGGTTGCGGGCAGCATGCTAGTACAGTATCCTTCCTCTAACAGCAGTCTGTGACATGTCAGTACAGTATCCTTACTCTAACATCAGCCTGTGACATGCCAGATTTTGTCTTGTGTTTTGTTTTGAGAATTGTCCAGTGTGCCCCATTCAGATTGAGCTGATGGCAAGAGACGACAGTCTGACTATGCTCTCTGGGCCTTGAGGAGAAAAGACCAAGCAGTGGGGAGATAAATGTTCTTACCTTAGTAAGAAAAGGTATGCCATCTATACCTTTAGTTTATCTCCTTTCCAGTTCAACTTATTGCCAACTGCCTATTGTGGAGATTCCCTAGTTTAGTTTCTATTTTGCCACCAGGTGAAGGCTGAGGTGAAGGTGGATGAGGATTACCCCGATGGGTGCTTCATAGCCGGAGTTGGATGGTCAGCAGAGTCGGAGGGCCAGCCGGAATGGCCGAAGGATGCTAGAGAAACAGGCTCTTGCTTTCACTCTTTGTCCTCATTACGTGAGCTGTGTGAACTGTAAAACTGTAAAAATCATGGAAAAATTGGATTTTTGAGTTGCCTAACAGTGATTCCTTGCATAGCTTTCACAAGCTTTTATAAGCTTCTATGAGGGCATCTTTGAAAACTCGATATGGTTTTATCTGTAACCTGAAAGGGAAGTAGTAGTAGAATGAATTGTGTTCTTTTTTAGTAGGCTGTGTTTTTAACTTTTGAGTTAATTCGTGTTATAATCTTCTGCTATCCTGTGCTATACTGTGTAACCCCCCCATGAAACTTTTAGAAGGAAAGGAGGGAGGAAGGGAAGTAAGGCTTAGTTTCATTTGTTTATTTAATAAGTTATGATTATTGCACTAAGGATCTTACTATATGAATATATTTAGTTTTATATTAAAAACAACTTTTTGAAGGCCTTATTTTTTACGCGCCATTTACTAATTATGGTTATCTGACCATGGGGATAAACTGTGCAGTTGCAGGCCCTCTGCAGGTTCTCTGCCATTCTGTTGTTGACTCTGAGCTGTAGACAGCGAGAAGACGCAGCAGCAGTGCATCGTATTATTGTTATTCAGTATATTCGGATTTCCTTTTTTGGGCCACTGTTACCTGTTACCTGCTGCTACTTGTTACTTTCTGCTATTGTTACAGCAGTAACAGACATATTTTCCAGTGACTTTTGTCCTCCCACTTTCATCTTTTGCTCTTTATACGGGAGCATTTTAATTGCGCTTTTAGTCACAACTAAGTTTTTGGAAGAGGAAAAAGTAACATCAGTAGAATCTGTGATTTCTGCCAAGCAACCTATACAGGCCTATTTAAATGGAAAAAAAAAACAATTTTTGGAAGAAAAAGCTGGAAAAAAGATAACTAAAAGGAAAAAATGACCTAAGAATGCAAGAAAATGCTAATAAAGAAGAAAATTCTATCTTAGAAATTCTTAAGGAAATTCATAATGGGATCTTGCTTAATAATAAGCTTTCGATCAATTTAACTTCAGCTATAAATAAAAAAGCTGAAGAGAAGGATTTGGAGGATAGTCTCAAGGCAAGGAAAGTTGAAAACTTAGTTTAAAAAAAAAGGAAAAGCTAGAGGAGGGGCTCCCTCATTAATAAAAAAAGACCACAATAGAAATAGGAAATAGGGAAGAAATAGAGATTAAAAAAAGTAGCAAATGAAATAACGAAGAGCAAGAAAAGCAAAGGGAGTAATGTTAATAAACAAAAAAAAAGGATTCAAGAAGGAAAACAAAAAAGGACAGAAATATTGTAGAATAGAGCGAGAATAAAGGTATAGCAAATAAATCAAATAATTGTGGTAGAGACTCAGTGAAAGTTTTAATATTAGAAGAGTGCGGTCAACAAAAAAGACGCCATATAATTGAAGTGGAAAAGACCAGTTTAGCCAATGATAGTGTCAGTGGTAAGGAATTGGATAGTCAAAAAGGGGAGCCCCTAAATACGAATATAAATATAAATAGGGTGTCAATGTCAAATAAAGAATTGCTGATTAAAAGAGGACTGATAGTACCCACAATATTTTTGAAGGGACTACCTAAGAATAGAAATGAAAATCCCATAACTTTGAAATTGGCAGTCTATAATGTGTGTAAGGGACTTTTAGGCCAAAAGTTTATGTGGTCAGATATCACCTCGGTTTATAGATATAGGACCAGTAAAAAAAAAGGTTGGACCTGCCTGGTTATAAGAAATGCAGCTATGAGACAATAAATATTGGCAGCAACAAATTAACTGGTCTCTTTAGGAGTTAAAGCAGAGACAACAATTATGCCAGAAAATGAGGCAAGAGTGGAAAGAGTTGGCCCAGAAAACAAAACAAATAGTAGAGAAAGAGGCAGGGAAAGAAGCAGCTAGGTATAAGTTGCAGCAGAGAATTACCAATTATATGGTCCCATCAGAAACAATTCATGAATTAAGATCAGGTAATGATATTTTGAACCAGGAAAGGAGAATGTGTATAAGGGGAAAGCTACAAATGGGGTATTAGAAAAAAAAAGTGTGGTTCTTGAACAATCAGAAGATTTGATCCAACTTTCATCAGATGATTCATATTCTGATACGAAATTGCAGGCAACCAACCAGGATAGTGAAGTCTCTGAAATCTGTCTGTCAGAGAGAGAGAGAGAGAGAGAGAGGAAGGAAACTGACAATTTGTGAAACTAAATACAGATGGTATAGTAGACTTGGCCATCCTTAGTTGGAATATTCCTGGAATTGCAAGTAAACTCAAGGATACTGGTTGTGTAAGGTTTTTAAATACCTATCCTATAATAATGCTTCAGGAACATGAGCTATTAATATAGATGATTATCAGCTAGAAGGTTATTATGCATGGCATATTCTGGCAAGGAGACAAAGGGCCAGATATTCAAAGCTTTGCACTGGGCAAAAAAAACGTTTGCGCGGGTTTAGCGCGGGATTAGCGCAGGTCTGCTATATTCAAAAGGCTGAATAGTGTAGGCAAACAGCATCCGCGCCAGGCAAACTATAATCATATGCAAGGGGCAAAGTGAACATGAATACAGGTGCAATGAGATATTCAGCAACTAGCGCCGCACTAAGGTGTTTAGCGCGACATAGCGCGACCCATAGCGTGGTACAATTTACCGCCCAGAAAAAGCTGGTCTTAACCCTAGGCAAACAGCTTTGCGCACTTTGCGCGGTGCTGTCTCAGCATTAGCGCGGCTTGCGCGGCCCTAACATACTGTATGAGTATGACACTTAGAAACAGTCAGACATGGAAGACACATGCTGCACATTGCTGGCACCACAATGATGCCATCAGCTGCCACCAGTCCAAGCCAAGCACAAACAGTGAGGGGTGATCTGACCCACAGGGGACAGAATGGTGTGTACATAGCACACACCTGCAGACCATACGCCTGTGGTGTGTATAACAGATGCCAGCACAGATGCAGCACTGTGGGCATGGTGGCCAGTGAGGGTAGGGTGTATGGGTGTCCAGACCTCACCACAGCCCACTTGTGGCCACAAGGCTGGGACACATCACTCAGTGCACATGGGCCAGTAGTGGGATTATGACACCACCTGTGTGCCTGTCGGATCCTACATGCCCCCCGAGCCACCTACCGCACAACTGTACAGATGTCACAGCACACACTGCCAGCCATATACATGACACTGTGTGCATCCCATGTCACAGCTGCAGCATCTGTGGATCACACAACAGCGTGATAGTACTGTCCACTGTCAGTAATTACCTGCAAGCTGTGCCTGGCACTGTGTACAGTGCAGTGGTCATCAGTGCCCTACATACCATAGGCAGTGTTGTGTCCCTCGCACTACCAGCCCTCTTGCTACTGTAGTGTCTGCTGTGCACTGTAGCATGACTTACAGTGTGATGGTTGCATGCAGCACTACCACCACCTGTGCCTATGCTGTGCTGTCCCCTGGGGTATGATATGCTATGCTGTACTGTTTACATGAAGTCTGCAGCTATCAACATGCACTGCCTGACTGACCTACAGGTGGATCTGCGGTCGGACCTGGCCAGCCCCTGTACCTCCAGACTGACCTACAGGTGGAGCTGTGGGACACTGCAGTAACGCTGTGCAAACTGCATGCAAATCAGGGCATGATGAGATGCTAATGTGGCTGTTTGCCCACAGACTATCTAAGTAGGCTCATTTGCATGTCACTTTTGAATATGGCAAAGCTTAATGCGGGGCTAACGTGTTTGTACCGGGTACACTGCTTAGCTCCGAGCTAAAGCCGCGCTGACTTGTTAGTGCGGCACTAATGGTCCGGGGAATATTATACAGTTTTGAGCACAGTTTTTTCATGTGTGCTGCTGCCTGCAGCTGTACTGGGTCCCTGCATTTGCCAGAACACACATTGGTCACATAGTTCCTCTCTACCTACCCTCACATCTCTGTGCACTGTGTTGTTGTTGTGGTTTGCACTTCCTGGTTGCTGTCTTCAGTGCTGTCTTATTCCAGGTCTACCTTTGCCCTGCACTCCCAGCCCAGTTTGCACGGCCTCATTCCCGTGCTATATTCAGAAGCTGTTTGCCCTGGGCTATTCCTTTTGAATATAGCTTGCTTTGTGCTCTGGGCTAAGTTTGCCCGCCGGGCAGTGCTAATTTAGCCCAGGGGCAAACCTTTAAATATCTGGCCCAAAGTGTTTTTGGTCACTCTGCTGGAGGAATATGTACTATGATAAAGGTGGATTTAGAGATAAAAGCTAATAGTGTCTTTAAAGACAATAACTTTAATATATTATGTGTGGAAATTTTTAGGAAAAATCTCTCCCCTTGCATATTGGTTAATGTCTATATACCCCCTCACACAAAAAAAACACCAATAACTCAATTTCTTCAGAAATTAGAAGAAATAATATAAGTATTACAGGGACAATCTCCAGGGATTACTTTACTACTGGATGGAGATTTTAATGCCTGAACTGGAATGCATTTAGAAAGCAAAAATAATAATTGAAATCTTGACGATGTGTGTGATATACCTTTAAGGTCTTCACTGGATCCTAAAAGCAATATGCAAGGGATGAGTCTCTTGGATTGTTTAAATACACTTAATTTGAAAATAATAACTGGTAGATGCCGAGGTGATATGGTAGGTAGTTTGACCTTCTCCAATCAAAAAGGAGGTAGTTTGATTGATTATTTTATAACGGATGTATTTTCAATGCTGCATATTAAGCAGTTAAGTGTCCTAGACCAGTGGGACAGTGACCAAAGGTAAAGCTACCAACTGTCCCTATTTTCCCAGGACAGTCCCTGTTTTAGGCAACATGTCACAGTGTCCCCACATGTTTTGCAAAATGTCACTTTTGTCCCAGTTTTTGCTTACTTGTCCCAGTTTTGTCCCCCTTTTTTTTTTGCTGACTGCTAATCCGTGAGTGACAGTTATTTCAGCACTACTGTGGCACTGCTCGGGCTGGACAGCAGTTTGCAACTTCAATCCCTGTGCCTGTGTTGCACTGCAAGCATGTAAGTGGGAGCACAGTAAAGCATGTTCCTTCCTGTTAGATTAGAATGGGTAGTAGTGCAAACAAACACATGTGGATGTCTGCCTGCCAGCAGCTTAGAGGGACTCCAGACAGAGAAGAGACCGGCAGCAGGGAACTAATATACCTGAACCTGATCAGCTGTAGGGAAGTGTGTGAAAACAATCTGGTGTGGTGGTGGGAGTCACTGAAGTGAAGTTTGCTCAGCAAATGAGGTGGCTGTAAACAGGCTGGATGGGACTGTCAGGAGGAGCAATACGTGCAGCTCGAATGTCTGATCACAATTTAATGCAGGTTTGCTTCTAATGAACTTTCTGTACATCATGGTTTGGAACTTGCTGCAACAGAATGATGTATTGTTTTGATCTGAATGTTTGATACTGGTGTTACTGAGGGGTGGCATGGCTAGAGCAAGCAGCAAAATTTAACTGATTGTGAGCAGCATTGACTGCGCCTGTGTCTGTGGGAGTGACACAGTGGGGGGGGGAGTCATGATCAGGATGAACTGTCCCAGTTTTAGACCTCAGAAAGTTGGTAGCTTTAACCATAGACCCCTTTAGCTCCTTATCTGTGGTAACTGGGATATTGCCAAGAATATGGAGTACTCAAGGAGGCTAGAAGCTGATAAGAACATGTTGATGCATAATTCTAAGAAAAGTAAATGGTCGGAATATATGGTGGAAAAACTGATAGAATTTTTGAGCTAAAGGAGGTAGCGGCTCAAAAAAATAGATGTATAAAGGAGTTAGAAGATATGGCATGGGGAGATGCATGGGGACAGCTTAAAGAACTGGAGGAAGAAATTTTTAAGCACCTTGATTTAAACAAATGAAAGATTAAGGTGGATGTGGATCAAGAAGCAAAATGGTTTGATAAGGATTGTATAAATATGAAAAAAAATGATTTTAAAGGTTGGAAGACGCATGAGGAAAAATAACTTTCTGATGGAATTTCAATGAAGTATCTTAAGAATGAATATAGGGCTATAATTAAGCAAACAAAAAACTACATCATAGCCAATTAAGTTGGCAAAAGCTCCTGGAAAAAATTAGAAGCAAGGATATGGTAATTTTTGGACCATGGTTGCATTTGGAATGGGAAGGGGTAGATTCAACATTGATGCTGTTATCACAAAAGAGGAGTGGTATCAGTATTTCCAGAAAATATTTGGGGGATTAGGTAATGGGAATAAGTTAGTACAATCCATTAATGCAGGAAATCCATATGTATTGGCAGGTATAGGACCCCTACTGACCTGACGATTACAAGACAAGAAATTATTTCAGCAATATGTGCCCAGAAACATAATAAGGCACCAGGGATGGATAAAATGGGAGCAGAAATTTATCAGTCAAATCCAGAATGGTGGGCATATTTATTTTTACCATTATTTGAATTTATAGTTAAAAGGAAAATTATATCAGAACAATGGAAAAAAAGGAATCATTGTCCCTTTACATAAGAAGGGTTCTGTCACCATCCCTTCTAACTATCGTCCAATAACATTGTTAAGTGTCAGTCTTAAGATATTCTCTAGAATAATATTAAATAGGTTATTAATAAGGATGGAAGCACAGATTATACCTTCCCCCTTTCAGGCAGGATTCAAAGGGATAAATCCACTATAGACCTTATACTTGTTCTAGATTATATACTGAATAAATATGTTAAATGGAAGAAAGGAAACATTTATGCTGCCTTTGTAAATATAAAGGCAGCATTCCATTCTGTAAAAAGAGAAACTTTTTGGAGTTTATTGAAAATAAAGGGTCTAGATGAAAACTTATTGGAATTACTGATACTGTTGCATTCGGATACCGTATTAAGGGTAGGAGTAGGAAAAAATGGGCAGTTGACCGAACAGATAATGTCAAAAACTGGTGTGAAATAGGGATGCCTTCTTGCCCCTGCACTCTTTAATATTTACATTGACTCTTTAATAGAAAATATTTAAAAAATTGATACTTTTGCCCCCAGAATTGATAATATCCCAGTAAGAGTTCTTATGTATGCAGATGATGCTATTATATTAGCATAGACTCCTCTGGGTATAAGAAGGGCTTTGACCATGGTGAAGAATAGTCTGCTGGAATTGGATCTCACGTTGAACATAGATGAAATGAAAATACTGTAGTAACGTTTGGGTCCAAAAAGACAACATTTACTCCCTGGATTATTAATGGATCTAGTGTTGCAGAGGTCAAGACTTTCAATATCTGGGAGTTGTCTTTAACAGGGACTTAAATTGGAAATCGCATATATCAAAAATTAGGGCTGATGTTAAAAGTAGTATGTTGGGGATCAATCGATTTGAAAGATCTTTTTCTAAAGATTCATTTGTAGCATCTTATAGATGTTTTGATGTAAAAATCAACTCCAAAGTTCTTTATGCTGCAGAAGTGTGGGGATTAAATACTAATATAAGAGATCTTGAATTACCGCAGACAATTTTTTTGAAAAATCTTTTAGGGGTCCCCTCATATATTATGAATAGTGTTGTACACTCAGAAACTGGAATTATTTCCATAAAGGCAAACATGTCATTTTAAAGATAACAATTGTTTAAATGAACTTTATGTAACTGTCATTCTTTTGAAACTAGTGTTACCCCTCATGTTATACTCAACGTTACTTAACCTGCCTGGGATTGTACAATATGTCCTGATTGTAATGTCTGTATTTGCACACTTTCCCTTGAATTGTTTGTACTTTTATTGTACTGTTGACTGTAATTAACCCCAGGTCGCCCCTGAAAAAGGGACCATTATGGTCTCAGTGGGCCTACCGGGTCACCAAAATTTAAAATAAAAATAAAATAAAAATTCTAAAAAGCTCCTTAGGGCTCCAGAAGGTAGTTTATTAGCTAGCTGCAGAAAGGATGTGTTTAATAACTTGAATAAGAGTCCATATTGTTGGCTGACAAAGATGAACCAGGAATTAAATAAAATTGGGCTCCTGTATAATGTTATATTAAATCCATCCCTGAACCTTACAGCCTTTGTTAAAACTGCTTCTCAAAGAATTGTGGATAATGCAATCCAGGGAGAGTTGGACAATATTAGGGATTCTGCAAGATACAGGATTCTGAAGCAAGCAAAGAATATGTTTGGGATGGAAACATGTCTTAAATTCTATGAAAAGAGTAATCATAGAAGGGCGCTGACCAAACTAAGGTTTGAACAATTTGGGAATGCATGGAGAATAAACAATGCACAATTAACTGAAAATTCCTGCATATGCGATGTAAATATAAAGCTGACTGCTCATCACTTAATGTGGGAATGTCCCAAAATGGCTGAAGACAGGGAAAAATTGATATATCCACTTTTTAACAAACATATAGATATATCAAAGGGAAATGAAATTTTTGAAACCAGCTTTATGAGTGAAACACAGATTTTTGCTCTTGCAACTTATGTATATAAAATAATGTGTTAATTTTAGGAAAGAACACCGCCTAATAAGGAACCTTGTGATATAGTAGGAAACATATGGTAGGGTCATAGTGCAATAATTAATTATATTTAAAATATGTAACTGGTGTATAATTTTTTTTTGCATAAAAGTCTTTTATTAACAGGCAACTGTATCACATTTCACATCCACATTCAAGTATCATTCACAAGGTATCATAGCATATATGACATTGAGCTAATACATGGTATTTACACCTTTCATGTAGGTACAAATAGAAAAAGGAATCATTCCTATATTCCAAGCTCAGGCCACACATTCTCATCCGATATACCTTAATAGGTCATAATTAAAGTACCCTAACCCAGATTCTTCCCCCACTTGACATCCATCCCAATATCCTCAACCCTCAATCCCTTCCCCCAAGATTATGTTCTCTGCAGGGCTAAGGTCTGCCAGAAGAGGTGCCCATTCCCTCACAAAGCCCTCCAATCTATCCTTAACCAATAATGTAAGTCTCTCAAGTGCCAAGATTCAAAGGATCATATCCCTCCATTGTGTCACTGTAGAGGTCATATAAGAAACTCAGGTATCCTGGATACAGTGCCAGGCCAAAATGAACAATACCCTCATCCAATGGGGTAGGGGTTCCAACTCTCCTTCCTCATTAACCTCCACTCCAAAGAGTATGTCCCTCTCCGCTCAATTCACTTCCCCCCCTTTTTGATACTCTTCCCTCTCTCCTCCCTTTAGCTCTCTCTACACTTGACACCCCTGCCCACACTTTCTACAGACACTAACTGCCACTTATGCAAGACTGTCCTAATACCCAATAGATTGAACCTTGTTCCCCTTTATCACCCCCCCAGCCCCTCCACACCAGAGTATGTAGAACTCTTTTGGTTGCTTCTTTTCCTGTTAATTGCCCCTGCCCATAATGTCCATCTATAGCCTGCAGTCTCCCGGAGAGCCAATCCAGATAAATCCTTAAAGACAGTCATCCCTCCGTGGAGATATCCCCCAATATCTGCTGTGTTTCCAAAAGATTCGCCCCTCAAAGTGTGCTGCCCCCCCCGGAGACTGAGCCATACTGTGACCACTCAAGACCTACCACTGCTCATGCCCCCCCATTGTACTCCCTCAGTTCCCCAATTAAATCAAGTATCAGTCAAAAGTCTGCCCCTTCAAATGCCATCCACAATTTTGACCTCCCCGCCCCACTTAGAAAGCTAGTAGATGTATGGCCACCACTTTGTTTCTCCTCCCTGCACTTCCCCAAAAAGGAACACGGGCAGAACACGTCCCCTCCAGTCTTCTTGCATTCCAAAGAAGCCATCTCCCTCAAAGTTCCTGCAATCAGCTTTGAGTGCATCTGCAAAGTCCTTCCCCACAAAAATGGGGGGCAGGCCCTGCTAAATTGTCTATTAAGGCCACTCCCTCCTCATGGCAGAAATAGATGAGTGCAACAGGCATCCTCCATATCCCAAGGCCACAGCATTAAAATCCATCCGGGCACCTTCCCCTGCACTTCCCCCCGGGGAGCACGGGCACACAGCACAGCAGTTCAATCTGAATATATACACTCAGTCCAAATATTAACAGGCCAAGAGGCAGAGGCCTACAATCTGTTCAGTATCAACATTATCAGTTAGAGGAACGCACTAGTCCCTATGCCTCCCGGGTCACCAGATGCTCCAAATAGTACAACAAAGTAGCTTGCATTAGGGAAAGAGTCGCTCATCCCACCTTCTTTCTCAACTCCTTGAGAAAGGTTTCAGCCTTCTTCACCTCCCAAAAGGAGAAAACTTCACCTCATGCTTAATCTTGAGAGTAGCGGGATAAATCATAAAATTTTCCACCTTCATACCTCACAGGTTAGCCATCACCTCATTGAACAACTTGCTCTTTTTCAGCAATCTGGCCTAATAGTCCTGGAAAATAAACAGCTTGTGCTCCTCATAAACTATTGAACCTTTTTCTCAGTATGCGCGCACCACTTTTTCGTGGTCCTGATAGTAGTGGAACCGCATAATGAGCTGCCGAGGAGGTTGGCCCACCAGCGGCCTGGGCATAACTGCCCTATGAGCCCTTTCCAGCATAAACCAGCCATCACTCATTTCAACCCCCAGCAGAGTTGGCAAGGTTACTGCACAACATTCTAGAGCACTCCCTCCTTCTTTCCCTTCAGGCAATCCCCTTAAGCAGAGGTTGAGCCTCTGGTGGTAATTCTCCTGGTAATCTGCTGCCTCCTTCATCTCTTCTAGCTCTCTCTGCAATGCCAGGATTTTCTCTGGGGCACCCTGCATTTCATCCTCCAGTCTGGAAATTCTCTCCTCCGCTTCGTTAGCCTATACTGGCAGGATGGTCTGCATCTGTCCAGGAAGGGAACAAGTCTTTTGAGCAATCGGTTTAAATGCTTCATTGGCAAGCTTTTAAACTAGTCAATGGGGGAGGCACTGACAAGCAGCAAAAAAATCCCAGCCTCTCCCTACAAAACAGGATACTAAATGAGAAAAGACCAAGGTAGAACGGTCAGTGGGGATGCTGCAACAGAAGGTAAGGCCATCAAAAATGGAGAGCAATGAGTACCAATGCCCATAGTCTAGGTAACAAGCTTCCTGAATTAGTGGCCTTGATGGAGGAGGAACATCTGGATATCGTGGCAGTCACAGAAACATGGTACACAAAACCATGACTGGGACGTAAACATACCAGGATACACTATCTACAGGAGGGCAGGGGAGGAGTAAAAGAGGGAGGAGTAGTTCTTACATAAGGGAAGGAATAAAAGCAACAGAACAAAAGGGTAAACAGGAGAGAAGAAGCACTGTGGGTAAATTTGAGACAGGCAATGGCACCACAATCCACACAGGGTTGTATACAGACCCCTTCTCAGGGGAGGAAGTGGACAAGGAAATGATAGAAAGTATACTTAGAATGGCAGAAAAGGGGAGATATTGCTGATGGGTGATCTGAATATGCCAGATGTTAACTGGAGCGCAGTTGCAGCTGCCACTTCTAAGAGTGCAGTTATTCTAGATGCCCTACAGGGGGCATGCCTTAGACAACTAGTACTGGATCCCACTCGAGGAGGAGCAATATTAGACTTGATACTCTCAAATGGGGATGGAGAGAGGATCACAGATGTAAGTGGTAGCCATCTGGGAACTAGCGACCATCGAACAGTATGGTTCACAATAAACACAGCAATAGAGTCAAGCCATACAAAGACAAAAGTACTGGACTTTAGGAGGGCTGACTTTGCCAAATGGGTGAGTGCCTAAGGAATGCACCAGCAAATGGGCGGAAGGAGGTTGGAAGAACAATGGGGAATAATAAAACTGCCATCACAGAGGTAACGAGCCTTTGTGTGAAACAAATAAACAAAACAAGATGATGTAAGAAACCACTATGGTTCTCAAAGGAAAGCAGTGAAGGTTCAAGAGAAAAGAAAGCATTCAGGAAGTACAAGGAATCGCAGCAGGAGCAGGACAGAGAACTGTATCAGTTAAAGCAAAAGGAGGCTGGGAAGGCAGTCAGAATAGCAAAGGCCTAAACTGAGGAAAAGATAGCCAACTCAGTTAAGAAGGGAATAAAACCTTTTATAGGTACATCAGAGAGCAAAAGGAAGACCAAGGGAGGGATAGTGAGGCTTAATGAAGGGGAGGGAGGGTGGGCAGAGGAGAATGTGAAAGGCAGAGATACTAAACAAATATTTTTGCTCAGTATTTACAAAGGAAGAGGGAGGTACATAAAACAAACAGTAGTAACACTCTGGATACAGAAGTTGATACCAGCCCATTTACAGAAGAAAGGGTTCTGAAAGAATCTCTTAAAACTGAAGGTGGACAAAGCAATGGGGCCTGATGGGATTCATCCCAGAATTCTAAAAGAACTAAGGGTAGAACTAGTGACACCACTGACTACCCTCTTTAACAAATCATGGGAGGATGGGGTGGTACCCGAGGACTGGAGGAGGGCAGATGTGATTCCCTCACAAAAGTGGGAACAAGGCAGAAGCAGGAAACTATAGACCTGTTAGTTTAACCTCAGTGATAGGAAAATGATGAATCACTTCTAAAGGAAAGATGGCATCATCGTATCTAGAGGCCAGAAGGGCTACAGGACCCTAGGCAGCATGGATTCACAGCGGGAAGGTCATGCCAGACAGATCTGATAGATTTCTTTGACTGGGTGACCAAAGTAGTAGATCAGGAGGGCTGTGGACATGGCCTACCTAGACTTTAGCAAGGCATTTGACACAGTCCCACACAAAGATTAATATATAAGTTAGCCAGCCTGGGAGTGGGTCCCAAGATGACAGCCTGGGTAAAGAATTGGCTGGAGAATAGGACACAGAGTAATAGTAAATGGAGTCCACTCAGAAGAAAGGAGGGTTACTGAGGGTACACAGAGGTTCAAAGTAGACTAGTCCTCTTCAATGTCTTTATGCGACATTGCAGAAGGACTGGAAGGAAAAGTATGTCTCTTTGTAGATGACACTAAGATCTGCAACAGAGTTGATGCACAGGGTGGGGTGGAAAGGATGAGAAGGGACTTGGCAAGGTTAGAGGAATGGTCAAATGTATGGCAGCTTAGATTCAATGCTAAGTGCAAGGTAATGCACTGGGAAACAAAAACCAGGAAGAGTACACAATGGGGGTGAGATACTAACAACAACAAAAATGGAAAGGGACCTGGGGTGTAGTCATATCAGATGACCTAAAGGTGGGCAAGCAATGTGAGAAGGCAGCAAGGAGGGCTGGGGGATACTGGGATGCATAGGAGAGGCATCACCAGTAGAAAACAAGAAGTATTATCCCTCTGTACAGACAACTGGTGAGACCCCATCTGAGTACTGTGTGCAGTTCTGGAGACCTAATCTCTGCAAAGGACATAGACAGGATGGAAGCTGTCCAGAGGAGGGCAACTAAAATGGTGCAGGGTCTGCACGGAGGACATATGAAGAGAGACTTAAGGAGCTTAATATGTATAGCCTCGAGGAAAGGAGGGAGAAGGGGACATGATAGAAACTTTCAAGTACCTCAAGGAATCAACAAAGTCCAAGAGGGTAGCATCTTTCAAAAAGGGTGTGCAAGAACAAGAGGCAAATTTGAAGATAGAGGGGCGGCTCAGAGGTAATTTAAAGAAGTATTTTCCACAGAGAGTTGTGGATGCATGGAATAGCCTTCGGAGAAAGTTGTGGAGTCAAAATCAGTGGTGAAATTCAAGCATGCATGGGATAGTCATAAGGCAATTCTGGGGGTGGGGGTAGGAAGAAGTAGGCTGCTGGTTAACTAGGATCTGCAGCTTATCCAGTAGGTAGGGAAATGGGCAGACTGGGTGGGCCAAGCGGTCCTTATCTGCCGTCAAATTCTATGTTTCTATGTTTCTATGTTAAGACAAAGCGCCTGGGTAGATTGTTGAGTAAGAACTTCTTGTATCTTGTCATCTATGTGGGATTCTAATTTGCACAGTCTGGGTTCAAGAGCCATGACAACCTGGCCCATTAGTTCATGGCCTAGCGTGGTTATTTCTGCTGCAGAGAGCAAAATCAAGCTCTAGCTTTCACTCTGCCCACCGACTGCATTTTCTTGACCATTTTAGCTGCCGTCTGCTGACTCTTGCTGGGTTCTGAGGTTAGATATTCATCCATAACACATTTGCCACTTGATCCTATAATTTTGATCAAAATTGGAAGTGAACTAGTACTTTTATTTTAGTTAAATTCCCCAATGAAGAGGAGCGAGGTAGGAACATGTCTTATCAGCTTACTGGCACATTAGCACCCCTGTATAATGTTTTTAAACAAATGATGTATGTAATCATTTATTTTTGCACGTAATTTTCAATAAAATCTAATTGAATTGAAAATTTTATTGAATTGACATGCCGGTAGAGTATCACTGCTCTAACAATCTGTGACATGCCCATACGGTATCTGTCCTCTAACAACACTCCGTGACATGCCAGTACAGTATCCCTGGCATAACTACAGTCTGTGACATGCCAGTACAGTATCCCTGCTCTAACAACAGTCTGTGACACGCCAGTATAGTTATCCCTGCTCTAACAACCATTCGTGACATGACTGTACAGTATCCCCACTCTAACAATAGTTTCGGACACGTCAATACAGTATCTCTCTTCTAACAATAGTGTGTGACATGCCAGTACATTATCCAGGGCCGTTGCCAGCCAGGCTTCATCAGGTTCAAATGAACCCCCTTCCTTTAACCCCAGTTTTTATTTATTTATTTATTTATTTTGTGTTGTACACTTGTGTCCTGTCCCTTTAATTCTTCCTCCCTCCCCAGCTGCCAGCAGACCCAGTAATGCACGCATGTTACAATAGTGTTGTCCTGTGCCTTTCCCCGTCATGCACTCCAGCTGCCCCAGTCATGATTGATCAATCAGGGTGCGACTGACATCCTCAAGTCATGCTGATTGCCTACAGTGAACAGATGTAGCTTCAGCCTGAGAATGTGCCACGGTGTTGAGTGAAAGACAACTGACTACAAAGCAGACTGATGAGTAAGAAGACTAGTGCAGAGAGGGAAGAAAAGCCATGTGATCTAGATGTCAGGTTATATTAGCTGTTTTCAGGTACCATGATTGGTAAGCTTGAAACAGTCTTTCTCAGATCATTTTCAGAGCACGATACAGCTTGCTTATCACACTAGGGACCCCATATTTGAGCATCTGGGACAGGTGGAATGTGAAACAAGTTGTTTGTGCCTGGGGATGGTAGGGCTCTTTTGGAATCCCTGAGTTACAAAGCTGGGGCAGCCCCCCCCCCACCAAGTACAATGAGCTGTGCACTAGCTTGGTACACCCAGCAGAGTTGGGTTGAATTCCCACACCTCTGTTTGCATATAGTGTGACCCAAAACAAGTAATTTAACCTCCCTGTGTTCCCAAGGCACACCTTGATATGAGCTTCAGCTCAGTATCTCAGTGTGCCACAGTGCTCCCAACCAACATTTAAAAAATAAAAAAAAAACTCGGGGGCTACCGAGCCTTATGCAAGTTGACAAACAAAAAGACTCCCAGGGCTGTGCAAACAGGCTCAAATAACAGATCCTAGGAAAATCATGAATAGCCCTTCGGGAGGTCACTTGTCCCTAGGCCCAGAAAGCCAATCCTCTAGCCTGACCTTCCTAGGTGTAGTGACCAGGGAAGGTTGGGTCAATGGCCTGTGCCTTGACACTCAGGGGTGAGAAGTCACCACTGAGGGGAGGGACAAAGGCTAGCCATATAACATCCAGGTAGGAGAGACCCTACCTCTTTCTGCCTGGACATCCAAAGTAGCAGGATGGAAAAGGTAGCAAGGCTGCAAAACAATGGAATTGGACATTGAAATCCCATGGTTTCCACTCAGCAGCAAAAAACTGACACAGCGTTTTTTTATCCAGCAAGGCACAGGTAAGGCAGCTGCATGTTTCTGGAGGCACAGTGTAATGGCTTATTGGCAAACTATACTGGCAAGGGTATTAAAAAAAAAGTGATCCCTATCACTACCAAGGGCATGGTACCGTTGATGCTAGGGATTGGGGAGCTCGCTTTATACAAGACAGCTAGGGGAAATTTTGCCAGTGGATTGTCCAGATCCAGTTTTATTAGGGAGAGGGAGAGGAAGAAAAGCACCACTGATTTCAGTCTGGAGCTAAGCCCTGTCCCTTCCAATGAACACTCCTGCAGTTGCACTTACAGGTCACTGTGGGCTGCGGTTCTCCTGGGTTTTCCCTGTAGTTGTGGTTGCATCTCATACATGCAGTCACTGGGCTGTCCGGGCAGAGGGCATCCCTTGGAAAACACCGAGGGTCGCACAGAGGGGCATCAGTTGGCTGCAGATTCCACTGGCAGCAAAGGCGAGCTTAGGTCCAAGGGTCCACATGTGGAGTGCAGGTCAGGCTGGCAGAGCTGGGGGAATTCTCGGTTGGGACACTTCAAATGTTCCCATGTCTCTGCCCACAAGCGCTGGCCAGGCAACACCATCTTCCCATCCTGTTGTTTGCTGGTACAACCCCTGAGGGTGGAGCAGTCTCATGGTCTTGTGAGAATGTAAGGGATGGGAATGTGTTGGTTGTATAGAGGGCTCCTACTTTCGTCATTTCCTCACATGAGAGTTTGGTGTCCATATTGCCTGGGGCCAACAACAGCTCCTCATTGCCAGTGATAGAGGCCTCCTACTCTCAGGCGAGATCAGATGAGATTTTTGTGGCCATCTTGGATAGGCCTTGCAGAACACTGCAAGTAGGACCATTTTGTGCAGCATAGCCCTAGACATTAGGGGGCGAGGAGATAATTCTGCTATGTTCCCCTCACAATCATCCGGTCTCTCGCCTGTCGCTCACAGAACAGGGGCGGCACATTAGGAGTATGGGCTGGAATCCAGAAGTTAAAGTACATATCCCTAACAGTGAAAGATCCTTCACAAAAAAAAAAAAAAAAAAAAGTAGAAAGCACTATTCTCACAGTAAAGGCAATGGCTATAGGGGGCTGGGCTTCTCCCGCTAGGTTGGAGTATACATCCCTCAAAAAAAAAAGTAGAACGAGGTAATTCATTGTCCCTTATTGGCAGTATCCAGGTCCTTCATGCCAAAAGAAAAGAAAAAGATTGGTGGGCAGTAAGACAGTCAGACTGAGCCACAGGGCAGCAGGCTTGAGTACACATGGGCCACCATCAGCTCTTAATTTGGCCCACAGCAGATAGTGGGCAGATCTTGATGGTCGGCCAAGTTATGGACACACCGCATACAGAGGGGTGGCAGACCCAGGGGCAGGGCTCACTGCAGTGTGTGGGGTGGAAAGGGACATCCAGTGAAGGGTGAGTGAGTGGAGGGCAAGCAGGTCAGCAGGAAGTGGTATTCTGCACCAGCCAGGAGGGGGGCAATTTTTCTTGTCTAACCATCAAGAATTGTGGCTTAGACGTTTTGTTTTTCTTTTCACTTTTCTACCAGACATAACCCTTAGGAACAGAGGAGTGCATAATGCAGGAGCGTGAGTTCCAAGGGGAGAGCCAATGAGTAAGGGTATGGTCAAGCAGATGCTCCACAATACCCTGGCTCAAGAGGACAACTCATGGCAGAATTCATGGAGTCACTTAGGCGCCTGATGGACCTTGGGGGACCAGACTGGTTGCAGGCACAATGAGAGCGTCTTCAGCCCAACAGTCAGAGGAACCAGATCCATCATGGCTGCCAAAGCATACCAGATGACCATCAAGGAAACTGACAGAGGTCTTGACATCACAGGTGTCCACTACCAGAGGCCCGACTATGAGACAAAGGCTGGGCAAGGATGCTGCATGACCATCACACAAAGACTCCAGGAGCAAGAGTGATGGCCTTGGCAGCACGGCAGAAGACAGCACATCCAACGAGGAGGCGGTTGGACTTAGCAGAGAGCCCGGGGAGTCACAAGAAGTGGGTGAGTTGGTTGAGGTGCAGATAGAAGACACCACCTTACAGAATGGGGAGGAAGGATGCATGGCAATGGCCCAGGTCTGGCCTGGGGGTGGAAAATGCGGGAACCGCTTGGAGGGCCAGAAGGCCAAGACAGACAGGAGGCTATATGCTAAGGTGGTAAAATGAGCTAGGGCACATAAGAAACTCCAACCTCCTGTGCAGCAGGTGGAGAACATTCATGGGCCAGTTACAAGGTGATGGGAACCTGCAACAGAGTCGGCCATGATGCCACCTGGGGTACCAGGCTGGTTGCCCATGCCAGTTCCATGTTTTCTGACATTTGTGGTAGGCCCACCACTTGGCAGAGTGGCTACAGTACAAGCACAAGGTGTGCTCGCAGGGCCTGGCACATCACCCCCAGGCCTACAGATTTGGCCATGGATGCAATGGGGGGGGGGGCCCAGCAGGTGTTTGGGGTGGCCAATTTGGCAAACAATGGGGCAGTTGTGCAGTCCTTGACCTTAGCACAGGCTTCACAAATGGGGCAGGGCACACACTGTGGGACACAAGGGACCTCAGAAATACCTGGGGCATTGCAAAGAGTCTCACCTCAATCAAACAGTGACTGCACAGTCTTGGGGACAGGAGAGCCATTGCCAAGAGCCAATCCACAACTGACTCAGTGGTGAGGCAGTGATTCTGGAGCTATTTCCAATACCTACAGCAATGTTCATCTAGGGAGACAGACTCAAGAACTGCAAAATGATGTTTTACTCAGACAACATTGCCATGGTGGGGGTACTCAATATTCAGTCATCAAATTCAGTTGAGGTCATGAGATTACTGAGGGTATTTGTGCTGCATTGCTTGCAACTCAATCTTTCATTCAGGACAAAACACATATCAGGGATGAAGAATGTAATTGCAGATGTGTTATCTTGCCTGCAGTTCAAGCGCTTCTGGCAGATGGCACCGATGGCGGATACAACCTGATCCCAAATCCCTGGGTTCTTATGGCAGGAGGCGATAACTGAACGACCGAACTGGTGCAGCATGCATTGGCTCCAGGAACCTGCCATGAGTATCAGGTACATGCGAGGGTATTCCTGGAATTTAGTGCAAGCAGAGACAAATGGCCTGACACTTTACAGAACACCTCCTTGAGCCAGTCGTTTGTGCATGCGCTGATTGAGGAGAGCAGGGCGCCTGCGTATATATACAGCCACTTGTCGGGGATAGCGTTTATAGCGAAAGTGCAGGGATTATGGGATGTTATGGGAACATTTATAATTAGAAGGATGATAGACAGGTGGGCCAGAATATGGAGTCCCAAGAAGGAAACCAGGAAGCTGGTGGACAGTGCACTACTGAATGACATCTTGTATGTGTTACCGGAGGACTGATCCTTGGAGGATGAGGCCAGATTATTTAGGGCACTCTTTACTGCTGCATTCTTTGGGGCATTTAGGGTGTCAGAGCTAGTGGAGGGTGGCATTTTGATGGAGGACCATAATTCACATTGGGGGTTGTTCAGGCAAAGGAGGGCAGCATCACTTGACAGAGTAAAGACATATGGCACATTCATAAAGTAGAAAAAGAAATGGGCAGACTGGATGAACCTTGCGGTCCTTATCTGCTGTCAGCTTCTATGTTTCTATGTTGCTATGACCCTGATTTTGTGGCAGGCAAAGATGGAGGAGTTGGGCCCACCTCAGATTGTAGCAGTCCACAAGGCAGTTGGCCACCCGCTATGCCCGTGGACACTGATTAATGAATAAATCTGGAGCAAAGGGGATAGACAGGGAAGTTTTTTCATACATAATGATGGTAGGCCAGTTACTAAATACCTGTTTGCAGCAGTGTTGAAGAAAGTGATATGGGCAGCAGGGAGGAACCCTAAGGACTTCAACACCCATTCGTTCAGAATAGAGGCTGACACCAAAGCGGCGAGTTTGGGGTGTATGGAGAGTCTAATTAAGGCCATTGGGAGATGGCAGTTTAAAGCATACCAGAGAAACATCAGGCACCCTGTACTGAAGCAATGAGGTAGCAAAGCAATAGGGGAGATCACAAAGTTTTAGCATTATTTGATTTTTCCCAGAGATGCACCCCAGGCAGCCAAACGGTTTTTGGTGATTGGACAATCTTTTGTTGGAAGAGCCCATGATCAAGTGGCAAGGCAGACTCAAGGAATACAGTTGGGTCTATGCATGAAGAAGGCTATGGTTATTTGGTGTGGTATTGGAGGAATGAGATGGTGGGATCTGACCTCCAGGCTAAGGAGAATGGGTTTTATAGAGGAACCACCAGAGGGGTTGATTATACACCTCAGAGGGAGTGACCTAGTCTGCATGTCATCCATTGATTTGCATAAATGCATTGCGATGGATTTTTTCTGGTTACAACAGCAAAGACCCAACATGCAATTGGCTTGGTCTAGCATAGTGCCAAGGCTGAAATGGATGAGAAAGGCAGCAGCTAGGCCCATGAAAAAAGCACACAGGGAGGTGAATCGAGAAGTGTCTCATTGCTGCCTGGCCTAGAGGGTACCATCGCTACATCACAATGGACTGCAGGGAGTTATATGAATGGGACAGGGTACATCTGTCAGATGTGGGGTCTGCATTGTTTAATTGTAGCATTCAGGAAGTTTTGGAGAAGTGGTTGTAGGGCAGTAGCCCTGAAGCATTTAGGAAATGTATGATGTGTCATGTATCTTGTGGGGAGATAGTTGGTAATGTAAATAAAATTGGTGAGAAAAAATGGAAAAGGGGGCACTCCGGTAGGGGATACCCTGAAGAATGTAAGGGGGTAGGGCCCGGTGAGGGCACACCTCTGAAATTTGGTAAACCTAGGATGGAGTGGGGGATCAGCCAGGTGCAATGTAAGAACAGTGGAGGCCCTCTGAGGGCAACACTGTGTGGCTATGACCTAGCGGGTCCCAATTTCCATCACAGTCAGCCTGTCAAGGGGGAGATTGGCCGGTCCCATGGGAGTTGCTGGGGGAACCCTTGGCCAAAAGGGCTTGATGAATTTTTTGAATAAGTATATGATATTTACAACTGAATTAGTCTGCCTCCCCCGGGTGCATGCCAGAACGTATTAGTAGACCATAGTTGATGTAATCATAGTAAGCTAGGTATAATAATGTTGATGTTTTTCTGTAATCTTATGTTTGTTGACTTGCAATTTTTGTCGAGTAAACATCTGCCTTTGCTGCCAAAATGTTACAAAGGTTCTGTGCTTTATTCAGGGATTGAGGTGGGATCTATAAGGGCAAATGGTCCTGCTCTCAGGCAACTTTGAATCCCACAGCTTCTACTTACATACCGTGTGACCTTGAGCAAGTCACTTAACTTCTGTGTGCTCCCAGGTCGCACCTGTAAAAAAGCTTTCAGCTTAGTGTGCTAGTCCTGGTTAAATAACTAACAAAAAAAAAAAAAAAACCTCCAATTGCAGACTCTAAGTGCCTGAGTCCTGCCATAGAATTACATTCTTTTTCTCTTGGAGTCAACGGTGGGTGTGGAAGGGATACTTAACAGAATTTTATCTTCCATATAAGCCTTAAAATGCACCACAGAGCACTATAACCCAGAGTACCTCTCCCACTTAGTAAAAGAAACCCACCAGCAAAAATCCTGGCAATGGCCCTGGAATCCTTCCTCTAACAACAGTCGGTGACATGGTAGTGTTGTATACCACAAATGCAGTCAGTAGGTGACAATCTAGTAAAGAATACCACTAATATTACAAGCTTTAAACCTACTATCATATTACATCCCTGCTGCTAACAATCTGTAACATGCCAACACAAGATCCTACCACTTTTACAAGTCCATAACCTAAGTCATTGCTGCTACCTATCTGTAACATGTTAACATTACAATCCACTGCTGCTACAGGTCTATCTCCTAAGTAACTACAGCCACCAATCTATTTAGTTATTTTGTTTTTGTTAACCAGGTGAGTACACTAGGCAAATGTTGCTTATATTCAGGCACAACCCATGAGAGTTACACAGGCAGGTTCAGTACAGGATGAGATTACATACAACAGCAAGCAATTGTGCCAACAGGGAGAATATACAGTACATGCCCTTAAAGTTCCCAACTCAATCCCCAAATAATGACACAGCCACCTCACAAAGTTTTGGCAGCAAAGGACCATGTTTACTCAGCAAAATTTTCAATGATACAAGGTATAAGATGACATAAAACAACATTCTGACATAATTTTCTAAGACTTTTCTAACTACAATCTACTAATACATTCTGGTATTCACCCTGAGGCAGCAAACCAATTCAGTAGTAAATCTCAAACCTCATTTTACAAAACTTAATCAAACCCTGTTGGCCAAGGGTTCCCCTGCAATCCTCACAGGGGCCGGTCTCCCCCTTGACAGGCTGACTGTGATAGAAATTTGGGACCCCGCTTAGGCCATATAGACATTTAGTGCTGCCCACACAGGGCTCTCCACCTGCTCAACTCCATCACCCCTGCTGGTTTCCTGCTCCATTCTGTTATAGACTACACTTCGGATATGCTCTTTACTGGGCCACACCCATTTTACCTCCTCCCAATTAGCAGTGGTGGCATCCTCAGGGCTCTGCATGAGGGCCCCTCCTATTCTCTATCTTCTTAAAGTTTTGATTAGTTGATGGTTCAGTAAACTAAGCAGGTCCTGAACAGTTTGCATCTCTTTGGTTGCCTTAACAGAACAATGATAATGGATACAGATGTCTCTTGAGGTATCAATAATACCAGAAGCACCCACACTGTTTGGGTGAGCACCAGTAACCACAAGGTTCAATGTATAATTAAAGCAGTAGATTCCCTGGAAGTGGCCATCACATGCTGCTTTTACCATGTTCTTCCCATTATCCATAATAAAGAACCCAATATGCAAACCTATTGTGCTAATCCAGGAGTCAAGCATTTCTTGCAAAGATGTAAGAATGTTAACAGTGGTGTGTTTGCTTGGAAGGACTGCAACACTAAGGAGAACAGACATAGAGCCAAGGCCAGAGGATGAGGATGAGGAGTCAACAGCAGCAGCTATGCCACCATGTGCAACTGGTGTAGGTGAACACCAGTGTGCTATGAGTGAGAGGTATGTATGTAGTGAGATTGTACTGGTCCATACCTCAGATGCACAGTGGATATCCCTGCCACAGCCTGCTTCAGCAATTTCATCAGCTGACTGCAGCATGCCTCACAGATATTTGGCATGACTGTATGAGAAAAAGTAGTTTGTGTTGGGATATGGTATTGAGGTTACAAGAAATACAGAAGTCTACGTAACTCAGTGTCATCAACAATAGAAAAAGGTTGCAAATCCAGTGCAGTCATCTCTCCTATGAACTGTGTGATCTGAACAGCTGTGGCGTGAGTAGGTAAGAACTTTGTGCATGCCTCACATGCTTCCTTTACTGTGAGAGTAGGCTTTTGAAATGGCATAGCCTTGCTCCTGGCTCTGACTCCAGAGTAGACAAATGCAGGTGATTTGGGCTGTGGGGGCACAACACACTGCACATCAGCTGTCTCACCATCTGAAGCAGTCTGTGAGGGACTTGGTGTTGTGCCTGTCGGAGTACCAAGGGCAAGGACTGGAAATGAGATTTTGTTGGTGTTCGTCACTTGCTGACTGCCTGTGCCACCATCACCACCAGTTGCACCATTACCAGATTTAGAATCAGAAACTAGCTGTGCTTTTTTGAAATGCTGTGTGCAGTGGCATGAAGAAACAACTCCAGCAGGGGCTTTATCTAAGTTAGCCACCTCAGGATGCTTTTTTAGAAGGTGATTCCAAAGGCATGTTGTGCTCAGTTTATCAACATTTGTACCTCATCTGAGGCTCTTCACGCAGTGTGAACACACAGCTCTCCTTTTATCATCCTCCTGCTGAGAAAAATATGTCCAGATATCATTGGAAATTGAACATATTTACTTGGTTTACAGGACAAAAGGAGGCAGTGTGTCCATCCATCCATTTATCTAATTTATTCTTGAAAATTGTGATAGTTGGTGAGTCAACAATATATTGAGGTAATGTAGCCCATATCCTGGGAGTTCTAATAGTAAAGAAATTTAACCTGTTATTATTATTTGCTTGTTTAACTTCCAATTGTTTATTATGAAGTCTAGGCATAATTTTCCTTAATGAATAAACAATGCCACATTGTGCCATTTGAACTGGGGATTTAACAATTTTAAACAGCAGCAGAAGGTCACCTCTACTTCGTCTTCACTTAAGGGAATGTAATCCCATTTTTTTGAAGTCTGATGTCGTATTCTAGGTGGGCAAGATGTGGTAGTAATTTAGAGGCTCTGTGTTGTACTTGTTCCTTTTTATTAATATCTGACTTTAGATAAGGACTCCAAAATGGAGATCCATAATCTAAGTAAGGCCTAATATGAGATCTATACAAAGTTATAAGGCATTGTTCAGATTTGGAGATAAATGTTTTGTTTATCCTACGTAATAATGAATTTCTTTGATTTGCAATTCTGGAACAATGAGAAGTAGAAGATAATTTATCATTTACCAAAATTCCCAGGTCTTTTTCAACACAGGAGGTCCTAATGATAGTATTATTTAAGTAATGTTCTTGTCGAAATGCATTTTATGAATATATGCCCATTGATCAATTAAGGCAAGATCTGATTTTAAATTACGACAATTAGTAAGGGTATTAACCTTACCCCCAAGTTTGGCATCATCTGCAAAATTAACCATAATGTTATCAGCTGAGATGTACATATCACTGATGAACAAATTAAACAACACTGGGCCCAGAACAGTTCACTGAGGTACATCACTAGTCACTACACCTACATCTGACAGTGCACCGTTCACCCTTACTCTGTGTGTTCTCTTACTCAACCAGTTGTTTATCCAAGATATAATAGGTAATGACAAACCTAGTTGGTTGAGTTTATTAATCAAAAGGCTGTGTGATACTTTATCAAATGCCTTGCTATAATCCAAAAGAATAACATCCATAGGCATATTACAGTCAAGGCTAGAACTGATATACAGTAGTTATAAAAGGAGACCAGATGTGTGGTGCATGAAAATCCTGTTTTGAAACTATGTTGATACAAATCATTAATATTTAAAGTTGACATTTCATTTTCTAATTGTTGTTTAATTATTTTTTCCATTAATTTACATGGTACTGACGTGAGACTAATAGGCCGGTAATTTTCAATTTTGGAATGTGAACCCTGTTTAAAGATGGGTGTAACAATGGCAGTACACCAATCTGCTGGAACTGAAGATTCATGAAGTGATTTATTAAAAATGATTGTCAAAGGCAGGATAATTGCATCCTTTGTCCCTAGAAGAAATCTAGAGCTTATCTTGTCAGGGCCAGAGCTTGTATAATGTTTCAAAGAATCTAAAACCCACTGTATATCCTGGGAAGAGATTTTATATGAGTCTAAATTTAATACTGCTGGAATAGGTGAAATATTAGATGACTCTGGAGCAAAAACAGATGTAAAATATGTATTTAGTTCTGTAGCTGTTTCTATATCAGATGTTATAGTAGTGTTGCTACAGACTAAATGGCCAATCATATCATTATTAGTTTTTTTACCATTTAAATAAGAGTATAATGCCTTATGACAATCCTTAGTATGAACAATTTTAAATTCAAAGTTACGTTTTGCCAAAGTTACTACCTTTTTTAATTGTCTAACTCTCTCCCTGTATCTAGATAAGATAGTGTCTGTCTGGTTGGGTAAACATTTTTTTAGAACTACAAATAATTTATTTTTGTGTTTGATTAGTTTTTTAATATTTCCATTAAACCAGGGGGGGAATTTTCCCTTTGCTATTATGTTTGAATTTGCCTGGGACATATTGTTTTTTGAGTTCAAATGTTTTTGACTTTAGAAAGTCCCAGGCTTCCTCAGTGTTCAATGGAGAAAGTATCTGTTCCCAATTAAGAGCCTTTAGCTGGTAGTTAATGCTTTCAAAATTAGCCCTGTTATATTGTTTTGTTATACGTTTGTAAGTTTTGGGTTGTAAAGGCAGTTGGATAGAAAAAAATAGGGACATGTGATCATTATTTCCAAGGGGATTCAAAATTTGAACGTCAGATATATGGGTCTCGGGATTACTTATAACTAGGTCTAGTATGTTTACTCCTCTAGTTGGTTCCCTGACTATTTGAATAAGGCCCAGATTAATTATAACTGAGAGAATTTGTTTGTCATGTTGATTGGTACCAGAGAGTGCCTCCCAGTTTATGGTGGGAAGATTAAAATCCCCCAAAATGAGGACGGAGTCTTTATAAGCCATCTGAGCAATTTCATTGCATAGCTGCTTAGTTTGGTTTATGTCAGAGGAAGGATGACAATAGCAAGTTCCAATAAGGAGCTGGGGGATACCTATGGGTCTAATATGGACCCAAATACTTTCAGATTCAACAGTAATTGTTGACTCAAATGATGGAATATTGTCTCTTATGTATAAACTAACCCTTCCTCCTCTTTTTGTATCCACTCTATTTTCATATTAATGCTTAAAGTCAGGGATTTCTACACTCCATTTTCTATCAGAATTACCCCAGGTTTCAGTGATAGCTATTAAGGCTAAGTCAAGAGTCTTTGCCAGAATTACAAGTTCTGCATGTTTAATAATCATTAATGATTGGGCATTTAAAGAAAGAATATTAAGATTTGTCCAATATGATGAACAAGGAATTGAATAGTGGGTTTGTATAAGTATTGAGAGCAAGATTATTAATTATTTTGATATGCTTTTTTGGAGGAATCAAAGTCCAGTCATCTGCATCTATAAGATGTCTAGTTTGGTCTTTGACAGTAACAGTTAAAGGGGTACAGGTAATAACAGGTTGCTCAACAGAAATAGAGATGGGTAAACAGTTTAAAGGTGGTTCATTAGTAAAGGAGCTTCCCAGACGTTTTGTGGAAGAGGTATTTGCCTCTATAAGCAGTGACATATGTTCAATATAGTCCTCAAAGCTTTAATTTCAGAGCTAATAATCTCATTGAGTTGTAATCATTTTATTTCCTCCTGTAAATCTTTTACCAAAATGCATCTATCACAAATGAAGTTAGGAAACTTGTTTACCAGTGGTGTACATCTGGCAAACAGAACACAGTTTATTAGCTTTCTTTATGATTTCAACTGAGTAAGACACAAAGGTAGTTGTTAATGGTTCAATTACCTTAGCTGTAGTAATATTAATCAACTGTCCTAGTCCTGGTGTTCCCAGTGGACATGGTAGACACGTACAAGATGCACGTGTCTCTGTGCATGTCTCCATGCGTGGCCTCACGCATGCTCACCCCACTCACTATGCAGTGGTTTTATGTTCGATAACTGAAAGTGCGTACCCTTGCTACTTCTGATTTCGCACTAGCACAAAAAAAGGACTATTTATCAATATAAGCCTTTTAAAAGGCTTAACCCCAGTATGTAGTAAGGGTTTTAGTTAAAAAAAATAACCCCACAATGGTTGCAGTGTGCAGGGTAAAGATGTGGACTGGCAGCAAGGTAACCAGGAAGTGCCTCCAGTCCACCAGTATCCCACACTTCTTTGTGGCAAATGAGAGGGCTCAGAGCTAGGGAATAACCCTTTTCTCTAAAGAGTCCCTAAAAAGCTACAATCATTAAGTAAAAACACAGCAGTTCAATATTTCATCAAGAGCATTGATAGTACAATGTACAGTACAGCAATTCAAGGCTTATCTACTAAACTGACCTCAGCTGTCTTCTACACTGCTTGTGCCCATGACCACCAGAATCTGTTTAAGAGTAATATAGAAAATTGCTGTGAACTGACACCAGATACTGTATCGGAACCAGTATGACAATCAAAAGTTAGGATGGACTGCTTAGTTTTCTTAGCAGGAGGCTGACGTGAAGGATGAGGAGGAACAGTGGCAGATATTTTGTGCCTACCTTAACAGCTGATTTTTTTGATCACTTTTAACCCAAATGCTTCCTTGTAGAATGAGGTGAGGACTCAGTTTCAGCATCCAGCAACTTACTTAGGTCATTGTTCTCAGAGGATGTGTCAGGAACACATCAATTAATCAATTAATCAATCAATATTTTATTTATTAAGCACCTTTCAAAATCAAGGCACTGCACAGTCATATTAAAACATCAACAATATAAATATTTAAAATCATTCTGGATAAGCCTTACAAAATAAATATGTTTTAACAAAGTTTTAAAACTACTGATAGTCAGGCATTCTCTTAACCGACGAGGTAGAGAGTTCCACAGGGTCGGTGCTGCAAATGAAAAAGCATGAGCCCCTGAAGATTTTAGACAAACCCTGGGAACCTCTAGCAATCCTCATTGGTGGATCAGAGTGGACAATTTGGGGAGAAGGGAACTAGAAGATCATTCAGGTAGTCAGATCCCTGTTTGTGTAGGGCCTTGAAGGTAAGCAAGCCTACCTTATACGTGATCCACCACTGAACTGGCAGCCAGTGCAACTTGCGCAGCACAGGCTTAATATGACTGGCCCTAGAAGTGCCAGTCAGCAGCCTGGCCACAGCGTTCTGCACTAGCTGCAAATGGCGGATATCAAACCCAGGTGCCCTAGGTAGAGGGCATTGTAATAGTCAAGCATCTTTATGCCTTATTAATTCTTCTGAGGTAAGAGCATATTCTGACCCAGAAGACGTTGCCTCTCTGTTTCATCACGCTCAGAACTGCTTGGATGTAACCATCAAGGCCATGGCTAACTACTTCTATCATGAACTGTGATCAAGATGGTGATGGCAGTTTGGTGGTGGTGGAGGCAATGGGGACAGTAGCAGCAGTAGCAGTAGTGAGGAGGTGGTGATGGTGGTAGTAGCATGTAGGAGGTGCTGCTGGTGGCACTAGTCACAGTACTGGAGTTGGTAGTGGAGATGGTAGTAGCAGAACAGTATCAGGGTACTGCTGCTTGTGCACTGTTAACAGCAGTGGAGGTGGAGGTGATGCTAGTAGCTCTATTGGAGGTAGTGATGATGGTGATACTGGAAGCAGCAGTGGAGGTGGTGGTGAGGGTAATAGTAGCTGTATCTGAGGTAGTGCTAATGGTGGTACTGGCAGCAGCAGTGGAGTTGATAGTGAGAGTGGTAGTAGCAGTATCAGAGGTAGTGCTGATAGTGGCACTGGCAGCAGCAGCAGTGGAGGTGATAGTAATGGTGGTAGAAGCAGTATCAGAGGTAGTGCTGATAGAGGCACTGGCAGCAGCAGTGGAGGATATAGTGATGGTGATAGTAGCAGTATCAGAGGCAGTGCTGATAGTGGCACTGGCAGCAGCAGTGGGGGTGATAGTGATGGTGGTAGAAGCAGTATCAGAGTAGTGCTGATGGTGGCACGACAGCAGGAGGTGGTGATGGTGATGGTGGTAGAAGCAGTATTGGTGGTGCTGATAGTGGCACCTGGCAGCAACAGTGCAGGTAATAGTGATGGCGGTAGTAGCAGCATCAGAGGCAGTGCTGATAGTGGCACTGGCAACAGCAGTGGGGGTGATAGTGATGGTGGTAGAAGCAGTATCAGAGTAGTGCTGATGGTGGCACCGACGGCAGTGGAGGGTGATAGTGATGGTGGTAGAAGCAGTGTGAGAGGTGGTGCTGATGGTGGCACTGGCAGCAGTGCAGGTAATAGTGATGGTGGCAGTAGCAGTATCAGAGGTGAGAGCTGATGGTGGCACTGGCAGCAGCAGTGGGGTGAAAGGCGATGGTGGTATGCAGTATCAGAGGTAGGTGCTAATGGTGGCACTGGCAGCAGAAGTGGAGGTGATAGTGATGGCGGTAGTAGCAGTATCAGAGGTAGTGCTGAAAGAGGCACTGGCAGCACCAGTGGAGGTGATGGCGATGGTGGTAGTAGCAGGATCAGAGGTAGTGCTGATAGTGGCACTGGCAGCTGCAGTGGGGGTGATAGCGATGATGGTAGAAGCAGTATCAGAGGTAGTGTTGATACAGGCACTGACAGCAGCAGTGAAGGTGATAGTGATGGTGGTAGTAGCAATATCAGAGGTAGTGCAGACAGTGGCACTGGCAGCAGCAGTGGGGGTGATAGTGATGGTGGCAGAAGCAGTATCAGAGGTAGTGCTGATAGTGGCACTGGCAGCAGCAGTGGGGGTGATAGCGATGGTGGTAGAAGCAGTAACAGAGGTAGTGCTGATAGTGGCACTGGCAACAACAGTGCAGGTGATAGTGATAGCGGTAGTAGCAGTATCAGAGGTAGAGCTGATAGTGGCACTGGCAGCAGCAGTGGGGGTGATAGAGATGGTGGTATTAGCAGTATCAGAGGTAGTGCTAATGGTGGCACTGGCAGCAGAAGTGGAGGTGATGGTGATGGCAGAAGTAGAAGTATCAGAGGTAGTGCTGAAAGTCGCAATAGCAGCAGCAGTGGAGGTGATAGTGATGGCAGTATTAGCAGTATCAGAGGTAGTGCAGATAGAGGCACTGGCAGCAGCAGTGGAGGTGATAGAGATGGCAGCAGTAGCAGATTCAGACGTAGTGCTGACAGAGGCACTGACAGCAGCAGTGGAGGTGATAGTGATGGTGGTAGAAGCAGTATTAGAGGTAGGGCTGATAGTGGCACTGACAGCAGCAGAGGAGGTGGTAGTGATGGTGGTAGTTGCAGTATTAGAGGTAGTGCTGACAGAGGCACTGACAGCAGCAATGGAGGTGATAGTGATGGTGGTAGTAGCAGAATCAAAGGTAGTGCTGATGGTGGCATTGGCAGCAGCAGTGGAGGTGATAGTGATGGCAGCAGACGCAATATCAGAGGTAGTGATGATAGAAGCACTGGCAGCAGCAGTGGAGGTGATAGTGATGGTGGTAATAGCAGTATCAGAGATAGTGCTGATGGTGGCACTGGCAGCAGCAGTGGAGATGATAGTGATGGCGGCAGAAGCAGTATCAGAGGGAGTGCTGATAGTGGCACTGGCAGCAGCAGTGGAGGTGAAAGTGATGGCGGCAGTAGCAGAATCAGACTTAGTTCTGACAGAGGCACTGACAGCAGCAGTGAATGTGATAGTGATGGTGGTGGTAGCAGTATCAGAAGTAGTGCTGATAGTGGCACTGACAGCAGCAGTGGAGGTGATAGTGATGGCGGTAGTAGCAATATCAGACATAGTGCTGATCGAGGCACTGACAGCAGCAGTGGAGGTCATAGTGATGCCGGTAGTAGCAGCATCAGAAGTAGTGATGATAGAGGCACTGGCCGCAACAGTGGAGGAGATAGTGATGGCGGTATTAGCAGTATCAGAGGTAGTGCAGATAGAGGCACTGGAAGCAGCAGTGGAGGTGATAGTGAGGGTGGCAGGAGCAATATCGGAGGTAGTGCTGATAGAGGCACAGACAGCTGCAGTGGAGGTGACAGTGATGGTGGCAGTAGCAGTATCAGAGGTAGTGCTGATAGTGGCACTGACAGCAGCAGTGGAGGTGATAGTGATGGTGGTAGTAGCAGCATCAGAGGTAGTGCTGATAGAGGCACAGACAGCAGCAGTGGAGGTGATAGTGATGGCGGTAGTAGCAGTATCAGAGGTAGTGCTGATAGAGGCACTGGCAGCAGCAGTGAAGGTGATAGTGATGGCGGTATAAGCAGTATCAGAGGTAGTGCTGATAGTGGCACTGGCAACAGCAGTGGGGGTGATAGTGATGGTGGTAGAAGCAGTATCAGAGGTAGTGCTGATAGTGGCACCGGCAGCAGCAGAGGGGGTGATAGTGATGGTGGTAGAAGCAGTATTAGAGGAAGTGCTGATAGTGGCACTGGCAGCAGCAGTGCAGGTAATAGTGATGGCGGCAGTAGCAGTATCAGAGGTAGAGCTGATAGTGGCACTGGCAGTAGCAGTGGGGGTGAAAGCGATGGTGGTATTAGCAGTATCAGAGGTAGTGCTAATGGTGGCACTGGCAGCAGAAGTGGAGGTGATAGTGATGGTGGATTAGCAGTATCAGAGGTAGTGCTGATGGTGGCACTAGCAGTAGCAGTGCAGGTAATAGTGATGGCGGTAGTAGCAGTATCAGAGGTAGTGCTGAAAGAGGCACTGGCAGCACCAGTGGAGGTGATGGCGATGGTGGTAGTAGCAGGATCAGAGGTAGTGCTGATAGTGGCACTGGCAGCTGCAGTGGGGGTGATAGCGATAATGGTAGAAGCAGTATCAGAGGTAGTGTTGATACAGGCACTGACAGCAGCAGTGAAGGTGATAGTGATGGTGGTAGTAGCAATATCAGAGGTAGCGCAGACAGTGGCACTGGCAGCAGCAGTGGGGGTGATAGTGATGGTGGTAGAAGCAGTATCAGAGGTAGTGCTGAGAGTGGCACTGGCAGCAGCAGTGGGGGTGATAGCGATGGTGGTAGAAGCAGTAACAGAGGTAGTGCTGATAGTGGCACTGGCAACAACAGTGCAGGTGATAGTGATAGCGGTAGTAGCAGTATCTGAGGTAGAGCTGATAGTGGCACTGGCAGCAGCAGTGGGGGTGATAGAGATGGTGGTATTAGCAGTATCAGAGGTAGTGCTAATGGTGGCACTGGCAGCAGAAGTGGAGGTGATGGTGATGGCAGAAGTAGAAGTATCAGAGGTAGTGCTGAAAGTCAAACAGCAGCAGCAGTGGAAGTGATAGTGATGGCAGTATAGCAGTATCAGAGGTAGTGCAACTAGAGGCACTGGCAGCAGCAGTGGAGGTGATAGAAATGGCAGCAGTAGCAGATTCAGACGTAGTGCTGACAGAGGCACTGACAGCAGCAGAGGAGGTGATAGTGATGGTGGTAGAAGCAGTATTAGAGGTAGGGCTGATAGTGGCACTGACAGCAGCAGAGGAGGTGGTAGTAGTGATGGTGGTAGTTGCAGTATTAGAGGTAGTGCTGACAGAGGCACTAACAGCAGCAATGGAGGTGATAGTGATGGTGGTAGTAGTAGAATCAAAGGTAGTGCTGATGGTGGCATTGGCAGAAGCAGTGGAGGTGATAGTGATGGCGGCAGAAGCAATATCAGAGGTAGTGATGATAGAAGCACTGGCAGCAGCAGTGGAGGTGATAGTGATGGTGGTAATAGCAGTATCAGAGATAGTGCTGATGGTGGCACTGGCAGCAGCAGTGGAGATGATAGTGATGGTGGCAGAAGCAGTATCAGAGGGGAGTGCTGATAGTGGCACTGGCAGCAGCAGTGGAGGTGATAGTGATGGCGGCAGTAGCAGAATCAGACTTAGTTCTGACAGAGGCACTGACAGCAGCAGTGAATGTGATAGTGATGGTGGTGGTAGCAGTATCAGAAGTAGTTCTGATAGTGGCACTGACAGCAGCAGTGGAGGTCATAGTGATGCCGGTAGTGCAGCATCAGAAGTAATGATGATAGAGGCACTGGCCGCAACAGTGGAGGAGATAGTGATGGCGGTATTAGCAGTATCAGAGGTAGTGCAGATAGAGGCACTGGAAGCAGCAGCAGTGGAGGTGATAGTGAGGTGGCAGGAGCAATATCGGAGGTGTGCTGATAGAGGCACAGCACGGCAGGGAGGTGACGTGATGGTGGCAGTGGCAGTATCAGAGGTAGTGCTGGTGGTGGCACTGACGGCAGCAGTGGAGGTGATAGTGATGGTGGTGGTAGCAGCATCAGATGTAGTGCTGATAGAGGCACTGGCAGCAGCAGTGAAGGTGATAGTGATGGCGGTATTAGCAGTATGAGGTAGTGTCTGATAGTAGCACTGGCAGCAGCAGTGGAGTGATAGTGATGGCGGAGAGTAGCAGTGTCCAGAGGTAGTGCCGATGATGACATTGGCAGCAGCAGTGGAGGTGATAGTGACGGTGGTAGAAGCAATATTAGAGGTAGTGTAGATGATGGCACTGGCACCAGAAGTGGAGGTGATGGTGATGGCAGAAGTAGCAGTATCAGAGGTAGTGCTGAAGGTGGCACTGGCAGCAGCAGTGGAGGTGATAGTGATGGTGGCATTAGCAGTATCAGAGGCAGTGCTGAAGGTGGCACTGGTAGCAGAAGTGGATGTGAAAGTGATGGCGGCAGAAGCAGTATCAGAGGTAGTGCTGATAGAGGCACTGGCAGCAGCAGTGGAGGTGATAGTGATGGTGGTAGTAGCAGTATCAGAGGTAGTGCTGATAGAAGCACTGGCAACAGCAGTGGAGGTCATAGCGATGGTGGTAGTAGCAGTATCAGAGGTAGTGCTGATGTTGGGACTGGAAGCAGCAGTGGAGGTGATAGTGATGGTAGTAGTATCAGTGGTAGTGCTGATAGTGGCACTGGCAGCAGCATTGGTGGTGATAGTGAAGGCGGTAGTAGCAGTATCAGAGGTAGTGCTTATGGTGGCACAGGCAGCAGCAGTAGAGGTGATAGTGATGGCAGTAGTAGCAGTATCAGAGTAATGCTAATGGTGGCACTTGCAGCATCAGTGGAGTTGATATTGAAGGTGGTATTAGTTGCAGTATCTGAGATAGTACTGATGGCACTAACAACAGCAGTTTAGGTGATAGTGATGGTGTTAGTAACAGTATCAGAGGTAGTGCTGATAGTGGCACTGGCAGCAGCAGTGGAGATGATAATGATGGTGGTGGTAGCAATATCAGAGGTAGTGCTGATAGATGCACTGGCAACAGCAATGGAGGTGATAGTGATGGTGGTAGTGGAAGTATTAGAGGTAGTGTTAATGCTGGCCCTGGCTGCAGCAGTGGAGGTGATACTGATGGTGGCAGTAGGAGTATCAGAGGTAGTGCTGATAAAGGCACTGGCAGCAGCAGTGGAGGTGAGGGTGGTAGTAGCAGTATCAGAGGCAGAGCTGATAGAGACACTGGCAGCAGCAGTGGGTGTGATTGTGATGGTGGTGGAAGCAGTATGAGAGTTAATGCACAAGGTGGCACTGGCAGCAGCAGTGGAGATGATTGTGATCATGGCATTAGCAGTATCAGAGGTATTGCTGATGGTGGAACTGGCAGCAGCAGTGGAATTAATAGTGATGGTGGTAGTAGCAGTATCAGAGGTAGTGCTGATGGTGGCACTGGCTGCAGAAGTGGAGGTGTTGGTGAAGGCGGTAATGGCAGTATCAGAAGTAGTGCTGATGATGTCACTGGCAGCAGCAGTGGAGGTGATTGTGATGGTGGTAGTAGCAGTATCAGAGGTAGTACTTATGGTGGCACTGGCAGCAGCAATGGAGGTGATATTTATGGTGGCAGTAGCAGTATCAGTGGTAGTGCTGATAGTGGCACTAGCAGCAGCAATGTAGGTGATAGTGATGACGGTAGTAGCAGTATCAGAGGTGGTGCTGATAGAGGCACTGGAAGCAGCAGTGTAGGTGATGGTGATGGCGGTATTAGCAGTATTTGAGGTAGTGCTGATAGAGGCACTAGCAGCAGCTGTGGAGGTGATAGTGATGCCGGTAGTAGTAGTATTAGAGGTAGTGCTGACAGTGGCACTGGCAGCTGCAGTGGAGGTGACAGTGATGGCGATAGTAGCAATATCAGAGGTAGTGCTGATAGAGTCACTGTCAGCAGCAGTGGACATGATAGTGATGGTGGTATCTGCAGTATCAGAAGTAGTGCTGATATAGGCACTGGCAGCAGCAGTGGATGTGATAGTGATGCCGGTAGTAGCAGTATCAGAGGTAGTGCTTATAGAGGCACTGGTGGCAGCAGTGGAGGTGATAGTGTTGGTGGTAGCAGTAGTATCAGATGTAGTGCTAATGGTGGCACTGACAGCAGCAGTGGAGTTGATAGTGAAGGTGGTAGTAGTAGCAGTATCAGAGGTAGTACTGATGGCATTAACAACAGCAGTGGAGGTGATAGTGATGGTGGTAGTAGCAGTATCAGAGGTAGTACTAATGGTGGCACTGACAGCAGCAGTGGAGATGATAGTGAAGTAGGTAGTAATAGCAGTATCAGAGGTAGTACTGGTGGCATTAACAACAGCAGTTTAGGTGATAGTGATGGAGGTAGTAGCAGTATCAGTGGTAGAGCTAATAGTGGCACTGGCAGCTGCAGTGGAGGTGATAGTGATTGCGGCAGTAGTAGTATCAGAAGTAGTGCAGATAGAGGCACTGGCAACAGCAATGGAGGAGATAGTGATGGCAGTAGTAACAGTATCAGAGGTAGTGCTAATGCTGGCACTGGCAGCAGCAGTGGAGGTGATAGTGATGGCAGTAGTAACAGTATCAGAGGTAGTGCTAATGCTGGCACTGGCAGCAGCAGTGGAGGTGATAGTGATGGTGGTAGTAGCAGTATCAGAGGGTGTACTGATGGCAGTATCAACAGCAGATTAGGTTTTAGTGATGGTGGTAGTAGCAGTATCAGAGGTAATGCTAATGGTTGCACTTGCAGCATCAGTGGAGTTGATATTGAAGGTGGTATTAGTAGCAGTATCAGAGGTAGTACTGATGGCACTAACAACAGCAGTTTAGGTGATAGTGATGGTGTTAGTAGCAGTATCAGAGGTAGTGCTGATAACGGCACTGGCAGCAGCAGTGGAGATGATAGTGATGGTGGTAGTAGCAGTATCAGAGGTAGTGCTGATAGAGGCACTGGCAACAGCAATGGAGGTGATAGTGATGGCGGTAGTAGCAGTATTAGAGGTAGTGTTAATGCTGGCACTGGCTGAAGCAGTGGAGGTGATTCTGATGGTGGCAGTAGGAGTATCAGAGGTAGTGCTGATAAAGGCACTGGCAGCACCAGTGGAGGTGATTGTGGTAAAGTGCAGTATCAGAGGCAGAGCTGATAGAGGCACTGGCAGCAGCAGTGGGGGTGATAGTGATGGTGGTGGAAGCAGTATGAGAGGTAATGCACAAGGTGGCACTGACAGCAGCAGTGGAGATGATTGTGATAATGGCATTAGCAGTATCAGAGGTATTGCTGAAGGTGGAACTGGCAGCAGCAGTGGAATTGATAGTGATCGTGGTAGTAGCAGTATCAGAGGTAGTGCTGATGGTGGCACTGGCTGCAGAAGTGGAGGTGATAGTGATGGTGGTAGTGGCAGTATCAGAGTTTACTGCTGGAAGTGGCACTGGCAGCAGCAGTGGAGGTGTTGGTGAAGGCGGTAATGGCAGTATCAGAGGTAGTGCTGATGACGTCACTGGCAGCAGCAGTGGAGGTGATTGTGATGGTGGTAGTAGCAGTATTAGAGGTAGTACTTATGGTGGCACTGGCAGCAGCGATGGAGGTGATATTTATGGTGGCAGTAGCAGTATCAGTGGTAGTGCTGATAGTGGCACTAGCAGCAGCATTGTAGGTGATACTGATGACGGTAGTAGCAGTATCAGAGTTGGTGCTGATAGAGGCACTGGCAGCAGCAGTGGAGTTGATAGTGATGGCGGTATTAGCAATATCTGAGGTAGTGCTGATAGAAGCACTGGCAGCTGCTGTGGAGGTGATAGTGATGCCGGTAGTAGCAGTATTAAAGGTAGTGCTGACAGTGGCACTGGCAGCTGCAGTGGGGGTGACAGTGATGACAATAGTAGCAATATCAGAGGTAGTGCTGACAGAGTCACTGGCAGCAGCAGTGGACATAATAGTGATGGTGGTATTTGCAGTATCAGAAGTAGTGCTGATATAGGCACTGACAGCAGCAGTGGAGGTGATAGCGATGCCGGTAGTAGCAGTATCAGAGGTAGTGCTGATAGAGGCACTGGCGGCAGCAGTGGAGGTGATAGTGTTGATGGTAGTAGTAGTATCAGATGTAGTGCTAATGGTGGCACTGACAGCAGCAGTGGAGTTGATAGTGAAGGTGGTAGTAGTAGCAGTATCAGAGGTAGTACTGATGGCATTAACAACAGCAGTGGAGGTGATAGTGATGGTGGTAGTAGCAGTATCAGAGGTAGTACTAATGGTGGCACTGACAGCAGCAGTGGAGATGATAGTGAAGTATGTAGTAATAGCAGTATCAGAGGTAGTACTGGTGGCATTAACAACAGCAGTTTAGGTGATAGTGATGGAGGTAGTAGCAGTATCAGTGGTAGAGCTGATAGTGGCACTGGCAGCTGCAGTGGAGGTGATAGTGATGACGGCAGTAGTAGTATCAGAAGTAGTGCAGATAGAGGCACTAGCAACAGCAATGGAGGTGATAGTGATGGCAGTAGTAACAGTATCAGAGGTAGTGCTAATGCTGGCACTGGCAGCAGCAGTGGAGGTGATACTGATGGTGGTAGTAGCAGTATCAGAGGTTGTACTGATGGCAATATCAACAGCAGATTAGGTTATAGTGATGGTGGTAGTAGCAGTATTAGAGGAAGTGCTGATAGTGGCACTGGCAGCAGCAGTGGAGGTGATGGTGGTAGCAGTATCAGAGGCAGTGCTGATAGAGGCACCGAGCAGCAGTGGGGTGATAGTGATGGGGTAGAAGCAGTATCAGCGGGAATGCTCTTGGTGACACTTGCAGTAGCAGCAGAATTAATAGTGTTTGTGCTAGTAGCAGTATCAGTGGTAGTGCTGAAGGTGGCACGGCAGCAGTGGGGGCTACAGTGATGGTGGTAGGCAGCATCAGAGATAGTGTTGATATTGGCACCGGCAGCAGCAGTGGAGGTGTCAGTGAAGACAGTAATGGCAGTATAAGAGTTAGTACTGATAGTGGCACTGGCAGTAGCAATGGAGGTAATATTGATGGTGGCAGTATCAGTATCAGTGGTAGTGCTGATAGTGGCACTGGCAGCACCAATGGAGGTGATAGTGATGGCGGTAGTAGCAGTATCAGAGGTGGTGCTGATAGAGCCACTGGCAGCAGCAGTGGAGGTGATAGTGATGGTGGTAGAAACAGTATCAGAGGTAGTACTGATAGTGGCACTGGCAGCAGCAGTGAAGGTGATAGTGAAGGAAGTATTAGCAGTATCAGAGGTTGTGCTAATGGTGGCGAAGGCAGCAGCAGTGGAGGTGATAGTAATGGTGGTAGTAGCAGTATCAGAGGAAGTGCTGATGGTGCCACTGGCAGCAGCAGTGGATGTGATAGAGATGGTGGTAGTAGCAGAATCAGAGGTACTGCTGATAAAGGCACTGGCAGCAGCAGTGGAGGTGATAGTGATGGTGGTAGTAGCAGTATCAGAGGAAGTGATGATAAAGGCACTGGCAGCAGCAGTGGAGGTGATGGTGGAAACAGCAGTATCAGAGGCAGTGCTGATAGTGGCACTGGCAGCAGCAGTGGGGGTGATAGTGATGGTGGTAGTAGCAGTATCAGAGGTAATGCTCATGGTGGCACTTGCAGCCGCAGTGGAATTAATAGTGTTTGTGGTAGTAGCAGTATCAGAGGTAGTGCTGATGGTGGCACTTGCAGCAGCAGTGGGGGTGATAGTGATGGTGGTAGTAGCAGTATCAGAGGAAGTGTTGATAGTGGCACTGTCAGCAGCAGTGGAGGTGTTGGTGAAAGCGGCAATGGCAGTATCAGAGGTAGTGCTAATGGTGTCACTGGCAGCAGCAGAGGAGGTGATAGTGTTGGTGGTAGTAGCAGTATCAGAGTTAATACTGAGAGTGGCACTGGCAGCAGCAATGGAGGTGATAGTAATGGCAGTAGTAGCAGTATCAAAGGTGGTGCTGTAGAGAGCACTGGCAGCAGCAGTGCAGGTGATAGTGATGGCGATATTAGCAGTATCCGATGTAGTGCTGATAGAGGCACTGGCACTGCTGTGGAGATGATAGTGATGCCGGTAGTAGCAGTATCAGAGGTAGTGCTGATAGAGGCACTGGCGGCAGCTATGGAGGTGATAGTGTTGGTGGTAGTAGTAGTATCAGAGGTAGTACTGCTAGTGGCACTGGCAGAAGCAGTGGAGGTGATAGTGATGGTAGTAGAAGCAGTGTCTGAGGTAGTGCAGAGGATGGCACTAGCAGCAGCAGTGGAGGTGACAGTGATGGTGGAAGCAGCAGTATCAGAGGTAGTGCAGATGGAGGCATTGGCATCAGCTCCGTAGGTGATAGTGAAGGTGTAGTAGCAGTATCAGAGGTAGTGCTGATGATGGCACTGGCAGCAGCAGTGGAGGTGAATGTGATGGTGGTAGAAGCAGTATCAGTGGTAGAGCTGATAGTGGCAATGGAAGCAGAAGTGGAGGTGATAGTGATGGAGGTAGTAGCAGTATCAGTGGTAGTGCTGAAAGTGGCACTGGCAGCAGCCATGGAGGTGATAATGATTGTAGCAGAAGCAGTGTCAGACGTAATGCTGATGACAGCACAGGCAGCAGCATTGGAGGTGACAGTGATGGTGGAAGAAGCAGTATCAGATGTAGTGCTGATGGGGGCACTGGCAGCAGCTGCGGAGGTGATAGTGATGGTGGTAGTAGCAGTATCAGAGGTACTGCTGATGATGGCACTGGCAGCAGCAGTGGAGTTGATAGTGATGGTGGTAGAAGCAGTATCTGAGGTAGTGCTGATGGTGGAACTATCAGCAGCAGTGGAGGTGATAGTGATGGTGGTAGTAGCAGTATCAGTGGTAGTGCTGATAGTGGCACTGGCAGCATCAGTGGTGGTGATAGTGAGTGTAGTAGTAGCAGTATTAGAGCTGGTATTGATGGCACTGGTAGCAGCAGTGAAGGTGATAGTGATGGTGGTATTAGCAGTATCAGAGGTTGTGCTGATTGTGGGACTGGCAGCAGCAGTGGAGGTGATAGTGATGGTGGTAGAAGCAGTATCAGAGGTAGTGCTGATAGTGGCACTGGCAGCAGCATTGGGAGTGATAGTGATGGAGGTAGAAGCAGTAACAGAGGTAGTGCTGATAGTGGCACTGACAACAACAGTGCAGGTGATAGTGATGGCGGTAGTAGCAGTATCAGAGATAGAGCTGATAGTGGCACTGGCAGCAGCAGTGGGGGTGATAGCGATGGTGGTATTAGCAGTATCAGAGGTAGTGCTAATGGTGGCACTGGCAGCAGAGAAGTGGAGGTGATGGTGATGGCAGAATTAGAAGTATCAGAGGTAGTGCTGAAAGTGGCACTAGCAGCAGCAGTGGAGGTGATAGTGATGGCAGTATTAGCAGTATCAGAGGTAGTGCAGATAGAGGCACTGGCAGCAGCAGTGGAGGTGATAGAGATGGTGGCAGTAGCAGATTCAGACGTAGTGCTGACAGAGGCACTGACAGCAGCAGTGGAGGTGATAGTGATGGTGGAAGAAGCAGTATCAGAGGTAGGGCTGATAGTGGCAATGACAGCAGCAGAGGAGGTGGTAGTGATGGTGGTAGTTGCAGTATCAGACGTAGTGATGATAAAGGCAATGACAGCAGCAGTGAAGGTGATAGTGATGGTGGGAGTAGCAGAAATAGAGGTAGTGCTGACAGAGGCACTGACAGCAGCAATGGAGGTGATAGTGATGGTGGTAGTAGCAGAATCAAAGGTAGTGCTGATGGTGGCATTGGCAGCAGCAGTGGAGGTGATAGTGAAGGAGGCAGAAGCAATATCAGAGGTAGTGATGATAGAAGCACTGGCAGCAGCAGTGGAGGTGATAGTGATGGCGGTAGTAGCAGTATCAGAGGTAGAGCTGATAGTGGCACTGGCAGCAGCAGCGGGGTGATAGCGATGGTGGTATTAGCAGTATCAGAGGTAGTGCTAATGGTGGCACTGGCAGCAGAAGTGGAGGTGATGGTGATGGCAGAAGTAGCAGTTTGAGAGGAAGTGCTGATGGTGGTACTGGCAGCAGCAGTGGAGGTGATAGTGATGGTGGTAATAGCAGTATCAGAGATAGTGCTGATGGTGGCACTGGCAGCAGCAGTGGAGATGATAGTGATGGCGGCAGAAGCAGTATCAGAGGGAGTGCTGATAGTGGCACTGGCAGCAGCAGTGGAGGTGATAGTGATGGCGGCGGAGCAGAATCAGACTTAGGTTCTGACAGAGGCACTGACAGCAAGTGGATGTGATAGTGATGGTGGTAGTAGCAGTATGAAGTAGTGCTGATAGTGGCACTGACAGCAGCAGTGGAGGTGATAGTGATGGCGGTAGAAGCAATATCAGACGTAGTGCTGATCGAGGCACTGACAGCAGAAGTGGAGGGCATAGTGAGGCCGGTAGTAGCAGTATCAGAAGGAGTGATGATAGAGGCACTGGCCGCTACAGTGGAGGAGATAGTGATGGCGGTATTAGCAGTATCAGAGGTAGTGCAGATAGAGGCACTGGCAGCAGCAGTGGAGGTGATAGTGAGAGTGGCAGGAGCAATATCTGAGGTAGTGCTGATAGAGGCACTGACAGCAGCAGTGGAGGTGACAGTGATGGTGGCAGTAGCAGTATCAGAGGTAGTGCTGATAGTGGCACTGACAGCAGCGGGGAGGTGATAGTGATGGTGGTAGTAGCAGCATCAGAGGTAGTGCTGATAGAGGCACAGACAGCAGCAGTGGAGGTGATAGTGATGGCGGTAGTAGCAGTATCAGAGGTAGTGCTGATAGAGGCACTGGCAGCAGCAGTGAAGGTGATAGTGATTGCGGTATTAGCAGTATCAGAGGTAGTGCTGATAGTGGCACTGGCAGCAGCAGTGGAGGTGATAGTGATGGCGGAAGTAGCAGTGTCAGAGGTAGTGCTGATGATGGCATTGGCAGCAGCAGTGGAGGTCATAGTGACGGTGGTAGAAGCAATATTAGAGGAAGTGCAGATGCTGGAACTGGCACCAGAAGTGGAGGTGATGGTGATAGCAGAAGTAGCAGTATCAGAGGTAGTGCTGATGGTGGCACTGGCAGCAGCAGTGGAGGTGATAGTGATGGTGGCATTAGCAGTATCAGAGGAAGTGCTGATGGTGCCACTGGCAGCAGCAGTGGATGTGATAGAGATGGTGGTAGTAGCAGTATCAGTGGTAGTGCTGATGGTGGCACTGGCAGCAGCAGTGGAGGTGACAGTGATGGTGGTAGTAGCAGTATCAGAGCTAGTACTGATGGCACTCACAGCAGCAGTGAAGGTGATAGTGATGGAGGTATTAGCAGTATCAGAGGTTGTGCTGATGGTGGCCCTGGCAGCAGCAGTTGAGGTGATAGTGATGGTGGTATTAGCAGTATCAGAGGTAGTGCTGTTGGTGGCACTGGCTGCAGTAGAGGAGGTGATAGTGATTGTGGTAGTAGCAGTATCAGAGGTAGTGCTGATGGTGGGACTGGCTGCAGCAGTTTAGGTGATAGTGATGGCGATAGTAGCAGTATCAGTGGTATTGCTGATAGTGGCACTGGCAGCAGCAGTGGATGTGATAATGATGGCGGTAGTAGCAGTATCAGAGGTAGTGCTGACAGAGGCACTGGCAGCTGCAGTTGAGGTGATAGTGATGGCGGTAGTAGAAATATCAGAGGTAGTGATGATGGTGGCACTGGCAGCAGCAGTGGAGTTGATAATGATGGAAGTAGTAACAGTATCAGAGATTGTGATAATGGTGGCACTGAGAGAAGCAATGGATGTGACAGTGATGATGGTAGTAGCAGAATCAGAGGTACTGCTGATAAAGTCACTGGCAGAAGCAGTGGAGGTGATAGTGATGGTGGTAGAAGCAGTATGAGAGTTAGTGCTGACATAGGCACTAGCGGCTGCAGTTGAGGTGATAGAGAAGTTGGTAATAGTAGTAGTATCAGATGTGGTGCTAATGGTGGCACTGGCAGCAGCAGTGGAGTTGATTCTGAAGGTGGTAGTAGTGCAGTATCAGAGGTAGTACTGATGACACTCCAACAACAGCAGTTTAGGTTATAGTGATGGTGGTAGCCGTATCAGAGGTAGTGCTGGTAGTGGCACTCGGCAGCAGTGGAGTGATAGTGATGGGGTAGTAGCAGTATCAGAGGAAGTGATGATAAAGGCACTGGCAGCAGCAGTGGAGGTGATGGTGGAAGTAGCAGTATCAGAGGCAGTGCTGATAGTGGCACTGGCAGCAGCAGTGGGGGTGATAGTGATGGTGGTAGTAGCAGTATCAGAGGTAATGCTCATGGTGGCACTTGCAGCAGCAGTGGAATTAATAGTGTTTGTGGTAGTAGCAGTATCAGAGGTAGTGCTGATGGTGGCACTGGCAGCAGCAGTGGGGGTGATAGTGATGGTGGTAGTAGCATAATCAGAGGAAGTGCTGATAGTGGCACTGTCAGCAGCAGTGGAGGTGTTGGTGAAGGCGGCAATGGCAGTATCAGAGGTAGTGCTAATGGTGTCACTGGCAGCAGCAGAGATGGTGATAGTGTTGGTGGTAGTAGCAGTATCAGAGTTAATACTGAGAGTGGCACTGGCAGCAGCAATGTAGGTGATAGTAATGGCAGTAGTAGCAGTATCAAAGGTGGTGCTGTAAGAGGCACTGGCAGCAGCAGTGCAGGTGATAGTGATGGTGATATTAGCAGTATCCGATGTAGTGCTGATTGAGGCACTGGCACTGCTGTGCAGATGATAGTGATGCCGGTAGTAGCAGTATCAGAGGTAGTGCTGATAGAGGCACTGGCGGCGCGGCAGCTATGGAGGTGATAGTGTTGGTGGTAGTAGTAGTATCAGAGGTATTACTGCTAGTGGCACTGGCAGAAGCAGTGGAGGTGATAGTGATGGTAGTAGAAGCAGTGTCTGAGGTAGTGCAGAGGATGGCACTGGGCAGCAGCAGTGGAGGTGACAGTGATGGTGGAAGCAGCAGTATCAGAGGTAGTGCTGATGGAGGCATTAGTATCAGCTGCGGAGGTGATAGTGAAGGTGGTAGTAGCAGTATCAGAGGTAGTGCTGATGATGGCACTGGCAGCAGCAGTGGAGGTGATTGTGATGGTGGTAGAAGCAGTATCAGTGGTAGAGCTGATAGTGGCACTGGAAGCAGAAGTGGAGGTGATAGTGATGGTGGTAGTAGCAGTATCAGTGGTAGTGCTGAAAGTGGCACTGGCAGCAGCCATGGAGGTGATAATGATTGTAGTAGAAGCAGTGTCAGAGGTAGTGCTGATGATGGCACAGGCAGCAGCATTGGAGGTGACAGTGATGGTGGAAGAAGCAGTATCAGATGTAGTGCTGATGGGGGCACTGGCAGCAGCTGCGGAGGTGATAGTGATGGTGGTAGTAGCAGTATCAGAGGTACTGCTGATGATGGCACTGGCAGCAGCAGTGGATGTGATAGTGATGGTGGTAGAAGCAGTATCTGAGGTAGTGCTGATGGTGGCACTGGAAGCAGCAGTGGAGGTGATAGTGATCTTGGTAGTAGCAGTATCAGAGGTAGTGCTAATGGTGAACTGGCAGCAGCAGTGGAGGTGATAGTGATGGTGGTAGTAGCAGTATCAGTGGTAGTGCTGATAGTGGCACTGGCAGCATCAGTGGAGGTGATAGAGAGTGTAGTAGTAGCAGTATCAGAGCTGGTATTGATGACACTGGCAGCAGCAGTGAAGGAAATAGAGATGGTGATATTAGCAGTAACAGAGGTTGTGCTGATTGTGGGACAGGCAGCAGCAGTGGAGGTGATAGTGATGGTGGTAGAAGCAGTATCAGAGGTAGTGCTGATAGTGGCACTGGCAGCAGCAGTGGGAGCGATAGTGTTGGTGGTAGAAGCAGTAACAGAGGTAGTGTTGATAGTGGCACTGGCAACAACAGTGCAGGTGATAGTGATGGCGGTAGTAGCAGTATCAGAAGTAGAGCTGATAGTGGCACTGGCAGCAAGCAGTGGAGGTGATAGTGATGGTGGTATTAGCAGTATCAGAGGTAGTGCTGATGAAGTGCACTGGCAGCAACAGTGGAGGTGATAGTGATGGTGGTAGTAGCAGCATCAGAGGTAGTACTTATGGTGGCACTGGCAGCAGCATGGAGGTGATATTTGATGGTGGCAGTAGCAGTATCAGTGGTAGTGCTGATAGTGGCACTGGCAGCAGTAATGTAGGGTGATACTGATGGCGGTAGTACAGTATCAGAGGTGGTGCTGATAGAGGCACTGGCAGCAGCAGTGGAGATGATAGTGATGGCGGTAGTAGCAGTATCAGAGGTAGTGCTGATAGAGGCACTGGCAGCAGCTGTGGAGGTGATAGTGATGGCGGTAGTAGCAGTATCAGAGGTAGTGCTGACAGTGGCACTGGCAGCAGCAGGGGGGTGATAGTGATGGCAGTAGTAGCAATATCAGAGGTAGTGCTGATAGAGTCACTGGCAGCAGCAGTGGATATGATAGTGATGGTGGTATTTGCAGTATCAGAAGTAGTGCTGATATAGGCACTGGCAGCAGCAGTGGAGGTAATAGTGATGCCGGTAGTAGTAGTATCAGATGTAGTGCTAATGGTGGCACTGACAGCAGCAGTGCAGTTGATAGCGAAGGTGGTAGTAGTAGCAGTATCAGAGGTAGTACTGATGGCATTAACAACAGCAGTGGAGGTGATAGTGATGGTGGTAGTAGCAGTATCAGAGGTAGTACTAATGGTGGCACTGACAGCAACAGTGGAGATGATAGTAAAGAAGGTAGTAATAGCAGTATCAGAGGTAGTACTGGTGACATTAACAACAGCAGTTTAGGTGATAGTGATGGAGGTAGTAGCAGTATCAGTGGTAGAGCTGATAGTGGCACTGGCAGCTGCAGTGGAGGTGATAGTGATGACGGCAGTAGTAGTATCAGAAGTAGTGCAGATAGTGGCACTAGCAACAGCAATGGAGGTGATAGTGATGGCAGTAGGAGCAGTATCAGAGGTAGTGCTAATGCTGGCACTGGCAGCAGCAGTGGAGGTGATACTGATGTGGTAGTAGCAGTATCAGAGGTTGTACTGATGGCAATATCAACAACAGATTAGGTTATAGCGATGGTGGTAGTAGCAGTATCAGAGGTAGTGTGATAGTGGCACTGGCAGCAGCAGTGGAGGTGATGGTGGTGGTAGCAGTATCAGAGGCAGTGCTGATAGCGGCACTGGGAGCAGCAGTGGGGGTGATAGTGATGGGGTAGTAGCAGTATCAGAGGGAATGCTCTTGGTGACACTTGCAGTAGCAGTAGAATTAATAGTGTTTGTGGTAGTAGCAGTATCAGTGGTAGTGCTGAAGGTGGCACTGGCAGCAGCAGTGGGGGCGATAGTGATGGTGGTAGTAGCAGTATCAGAGGTAGTGTTGATATTGGCACTGGCAGCAGCAGTGAAGGTGTTGGTGAAGACAGTAATGGCAGTTTAAGAGTTAGTACTGATAGTGGCACTGGCAGTAGCAATGGAGGTACTATTGATGGTGGCAGTATCAGTATCAGTGGTAGTGCTGATAGTGGCACTGGCAGCAGCAATGGAGGTGATAGTGATGGTGGTAGTAGCAGTATCAGAGGTGGTGCTGATGGTGCCACTGGCAGCAGCAGTGGAGGTGATAGTGATGGTGGTAGTAGCAGAATCAGAGGTACTGCTGATAAAAGCACTGGCAGCAGCAGTGGAGGTGATAGTGATGGGGGTAGTAGCAGTATCAGAGGAAGTGATGATAAAGGCACTGGCAGCAGCAGTGGAGGTGATGGTGGAAGTAGCAGTATCAGAGGCAGTGCTGATAGTGGCACTGGCAGCAGCAGTGGGGGTGATAGTGATGGTGGAAGTAGCAGTATCAGAGGTAATGCTCATGGTGGCACTTGCAGCAGCAGTGGAATTAATAGTGTTTGTGGTAGTAGCAGTATCAGAGGTAGTGCTGATGGTGGCACTTGCAGCAGCAGTGGGGGTGATAGTGATGGTGGTAGTAGCAGTATCAGAGGAAGTGTTGATAGTGGCACTGTCAGCAGCAGTGGAGGTGTTAGTGAAGGCGGCAATGGCAGTATCAGAGGTAGTGCTAATGGTGTCACTGGCTGCAGCAGAGGAGGTGATAGTGTTGGTGGTAGTAGCAGTATCAGAGTTAATACTGAGAGTGGCACTGGCAGCAGCAATGGAGGTGATAGTAATGGCAGTAGTAGCAGTATCAAAGGTGGTGCTGTAAGAGGCACTGGCAGCAGCAGTGCAGGTGATAGTGATGGCGATATTTGCAGTATCCGATGTAGTGCTGTTAGAGGCACTGGCGTCAGCTATGGAGGTGATAGTGTTGGTAGTAGTAGTAGTAGTATCAGAGGTAGTACTGCTAGTGGCACTGGCAGAAGCAGTGGAGGTGATAGTGATGGTAGTAGAAGCAGTGTCTGAGGTAGTGCAGAGGATGGCACTGGCAGCAGCAGTGGAGGTGACAGTGATGGTGGAAGCAGCAGTATCAGAGGTAGTGCTGATGGAGGCATTGGCATCAGCTGCGGAGGTGATAGTGAAGGTGGTAGTAGCAGTATCAGAGGTAGTGCTGATGATGGCACTGGCAGCAGCAGTGGAGGTGAATGTGATGGTGGTAGAAGCAGTATCAGTGGTAGAGCTGATAGTGGCAACTGGAAGCAGAAGTGGAGGTGATAGTGATGGTGGTAGTAGCAGTATCAGTGGTAGTGCTGAAAGTGCACTGGCAGCAGCCATGGAGGTGATAATGATTGTAGTAGAAGCAGTGTCAGAGGTAGTGCTGATGATGGCACAGGCAGCAGAAATGGAGGTGACAGTGATGGTGGAAGAAGCAGTATCAGATGTAGTGCTGATGGGGGCACTGCAGCAGCTGCGTGAGGTGATAGTGATGGTGGTAGTAGCAGTATCAGAGGTACTGCTGATGATGGCACTGGCAGCAGCAGTGGAGGTGATAGTGATGGTGGTAGAAGCAGTATCTGAGGTAGTGCTGATGGTGGAACATCAGCAGCAGTGGAGGTGATAGTGATGGTGGTAGTAGCAGTATCAGTGGTAGTGCTGATAGTGGAACTGGCAGCATCAGTGGTGGTGATAGTGAGTGTAGTAGCAGCGTATCAGAGCTGGTATTGATGGCACTGGCAGCAGCAGTGAAGGTGATAGTGATGGTGGTATTAGCAGTATCAGAGGTTGTGCTGATTGTGGGACTGGCAGCAGCAGTGGAGGTGATAGTGATGGTGGTAGAAGCAGTATCAGAGGTAGTGCTGATAGTGGCACTGGCAGCAGCAGTGGGAGTGATAGTGATGGTGGTAGAAGCAGTAACAGAGGTAGTGCTGATAGTGGCACTGACAACAACAGTGCAGGTGATAGTGATGGCGGTAGTAGCAGTATCAGAGAGTAGAGCTGATAGTGGCACTGGCAGCAGCAGTGGGGGTGATAGCGATGGTGGTATTAGCAGTATCAGAGGTAGTGCTAATGGTGGCACTGGCAGCAGAAGTGGAGGTGATGGTGATGGCTGAAGTAGAAGTATCAGAGGTAGTGCTAATGGTGGCACTAGCAGCAGCAGTGGAGGTGATAGTGATGGCAGTATTAGCAGTATCAGAGGTAGTGCAGATAGAGGCACTGGCAGCAGCAGTGGAGGTGATAGAGACGGCGTCAGTAACAGATTCAGACGTAGTGCTGACAGAGGCACTGACAGCAGCAGTGGAGGTGATAGTGATGGTGGTAGAAGCAGTATCAGAGGTAGGGCTGATAGTGGCAATGACAGCAGCAGAGGAGGTGGTAGTGATGGTGGTAGTTGCAGTATCAGACGTAGTGATGATAGAGGCAATGACAGCAGCAGTGAAGGTGATAGTGATGGTGGGAGTAGCAGAAATAGAGGTAGTGCTGACAGAGGCACTGCCAGCAGCAATGCAGGTGATAGTGATGGTGGTAGTAGCAGAATCAAAGGTAGTGCTGATGGTGGAATTGGCAGCAGCAGAGGAGGTGATAGTGAAGGCGGCAGAAGCAATATCAGAGGTAGTGATGATAGAAGCACTGGCAGCAGCAGCCGGGGTGATAGCGATGGTGGTATTAGCAGTATCAGAGGTAGTGCTAATGGTGGCACTGGCAGCAGAAGTGGAGGTGATGGTGATGGCAGAAGTAGCAGTTTGAGAGGAAGTGCTGATGGCGGTACTGGCAGCAGCAGTGGAGGTGATAGTGATGGTGATAATAGCAGTATCAGAGATAGTGCTGATGGTGGCACTGGCAGCAGCAGTGGAGATGATAGTGATGGTGGCAGAAGCAGTATCAGAGGGAGTGCTGATAGTGGCACTGGCAGCAGCAGTGGAGGTGATAGTGATGGCGGCAGTAGCAGAATCAGACTTAGTTCTGACAGAGGCACTGACAGCAGCAGTGGATGATAGTGATGGTGGTAGTAGCAGTATCAGAAGTAGTGCTGATAGTGGCACTGACAGCAGCAGTGGAGGTGATAGTGATGGCGGTAGTAGCAATATCAGACGTAGTGGTGATCGAGGCACTGACAGCAGCAGTGGAGGTCCTAGTGATGCCGGAAGTAGCAGTATCAGAAGTAGTGATGATAGAGGCACTGGCCGCAACAGTGGAGGAGATAGTGATGGCGATATTAGCAGTATCAGAGGTAGTGCAGATAGAGGCACTGGCAGCAGCAGTGGAGGTGATAGTGAGAGCGGCTGGAGCAATATCGGAGGTAGTGCTGATAGAGGCACTGACAGCAGCAGTGGAGGTGACAGTGATGGTGGCAGTAGCAGTATCAGAGGTAGTGCTGATAGTGGCACTGACAGAAGCAGTGGAGGTGATAGTGATGGTGGTAGTAGCAGCATCAGAGGTAGTGCTGATAGAGGCACAGACAGCAGCAGTGGAGGTGATAGTGATGGCGGTAGTAGCAGTATCAGAGGTAGTGCTGATAGAGGCACTGGCAGCAGCAGTGAAGGTGATAGTGATGGCGGTATTAGCAGTATCAGAGGTAGTGCTGATAGTGAACGACTAGCAGCAGTGGAGGTGATAGTGATGGCAGAAGTAGCAGTGTCAGAGGTAGTGCATGATGGCACTGGCAGCAGCAGTGGAGGTGATAGTGACGGTGGTAGAAGCAATATTAGAGGAAGTGCAGATGATGGAACTGGCACCAGAAGAGGAGGTGATGGTGATGGCAGAAGTAGCAGTATCAGAGGTAGTGCTGATGGTGGCACTGGCAGCAGCAGTGGAGGTGATAGTGATGGTGGCATTAGCAGTATCAGAGGAAGTGCTGATGGTGCCACTGGCAGCAGCAGTGGATGTGATAGAGATGGTGGTAGTAGCAGTATCAGTGGTAGTGCTGATGGTGGCACGTTCAGCTGCAGTGGAGGTGACAGTGATGGTGGAAGTAGCAGTATCAGAGCTAGTACTGATGGCACTCACAGCAGCAGTGAAGGTGATAGTGATGGAGGTATTAGCAGTATCAGAGGTTGTGCTGATGGTGGCCCTGGCAGCAGCAGTTGAGGTGATAGTGATGGTGGTATTAGCAGTATCAGAGGTAGTGCTGTTGGTGGGACTGGCTGCAGTAGAGAGGAGGTGATAGTGATTGTGGTAGTAGCAGTATCAGAGGTAGTGCTGATGGTGGGACTGGCTGCAGCAGTGGAGGTGATAGTGATTGTGGTAGTAGCAGTATCAGTGGTATTGCTGAGAGTGGCACTGGCTGCAGCAGTTTAGGTGATAGTGATGGCGATAGTAGCAGTATCAGTGGTATTACTGATAGTGGCACCTCAAGTAAGCAAGCAAGTGTGGATGTGGATAATGATGGCGGTAGTAGCAGCATCAGAGGTAGTGTTTTAGAGGCACCAGGCAGCAGCAGCTGAGGTGATAGTGATGGCGTGTAGTAGAAAATATCAGAGGTAGTGATGATGGTGGCAATTGGCAAGTGTTAAGTGGAGTTGATAATGATGGAAGTAGTAACAGTATCAGAGATTGTGATAATGGTGGCACTGAGAGAAGCAATGGATGTGACAGTGATGATGGTAGTAGCAGAATCAGAGGTACTGCTGATAAAGTCACTGGCAGAAGCAGTTGAGGTGATAGTGATGGTGGTAGAAGCAGTATGAGAGTTAGTGCTGACAGAGGCACTAGCGGCAGCAGTGGAGGTGATAGAGAAGTTGGTAGTAGTAGTAGTATCAGATGTAGTGCTAATGGTGGCACTGGCAGCAGCAGTGGAGTTGATTCTGAATGTGGTAGTAGTAGCAGTATCAGAGGTAGTACTGACCTACAACAACAACAGCAGTTTTAGGTTATAGTGATGGTGGTAGTAGTCAGATCAGAGGTAGTGCTGGTGGTGGCACCGGCAGCAGCAGTGGAGGTGATAGTGATGGCGGTAGTAGCAGCATCAGAGGTGGTGTGCTGATAGAGTGCAATCAAGTGTTAAGCAGTGGAGGATAGTGATAGTGGTAGTAGATGAATCAGAGGTAATTGCTGATAAAGCACTCGGCAGCAGCAGTGGAGGTGATAGTGATAGGGGTAGTAGCAGCATCAGAGGAAGTGATCAAGGACCCTGGCAGCAGCAGTGGAGGTGATGGGTGGAAGTAGCAGTATCAGAGGCAGTGCTGATAGTGGCACCGGCAGCAGCAGTGGGAGTGATAGTGATGGTGGTAGGAAGCAGCATCAGAGGTAATGCTCATGGTGGCACCTTGCAGCAGCAGGAATTAATAGTGTTTGTGGTAGTAGCAGTCATCAGAGGTAGTGCTGATGGTGGCACTGGCAGCAGCAGTGGGGGGTGAGTAGTGATGGTGGTAGTAGCACATCAGAGGAAGTGCTGATAGTGGCACTGTCAAAGCAGCAGTGGGGTGTTAGTGAAGGCAATGGCAGCATCAGAGGTAGTGCTAATGGTGTCACTGGCTGCAAGCAGAGGAGGTGATAGTGTTGGTGGTAGTAGCAGTATCAGAGTTAATACTGAGAGTGGCACTGGCAGCAGCAATGGAGGTGATAGTAATGGCTGTAGTAGCAGTATCAAAGGTGCTGCTGTAAGAGGCACTGGCAGCGGCAGTGCAGGTGATAGTGATGGCGATATTAGCAGTATCCGATGTAGTGCTGATAGAGGCACTGGCACTGCTGTGCAGATGATAGTGATGCCGGTAGTAGCAGTATCAGAGGTAGTGCTGATAGAGGCACCGGCGGCAGCCATGGAGGTGATAGTGTTGGTGGTAGTAGTAGTAGCAGTGGTAGTACTGCTAGTGGCACTGGCAGAAGCAGTGAGGTGATAGTGATGGTAGTAGAAGCAGTGTCTGAGGTAGTGCAGAGGATGGCACTAAGCAGCAAGCAGTGGAGGTGACAGTGATGGTGGAAGCAGTATCAGAGGTAGTGCTGATGGAGGCATTGGCATCAGCTCATGGAGGTGATAGTGAAGGTGGTAGTAGCAGCATCAGAGGTAGTGCTGATGATGGCACTGGCAGCAGCAGTGGAGTGTGATTGTGATGGTGGTAGTAGCAGTCATCAGTGGTAGAGCTGATAGTGGCACCGGAAGCAGCAGTGGAGGTGATGAGTGATGGTGGTAGTAGCAGAATCAGTGGTAGTGCTGAAAGTGGCACTGGCAGCAGCCATGGAGGTGATAATGATTGTAGTAGAAGCAGTGTCAGAGGTAGTGCTGATGATGGCACAGGCAGCAGAATTGGAGGTGACAGTGATGGTGGAAGAAGCAGTATCAGATGTAGTGCTGATGGGGGCACTGGCAGCAGCTGCGGAGGTGATAGTGATGTGGTAGTAGCAGTATGAGAGGTACTGCTGATGATGGCACTGGCAGCAGCAGTGGAGGTGATAGTGGTGGTGGTAGAAGCAGTATCTGAGGTAGTGCTGATGGTGGCACTGGAAGTAGTATTGGAGGTGATAGTGATCTTGGTAGTAGCAGTATCAGAGGTAGTGCTGATGATGGCACTTGGCAGCAGCAGTGGAGGTGATTGTGATGGTGGTAGAAGCAGTATCAGTGGTAGAGCTGATAGTGGCACTGGAAGCAGAAGAGGATGTGATAGAGATGGTGGTAGTAGCAGTATCAGTGGTAGTGCTGATGGTGGCACTGGCAGCAGCAGTGGAGGTGACAGTGATGGTGGAAGTAGCAGTATCAGAGCTAGTACTGATGGCACTCACAGCAGCAGTGAAGGTGATAGTGATGGAGGTATTAGCAGTATCAGAGGTTGTGCTGATGGTGGCCCTGGCAGCAGCAGTTGAGGTGATAGTGATGGTGGTATTAGCAGTATCAGAGGTAGTGCTGTTGGTGGCACTGGCTGCAGTAGAGGAGGTGATAGTGATTGTGGTAGTAGCAGTATCAGAGGTAGTGCTGATGGTGGGGACTGGCTGCAGCAGTGGAGGTGATAGTGATTGTGGTAGTAGCAGTATCAGTGGTATTGCTGAGAGTGGCACTGGCTGCAGCAGTTTAGGTGATAGTGATGGCTTATAGTAAGCAGCATCAGTGGTATTACTGATAGTGGCACCTCAAGTAAGCAAGCAAGTGTGGATGTGGATAATGATGGCGGTAGTAGCAGCATCAGAGGTAGTGTTTTAGAGGCACCAAGGCAGCAGCAGCTGAGGTGATAGTGATGGCGGTAGTAGAAACATCAGAGGTAGTGATGATGGTGGCAATTGGCAAGTGTAAGTGGAGCTGATAATGATGGAAGTAGTAACAGCATCAGAGATTGTGATAATGGTGGCATTGAGAGAAGCAAATGGATGTGACAGTGATGATGGTAGTAGCAGAATCAGAGGTAATTAAGCTGGATAAAGTCACTGGCAGAAGCAGTTGAGGTGATAGTGATGGTGGTAGAAGCAGTATGGAGAGTTAGTGCTAAGAGGCAAGCAGTGGAGGTGATAGAGAAGCTGGCAGTAGTAGTAGTAATCCGATGTAGTGCTAATGGTGGCACTGGCAGCAGCAGTGGAGCTGATTCTGAATGTGGTAGTAGTAGCAGCATCAGAGGTAGTACTGACCTACAACAACAACAGCAGTTTAGGTTATAGTGATGGTGGTAGTAGTCAGATCAGAGGTAGTGCTGGTGGTGGCACGGCAGCAGCAGTGGAGGTGATAGTGATGGCGGTAGTAGCAGCATCAGAGGTGGTGTGCTGATAGAGTGCACCAAGTGTTAAGCAGTGGAGGATAGTGATAGTGGTAGTAGATGAATCAGAGGTAATTGCTGATAAAGCACCGGCAGCAGCAGTGGAGGTGATAGTGATAGGGGTAGTAGCAGCATCAGAGGAAGTGATGATAAAGGCCCTGGCAGCAGCAGTGGAGGTGAGGGTGGAAGTAGCAGTATCAGAGGCAGTGCTGATAGTGGCACTGGCAAGCAGGGGGATGATAGTGATGGTGGTAGGAAGCAGCATCAGAGGTAATGCTCATGGTGGCACCCTTGCAGCAGCAGTGGAATTAATAGTGTTTGTGGTAGTAGCAGTATCAGAGGTAGTGCTGATGGTGGCACTGGCAGCAGCAGTGGGGGGTGATAGTGATGGTGGTAGTAGCACAATCAGAGGAAGTGCTGATAGTGGCACTGTCAGCAGCAGTGGAGGTGTGTTAGTGAAGGCGCAATGGCAGCATCAGAGGTAGTGCTAATGGTGTCACTGGCAATGCAAGAGGAGGTGATAGTGTTGGTGGTAGTAGCAGCATCAGAGTTAATACTGAGAGTGGCACTGCAGCAGCAATGGAGGGTGATAGTAATGGCTGTAGTAGCAGTATCAAAGGTGCTGCTGTAAGAGGCACTGGCAGCGGCAGTGCAGGTGATAGTGATGGCGATATTAGCAGTATCCGATGTAGTGCTGATAGAGGCACTGGCACTGCTGTGCAGATGATAGTGATGCCGGTAGTAGCAGCATCAGAGGTAGTGCTGATAGAGGCACTGGGGCAGCTATGGAGGTGATAGTGTTGGTGGTAGTAGTAGCAGCAGTGGTAGTACTGCTAGTGGCACTGGCAGTAGCTGTGGAGGTGATAGTGATGGTAGTAGAAGCAGTGTCTGAGGTAGTGCAGAGGATGGCACTGCAGCAGCAGTGGAGGTGACAGTGATGGTGGAAGCAGTATCAGAGGTAGTGCTGATGGAGGCATTGGCATCAGCCATGGAGGTGTGATAGTGAAGGTGGTAGTAGCAGCATCAGAGGTAGTGCTGATGATGGCACTGGCAGCAGCAGTGGAGGTGATTGTGATGGTGGTAGTAGCAGGCATCAGTGGTAGAGCTGATAGTGGCACTGGAAGCCAGCAGTGGAGGTGATAGTGATGGTGGTAGTAGCAGCATCAGTGGTAGTGCTGAAAGTGGCACTGGCAGCAGCCATGGAGGTGATAATGATTGTAGTAGAAGCAGTGTCAGAGGTAGTGCTGATGATGGCACAAGCAGCAGAATTGGAGGTGACAGTGATGGTGGAAGAAGCAGTATCAGATGTAGTGCTGATGGGGGCACTGGCAGCAGCTGCGGAGGTGATAGTGATGTGGTAGTAGCAGTATCAGAGGTACTGCTGATGATGGCACTGGCAGCAGCAGTGGAGGTGATAGTGGTGGTGGTAGAAGCAGTATCTGAGGTAGTGCTGATGGTGGCACTGAAAGTAGTATTGGAGGTGATAGTGATCTTGGTAGTAGCAGCATCAGAGGTAGTGCTTGATGATGGCACGGCAGAGCAGTGGAGGTGATTGTGATGGTGGTAGAAGCAGCATCAGTGGTAGAGCTGATAGTGGCAACTGGAAGCAGAAGAGGATGTGATAGAGATGGTGGTAGTAGCAGCATCAGTGGTAGTGTTGATGGTGGCACTACAGTGGCAGTGGAGGTGACAGTGATGGTGGAAGCAGCTGCATCAGAGCTAGCACTGATGGCACTCTACAGCAGCAGTGAAGGTGATAGTGATGGAGGCATTAGCAGCATCAGAGGTTGTGGCTGATGGTGGCCTCCAGCAGCAGTTGAGGTGATAGTGATGGTGGTATTAGCAGCATCAGAGGTAGTGCTGTTGGTGGCACTGGCTGCAGTAGAGGAGGTGATAGTGACTGTGGTAGCAGCAGTATCAGAGGTAGTGCTGATGGTGGGACTGGCCAGCAGTGGAGGTGATAGTGATTGTGGTAGTAGCAGTACTCAGTGGTATTGCTGAGAGTGGCACTGGCAGCAGCAGTTTAGGGTGATAGTGATGGCGTATAGTAGCAGCATCAGTGGTATTCTGATAGTGGCACCAAGAAGCAAGCAGTGGATGTGATAATGATGGCGGTAGTAGCAGCATCAGAGGTAGTGTTTTAGAGGCACCAAGGCAGCAGCTGAGGTGATAGTGATGGTGGTAGTAGAAACATCAGAGGTAGTGATTATGGCAAATCAAGTGCAAGCAGTGGAGCTGATAATGATGGAAGCAGCAACAGCATCAGAGATTGTGATGATGGTGGCAATGAGAGAAGCTAAATGGATGTGACAGTGATGATGGTAGTAGCAGAATCAGAGGTAATTGCTGATAAAGTCACTGGCAGAAGCAGTGGAGGTGATAGTGATGGTGGTAGAAGCAGTATGAGAGTTAGTGCTGACAGAGGCACTAGCGGCAGCAGTGGAGGTGATAGAGAAGTAGTAGTAGTAGTAGTATCAGATGTAGTGCTAATGGTGGCACTGGCAGCAGCAGTGGAGTTGATTCTGAAGGTGGTAGTAGTAGCAGTATCAGAGGTAGTACTGACGGCTCTAACAACAGCAGTTTAGGTTATAGTGATGGTGGTAGTAGCCATATCAGAGGTAGTGCTGGTAGTGGCACTGGCAGCAGCAGTGGAGGTGATAGTGATGGCGGTAGTAGCAGTATCAGTGGTAGTGCTGATAGTGGCACTGGCAGCATCAGTGGAGGTGATAGTGAGTGTAGTAGTAGCAGTATCAGAGCTGGTATTGATGGCACTGGCAGCTGCAGTGAAGGTAATAGAGATGGTGGTATTAGCAGTATCAGAGGTTGTGCTGATTGTGGGACAGGCAGCAGCAGTGGAGGTGATAGTTATGGTGGTACTAGCAGTATCAGAGATAGTACTGATGGTGGCACTGGCAGCAGCAGTGGAGATGATAGTGATGGCGGCAGAAGCAGTATCAGAGGGAGTGCTGATAGTGGCACTGGCAGCAGCAGTGGAGGTGATAGTGATGGCGGCAGTAGCAGAATCAGACTTAGTTCTGACATAGGCACTGACAGCAGCAGTGGATGTGATAGTGATGGTGGTAGTAGCAGTATCAGAAGTAGTGATGATAGAGGCACTGGCCGCAACAGTGGAGGAGATAGTGATGGCGGTATTAGCAGTATCTGAGGTAGTGCAGATAGAGGCACTGGCAGCAGCAGTGGAGGTGATAGTAAGGGCGGCAGGAGCAATATCGGAGGTAGTGCTGATAGAGGCACTGACAGCAGCAGTGGAGGTGACAGTGATGGTGGCAGTAGCAGTATCAGAGGTAGTGCTGATAGTGGCACTGACAGCAGCAGTGGAGGTGATAGTGATGGTGATAGTAGCAGTATCAGTGGTAGTGCTGATAGTGGCACTGGCAGCATCAGTGGAGGTGATAGTGAGTGTAGTAGTAGCAGTATCAGAGCTGGTATTGATGGCACTGGCAGCAGCAGTGAAGGTAATAGAGATGGTGGTATTAGCAGTATCAGAGGTTGTGCTGATTGTGGGACTGGCAGCAGCAGTGGGGGGTGATAGTGATGGTGGTAGAAGCAGTAACAGAGGTAGGGTTGATAGTGGCACTGGCAACTACATAGCAGGTGATAGTGATGGCGGTAGAAGCAGTATCAGAGGTAGAGCTGATAGTGGCAATGGCAGCAGCAGTGGGGGTGATAGCAATGGTGGTATTAGCAATATCAGAGGTAGTGCTAATGGTGGCACTGGCAGCAGAAGTGGAGGTGATGGTGATGGCAGAAGTAGCAGTATGAGAGGAAGTGTTGATGGTGGTACTGGCAGCAGCAGTGGAGGTGATAGTGATGGCGGTAGTAGCAATATCAGACGTAGTGCTGATCGAGGCACTGACAGCAGCAGTGGAGGTCATAGTGATGCCGGTAGTAGCAATATCAGAAGTAGTGATGATAGAGGCACTGGCAGCAGCAGTGAAGGTGATAGTGATGGCGGTATTAGCAGTATCAGAGGTAGTGCTAATAGTGGCACTGACAGCAGCAGTGGAGGTTATAGTGATGGTGGTAGTAGCAGCATCAGAGGTAGTGCTGATAGAGGCACAGACAGCAGCAGTGGAGGTGATAGTGATGGCGGTAGTAGCAGTATCAGAGGTAGTGCTGATAGAGGCACTGGCAGCAGCAGTGAAGGTGATAGTGATGGCGGTATTAGCAGTATCAGAGGTAGTGCTGATAGTGGCACTGGCAGCAGCAGTGGAGGTGATAGTGATGGCGGTATTAGCAGTATCAGAGGTAGTGCTGATAGTGGCACTGGCAGCAGCAGTGGAGGTGATAGTGACGGTGGTAGAAGCAATATTAGAGGAAGTGCAGATGATGGAACTGGCACCAGAAGAGGAGGTGATGGTGATGGCAGAAGTAGCAGTATCAGAGGTAGTGCTGATGGTGGCACTGGCAGCAGCAGTGGAGGTGATAGTGATGGTGGCATTAGCAGTATCAGAGGAAGTGCTGATGGCGCCACTGGCAGCAGTGGATGTGATAGAGATGGTGGTAGTAGCAGCATCAGTGGTAGTGCTGATGGTGGCACTGGCAGCAGCAGGAGGTGACAGTGATGGTGGAAGTAGCAGCATCAGAGCTACTACTGATGGCACCCACAGCAGCAGTGAAGGTGATAGTGATGGAGTTATTAGCAGCATCAGAGGTTGTGCTGATGGTGGCCCTGCAGCAGCAGTTGAGGTGATAGTGATGGTGGTATTAGCAGTATCAGAGGTAGTGCTGTTGGTGGCACTGGCTGCAGTAGAGGAGGTGATAGTGATTGTGGTAGTAGCAGTATCAGAGGTAGTGCTGATGGTGGGACTGGTTGCAGCAGTGGAGGTGATAGTGATTTTGGTAGTAGCAGTATCAGTGGTATTGCTGAGAGTGGCACTGGCAGCAGCAGTTTAGGTGATAGTGATGGCGATAGTAGCAGTATCAGTGGTATTGCTGATAGTGGCACTGGCAGAAGCAGTGGATGTGATAATGATGGCGTAGTAGCAGTATCAGAGGTAGTGCTGTAGAGGCACTGGCAGCAGCAGTTGAGGTGATAGTGATGGCGGTAGTAGAAATATCAGAGGTAGTGATGATGGTGGCACTGGCAGCAGCAGTGGAGTTGATAATGATGGAGGTAGTAACAGTATCAGAGATTGTGATAATGGTGGCACTGAGAGAAGCAATGGATGTGACAGTGATGATGGTAGTAGCAGAATCAGAGGTACTGCTGATAAAGTCACTGGCAGAAGCAGTTGAGGTGATAGTGATGGTGGTAGAAGCAGTATGAGAGTTAGTGCTGACAGAGGCACTAGCGGCAGCAGTGGAGGTGATAGAGAAGTTGGTAGTAGTAGTAGTATCAGATGTAGTGCTAATGGTGGCACTGGCAGCAGCAGTGGAGTTGATTCTGAAGGTGGTAGTAGTAGCAGTATCAGAGGTAGTACTGACGGCACTAACAACAGCAGTTTAGGTTATAGTGATGGTGGTAGTAGCCGTATCAGAGGTAGTGCTGGTGGTGGCACTGGCAGCAGCAGTGGAGGTGATAGTGATGGCGGTAGTAGCAGTATCAGAGGTGGTGCTGATAGAGGCACTGGCAACAGCAATGGAGGTGATAGTGATGGCGGTAGAAGCAGTATCAGAGGTAGTGCTAATGCTGGCACTGGCAGCAGCAGTGGAATTAATAGTGTTTGTGGTAGTAGCAGTATCAGAGGTAGTGCTGATGGTGGCACTGGCAGCAGCAGTGGGGTGATAGTGATGGTGGTAGTAGCAGTATCAGAGGAAGTGCTGATAGTGGCACTGTCAGCAGCAGTGGAGGTGTTAGTGAAGGCGGCAATGGCAGCATCAGAGGTAGTGCTAATGGTGTCACTGGCAGCAGCAGAGGAGGTGATAGTGTTGGTGGTAGTAGCAGTATCAGAGTTAATACTGAGAGTGGCACTGGCAGCAGCAATGGAGGTGATAGTAATGGCTGTAGTAGCAGTATCAAAGGTGCTGCTGTAAGAGGCACTGGCAGCGGCAGTGCAGGTGATAGTGATGGCGATATTAGCAGTATCCGATGTAGTGCTGATAGAGGCACTGGCACTGCTGTGCAGATGATAGTGATGCCGGTAGTAGCAGTATCAGAGGTAGTGCTGATAGAGGCACTGGCGGCAGCTATGGAGGTGATAGTGTTGGTGGTAGTAGTAGTAGCAGTGGTAGTACTGCTAGTGGCACTGGCAGAAGCAGTGGAGGTGATAGTGATGGTAGTAGAAGCAGTGTCTGAGGTAGTGCAGAGGATGGCACTGGCAGCAGCAGTGGAGGTGACAGTGATGGTGGAAGGAGCAGTGTCAGAGGTAGTGCTGATGGAGGCATTGGCATCAGCTGCGGAGGTGATAGTGAAGGTGGTAGTAGCAGCATCAGAGGTAGTGCTGATGATGGCACTCGGCAGCAGCAGTGGAGGTGATTGTGATGGTGGTAGTAGCAGTCATCAGTGGTAGAGCTGATAGTGGCAATGAGCAGAAGTGGAGGTGATAGTGATGGTGGTAGCAGCAGTAAGTGGTAGTGCTGAAGTGGCACTGGCAGCAGCCATGGAGGTGATAATGATTGTAGTAGAAGCAGTTTCAGAGGTAGTGCTGATGATGGCACAGGCAGCAGCATTGGAGGTGACAGTGATGGTGGAAGAAGCAGTATCAGATGTAGTGCTGATGGGGGCACTGGCAGCAGCTGGAGGTGATAGTGATGGTGGTAGTAGCAGTATCAGAGGTACTGCTGATGATGGCACTGGCAGCAGCAGTGAGGTGATAGTGGTGGTGGTAGAAGCAGTATCTGAGGTAGTGCTGATGGTGGCACTGCAAGTAGTATTGGAGGTGATAGTGATCTTGGTAGTAGCAGTATCAGAGGTAGTGCTAATGGTGGAACTGGCAGCAGCAGTGGAGGTGATAGTGATGGTGGTAGTAGCAGTATCAGTGGTAGTGCTGATAGTGGCACTGGCAGCAGCAGTGGAGGGATAGTAGATGGTGGTAGTAGCAGCATCAGTGGTAGTGTTGATGGTGGCACTGCAGCAGCAGTGGAGGTGACAGTGATGGTGGTAGAACAGCATCAGAGGTAGTGCTGATGGAAAAATGGCAGCAGCAGTGGGGGGTGATAGTGATGGTGGCAGAGCAGCAACAGAGGTAGTGTTGATAGTGGCACCCAACAACAACAGTGCAGGTGATAGTGATGGCGGTAGTAGCAGCATCAGAGGTAGAGCTGTTAGTGGCACTGGCCGCAGCAGTGGGGGTGATAGCGATGGTGGTATTAGCAGTATCAGAGGTAGTGCTAATGGTGGCACTGGCAGCAGAAGTGGAGGTGATGGTGATGGCAGAAGTAGAAGTATCAGAGGTAGTGCTGAAAGTGGCACTAGCAGCAGCAGTGGAAGTGATAGTGATGGTAGTATTAGCAGTATCAGAGGTAGTGCAGATAGAGGCACTGGCAGCAGCAGTGGAGGTGATAATAGCTTGGCAGAAGACAACAGGAGAAAGGACTGCTGTGTGACTGAACTTCTCTACTGGGACTATATTGCCCCCCTTCACGCTCCCCACCCAAAGCTAGTTCTATTTTTATAGACACAGGATTTGACTGGATAACAGGAACTTCCTGTTTAGGAGCAGAAGCTGTGGAGCACAGAACCACCAAGCACCACCATCCTAGAAGGGCAAGAGTAGCCTCGGCCCCTCTAGCTGCTGGAGGTCTGCCTCTGAACAAGTAAGTGGTCTACTGAGAAATATAGGATATTCTTGTCTCAGAATAGGACAATCAGGAGCTTAAAGGGCACACAGGCAGAAAGTAAGGAGAGAGAAAAAAAAACAGGATAGAGTAAGGATTGCAAACAGTTAAGGGGCCAGAAATAAGACATGATTGGAGTGGTGCAGTGCAGTGGCTGTGGAGCAGCAGTCTTCCGGGAGATGTTCTGGAGGATGCGGTGTTGTCCCATCTGCAGGCACCTCTCTGGGCTGAGGGAGGAGGTTGCTCATCTCCAGGCTGAGTTGGCCAGGATTTGTGGGACCTCCTCTTCCATCCAGGGACCACCAGTGCCACTGCCGTTGCCTCAGAGGTTGTCAGGAAAGAGGAGCGGTTGGACCACAGTGGGCTCAGGGAGGTGAAGGTGGTGGAACAGAGGCACATCCCTCCAGCTGTATCTCTCACACCCTATGCCATTCTGGCAAAGTTGGTTCCCTCATGAGGCACCACAGTGGAGACCAAGGAGGATGCTGGGAACCTCCACAAAGGAGACCTACAGGAGGGTGGCAGAGGACCCCACAGGGGAAGGAAACAACTCCTGGTGGGGGACTCCATTGTTAGGAAGGTAGAACTGGGCAAGGAAGGGGAGAGGGAGGAAAGGTGCCTGCCTGGCCATGGCTTGGAGGGACAAGGAGAGAATCCTCAGGATTGCTGGAGCAGCTGCACAGGGGAGGGAGCTGGATGTCATTGTCCACCTAGGGACAAATGACCTGGCTAAGAAAGGGATTAGAGAAGTGCAGGAAGAGTTTGTGGAATTGGGGAGGGGCCATAGTCAAGTAGCACGCACGGTAACCTTTTCGGAGGTGCTACACATCTATGGCATAGGAGAGGCTAGGGTGCTCCGTACCATGGGATTCAATCAGTGGTTGAAAAACTGGTGTGGAGCTCAGGGATTTGGCTTCATTGGGGACTGGGGGTCCACCTGGAGTGATGCAAGCCTATACTGGCATGATGGGCTGCATCTGTCCGGGAGGGGAACCAGGATCCTAGGGTGATAGGTTTAAATGCCTATTGGCAAGCTTTTAAACTAGCCAAGGGGAGGCACTGAAAGGAGCAGGAAAACCAGCCCCAAACAATCACGGTAGTAAGTGGCAAACACCAATATGGAGCGCCAATAGGAGAAGGGCAGGGGTAAATGGAGAAAGCGCCAAAGGCAAGAAGGACAGGGATGGGGCAAAAGGGGTAAGGGCCATCAGGAAATGGAGGGTAATTAGTACCAACGCCATAGTCTGGGCAACAAGCCCCTGAGCTAGTGGCCTTAATGGAAGAGGGATGCCTGGATATTGTAGCAGTCTACAGAAACATGGTACACAGAGAACCATGACTGGATGTTAACATACCAGGCACATAACTTACAGGAGAGACAGGCAGGGGAGAAGAGGGGAGGAGTAGCTCTCTATGTAAAGGAAGGGATAAAAGCAACTGAACAAAAGAGTAAACAGGGAGGAGAGGAGGCACTGTGGGTCACCTTGGAGACTGGAAAGGCACTACAACCGCACAGGGTTGTGTACAGACCCCATGTCAGAGGGAAGGAATGGACAAGGATATGATGGAAGGCATTCTAGAATGGCAGAGAAAGGGGAGATACTGTTGATGGGAGACCTGAATATGCCAGATGTTAACTGGAGCACATTTGCTGCAGCCACATCCAAGAGCAGGGCCATTCTTGACGCCCTACAGGTGGCAGGCATTAGACAGCTAGTTTCGGAACCCACTCAGAGGAAGCAATCTTAGACCTTGTACTCTCAAACGGGGCAGTGAGAGGATCTCAGATTCTAAGGGGTTGCCATCTGGGGACAAGTGACCATCAGCAGTGTGGTTCACGTTAAACTCAGTTACAGAGTCAACCCATACAAAAGTGAGGGTACTGACTTAGGGAGGGCTGATTTGGCAAGATGGGACAGTGCCTCAGAAAAGCACTAGCAAACAGGCTAGAAGGAAGTGTGAGCAACAATGGGGAATTATCAAACTGCACATCACAGAGGCAACAAGCCTTGTGTGAAGCAAATAAATAAATCAAAAGAAAGAAAAAGCCACTATGGTTCCCAAGAGAGGTGGCTGTGAAAGTCAGGAAGAAAAGATAGCATTCTGGAAGTATAAGGAAACACAGAAGGAGCAGGACAAGAGCTGTACCAGTTAAGGCAGAGAGAAGCAGGGAGGAAGTCAGAATAGCAAAGGCCCAAACTGAGGAAAAGATAGCCAACCTCAGTTAAGAAGGGGATAAAACCTTTTATAAGTACATCAGCAGCATGAGAAAGACAAAGGAGGGATAGTGAGGCTGAATAGAATGAACGGTGGTGGGCAGAGGGGACAGTGAAAAGCAGGAATACTGAACGAATATTCTGCTCAGTATCTACAAAAAGAGGAGGGGAGGTGCCTAATCCAACTAACAGAAGCACTCTTGATAGGGGGGCCTGATCCGAGTCCTTTCACAGAAGAAAGGGTTCTGCAAGAATCCTAAAACTGAAGGTGGACAAAGCAATGGGTCCTGATGGAATTCACCCAGAATTCTAAAAGAATTAAGGAAGGAACTAGTGAAACCACTGACTACCTTTTAATAAATCATGGAGGATGGTGTGGTACGAGGACTGGAGGAAGGCGGATGTGATTCCCTTCACAAAAGTGGGACCAAGACAGAGGCAGGAAACTCAGACCTGCAGGTCTGACCTCTGTGGTAGGGAAAGTGATGGAGTCACTCTGAAGGAAGGAATAATTGAGTACCTAGAGGTCAGTGGAGCACAGGATCCAAGGCAGCATGGGTTCACAGCAGGAAGGTCATGTCAGACGAATCTAATAGATTTCTTTGACTGGGTGACCAAAGCAGTAGACCAGGAGGGGCTGTGGACATGGCCTCACAGACTTTTAGCAAGGCATTTGACACAGTCCCACACAAAAGATTATTAGTCAAATTAACCAGCCTGGGAGTGGGTCCCAGGGTGGGCAGCCTGGGAAAACATTGGCTGGACAACAGGACAGGAAGGTAATTGTAAATGGAGTCCATTCTGAAGAAAAGGCTGTTACCAGTGGGTACCGCTGAGGGTTCAGTTTTGGGGTCAAGTCCTTTTAATGTCTCTACCAGTGACATTGCAGAGGGACTGAAGGAAAAATGCCTTTTGCAGATGACACAAAAGATCTGCAACAGGGTTGATACACAAGGAGGCGTGGGGAAAGGATGAAAAGGGACTTGGCAAGGTTGGAGGAATGGCTCAGATGTATGGCAGCTAGGATCTAATGCAAAAAGTGCAAAATAATGCACCTGGGAAACAAGAACCTAGGGAAGAATACACAATGGTGGGAGGTAGTAACAATAACAAAACAGGAAAAGGACCAGGGGTAACTCATATCAGATGACCTTAAGGTTAGCAAGCAATGTGAGAAGGCAGTAGGAAGGGCCGGGGGCATACTGGGATGTATAGGGAGAGGCATCAACAGCAGAAAACAGGAAGTTGTTATCCCTCTGTACAGACAGTTGGTGAAACCCCATCTGGAATACTGTGTCCAGTTCTGGAGACCCCATCTCCGCAAGTGACATAGACAGGATAAGAGGCAGTCCAGAGGAGAGGCAACTAAAATGGTGCAGGGTCTGCAAGAGAAGCCATATGAGGAGAGACTAAAGCAGCTAATATGTATACCCTTGAGGAAAGAAGGGAGAGGGGGACATGATAGAAACTTTCAAGTACCTCAAGGGAATCAACAAAAGTTCAAGAGGGTAGCATCTTTCAGAAAAAGAGACTTTTGCAAGAACAAGGGGACACAATTTAAAGATAGAAGGAGGGCGGTTCAGGGCAATGTGAGGAAGTATTATTTCACAGAGAGGGTAGTAGATGCATGGAACAGCCTTCCTGAGGAAGTTGTGGGACTAAACTGTGTGGGAGAATTCAGAATGCATGGGACAGACATAAGGCAATTCTTGTGGGGCGGGGAAGGTGTAGGCTGTTGGTTTGCTAGAATCTGCAGCCCTATCCTGTAGGTGAGAGAACGGGCAGACTAGATGAGCCTAATCGCGGTCCTTATCTCGTCAGTAAGTCTATGATTTCTATGTTTCTATGTTTGTATGATAGAGATGGCGGCAGTAGCAGATTCAGACGTAGTGCTGACAGAGGCACTGAAAGCAGCAGTGGAGGTGATAGTGATGGTGGTAGAAGCAGTATCAGAGGTAGGGCTGATAGTGGCACTGACAGCAGCAGAGGAGGTGGTAGTGATGGTGGTAGTTGCAGTATCAGACGTAGTGATGATAGAGGCAATGACAGCGGCAGTGAAGGTGATAGTGATGGTGGGAGTAGCAGAATAGAGTGCAGTGCTGACAGAGGCACTGACAGCAGCAATGGAGGTGATAGTGATGCTGGTAGTAGCAGAATCAAAGGTAGTGCTGATGGTGGCATTGGCAGCAGCAGTGGAGGTGATAGTGATGGCAGCAGAAGCAATATCAGAGGTAGTGATGATAGAAGCACTGGCAGCAGCAGTGGAGGTGATAGTGATGGCGGTAGTAGCAGTATCAGAGGTAGAGCTGATAGTGGCACTGGCAGCAGCAGCGGGGGTGATAGCGATGGTGGTATTAGCAGTATCAGAGGTAGTGCTAATGGTGGCACTGGCAGCAGAAGTGGAGGTGATGGTGATGGCAGAAGTAGCAGAATGAGAGGAAGTGCTGATGGTGGTACTGGCAGCAGCAGTGGAGGTGATAGTGATGGTGGTAATAGCAGTATCAGAGATAGTGCTGATGGTGGCAATGGCGGCAGCAGTGGAGATGATAGTGATGGCGGCAGAAGCAGTATCAGAGGGAGTGCTGATAGTGGCACTGGCAGCAGCAGTGGAGGTGATAGTGATGGCGGCAGTAGCAGAATCAGACTTAGTTCTGACAGAGGCACTGACAGCAGTGTGGATGGATAGTGATGGTGCTAGTAGCAGTAATGTAGTTGAGCTGATAGTGGCACTGACAGCAGCAGTGGAGGTGATAGTGATGGCGGTAGTAGCAACATCAGACGAGTGCTGATCTAGAGTGCACTGACAGCAGCAGTGGAGGTCATAGTGATGCCGGTAGTAGCAGTATCAGAAATAGTGATGATAGAGGCACTGGCCGCAACAGTGGATGAGAGAGTGATGGCGGTATTAGCAGTATCAGAGGTAGTGCAGATAGAGGCACTGGCAGCAGCAGTGGAGGTGATAGTGAGGGCGGCAGGAGCAATTTCAGAGGTAGTGCTGATAGTGGCACTGACAGCAGCAGTGGAGGTGATAGTGATGGTGGTAGAAGCAGCATCAGAGGTAGTGCTGATAGAGGCACAGACAGCAGCAGTGGAGGTGATAGTGATGGCGGTAGTAGCAGCATCAGAGGTAGTGCTGATAGAGGCACAGACAGCAGCAGTGGAGGTGATAGTGATGGCGGTAGTAGCAGTATCAGAGGTAGTGCTGATAGAGGCACTGGCAGCAGCACTGAAGGTGATAGTGATGGCGGTATTAGCAGTATCAGAGGTAGTGCTGATAGTGGCACTGGCATCAGCAGTGGAGGTGATAGTGATGGCAGAAGTAGCAGTGTCAGAGGTAGTGCCGATGATGGCATTGGCAGCAGCAGTGGAGGTGATAGTGACGGTGGTAGAAGCAATATTAGAGGTAGTGCAGATGATGGCACTGGCACCAGAAGTTGAGGTGATGGTGATGGCAGAAGTAGCAGTATCAGAGGTAGTGCTGATGGTGGTACTGGCAGCAGCAGTGGAGGTGATAGTGATGGTGGCATTAGCAGTATCAGAGGTAGTGCTGAAGGTGGCACTGGTAGCAGCAGTGGATGTGAAAGTGATGGCGGCAGAAGCAGTATCAGAGGTAGTGCTGATAGAGGCACTGGCAGCAGCAGTGGAGGTGATAGTGATGGTGGAAGTAGCAGAATTAGAGGTAGTGCTGATAGAAGCACTGGCAGCACCAGTGGAGGTCATAGCGATGGTGGTAGTAGCAGTATCAGAGGTAGTGCTGATGGTGGGACTGGAAGCAGTAGTGGAGGTGATAGTGATGGTGGTAGTAGCAGTACCAGTGGTAGTGCTGATAGTGGCACTGGCAGCAGCATTGGAGGTGATAGTGATGGCGGTAGTAGCAGTATCAGAGGTAGTGCTGATAGAGGCACTGGCAGCAGCACTGGAAGGTGATAGTGATGGCGGTATTAGCAGTATCAGAGGTAGTGCTGATAGTGGCACTGGCAGCAGCAGTGGAGGTGATAGTGATGGCGGTAGTAGCAGTGTCAGGTAGTGCTGGTTGATGGCATTGGTAGCAGCAGTGGAGGTGATAGTGACGGTGGTAGAAGCAATATTAGAGGTAGTGCAGATGATGGCACTGGCACCAGAAGATGAGGTGATGGTGATGGCAGAAGTAGCAGTATCAGAGGTAGTGCTGATGGTGGTACTGGCAGCAGCAGTGGAGGTGATAGTGATGGTGGCATTAGCAGTATCAGAGGTAGTGCTGAAGATGGCACTGGTAGCAGCAGTGGATGTGAAAGTGATGGCGGCAGAAGCAGTATCAGAGGTAGTGCTGATAGAGGCCTGGCAGCAGCAGTGGAGGTGATAGTGATGGCGGTAGTAGCAGTATCAGAGGTAGAGCTGATAGTGGCACTGGCAGCAGCAGTGGGGGTGATAGCGATGGTGGTATTAGCAGCATCAGAGTTAGTGCTAATAGGCACTGGCAGCAGAGTGGAGGTGATGGTGATGGCAGAAGTAGAAGATCAGAGGTAGTGCTGATAGAGCACCAACAGCAGTGGAGGTGATAGTGATGGCAGTATTAGCAGATTCAGACGTAGTGATGACAGAGGCACTGAAAGCAGCAGTGGAGGTGATAGTGATGGTGGTAGAAGCAGTATCAGAGGTAGGGCTGATAGTGGCACTGACTGCAGCAGAGGAGGTGGTAGTGATGGAGGTAGTTGCAGTATCAGACATAGTGATGATAGAGGCAATGACAGCAGCAGTGAAGGTGATAGTGATGGTGGTAGTAGCAGAAATAGAGGTAGTGCTGACAGAGGCACTGACAGCAGCAATGGAGGTGATAGTGATGGTGGTAGTAGCAGAATCAAAGGTAGTGCTGATGGTGGCATTGGCAGCAGCAGTGGAGGTGATAGTGATGGCAGCAGAAGCAATATCAGAGGTAGTGATGATAGAAGCACTGGCAGCAGCAGTGGAGGTGATAGTGATGGCGGTAGTAGCAGTTCAGAGGTAGAGCTGATAGTGGCACTGGCAGCAGCAGCGGGGGTGATAGCGATGGTGGTATTAGCAGTATCAGAGGTAGTGCTAATGGTGGCAGTGGCAGCAGAAGTGGAGGTGATGGTGATGGAAGAAGTAGCAGTATGAGAGGAAGTGCTGATGGTGGTACTGGCAGCAGCAGTGGAGGTGATAGTGATGGTGGTAATAGCAGTATCAGACGTAGTGCTGATCGAGGCACTGACAGCAGCAGTGGAGGTCATAGTGATGGCGGCTGTAACAGAATCAGACTTAGTTCTGACAGAGGCACCGACAGCAGCAGTGGATGTGATAGTGATGGTGGTAGTAACAGTTTCAGAAGTAGGTCTGATAGTGGCACTGACAGCAGCAGTGGAGGTGATAGTGATGGCGGTTTTAGCAATATCAGACGTAGTGCTGATCGAGGCACTGACAGCAGCAGTGGAGGTCATAGTGATGCCGGTAGTAGCAGTATCAGAAATAGTGATGATAGAGGCATTGGCCGCAACAGTGGATGAGAGAGTGATGGCAGTATTAGCAGTATCAGAGGTAGTGCAGATAGAGGCACTGGCAGCAGCAGTGGAGGTGATAGTGAGGGCGGCAGGAGCAATATTGGAGGTAGTGCTGATAGAGGCACTGACAGCAGCAGTGGAGGTGACAGTGATGGTGGCAGTAGCAGTATCAGAGGTAGTGCTGATAGTGGCACTGACAGCAGCAGTGGAGGTGATAGTGATGGTGGTAGTAGCAGCATCAGAGGTAGTGCTGATAGAGGCACAGACAGCAGCAGTGGAGGTGATAGTGATGGCGGTAGTAGCAGCATCAGAGGTAGTGCTGATAGAGGCACAGACAGCAGCAGTGGAGGTGTTAGTGATGGCGGTAGTATCAGTATCAGAGGTAGTGCTGATAGAGGCACTGGCAGCAGCACTGAAGGTGATAGTGATGGCGGTATTAGCAGTATCAGAGGTAGTGCTGATAGTGGCACTGGCAGCAGCAGTGGAGGTGATAGTGATGGCAGAAGTAGCAGTGTCAGAGTGAAAACAAGGATGGCATTGGCAGCAGCAGTGGAGGTGGATAGTGACGTGGTAGAAGCAATATTTGAGGTAGTGCAGATGATGGCACTGGCACCAGAGGTTGAGGTGATGGTGATGGCAGTAGTAGCAGTATCAGAGGTAGTGCTGATGGTGGTACTGGCAGCAGCAGTGGAGGTGATAGTGATGGTGGCATTAGCAGTATCAGAGGTAGTGCTGAAGGTGGCACTGGTAGCAGCAGTGGAGGTGATAGTGATGGTGGTAGTAGCAGTATTAGAGGTAGTGCTGATAGAAGCACTGGCAGCACCAGTGGAGGTCCTAGCGATGGTGGTAGTAGCAGTATCAGAGGTAGTGCTGATGGTGGGACTCGAAGCAGCAGTGGAGGTGATAGTAATGGTGGTAGTAGCAGTACCAGTGGTAGTGCTGATAGTGGCACTGGCAGCAGCATTGGAGGTGATAGTGAAGGCTGTAGTAGCAGTATCAGAGGTAGTGCTTATGGTGGCACAGGCTGCAGCAGTAGAGGTGATAGTGATGGCGGTAGTAGCAGTATCAGAGTAATGCTAATGGTGGCTCTTGCAGCATCAGTGGAGTTGATATTGAAGGTGGTATTAGTAGCAGTATCAGAGGTAGTACTGATGGCACTAACAACAGCAGTTTAGGTGATAGTGATGGTGTTAGTAGCAGCATCATACTGCTGCCAGCCACTACCAGCACTACCACTGATACTGCTACCACCACCATCACATCACCTCCACTGCTGCTGCCAGTCCCACCATCAGCACTACCTCTGATACTGCTACTACCACCATCACTATCACCTTCACTGCTGCTGCCAGTGCCACTATCAGCACTTCCTCTGATACTGCTACTACCACCATCACATTCACCCCAACTGCTGCTAGTGCCATTGGCACTACCTCAGATACTGCTTCGACCACAATCACTATCACCCCCACTGCTGTTGCCTGTACCACACTTAGCACTACCTCTGATACTGCTACTACAACCATCACTATCACCTCCACTGCTGCCGCCATTTTCACCATCAGCACTACTTCTGATACTGCTACTACTTCCTTCACTATCACCTCCACTGCTGCTGCCTCTGCCACCTTCAGTACTAATTCTGATACTGCTACTACTGCCATCATTAAGACCTCCACTGCTGCTGCCAGTGCCACCATCAGCACTACCTCTGATACTGCTAATACCACCTTCACTATCACCTCAACTG